>CM077116.1:152960983-155470122 GCA_039619475.1 Icerya purchasi
TGTTAAACGACTTAGCTTTGAGTTTGTTTTTTAATATTTTCATCTTCAATTTCAGACTCAGCGTCACTTCTCTGTTTACTATTAGACCGTTTTTGACGTTTTTACCATTGATGTATCATTTATTCCATAAGAATCTATTTTTTATCTTTCAGATTTTTGTAATGCTTCATGAATTTCCAATAATGGTTTCATAATAGGTTCCAACATGATGGCTGAAGTACTTGTAATTGGTTTCCTGGGTATAAGTGTGTTTATGTTAGTGTGTACATGTAGGGCGTGGTTCTGCAATAATGTATCGACTGGAATAGAAATCATAAGAATATTAAGATCCTGTTTCAACAGTTTTGAAAGTGTTTGCATGCAACATCACATGTAGTGATGGCTGAAGCGAGTGTGTAAAAATAAAAAAATAAAAAAAAAATCTTAGGCTAATTTTATAATACTTACACTCGGAAAAATAAAAAATAAAAAATATGTACGAATGGAAAAAGGGTGAGAAGGGATGTTTAGGTTAGTTTCTGGCTTTAAATATTATATTTTGGTTAATTTCAGAATTTTTATATTCACACATAGAATTTTGAAAAAATCGTGGTATCACAAATGATCGAGACTTGCGCAGGAACGGCGCGTGCGCTTTATAGATATGCCAGGAGGACAAACGGAGCTTGGGTTAGTTTTCAGCTTTAAATATTACACTTGGGTTAGTTTTCAGCTTTAAATATTACACTTGGGTTAGTTTTCAGCTTTAAATATTACACTTGGGTTAGTTTTCAGCTTTAAATATTACACTTGGGTTAATTTCGGAATTTTTATATTGCGAGTAAGTATAAAAATTCCTAAATTAACCCAAGTGTAATATTTAAAGCTGAAAACTAACCCAAGTGTAATATTTAAAGCTGAAAACTAACCCAAGTGTAATATTTAAAGCTGAAAACTAACCCAAGCTCCGTTTGTCCTCCTGGCATATCTATAAAGCGCACGCGCCGTTCCTGCGCAAGTCTCGATCATTTGTGATACCACGATTTTTTCAAAATTCTATGTGTGAATATAAAAATTCTGAAATTAACCAAAATATAATATTTAAAGCCAGAAACTAACCTAAACATCCCTTCTCACCCTTTTTCCATTCGTACATATTTTTTATTTTTTATTTTTCCGAGTGTAAGTATTATAAAATTAGCCTAAGATTTTTTTTTTATTTTTTTATTTTTACACACTCGCTTCAGCCATCACTACATGTGATGTTGCATGCAAACACTTTCAAAACTGTTGAAACAGGATCTTAATATTCTTATGATTTCTATTCCAGTCGATACATTATTGCAGAACCACGCCCTACATGTACACACTAACATAAACACACTTATACCCAGGAAACCAATTACAAGTACTTCAGCCATCATGTTGGAACCTATTATGAAACCATTATTGGAAATTCATGAAGCATTACAAAAATCTGAAAGATAAAAAATAGATTCTTATGGAATAAATGATACATCAATGGTAAAAACGTCAAAAACGGTCTAATAGTAAACAGAGAAGTGACGCTGAGTCTGAAATTGAAGATGAAAATATTAAAAAACAAACTCAAAGCTAAGTCGTTTAACATAAGTGAAGTAGATTCATTTCATACAGATTTTAATGAACTTGTTCCGAATGATCAAGTATATGGAATACACTATGATACAAACATTGATGAGTATCTGATAGGATCGACATTGATTTCTTGGGACTGCAAATATGGTGAAATTTATTTAGGAAAAGGAAGTAAGCAAATAAAATTTCCTTACACACCCGGACTCTTTCATTTACTAATGGTATCGCATATAGATGGGAATAAATATACAAAATAATGATTTAGATCTATATAAATAAATACTTGAGTGTACTAGAGCTCATTTACGTGCTACTGGTGTATTAAAGGGTACTACATTTCCTAAATACAGAAAAATAATACGTCCGATGTTTCAGTCTAATGGATCAAGTGTAAAAATTTACTATGATGGAGCAAAGACTAAGCATTGTGCTGATGGCGGAGTATGTCACGAAGATACACCGATCGATTATTCAGACGATCCTAATGAATTGGTTGAGTGATTATTGTTATCGCATACATCTAAAAAAGTGTGAAATGTTGGTGTAGATGATGAAATTCGAATGATTGAAGAAAAGTTGGTTGAAGAAGGATATATTCAGTTAAGTTAGTAGTTTTTTATGTTATCTTATTAGTGACGGAAGACGATATATTAAAATTTAAAAATGAATTAATGTTCTCGTTTACCATCGATAATGATTATATTAAAGTCTATCCCTGCATGTACATAGCTGCACGTTAAGATCGTCTGATACAGTTGTTAAAACCGGATCTTGACCCTTACTTATATGTAAGATCTCATGTGTACATGCATACACTACCACAAACAAAATGTATATGTATGTACAAGTTCTTAACAACTTCATTCATCAATGTATGCAATCAACTTTCTCCGTTTGAGGGGCATTTTTCTGATGCAACATTTCATCGAATGCATCTAATTCAAAGGTAGACATTATGTCAACTCTCTGAATAACTGTATTCGCTCGCTTGTTATTAGTTTCACAAATTAGTGTTCTTCACACGTTTAAATTTTAGTTACTATTAAAAGTTTTAGTTTTTTTTCTTTTCTCTTTAATAACAACTGTAACAATGATAGTAGCACGTGAGGTAATTATCGATATTCAATGTTTTAAATATGATAATGATACGTACATCATTAAGGAACTTTCAATAATAAGTATCGATGGTGAAATTCAATTTCATAGAATTTACAAGCCTCCATTCGAATGGGATGTATTATCCAATAATAAAAAACAAGAAAACATGAGGATAATTCAAAACTGTCATTCAATTCCGTGGAATGCAGGAGATTACAATTACGAATCTATTGCTGGTGATATATGTAGAAAATGTGTTGGAAGATTTGGAACCATTGAATATTTACGTTAAAGGAAATGAAAAAATTACCACTATATGGATAAAACTATTTGAAACATCACTTTCAAGATTCAAGATTATTAATTTAGAAAAAGAATTCGGTATACCCAATTTAAGGAAATTAAATAATATGTATAAAGGAATATCAAGAGTTGTAAAATGTGATGCACACACGGATAAAAACATACATAGGTGTTCATTGCAGAATGTATATGTGATGATGAAATGGTACGATGTAAATGTTAGACCTATATTATCATTAGTAAAATATTCTACGTGCGACTTGATGCAAAATATTACTGCAGAGATATTAATTAATGTATGCCCTCAAAAAATTTGCGATTTTTACAATAAATTACCTGTAGCACTAAAGAATGATCGATGTATCAAACGCTTCTTACCATGTTTTAAACATCATAGCTATGATATTCCAGATTCTTTTCCACTCAGTGCAGTACATCCCACCTTAATCAAAGATTGTCTGCAATGCAACCATGCAAGTTTGTTCGAATTCCAACATAACCCGATCAAAGGAGTCAATTTGTGAGCATTGTACGAATCATAATTTTGTAATTTTTCCATCTTTAAATTTTTTGTGATATTTATTTATTTTTTAAATTAATTTTCTTTTATTCTTGTTAATCGTTTGTAAATATATTACATGAATTATATATATATTTTACATTTCATAATTTTTTTCGCGTGTGAATGGAATAATAAAAATAACTTTTTCTTTTTCCTTTAAATGTAAATATTATCTATATTCAACTTCAATAATGAGTATAAACACTTTTTTTATTGTAAAATCATATGGGTTCTAATTAGTGATGGGCAACTTCGAAATGATTCATTCGAATTATTTGATTGTTCGATGACTTTGAATGCATTCGATTGTTCCGTGGTTGCATTCGAAATGTTATTTCATTCGAATAATTCATTCGTATTCACAACAATCATTCGAAATGCTATTTCTCTCGGAAGAATCTAGTCAATGTTTAACGAATACTTCATTCGTTTGTGTTCGGATAGTTTCGGTTTTTATTCGAATAATTCATTCCTATTTGCAACAATCATTCGAAATGTTATTTCTCTCGAAAGAATCTAGGCGATGTTTAACGAATACTTCATTCGTTTGTGTTCGGATGGTTCCGGTTTTTATTTGAATAATTCATTTGTATTCACAAAAATCATTCAATTGTTTTTTTTTTGACGATTATCGGTTGTTTCGATTGTAAAAACATTTCGAAATCGCACATCACTAATTCTAATACATATACATAAGAAAATAATAAAAAAAACGAGAGAGAGTATGAATAAATTTTTAAAAAATATCAAAAAAAAAAAAAACATGTTATTTTCCGGCGGTGTTTGAAATGAAAATTTCTACATGTATTTAATGTGATAGTTGATGCAGGTGCGAAAATATGTTTAATTTTTTCAAAATTTAATTCTAAAAACATTTGTGGAAAAGTAAATAAATTAAGTAAACATAGAAATTAGTAGGCATCATATAAAAAATTAAAACTTATGATGGAACTTAGAATATAGATGAATGAAAAAAAGTTGTAATTGAATAGATTAATGAAAAAACATAATAGTCTTTGTGTTTACGTTTCTTCTGTTTTTTTTTTTGTTTTTTTTTTTTCGTTATGTTTAATGCATCATATTGCTTTTTATGTATAGCCTCTTCACTCTCTTGTTTTCAAAAGTATACTCTTCTGTCAATTACTTCTTTAAAAAAACTTTCCGAATTTTAGCATTTATCATATTATATGACATGTACAATAAATTAACAGATTCCATATTGGAGTGTAAAGAAAACTATTTTAAAAAATCTCTGAAATAAAAAATAATATAAAGAAAAAAGATTGTGAAGCAAAGAAAGAAAAAAAACAAAAAAACAGTGATTCTTCATGATATTTTTACTCCCCACCCTGGGGACATTTATTTTTGTAGAATTTAAATATTGTTGTAAAAGCAAGTATGATGTTATTTTGTATATCACAGGGTGAAAAAAAAAAATAATAATAATAATACGTTAATCATTGATTTAAAAATTATATTATCATACATTTCCAGCATCCGATGTTTGCATGTGCTTGTATAGAAAGCGTGTATACACATATACACGAATAAAATATAATACATCCAAGGTAACTTGCATATTTCTGCTGTTGTCTAAAACCGTTAGAATATTAGGTAAAAGATTGAGCAAGATAAATACGATCGTAACACATTGTTTAAAGAAACAAAAATAAAAAATAAAATAACATGATCGATTTAATTTGAATTTAGCAATATTTTTAGAACTAACATAAATTTTTGGTAAAACGTGAAAGAAAAAAAAAAAGGAAAGAAAACAACGGTAAAATTTGTTAGTTTTACGGATAAATCAGTATAGTTGTATTTAACAATGCCTATGCAGTTAATAATCTTTTGTCATTCATTTAACCGTGCGCTCACACACATGCCTACATACACGTATACCGGTCTTAATGGTATGTTTATTATCAACTATCTCATTCATCCAGTTTTAAAGCTAATTTTCGGCCTTTTTTATAAAACTGCCTCGAAAAGGATGCTAACGGATATTTCATGTCTGCCACTGCAGTGCAGTTCTGCAATAATAAAGGTACATAATTTATCTCACTCTCACTCTCTTATTCTATAATCGGATCTCTACCTGTCGTTGCGGGATGTTTCTTATTAGCCATTTCGCACATTTCAAGCATACATACACACACATGTTCACACATATTCACACATATTTACTCACCCTTACGCGCATGCAGTGTCGATACATGATCTGCAGGTGCTTCTATAATGACGAAGACTATTCGTAGACGTTCCTGTAGATTTCGAAATATTTTCGTATTGAAAAATTTTAAATGTAAAAAATGAAAAATCTTAGAACGAAACATTGAATAAAAATTTCCTTCATAATCTGTATTCCAAATAATAAGACTCGTACGTTTTCATCAGCTCCCTCCCTCACGTGTAAAAATAATTTAGCTTTTTATTTTCTCTCTCTGTCGTATCAGTCTATTTAAATGATATGAATAATAATAATGAAAAATTTTTTTTTTTAAAGATAATAAGTGTAAATTGAACGTTTTACGGAAATTTCCATCAAAGTTTGAAATCTATGTATTAGGTTTTGACCGTTTTTCAAATAAATTCGTAGATTTACCATTCATATCGAGGAAAAAATAAAAAAATAATTTTTTTCATACTTGTATATGTAAGCATATACACGCATGCATATGCTGAGAGATAAAAAAAAAAAGAAAAAGAAAAAGATTATTTAAATTTAAATAAACAGTTACATAAATTGATTTGATTTCGTCCATACAACATATTAACTGAAATAGAATGAAATAATAAATGATGTGTTCGGTACTATAATATCTGCGGTGTATCTAAATAATTTTAAAGTAATTATACGACCATGAAATAAAATAAAATGTATGAAATGTATATTATTACATATTAAAATTCCATACATATATACATACATACATTATAATTTATGTGAAACAATGTAAAAGATTTTGAAATAATAAAAATAAAAATGCGAGTAAAAGAAAAAAATATGGTTTTATTTCACATATTATACATACTGCGCGAAAGCTGACTTTGGTACATTGAAAGGTAATTGTTATGTTCATATTCAACTTTCGTAGGATCTAGACAACTCCATCTTTCAAATTCCGCGCCTTTTATTGAATTTTTAATCCGTATGAATTGAATGTTGACAGTCGTCGCAATCTTTTACTTTGACACAATTTCGAGTACTCCTGCGTAATGTATCACCGTCGATATAATATTCTTTATCATGTTCGTGATCGTAGCATGGTAGAAATGATTTTATCGTATCATCCTGTTTTAATCTGTCCGGTAAAAATATATAAATGTCCCCGATGCAACTTGGAAATAATGTAATTATCATTTCTTTGGTGGCTGTAATGAATAACTGGCTTAAATCATTTATATTGAGATTGTTCATAAGCTTCAGCGGACGGATAACGTGATCGTGCCATGTCCTCATCACCATAACATTTTTCACCGCACAATGAAAAATATCATTCTCATAATGGTGTTTACAAGTTAGCAAATTGCTTATACCAGAGTATTCTTGATATAAATCATCGATACTAGGTACTCGAAAGACTTTCTCCATATTAACGAGTTCGTAGTCCAAGTCACGCAACAATTCAGACTTTTCGTTAAGTTCCCATAATATAAGTTTTGCATAAGTGGTTAAAATATATACGCGAGCCTTCGGTTTTTCGGACAATATTGTGAATATATCGCGTGCCATGAATATTTCTTCCCGACAGGGAAATAATGAGGGGTTTTTCAAGTAATGACTCACGGAAGAGCATTGTAAATGAGGCATTTTTGATGCAGACCATGCTCTGCTTGGCTTGTATAGCGTATGTAAATACCTCCCGCCAGACATATCAATCATCGCTAGTTCGGTTACTAGAAAACCATAATCAGAATCCTTATGGAAGCTGAAATCTACAAAATATTCCGCTATATCCATCTGATCTGACAATAATACTGGACCAACGATTTTATGTGTAGAAGATGTTGATTCTGTTGAAGAATAACCACCATCTGATTGCGGTAATTGAAGTGACGAAGACGTATGTGAGTCGCTATCACTTGCAAATAAATTCTGAATAAATTCAGCGTGCTTAATTGATTTTGAGTTGTTGCTTACGTTAACTATATTAGCGTTCATGATTGAATAATATGTATTTCAAACTTTTCACTAAAAAAAAATACAGACAAAAAGAAAGAGAAAAAGAAAAGATAAAAGACAGAAAAAAATGATAGAGAAAAAAAGAGAAAAAACGTAGGAAATTATTTTCTTTAACGTTGATGTAAATTTTTTAATAATGCGTGAACACAGATTCGACAAAATAGACATGTTTAACATAAAACTAATACTGACTGCTTGAATGATTCTGTTCGATAGTCTATCTCATTAGCTACCTTTGAATCGGTTATGGCAGTGGAAATGTTACATCAGAAAAATGTTGTTCCGTCGGAGAAAGTTGAATATATTTGTATACAAACAAAGTAATCGAGGACTTTGAATGTATGCGCATATGTGAAGGAGTGTGAAAAATATTCTTGTACCGAATAATGGTAAATAGCGTGCGAGCAATGTACAAGTGGTCTTGAAGGTATGTGAGTCATGCAGGTAAAGGTTGTTGCGATGACAGGATATATACCTGCAGAGTTCTTGGAAAACAGGTATTGACGTTCGAAACAATAATGTCTTGAAACGATTGATGATGCGGATGAGTTTATTAAATAAAAAATTATGTTTATAGCGAAACGAATAATATTAAAAATAATTGTGATGTTAATAAATATTTTTTATTGATCGGAGATTTTTCTTTCTCGAAACGTTAAAATTATTTTTGACAATGTTAAGTGTATATGATGACATGACTGTGTAGGAAAAAGTAATACCAATACATAAAAAATAAAGATCGTTATTAAAAATTAGACATATAGAACTGCATGTGGTGTGTATGCGAGACCAATGTGATATGTTATTGTGTCTAACGTTGAAAAAAGTTCATGATCAATAGGGAAATTCGTGATAAAAGATATGTGTGTGGGAATGTGCGGTACGCTTTCGAGTGAACCATTGATTAATTTTTAGAATCGATAAAATAAATAAAGATCAGCAATTTTAGATGTGAGGGGGCGGGAGTAGAAAGAATGAATTTTTAGGATTGAAAAAAAAAAAAAAAATGAAAAACATATTCGAATCAATTTTTTGAAGAACTCGTAATAGAGTAACGTATAATGTAGAATCTGTGCGGTGGATAGATAGTATGCTTTCACAACAGTCTGGATGTCTGTTCGGATTAATTTTTAAAACCTCGGAAAACATACAGAAATACTTACGGACTGAAAATAATCGTAATGAGAAAAATAATAAAATATACTTGGGCTAATTTTGAAAAAAAGTGGTAACGCGAACGAATGACACGTGTGTGAGAATGATGCGTGTGCTTTCGTTGAGGGGCGAGACATCGATAGATTTATTTTTAGAACCGGGGAAAACATACATAAATACTTACGGACTGAAAATAATCGTAATGAGAAAAATAATAAAATATACTTGGGCTAATTTTGAAAAAAAAGTGGTAACGCGAACGAATGACACGTGTGTGAGAATGATGCGTGTGATTTCGTTGAGGGGCGAGACATCGATAGATTTATTTTTAGAACCGGGGAAAACATACATAAATACTTATGGATGGAAAAGTAATCGTAAGTGAGAAAAAATAATAAATATACTTAGACTAATTCTATAATACTTAGGCTTGGAAAAATTATTATGAACGATAGGGAAACTATCGAGAGCAGAGTGTGCACGGGATCGAATGGTTCGCTTTCGTGGTGGCTAACGCTATGGTAGATATAAGCGTGTGATCTGCCAGTGCTAGTGATGTGCGTCGAAATGTTTTTACAATCGAAACAATCAACAATCGTCAAAAAAAAAAAAAAAAACAATCAAATGATTTTCATTCGAATGATTTGATTCGAATGATTTTAATTTGAATGATTTTAATTCAAATGATTTTGATTCAAATGATTTTGATTCAAATGATTTTAATTCGAATGATTTTAATTCGAATGATTGTTGTGAATACAAATGAATTATTCGAATGAAATAACATTTCGAATGTAACTGTGGAACAATCGAATGCATTCGAAGTTATCGAACAATCGAATAATTCGAATGAATCATTTCGAAGTTGCCCATCACTAGTCAGTGCGCTTTTGTAACGATCGGAGAATAAGGAAAAATTTTTGGAACCGTAGAAAATGAGAAATATACTTAGACTAATTTTATAATACTTACGGGCGGAAAAATAATCGTAAGTGAGAAAAAATAATAAATATACTTGCACTAATTCTATGATACTTAGGCTTTGAAAAATTATTATGAACGATAGGGAAACTATCGAGAGCAGAGTGTGCACGGGATCGAATGGTTCGCTTTTGTGGTGGCTAACACTATGGTAGATATAAGCGTGTGATCTGTCAGTGCTAGTGATGTGCGATTTCGAAATGTTTTTACAATCGAAACAATCAACAATCGTCAAAAAAAAAAAACAAAAAACAATCGAATGATTTTGATTCAAATGATTTTAATTTGAATGATTTTGATTCGAATGATTTTAATTCGAATGATTTTGATTTGAATGATTTTTGATTCGAATGATTTTAATTCGAATGATTTTGATTCGAATGATTGATGTGAATACGAATGAATTATACGAATGAAATAACATTTCGAATGCAACTGTGGAACAATCGAATGCATTCGAAGTTATCGAACAATCGAATAATTCGAATGAAACATTTCGAAGTTTCCCATCACTAGTCAGTACGTTTTTGTAACGATCGGAGAATAAAGAAAAAATTTTCGGAACCGTAGAAAATGAGAAATATACTTAGACCAATTTTTATAATGCTTAGGCATGGAAAAAATAAAAAAATAAAAAAATACATTTGAATGTTATAAAGCGGGGAATGGGGGGCTCAGGCTAGTTTTATGCTTTAAATATTATACTTTGGTTAATTTAAAAAAAAAATTACGATATCGCTAACGATCGACATGTGTGCGAGAACGATGCATGCGCTTTTACTTGGTTTAAATCAGTTGTGGCAGTGGAAATATTACGTCAGAAAAATGTCATTCCGTCAGGAATAGTTGGTTACATATGCGCATTGAATAAAGTAGTCATGGGTTTTGAGTATGAGTGTGTTTTTGTGTTAGTGTGTACATGTAGGGTGTATCCATCTACAATATGACATAGACTGTAATAGAAAGTATAAGAATGTTAAGATCCGGTTTCAATGGTTGTGTTAGCATTTACGTGTAGCGCTATGAGAGAAGCATTTTCGCTTTTGCGATGTGTGAGATAGAGACTTACCCCCCCGTACATAATGTATCGGACAAAGAAAAGTTTTACGCAACTGACCGAACGAAAATCTTCGCGATTCCTAGAAATACCGGAACGGCGAAAACCTGTATTTTACCGCGATTCCTGCAGACTGACCACTGATAATATTGATAACAACAAAATCCAATAATGATAATAACTAATTTTACATATGTTACGGATGCTCGTAACCGTATATACATCATTGTGTGTGTGTGCGTAATCCTCCGAAACCAGTCGCTACCGAATAACGGTAATTTACATACAAGCAAAGGTATGCATCAACCAATTGATTGACAGGTACAAGGTCACTTGCGATGGCACGCGTACGAATTTACCGCGATAGTGATGATGATGGTGATTTTTACATGTGTGTACAGACGTATAAACACGTACATTTACATGTGTGTGTATTAATTAAGGGATCGACAATCAAATGGAATGCGGTTCCGCGGTCCGAGACGCTCCGGAAACGGTTCTGGAAGGCCTTAATTAGCGGTGGCGGCATCCTTTGAGCTAGAACTCTCCTTTTACCACTACTTGTATTACATCGTGATCACGAAAATTCTGGGTATTGACGATAGCCTCCTTCATGCCAGGAAGAATGAATTAGAACTCTGCAGTCATCCGAATCCAATCGCAGTTCAACTTCTCATTGTAGAAGAAGATACCCAAAGGCTGAATCAAGTCGCACGAGCTATTATAAAATTGATTTACGTTTATTTTATATTTCAATTTATCCGATCTTAAGCGTTTATTTTATTTACATATATATGTATATATAATTTCTTACTTTTGTTTTTAAAATATTGAGATTAGACAGTTAATCTTTATCTACGCTAGTTATTCCTTCACTTAAAATTATTCTGTGTGTGTTCCCGGACCGTTAAATAAACAAAAATAAACGAAAACAAAAAAAAAAAGAAATGTAGTTTATTCGAGAAAGAGTAATTGCAGACGTCGCAGTTTTCGAAACATCGATATTGCCATATGGTAGCTATGTATATTTATCTTCGTCTACGTGTCACGAGATTGTTCAGTCGGATTAGTAACCGCGATCGGAGCTGCGTGTTTTTATCATTCGCAATGTAGGAAAAGAACGTTCTCGTGACCGGAAGCGTAATTACGACTTGCGTGACTGTCTTCTTATTAGTCGAAAAATAGAGCTTAACGTACATCGCAGTCATGTCAATTCTCCAACTATGTAAGTGTGAGGGGAAGAGTAATCGTCTAAAGATCATAGGCCGGTTTCTTGATTTTCAATTCCGTATTTTCGTATGTGTGATAAACTGATCTTTTAATTTTGGCCGAATGTTACAAAAACTGAAGTAATTTTTGCACTATTCTGTGAAAATCGGAAATTTATAGAATTTATTAACAAATCGAAATACCGAAATATCGGTCTTTTCTTAAAGCCAGATACGGTTTAGTTCACGAAAAAGTGTGCGATTGTTAAGTTAACATTTAAGCATTTCCCCGTCTATTTGTTCGTAAACTTTTTCACTTAGCCCGGTTTTCAATCATGCCATTTCCCGGTATCCTACATAACTGCGAATTAAACAAGGAAATAACGGCAACCGGTATCTGTGAGACATATGTTGATTGTGTAATAGTTTCGTTATATTTATATTGATCGATAAATACGCAAATTTTTCAGCTATTGCAGAAAGAGGCGTTCTTTTTAAATAAACCAGAATAATGACTTTATAGTTCATACACGGCGCGAATGTTTGCCATCAATTTGAACCGGAGTTTCTCTAAAGAGTTCGATAATCAATTTAATTGTTCACACTAAAAATTTTGAACTGCAACTAATTTTGTTCCAATAAACACCGTTAAGCTTTTTACTGCGTAACAACAGCAGACAATCAGCAACTCGCTCGTGACATATGTGCCCCAGTCAGATTGGTATTGAATCCCAATCTAGAGCAGGAGGATGGGAGCAAAGTATGATTGAACCGCAGACGGCAGATAAACTATGTAAAGCTTGTTCATTTTTCAACTTGATTTCTTCAAACTCAGCTTCGAATCACCTTTCGGGTATTTGGCAGGTTCCGATCTTGGACTTATATATAGGAGACACAGTTTTTATTATGCCGACGAATTTTGTTGATTAATTTCGATCTTCCAATTACACGTTCATTTGTTAATTTTGTCAGTTACATGTGTAAGTTAGTCGTAGTCTCAACCAGTGTGGGGAAAGTCTGTACACAATTCAGAGTGCCTCCTATTAATAATAAATAAATAAATAAATAAATTTTAAATTCTTTAGGTTTTATAGGAAATGTTGGATATCCATCAAGTCCATTATAATTGTTATGTCCGAGGAATGCGTAAGTGAGAATTTTAGCCCAGATCGATTTAAGAATAAAAATTTATATGAACGAGAACACACTTATATATGGATTTTTAATTCTGTACACTGGCTTGGTTAATATTTACCTCTGGATACGGATTCGGTATTTATCTAGCAATGATATCAAGTTAGAAATTATTCTTCGGATTTAGTATCATTTAATTTTCGATCTCTCAACATCTTCGCATTGTTCGTTATCGGCGGAGAATACGGCCAGGACGTTTACGATTTTGTAATTTCCGATTTTGCAGAATTTTTCGGCGCCAGGGTGTAAGTGTCCTGGTGTGTGCGGTCTCCAAACGGCAGGGTAGCATTACTGCCAGCGGCGTGAACCGCGAGAATAAAGAAATAGTGTATAAATATGTGTGTGTGTGTGTGCAATCTGCCCTGTTGCACTAATTGATAAAGATTTCGGTAATTTACCGTTTTAGTTTTGTTAAGTTTGATATCGAGCCGATTTGGCTAGATAAAGTCGTCGTTTAGTTACCGTTTTAATCAATACAACGTTGTATGTCGCTTTTTTTCATTTATCTAGGTAGCGCGGTAGCTTAATGGTTAAGGCGCTTGGCTACTAAACCAGAGAATACAGGTTCAAGACTTGTGATCCGAATCGCTCCCGGGTTTACAGAGCCTGAAATAATTGGGTACTAGAGAAATCTGGGAAAGTAAAGGCGGATAATCCGAAAGTAGAAAGCAACTGGCCGCAGTATTCTCTTTAGATCCATTAGAACCTTAAGTACCATTATGAAAAGCTTAACTTCACAATCCATGATACCTGATCAAGGATATACAGGACTTACTTGACTTTGTTTTAGTCGCTATCCGCAGGAGTATTTACAGTAGTTGTGGCCGCTTTTATGTACAATTTTTTTCTAGTCGCCATACCGTCGTTAACGACGTAAATTTCAATCGAACCGCCGTTCGTTTTTTGCTTGTGGTTTTCTGAATGTTTATTTGTTTTTCCACTATCGGGCATGCTAGTCACTTTGCATTCGGATCGAAATATTCTCGTTTGCTATTATAATCTTCGTGTACGTTGATTTTTGGTCATCCCTGATCTCGTTGATAATTTCTAATTTCGCTAGATGGAGACATAGTGACATGAGCGCGCACTGTGAATTTTGTTCTCCGGTGAAATAATATGCAGTACTTCTCAATTGCATATTTCCGTCGACAGATAATATGCGGATTTGTATCGACATACACCGGGGCTATTATTAGTCTGTAAACAGCTTTCGCCGCTCTTGTATTTTCAAGCGTGGATCGATTCATTTTAATATCTGTACACACGAATATTCACGGCAACGTAAGAAAATCAGCTATAAACATAGACTGATGCATATTGCGTAGACTTTTGCTATACGAATGAACCGGAATGAACGTATATTGCTTTGAAATGATTACGAAAAGATCCAATTACAAAGAAAATATTTACTATTAACAACACTTTGTAGTAATTTTCATTGAAATCGAGCATAAACCGATCAGTTCAAAGTATCGTTATTTCAACTGCTTATAGTCTTCTATCGTGTCTAAGTTCTGGCGCGCTACGGGAGTTATACTTGGATATGTTTAGGCAAATATTGTTTTTGTTAGACAACGGGGGTATATATATTTTTTTTGGTATACACACATATTTTTTTAAAAAATCGTTCCATTATCTGATATAAATGGCAAATTGCTTTTTTCCCGTAACTTAATGTGAACGGATACGGGGAGTAAGTATAAGGGGTATCATGGAGATTGTGAGAAGGTTCACAATGTACGAAGTCCAACGGCGCTAGTGAGAGTCTAAACCTGAAATCAGTTTTACGTGGTATGTAAAATAATAGGAAGGAATGTCTGGAATGATTACTTTTCACAAGCTGTAAAAAGGGGAAAAAATAAGTTCTACATTATTACAGGACGGATAAAGATTGAAAAACGGAAAAGCGAGATGATAGCCGCCGCACAGCTTCGAACGCGATGTTAGTTTTAGCCGATTTAGCGGATATGGCGATAATGAGGGAAATTACAGTTTTTCACAGCATCGAACGAACGCGGGAAATTTAAATGTCTACCGAATTGTCTTCGATTCAGTGATAAAAGAAATTACCGGGACAACGAGCAAGATTTGTAAAAAAATGTTTGAAATTCGCCGCTTTCTCATTTTTCAAAGGTTTACAACAACACAGAAAAGAAGCCTGTGATAAATACGGGATGAAAACTGTGTAACCTTACGTGACGGTAAAATACGTTACGTCGTTTATGCAAATTCATATGCTGGAAGAAATAACCCGAAGAAGAACGTCTTGTTTCCCATTTTGCAAAAAATTTAAAATAGACCCTACACGCTTATATAACGTACTATAACGACTGGCAACTAGGCTGCATTTGAATATCCCGTTTAATACTGAGAAAATAGGGTAAAAAAAAAACAAAAAATTGTTTACCATTGTTGGAGGAATTGTTACGTAGCATTCGAACACAACATTGCTTAGAAATGGAAAAAGAGGGAATATGTTTATTTTTAGCCCTAGTCGTTGATAAGGTAACAAAAAAAAAAAAAAAAAAAAATTAGTTCACTTTGTATCGCGAACGCCTATCGTGTATATTGTTATCTGTTATACTACACAAAAACGGTATATTGCGTATGCAAATGCGAAGAAAAGTGAAGTAATCGAATTTTGCGACGAGCTGGAAGATAGTTTATTATTGTTACTTGGTTGGTTGCAAAATACCCGTTGGCCATTTCACATTTTTTAATGGTCTCTAAGAAGATCAGGCTTTGATTAATGTTCCTAAATGACTTCTTTTTTGAAGAAAATGTTTACCAATTTTTCCTATAACCGCATTATAGTGTACGATATTTACGAAATATTTCGCGAAAATAGTGTCCGCGTCTATTATTAGACTTTAAAGTCGCCGAAAAAAGATACTAAACTGCCGATTAAAACACGTTGAAGGAAAAAAATAAATCTAAAAAACGGAAACTAAAACCTTTTTTGTAAGCTAATTTATATTTGTTTTATCAGAAAAAAAAACAAAAAACCCACTAAACAAAGGTTCCATTAAAGTATTTTTATTTCGATTTCTACGAACCTCTTACATTTCTAACTATGTATGCGGATGATAGTGTATAGTTTTCGGTAAGTGCAAAAACTTCGGTCGAGCTTGTGAACGAAGAAAAGAACTTAATCATATTCCGCAATGGTGCACACTGTGATTATGAATGAGCGGAGAATTCTATTCTGTTTAATCTCAACTCTATTTAATTAGAACGGAGATTACATTTTCATTATGTTTTTGTTTTTTTTTTTTTGAATATATTAAATTAAATGTAAAAATAAAATTTACTCCTCGCGTTTCTAAATGTAAACAAAAAACACAAAAAAAAACCCCAGCTAGAACTGCGTTCGACTACCATTTTCAGCAATTTTAATATGATCAGCTCTGATAATTTTCAAATTTTGTTGTTTCGATGTTAAACGTAATATGTAAATTTCTCACCTCCTCAAATATTTTTGGAAATACGTCGAATTCCGCAGATAGACACGGGCCTTAATTCTTAAATACTGTAGACGAGACTCTTGTTCTCCATTGAATCCCCCTTTCCGATATAACTTTATTAATTAAACGCTATTTCGAAAATTATAATAATGCTGTTAATTTCTCTTAGCCGGGAATGTGTCGTCACGATGATTTATCAGATGGTGGTACCGAACAATTTTGATTCCTGATCACTCTTAAACCAGGTTGATTTATCATTTCGAAATGTTTCAACAATTTCATACCTTCGGAAATAACAAACATTAAAACTAATACAATTTGAAACGGAACTTTTTTGAGTCAACGCGTTTCGAGGAATTATTTCATTCTTGTCAAGCACGGCAGTGTTCCGATTTTATAGTCCGCCTAGAAATATTTTCTTCTAATTAATATCTTCCGTTTAAACGTATTCATTTTATTCCTATTGCGAACGATTAATTTTTAGACTACTTATTTTTGACTCACTTTAGAGTGCGAGGCAATAATTACTGATGTTTTTCTTCGTAGCTGCTACGTATGAAAGGCTGCATAATAGTTTTTCGCAGGGGTACATGCCCATCGTAACATTTGGTAGATGTTGCGTTTTTTTTCTTTTCATTTTTATTTGAATGCAATGTATTCATTTTTTCTTAAGAACAAGCTAATGATTAGAGACCTCACCAAACTATGTCATCGACAGAATTCTCATTAAGTGACGAACATGTTCGTCTCGATCTTTATTCGACATAACCTTAATCATCGCAATAATAATTCCTGCCCAGGTAATAATTAAATGATTATGTTATTGTATAAATAAACAAATGCCGATGTATTATTAAAATGGTGTAAACGACAAAAAAGAGCACGGCCCATATGTTGCAAAAATGTTCTGGTATTGAATATAGCGGGAATGCTACCTTTTCAAAAGATTGAATAAGACGTTATTTACGGATCTTTGTTGTATATGTGATAAGCGGTTGTTCGTTCGCGTGTTTATCCGATAACAATTGTTTTCGATTTCTTCGACATTGTTCGATTTCATCGTAGCTAATAAAACCGGTGAGATTGTTCCGATTTAACTATTCTGCGTTCGTCATTCGCCTGCTCATTTCAACACCTGATATTTTTAGTTTGTCTTTTGTTTAAACTATCGTAATTTTGTCGGTTTCTTTTTATTTTTTATTTTTTTTTCCTATTTTTAAGTTAATCGATCGATGAGCTCGTCTAGTGGAGGTCGCCCGGTGGCCTCCCCCAAAGATACTAAATCTAGTAGAAATAATCTGGCCCTCAACCTGATGGAGGTTGACGCTGCCGTAAAGCGTAAACCCTCCGGCTCCCTCTCGACGGCCGTGTCTTTGCCTAGCAAGGATCTACGGTTGTCGAAAACAGACCTACCCAATATCTCTGTTAATATGCCTAATAGTAGTAACAATAAAAATAATAATCATAATTACGAAATCGTCTCCAAAGCCGTTGAAAATTTTAGTATTAAAAATAATAGTAACAACGGAAAAGTAAGATCAACATTAATAACAGCAATAATAACCTCGTTAAAAACCACAGCAATCGACATAATAACAATAATAATAATTCAATTCAATTCAGTTTATTTAATATTATTATCATTGAATTCCACAAATGTGCTCAAAAGCGCTAATAGTGGATACTATGATAATCAAATCAAATCAAATCAAATTTATTTATTTTTTTATTTTTTTTTAAATAATAATAATAATAATAATAATAATAATAATAATAATAATAATGATAATAATTATAGCGTTAACGCAAATAGTAGTAATGTTTAACCAACAATAGAACTAATCCTTCTGAGACTTATCCTCAAGACCATCCGGGTCCTTACTCAGTCATAGTCGAGCACAACTCGGCTGATTTTAATATAGGTAACTGCCACCCCCCGCCTTGGCCAAACTTATTAGTTCTGTTTCTTCTTTTTTTACAGATATTACCCCGCGAGGAAAAAATCGCGTTGATGTCGTTTTTTCTTCTTCTTCTACAGCCAACTCCTTTCTACAAAATCTTAATTTTCTTACTAATCATAATCTTAAAGCATTTATCCCTGTTACCTCATTATATAGGTTAGGCGTGATCTCAGGTATTCATGCTTCCTTCTCTGAAAATGATATTTTAGGGGGCCTGGATAATCTCAGTCAGAAGAATCCTGCGCACTACCGAAAGCAAGAATGTTCCAACGAATTCGGTTAAACTTAAGTTCTCCAAAAACTCAAGAAACACTATTAAGTCATCTGCGAAAAAACCGGCTTTTACCGGAGATTGAACGTCTTCGATAATGTCATTAATAGATATATCGAAGAGAGCCGGACTGAGGACCGAGCCTTTCGGGACTCCATTTTGCAGTTGATTTGCTCTGATAATCTGCCTTCTACTTTGACCTTAAAAAACGATTCGACAAGAAGTTTGCTATGAAAAGAGGTAGTCGACCCCGAAAGCCCCAACCATAGATGGTGGTCGGTATTTTTTGATGTGATGTAGTCTCGAACGCCTTAGATAAATCAAAAAAGACCGCTAATAGATGATGTTGGTTGGTAAAGGCTTGTAGTATTGATTTTTGTAGATAGAGGGCGTAGTCTATTGTTGCTTGGCTTTTGCGGAAGCCACATTGGTATCTGGATAGCCGGTTCTGTGATTCCAGTTCCCACGTTTGTCAACTATTCTCTCCAACACTATTCCGAGCACTGATGTTAGGGAGATCGGTCTGTAGCTCTCTACTTGATGTGGATTTTTGTTAGGTTTTCTGATTGGAATTGTTTCTGCTATCTTCCAGTTTGGCGGGAGTTGTGACGATGTCCACAGTTTGTTTAGCATTTCGAGCATTAAATGCTGCAATCCTCCCGGCAAATTCTGCAGCGTGGATATGTGGATACCATCGTGCCCCACACCCGGTAAGAACGAAGTTCCTTTCACTTTTTGGTAGATATACAAAATCATTCGTACAGTATACGATAAAAAATAAGTTTAAATGTACGCGTGTTTAGAATTGAGCTTACACAGCTGACCGCGCACAATGCTTGCTGCTCGAATCTTCATACTCGCACGAACGCACCCACACACACCCTTATATAATAGAAAGAGACTGAAAGTCGCCTGTAGGAAGCATAACGATTTTTCCTTACGTGACGATATCTACCAGTTTACTCCTACCGGACAAGCTGCGTTAAAGAACTTTGTTCCAAAACATAACGTATTAATGGAAAAAATAAAAAATATGTATTAAAATAAAATAGTATAACGCGAGAATGATTGCGTGTGCAAGCACCGTTAGAAGCAAATTTCGTTTTGGCTTGGGCTAGACATACTTGTAAAAAAATATATTACGAATGATCTGTAAAAAAATTTTTATTCCGTAGCGAAAGAAAAAAAATTATATTTAGGCTTCGAATTTTGAAAAATCTCGGTAGCGCGGACGATTGACGCTTGCGTGCGAACGGTTCGTGCGCTTTCGTGGTGGCAAACGCTATGTTGGATATATGCGCGAGATCCGACTATAAGGGAGTGTTAGGTTAGTTTCTAGCCTTAAATAATATACTTAGGTTAAATTTTGGAAATTTCATACTTAGGCTTCGAATTTTGAAAAATCGCGGTAACGCAGCGAGTGGGAGGGTCGAGTTTTAAGTTAGTTTCGGACATGAAATATTATTCTTGGGTTAATTTTTAATCGGTTCGGTTTATCGGAAATGTGAGGAAACCGCACGGTGAATTTTTTGGGAAATTTCTGGAAACTTGAGTGAATTTTCAGTATCCAGGCAAGAAATTGGGTTACTTTTGGTCTGCCGAATAAAACTTTGGTTATGCTCTCTGCACACGGTTCTGTGGTTCGGATTAACGGAACTCCCAGGTTCCGCATTTATAGACTTATCTAATGTTTCGAAATAATAATTACGCGAAAAAGAAAGAAATAAGCTAGAAGACTTTCAAATTCACCGTCGATTAAAAATTTTCTCTGGTCTAAACTTTTAGTATTTACACGAAGCTGATGAGACACTAATTAGGTTTTTGAGATGTGTTACTCTCCGCTGTAAATGGCACACCTTAGGAGCTATTTTACTATCGAGCGAATTACGCATTTTTGTAATTAATTTAGTGCAGAACAATAATTTAAGCAGAATGCGTTCTTTCATAGGGAAATACTATCGGACGGCGAATGTACTTTCCGAATAAAATAGTAATAAAAAATTGCGCCTATACGAGAACGCTCTCTCTCTCTCTCTCTGTTTCGGCTGTGATTTATGTAAATACGAAAAAATTTTAATCGTTTCAACTTCTCGTTAATTCGGAAGAATTAATTCGTCGGATTAAATTTTAATTTAGACATTTTAACTAATTGTTAATTTTTCGCGCTGGAAATAATTTAAAATATTTTCACTTTCCGTTTGCGAAAACTATTGCGAAGACTTGGCCGCTCTAAATCAAAAGAACGCCACGACGACGATACTCGTAGCAACAGGAACTTGCGTCTATGACAACCCTTCTCGTTTCCTTACTGTTACTTTAAGAATTTTTCATATACACATCAAAAACAGTGCACGATAAAAAATATATACATACATGTATACATATATGTATATTGAAAGTGCATTAGGAGCAGAGCGAATTGCTTAAATTACTTTAAAGAGTTGCCATGATATTCGTTAGGCGAGAGGTAGGAAAAAAAAAGAATTTCGCAATCCGATATTGGGAAACTTAAAGTTTTCGCGCTGGAAAATCTGGGCCATGACTGGCGGTTGGTCGAAATAGGAGCACGGGGTTACCGGGGAAAATTGTTGTTAACGAGGTATGCGAATTTCGAAGCGAACGGCTGAGACTGGATTTCTTGCCGGTAAACTCGGGGCAATTAACCAGATACCGTCGGTCTGCGTCCTGATTTCTTTCACGAAAGCTGCCGCGGATAAATTCGTGTTCTTTTCTTCTTACACGCGTTTTCCGTCTATCCAATGAAAGCTGCGCCCTAAAAACTTTCCAACTTACGATATTTTCCACTCTTACAATTTTGCACATTTGCTCGATTTTCCGCTGCGATTGTCGAATCACTCCACTGCGGTAACTGTACCGCCGACTGCATTTATCTTCGTTTCGACCCTTCCTCGGGCCATGCACCTCCGTCGCTCCCGAAAAAACTTAATTACCATGATTGCCTACCATTCGCTATTCGACTTCAATTACTTTTTTTTTTGCGACTTTCATAACTCGATGGTTTTTATCGTTACCATAAAAATTGTCCTCGCGAAGAGCTGTACTGTTTGTTGCTGCAATTTCCGTTTTGCAAAGTGTAAAAGTACCAGCGGAATGACGAGTTTTAATATTTAATTTTCGACCGATTTAAGAAGTACATGCTTACGTCATTTCTCTTTCTCCCCCAGGCCGTTATGAAATAGTAGTAATTGTCTCTTCTTGGTGTACACTTAAATATTCAATCGGTATTAACAGGCAATAACTCGTCTTTTATCGAACGACTCGATTTTCTCTTGCAACCAGAGAAGTGCAATTGGCGCATTGTCACCGAGCCTGCCAAATATCTTCCCATCCGTAGTCCAGATAAACTTCCAGCCTATCTGTTTTAAGCCGCGAGCCGATGAAAAGAGCTTACTGTTCTCAGAAGATAGGTGTTCATTAACGTAAATATTTTGAATTGCCAGGGCGGTTGGCTCGGTGAAGCCGCGATATCTTTCAAGACTAAACGCCTAGCTGGACAGCAGCCTTTTAAGGAGGAATATTTTGTCACGCGGCGAGTAAACTTCACAACTACATTTGCATACGATTTTCTGCTAGACTTAGAGGTAGTCGGTGGCATGTACTCGGGTCAGTTTTATTCGCCTCAGTGCCGGCAGTAGCAGTAATCTTCTCTACAATGCCGTACAGATTATTGTTTTGCAATTGCATCACATTACCTATTTTCGGATTGTCTTTACTGCTCTAAATCAGACACGCACCATGCAACGCTCCGTTTCGGTGCGTAGTGATTCGACACTAGCTGCCGCAGTTGTCCGTCCTCATCGGGCAGCTGATCTATGGACAAGTGTAAATACTGGACCTCACTGTGCATACCATTCCGAACGGTCAGCAATAGTTGTTCGCTGCTCTGCTTGTTGCTGCTACATTGGCTTTTGGAGCTGCCTTTTTCCGTTTCGGCGCGAAACTCTGGACATGTCCAAGCAGCTCTCTTGGTGCTACCCATTGGACGCCAAGTCGACGCTGTTACACCGCTGCAACCGGTAGCGCATTGCCACATTTCCGGCACGACAGCATAACAGCATGAGAACTTAGCATATATTCTGCATATTGTTGTTATATAGTTTCTATCTGCGTTATGTCCGAACCACGGATGCTCAACAGCTGATATGTCTTGCCTTTGTACTGAATAGACTCTCTGTATGATACTCCTTCCACGGTTTTAATAAATGTTCTTTTATAACTGCGAATATTCCTCCTCACAATTTAAATTTATTTGTTTTATTATATAATGCTCATGTCAAAGAATCAAATATTTCGTTTACGTGGAATCCAACGTGTACGAGACCACTTCTTTTTTATTTTTTTTTTTTTTTTCTGGAAAAGCCAACCAAGGGCATGAGAAAGTTATTTTTTATGTATTCTTATTTATGGCCATGAAATTCTACCCTATGTATGAAGATAATTCGATGCACTGCAATACTGGTGCTGTATTTTTGCCACTCGGCTATTTTAATGCTTTTTATTGCTTTTTTTGTTTCAGTTTGTTGTTTTTTAAATTTTATGTAGTTTTGCATTGAGGGTTCCTTATTAAATATACGTAAAGCTTTCCTTTTTAATGATACTAGTTGATTACATTGTTCGGACCACCGAGTTTGGTGGACGGATTTCCTTGTGACATATTTATTTATACTTATTTTTTTATCTTTGAAACTAAGTAACTGTATTGCTCTTCTGCAGATGTGACGGAGAAAGTGTCTATTTGTCAATTTTAAATTTTACCATAGATTACGGAATCATATTTGTTCCGGTTTATATAATGGGAACCCAGCAGCACGAATAATAGCACAGTTACATTTACACGAATAAATCAATTTAAATTTAACGAATCAGAGGGACATTTTTTTTGTTTTTTTTTTTATTGAAAATATATAAATATTTATGAATATTTACAAATTTCCTCGTCAAGCTGGACGCTTGTCGACGAGTTTTCATACATTTAAATATATCTACACTATACTACTTATATACTATGCAATCTTATCGCCGCGCAAATCTATTATTACAAATTTATCCTATTTTATTTCTAACTTAGCTATAACTTATCTATTATTGATTTTATTCTGTCCCTTGTCCTTCCCCCTTTTTTCACTTTTATTTATCACAATTTCCGTACCCTCTTCTCTTATTTCATGCTTATTATTGTTCCTATATTTTCCTCTTTCTGTAATCATTCCCCTTTATTTTCTTTTTTTTTTTCACCACAATTTTTTCCTCCTTTATTATTGCTCTTTAGGCATTTTATTTGACAACTGCGTTATAACGTATTTGTCTGCTTGCTCTTCCATCTTTGTTTTAGCTAACGGCAGGTTGACCAAAAATAGTTTTCCCTCAGCTTGTATTCTATTTTTATTCTTTCTTCCGATTCTATTTCCCCTTATCTGCCACTTTATGTATTCCCATATATCTCTTTATGAATAAGTACATTCCTTTAAGCCTCAGTACGTCTTCTTTTTGTATTATTTCACTTTCCGTCACGCCTTTATCATCTAATATTAATTTCAAGAATTTTATTTGCAGTTTACTTATTTTCCCCACGTATGTCTTCCTAACCATTCCCCCCATGCCTGAATTCCAGATCTGATTCTCGATTAGCGCATGATACACAATTTTTAACGTTTTATTTGTTGCATATTTCTTTAAAGTGTATAATGCTGGTAATGTTGCCCTAATTTTCTTTGCAATGTATTATACGTACGTCCCACTTTAAGTGTTGGTCCCCATCATTACCCCCAAATATATATATATATATATATATATATATTCGGTCACTACTTCAATCTTCCGGCAGTTTATCTTCTCACATTCATTTCTTTCGTCCCACTCATGTATACATCCGTTTGAGTGCATTATTAAATTTGGACAATATTTATCATAAAAAGTAAAGTAAGTCCCATATCCTTGACGATTGTGAAGTTAAGGTTCACGATGAACTAAGCCTACCTATCCCTTTTTATACGTAGTATCATTGCTTTAGTTTTTGATACATTAATTCTCAGATTTTTGTCATGTGCCCAACTGCTTATTGCGATTGGTTACTTCCTAAAACCCCATATTCTACCGAACAAGCAATACTCGATGTAACTAACATTAAATCAAGATTATTATTTCGTTCACCTGCAGTAGTCGATTGTTTTGAATTTATTATGTAAAGACGTTTTTTATTTATATATAAATTTTTCAAAGTTTTTTCCATCTATATTACCAATGTAGCATCCTTATGCTGGATGCAGAGAATTTCGGTCCCCCAGTTGCCAGTCTATAATATTCATTTAGTTAAGATATGGCGAAATCATCATGTATCGAACTTTATTCTCGTTTCGCAAACCACGAATTATATTTGGAGTGTAATTGATCGACTAGTGAATAATTAAAACTATGTCTCCTCTTCTACCTATTTCTCTGTCGAGACGTATTATGTTATATGAGTATAGTTTAAATTATTACTCCTTTGCATCTGAGTTTTACATAAACCACAAACTTTTATATTTTGTTTTATAAGGTTTCGTTCCAATTCTGCTTGGTTGAAATATATATCCTTGTAGTTCCAAAACACTATTTAAAAAGAATTACTAATTTTACTTGTATTTATATGTATATTTTTTGTTTGTTTTTTTTCAATATTACTCTTGTTTTTATTTATTTGTCTATTTATCTTTTTTTCCCGTCTTTTTAATATTTATTTACTCTTTTATTTATTACAGTTTATTATTTTTATTACTTACCTGATTGCTACTGCTCATTTCTTGATTAACTGTTTTTGATTTGACTATCGTTAGTTGTGTTAATACGAGTGTTTATGGAAGATCTTCCAGATTTTACTGTTACGTTTATGTTCTAAATGTGTTGCATATTCCCTTTAAAATTTTCAGCTTGACTGAAATCATGATTCATATCTAAATTTAGATTAGCTTTTTCCCTTCTAATTTTATTCCGTGTTACTATTTAGTGGACTCTGAAAACTTTTCTTGTTTCTTTTATTTGTTGTGTTAGTACTGTTTTTAGTTGTTCTTGTGAATATATCTTTTTTTTCTTTTTTTTTTCGAATCGATTTTGGTAATTTTGTAACCCAACTTTATATATAAGGAAGGATTATCGTAAGTCTGGGTTGTTTTGATTTCGTTAGAAATTTCTGAGAATTCTTCGTAATTCTGTAGAATGTTAAACCTATTTGTGGATCTGATTGGATAATATTTAATCCGTATGGATAATTTAAGCCGAGTTGAGTAAAGTACGTCTTTGTTGATTGATGGAATTTCCATAGCGGTCTCTACATAACACATAGATGTCATCAGATGTTTTATATCTCGCTGCCTTTGTCTTTCAGAACAAGCGACACAGGTAGGTGATGGTTCTCTTTACAATTTACACAACATGTTAATTCCTTACATTCCGTTTTCATATAATCGGCCGATGAACAATTACCACATAATTTATTATCAGCTTTACAATATTTCATACTGTAAGAATATCTGAAACAAGAAAAACACTGCTGAACCGGGTATACATATGATTCGCATGTACATCTAACTCTGTTAATATACGCACACTCAACCACACACACGAACACATATTTATATATATATATATATATACATTAGTGGAATTTTATGTCTTGGAAAGAATAATTTTACTAATCTTGTTGGAAAAAGTTTTAATTTATTGTTTTTTTAACAATCGAGATATCTTTCTTATTGTAAATCGTCCGCATTCTAATTCTTCTACTATATTGATTTGAGGCATAGCTTCGACTACACCACCGAAAACTACTACCCTCGGCAAAGCATCCACTCCGTGTTATTTAATTTTATTGTCCGATATTATGTTTGTTGTATTTATTGTCAATTTACTTCGTCCAATTTTTTTTTAAATAAATTTACAAATGTAAATATAAATCTAGGCGCCTTGTATGGACCACCTGGGCTATTACGACACCTAGACTCACTGGAAATTACAGAAGGCGGTGCAGTCTGTTCGATGCTGCAAAATTCAACACAGCCCGAACACAATCCGGGTAGTTCGACAACAGACGGTGGGGCGAGGTATGACTAGAAGTACGGGAAGTATACCGGCACCATTTCAGCAGATGCTCTACGGTTGGCGAGGCCATGAACCCGCACAGAGGACAAGTGAACGGAAGGGGAGCTCCTTCAAAGACGTAATTGTGTGACAGTGCAGTGTGTTCCAGGCGCAGTTTCGACAGAATCGAGAAATCCATACGTGAGATGGAGAACGGCGGCCACCATGGGTCGGTGATCGACTTTATGGACCTGAGCCAGGTCGTTTGTTCTGACCATTCTACTCTTCAGAAAAGTGCATTAGAAAGACTGATGGTCCTAGTGTTGAACGGCATTGGGCTAGATAGAGTTTCCTTAGCAGCCAAGTCAACCCGCTCATTGCCGGGAACCCCAACATGACCAGGGACCCATAAGAATGTGACATATACCTCAGATCGTGAAAGTTGGAATAGGAGGTTTTTTATTTTAATTATTAGAGAGTTGCAACTGTCTGGACTCTGGATGGCTTTGATAGATTGAAGTGAGTCTGTAATCAGAAGGGCATTTTGAGACGCTGGGTTGGAAGAATATGTTTCAAGGCAAAGAAGGATCCCAAACATTTCTGCCTCTAAAGTAGAGCAGTAGTCGTTTAGGCGCTCGGTGTACATTACACCTGCAATTTCATAAGCGCATGCAGTTGGTGAAGGAGAATTAGTAGGACTTGTGTACAGGTGAATGTAGTTAGGAAAGGAGGCGAGTTTATTTGATACTACTTGAGACATGGGTATAGAAAGGTTAGATGCTCCTAGGGGATCTGATAAAGATATGTTTATAGATGTCTCACATGAATCCAGGGCGCTAAAGCAGTCGGATTAACATGGTGGTCGCTCCAATTTATGCCTACCTTAGAAAGAAAAGTTAAAGCCTTGACCAATGGATCGCCGGAAAAGGATGGGAATGGGATTTGGAAGTTACTGATGGAAAATTGATCTGGTAAGGAATAACGAAAAGAATTTCGAAAGGTGAGATAATCGCGAATAATAGATAACGGAGGAAGGCCCACTAAAGCACAAACGCCCAACGAAGGAGAAGTTCGGTGCGCCCCAAGTATGATACGTAAAGAAGTATTATGGATAGGATCGATAGATTTTAGAAGAGTTTTATTAGCAGAAGAATAGACCTGACAACCGTATGACAGTTTACTTAGGATAAGGGCTTTGTATAGTGATAACAGCAATTTTGGATCTATATTGTACTTGTGGTTGGATAAACATTTCATGATGGACAAGGATTTCATGCAACTACGCTTAAGGATAGACATGTGTGGAGCCCACGATAATCTTTCATCGAACGTTAGACCCCCAGAAACTTTATGGAAAGAAGAAATGGGATAGGTACATGTTTTAGGTAGAGGGTGATATCAGGATTGGAAATAGGACGACGCTTCTTTAGGAATTCGACACATGCAGTTTTTGAGGATGAGAAATCCAAGCCATTCTTTTCCGCCCAGTTTTGTAATCTATTGATCGTGTCGACTGTAGGATAGACATCGCATTAGCGGGGAAGTTTGAGGGAAGAGATATGTTAAGGTCATCAATGAACAAACGGGCTGTTACCGGCGGCCTTATGCACTCTGCTATATCGTTTATATAAAGGATAAACAAGGTTACGCTTAAAGGCGAACCCTGTGGAATTCCATTTTCAGTCGTGAAGGATAAAGATACTGAAGAGCCTATTCTTACTTGAATAGTTCAATCAGTGAGGAAGCTCTGGATAAAATTGCCCATATTACCGCTAATTCCGGCGTTCTTCAGCTTTTTAAGCACTCCATATCGCCATATGCGGTCGTAAGCTTTCTCTATGTCAAAAAAGACTGAGTAGAGATGCTGTGATCTACTGTGGGCTGTTAGGATTTGCCTTTGTAGGCTAAGAAGATGAACGAGTGCAGATTTATATTTTCGGCCGCCTGCTTGGATTGGAGAAAGGATTTTCTTCGATTCAAGATAGAAATAGAGGCGTCGGTTCACCATTTTCTCCAATTTTATTGATTTCTCATATGATATTTAACAACTTGAAATTTTTTAATAAGCTTTTTGTAATTTTATACTACCGATATGTAACGATTATTATATTCATAAATGACTGTATATTCAATATATTCATCACTACCGTTGTATAAATAAGTTTGTTACTCTAGTTTATTTATTGTTTTATCTGCGTTATACGTATTGTTTTTAATTTAATGTTATCGCTGCTAAAGTCGAATATAATGTGTTACACCTACACTGCAACTAAAATTTATATTAGAATTATTTCGAGACGAACTCAAGTTCCCATTAATAACCTTTTCTCCTGAAAATTTACACATTTCGACAGCTACTTAAATCTACTACCATATTATCACCATCCGCCGCGTTGTGCATAGAGCACTTTTATTATTATTAATCATATCGATCATTCGCATTATTACACATAATATTATAACAACGTTAAGCGGTATACCGTATCCGATGTAAAAGTGTATAGGAATGTGTACGAGTGAAAAATGTAAGCATGTGTGTGTGTGTACATTGAACGATAAGAATAATGCAATTCGTGAACGCACCATTAACGAACGTTCACTGACAGTTCCAGGACGCTTCCTAGTTTATTATATGTATGCGTATATTTGGCGTCTCGGTCAAAAGGCATTTCATCGTTTTTCTACCAACTGGCAATGCGGAATTTTACTATTTTGCTTTTTTTATCGACTTTAAATTAGTCAAAGGAAAAATTGTCTCATCTTCCACGAGGCGAAGATTTCTCGCAAGCGTTTTGTTTCTCCTATTCCAGGAATTTTCGATTTAGACCTGCTGCCGTTTGCAGCAAAGAATGTTTTTTTTTTTTTTTTTTTTTTTTTTCTTGTTTGGGTTGTTTCCCTGGGCTTGCCAATAATAGACGATTACCCATCAACACGTGTACAGAGCAGCAATTAGGAGTAACAAGGAATGGAATCTGACGAAGAATGCTATACACCAAGGATGGAGAAACGATAACAATCAATGTCGAAAAATGCCAAACGTATGCATTCTGAAAAGAAAACATGTTGAATGTGAAGTGTTTTCTGAAAATCGATTAAATTTAAGTATTACAACGAGAAATAGTATCGAAATGGTCGAATGTGTCGAGCGAGAAAAAATAATTCTTCGAGATCAGATGGCTCTAGGTGAGCAAGTTTTTATAGAAAACAGATTTCACGTACATTTGGCGGTACTTTTCAGTAAAAAAATCGTTTAAACTGTCAGTTGTTTTTCATGTTGTACTCGAATTTTGTCTCATTCCAACTTACATCTCTAATTTTTGATTTACATGATTATTGGCTACTTATTTAAAATTAAGAGTAAATTAACTGAAGTTATTAGAAATTAGGATAATTATGAAAAAAACATTAATTTCAGTATTTTGTGCTAGTGCAGCGGGGATAATTAAATAAAATGTTACACAATATGCAAAATTAAAAAATAAATTAAAACATTATACGGTGATTTAGTAATTCGGTAATTTAATTAGTAATTCCTTCCCATCTTTCCGGGAAAACACATTTCGCATTCACATTCTTGGCTAATGCAATAGTCGAATGATTACTTACTAAAGGTGCTTCACGAGTTACAGAAAATAGACAAAAAAAAAAAAAAAAAAAAAAAAAAAAAAAAAAAAAAAAGTTACGTTTATTAAAAATATCGCCGATTTTTTTTCAGAGCAACTTCCGCGGGTAATACAATTTTAATCAATTAACAAAAAAAGGGAACAAATTTGTGCAATTTAACACCAAAAAAAAAAAAAAAAATTAATAACAGATTACGATACCTTCGGAGAAATGATTATTGTTTTATAGAAACACTTCGAATAGCTCTCCTTGATAAGTCCTGAAATGAAATTTGACTGAAAAGAAAATTTGGGTATGGACTTAATGGACTCATGAAATTTCTTACGGGGAACCTATCTGTAGAGTAGGATCACGAAGAAAAAGAAAATGAAAAACAACTAAAATTAAAATAACAGGGCTGCGACTGATGTACGAAAACGAGAATTAATTGAAAGAAAGAACGATCGCAATTAACCCGCTAGCTCTGACTCGAGGAGAACTATAGTAACCACCATCTACAGAAGGCAGCGATTGTCTGAAGCGTTTTCGCAGTGGCCACTACAACCCGTAAGACATAACGGAGTTGCGACTGTGACCCACTCTCCCTTCGTAAGACACAGTGAAAACGTGATGTACTGTTGAAAATTACCGTTATCGCATACATCACGGTCTGTTGATAGCAAGCAAAAAGATAGATAACAGGTTCCCTGAGAGCCGAGCGAAATATACCATTAAAAACGTCGATTTTCCGCCACATCTAAATTGCTCTCGAAACAACGGGAACGGAAAAAAATATACAAATTCGTTGAACGTTAAAATTTGACCTAACCGCTAAGTTTATTTACGTAATCGCTGCATTGATGCCGATGAAAAAGCTTTAGATTAGCTACGAAATAGTAATAATCCCGTCGCTGTTTTTATAATTAGTGGCTCTTTTTTGTCGTAGCGTAACGACATTTTTTCTAAAGCATTACGATATCGATGCTTGGCAAACGTTTTTTCTCTAACTAATTTTATCATCTAACGCATTTAGTAAATTCTTACAAGTATTTTTGTTTTTACGATAATCTTAAAAGTATTCCTTATTCTAGGCTGTTAAAAACGATTATTTTAAAAATCTTACTCAGATTTCTTATTATTAATTTTTTTTTATTATTATCAATTGCGCGTCTTAATGTTATTTATTATCCTGTAACATAGCGCGTAGTCCACGACCGATATTTCTCGGGCCAAAATGTGTGTAATTCTTACTTTATTAAAGGCCCCCGATTGACGAGCCCCCCCCCCCCCCCAAAAAAAATACTTTATATATTTATAATAATAAAGTAAGAAATAAATTTCCTGAACTGGGATATTTAAGTATCAGAAATCTACAGCGGCGCACAACTGTAATCTTTAGAAACAGGTAATTTTTTTGTTTTTATTTTTTTTTTTTATTTTTCAGATTTAGTCAGATTAATAAAAGGCATCGACAAGAGTTTTCAGAATATTAAAGTTTAATGAAAAAGAAAGAGTGTATAGACTTCTTCTTTCTTCTTTAAGATGCCATATCCTCATCAGACTTTAGGCTGTTGACATGAAGATAATTCTTTTCCATTTTTCCCGATTCCTGGCTGTATGAATTATTTCTTCTGTCGAATGTTTTGTACAATTTTTCATGTTTTCAAACCATGTCGTACTTTTTTTCTCTGCCAATCCAGGTTTTTTCTTCAACCTGCCCAAGTAAAATTGTCCTCCTCAGTAGCTGATATTTATATTATACGCCCCATGTATTCTAGTTTCCTCTTTTTTTTTATTGTATTCACCAGTTTCCGATTTTTGTCCATACGCAGTAATACTTCTGAATTTTTTATCTTCTCCGTCCACGAGATCATAAGGATTCTTCGGTAGCACCACATTTCGAAGGTTTTCTAGTGTTTTTTTTATCACTTCCGTTTTCAGTGTCCCCATGTCTTACATCCGTATAATATCCGCGACCATATGTAGCATTTCAGAACTCTCAATTTCAGCGATATGTTGAGGTTCTTAGTACTTTCTTCCAATTACTAAAAGCATCTCTTGCTGTCGCTATGCGTATCTTTATTTCTTCGTCCGGGCCTGCCTTCTCATTTATCCAGCATCTCAAATATTTGTACCGGGCCACCTTTTTAATGTTTCTTCCTGATAATTTGAGCTGTTAATTGTAAATTTTTTTTTTTGTTACTACATATCACCATCTTTGTGTCTTTTCGATGTTAATCGAAAACCCATACCTTTTACTTATTTCATTATTTAATAATTCCTGGAGGTCAGGCAATAACTCTGCTACCAGCGCTGTGTCATCTGTGTATCTAATATTGTTTAAGATTTCACCTCCAATTTTTACTCCTAAATGCTTTTCTTGCAAAGCCTCTCAAAGATTATTTCTGAATATATGTATATTGAAAAGCAATGGCGATAGTCCGCAGCCTTGTCTTCGATCACGTTTGATATGAATCTGTTGTGAGTCATTATTCCCAATTTGCACAAATGCTGTTTGATTCCAGTATAGGTTCTTTATCAGTCTTATATCCCAGTTATCTAAACCAATCTGTTCTAACATTTGTATTAGCTTATTGTGGTGTACTCTATCCAAAGCTTTTTCAAAGTTAATGAAGCAAGTATACACTGGTTTGCGAAATTCTCGACCTTTCTGGAGTAGTAATTTGACGCAATACAGTGCTTCTCCAGTTAAAGCACAACAACTAATTTTTAAATGAGAACAACTAGATAAAAAAGTACACCGACCATTCTCTAAACTATATATCATGGAAATAGTATTTTATTTCATTTGATACATTAGTTCGATCGGGCGATGCAAAAGCTGCTTTTCACATCACAATATTGTTTATTAGATAAAAATACGGGGATTTTTGAAACTTCAATATTATAAAATAAACAAAAAGTATATATATACATATATATATATATATATATATATATATATATATATAAAATTCGGCACTTCGGGATTCGGAAGGGAGAAAGCCTCCTTCATCCCCCAGGTATAGTTCTTCTGTAATTCTTATAGAAGACTAAACTTTTTCGTTGGCTACGCCGTTCCGTAGTTATTATCCTATCCTAACATTTAACTTTCGTTACATAAAATTATGACATTTTTTCATTACATATTTCGTTACATAAAATTGTGACACTTTTTTCGGACAAATTTCGTGACAGGACACTTTTCCTGATGACCCCTGGCGTAAAAATGGCGTAGCCATTAATATATTTATATATATATATATATATATATATACATGTATATAATGTATAAAAAATTTAACGGTTTTTACTTATTTTACAGTACGGGAAGTACAAAATCTTTGGAAGTTTATAAAATTCGAATTAAACACTGCGTGTGTGTGTGTGTGTGTGTGTGTGTGTGCTATTTTAACTGGAGCAGCTACGTTTTTAAAATAACTATTCTATCAAACTTCAGATGTTTAGCTTTAGGCAGTCGCTCAGAACTAAAAATGATAATCTTCGATCAGCCGTTACGTGTTGAAAGCGATCGTGCTCAGAGCGACCACACTTAATGAAGCTTACAGAAATGAAGTTTTCTCTCTACATTAAAAGATCGGTATTTTACAACCTTTAGTGTACCACTAAAATAAACGAAAACGCCTTATTAACTGAAAAAATTACCGTTTTTTTCTAAAATGAATTAAGCGCATGTAAGAGAATTGATTCGATAAAATTTAGCAATACGAAAAAATCATTCGTCTGTCAGAAATTTTATAGCGCAGCTGTGGCATTGACACGTTTCTTTAAACTGTCATTAATCGTACAATTGATAAACAGTTTTCCCGATAAGAATTTTCGATAAGCTGATCATAATTTTTTCTACAAAAAAATAAAATTCTTTCGATCTGGACGAACGTATTTTACGATCCAAAAATTAGCAGCGATTCGTTTTTGATCATAGTAGAAAATTTGTTCACGAATGATCATGCTACGAGGAAGTGATTTTGAACTAAACTGTCAGCAGCTGGATTGTTTCCGTACAAGCTCAATAGATAGCGCTCAAAGCGTGAAAAAGTTTATGTTTCTCTCGTGGTGATTTAAATACGCATTCGCGATTTCGCTAAGCTCGCTAATTTTTTATTAATTTAAATTTGCGAAGGTTTCTCATAATGGATGAGGAATAATATTTCAGTTCAAATGGTAAACTGATAAGCATTTTGGCTACGATTCGAAACAAGCGCTCCACTAATTTCATTTTGCTAGTCCTAGCGATGAGTGAATAAATACTGGTCGAGAAAATTCTTAGTATAAAATGGCGAACAGGAGGTTTTGAAAACAAGAAACGAGAGTTATTACGCGAAAAATCTATCTACCGACGGCTCAACGAACGTCGAAAAAAACTGATGAACCAATCCGGCTTTCAACGTGTGCCACTTGACAAAAGTTTAAAAACAAAATTCACGGAAATTCAAAATCAGGTGCCAGGAAGTCAAAAACCAAATAAACCATCAACAACGATGTTCTATAATTCCTACAGACGGTATGGACGAACATAAAACGGTATCTGAAAAATACGACAAACACGTTCTAATAGAAACGAAACAGAAAAGGGCAGACAATCAGGAGCTCACGTATCCTACAGTGTAAATAAACCGTAGAACTGCAATAAACTTACTGAAAAGAGGATCGAACTAAATTTGAATGCGAAAAATGGCGGAATCGCAGCCACTTGTTTGTTGCTGGACGTCAATATGCATTACTGGGGAATATAAAGCCATAAAAATGGCCGGTACGATAGACCGAAAGTGCATAAACTTGCTTTGTATACTTCACTCGTATACTTGTCGTTATTTTATTTATACCTATTATTTGTATATATTAGTTCTTAAGCGCCTCGGGCACGTTATCAATTAATTAATAATGAAATCTTACCGCATCGATAAATATCGATTTTCAGAAATATATATTAAATGACTCGATAACTTTTTCGGAAGCACATAATGGGGATCTATCGCCATGATTGATTGTGCATCCGAAATAAAAACCAAAACATGTCGGTATGAAATTACAAGTTATTTAACATATATTTAAGGAAAACGATTTTATTCCTTATTTTGATTAAAAATTGTTATAAAACGCGCGATGATACTACTACTAAATCATTAAAATTTTTTAAATAATTCAAAAGTAGAATAATAATTACGAACGACGTTAAAAAATGGTTATAAACATAACTTTTACGAATATGTTATACATATATATATATATATTAATTACAACGTAATTCTTAGGCTACCCCCCATTCGAAAAAATGTCCCAATTTTATGTAACGCTAAATGTCCCAAAAAAATGTCCCAATTTTATGTAACGTTTGTTATATTTTGTCAATGATCTCTGAGTCAGTCATCTGCTGATACGGTGAAGTATGAAACTGAAGAAATAAATTTCACGTTATTCGAAATTTTGAGTGTGAACCTTTTTCGTAATAAATTCTTGCCGACAAAGTCCAAACTTTCTTTTTGGAATAATTAAAAGTCTTCTAAACAGACATTCGTTTCTATCATGTTCTCGAGCTAAATCTCTTCGTAAACTGCAAATTACAGGGAAACAAGTATCGCTGGGTTAGAAATAATTATATACTTGTTAAATGAAGCCCGAAGAAATTCAAGAAGTAGGAAGAAAGAAGAGCTTAGGGTGGATGAAAAGAACTAAAATACAATGAGAATATTTTTAAATTGCGAGCAAAAAGAATAAAATTAATAGCCATTACGAGTTGAACATCGTTAGGAACATTAGCAACCCATTGAAGAGGGGCATGCAAAAATTATCGAAGAAAATGTGCTAAAAGAAAAAAAAAGATGATATGGACTCGGTAAAGGTGGCGAGAGAAAGCAGCAAAATTGAAACAAATAAATGTCGGAAAGAAAATCAAGAAAAGCCGAATAGAACAGAACGTGATTTGAAATTTTCGTGGCTTTTGATATTAACCAGTTGTCTACTTTTTTCAGCAATAATCGCGTCGTCCCAACTTATTTTCGTTAACGCTTCGAATAGCACAGTGCTCGATTCATCATCAGAACCAGACCCGCAATGAACCAAACAATTACCCCCGTGAACATGAAGTGTTTGCTTCGAAACGCGTCGAGGATTTAAAAATTATATATATATATATATATATATATATATATATATAATTGTTAATTTAAGTGTTAAAATTTATTTTTTGTCATAACTATATTGTTAACAATGTGTATAAACAATAAATACAGTGATAATTTTATAAAATCCAACCCTTGAATAAGTACGCTAACAATCACAACTGACCAACTTCTGATTGGCTAATTGCGCTTCCATTTTTTATTTGACCGATAACAGTCTTGCAATCTGAATCGATTTTTACACCGAGGTCATCTGTATTAAAATTTTTTTAATTTTTTAATTGCAACGGCCTCTCTAATTAAACGTTTACTCGCGTTTTCAACTTTCGTTAGTATTTCTACGTCGTGAAACTTTACGTCTCGTTTTTCATTCGTTCTATATCTTCGGCAAGCGCGGATTTTTCGAAACGTTTGTGTGTCGAAAATCTGCTTTATGCTCTTTAATTCGTACATAGTCTCTCTCCAGTTTGTAACTTAGACCACATGAACACAGTAATCTGTACACACATACTGCATGTAACGAAGATAGGTCATCTTTTTGGTATTTATTAAAAAAATACTTTGCCGTATATTAAAAATTTTTGCGGATAGAGATGGTCATATTTTAAGAAAAACTAAAATTCGCCCAGTATTTGGAATTAGCCGGAAAATAAATTTTTTTTTAATAAATACCAAAAAGATGACCTATCTTCGTTACATGCAGTATGTGTGTACAGATTACTGTGTTCATGTGGTCTAAGTTACAAACTGGAGAGAGACTATGTACGAATTAAAGAGCATGAAGCAGATTTTCGACACACAAACGTTTCGAAAAATCCGCGCTTGCCGAAGATATAGAACGAACGAAAAACGAGACATAAAGTTTCGCTACGTGAAAATACTAGCGAAAGTCGAAAACGCGAGTAAACGTTTAATTAGAGAGGCCGTTGCAACTAAAAAAATTTAAAAAATTTTAATACAGATGACCTCGGTGTAAAAATCGATTCAGATTGCAAGACTGTTATCGGTCAAATAAAAAATGGAAGCGCAATTATTCAAACAGAAGGTGGTCAGCTGTGATTGTTAGCGTATTTATTTAAGGGTTGGGTTTTATAAAATTGTTTGGTTCATTGTGGGTCTGGTTCTGATGATGATTAGAGCAACGAAAATAAATTGTGACGGCGTGTTGTTACCGAAAAAAGGTAGACAAATGGGGTTACAGCTGAACATGAAATAAAATCGATTATTGAAAAAGCGAGTATTGAAAGAACCGAATTTCATCGGAAGTTATAACGGCCTGCGTGAAAGTTTTGCGGTCAGCTTGCAGATGAGCAACACAAGATTTAACTTAAGTGTCTTTGAGCGTCTGAAAAATAATTTAAGCAAACAGCACGTCTATCCCGCATATATATGTTCCTGATTGACATTTCTTCAACCTAGTGCAGCATCCGATTAGCGCCATGAAAGAAAGCTTCACATCACGCTAGATATAAAATCGTACTAAAAGGTTTACTTTCGGCACGGATATTTTTTTAATATTTTCCGATAATAAAATACAATATCGAAAAAGTTCCTCACAGATCAGTTAAAAGCGCGCGAAATTATTAACGGATGAGTGCTCGGTTATTTTGTTGTTGATTAAGCGTCTCGCCATGAAAACAACGCAGATACGCTGATGAAAGAATTTATCGGGTCGGCTATGCAGCAGATGCTTTCGGCAGATTAATGTGGTGTATTTTGGAGTGTATCCAACACATGAACGAGAATATAGGTCATTAAGTTCGTAATCGATAGCAGAAGTCGGACAGGTTCAGAGCATTAATGTCTAGACTTATATATTTTAGGTACCCTATGTAGAGAAAGAGACTTACTCCTTTTTTTTCCCGTTTCGTTTTCTTTTCCAGTTAGATGAAGGTTTATCCAAGAGCGATTAAAAATTAAAATTCATTGGAAACTTATTTTAAACGGTATTAGTTTCGATTAATTTTTCTCTCATTTTCTAGTTTCGGCAAAATGTTCTCTACGAATTTTCCAGTACTAAAAGTGTAATAAAAACAATAATGAAAAATTAAAGCGAAATAAACAAAAGGCGGGTATTTTTATTTAAGGGGAAAGGCTGAATTTTACATGTGAAAAAAATGAATCATTTTGCATTTTGAAACAAATGAATATACGCATTGCGGTGACTGTGAATGGCACATTAAGGAAAAGGTTCTAATCGGACATTGAGAATTAATTTTAGAAGGAATATGAAATATTTTAATTTAGTCCGGCATCGCGCTTTAACTTGTAAGCTATAGAATGGAGACTTAAGTTAAATTTCGTATGAACTTAAATTATGAAAACAATTCAACAATATTACACGAAATAATAAGTGTTCCTTCCTTCTCGGTACAACATCAATTCTATACGATGTTAAACAATTTCGAACTTTCCATTTTGTTATTTGAATCTGTCATTTTTGGTTCGAGAAGAAATCTCTTACGTGTAGAGCATTGAAAACTACTCTGTTTCCCCCCCCCCCCTTTCTCAGTTCTACTGTTACTAATTTAGTAGCCAATTTTCTCAGTCAAAATAATATTTCACATATTCGGAATATATCAACACCCGATTACTCGAGTGTATGTCCTCGCGTGGCTAATACGAGCACGACCATTATTTCCGATATAGAACTGATAAGTGAAAACTTAGCTACAATGTTAGTTTAAATAATTTCAAAGTTCGTGAATTTATATTTCTAACTTTAATGGTAGCCTGCGCTGTAGTTTGCAGTGTACTGTAACTACAAACATAAAACTAACATTGTAGCTAAGTTTTCACTTATCAGTTATATATCGGAAATAATGGTAGTGCTCGCATTAGACACGTGAGGACATACACTCGAGTAATCGGGTGTTGATATATTCCGAATATGTGAAATATTATTTTGACTGAGAAAATTGGCTACTAAATTAGTAACAGTAGAACTGAGAAAGGGGGGAAAACAGAGTAGTTTTCAATGCTCTACATGTAAGAGATTTCTCCTCGAATTAAAAATTACGGATTTAAATAACAAAATGGAAAGTTCGAAATCGTTTAACACCGTATGAATTGATGTTGTTTACGTGATCGAGAAGGAAGGAACACTTACTATTTTGTATAATATTGTTGAATTGTTTTTATAATCTAAGTTTATATGAAAGTAACGCAAGTTTCCGTTCTATAGCTTAAAAGTTAAACCGCGATGCACTACAGTACCAAAATATTTTACATCCCTTCTACGAATATGTCAAGCAATTGTCGAAACCGGTTGAATGAATTTATTATATTTATATGGATATTCACTTTTTTAATGTTTTTTAATGTTTTTTAATGTTTTTTAATGTTTTTTAATGTTTTTAAAATCTAGATTGTGTTATTTATTTTTTTTGAAATGTCGAATGTGTAACAAAAATGTAACATCGGTAACCGAATGTTAATGGTCATTTTTTTAAATTGTTTACATTTATAGTTTGAACTGAAAATGAAACGCGTTCTCTCTACTGTTGATCTGTTTACCATGAAGCGCTTGGCTTCTGTTACGGAAGTCTCGGGTTGGATCCCGGGTGATGACAAAAATTATTACGGAAAATTAAATTAAATATTCGCTAATAATCACGTGGAAGGCAATGGACAAACACCACGTATACTATCATATGCACGCTAGTTAGTACACAGCGACCAGGGACTACAATCAGTTCGAAGTGTAGTCTTGCGAGTATACTAGCGTTGCATGCGGCAATTGCTATGAACACTATGCCTATGTCTGTACAGCTGAAATGTACGAATAAGTAGTCGCCGACGCTGAGGAATATTAAGTATGGCACACCATGGTAAAGATGTATGTATATGTTGAATGTGTGTGATTCGAAAATGTAAGTTTCGGATGAAATAAGTTGGTTTACGTCTAAAACCACGATTGCCATTAAACACGCGTCTGTGTCAGAAAATAAGAAAAAAAAGAGAAAAACAAACGAATACAGGCACACATTTTAATCCGAAATATTTTTTATTAATGTACGAACGATTTTTTCCCCTCAAAGTCATTAAAGAAATCTTCGGATTCCCGATTTGAGCGCTGTTTTGCAATTGGAGTTGATTGTAGTGAGAAGAAGATTATTGGCGAAGAATGACGAAGTTCAAGAGAAAAGCACAACTGATTTTTAAAATTCTCATTAAAAATTCCACAATTTGCAATGGTAATTACAGTTGATTGTAATGAGAATAAATTATTCAAGAGGAAAGACGAGGTTCACGAGAAGAAGCCAATAAAATCTTGATTAGAAATCTGATATTTTAAGCATATTATTAGCAATAGATAGTTATGGGCGCAACAATGCACATTCTTAAAAGTGCATAGTATTGAATAATAATAATCCCCACAGTTCGCGTAATTGGGTGCATAGGCGGTGTTATCGTATTTATAATTAAAATCTTACGTTAATTGTAAATGTTTTCTCAAATAAATTAAAATTGAAATATATAAAAATAAACTTTTTAGTTAGTTTGGAAAAATGTTAAAGTATGTTATTCGACAACAAACACATTGTCCAGAAACATGCAAAACATACAAACGTATGAACATATTAAACAATTACATATAAATTAGCAAATTATTACATTAGTGAGACAATGGGAAATGTATCGCCAAAGTACAGGAAAACACACAAGTATACCAAACAACTTAGTACAGATTATAAAATTATAAAATTGGTTAGTTAAAGCATCCCCCTAATCATTGTTGTGTTCAAATACTGTTACTGAATAAGGACACTCATACAAGGGAAAGCAGGTGGATACAAGAAGGTTTATTCTACTGAGATAGCTTCATGTACTACATTTACACTGTTGTGGCATTAGCGCTCTTGCATACTTTCGGGTTCTAGATGTCTCATTGCATGGGTGCAATTCCTTATGCTACCACAACACTAATGTGACACCATCGCTCCCGCATCGCCTCTTGGTGAAAATTTTAACTGTGTTCCAGAATACATGTTTTATACTACTTACACACACACAAAAAAAAAAAAATATATATATATATATCCTTGGAAATGGTTCTTTCACGAATTAGGAGTTTATAAGATATAGGGAAATCGATAGGTTGAGGTTTTGTCATCGAGAAAATTTCACAAAACAAACAATTGTAAAGGGAAAGCGATCAATATTTGTTTTAGTGAAAAATAAAAATAAATTTTTTGTCAGAAATATTATTAAAAATGATTCTATTTCTGAGGTAATCATTATAAATTTTTTGAAAAAACAAAATTTACAGGTCATGCTGATTTGTCCAAATATTTCAGGCTTCTGAATTTTCAATTTTTTTATTTCAGGTTTAATAATGAATAGAGAATAATTCGTTGATTTACCATATTAAATAAAAAAATGTAAATTTCGCTATAAAATTAAATTTAGGATATTTACATGACGATTTTACACATAAGCTAAAACACGTTCAAAATTGGAAAATATAGTTATGCAATTTAAGTTTTATATTACATAGGTATTATTTTATGCAATTTTTAAATGTTTTTCAAACGCATAAATATAGTTTGATGTTGTAAGGTCGTCGCTCAATAATTTTATCGTTTCTTTCATGATATTTAAACATTTATTTTAAACGAATAAACAGTACGAAATATAATTCTTAAAGGTTTATGTTTCTGTATCGAATAGTTCATTATTTGTAGCGTGTAATTTGTACTTAAAAGAATTCTTCCTTTCTAAAATGTAGGCACAGTAGGACAATGAAATGTGAGAAGTAGTAGCAAGAGCAGTCTTGTAAATAGGAACGTTGAAGTAGTAGGAATTAATTTCAGCTTTTCACGCGAAAAATAATGGAAAAAAAAAGAAAATATATCAGGTGAGAATTTATGGAAATGCCATCATAAAGTCTGCAAAAACTAGTGCGCTGGAAATTAATGAGAAGTATCTTTGAAGTTTTTTGAAATCGAACTGATGGAAATAACAGAACGGTTAAAACGAAGTTGAAGCTGGTAAATAATAATAATAAAAAAATAAAAGATTTACTTTAAAAATTTAATAAAAATCCACCAAAAAGTGAAAAATGTTACTTTACAGTAAAATATACCCCTAAATGGAGATATAATTATTCTTAGACAAAATTAATACTTATCAGAGCTTTAGTGAACCAAATTCAAATTGCAACGATCTTTAAATACCGCATTAAACATTTCTGACGTTTTCAGAACTTGGCATATAGACAGAACGAGTAATTGAGTTGTTACGCTTATTTCGTATGGTTTCTTAATTGTTTCAATTCGAATTTGGCCACACCGAGACGACTCTAATTAAGGTATGAGTGTTGTTTAAGAATAATCATAATATCCCTCCTTTTAAGTGGTATATTTTACTGTATAACACATTATTACCTTCTTATCGAATAATTATTTTTTTGATTTTCAAGTACATTTTTATTAAATGTTTAGATTAAGCCTCGAATTAAAAATTTGATTGCTTAATTATCAGGTAAATGAATTAAGAGTTTGGCACCAGCACTTTTCCTTAAGAATATCGATGGTGAGGGGGGATGTTATAAACTGCGTTCTACGAGATAATTTTGATATTGTTCCAGCCGTCGTTAATAATGTAAGTTATTACAAAATTTCAATCAATGTGTATCAGAAAAAGAGAAAACGTCATAATCGGAATATTTTTTAAATGACCGCGCAGAAAGAACCGCCGACTAAGCTAATAAGTTATCCCTAAGTTATCGCTCATATCATTCATATGGCTATAGCAGATGAAAACAAAGTTTGAAGATTCTGAAGGTAGAAGGAATTGAAAATCAATACGGCAACACGAATTTTAGATTACGTTCAATTTAGAAAGGAGAGACTTTATTATAAACAAAATAACAACAATCATTACATAGCGCAGTAGAAACCTTCATAGTTTGAAAATGTAATAAATATGGAAATTGCTTCAACTATATTTTGTGTCAATCATTATTAAGGAATAATTTTCCTATCACAGAGCAGTACTATAGATGTAGAATTAAACTGTATTTAATTAAAAATTAGGAATTTTGAATAAAAATTCGATGATATATATATATATATATATATATATATATATATATATATATATTTAAAATGTAATTGCGGACAGAGTTTGGAAATTGCTAATTAAAAAAAAGATTGGGTATAATTAAAATTACAATGCATGATTGGGTTCCTTTGCGCTGCGGTGAAACGCAAACTAAAGGGCATTGTAGTTTAATCAAAACGCTCTACAATATATCTGTTAAAATGATTATAATAATAAGTATAACGGTAATTATACAAAACAATGAAAGCAGAGTTTACACTAAAGGGTCTCCGGTCGACCGTCCGTGAAAGTGTTCCGCCATTAATGATACTCTGATTTGTCGGTTGCAACGTTAATAAATTTTAAGAATGCTTTTACACTGCTTGCTCTTTCGGCAAAAGACAAATTTATATGTAAATTTTGTCTTCCCGTTAGAGAAGTATTCACGGTATTTAGTTAGCGGTTCAGCGGAATAGTTAAATAGCGCATAGCAGACTACAGCCACGTAAAAACTGACTAGAAATCATAAAATGCAACCTATTCGACCATTATAATATACGTAGCTTGCCAAACGGTCTTGTCTCGATTTATAGGATGCAAGCAACCAGTTGTTCGTTAACTTCACTAGAAATGAACTATTCAGTCCGAGTTACATTGCTTTTTGCGAGTCATCATCATCATTCTGTCTATTAATAAGACGTATTAACATTTTTAGTAAAAAATATTGAAATAAAACGGCATTTATTTATAAGTGATTGTTTCACAATTACATCAGCGTGAACACTCTGAATTGTAAGCAGAAATAACTTGAAAAATAATGATCTTCCAAATTCGGTTCGGGTTTTAATTATTAACAATTCTTGCGATGATTTTAATTTTTTGCGAACACTGGCCGCTTTTATATTTCTTCAAATTTCATTAAATATAATCAGTCTCTGTTAAAAATTACTTTTTTTCTTGATAATCAATATTATTCTATACATATATTAAGGATAAACGGCCATTACTACGATTTTGTTAGATTCTAAATTATCGAGGCATCAGATGGTTTGTAAAAATGCTGTGGATAGGTAGCTAAACAAGAATGTTTCACCTGAAGTCAAAATATATAAAAGTAACACTGGCTTTTGCTGAAATCAGTTTCTGTATTTATCATATGATTATTTCAAACTAAACTCCAATAATTAATTCATTTACAAATGAATATTTGAATAAATACGAAGGAGAAAACAGAAATATAATCAATTCACAAAATGAATACACCGACGTATCTCTGAGTCACTTCGTAATCGTGTTTATTCATTTTGTCAATCTACTATACTCCTATTCTGTTAACTTAAAAAATCGAATAATTTATTTTTGTAGCTAAAACTAGAGTTTGGTGGTAGTCTTGGCCAGGTTTTTCGTAATCCAGAATTTAACGATTCGGCGATTATTATTTACGCCGATTCTCCTTCGACTTGCATGTAATAATAAAATCATTTGGCTAAATCTCGTTTCGGTTTAACTTTTGTAATGATCTACATGCAAACTTTTTAAAAATAACAAATGCTCATAATAGAAAAGTGTTATCGCACTATTGAATGTTGTGCGAGATCATAAATTATATTTTTGTACAAATAAATATACGATACGCGGAAGACTCTCTCATTATAGTTGATAGTCAGAAAGAATTACAAAAAATGATGAACAAACTTATAGATTATAGCAAAGCTTATGGGTTCACTGTCAACAGATCTAAAACGAAAGTAATAGTGTGTTCTTTAAGAGATCTGTATAATGAACGATAAAATCAGATGGGACAGAATTAGAACAGGTCAAATCAATTAAATACCTGGGAGTACCTTTCTCGACGATAGTTGCAGCTGTAAGAAAGAAATTCGATCGCGAATGAGCAATCGAGAGCAGTGTTCATTAAAATGAAGAACCTGCTGAGCAGAAGGGAATTATAAGTCTTGGATTACGCATTCTGCGGTGCTACGTTTTCTCGGTCTTATCTTATGACAACGAGAGTTGGACGCTGGATGATACCTCAGAAAGAAACATACAGGCATTTGAATTATATTCGCATTATGCTGAAAATTCCATGGATCGTAAAAATTACTAATAAAGCAGTTCTCAAAAGAATGAATAAGCGCCCGGGGAATTATTAAATTTGATGAAGAAAATTTAATTACGATATCTAGGCCACATCATGAGAGGCCAAAAATATGAGATTTTACGTCTCATTATAGAAGGAAAGCTTCTGGGAAAAAGATTAAAAGGGCGCCTACAAAATTCGTGGACAAAGGATTTTAATCGTATGTTCGCTTATTGAAATGTTCAGATCTGCCATGTCAAGAAAAGACGTTGCTGTGTTGATCACCAACCTTTATAACGGAGGCGGGGGATGAAGAAGAAGAAGAAAACAAATAAAGAAAACATTTTTATTTAACATAAAAAAATTTTAGTTTATTACAGGATCTGATTTTATAATATTTAAATTATATTGATATTGTCAGAAACGGAATTTTTAATGCAGCCGGCTTTAATTTCTAAGTATATCAGTAGATACCGAATCTAAAGTATCGTTTTAATTTTTAAATTTGCAACCGAACGATATAATTGATCCGAATCACTTTATAGTTTAAAATTGTTTATTTCATAACTCATTACTTTCTACAGATTTTAATTACTTTATGCAGATTTTAATCGATCGACTATGTAGAGGTGCGTAAGTCAACAATCTACAGCTATCTAAAAAGAAAATGACTCTTTCACACACACTAAAACTAACTTCATCCAGACGGAAGCTATATATGTATATATAAAGTAAGGATGATATTTAAAAATTAGAAACAATTTTGTTGCTACTGTTTGAAAATATTAAATGTAACATGATTCAAAAATACCGTAAAACCTTTGTCTTTTTTTTTCTCTACCCTGCATGTGCCAGCGGGCTTGACCCAACAACATGAAAAAAATGAAAAATTAAGAGATAGAACTAAATAGCCAGGCGGTCAGAAATGGAAAAAACAAAGGACAGCAGCAACGGAATAACTGAAGGCAATGGGAAGGAAAGGGTATAGGTAGAGCGTTAAAGGGAGTAGGAGGACTTAAAACTAAAAGTTGGGCGTAAAGAAAGGAGCGTTCGTTGGAGAGTGCAGAACATTCTAAAAGAATATGATTTGAATCACAAATACATTAAACAAGGTTAGATTTTAGTTTATAGCAGGATGTGAGGCAATAAAAATATCGTAATTTTGCTAACATCGTCAGTGGAAATATAAAAAAAAAATTGTAAAATATCATTCCAAGTCTCTCTTTTTTTTTTTTTTTGGCGTGTCAACAGTACCCAGGACAAAGAATTGTCCATTATATAAGGGGAAAAGATTAGAAATTGTGGAGATAAAGAAGGCCAACAAAGGAACTATATTGAGAGAGGGGAATGCAAGAATGGAGTGTACACTATAAGCAGTAGGAAGGCCAAGGCGAACAAGATTAGAATACAGAGTAGCACGTTAGAAGGAAATCAAGGGGCATTCGAACAATACGTGATTCGCATCACAGGTATAATTGAGCTCCGGAGGGGGTCATAAGGACACACAAAGGTGATTGAACAATAGAAAAACGGAAATGAGAAGCCGAAAGCAGACTATGATTGTACCGCAGGGGCGAACTATAGAGGAAATAATCAAACGGCTAAGGTAGGGGAAAAGATTAAACCAAGGCAGAGAGGAAGGAAAGGGCTGTACAGAAAAATTGAGGGTTGGTAAAGAATGACGGATAGAATCCGAAATTGTGGTGGGAACGATAAGAAAGACAGAGAAAGTTTGAGCAGGAAATCTACTAATGAATAGACCATTAGTCTTCAGAATATACTGCAACCTAAAGTAGATTAAAAAAAAATATTTAAAAATCAAATTTTTCACTGATATTTGAACGTGTTATATTGAAACCCTTTAATGGCAGCGCAGTAGCCTAAGGGTTAAAAGGTGCTTGGCTACCAAATCAAAGATGTCATAGGTTATCGAGACTTGCGTTTTGTTCCGGATCCGAATCGCTCCTAAGTTTATACCTAATCTGAAATAGAATTTGGCACCAGAGAAATCTGGGAAATTAAAGGCGACTGAGAAAAACGAACTGGTCCAGTATTCTCATCAGATCTATTAGGCTTAGTACACTGTGAACCTTAACTTTACAATTCACGATACCTTATCAAGTGTATGGGACTTACTTTACTTTTATTAAAATAATATCATCGTACAAAGCGGGAACAAATATACAAAAAAATATAATTTAACTTTTCTAATTGTAACATAACCTATTAGAAATGCGAAAAAAGTGCGAATAGGTTGGCTTTTTGCCAAAAGCAGAATGGTCCATCATTTTTTTTTTGAAAAAGTAGTAGCACCATCGTAAAGAGCGGGGAAAAATACATCAAAATCATGAATTTAAAAGATAGCACCTCAATGCGAAAAAAATTTATTTAAAAGTTAAATAATTTTTTTAGGGGCCAATTTTAAGGTTTCGAGGTTTGAAAAAAATTGTAACTGTTTCTTACATAAAAATCTACTGCTGTGAATTTTTTCAGAATTTTTGGATGGAATGATGCTTCAGAAAAAAATAAATTCGAAAAAACACGTTTTTCGACTTTACTGCGCATGTGCAGGGAGTAGGCGGCCGAAAATTTGGCCGTAGGAGTTTTTTTCCAACCCAATGGTGTATGATACACGCGTTTTTTAGAGAGGAAATTTTATAATAGTAACTCGGCTATAGCCTTTGAGTATAACTGAGATTTACGTCTCGGTAGTTATTAAATCTGTGATAGACGCGCATTAAAAAGTTACACGAACAGGCGTATAAGCATCTGATAAATACATGAAGATTTTTTATTTGTTATTTTTCAAGAACAGTCTACATAGTTTTGCAACAGACTGCAGAGTGGGATATGGTTTAAAGAATTAAAATTATGCTAGCTCCATTTAAGAAGATGCTCTACAGTTGATAAGACCGTGGGTCTACACAGGGATGGAAGAGAAACTCTCACAAAGATGCAGTCGTGAGACAAAGCTGTTGTTCCAACCGCATTCTCGATAGAATTGAGAATTCCCCACGTGAGATAGGGAGTGACGATCACCATGAATCGATGCTAGACTTTATGGACTTAAACCAGGTCAATTGACTCGACCACAGTTTACCGCATTCTTCGGATGCATTTAGGAGCTTGATGGTCCAATTCGAGATAGCACAGCATTAAATGACATCGGATTCGATGGAGTTGCCCTAGTAGCCAAGTCGAACCGCTTGCTGCTTAAAACCCCAACATAGCCAGAAACCCAAAAAAATGTGACGTATATATTGGATAGCGTTTCGTTGGTAAGGGATTGCAACTGTCTGGACCCTGGATGACTTTAATAGATAAAAGCGAGTCTGAAATAAGAAGGGAATTCTAAGATATTGGGTTGGAAGAATATTCTTCAAGACAAATAAAGATTCCAAACAATTCCGGCTTTGAAAACAGTAGTCCTTTAGGCGCTTAGCATGCATTATGGCTTTAGTTTCATAAGCATATGTAGTTGGTGAAGGAGAATTTGTTGAACTCGCTTTGGCTGCGTCTGTATATTTTTGTATGTGGTTGGGGAAGAAGGCGAATTTATTTAATATTATCAAGGGCGACATGGATAGGAAAAAATTAAGTGTTTTCAAGGAATCTATTAGAGTTAAGTTAACAGATATTGGAGCATGATTCCAGTGCGCTGTAATGATTGGATCAACGGGGTGAGCGCTCCAATTTATGTCCACTTTAGAAAGAAGGCTTAAAGCCTTTGGATCACTAGGGAAGGATGGTAATGGAATCCGGGAATTATTGGTGGAAAATTGGTGTGGTACGGAACAATGAAAGCGAAAGGTGAGACAAAGGCGGATAATGGATAAAGAAGGAAGGTCTGCCAAAGCATAAACGCCTAACAAACAAGAAGTCCGGTACGTCCCAAGTATGATGCGTAAAGAAATGTTATGGACTGGATCGATAGATTTCAGAAATATTTTGTTAGCTGAAGAATACGCTTGGCAACCGTATGACGGTTCACTCAGTTTAAGGGATTTGTCACCGATAGCAGCAGTTTTGGATCTGTATTTGTAGTTGGATAAACATTTTAAGATGCTTAGGGATTTTGCACAACTCCTTTTAAAGATGGGTATGTGTGGTGTCCGCAACAATCTTTTTTAAACGTTAGACCCGAGATCTCGATAGTAGGAAGAAATGGGAAAGATAGATGTTTTAGGTAGAGGGTGATGTCGGGATTGGAAATAGGACAACGCTTATTCGAGAATTTGACACATGCAGTTTTGAGGAAGGAAACACCAATCTGTTATTTTCCGTAAAGTTCTATAATCTATTTATTTTTTACTGCAATACAAACATCGCATTAGCAAGGAAGTTTAAGGGAAGAGATATGTTAAGATCATAAGTGAACAAAAACGAGCTTTGTGCTATATCACTAACATAAAGAATAAACGAAGTAACGATCAAAGGTGAACCCTGTGGAATTCCTTTTTCAGCTGTAAAACAAAGATACTTGAATGGCTGTATCAGTAAAGAAGCTTTGGATGAAATATCCATTCTACCGTTAATTCTGGCGTTCTTCAGATTTTTAAGCACTTCATTTTGTCATGATCTTTTCCTAGGTCAAAAAAGACCGAGTAGAGAAGTTGCGATCTACTATGGATCGTTAGGATTTTACTTTGTAGGTTAAGGAGATGAAGGAGTGCAGATTTATATTTTTGGTTGTCGGCTTGAACGGGAGAAAGGATTTCCTTGGATTCGAGGTAGATTTCTGCTGTTTATCATTTTTTCCAATACTTTAGGAAGGACTGAAATCAATAAGATAGGTCTATAGTTCGGAGGAAAAAAGGAATCTTTGTTCGATTTGACGATCGGACTAAGAAGAGTTGTTTTTAAGAAATGGCGGGATAACGCCAGAGGACCAAATTTGGTTGTAGAAGCAGAACAGAAATAATTTAGCAGATATAGGAAGATGTCTGAGCATGAACGGATGTATGGAGTCAATCCCAGGCGCGCTACCCGTTGTGTTATAGTTCAGCTGGTAGCTTAACTCGTGGATTATAAAAGGAACTGTAGTTTTGCAGTTTCGGTTAGATTGAGAGCCACAAAGGAGGGATCGTAAGAGGAGGATGACGAGAAATTTCTAAAATGAAACGCAAAGATTCTGGCAATGTCAGACTTTTCTTTGATCAGCAAGCCATTTATGACTGACGTAGGAGACAAAGGATATCAGAGACTGCCGTTTCTTTGCGCGTATAAGTAACCCAACTATGACCCTGCTACTTTGAATTCCACTAGATCATTATTTAGTTATCTTATACTCACAGAGGACTCTTTTCTCTCAGCTAAATCTCTGGGTACCAACGGGGTACCAGCTTATATTGTTACGTTCATGATATGTTAATTGCTTCCGTAGGTTTCTTTAGATTCTACTCTATCGATAGTGTGAAATGGTGCGGGGTAATGAATTCTGACTTCTATTTATTCCAATCGGCTCTGTGAAATATAAAGCGTTTTACCGATCGTGTTAGACATGCCTGTGGCGCTTTGGAGAAATTCTGATGAAAATTGGAAAATGGTTGCCTGGGCATAGGCCTTGATGTACAGCATTAGATTAAAAGGGAAACAGTGCAGAAGATGCGAAAGCAAGGTCTAATACAGAGAAAGAACTATAGGTGAAATTGAAATTTGTGTGTGAGAGGGAAGAAAGTAGTAGAAGGTCACTGTGTTTAAGAGGCGACCGGAGATTACAGTCGCATCGGCGCTGTTCCATGTGGATTCCCATAAGGGCGAATGGGCATTAAAATCGCCGACAAAACAGTTGGGTAACTAATCTGAGCTAGCAGGGAATCTATCTGCATGTGACTGATCCTTGTAGAAGGAGGAAAGTAGCAGTTGCGAACATTTACAGAAGAAAAGGGAAGTGATGGAATTTTTGACTGCTTTGCTTGTAATACGGTATTTAATATTAATTGTTGTAAAGGCTAGCATAGCGACTCCTTCGCTGGCTACTGAACCCTGCGTGTAGTCCGATCGATAGACTGCTTAGTCTTTAAAAAGGGGAAAATGTGTTAATTTCAGGTGTGTTTCTTGCAAGCATATTATGGGGAGAGTATAGTTACACGATAGCAGTTCTTCCATCTGTTTGTAGAGGTATCTACAGTTTCACCGCATAGGAAAGTACTGCGACTGATAATATCGCGGTGTAAATAGAAATGGTTCAGCAGAGAAAAGATAACCACTTTGTATCTAAGATATACATTATCACGTTGCCGGCCACCAGAGGTAACCAGTTACGTGATAAAAATTTTTATTTTTATGAAGTTAATTTATCAAATTAATTTCCCCCTTTTTTTTACTCTTTTTATCTATTTATAGTTGTTAATGTTTATCTCTGCCTTTAATTTTTCAACTGGGTCTCCTAAAAATTACTTTGCACACTCACGAGTAACAATCAAACACTTCGTACACAAATTTTCTTTATATATATCTGTATCACCGATTGGGAAGTGCAGCTGCATAAAACAGCACAAATTAATACAAATCATAAAAAAAACACATATACTATACACATGTAATCTGGCCTATACTAATTCAGACCGCAGTACTCACAAATTATAAAAAAAAAAAAACAATATAAAATAAAATATAATCTGGCCTGTATTCTTCCGTGACTGCGATGTATCCGTCAGATTAACTCGTGATTGCAAAGGCTGGACTTCTCAGCTCCTCCAGTAGCTATAGTATAGACACTGGTGACTTTTGAGCACTTTCGTCCACCCACGGTCTTTGAAGTTTTCGACCTCCGGCTGTACTATTTGGAAGCTGTTCCTTATTCTTTTTGAACTTTTATTATATTTAATTGTCGTGACTGCTTCTTAAAACAATTTACTTTTCGTAGTGACTGGGATGATGATGACTTTCGATGCAATGATATTATAACGATATACAAAAATGACTAAAACTGACTAGAAAAATAAAGGTACGTATAAGAACACGTTTGGCCACGTAAAGCCGATTCACTCAGCCGCCGATTAAGTTAAAAGTAATTTCGGTGCGCCGAGATCGAACAGATTCAGCTCTATTCATCCGTCTCTTATCACATCATACAATCATTTTAGAGAAATTCTGTTTTGATTTTAGATACGCCGCCAGATGATCAGCTGTACGCTTACGAATTAGCGACGTTAATGGAATTTCTATTTTTATGTATATATTTCCGATATGATTCACTCGTCTGCATTTTAAAACTATTTCATCATTTCTTAATTCAAATAAATTCGATTTTCTCATCGAGCCTCTCTATATCGTATCACAATAACATGCATCTACTGAAGGGTTAAAGGGAATACAAGAAACATTCTCCTGTTCTCTTTCCTTCTCGGTCTGTTGTTCCTGTCATTGGTTCCTTTATTTCTGCCATTTCCGATCGAATCAAGTTATAATTAGTTAACTTTTCTTCTTATTGTTTCTGGGTGAGGTCCCTGGTTGACGAAACCCCCCCCCAAAAAAAAGAAACATTCCAACCTGTTTGAAAAAAAGTAACTTCCACCTCCAACGTAATGACATTAAAAAAAAATATTCGTCCGGAAACTAATTACCGAGTGCCTTACGTTCTAATAAAAACGACCGATGAAGAAACATTTTTTGTTGACTTTGGTGAAGCCAGTCGATCCATGACAAAGCGAAAATTTAATTTACAAAGGATTTAATTGTACGTTAATACCACAACTCACAATATATCTATGGAAGTATAAATATGCACACTGAAAGAATACAGCAGAGAGCTTACATATAAAGGTGGGTAACAGTAGCAATTTCATGTCAGCTAATTTTGCGAAATAATATACTTCGAACAAAGAACATCGACGTTGGCGCGATGCGAATATATTTCCATATCTGAAAGCCAACTCGGTATTGAAAAATTATTACAACAGCAAGAATATATATTAACTTCTAAGTATGTGCACTTGTACTATCGCCGGTATTATACGAATTAGTCCAACTGTTAGAAACCTATTAGTTCTCATCGGTTTATAGTGCACCGGTACAATACGATAACCAGTAAGCGAAGATCTAGGGAATATGGAACCTCCCCCAAAGGTTAACAAAGTTCTTCATAATAATTCTTAATATTTCTATTTTCTTCGGTGGAAAAATGAAATCTGCAACTTTTTAGAGTGCGTGTTCATCAGCTTTTATTATTTATTGGTTTATTTCTGGTAAATAATGAAAAAATATGAAGTAAAGAAAGTGTGTGTTTGGAAACATTTTTTCATTATGTGAAAATTTAAAGTTTTCGGCCAAATCATAAACAACCAATCGGACGATTCGATATAAATTTCTAGTTACACTATTGCATTGTCATCATTATTTGTCAACATTAGTTATAGGCATTCGTTACTGAAGTCCCTCAAATAGTCATCTTGATAACTGTAGAAGGAAAAATTAGAATTATATGTTTCACACGTCGTCAGACAAAAAAATGAAAAAAAGTAATAATAAAATTAAACAACTAAAACAGTACTTTGCAAGCATCGCTGATATGATTTTTTTGTAATTTGAAAAAATATACTCTTTCTAATATATTCAGTATTTCTACATGGTATTGGAATAGTTTTAAAAAATGCAGAATTATAATAAAAAAATTGTATATCTTTAGAAAATAGCCTCTTCCCCATCCGTAAATGAATCGCTCCGACTTTACGTTTAGAATGTAGAATTGTTGTTACAAGTGGGATTTCAACAGAATAGAAAATGAAAAGCCTGTCACAGCGCACCGCTAAACATTAAGATATATTACAACAGGGTCGTTATTTCAGTGAGCTTGCCATCTCATATATTTTAGTGAAGTATCTTTTAAAAATATTCTAAAAATAAATGCAACAATCTTCGCTGCGTTTATATGTGTTCAACAGGACTGCGACGTTCTCAGTTGCAATCCATTTAAACAACAACGATTTACTTTAGCAATATTTAAAACTTTCCGCGTTAGAGTGTAGTCATAATACAAACTGAAAGCCAGCATTGTTTTATTATTCGTAATAATAAACAAAATTCAAAAAAAAAAACGCACATATTAATTTTTAACTTGAAAAAGGGGATTTTGAAATATATACAGAGTACTTTTTTTTTAATACGTTGAGCTATTTAATTATGTAATTTGTTTTAGAAAAGTAAAAAAGTACACAATGAAAAACACGGCGTATAATTAGGATGTTGATTCTTATGTGCTTTCACTTGGCGTACATGGGGCTGGAGGTTTTTGAAAAAACCATCGATTTTCTAACGATGATAGTGATTGAAAGCAGATAAAATGTATCATAAAGTTGAAGTCGATTATTGGTGTAGCAGTTTTTCAACAACTGTAAGCAAAGATCGTAACGAAGAGAAATTTAATCCGGTGTGCAACTTAGTTGGATGCTTTGCCGCTGGCTAGGATTACTAGGCTTTTTTTTACCCCCCCCCTTGGGTTTGCTACCAAAGAGCATTAGCCCAGCAAAAAGGAATAGATACATGGAATAGAAAGTAGTATAAAAATGGGGGTTCTGGGCCAGTGGGTGAGGGGGGTGAGGGGGGAAGTGCGACGTCACACCCCAACTACCCCTATTCTGGTGCAAAGGTCACCCAACTACCCCTATTATGGTGCAAAGGTCACCCAACTACCCTTTAAAATGCCAAAAAGTCACCCAACTACCCCTATTTCCAGGCAAAATTTAACCCAAATGCCTTTAAAATCAGTGAAAACTAACCCAACTACCCTGCAAATGCCAAAAAGTCACCAAACTACCCCTATCCTAGCCCAAAGGCCACCCAACTACCCCCTAGTCCCACCCCCACCCTCAAAAACTACCCCTTCATCTAATTTAATCTAGACATCTTAAAACAACCAAACTACCCTCTTTTTAGTATTCCACCCCTATTTTCCACCCCCTCACCCTTAAAAACTACCCCTTGATCTATTTTAATCCAGAGCTCTAAAAGTAACCAAATCACCCTCTTCCCAGTACCCCATCCCTATTTTATACCCCCTCACCCTCAAAAAAACACTCCTTCATCTATTTTAATCCAGAGCCCTAAATTAACTCATCTACCTTTTCCAGGATAATCAACCCCACTGTTTTCAACCCCTCCTTGCCAAAACTACCATAATTCTCTTGGAACAGTTTAATATCTAATCCACCCCTCACCCTACAGTCTGTCATTACCATTGTAACCCAACCCACACTATAACCCAACCACTACCCATCACCCCACAGTTCATCATTAATTATATAACACAACCCATACTATAACCTAACCACCACCAACCACCCTCACATACACACTAAGTACTATCCTCTACACCCCATAGCCTGCTCGACCATAGCATAAAATGTGATGAATATTAGTGTGATAGATAGTACCAATACATACACAGCATCACACATATACACTAAAATTAACTGCTACAGTCCATTTAATTATCATTTCCATAGTGGCACATCTAACTCCCCAATGCATTTCTCCAGATTTTCCATTGATGCTTTTGTAGAATGTTTCAGTTTGATCGTGTCTAAAACATTGACCGGACGTCTGCCCAGCATGGTCGCATAGCTACCCTATATAGGAAGAATATCTTAGACGCCTTAGTAACCACCCCTTCTAAGCTGATTGGGGCAAGGCTCTTCTGCAACCATTTACTAATCACTACTTCATAGGTCATCACCTCAGCTTCAGTCGCTATTGCACTGACATGTAGTAAACGTTTTTCCTCATTTTTAACTAATTATGGTCAATTTACCACTATTTCTCACTGTTTTCTTACATTTCAGCATTTTTACACTATTTTTGGCAACATTTGCTATTTCTCACCATTTTCCTATGTTTTAGCGCTTTTCACACAACTATACTGATCTACATCCTTGATAACCTTCTCTAGGTTTCCTTTCAGCCCCTCCACCTCCACCAATCACATCTCCAGCTTAGAGAACACCACTGCTGTAGAATATTTTATGTATTCCACTACAGTCTGCAGTTGCCTATGGGCTGTATCGCCCGAGTCAGTCATATCTTTGAGTGCCTGATCTAGCGCATCAAACCCAGCTAGGTTTTATCTTTGGTCACCCAATGCTGGAGGATCCACTTGGCAGCTTCCACATGATAATCACACTGATGCTTGATAAGAGCATCCTGCAGAGCAATCACATCCAAGACATCAACTAGATGTCTGCCCAGCATGGTCACATAGCTACTATATGTAAGGAGAATATCTTTAAATGCCTTAGCAACCACCCATTTTAAGCTGGTACAGGCAAGGGCTCTGCATGGCCATTTTCCAATCACCACTTCATCATCCATTGCCTCAGCTTCAGTCACTACTGCACTGTCATATAGTAAACATTTTTTTTTTCCCCAAAGTATTTGTAATTAATGTTGAAGTCCAAGTCATATGATTGATAGTAATGATAGTAACAATGGTGGTGGTGATGGTGATGTTAATGACAGCAATGTTGACAATAATGCTAGTAATGATGATAACAATGCAGAAAATTATAATGAGGGTGATGGTAGTAATAACAATGCCAGTGATGCTAGTGCTGATGACAACAACATTGACAATGATAGCACTGCTGATGACAATAACACTGACAATGATGCTTATGATAATGACAACACTAATGATGGTGATGATAATAGCAAGGCTAGTGGTGTGGGCTGTTAGAAGGTTATAGGAATGGTGGTGGTGTCTTTGACATCATGCATTATTGTATACATATAGTATCAATCAGCATCTTTGTGATAGTAGTGTATACAGCAGTGTGTATTAGTATATATGATGTCTTTGTGATGATGCTGGCAATGATGGTGATGATGGTGGTAGTAAAAATGCCAGTGATGCTTATGACAGTAACATTGACTATGATGATGGTGATGGCAGCAGTGTGCATTAGTGTATATAGTGTCTGTGTTATGGTTAGTAGTGATGGTATAAACAGTGGTATGTATTAGTGTATGTAGTGTCTTTGTGATAGTGTTGGTGCTGCTTGTGTCATCAGAGGGGGTGTAGGGGGTCGCTGGGGCACAGCAGGAATGTTAGGCGATAGTATACAGTTGGAATTTCCCAAATAACAAATTGCTTATGCTTTTTGTGTGCACCCACATCCTGCACAGATGGAAGCAATGTACATGTTGGTTTGCTAGCAATTGGTCACTAATTACTAGTCAATTTCTCATTATATCTCATAAGTTTCTTGTGTATTAGCACTTTTTACACTATTTTTCACCAATTTGTGCTATTTCGCATCATTTCTTATGTTTGAACACTTCTTACACATTTTGTTTGATATATTCACCATTTTCTCATATTGTAACACCTTTTACAGGGCTTCCTCAATTTTTACCATCTTTCATCAATAATTCCATTAATTTGACCCTCCAAATCATCGTTCTACCTTATAAGCTAATTTTTACTATACCTCTTGTGCTAATCCTTTAAGTTCCTCAATGTTATATATTTTTGCTATAGTATCCACACAAACATTTTTTTTTTTTGTCTTATGTAATTGTATAAATCCAGTTAGGGCCTGCATTATTTCAAGTATATCTCCACTCTGAAATGTGTTGGCGCATCTTTTTGTGTTAAAGACAAATCCATAACATGTTTGTCTGCTATTAATTGCTGTATTGATGCTACATTTGATTGCCTAGTCAATGTAATACTTTCCTAACCAGTTCCTTCTGTTTATGCTTGTGTACACTTATGCATTACTATTGACCGTCTACCATTAAACTTTTCCAACCCCATACCAAATCTGCTGTTTTTTGCATCTGCATGCTTCAGGGATGTGCTCCGCTACATCTATAACCAATCTGTGCTAATATAACTTACTAATCTATGCTACACTGATTTTGGGTGTTTGTGTATGTGTATGTGTATGTGCTTTTGCATGTGCACATGTGCATGTGCCTGCACGTGAGTATGTGTATGTGTGTAACTATGTGTGGATGGGCATGCATGTGTTAATTACATTGTCGTCACCATCGTCGTTATCACAATTATTATAAAAATTGTAAAGTGTACTTGTCACTGCAATAATCAAAATTGACCTTGGTAAATCCCATCAGGCACACCACCACAGCTAAAATAGGCATTAGTGTTAGAGTTAACCTGGGATGTGAGCAGTAGATAAATAGTTGTGTCAGAAATGCCCACTAGATATACAGTTTTTCTTATTAAATTTTAAGAAAATGTATTTTTTTCTATAAGTTGGGAATAGTAGTCTTTTGAATAGTACACAAGACGTCCGAGTATTGGTTATAATGAAAAGTTCCAACAGCAGTAACCTTTTTGCAGATTTTTTTTTTCTTCCAACTCTGCAAGAACCATTTGTAATTTAGCGTCTAACTCTTTATGGTATCAATCTTCTTCTGTGATAACCTTCTCTATTTTTACCTTTCAGACTCTAGACTTCTGCTAGGCACATCTCCAGCATAGTGATCACAGCGGGTGTAGTATGTTTCAGGGCGTCCATGGCAGTCTTCATGTGAATATGGGGTTTAATGGCTGAATCGGTCACATCTTTAAGCACCTGGTCATGTTTTCTTCCTTTACCATTTTCTTACACTTGAACACTATTACACCATTTTCCTCATTTTTAACTAATTATAGCCAATTTTCCGCTATTTCTCACCATCTCCTCACATTTTAGCACTTTTTATGATGTTTTCATCAATTTTTGCTATTTCTCGCCATTTTCCTATGTTTTAAGTGCTTTTCATAAAATTTTCCACATTTTTTCACCATTTGTGTTAGTTTCTCCTTCCAACTCTTTACTACGTCCATGTTCGTCCACAATAACCTTCTACAGGATTCCTTTCAGCCTCTCCACATCTACTAGCCTCATCTACAGCTTAGCAATCGTTGTGGCTGTAGAACACTTTAGGCCTTCTATGGCGGTCTCCAGTTGTCTATAGGGGTTTCCTTGTTCAATCGGGCATAGCTTTGAGCGCCAGGTCTAGCCCATAGAGCTAGGCTTTGTCTTCAGTCGCCCAACTGCTCGAGGTACCATTTGATATCGTCAGTGTAACTATCATGTTGCCATTTAGTAAGAGCGTTCTGAGGAAAGATCATATCTGAAACATTTACTAGACGTTTGCAGAAAGAACTTGATTTTATACATTATTATAATTGTGTGAGCGGCGCATGTGGTAAATTATGCGATAATTATAAGACATATTAAAATATTCAAAGTTATAAACATATACTGTATACCCTGAATCAGAATAAAATAGTATTAAGCGGTAGTGACGATAAATTCACTTATGGAAATTGTACATATAATGAATTCTATGAAAAGTTTAATATTGTTTTAGCCGAACTAAGAGTGTGTATATTGGAGAAGAATAGGTATATTGCATGAGTGCGCGGAACTCTGTATTATTATATTAAGTGTGACATTAAGCATTATGTATTGTATTTTACTGTGTAATAAAATTCGCTATATCTGAGAATATGTAGGCTTAAAATAGTCTGCATAAACTTAGTTATGGTGTATTGAGATAGCGTCTATTCTAATTAAAATGTATTTGCAATTAGATTGGGAGATTTCCCTAAGAGGGGTCATTTTTCAATATATTTTGTTGTTTTCTACCTAAAATTGAAGCGATTTTAGCCTAAAATGGGGTATTTTGCACTATAATTGCTGTTTTGTGCCTAAAATGACTGTATTTTTGGGCGAGATGAAGTTTATCTCCTAAAATTTGATGTTTTTGTCTAAATGTAGTTATTTTAGTCCTAAATGGAATAATTTTCATGTAAAGAGGAGTGTGTAACCTGAGCTGTATACTTCTTGTTACAGCATTCTATTCATTGTGAAATTATGTTTGAACAGATTGGTGACTGGTTGTGGGAGGTTTATAGAACTTTCTGATGTATTGATTATAGTATAATGGTTGTTGTGTGTTAGTGAGAAGATGTATATTATAGAATTCCTAGGAGTGTGATTGCGTCTGTAGAACAATAAACTGGGATAAGCGATGAAGTGTACCCCATCAGAGGGGCGGGGTGAGTGATACTTGATAATTAACTTGGTCTTTGTGCACATTGCTGGGCGGTTATAATATGTCTGGTCAAAATGAGTTGTTGTATACCATTTTTGTTATTCATTAAACATACACACTGAAAGGTGTGATAGGCCCATCAACATCTAGATTCCTACAATCATCTCAATTTTATAATTGTAATCTGCACTAAACAAGTGTATATTACTATGACTGCATCAAGTCTGTTATGGCTGTTAATGTTAGGAGGGCAGATATTGCACCATGCATTAAAAGATGAATACAGGCATGTACATACCTCTGCAGGCTCACACAGCATCATAATTAACATTGTTACATCACATGTATACATATGTGTACTAAATAAAACATGCATAAGCATGTCATGGGCGTGCACATTACTATGTTGGAAGGTTTTGGCACTTCATTCACTGAAAATTTCATTAAGTCTTACATAATCAGATAGTAGACCCAGGATATGACAAAAGTACCCTCATAAAAGAGTATACATTGAGCGCATCCTTTGCAGCAATTAAACAGGCTGTATATTACTACATGTTAGTGGCCTAAACAGTTTTATTAGTCATCCACTATTTTAAATTAATTAGATCAATCTAAGCTCATTTCCAGAAATATTGTAAAGTGTATATGCCATTGTCATCATATCGTCATCGTCATCACCATTGTTGTAATTATTACAAACAGTGTAAAGCATCCTTCTGACGCACTACCATTCATACAACCATCTTTGATGAAGAAACTTTTACTGGTATCATCTCATGATGAGCGTATTATCACACATGGAAAATGAGCATTGACATGTTGAGAAATGTATTTTTTAGATCTTTTACACTATTTTCATCAAGGTTTGCTATTTCCCACCATTTTCTTATGTTTTTTAGCATTTTTCATGCAATTTTCCTTGTTTTTTCAACATTTTTGTCAGGTTTGCACTAATTCAGCTCTGTCAACCATTATTATAATTTAAAAGTGGCTCCTCTGTTTAATTGTTAGCACTTCTCTTGTATAGATCCTATGATTTCCTGGATGTTGTATATTTTTATTATAATATCCACATCAACGTTTTGTCTTGTTTAATGATGCAATATTAGTTTCCGTCTCTGTGTTAATCATAAATCTCATCGCTCTGGGGTCTAATGGTTCCTCTTTCCATTCACAGATGGAATCCATATACATGTTGGTTTGCTAGCAAGTTGCCACTAATTACAATCAATTTCCTGGTATTTCTTACCAGTTTCTTGTGTTTTAGTACTTTTTATGCTACTTTTTCACCAATTTGTGCTATTTCACATCTTTCTTATGTTTGAACACTTATTGTGCAGTTTTTCAGTAATTTTCACAATTCCTCAGTATTTTCTTATGCTGTAACACCTTGTATACAGTCTTCACCAAATTTTACCATCATTCATCAATAATTTCACTAATTCGGTCCTCCAAACCATTGTTTTACCCTATAAGCGATTGTCTATTTAATTTTTTATGATTAAGAAAGAACATAATGTATATTATAGAATTTTCAGAAGTGTGATTGAGTCTGCAGAATAATAAACACGGGTAAGAGGTGGAGCATGCTCCATCAAGTGGGGTAAGTGATGCTTAGTAATTGACCTGGTTATTATGCACATTGCAAAGCAGTTATAATATGTTTGGCAAAAATTAGTCGTTGTATGTCATTCTTGTTATACATTAAACATTTACACTGAGGAAGATGATTAGCTTGTCAACATCTGGATCCCTGCAATTATTTTGATTGTATAATTGTAATCTGCACTGAGCAAGGGGAATTTCATAAAGACATATAATTAGATAGTAGACACTGCACATGACAAAAGCAGCTCATAAAAGAGTGTACAATGAACACATCCTTTGCAGCAATTCAACAAGTTGTATATTACTACATGTTAGTGACCTAATTAGTTTATCAATCATCCACAATGATTACTTGTATGCAAAGCAGCACAGTAGAAACATATAGGCTAAAACACAAATAAGCCTTGTGAGGGCTAGTACTATGCTTATTTTGGTGTCATATATGGGAATGCCTATGAGACCTATAAGCTAAGACAGATCTCCTCATATACACTGTCATCACAATTATCAACAACACAAATATATAGGCATACAAAGCAATTTGGCAGAGGTTAGCAAGACATATCAGCTTTGGTATATTAGAGGTATAATAAAGCACACCCTGATGTATACACACCCACACATATTTGTACACACACACACACACACACACACACATTCATATGAATACATACACAAATACACATGCAAGCACACACATATCAAGTTTTGAGCATTGTCATTGTTGCTGTCTTTGTCATTATCATCAGTATCATCATCGTCATCATCAGTGGGTACAAAGTTCATAATGCAAAGTAATTTTAATTTTTTCAACAGTTTTACTCACAAATAAATTCATTTAAACAATTTTATTTTTAAAAAGTATTACCACTTGACCGACTTTACCTGAATCCCCAAAATGAAATAAACACCTTTTCCTATATTTTTTAACACTTTTCATACAATTTTTGACCATTGGGGTAATGATGGTAGTAACAATGCCAGTGACACTAGTGCTGATAACAACATTGCCAATGAGATAATGATAGTAATGATGTTGATGCTGATTACAGTAATGTTGAGGATGATACTAGTAATGATGATAACAATGTTGACAATTATGATGAGGGTGATGATAGTAATAAAAATGCCAGTGATGCTGATGTTGATGACAATAGCACTGACAATGGTGGTAGTAAAAATGCTTGTGATAATGACAACACTAATGATGGTAATGATAATAGCAAGGCTAGCAGTGTGGTAGTAGTGTCTCTGACAGCATGCATTATTGTATATAGTATCAATCAGCATCTTTGTGATAGTGCTGGTACTGGCAGCAGTGTGTATTGGTGTTTTCATGATGATGCTGATGGTGATGATGTTGGTAGTAATAATGCCAGTGATGCCGGTGCTTATGACAGCAACATTGACTATGATGCTAGTAATGATGCCAACAATGCTGACAATTAATACAAAGGTGATGTGGTGATGGTAATGACAGCAGTGTGTATTTTTCTATATGGTGTCTTTATGATTGTGTTGGTGCTGGTGCTGACAGCAGCATGTATTAGTGTCCATGTTATTGTTAGTGGTGATGGTATAAACAGCAGTATATATTAGTGTATATAGTGTCTTTGTGATAGTGTTGATGTTGATGGTGCTGGCAGAGGAGGTGCAGAGGGTTGCTGGGCCAAAGCAGGAAGGTTAGGTGATGGAATACAGTTGGAATTGACTAAATAACAAATTGTTTATGCTTTCAGATTTAGTTTCTTGCACACCTACATCCTGTTATTGATTGTGCTTTGAAATCTGCTCTTATATAGTATTGTCAGGCAGGCTGTGGGTTGAAGGGGGTAGAGGATAGTGCTTAGTGAGTATGTGGGGGTAGCAGGTATTTGATGGGTTACAATACTAATAATAGACCATAGGGAAAGTTTTCAGCTAGGAGTGATGGGAAATAGGTGGTGGATTGTCCTGGAAGGGGTAGTTGGGTTAACCTTAGAGCTCTGGATTAAAAGAAATGTAGGGGTAGTTTTTGGTGGGGGTGAAAAATAATGTGCATTACATAAGTGGTGGTTGCAGGGTAAATGTTAGGGGTAGTTGGGTTAAAAATGAAAGATTTTATAAGTATTTGGGTTAAATTTGTCCTTGGAATAGGGGTAGTTAGGTGGGTTTTGGCCATTTCTAGAGCCATTTAGGTTATAACATCATATATGCGGTGTATGTATGATGTTATAACCTAAATGGCTCTAGAAATGGCCAAAACCCACCTAACTACCCCTATTCCAAGGACAAATTTAACCCAAATACCTATAAAATCTTTCATTTTTAACCCAACTACCCCTAAAATACACACTGCTGTCATTACCATCACCACATCACCTTTGTATTAATTGTCAGCATTGTTGGCATCATTACTAGCATCATAGTCAATGTTGCTGTCATAAGCACCGGCATCACTGGCATTATTACTACCAACATCATCACCATCAGCATCATCATGAAAACACCAATACACACTGCTGCCAGTACCAGCACTATCACAAAGATGCTGATTGATACTATATACAATAATGCATGCTGTCAGAGACACTACTACCACACTGCTAGCCTTGCTATTATCATTACCATCATTAGTGTTGTCATTATCACAAGCATTTTTACTACCACCATTGTCAGTGCTATTGTCATCAACATCAGCATCACTGGCATTTTTATTACTATCATCACCCTCATCATAATTGTCAACATTGTTATCATCATTACTAGTATCATCCTCAACATTACTGTAATCAGCATCAACATCATTACTATCATTATCTCATTGGCAATGTTGTTATCAGCACTAGTGTCACTGGCATTGTTACTACCATCATTACCCCAATGGTCAAAAATTGTATGAAAAGTGTTAAAAAATATAGGAAAAGGTGTTTATTTCATTTTGGGGATTCAGGTAAAGTCGGTCAAGTGGTAATACTTTTTAAAAATAAAATTGTTTAAATGAATTTATTTGTGAGTAAAACTGTTGAAAAAATTAAAATTACTTTGCATTATGAACTTTGTACCCACTGATGATGACGATGATGATACTGATGATAATGACAAAGACAGCAACAATGACAATGCTCAAAACTTGATATGTGTGTGCTTGCATGTGTATTTGTGTATGTATTCATATGAATGTGTGTGTGTGTGTGTGTGTGTGTGTACAAATATGTGTGGGTGTGTATACATCAGGGTGTGCTTTATTATACCTCTAATATACCAAAGCTGATATGTCTTGCTAACCTCTGCCAAATTGCTTTGTATGCCTATATATTTGTGTTGTTGATAATTGTGATGACAGTGTATATGAGGAGATCTGTCTTAGCTTATAGGTCTCATAGGCATTCCCATATATGACACCAAAATAAGCATAGTACTAGCCCTCACAAGGCTTATTTGTGTTTTAGCCTATATGTTTCTACTGTGCTGCTTTGCATACAAGTAATCATTGTGGATGATTGATAAACTAATTAGGTCACTAACATGTAGTAATATACAACTTGTTGAATTGCTGCAAAGGATGTGTTCATTGTACACTCTTTTATGAGCTGCTTTTGTCATGTGCAGTGTCTACTATCTAATTATATGTCTTTATGAAATTCCCCTTGCTCAGTGCAGATTACAATTATACAATCAAAATAATTGCAGGGATCCAGATGTTGACAAGCTAATCATCTTCCTCAGTGTAAATGTTTAATGTATAACAAGAATGACATACAACGACTAATTTTTGCCAAACATATTATAACTGCTTTGCAATGTGCATAATAACCAGGTCAATTACTAAGCATCACTTACCCCACTTGATGGAGCATGCTCCACCTCTTACCCGTGTTTATTATTCTGCAGACTCAATCACACTTCTGAAAATTCTATAATATACATTATGTTCTTTCTTAATCATAAAAAATTAAATAGACAATCGCTTATAGGGTAAAACAATGGTTTGGAGGACCGAATTAGTGAAATTATTGATGAATGATGGTAAAATTTGGTGAAGACTGTATACAAGGTGTTACAGCATAAGAAAATACTGAGGAATTGTGAAAATTACTGAAAAACTGCACAATAAGTGTTCAAACATAAGAAAGATGTGAAATAGCACAAATTGGTGAAAAAGTAGCATAAAAAGTACTAAAACACAAGAAACTGGTAAGAAATACCAGGAAATTGATTGTAATTAGTGGCAACTTGCTAGCAAACCAACATGTATATGGATTCCATCTGTGAATGGAAAGAGGAACCATTAGACCCCAGAGCGATGAGATTTATGATTAACACAGAGACGGAAACTAATATTGCATCATTAAACAAGACAAAACGTTGATGTGGATATTATAATAAAAATATACAACATCCAGGAAATCATAGGATCTATACAAGAGAAGTGCTAACAATTAAACAGAGGAGCCACTTTTAAATTATAATAATGGTTGACAGAGCTGAATTAGTGCAAACCTGACAAAAATGTTGAAAAAACAAGGAAAATTGCATGAAAAATGCTAAAAAACATAAGAAAATGGTGGGAAATAGCAAACCTTGATGAAAATAGTGTAAAAGATCTAAAAAATACATTTCTCAACATGTCAATGCTCATTTTCCATGTGTGATAATACGCTCATCATGAGATGATACCAGTAAAAGTTTCTTCATCAAAGATGGTTGTATGAATGGTAGTGCGTCAGAAGGATGCTTTACACTGTTTGTAATAATTACAACAATGGTGATGACGATGACGATATGATGACAATGGCATATACACTTTACAATATTTCTGGAAATGAGCTTAGATTGATCTAATTAATTTAAAATAGTGGATGACTAATAAAACTGTTTAGGCCACTAACATGTAGTAATATACAGCCTGTTTAATTGCTGCAAAGGATGCGCTCAATGTATACTCTTTTATGAGGGTACTTTTGTCATATCCTGGGTCTACTATCTGATTATGTAAGACTTAATGAAATTTTCAGTGAATGAAGTGCCAAAACCTTCCAACATAGTAATGTGCACGCCCATGACATGCTTATGCATGTTTTATTTAGTACACATATGTATACATGTGATGTAACAATGTTAATTATGATGCTGTGTGAGCCTGCAGAGGTATGTACATGCCTGTATTCATCTTTTAATGCATGGTGCAATATCTGCCCTCCTAACATTAACAGCCATAACAGACTTGATGCAGTCATAGTAATATACACTTGTTTAGTGCAGATTACAATTATAAAATTGAGATGATTGTAGGAATCTAGATGTTGATGGGCCTATCACACCTTTCAGTGTGTATGTTTAATGAATAACAAAAATGGTATACAACAACTCATTTTGACCAGACATATTATAACCGCCCAGCAATGTGCACAAAGACCAAGTTAATTATCAAGTATCACTCACCCCGCCCCTCTGATGGGGTACACTTCATCGCTTATCCCAGTTTATTGTTCTACAGACGCAATCACACTCCTAGGAATTCTATAATATACATCTTCTCACTAACACACAACAACCATTATACTATAATCAATACATCAGAAAGTTCTATAAACCTCCCACAACCAGTCACCAATCTGTTCAAACATAATTTCACAATGAATAGAATGCTGTAACAAGAAGTATACAGCTCAGGTTACACACTCCTCTTTACATGAAAATTATTCCATTTAGGACTAAAATAACTACATTTAGACAAAAACATCAAATTTTAGGAGATAAACTTCATCTCGCCCAAAAATACAGTCATTTTAGGCACAAAACAGCAATTATAGTGCAAAATACCCCATTTTAGGCTAAAATCGCTTCAATTTTAGGTAGAAAACAACAAAATATATTGAAAAATGACCCCTCTTAGGGAAATCTCCCAATCTAATTGCAAATACATTTTAATTAGAATAGACGCTATCTCAATACACCATAACTAAGTTTATGCAGACTATTTTAAGCCTACATATTCTCAGATATAGCGAATTTTATTACACAGTAAAATACAATACATAATGCTTAATGTCACACTTAATATAATAATACAGAGTTCCGCGCACTCATGCAATATACCTATTCTTCTCCAATATACACACTCTTAGTTCGGCTAAAACAATATTAAACTTTTCATAGAATTCATTATATGTACAATTTCCATAAGTGAATTTATCGTCACTACCGCTTAATACTATTTTATTCTGATTCAGGGTATACAGTATATGTTTATAACTTTGAATATTTTAATATGTCTTATAATTATCGCATAATTTACCACATGCGCCGCTCACACAATTATAATAATGTATAAAATCAAGTTCTTTCTGCAAATGTCTAGTAAATGTCTCAGATATGATCTTTCCTCAGAACGCTCTTACTAAATGGCAACATGATAGTTACACTGACGATATCAAATGGTACCTCGAGCAGTTGGGCGACTGAAGACAAAGCCTAGCTCTATGGGCTAGACCTGGCGCTCAAAGCTATGCCCGATTGAACAAGGAAACCCCTATAGACAACTGGAGACCGCCATAGAAGGCCTAAAGTGTTCTACAGCCACAACGATTGCTAAGCTGTAGATGAGGCTAGTAGATGTGGAGAGGCTGAAAGGAATCCTGTAGAAGGTTATTGTGGACGAACATGGACGTAGTAAAGAGTTGGAAGGAGAAACTAACACAAATGGTGAAAAAATGTGGAAAATTTTATGAAAAGCACTTAAAACATAGGAAAATGGCGAGAAATAGCAAAAATTGATGAAAACATCATAAAAAGTGCTAAAATGTGAGGAGATGGTGAGAAATAGCGGAAAATTGGCTATAATTAGTTAAAAATGAGGAAAATGGTGTAATAGTGTTCAAGTGTAAGAAAATGGTAAAGGAAGAAAACATGACCAGGTGCTTAAAGATGTGACCGATTCAGCCATTAAACCCCATATTCACATGAAGACTGCCATGGACGCCCTGAAACATACTACACCCGCTGTGATCACTATGCTGGAGATGTGCCTAGCAGAAGTCTAGAGTCTGAAAGGTAAAAATAGAGAAGGTTATCACAGAAGAAGATTGATACCATAAAGAGTTAGACGCTAAATTACAAATGGTTCTTGCAGAGTTGGAAGAAAAAAAAAATCTGCAAAAAGGTTACTGCTGTTGGAACTTTTCATTATAACCAATACTCGGACGTCTTGTGTACTATTCAAAAGACTACTATTCCCAACTTATAGAAAAAAATACATTTTCTTAAAATTTAATAAGAAAAACTGTATATCTAGTGGGCATTTCTGACACAACTATTTATCTACTGCTCACATCCCAGGTTAACTCTAACACTAATGCCTATTTTAGCTGTGGTGGTGTGCCTGATGGGATTTACCAAGGTCAATTTTGATTATTGCAGTGACAAGTACACTTTACAATTTTTATAATAATTGTGATAACGACGATGGTGACGACAATGTAATTAACACATGCATGCCCATCCACACATAGTTACACACATACACATACTCACGTGCAGGCACATGCACATGTGCACATGCAAAAGCACATACACATACACATACACAAACACCCAAAATCAGTGTAGCATAGATTAGTAAGTTATATTAGCACAGATTGGTTATAGATGTAGCGGAGCACATCCCTGAAGCATGCAGATGCAAAAAACAGCAGATTTGGTATGGGGTTGGAAAAGTTTAATGGTAGACGGTCAATAGTAATGCATAAGTGTACACAAGCATAAACAGAAGGAACTGGTTAGGAAAGTATTACATTGACTAGGCAATCAAATGTAGCATCAATACAGCAATTAATAGCAGACAAACATGTTATGGATTTGTCTTTAACACAAAAAGATGCGCCAACACATTTCAGAGTGGAGATATACTTGAAATAATGCAGGCCCTAACTGGATTTATACAATTACATAAGACAAAAAAAAAAAATGTTTGTGTGGATACTATAGCAAAAATATATAACATTGAGGAACTTAAAGGATTAGCACAAGAGGTATAGTAAAAATTAGCTTATAAGGTAGAACGATGATTTGGAGGGTCAAATTAATGGAATTATTGATGAAAGATGGTAAAAATTGAGGAAGCCCTGTAAAAGGTGTTACAATATGAGAAAATGGTGAATATATCAAACAAAATGTGTAAGAAGTGTTCAAACATAAGAAATGATGCGAAATAGCACAAATTGGTGAAAAATAGTGTAAAAAGTGCTAATACACAAGAAACTTATGAGATATAATGAGAAATTGACTAGTAATTAGTGACCAATTGCTAGCAAACCAACATGTACATTGCTTCCATCTGTGCAGGATGTGGGTGCACACAAAAAGCATAAGCAATTTGTTATTTGGGAAATTCCAACTGTATACTATCGCCTAACATTCCTGCTGTGCCCCAGCGACCCCCTACACCCCCTCTGATGACACAAGCAGCACCAACACTATCACAAAGACACTACATACACTAATACATACCACTGTTTATACCATCACTACTAACCATAACACAGACACTATATACACTAATGCACACTGCTGCCATCACCATCATCATAGTCAATGTTACTGTCATAAGCATCACTGGCATTTTTACTACCACCATCATCACCATCATTGCCAGCATCATCACAAAGACATCATATATACTAATACACACTGCTGTATACACTACTATCACAAAGATGCTGATTGATACTATATGTATACAATAATGCATGATGTCAAAGACACCACCACCATTCCTATAACCTTCTAACAGCCCACACCACTAGCCTTGCTATTATCATCACCATCATTAGTGTTGTCATTATCATAAGCATCATTGTCAGTGTTATTGTCATCAGCAGTGCTATCATTGTCAATGTTGTTGTCATCAGCACTAGCATCACTGGCATTGTTATTACTACCATCACCCTCATTATAATTTTCTGCATTGTTATCATCATTACTAGCATTATTGTCAACATTGCTGTCATTAACATCACCATCACCACCACCATTGTTACTATCATTACTATCAATCATATGACTTGGACTTCAACATTAATTACAAATACTTTGGGGAAAAAAAAAATGTTTACTATATGACAGTGCAGTAGTGACTGAAGCTGAGGCAATGGATGATGAAGTGGTGATTGGAAAATGGCCATGCAGAGCCCTTGCCTGTACCAGCTTAAAATGGGTGGTTGCTAAGGCATTTAAAGATATTCTCCTTACATATAGTAGCTATGTGACCATGCTGGGCAGACATCTAGTTGATGTCTTGGATGTGATTGCTCTGCAGGATGCTCTTATCAAGCATCAGTGTGATTATCATGTGGAAGCTGCCAAGTGGATCCTCCAGCATTGGGTGACCAAAGATAAAACCTAGCTGGGTTTGATGCGCTAGATCAGGCACTCAAAGATATGACTGACTCGGGCGATACAGCCCATAGGCAACTGCAGACTGTAGTGGAATACATAAAATATTCTACAGCAGTGGTGTTCTCTAAGCTGGAGATGTGATTGGTGGAGGTGGAGGGGCTGAAAGGAAACCTAGAGAAGGTTATCAAGGATGTAGATCAGTATAGTTGTGTGAAAAGCGCTAAAACATAGGAAAATGGTGAGAAATAGCAAATGTTGCCAAAAATAGTGTAAAAATGCTGAAATGTAAGAAAACAGTGAGAAATAGTGGTAAATTGACCATAATTAGTTAAAAATGAGGAAAAACGTTTACTACATGTCAGTGCAATAGCGACTGAAGCTGAGGTGATGACCTATGAAGTAGTGATTAGTAAATGGTTGCAGAAGAGCCTTGCCCCAATCAGCTTAGAAGGGGTGGTTACTAAGGCGTCTAAGATATTCTTCCTATATAGGGTAGCTATGCGACCATGCTGGGCAGACGTCCGGTCAATGTTTTAGACACGATCAAACTGAAACATTCTACAAAAGCATCAATGGAAAATCTGGAGAAATGCATTGGGGAGTTAGATGTGCCACTATGGAAAGGATAATTAAATGGACTGTAGCAGTTAATTTTAGTGTATATGTGTGATGCTGTGTATGTATTGGTACTATCTATCACACTAATATTCATCACATTTTATGCTATGGTCGAGCAGGCTATGGGGTGTAGAGGATAGTACTTAGTGTGTATGTGAGGGTGGTTGGTGGTGGTTAGGTTATAGTATGGGTTGTGTTATATAATTAATGATGAACTGTGGGGTGATGGGTAGTGGTTGGGTTATAGTGTGGGTTGGGTTACAATGGTAATGACAGACTGTAGGGTGAGGGGTGGATTAGATATTAAACTGTTCCAAGAGAATTATGGTAGTTTTGGCAAGGAGGGGTTGAAAACAGTGGGGTTGATTATCCTGGAAAAGGTAGATGAGTTAATTTAGGGCTCTGGATTAAAATAGATGAAGGAGTGTTTTTTTGAGGGTGAGGGGGTATAAAATAGGGATGGGGTACTGGGAAGAGGGTGATTTGGTTACTTTTAGAGCTCTGGATTAAAATAGATCAAGGGGTAGTTTTTAAGGGTGAGGGGGTGGAAAATAGGGGTGGAATACTAAAAAGAGGGTAGTTTGGTTGTTTTAAGATGTCTAGATTAAATTAGATGAAGGGGTAGTTTTTGAGGGTGGGGGTGGGACTAGGGGGTAGTTGGGTGGCCTTTGGGCTAGGATAGGGGTAGTTTGGTGACTTTTTGGCATTTGCAGGGTAGTTGGGTTAGTATTCACTGATTTTAAAGGCATTTGGGTTAAATTTTGCCTGGAAATAGGGGTAGTTGGGTGACTTTTTGGCATTTTAAAGGGTAGTTGGGTGACCTTTGCACCATAATAGGGGTAGTTGGGTGACCTTTGCACCAGAATAGGGGTAGTTGGGTGACCTTTGCACCATAATAGGGGTTGTTGGGGTGTGACGTCACACTTCCCCCCTCACCCCCCTCACCCACTGGCCCAGAACCCCCATTTTTATACTACTATAGAATAGAAATTATATTTTTATTCTGTCGACAATGGAATCAAGGAACACCTCTAGGACAGGAACAACAGAGAGAATAGGTAGAGAAAGAACATAAGAGGCGTTGAAAGGAGCAGAAAGACCAAGCTTTAAAAGGTGATAATAAAGTAACTCACGCTCGCGGGATAAACCGAAGCACTCGAAGAGCACGTGATTCGCATCACGAACATACTGGGAACCTTCAGGATCCAATGGACAAATAGGAGATGCAGCCAAAGAAAAGAGATTTAGTGAAGAAGGAAGGAGACTATGCGAGAAACGGAGGTGAGAAAATTTAGTAATTATGGACCGACGCAAACTGGGAAACTCATAGAACCAAGGACGCGGAGGAAGAACAGGATTAATCAAGAGATAAAAGGAATTAGGATTAGCGAAAAGAGATACATAAACAGAATGCCAAAGTCTAAAATGGCAGGATTTAGTTGGAAGAAGTATATTGTGTCCTGGAACCCTACTAATAAAATTCCCAGGCTTCATCCATCAGCATACAGTGAATTCTAGTTAAAGTACCTGACGTATTAAAACGCTGTTAGAAATTTAGGTTCCACTTAGATTAGGAAGGCAACGGTTCAATTGATGCGCAATATATGAAATTAGCATCTCACTTAACTCCTTACTTCCAAGTCCTTCATCTACTAGCAATGACCTCTGCATACTCTGATTAAACGGTTAGGTAACTAACCTCAGCATAGTAAATTAGATAATTATAACACACGCGGGTGACAGGAAGATGACACTATATCTCTCTTCTACCATCGGCTAGTAAATCATCCATATAAAATTGTAAATTTACAATTATCTATAAAATAAACTAAATTAATACCGAAAATCGTACATGTTATTATACACCGCCTCGATTGTCCAAGTCTTGGCCGCATACAGGAAAGTCAGAAGAATAAGTGTTTTTATTAGTTTCGTTCGCAAGTATGAATGCCACTTTTTGCTAACAGTTAAATTTTGTAATCGCATCATTCCACTTTTACCTAAAGAAATCCTTCATTTTCTCTCACCCGAGTAATCTCTATTAACGGTAATCAAGCATCCTGGATAAATAAAAGACTGTACTTTTTCAAAATCTGTCAGGAGATTTGGAGTCATTAAGGACACCTTTATGGATATCGCCCGTAAATTTAGTTTTTTTCTTTGTAGCGCCATCCTCAGTTTTATTAGGATGGCTATAGCGGGGCTGCCATCTTGATTAGAATTGGCATTCCATTCGTCACCCATACCATTAACTTTCTAATCACGTCTACCTCTTCCTATACTCCAAATTTTGTTTACATTTCTATCGCTTCCTCATTCACTAAATTACGTCACGCTCTTAACCTGGTCTCTGTATACATCCCTCCATTATGCAACCTCAAAGATCTTCATTTACCATCTATTTTTGATTCCCTTCCTCATCCGTTTATTATCGGCGGAGACTGGAACGCCTGCTCCCCTGTCTGGGGTCTCTTATTTCAAAATTGTAATGGCTCTTTTTCTTTGCTTCAATCTTTGCTATTAGACCATATTCTAGTCATTTTCAACGATGGTTCTCCTAAATACTTCATGAACCCCTCCTCTTTCAGTTCTATTGATCTTACTTTTTCCTCTCCTGATTTAAGTATGAATTGTTCATAAAGCACTCTAGACGGGACTTTTGACCATGACCACATCCCCATAATTGTCTCTGTTCATGGTGCTGCTTCGTCCGTTCAACATAACACTTGCGACACTCTGTGAAAATTAATTGGTCCAAATTCCATTCCTTTCTTTAATCCTCTGCCTTTTGTTTCAATCCTAACCTTGATCCTATTCCTCAGTATCAGGAGTTTATCCAGTTGATTTCTTTGGCTTTAACCTTTTCCCCCCATCCTAAGAAGAGTCCCACCGGAAGTACCAAGCGTATCTATCTGTCGTTCTTGTGATGGAATGTTGCTTGTTCGCTGCCATACCAACCTAGTTTGTCTGCATTTCGCAACTTTCACTCTAATCCTACCGTACACAACTTCTTGGCATACAGACAAGCAAATGCTAAATCAAGATATGTTTGCAAAAAGGCAAAGAAGGAGTCTTGGGCTGCTTTTTGTTTATCCTTTTCTAGACGCACTCCGCTTTTCCGAATTTGGAAGTTGACCAAAGCCTTTCAAAATCTACGGTCTTTCCGTCGTTCCTATGTGAATCTTTGGGAAGATAAACTTTCCTCTTTCGTTGATGGCGTAGCCCCCCCCCCCCCCTTACGTTTCTACTGTCGAGGAACTAGATTCTTTTCCACAAAAAAGAACTCATATCCAGGCTTAGACAGAAACCCCTATTCTGTTCTTAAAAATCTTTCTAAACAATTTTACGGAATCCTCTTAAACATTTTTAACTCTATCCTCATTTCTGGCTTTACTCCTCCTACATGGAACTCTTTCATAATTGTCTCCATTCCAAAGGATAAACACTCTTCGGCTTTTCGCTGTATTTCCCTTGCTAGCTGAAAATATTCGAATCCATGTTAAACAAACGTCTTGTTTGGTGATTGGAGAATAATAATGTATTTCCTAGTAATATGTATGGATTTCGTCCTGCCCGTGGTCCTTCCGATTGTGTTGCCTTTTTCCTATCCCATACCTATAAGTCATTCATCCAAAAGAGGTTCACATTAGCCGCTTTTGTTGATATATTAAGTGCCTCCGACAGCGTTCATCTCCCAACTTTTCGAAATAAAATGTTCTCCATTAATATTTCTGAACCTCTTCCAAAATAGAACCATTCATTTGGGTCTCGTCTTAGCCCTATTCTCTTTAATATATATATATACTCTTAATATCGCTTCATTTCCTATACCTTCTTCCTCTTTGTTCTTTGCTGACGACATCCTTCTTTATACAACTGCTTTTAATATTCCAGAAGCTCGCCATAGGTTGCAGGAGTCCTTCCGTATTCTGGAAAGTTCCTTATCAGAAATCTACCTTATGATCGTTCCTTTAAAATCTTCATGTACTATTTTCACTTATTGTCCCTACAATCTAGCATTAATCAATGTATCTATCAATAATCTGTGCCTACCCTTTGTTCCGGTATTTAGGGAATTATCTTAATAGTCGACTCTCCTTCTTAGAACATATAAATTATCTTCATTTATCTATACTAAAACGGTTAAATATCTTAAAGGCTTTGTCGTCTTCCAATTGGGGTGGAAACCCTGTAGTACTCCTTATACTCTATAAATCTATTGTCCGCTCCAAGTTTGATTACGGTAATTTTCTCTACGGTAACGCATCCCGCTCTCTTCTCTTCAAATTGAATACAGTCCAGAATGCAGCTCTCCGCTTATGCCTTGGAAGTTCTAGCCCTATTCCGGCAGTCCTGGCTGAGTCTGGTGTTCCTCCCCTCTCCCTTCGTAGATGCTACCTTGCTCACGGGTTCCTCATTAAGCGCCTTCTTATTCCCTCAAATAATCTTGTCTGTTTATACTCTTCCCTATTGCAGGATTGACGTTTTGTTTTCAATAAAACCCCCATTCTTTCCCAAATTTCCGCTCGTCTACTTAAATTCGTTTCTTTTGTTATTTCTTTCGATTAATACCCTTTTTTTTCACTTCAATTTTTTTGACCTTATTCATCCTTCGATCTGTTCTTCTTGTCGCCTGGTTTAAAGTCTGCTCTATTTACTACGCGGAGTTGTTTGCAATTCTACGTGCCATTGAATTCACTAGCTCTGTTCCTGATCACAAAAATTTTCTTTTGGTATTTGACTCTAGAAGCGTTCTTGATTGTATTTCCTCTCCTTATATTCATCCTTCTACAGATCCAGTCATCCTACATATTCGATCCTTAATTTCTGTCTTCTCTCGCTCACGTTCATTCCATATAAGCTTCCTGTGGGTCCCCAGTCATGCTGGGATTAATGGTAATGATTACTTTGCTCGTTCGGCTTTGGTTTCCGTCTTGTCCGGCGATTTCCTTCCTCCGAATTGCTAAGCATAGCAAAAAAAAATTAAATTTGAAAATTGGAAATCTTTGTATGGTCCTTCATTTATGTCTATTCAACCGTTTCCACCCTTACACCCTTGGTTCCTAGATTTTCCACACTTTCGTTGTTCTACTATATCCTCTCTTTGTCGCCTTCGCTATGGTCAAAGCTGTCTTCCTGTTTCCCTTTATCGGCTTGGTATTATTTCTCTTCCTCTCTCTCGCCTTTATGCGTAGATAACACATTCGATTGTGACGCTGATCACATTTTTTTCGAGTGTGCATCTTTGTTCTCGGAAAGATTTGTTCTATACTCAGATCTACTATCTGTTAATATCCCCACGCCGTACTGTGCATCCTTTATTTTCGCCTTTCCCTCACTGTCAGTTGTTCCTGATCTTGCTAAATTTTTGTCTTTAATCCGCGGCCGTACAAACATTTAAGTAAGTCCTTCATATTCTTCTTATCTTAATATTCTGATTCATTCACCGCCTTTACCTGGGGTGCATTGTGGGTCTCTTTGTTCCGATGGTGGCCACAGTGGTACTAGGTCAAGGTGGTGTGTACTTTCCTAGGTCAGTATGAACTCTGCGCTATCTTTTAGCGATCATGCTGGTCTCCTCCAATGTGGAGTTGCTTTCTTTCTTCTCCTTAATATTTCGTAAGCTTGTCGTTTGTAGCTGCCGTTTGAATGATGGATAAACACAATCACTTTGCTTTTCTAGACGGGAATTGCCGGCACTGCTTTGCAGTCGCAGCCGTAGTGCGAAATAGCGATTTCTTGTTTTTTTTCATCGGGCACTATAGGCACTGCTTTTCAGTTACGGCCGTATTGTTTGATGAGGATCTTTTTGTGGGCGCTGCCCAGCAATCGCAATCATCGATAACTACTTCTCTTTTAATACTGATTACATCGCATTTAGTTTTATTCAGATATAAGATATATCTTAAACAAGTAAAACGTCTAGACATGAAAGCTTCCTTTTCCTCTGGGACATTCCTCTCGTATTTTTTCTCTATACATTTATATCCTTCGGACTGCTAGTTGTACGGGTTATCGATCTCTTTTGACTCCTTTGTTATTTCTTCATAGTAGTTCTGACCGTCTCCTTCTTCCCTGAATAGTTCTCCTAGCGACCTAATTTTTCTTTCGTCCTACGTTCTTCTTTCTTGATGGGTAATCGCTCGTTGCTGACAAGCCCAACAAATTTAAAAAAAAAACAAACAAACAAAACACACTCAGTTCTACTACCCATTTGTCCGTTCTAGCTGTATAGACATAGGCATAGTGTTCACAGCAATTATGCAACTCCAGTGTACGCACGTAAGACTACACTTGGAACTGATTGTAAATGTTTGATTTATCGATAGACAAATGCATTCCCGTGTTTGTCTGCCTACTACACATCAATTAGCGCGCGCATAGTTTGCCATTGCGTTTCACGTGACTATTAGCGATTATTTAATTATATATAATCATTTCCATCGTGGCCTAACTCAGGGGACCTCCGTAATGAAAGTCAAGTGCTGTAGGAACTAAATTTGTTTTAGATGTTTTAATTACCAAACTACGTTTCTCATTAGCTTCTTTGGCATATTTATGCTTAACATTTCCCGATGTCCGGAATAGAATAGTGTCATCGGCTTGTCTCAAATTAAAGATATTCCTACGAGACTGTCGTTCTATTCGTACAAAACTTTTCACACGATATACTCTCCATTTATATTGAAAAGTTGAAGCGACAAGATATCTCCTTGCTTAACCTGTTCTAGTAAATGGTCACTCACAAATTTGTCGTACGGAGCTCTTCAGCAGCAGCAAAACGAAACAACAACCAAGTGAATTTCGCACGTTCACGTTGCGAAGCGTGATGCCTTTTTATGATTAGAAAAGCTAAATTGGAACTCACAATATATCGTTGATAGCGACACGGAGAGGGAGGTTTACTTGCCGAAGGTGTTCCTACTAGTAAATGCCGTGAACGTTTTACTGATTTTACTTTAGACCATCAGCAACAGATACGCGGTTATGTACCAGCTGGACCGATGAATGGCAGTCTAAGATGAGCAGGCATGCTTCAAAACGGAGTCCTTTCGGCTAAGCAAAAGTCAAAATACCGGTAATTATTATGAAAGGAGATCCGATGACTGTAAATCGCAAGGCTGGACTAAAAGGAGGAAGCACCAAATTCTTCTATTTACAACGTTGTGTATATTATTGTTTCAAATAGGTGCTGGTTAGATCCAGCTATCTGTGGAAATAGTTAGGATAGGATGATTCGTGAAGCAGAAAACGATGGGAAAAGACGGTTATTTATAAAACAGGTAATGTTTTCAATTTCGATGAGTGTTGCCGTGTTTCTCTTTTACCGCTGCAAATTAATATGAATGTATGTACAAATCTAATTAGGTTCTCAGAAATCGATTGGTCCAGATCTTCTGTTCGAGAAAATTCCACGAAAAGAGCAACTGTAAAAAGTAGGCGATCAATGTTTAAGTGATCATCGTATTTTTTCTAGGGATCATTAAAAAATAAGCAAAACACTTATACTTACACGATGGTGTATAAAATAATACATTTATTTACCATGGTCACTGAAAATATATGAAAGCTTAGTTTCGTGATGGAACACGTTTACGCGACGGATTTAAATATTATACCAATTTCAAAGTATGTAGGATATTATTTAAAATGTAAAAAAAGGGGTAGCGTATGCAATTGTAACTTCCGTATTACGTGTATTTTATTTTTAAATGTTAAACTCGTGAATAGTTCAATTGATCCGAAAGTGTGAAATATATAAGGCCCTCATTCGTTCGAGACTCGATTACGGTTCAATTATTTACTCGTCCGCCGGTAACCGATTACTGAATATATTGGATATGATACAGAACGCTGGACTGAGGATTGCATTAAAGGCTTTTCCAACCTCACCGACCGCTAGCCTTCAGTATCTTAGTGGCACCCCACCGCTCTGCTACCGACGGAAGATGCTCGCTATTAAGTATTCAATGAAGGTCGCTGTTCATCAGCGTCATCCAAATCGCATTCATATGCAAAAGCAGCTACGACAAATTGGACTGCAAAGGCTATTGAGGCTGCTACGTGGTATCATGAGCAGAATCCTAACAGTGTCACCGCCATGGAGTCAATTTACCCCAAATATCTGCTGGGATCTACTTACAGCCGACGTTAAAACGCAACCGAATACGGACATCCGTAAAAGGCTTCAGAACGTTTTGAGCCAGCAGCCTAATTCAATTCTATGCTTCACCGATGCGTTCAAAACTTCATCACATGTCGGAGGAGCCTTTTCCATCGGGAAAAGGATATATTCCTTCAGCTTGTCGAATATGACATCAGTCCTTGCGGCCGAGATGTTAGCCTTACTTCAATGTTTGCTGCAGATATCGGAATTGCCATCTGACCAGTATACGATCCTGACCGATTCAGTCTTAGCATTGCAGTATATTGGAGCGATGAATTCGACTGTGGCAACGGCGGACCAAATACTGCTTATCATCACTGAATTAAATAAACGAAACACCAGTATCTCTTTCGTTTGGATCCCGAGCCATCGAGGAATAGATGGCCATGACATCGTGAATCATGCAGCAAGAGGGCCAACTCAAACATATCTTCCGATAATGCTGGGGGAAGACCTTACACAGTGGTACAGTCGGGAAATCTTACACTCGTGGAATCAGCGGTTCCAGGCCCGGCCAAGTATACTTGGATATTCAAAGAAAAGCGTGGACGCTTGGCCGCTAATCATTGGTAATGTCTGCTCACCGAAGCTGGAGACAGTGGTTAACAGAATATACCTTGGGCATTCAAAAATTACTCACTCATATCTACTGAGTAATCAACCACCGCCCCTATGCGACATTTGCAACGTACCGCTGACAGTTCATCACATTATCCTAACCTGCCAGAAGTACAACCATCATCGCGATAATCAACTGAGAAAAAATATCCTCGACATAAACAACCTCCAAATGCTTACTGATTTTATTATTAAAACAAAAATAATCAATGATATATAAATGACCTTTAATCGAGTAATAGCCATATAGGCACTAACTACTCGTATAAAAAAAAAAAAAAAAAAAGTCCGAACATAGTTCAGTCACCAGGATTATATAAATGTGCAAAAAAAAAAAATATATAAAAAAGAAAAATCATGTTTAAAACATAAACTTGACAGGATAATAAATTCTTGTGTACTTTTCGAAATTATTTTGTCATTGACGGAATTTCAATGTCATACAATTTCGAAAACTTCCTTCGCAGTTTACTTCCATAATAAAATTAAAAATATGTTTTTTCTCGATTGTTTCCCCATATTAAATTTTAACACAGTTCTTTAAGATTAATTACTGGTTTACCGTTGTACAGTTTTAGCGACATTGCTCTCTGTCTTCAGTTTCTTTTGATAGCGAAACGTGATTATACATATAGCTCACGTTACACGTAATAGTACTTCGATTTTAAAGTTGTTGGTAATGGCAAAATTTATATAACTATATACACAGAACACGCGCGCACACACACACACGTTGCTTATACAAAATGAAAACGATGTGACATTTTTGTTATAACAAACGTTGCTCATTTATTGGCGTGAAATTTGACAATATCGCAGCAACCTTTTAAGAAGAGAGACGATGTTAAAAGCTTTTGAGAAGACCTTTAATGTCATACAAAGGTTTGTGTCACTTCTGTACGGCGCGTCTGCTCCGACAATGTAATTCGATGCAGTAAAATTACACCCACCTATTAGAAATCTATACTCGTAGAGGCCGCTCTGTTATTTACTTATGTTTTTAGAAAATATGTCTATTCTCTAGGTTAAGTATATCATATTTTATTGTTCAGTTTGTTTCAAACGATGTGTTGGAAGAAGAAAAAATTAATGAAAGTCTTTCGACTGAAATTGAAATCTAAAGAACGAAGCGTTTTTTTTTTTTTTTTAATTTACCGGATCAATTCGGAATTCAGTTCAGATGTTATTCCATAGCTGGTAATAGTTTGTTGTTTTTTTTTCATTTTCATTTTTCCACGCTTGGTTCGAAATGAAAAGAAAAAGGAACACATTTCAGTACATTCAAAAATTGTAAAAGAAAACGGAAACGAATAAAAATATCAGCGTACGTTTTTGTCGTATTGTTTTATTAAAATCGCCCGATTCACTTTTTTAACATTGATTGTACGATGTACGTTAAACCGTCATTAATAGACAAATAGATAGGTAACTTCTAAATTATAATTCGTATGTAGAGGAAAAACCGTTCTAGTTCTATGGCGAAATGAATCGTATTTCTGAAACTTCGTAATTTTTAAAGCATACCATTACCGTAAATTTTTGAAATCTAGATAACTGACTGACTACTTTTTTTTTTTTGTAAGAAATTTAGACTTTTTCCCTTAATGGGGGGGGGGGGGATCGATCTGCAACATTAGGTTCCGTGTTGAGAGAGACATTTAGTAACACCAGTTGCTCGGAAAGAATTTGGAATGGTAAAACGTAATTTGATTCATGCGATAGTTCCCATTCTATCGTAACATGTATTAAATTTGTCGGCAATGTCGCTATAAGTTACGTTCCACAGGAAACACTGACATGTACGATTTCAGTTGATGCATGGTAGCTAAAATAATGGCTTGTTCCACGGGAAACCCGAAATATTTTGATTTTTTTTTGCAAATAGTCATCTAGATTCTTTCAGTTGTAAAATTATCAATCATTAATTCTGTACTAGTTCAAATTTGCTCTAACGAATTTTTCGATAACGTTATCACGTTGAAAAGATTTTCTCATTGGTGGCTACTGAAAACCCGAATAAAACTTCGATCCTGCATAGTGAAGTATGACTTCATTTTGTTTTAAAAATGGTCCGAGAACACAACGACGAACTGAAATGGTGGAAGAAACAGCAATATTTTGTCGCAAGGTATGTTTCTGATTTTAGAAATAACTTACGTATATCGCCTATCGGGGACCGTCATAATGCGTTCGTAAAAAAAAGACAGAAATCGCCTAATTTGTTGCTCGGAAATGTTTCTTATAATTATAAACTACATTCGTTACCGAAGAATTTGCCGCTGGTAACAGATATTTATCCAACCTATTACGTCCGGAATGAGTTATTTTAGGTTATACTTCGGCGGGGCTTACTTTTAAATGCGACCCTATATATTTAAGTAAAATTACGTACATTAGGACGTAGAAAATAAAACGTCATTGTACTGTAATGACGTCCGTGTACGTATTTACAGAAAAAATATTGCAAGTAGACGGAACTCTCGTAATTCTATTAAAACCTATTTTCTAAAATGTTCTGCTATATCTTTTTTTCATACGGCTTCTTATTCCGAAATAATTTCCCCGTTCCCCATGCGCCTGTTTATAGGGATTTAGGTACTTGGAAACTGAAACGATGTAAATACAATGAGTTCGTAAATTCTTCACGAAAAATGGCCAGCAAAAATAATTGGGTTCGTGACTGCAACAAACCAAGTGCTTCATCTCTTATTCGCAACGGAGATAAGAATGGCATATTTATTTTCCGTTTGAGCCAAAGTTCAAAGTCACGCTGGGAAAAATGAAACAATATAGCCGCCCGTTTAGGATGATGCGATCAGTGTAAATGGCTTAGGTTATAAAAACATCGTCTGTATGAGAAAAAGAAAGTCAAGGGTTCGAAAAATGCCAAAATGTTTAAAGGGATGTGCACGTGGGCTCCTTACGTCGCGCGCTGAACTTATAAAAATTATCGCACAATATCTGCTAATATAAGACGCCGAGGTCCATGTACTAATCTGTAGAAAATAAATCGGCACCGGTCGGTGTCTTTGTGTACGGCGACTGGTGGCGTCCGCGTGTGCGTGCAGATTGCGGTCCATGTCGAAACTGGAGTTATTTTGTGTTTTCTCGCTTGTTTTTGACGTGAAACGTCTTGAAAATCGCCCGTGAAACGAAATCGCGCAACGCAACGATTATTATTTTTCACCACATATATTTATAATATATTTATATATATATATATATATATATATATATATATAAATACTTAAACCGATGTCATAGGCGTTTCACGTTAAATCAATGGCCTTGTGCCCCAGCACAGCCGCACCCGATTTTTTTTTTTTTTTTGTATTTTATAATTAAAATTAGAATGTTACTTTTAGTTTAAGTTCAGCTACTTAATTCGACTTACACGTTAATATTTAGTCGACTGAAATATTTTGGCGTTCATTATATATAATAAAAAAGATTTAAATTTTACGAGAATTCGTAAAATCAACAGGTATTATGGAGTAAATGGATCCCTTTAGTTTAGGCATCATTGCTGTAGGTGGAAATATGCTGAAATACGCTCAATGAGCATAAATTACGATCACGTGCGAAAGTTGCATGTTAAGAAGATTAATACTATCGGTTAGCTCGTCAGTATTAGCATATGAACAACGATTTCAGGAAAAAGTATATTTACCTATTTCTTCAACGGACTGAAATATTTTATTCTCAATGTCGACTTAAAATAGGACTATAATAAGAAAAGAGATGACACTTTTCCAGACGAATGTTACTCTCACGTATATACTTAATCTGAAATCGAATATTGGTTATGCGGGACAGAAAAGTGATCTGTGAAAGAAAAGCCAGTTGCTAGGAGATAGGAACTGGTACAGTAAAGTTAAATGCAATACTGTCGGCTGCACTGTAGATATACATATATTTCACAAAATAATGAATTCACAATATTACGCCGAACATAAATAATAAAAGTATCATAAAAAATATGTGAAATAGAAAACACACAAATCATATTAAAAATATTGGCTAATTTCGACGCATTACCGTCATTATTATCAAAATGTTAGTGAATTATTCTCTTCAGATTCATTATGTTTATTATAACAAGTTTAATCGTACCATTCACGATATCTCGTCAGAGGAATTTATAAGATCCGTTTTTATTTTTTGAAAGAAATAGACGAAACTCCCGGAAGCGCCTGGTATTGTTATCATTTAAGGGCAGCAAATTATTTGCGTTCTAATATAAGGTGGATGAAGGATGAATTATAGCTACTCAATCCCGCTGCTTCTTCGTAAAAATCACGAGTATGATGAAAGAATTAAAGAACTATCCTTATTGGCCGCATAAAAATTTTAATCTGTCGAAATAAACAAGCAATATCGGACTCAGGAAAAAGTAGCAATTTACAGCGCATGTGGGAAGCAAACACCCTAAAAATACGTCGCTTCGAATAAAACACAAGACGGTGAAGCTGGATGTGAACGAAATACCGGAGGTTCCAGAATTTCAAAAAACTAAACACCAAAATATAAAACAGAAAAAGTTTGTTTATCGCGCCTAGCTGATTTTTTTGGCATTCAATTGTTCGATGTCAAACCTAATCTATCCAAGTATGACATTACTGTACAAAATTGTTCAATTATTTGTATATTTTTTTATATTTCCATAAAAAGGGTATAGCCGGGTTTATATGGGAAATCTGTCCTTGCGGCTTTTCGACTCGCAATGGGGGAGATCATTTTGGTGTCGATTAAAAAAAATTTAGCCAAATTTTCAGCTCTTTATTTCAAACGGCCTTCGAGTTTTTCAAAAAAATCTGTTTTTTCAATTTTATTTTATTTTTTTCATAGTAAAATTCAAAATTAATGAATGGTGATTTTTTCCCTTATCCTCAGGAATAAAATATATGAAAAAATATTATGGTCATAATTTTTCAACGAAAAGCCCATTTTTGGCGACGGAAATAAAATTTAAATCTTTTTTTTCAATGCTTTTCTGGAGAGTGTCACTCACCAAATTTTGTCAGAAAACGTCTTTTATACTTCTCTACACTCAGGATTTTTTTTTCGAAATTTTTAAAGTGGTGGAACAATATGAAAAAAATTAAAAAGCAATTTTTTTCATAATTTTGCGTTTAAACGAATTTAAATATTTTTTATTGCATAAAAAATTCATAAAAAATAATTTTTTTTTAACATAAATACGATCTTACCAGAGAAAAAACATAAAGAAAACCACAAAAAACTGAGATATATGATGCACAAAGTTATTAGGAGTGTAAAAAATGATTAGAGAGCTTTTAAATAAATATTATTCCATGCTAAATTGTACAAATAAAGACGATTATATAATATTTCCATGCTATTGGGAATAATTTTTCAGTCTCGATCCAATAAAGACAAAAATTTCGATTATTAAAGTAACTTTATTATAATTTAGTCACCGTTTAATATAATTATTTTAAATAACTGACATTAGATATAATAATTTTCAATAATTTATGACGATGAAGAATCTTTTTTTATACTGTTTGTTAAATATATAAAAATAGCAAGTTAATAATAACAAACATAATAAACAATTATAACAAACTAATAAGATAAATTTTCTTACTTAGTAACGGTTTAGCTGGTGATGAGTTATGCCCGAAAACGTTACTAAGTAAGAAAATTAATCTTATTAGTTTGTTGTAATTGTTTATTATATTTGTTATTATTAACTTACTGATTTATGATGATGTTTTAAGTAAGGTTAGCCTTCGTCACTGTCTTCATTCACAACGACATTGACTTTTTCATCAATAAACAGACGACTCAAGGAGTTACTTCAACAACGAGCGGACAACAACAACACAGGCGAAAAGACTCGATCGCAAACGTTGACGAGCGGCCATTTTTCCTTTTTTGTTACGCGGCGGTAAATAAAAATTACTGGCCATAGCTGAAAACAACTAAAAATTGTGCCCTTATAAGAAATAACACTAAAAGCGGAATTGGTAGGCGAACACGGAATTTAAACAAATATTAAAAATAAACAAAAATAAACATTTTTTTTTCCCGTGTGTAAATCTACTATTAACAAGGAAAAAATTTCCGTAGATGGCAATGTAGTGCGCTAGCCTATATTTCATATAATTTCTGAAGGTCTTCATGCAATCACTTTGCAGTAAAATGTTGAAAAATTTTTTTTTAGCAATGTAATTTTTAATTTTCATTAAAAAAAATTATTTTTTATGAATTTTTTAGCAATAAAAAATATTTAAATTTGTTTAAACGCAAATTTATGAAAAAAATTTGCTTTTTAATTTTTTCGATATTGTTCCACCAATTTAAAAATTTCGAAAAAATTCCTGAGTGTAGAGGAGTATAAAAGACATTTTCTGACAAAATTTGGTGAGTGACATTCTCCAGAAAAGCAATGAAAAAAAAGATGTAAATTTTATTTCTGTCGCCAAAAATTAGCTTTTCGTTTAAAAATTATGACCACAATATTTTTTCATGTATTTAATTCCTAAGATAAAGGGAAAAAATCATCATTCATTAATTTTGAATTTTACTACGAAAAAAAAAATAAAATTGAAAAACAGATTTTTTTAAGAAACTCGAAGGTCGTTTGAGATAATGAGCTGAAAATTTGGCTAAATTTGTTTTAATCGACACCAAAATGATCCCCCCCCCCCCAGTGCGAGTCGAAAAAGCCGCAAGGGCAGATTTCCCATACAAACCCGGCTATACCACAGTCTGGAGTAAAGTAGTGAGTCGCGAATTATACAGCTTCATCTATATCGAAATGTATGTAATTTTTCATGCTGTAATCGAAGTGTACTGTTTATTGAATTGTTTACAAATTTTCCAAAGAATATTTTATTTTTACCGACTTCAAAAAAATTTGTAGCGCATGTTTTTTTTTTAAACTTTTGGTTATTTAAACCGAATATAACGACTCTCCCCTTCAAGGGACCTCACCTTGTCGTGGTGAAGGGGCTTGTGTGTTCCAAAGAAGCTATCAGCTATGCCGGCGGTAGTGTATTCTACCAGAAGGGCCACCCAAGCCGGACAGGTGAAGTGGAGGAACCAGACTAAGCGGGTCCCAGTTCAGATAGAGCTCAAAGCCGTAGCGAAGGCATTCTATCTAAGAGAAGGAACTCTGAAATCAAATCACATGTCCGTCGGCAGCAGGGCGGCCATCATCCAATATAGGCGCGGTGTACATACTACAGAAGCGGCTGTAAAGGAAAATACTCGAGCATTGGAATAGTTTTCCAAAATGGTCGAGTATCTGCGATGCAGAAAGTAAGGGGAAGCTACTGCAATACTTATCCCAAACCACCTCCATGAACGTACAACTAACAACGGCCCCGAGTCCCCGGCGTTCCTTAGATGGAACAGGGGTGCTAAGAATCCCCGGGTGGAAAAGAACAAACAAAAACATGGATAAGACAGAAATATTAAATATTGGAACGTGGAACGTAATATCTCTAATGAGAATAGGAAAACTAGAGAAAATCAAGTCGGAAATGAGAAGAATGAGAATCGATATACTAGGACTCAGCGAGACACGGGCAAGAGACGTAACTCAATACAAATCAGATGAATTTACCATTATATCAACTGGTGGCGATAACGCAAAAGGAGCTGCAATAATTTTAAATGAAAAATGGGCAAAAAGAATAGTAGGAACTGTACCAATACACGAAAGAATAATAATGGTGAAACTAGAAGCCGGAATGAAGAAAATAATAATTATTCAAGTTTATATGCCGACTAGTAACGCTGAAGAGGAAGAAATAGAAGAAACGTATACTAAACTGGAAGAATTAATAGAGACGATTAGTACAGAAGAAATAATGATCCTGATGGGCGATTGGAATGCAGTGGTTGGAGAACAAGAAGAAGGAATAGAAGTTGGGAAATATGGTCTGGGAATCAAGAACGATAGAGGTGAAAGATTAATTGAATTCTGCAAAGAACACAAGTTAACGCTGACCAATACACTGTTTCAACACCATAAACGCAGACGATACACATGGATGAGACCTGGTGATACAGGAAGATACCAAATAGATTACATAATAGTCAAACATGACTACAGGAATCAAATAATCAACAGCAGAGCATATCCAGGTGCAGACTGCGATAGCGACCATAACCTAGTACTTATGAAATGCAAAGTGGAATTAAAGAAAAGCAAGAAGATCAAAAGAACAACGTATAAAAAATACGATACTGAAAAATTTAAGGAAGAAGGAAGACAAAAGGAGTTCATGATAAAAGTAACAAACGAACTAGAAAAATACAATACTTGCAAAGAAAGAGATAATACGGAAACAAAGTGGGAAACAATTAAGACAACCTTAAAAAAATAGCAAACGAAGAACTAAGACCAGGGAAACAAGAAACACAAAGAAAAGCATGGGTGACAGAAATTATTTTAAAAGATTTAGAAGAAAGGAGAAAATACAAAAATAAAAAAGAATACGTAAAAAAATATAATGAACTGAGGAACCAAATACATCGGAAATGCAAGAAAGCAAAAGAAGAATGGATGAATACAAAATGCAAAGAGATTGAATCTATGATAGAAGATCAGAGACTCGATCAGGCTTATAAAAAGATACGATTATTCTTTGGAAGGAAAGAAATGCGCAGTATACTATATATAAAGAATAAGACTGGAAAAATAGAAACAAATGGAACAGGAATCAAAAATAGATGGAAAGAATATCTAGAAGAATTATACCAAGATGACGAAGGAATAGAAGAAGACAGATCTAACTGGCAAGGAGAGGATGTACTAGAAGTGCTAGCATCAGAATTCAATAATGCTGTTGAAAGCATAAAAACAAGGAAAGAAACAGGCATAGACGAAATGTCAATCGAACTAATAATTAATGGTGGCGAAAAACTAAAGGAAGAACTGAAAGAGCTGTTTAATCACATAATAAAGAGCAGGGAAGCACCGACAGATTTCAAAAAAGGCAGACTGGTGATGATTCCAAAGAAAAAAGGAGCAGATAAATGTGAAAACTACAGGACAATAAATTTACTGTCGCATGCCTCAAAAATACTGACACGTATAATCCTAAAAAAAATACAAGAGAAAATCAACAAAAATCTTGATTCAGATCAATATGGATTTCAAAAACAAAATGGGACAAGAGAAGCAATACTAGCGCTACGACTTATAATAGAAAAACAGCTAGAATCGGAAGACAGACTATTGCTGGCCTTTTTGGATTTAGAAAAAGCCTTTGACCGAGTGAAGTGGAACAAGATGTTCGAAATTCTGCGAGAAATTGATATACCGGAAGCAGAAATACAAACAATCAAAACATGAACTGTATTTGTTCAGGCCAAAAAAAAAAAAAAACAATTTACAAAAACCAAACAGCAGAATTTATAGTAGGAAGAAGCAGAGAGGAAATAAAAATAGGTAAAGGGGTAAGGCAAGGCTGCGTCATGTCACCAGCGTTATTCAATATATATATATATATATATAGAAAAACCAATAAACTTAATAAAAAACAGCCTGCGGAATAAGCAAATTGGAATACAAGTACAAGGTGAACGCCTACAAATGATAAGATTCGCAGATGACATTGTCATTATTGCTAAGTCTGAAGAAGAACTTCAAGAAGCACTGACAGAAGCACAGGTACATCTAGAGGAATACAATATGAAAATAAACGAAACAAAGACTAAAATAGTAATATGCGAAAGGACACACCAATGCCACAAAAGAAAAATATATTATTAAATAATAAAATAATTGAACGAGCCAAAGAAGCGGTATATTTGGGTAGCATGGTATCAGAAGATGGTAAAAATGAAAAAGAAATTAGACGCAGAATAAGTCTAGCCAAGTACGCATTTATGCAAAAATACGCATTACTCAACAATAAAAATGTGGACATAGAACTAAGGAAGCGGCTAATAAAGGTTTATGTATGGAGCACACTACTGTATGTATGCGAATCTTGGATAATAAATGAAGCCGATAAAAAGAGGCTGATGGCAGCAGAGATGTGGCTGTGGAGAAAGATGTTAAAGATAAAATGGATAGATAAGAAGAGCAATGAAGAAGTCATGAACATGATTAGTGAAAAACGGGAATTAATAAACATAATAAAAAGACGCAGATCGAAGATGATGGGACACATATTGAGACACGATGAGAACCTAAAACTGATTATAGAAGGAAAAACCGGGAAGAAGAGAAGAAGAGGAAGACCAAGGAATAATTACATAAAACAGATCATTAAAGATATGGGATGCCAAACATACTCGGACCTAAAACGGATGGCCGGAAACAGAACGGAATGGAAGAAACGAACCTTTGGGTTCAATGATTAATTAAAAATAACGACTCTCTGTTTACTCGATAGTTCATACCGGTTAGTGGTGGCAGCAAACGAGTACTGATGAATATCAACACAGATACTCAGTTATGATTAAAATAAACGTTGAAAAAATAGAGATTTCTTTAGATAAACTTCGGTGACACTTAAAATATTGCCAATGTTAATCACCATCGATAGTATTGATACGAATAAAGAAAAAGAATTCAAACGCCCTATAACACCGTTTACAAGCTCATCATTGACGAGAATATTACGTCTTCACATTGCAGTTCTAAGTTCCGATATGTGGAATAGTTCGAATGATACCTTCCGCTATTAGAAATTAGAGTCGGAAATTATACCGGTAGTAGAGATTTCACATGAATACGATAAGTGTCAGTGATTACGGTCATTAAAATAAACATTAAAAAAAGAGGCTTTCTAAAGATCTAATGCTCTTATAAAGTCTTAGTTGAAATAGATTTTAAATATTCCAAATTTGCCGCGAAATATAAAAAAGCTGATAAAAGATATCTTACTTATTGAACCTGTTGCTGAAGCGGCTATTATGCAAGAACCAAATTCAAGAAAAATATGTCCTTGTGACCGTCTAAGCTAAGAAAAATGGCGACAAACTTTTGCATGAAATGCAAAAAAGCCATATGTAGGGCGCATAACATGAACATGTGTTCGAACTGAGTAGAATGTAAAAAATATATGCTATTTTTTCATTATTATGTTATCTCTTAAACCTAAAGGATGTGAGTGTTACTTATGAAATAATAAAAGTTTTTTTTTTTTTATTTCATTTAACAGCGGTACTTCCTTTCGGCTATGACCACTTAATTTAACTTGACTAAAGATAACGCATTAAATCCGTATAAATAAGGTACGAGCGTAGTTTACGAGTTGTAGGTGTATCATCTCGGAGAATATCCTTCAAATCATCCGTAGGTATATCGCTCTGCACTCTACAATTTTCATATTTCTTACATTTTAGTAATAGGCGATGAACCGTCCTAGTTTCCTCACAGAGTTCGCAAATTGGAGGTTCACCATCTTCTAAGATATACGCATGCGTTAGCGGGGTATGGCCGATTCTAAGCCGGGCAAGTACTTTTTCATACATGCGACTTTCCTGTGCCGTCGTCGTCCTCAGAGGATAAATGGTGCTTTTAACCATGCGCAATTTATTTGCTGTATCAGTGCTAATCCATCTTTCATTCCATTTCCGTAATGCACAGTCCATAGTGATGGGGCGAATCTTTTCCCGTGGTAGGTGCAGTAATTCGGCCACTCCAAGGTTCAGGTCTGCTAAATCTGCTCGAACCCTGGCTGCCATAGAGCTCGTACCTGAGAGGTCCATTAACGCTAGATTGGGATGATTTATCCTCTTCAGCATTGTTGCTCCATAGTTTACCGTCAGCATCTGCCTTCGGATTTGTAGCGGTGGTTCTCCTGCCAGCGCTAGTATGCTGGGTGTGGGGCTAGTGACATAAGCACCTAACGCTCTTCGTGTTGCAGTATGGTGTATTGTATCCAGCTTCCGAAGTAATGATTTCGACGCCGTACGATACAGTACGCATCCATAGTCCATCTTTGATCGGATAATTACGCGGTAAATGATCAGGAGCGTATTCGTGTGCGGTCTGCTCTTTTTTCCGTTTAGAACCTTTAGTACATTCAAGGACTTCACACATCTCCTATGAAGCTCCGTAATATGATCCGCCCAGCGCAACTTGGAGTCAAAGATGACACCAAGAAAGGTTGTGCGAGGCTGAAATTTTAATACGTTGTTGTACAATTTTAGCTGTAAGGTCGGTTGCTGCCCGCTCTTACGATGGAAGTCGACGCAGTATGTTTTAGAGGTGGAAAATTTGAATCCGGTTTGTTGGCTCCAATGCTCAAGATTATTTAGCGTTATTTGGAGCATTTGCTGAGCAGTTTCTGGATATCGGGTTCTGTATAAGATGTTAAGATCATCCGCATATAATCTGTATGTTAGTGGAGGGGGGATGCAGTTCGTTATGTCATTTATTGCTATTAGAAAGCAGTATACGCTGAGTACACTCCGCTGCGGTATTCCGTTTTGCAGCTGTTGGAGATTAGATAGCGAATTTTGTACCCGGACCCGTATCGTTCTATTTGCCAGGAAGTTTTTAATAAAATACAGCATATTACCATTTATTCCGCACTCTTTAAATTTCTTGATTATTCGGTATGTCCAAGTTGTATCGTATGCTCTCTCAAGGTCAAAGAAAACGAATTATAGATGTTGCTTATTACTAAATGCGCTTCGGATTTCCGCTTCCAGATGTACCAGGTGATCAAGCGTTGATCGACCTTTTCGGAATCCACACTGGTAAGGGCTAATTATCGACTTTGCTTCTAAATATGGCATTAGTCTGTTTACTATCATTTTTTCTATTATTTTACACAGTACACACGTTAACGATATAGGTCGATAACTAGTTGACAAGTGTCTGCTTTTTCCTGGCTTTAGTACTGGAATAACGATTGATGTTGACCAGACGTCTGGAAAAGTTCGATCCACCCAAACTATTGTATATCTGTAGTAACGCATTTATTGCAGTTTGCGGTAGATGTTTCACGAAGATAGCCGGTATATCATCCGGACCCGGGGATGCATTCTTGCTAAAGATGATTATCTTATTTATTCCTGTTTTATTTTCATGTCGTATTTTTTACGAATGTTTAGTAATGACATCACCCGCAGGATAGTTTAGTAGTCTTCTTAGTATCCTTTCTGCAAGGTAACAGCATAATATTACTCTTTATCGAGTAAGTATTTCATTTATTTATTTATTTTTTTTTAGTGCGTTTTTATTAAACTTTTAGAATAAATCTCGAAGTCGGCATTTTTTCGAAAAATGTAGAAAAATCTAACGGCGCGTATATTTTTTATAAGCTTACTAATGTTTCAACATTCCAGCCTAATTTATCCGCCAAAGTTTCAGTTATAAATTATTTTCTAATAGCAGATGGTCGATCGGAAAAGCCGTAAGTCGAAAATCAGGTCTCAGTTAATACTGGAACGCATTAGTAATAACATTTTAAATCGGGTTAGAGGAGAAAATCGGGAGAGAAAATACGTCGTTAAAGAACGAGCTACTCAGCCGGTTGTTAACTAAAATATGTTTCCCACATCATGAAGGTAGCTGCAAAGAGATTGCCGTGAGATTTATTTTTTGTGGTAAACCATTGCTTTGCTATCGATTATGTTTTCGCTTACAATGTTGCCTTTAATGATTCAACATTAATCAGTGTTGAAAAATCGAAGAATAATAAACCATATTTTACTAATGGAAATAAATTATTTAAATTAAAGCACTGCAAAAAAAAGTTAATAAATGATATAAATAAGTTTTAGGAAATGTGAGAAAATCCGAATAGGGTTGTGGGGTACCATTCAGTTTTTTCCAAGCATAACTGAAAAAATTAACAATAATATTTTTGTACGCAATTGTTATTTTAACGTACAGTTCATATCGTGGGTCGTGGAATATTTAAGGATTATCAAAAATAATTTAAAATTTCTGATTCAGACAGATGTATTGACAATTTACGAGGTAATGTTGCGCTCACACATTTTCCAAGGATTAAATAGCAATAATTTAATAGCAGTATAGATGAACTTCCAAACATTTAAAGGAATTTAATGAGTTTACACAGTTAGTGAAATCGAGTACGTAAAAATATTATATATTTTTATATTAAAAGTATATATTTTAAAAATAGATAAGTATAATAATTATGTAATAATGTAAAACAGGATTATTGCGTCACTAAAATTTAATTGGACGGGACATATTAATCAGCTATTATACAAATATTGTAATTTGAAAATAAATATATGAAAAATAAATAAATAAATAAATAAAAAAATAACACAATAAAATCTTGATAAGAGTCAGAAATCTTACTGTTACTTTCAATAATAAATGAAATATGAATATTTCTCGGTACGTTTACAAACGATTAAAAAGTGCCGACAAAAATTCCCTACCTCGCGTAATAGTATTGCTTTAGCGATTGAAAAAGTTTTGCACAAAACTAAATTCAAAAACACGCTCTTTCAGCAATAAATGCGTGTAGAAATTTATTTTAGTCTCGATAAAAAGTGATTTTTTCTCATCCCGAAGCGGTAAAATGAAACTTGCGAATATTTTGAGAAGTTGATGTCGTTCTATTTACACTATATGCATATACCGGTTCATTTTTTATTCCCGTTTGATTAGTTTACGATTAAAGTTTATTCCGTTTGAACAGGTGACCGTGTTCGTATAAATACAGCGAATTTTTTCCGACAACTTACTTATTCCCTATGTTTTGGATTAGTTTGTTTTTTTTTGTTTCTTCAGAGAAGGGGGACTTTTTTGGTCTTTTTGTCTCTTCCGAAATACAGCATTTTGTTGTTTCGAAAACGGAAAAACTTACTCAACGTTTCGCGGACGAATTTATGCAACCTAATGCAAAAAAAAAAAAAAAAAAAAAAGAAAGATTTAAGAACTGTTGGGGAGATTTTTTGTTTAGCTTTGTAAACAAGCATTGTTGGCTCATTAATAGTACAATCTGGTTCTGCTACGACTTTTTTTTAAAATTTCCCATTCGTAATTCGGCCGCTATTAAAATTACAAACTAGAACAAATACAAAGAACGAAAATGTTACTTCTGCATTATTAAAATGTATACGCTTTGTTCACTTTTTTCTTTTCAAATATTTAACTATTTTTCAAAGAAGCATCGTTTTTCGTCCTTTTTTTTTTTTTTTTTAGTTATTTTTTGAACTTAAATGAACCCACCCAACTTCCGATTTCTTACGCACACATATGCATATATATCAACGTATATGTGCGCGTATTTAAACCAATCCGATTGTAAAAGGAAAAAAAAAAGCAAATCTATTTTTGCGGATACGTTTGAACAGAAAAATTTTCATTAATTTTCCTCAATCATTAAAGACAACTTGTAATAAGGCGAATTATACATGATAATATATTTCGACACAGCTTAACTCGTTTGAATTAAAAGTTAAATTTAAAGCTTTTTTATTTGCTTTCTTCATTATGGGAAATTTTCGTTATTCCATTTGATTAATTGAATTTCTTCATTTCGCATTTTCCGCTTTTGGCTTATTAAAAATGGCGAGGGAATAATTTTCTTGTCGATTTAATCTAATCTGATCAATTATGTACTTCACGTACATATTTCGTGATAAGTTGAAGTTTTAAATTTTTAAAACGTGCAGACTGTGGTCTACTTTTTCTGGGTTTTATTTTTTTACATTCATTTTTTCTTTCCCCTTCTCCGCGACAATTGTCCGAATCGTGTTATTTTAAGCTGTTACGTAAACCCTAAAGAAGTCTGAGTGAAAAATTAGGAATGTGAAATTAATACAAGAACTTTCAATTTCATACGGATCCCTTGTCGGCAACGAAGTCATTGACCAAACTGCCCGAGACACCTCCCACCTTCTCAAAATTACCACTCTGTATACTTTCTTCAATATCAGATCCTATATAAAGTCTTGCCCATTCCGGCCAACTTCCATAGCGGCTAGTAAATAAAATTTGCAGTAGACACGGTGTTTTGGAATATTTTTATTTAACGCTTCGGACAGCTTATACGGGGACCACCGTCAGAAAATAATTGAACAAAATGATAAACATGGTCTTAAATGGTTGAACATATAGGAAAAACAAACAAATAGACAAAACGCCAAGATTATAAAAGAAATATAAGTAAACAACAAACCAAAGAAGAGCGAATAAATATAAAACTAGAAAATAAGTGAATTGTATTGTATTGTATCCATTAACGTGCTGCGTAGTGCAACACTGACCAGAGACACGGATTAATGGAGTTTAGATGCTATTTCGGGTATTAGATAGTCTCAGAAATTTGAAGAGCAGCTGGACTTTCTGTTTATTGTCTTCCAGAATTTCAGAGAGGGAACTGAATAGGCGTAATTGGGACCGGAAAAGGTTGAATTTCGGGCAGTCTACTAGAAGACGGTAAATGGATAAAGGAACAAAGCATACGCCACAAGTGGGGGGATCTGATTTATTTAGTAAAAAGCAATATGAGAAAATGTTTGCGTGGCCAATGTACAGACGGCATAATATAACTTCTTCTTTACGGCTGGATCTTGATGAAGTAGTCCAAATTCTAGCATTTCAGCGAGCTGAACGCAATCTGTTCGAAGTAGAAACTTTACGCGAATTCTTTAACCATTTCTTCTTTAGCAGGAAGAATTTGATTGTTGTAGTGAAGTCCGATGAAGGTACTGGTTTTTCCTTTTTTTTTCCCCACAATTTTTGTATATCTCCATTTGGCCTATGGGTAGAAGAGCTCGTCTAAAGGGTGCCGCTCTGTAGTCTCTACCTCTAACATTAAGCCGTCCTGAAGAAACCATGCAATCTTTCTGCAATAACATCGACATCACCTAAACAGTTGCTACACCTCTCTCAAAACTAACTCTTCCAATCCAAAGGTTCCTTTAAATATCACGAATAATGGTAATAGCAATATGAATAAAAGTAACATTAACAATGGCAATATGGGTTGCAATATTAATAATCTTGCAAACTGAGTTATCTCTTTGAATAATTCAAATAGCATTAATGCTGGTAGCGCTGAAATTAACAGTAATGGTAATAATAAAGGCAGTAGTAACAACGGCAGTTGTAGTAGTAATAAGGATAATAATAGCGATAATTACTTTAATGAAAATGAGATAAATAACAGTAATAGTGATAACGGAAGTAGTACTGATAGTAACAATAATAACTATAATATTAGCGTAATACCAGAAATAATAATAATAATAATAATAATAATAATAATAAAGGTAACAATAGTACTGAATAATAATATCATTAATAACAGCAAGAAAAATAAACACAATTTTCAAAAAAATAATTTTCCTTCCGGCTCCATCCGGGTCCTTTACAGTTTTCGATGAACATCGATAAGATTAGAGGTAAGTTTCATCCGCCAGCTGTGGGACTAAACTTATCAGTAGAAACTCTACAGCCTTCACCGACATCATACTTCAACGTGTATTTCAGTCATATTTCCTTCCGCTTTCTTCGCCTATACTTTTCTGAATAATCATTTTTTCTTTAAGTCTAACAACTTAACACCTTTATTCTCCACAGTGTTATGTCCGTAGCTTATCGCTTCTTTTCAGAAGAAGAAATGAAAGAATTACTTGAATGTTCTATCGGTTCGTCGTATTTTTCGTTCCAGCGAAGACGTTGAAATTTTCACCAAAAGTACCGATTCGTGAAATCTTTCTTTCCTGAATTCGTAAACCTGTTTCTTTATTGTTCGCCGAATGCCAAATAATTAACATACGCTGTTTAAGCATAAAAGAAGGACGCAAAATTTACCGGTTTGTTCGTTGCAGTATTTTCTCAAAACAATAAACGATAGAGAAAACGCGAGTAAGTTCGAAGCCCTTAAAAGAGCTATTCAGAAGGTGCGCCTGGAGTAGTAATCAAACGAGAGAAAGACGGGAACGAAAAGTACACTAAACAAGGTGTACTACGAGCAAGATGAAAAGAGTAGAATCGAATAAAAAACGATAACGAAATAAGTAAAAGAAAACGATGAAAATCGACGTGGGAAAAAAGTAGTATATAATTAAAACGAATTTGAAGAAAAATTATATACGAGGATAAATTTTCGGATTACCTTTCTTAATAACGCCGGGAAACTTAAAAATACTGGCTACCGCAAATGTTATAACTAACGAATAATAAGCTAGCTATAGTTACATTATTGCTTTACGCTTAAAGCTAAATAAATTTCTTCTTTCTTTATAGCGCCATACTTAATTCCTGAGCGTCGGCAACTACCTATTCGTACATCTCAGCTACACAGACATAGGCGTAGTGTATACTAGGAAATTGTTATATGCAATACGAGTGTACACGCGCAAGACTACATTCGGAACTGATAGTCTAATCGTTTGATTTATCGATATACAAGTGCAGTCCCATGTGTGTCTGCTGTGTACTGGACCTAGCGCGTATATAATGTTATATATGGTGGTTTTCCATTGCCTTCCACGTGATTATTAGCGAGTATTTTAATTTAATTCTTGTAGTAAGTTCTGTCGTCGCCCGGGATCGAACAAGTGACCTCCGTAACAGAAGTCAAGCGCTCTAGCAACTAGGCTATCACGATTTACAAATAATAATTAAACTTGGTTAATGCGCTTGGCTACCAAAATCAGAGGTGTAATAAGTTATCGAGACTTGTCTAGTTCCGGATCCATTCTAAGTTTACGCAGCCTAAAATAATTGGGTACCAGGGAAAGTAAAAGCGGCCGAGAGAAAAGGACTGACCCTAAGTATTTCCCATAGGTAGGCTTATTAAATGATGAAAAGCTTAATTCCACAATCCATGATTCCCTATCAAGGACATGGGACTTACTTTACTTTACTTTAATTATTATTTACAGTTTAACTGTTAACGGTATATGTGTATAAAAAACTTCGATTCCCTGCTTCCTACCATTCAGCGTGCCAGATGTTTTTAACACGATGTTGTTCAGCCTATAATACGCTATTGATTTCCATTGTGTGACTAAACATTCTTCCTTTGAATGTAAAAATTTCCAGGAATCTCTTTTCTGGTGCATGCTATAGTCCGTTCAATCGACTTAAGATATGAAAAGAACTATGGATTTTTCCGTTATTCGTCTGCACTCTTAAGCCATACTTTATTATCTTCCCTCCGTTCTCGTTTTTCGTTGGTTTTGCGATGCTGATCATGAAGCATTTACTTTTTTTTTTGGCAAGCGTTCTACTTTCTATTCTAGTTCGCTACGACTTGATCTTCTTACTCCATATTGCGCCTCTTGTATCTTGTCCTTTCTTCCTGCACACATCGTTATTTTTATTTATTTAGATTTTTACTGCCTACATAGGCTATAATCTACTTAGTCTAGTTTGTAGTACGGTACATAGTTTTATAAAATTAAGTGTAGCATTGTACGTTTAACAAATTTGATAATGTTGTTGAGGTTCTTGATGTCCAAAAAAGCGTCGAGGTCCGTGGCAGTTGGTTGGTTGGCGGTGAACTTGGAACAGCATAGTACCAGATGTTGTATGGTAATTCTTTCACCAGGGCATGTTTCACAAATCGGTGGCTCTTTCCTCTCGAGAATGAACTTATGCGTCAGCTGTGTATGACCCAGGTATAGCCTAATAATAGCTGATGTAAGCGATTTATTCTTTTTTGTTGCCTTGAATATTTTGTCCGTCCAGTCGCTATTGTTCAGTTTTATCGTGGTCAGGGTGCTTGGTGCTGTGACGCGTAAGTTTTCCAGCCACTGGTCGAGAATTTTGTTTTTTCTGTCGGCTAGTGTATCATCTTCTGTAATACGTGCAGAACTTTTAATTTCGCGTATGTAGGTGGAGAGGAAGGTTTCATTGTTTGTGAGTACAGTGTAATTTGGATGATCGGGATTTGCTTCGACTTTGAGGCTATATCGGATAGCAGTTAATTTTCTCCGAGTGTTTAAAGGCAGTTCACCGCATAAGAGCTGCATGTTAGTTATTCGGCTTGTCGGAAAAGTATGCAGACTTATTCGGATCCCAGCATTATGTACTGGGTCAAGTATTTGGAGGCAAGTCTCCGACGCCGACAGATATGCCAGGCTGCCATATTCAAGCTTGGATCGGACAAGAGCCCTGTACAGCTGCAGCATCCTTTTGGGGCCAGGGCCGAAGGCCCTATTTCGGAGCATTTTCAGTATGTTCATTCTTTGGTGCGTTTCATGTCGAAGTTGCCTCAGATGTGCCGTCCACTTGTGACGATGATCGAAAGTAACTCCAAGGAAGGTGTGTTGGTCGGTTTTGGGTAGAAACTTTTTATTTAGCCGGAGCTGTAAGGCTTGATGTTTTTTCTTCCTGGTGAAGATCATATATTTGGTTTTTGTTGGTGAGAACTCCAATCCTACCGTGTTACTCCATGACTCGAAGTTGTGAAGCGTTTGCTGGAGAAGAGATTGACTGCATGCGTGGTCGTTCGTGGTTAACGAGATGTTTAGGTCGTCTGCAAAAAGTCTACATTTGATTGGTCGTTGTATTACTTCTTCTATCGTGTTAATAGCCATTAGAAAACATAGGATGCTCAGGACTCCTCCCTGAGGCACTCCGTTTTCGATGGTGGCTGTATCAGAAAGTGTGGTGCCTATACGGACCTTAATAGTTCGATTCGATAAGTAGTTTGCTATGAAGGTGAGCGATCTTCCGTTTATACCTGCGGAATGGAATTGTTGTAGCACATAATGACGCCAGGTGCGGTCGTACGCCTTTGTGATATCGAAGAATATGGAATACAGGTTCTTTTTATTGGTAAATGCGTCGTGTATGTCATATGCTAAACCGACGATTTGGTTTTGAGTAGATCGGTTTTTGCGAAAACCACATTGTGCCGATGAAATTCTTTTGTCAAGAGCTGTCATTAATCTGTTGGCGATCACTTTTTTCGAGAATTTTACAAAGTATACAAGTTAGAGCTATAGGTCCATACGAATCCGCTTGCAATTTGTTTTTTCCTGCTTTCAGGATTGGGATTAAAATGGCGGTGGACCATATATGTGGAAAGGTACCAGCGGTCCATAATCGGTTATAAATTGCAAGTAACTTTTTTTCTGATGCAGCACTCAACTGTGTGATGAATAGTAGCGGTATATTGTTCGCCTATTATTTGTTCCTAATAATATCTCACCGTATCAAGATATAATTGACTCCTTCCTTTTTTGATTGTTTTTGGATAAAGATCCCTGGTTGACGACCCCCCCCCAAAAAGAAAGAAAATGTACTATGGATTCTGAAAACATGTTGTGTCACTATAAGCGATTAAAGTAAAATCATCTTCTAGCATTGTTTCCCGAGCTTTTAATCGGGCCGCACCACCTAATCTCAAATACTTCTATTAACGCTTCCAAAGAATCTTTTAAGTTTATTGTTAAGGGTTTTATAATTTCTCCTATTGAAAGCAAGATCAGATTGACAGATAAGTTTTATTTATAATTCTTATCGTGAAAGAAGTTCTTTTTCATTAAACATTAATTCATTTTTCATGTAACTTGATAGTTTGAAAGCGGTCAAGTGGCTTGTTTCCCAGCCGGAAACAAAAAAGAAAAATACATATTTTGAGGGAATCTTTGTCAGAGTCGTGAATAATACGTATTTTCGTAAATAGGTCATAAAAAAGAAAAATATACAACGATTTGAATTTTAAAAAAACAAAAAAAAAAAAAAACAAAACACAGTACGTAAAAAACATTTATGCACGTTTAAATAAGAATTAAGTAGCTTATTAAAGCAAAAACGATCGGTTGCATGCAGCTACATTTTGACATTAATTGCATAACTTTTAGCAGAGATTCGCTTTTGAAAGGTTCGGTCAAGGATAAATTCGTGACTGTTCTTCCGTTCAACGCATCGATATGGCCCCAATGCGTACATTATCTTCTCTACGCAGCCGCTCACATGTTTACATTATGCATGTAAAGTTCTGTTGTACATTCTTTTGTATACGCCTTATTATACGATATAAAGATACTAACTGCGGTTTTAACCTGCTTAACAGGATAAAACAGTGTCGCCGAATATAACGTATTTTCATCGGTTATATTATTTTGTAGCGCACGACAATGTATATCAGTGCTCAATGCCCTCGGGAACTAAACCATTAAAGTAATGCAAGTCGGTTTAATGCACGAGGAACGGACGAATTTTGTAAAAATAAAAAAGGGAAACGAAAAATAAGTATGAAGAACGAAGGGAGGGGGCAAAAAAGAGTTAGGTAGAACAATCGACTGGAAATCTGTAACGTGGTTTGATCCCCTAGGGAATAGAAGACGCGCGCTCATGACGTATTCATTTGTCCGCTGTTCAGTTTCATTTTACGTGAAGAAATTTCAATATTCAGATTGTTTAGTGAAATTTCAATGTTGCGATAAAAGCGTTACTGAAAGGAAAAAAGACCGGAAAAAATTGAGACTGAAAAATTGCAATATGAAACAAAAAACCGGATGCAAAAAATGATGCGCAAAGTTATTTCTACTTTGTCCGTAACGGACCACGCGCTCCTTCATCACTTCACTATGAATTACAAAAAATTTAAACAAATGAAAAAAGACAAATTTTCATTATAAAGCAAATATATCGCCAGTTTATGACGGAAATTAGAAAGGCGTCAAAAGAATATATGTACAAACAAATCAAATAACGAAATAAACAATGAAATCGATTAAACGGAAACTAAAGTTAAAACTAAAATATAAATGTAACTAATAAGATCAGTGCTAAGTTTCAGACGGTGAAGGATCTTACTGAGACAAATGCGAGGGGTAGGCCAAATTTACAAAATTATGAGATAAGTATACCCCTTTCAACGGAAGATTGAATAAACACGAAGTGTAGGAAGATGGAGAACGTAATGGGTACATAACATTAAGAACTGGACCGCTCAATCCAGGGTCTTATCCAAGGAGCAGCGAACGCAGGTTTTAGCTGCTATCTGATGATCGCTAACGTTCTGGGAAGAGTATGACGCATGAGTAAGAAGAAGAAGACGACGAAAAATTTAAAATTATTTGCAAAGATTTTGATGCAAGAGGTTTTCGGTTAGATTTAGCGAATTACATCTGAAATACGGTGGACAGCATATTGAGCATGTTTTGCGCCAGTCTCAGAAAATTTAAAAACCGATTTGATGGATTTCTTTTATGCGGTTTTTCGCCGCGGGGCAATTAAAAACCGATATCTTGCATAAAAATGATCTCATCCGTTTATCCATGCTGTTGAAGAGCTGGAATGATGTGGTTGCGTAAAAGATACATAGTGCTTACCAGTGACGGTACAGGTAACAAGACCGTATGGCCGTATGATAAATGATACTGTAAACCCGCACTACACAATGACCTTTGCAGAATGAAGCGGTACTGGTAGCGCAATCTGTTACTAAAATTAGATGCCGGGCCAAAAAAAAAAAAAAAAAAAAATGGTACTATTTTTTTTTTTTATGCCATCCGCTTTCCCCCTTTTCAATAATATTCCGTTCAAATTTGACGTCATTCTGATCAGTGGTCCTTTTTTTATAGCATTTTGAAACTTGAACTTTAATTATAATCACCTTGTACATATATATATATATATATATACGAGTATATAGGTAGCGCGGTAAAACAGTGGTTAAGGCGCTTGGCTATTAAACCAGAGGACATGGGTTCGAGACTTGTCTCGTTCCAGATCCGAATCGCTCCCAAATTTATACCTAATCTGAAATAGAATTGGGTACCAGAGAAATCTGGGTAAGTAAAGACGGCTGAGAGAAAGGAACTCCCCCCCCACTCTCATTAGTGCCGTTGGGCTTAGTTCATTGTGAATCGCAACTTCATAATCCATGATACTCTATTAAGGATATATGGGACTTAGTTTACTTTTATGTATATACATACATATATCTTCGGATACCGATGATTATTATTCGAAGATTAAGTAATAAAACCATTCTGCTTTACGACTGACGTATGTAATTAGGGGGGAGGACTAGACTGCTCTATGGAATGATTTTGATTTAATGTTGTGTTTAAATTCAGCTGACTGAATGAATCGCGGTATACATTTATAAATGAATAAAAACTTAATTACACTAAGTAGGCTTTTAGTGAAAAGTTCGTTTTACACGGATAAAAAGAAAGCGAGGCAGGAAAAGAAGAGAAAAAAATTAGATAAGATGTTATTAATGCGACAAAATGATGCCGTTGAAGTTTCTATTCTAGGGAAAGTCCGTTGATGTTAATTTCTTCAGCAGCCATGTTTGTAAAATGCATCTATTATTTTCGGAAAAGTATTCAAAGTGTAAATATTTACCTAATTTTAATTTAATAGCGAAAGTGTTTAACTTTCCACTTAAAGAAACTTTTTGAAGAATTGAAAAGTTATCGTGGGGCTAGTTGCTAAATATCATGCGGAAAAAAATAGTTCGGCTATTAATCCGTTGTAAGATAACCAGACTATAAAACTGATAAAGTTGTAAGTGATTATTTAAAAGAGCCATACCGATCTGCCGTAAAAGTTGCTAGTCATTATACAGTTTGCTGGAAAGCTTTGAAATAATTTATTCTAAAGCGCAACCTCCCGATGAGCCGCAATTTATCCTGCTCTACGGACAGCTACATCAACGTTGAACTAAATCACGTTCTGTGGTCGTTAATGTTTACGATTAAGAGGTCCATTCGATTCAGATATAATCCGGTTTGGAGAGCAACAACCAAGTTACTCCGCTCAATGGCGAACTATTTTCCCTGAAATACCTGTTCTTTTTTAATCACGCTTTTTCATCATAGCACTATATTTTCATTTTAAAAAGAACCTATGGACAGTTTTCAATAGGGTTAACACAGCAGCTCGATCAACCATTACAGCTCCCAGTCCGCAAAGTATACTTGGGCCCCCTCAAATATCAGAAGCTGTAAAAATACAAATAATGGAACAGTGGAAACAAGAATACATCTCCACCCCATCCCACCTCCAGAATATAAAGAAATCCGTAGAGCCATGGTGACCTCCCCAGGGGACCTTACGAGTTTATCATCGCGCGCTCAACCGTTTACGCCTGGGCCACACGCGACTATCCCACGACTACCTGTTGGAAGGCGCTCACCCTCCAACCACGTGTCCTTTCTGTCGCGCACAAGAGCCACCGGCGGTTGAGCACATTCTCATAAACTGCCCTGCATTCCAATCCTCCAGAACGAGACACGGATTTGATAACCTCAGCCATGTTCTCTCAAACTCAGAAGCGAACCAAAGTGCAGTCTTCCAGTTCGTCAGGGACAATGGATTAGGGGCATTCCTGTAACCGGAGACTCTCGGGCCGTAATAGTCTAGATATTATACACGGCCCGGGGTCTAACCACGGTTTGAAAATTTTAATAAAAAAAAAAAAAAATCTTTGCTGTATTTTACTTGGTTTCCCGATAATATTTATCATCTTTTAATTTTACATTTTTCCTGTTTGAATAAGAGATGTTATCATGTTAAGTGAATAATACAGGGTGCGGCAGCATAACTTCCTTTTTTAAAATGCGCCACTTTTTTTTCTAGCAAATTTTGTTTAAGAGAAATAATAACAGAAAATCGAAATAAAACTGCAAGGCAAGAAGCATAGCCAATGGGGGGATCTAGAGTATGTATTTCGATTTTCTGTTATTATTTCTGTAGAAAAATTTAGTAGAAAAAAGGTGGCGAATTTTAAAAAAGGAAAGCGTATAACATAGATCATAAATATGTACGAGTGTTTTTTTCTCGTATACTTTACTAATACTAATGATCGGCCAGTGTAATGAATAACGTTCGTTACTGGTGTTTTTCTAAAATAAGTATTACTTCCGATGACAATTTAAAAAATCACATTTTTGTGTAAACGGCCGTGAATTTAAAAACAATCGAAATAAGACACCGGGGTGTACATGTCAAAGAATCGACTTGAAGATCGACTGAAAATAATGTTACAGGGGTGCATAAAGACTCGATGAACAATTCGTCTTACGATAAACTGAACGCACTGGAATGCTTAGCTTTCTAAAGCTCAAACGATTTCCGACGTTCTTTGCGGTTTTTGCCATACCAGTTTCAAAACACTGCCGGTACTTTACAAGTTTCGCATTGAAGTATTCACCCGGCGCTTTGCCAAGGAACAGATTGACGACGGCTGGTTAATTTAAATAAAAAAGAAATCGTTAAAATTAATAAATTATTTTTGAAATATTTTTATTTATACCGTTCAGCCCATTCCACGATTACTGCAAACTAAATAATGATATACAATAAACATTTTGCATGTCAGTGTTACCATTTCAAACAAAAAATGTTTCTTTGACGGACCCTGTATATAAAACTACGATTATAAAAACAATATATTTTAAATGTCAAAAAACACTAAAGCGTTTCGAAATCCATGATTTCCTGATGTGCCCCTAGTTTTTCCATCTAGCATATAGAGTTTGTTTTGCGTTTGATTTTTTTAATTTATACAAGAAAAAAGTAGGAGAAAGTAGTTGGCAACCACGAGAGGTGTCCTATTATTCATAATTTGTTTTCGCGAATCAGGCGAAAAACGGTATTTCACAGAGATATCAAAATATTTTTAAACGTCGCAGTCCTGCATTTGATATCCTTAATTTTTTTTTTTTTTTGAATTGTAATTTAGAACAGAAGAAGTGAATTAAGAACAATCGCGGACCGGCAGTTAGGATGGTGAAAATTGAGGTATCAAATTAAAAATCCTAAGGCTTCCTCACTCGTCGATGCTTCGGAAATGTAAATACGGAAAGCTTTCCCCGTTCGTATTTTCTTCGTCTGCGATTTACATATGTATTACCACGTGTGTAGTCAATTTCATCTGCTACGATTCGGTCGTTTTTGAATGAACTTTTGCAGACTTTTGTAATCGTCTGAAACTCTGCCGCTGTGTTTTCGTTTCACTAATTTTTCTGCATACCCATTTCGAAATCGGATTTCTTGTCTCTGTGTTGGCTAGTGATAAAAAATTGTTGGAGTTTCGCAGACGGATACGCATATACAATTCGACAAAGGATAAAAAGCGCTACATGTGTACACGTGTCAGTTTGTTTCTGTTTAAGCGAAATCTTTTCCGCTACAGTTCCACCGCTACATTATTTCCACTTGCAGCGATTTATCTAGTGCATGGTTCCATTGTTCCAACTGCCATTGTATCGAGAAACAATAACCGCTAATTGGACAACTACCCTGTGCGCGCTGTCGTTGTTCTTACTGACATGTACACTCAATCTGTTACATGTCAACAAACCGTTAATGGAAAACTTCATATCCGCTTGCTGGCTGTTTCTGTTCGTTATTTTGCTTGCTTGTTTTTTGACTTCTCCACTTTCCGGTTAACGTTTTGTTTGTCGATATTCGTCTTTCGGTTCAATTTCTACATTTACCTGTGTAAATAACAAAGCCATTGGCCGTTAATTATTCGTTAAGATTATTCCGCGACACGTCTGTGTACAACTATCAACAAGTTGCAATCATGACTCTGGCTCGGTGAGTTTACATTTTCATCGTTTTAATTGTTCCGGTTTTCTACTTCTTCCCTAACGCGTATACAGGGCAGCGGTAGTTATTACCGGTTTGCCTACATTTGTTTTTCTCTTCAATGTGTTAATTTGTAATCATTTTTTGTACCGTGAATTTGTGTAATTTGCAATAATCCCGTCTTTAACGGCTAACACAGCATCGGTAGAGTAAATTTATTCTCGATCGCTATTATTTTATCGGTGTATTTCTCTTCAACAGATCTTGGAGCTCGTTATTATAAATAGTAACAAACATTACGATATTTTAAATATTACCATGGGCGCAGCGACCTCCGAGAATAAATTCTTTCGGCATACAACTCGTAATAAACGAGAAAATACGTAATTAGAATAAATACCAAAAATAATCTTCGCAATTGAAAAGTTAGCGCTGAATACGATCACAGCTATAGAAAATACTACTGACGCAAATGATTTTCAGCCTAAATTTGCTATGCAAACACAAGAGCAACTCTAACTGCATGGAAATTTATTACAATGTTTCACGGTTAAAATTCACATCGATCTTACAGAATGTGTGAAAAATCCCCTCCCTACAATGATCGACTGCGAATATTATTCGACAAGTCGCCCTAATACTGAACAGATGTTACATACAAAGCTAATCGTACTATATACGTATACCTGTTTCGATCGGTCAACATCTTGCTGCATCTGCTGCCACTTTGCCATTCATTTTACTTTAGCTATTTTACCGTTCTGGTTAAACGTACTAAATTTTTGCTCTTCGAACACTTTAAAATACATCATTACAGTACTGATCGAGTTTTGCACCAGATAAATATAATGAAGAACTAGGCTGTTTACTGAAATACTATTAATAAAATTCTCTAGTCCGGGAACTAAGAGTATAAATGAGGACAGCTGCTCGTCTAGTGGTGAGCTTACGACAGTAAAGTTCAGTGCACTTCAACGTTATCACGGCAATTATAAACATGGAACGGGCGGCTAGTAAACATTGGGTCACCTTCAGCTTTGGTCGTGGCCATGAATAAAATTAAAAATGTATATAAGATTGTTAAATCGTTTCAGAAGACAGATAACTTTCACTTTTAATATCGTGGAATAACCAGCAATAACACAGTAGTTCGAAAGACTGTGAAGAAAAAAGAGACCAAATTACCTTAAAGTTCAATTGCAATGAGGAGCAGATTATCCGGAATATATAAAATCGTTACATAACTTTCACTTGCAGTATCGTGCGTCAACCATCAAATATCCACACACATAAACAAACAGTGCTAGAAAGTGTGTATTCCTTCATAACCATGTACGCATTTCAATATATATGCTGCCAGAAGTTGTACGTACGCAGATGAAGGATATAATAAGTAAACCCAAGATCACCAGAAAGCACTTTCGAAGATTTCACGAAACATAAATCGAAAATAATGTGTGAGTATATAACATAAATGCAACAATAAACGCATTTTGACGTAAGTGAAGGTCAGTGCATTTCCAGATTTATAAGTATAATAAATTCGAGTGTACATCTACTCAGCAATCCAACATACTAGGTTGTACCAAATACCAATAAACCCCCTTAATGCACATCAATTATGACGAGAAGCACATTAGCATACGCAGCGAAAAGAGAAAAAAACCCTCTTCTATTTGCACAAAGATTCGCTCTCCTCAAAATAGACAACAGCCAGCCTCAATGAGAAAAAACAATTCACTCGTCGCTTGCAAAGTTCTCTTCACATGGGACAATACTCGAGAAGGCAGAACTATGCAACAACATACATGTGAAATAGTCACAACTTATATTGTTTTTCATGTACATCACAGTATCAGCAACAGTGAAATTTACCTCAAATTAGTAAGTACAAACATATTATAACTATTTATGGAATTAACTATTGGTAATATCAGGGGGTCCCACCTTAACGTGGTGAAAAAGCGCTTGTATGTTCGAATCAGCTATTCCGGCGGTAGTATATTCTACCAGAAGGGCCCACCAGGCCAAACGGGCGAAAACCACACTAAGTAAGTCTAAAGACAGATAGAGCTTAAAGCCGTAGTGAAGACAATCTATCTAAGGGAAAGAACTACGAAATCAAACCGCATGTCTGTCGGTATTAGCACAGTCATTATCCAATATAAGGGTGATGTACATCCTGCTGAAGCAGTTGTAAAGGAAAATACTCGAGCACCGGAATGGGTACGCTACTACACTTCCCAAGCTAGCCTCCATGAACGTGCAAACAGCAATAGCCCCGAGTCCCTGACGTTCTTTAGACGGAACAGGAATGCTAAGAATCTTCGGATGAAAAAAAAGCAATCAAAATCATAGATAAGATAAAACGTTTATAAATAGACAGTAATATTGAAAGTATATTCAGAAGTATATTAATTAATGGAACTCTCGGAGAATTATCAGAATTAATTTTTCAATTTTTTAAAAATAATAGTAGAACTGTAAAATATATTGTTAAAAAAAGTAACCGAACAGACGCAAATAAAAATAATCAGTTTAAATGTAGGTAAGCGATAGACAGGAAACTACTGTGTTTGCAAACAGTATTTTCATTCCGAATTTGACTAATTTTATTATTGGAGTCGCTTGAAAAACATTCAGGAGGCATAGGTTGAAAAAATCGTTAGAATTTTTACGTTCACATTTTTGGAAAATTTTCATCAAAATAGGATGGCCGCACCAATTGGTAAAGAATCTGGTATATCGTAGTTGCGATATTTAAAACATGGTAAGTATTTTTTTGACATTTCCATTTTTCTTCAATGTTTCAGGTAATTCATCATAAAAGTCGAAAATTTTGTTAGAAAATTTGGAAATTAACAAAAAAATTTTGTAATATTTGTTGTGTAAGTTGCTTTAGTGTTGATAAAATTGGTCTAATGTTCATACCAAACAATTTTGTCAACGTTCTATAATGAGCATATATTTAATTCTTCATCAGTATGCGCGTTACATTTAATAGACTTGGTACATTATTTAAAGTAAATAGAAATATTTATTATTCAATGAGAAAAAATAAGTAAACAATACAAGTAAAATCGACAAGTGACAATATTTGCGCTCATATTCCGAACTTGTAGATCAAAAAGTATATTCATCAGTTTCATAGACATTTTTAAAAAATATAACAATAATAAACGCTTAATATTAAAATTTTCTCGAAATATATGATTTTGGTGAGATAATAAAAGAGTGGTTGAAATCAGTATTTGTTGGAATTTTAAAGACAATCCGAAAAAGTGTGAGCACTACAGACTTATTAGCCTAATGAGTGATACGCTAAAAATCTCATTATGAATACTACACACAAACGGATATTTAAAAAGTGCGAATAAGCAGAGAACAGTTTGGTTTTCACAATGGGCTAGGCGCACGAGAGGCGTTGACGTGCATTTAAATTCTGGTGCAGGGAGATGCCTGGAACAGCAGAAAAATGTATATACCTATGTTTTCTTGATTTCGAGCGTGCCTTTGATAATGTCAAAGAACAAATTAATACAATGTTTGGAAGAAGCAGAAATAGAAGAAAAAGACAAACAGATAATTGAAAATTCATATTGGAATCTAGTGGCATTCATAAACTGGAAAATGATAGCACAAATGAAATAAGAACTGAAAAGGTAGTTCGAGAGGGCTGCATACTTCCACCCACCTTGTTTAATTTCTACTCAGATGTGGCGTTCAAAAATGCTTTAACAAATAGTACTGAAGGAATAAAGATTAACGGCCAGGTCAAAAACAACATACGGTATGCGGATGGCACGGTTTTGATAGCAGACAATGAAAATGACGTACAACATTTAATCAACAAAGTAGAGTTGACGGATGTTCCAGAATGGGAACGAAAATAAACCATAAAAAACGAAGGTCGTGGTAGTCGGTAATAATAACACAGCAATAACAACCGAGTAAAGTAAAGTAAAATAAGTCCCATACCCTTTAGCAGGGTGTCGAGGGTTGTGAAGTTAAGGTTCACAGTGTGCTAAGCCCAATGGTACTAATGGAAAATAGGGGAGGCCAGTTCCTTTCTTTAGGCCGCTTTTACTTCTCCAGATTTCTCTGGTACCCAATTATTTCAGGCTGGGTAAGCTTGGGAGCGGTTCAGATCCGGAACGAAACAAGTCTCGAACCGTGACCTCTGATTTAGTAGACAAGTGCCTTAACTACTAGGATACCGCGCTACCTAACAACCAAGTAGAAAGATTCAAATATCTCGCCGATAAACTAATCTAAAAAGGAGGCACATGGGAAGTAATAAACTCACTGTTTGATTAGGGTTAACGTTTAAATTCAGAGTGAATGGAGTGAAAATTTTAAGATTATGTACAACACTTGAATTTCCTGATCATAGCGGTCTCCATATACAACAAAATATTATGCGAATTAGCTTTAGTGATAATAAGAGACTGATTGGGTTTTATATCATGTTTCAAACGTAAATCTGTTAAGGCGACACAATGAAACATGAGATGATCAGGAACACTCTGCCCTCTCAGCAAGTTGGAACCTAAATAAATAGGACCCGAATTTTCCGTGGCCAGTAGCAACTGTGAATCTTTAATTGAAACCGTTTAATAATCAGTGAAAAAAACAAATACGTTTTCCTACCAGTCAGGGCTGTGTCCTATCCGGCTTGCCAAGCTGAAAGCAGAGATGAATGTATGAAATTTTTGAAAATTTTTAAGCTAGGATGTAATACTTTATCGCAATACCTAAAAAGCCAAATTCTACCAGCTATGATGATTACCGAATGATCAGTGTTATGTCGCACACGCTAAAAATCTTTCTCAGTATCATACATACAACATTTATGAGAGATGTGAGGAGCAGATAGGAAATTCACAGTTTGGTTTTCGCAGCGGTCTAGGTACCCGCGACGCTCTGTTTACAACTCGTACTCTTGCACAGCGCTGCCGTGATATGAATCTCGACGTTTATGCTTGCTTTATTGATTATCAAAAACATTCGAGACTGCGTCCGCCATGACAAACTGATGGAGACACTGACAACATTTGGGATAGACAAACAAGATATTCGTATTATTGCTTAACTATACTGGAAAGTAAAAGTTGACTTATCCACATCGGAAGAAATGGCCATAAAAAAAAGGAGTTCGGCAGGAATGCGTGCTGTTTCCTCTGCTTTTTAACATATACGCGGAGATAATATTCAAGGAGGCCGTAGGCGAGTTTGATAAAGGAATCAAAGTGAATGGCATCTCTATTAATAATATTCGTTATAGTCTTGTGATAGCAGAAAACCGTGACGATCTTCAAGAAATGATGGACAGAGTCGGACAACACAGTAAGCTTTTCGGACTTTCAGTGAACATCGCCAAAACAAAAGTCATGGTCTTCGCCAAAAAAACGATAAGATGCAGAATAGATATTAACGGAATGGAGTTAGAACAGGTCAGCTCATTAAAACATCTCAGTACTATCTTGGATGACATATGCACCGTAAGAAGAAAGATTCGTTCGAAAATTAAACAGGCCAGGTCAACGTTTATCAAAATGAAGAATTTATTCACGAGGCGCGTACTTAACCTTGAACTTAGACCCCGGCTACCCTGATGTTATATTTTCTCGATTTTATATTACGGTTGCGAGAGTTGAACTCTAGATGCTGCCCTGGAGAAGAACATACAGACTTTTAAGCTGTATACGTACCGACGCATTCTCCGAATTTCCTGGACTGAGAAGATCACGAACAAAGAGGTACTCAACAGACTGAAAAAGGAACCAGAAGGATTCAAGAAAGAAAGCTTACATATCTCGGGCATATTCTACGCGGGCCAAAGTATGAAGTTCTACGTTTAATTCTACAAGGAAAAATCGCCGAAAAACGTTCGATAGGACGTAGACAGAACTCTTGGCTAAAAGACTTCCGTCGCTGGTTCAACGCATCATCAGTCGAGCTGTTTAGATCCGTGAAGAAGAAGAATACTAGACCGCTGAAATCAATTGACAAGAATTTAAAGTTTAATAATTTAGAGACATCTCTTTAGAGTCTATATTTACGTAATATGGAGCTGCCAATGATAAAAAGGTCCAATGGTACTATATTAGAAATTACATTGGCAGCCGAAGTGGAACACATTCTGTATAAGAAGGTAATATTAAGTAGAAATTTACGCTGATGTTTGTTAACATCAGCAATCGATCTCTTATTAACATAAATTCCCGAGCCGTATCTATACAGGGGCTCCAGGAGACCCCTATATAGGATGATTTTCTCCCTATACTTCAGTATATATATATATATATATTCGGTTGGAGCCTTTTGAGTTTATAATAAATATCATCATAATTTTTCTGTACATATTTGACATGGGGAATAAGTGTAAGTTTGTCATCAACTAAGATACCAAAGTATTTCAATTATTTTGTATGGGAAATCGATTCATTAGCTATGAGAGCAAGCCTTTTAACCTTATCTACTATTTCCTGCTCACCAAACACAATTAACTGACATTTGGGAACAGAAAAATAGAGACCAAGATCATTAATTACGTTTTCTACGTGGTTGCAAAATAACCCGAATAGTTTTAAAATCATAATGCTTATGAACGGTAAATTGAATACACAAGTCGTCGGCATAAGAGATTAGTTCATAGTGTAGATTAATTAATGAGCTGAACTCAACCATCGTATGATGTACATGGGAATATAATATATTCCATAGTGTGGGTTTAAGAATAGAATCCTGTGGGACACCACACTCCAGTCTCCTACTGTTTGCAAAGTCCTCTATGTCGAAGGTAGCATATTTACTTTTGAAGTAATTGATGATAGTATTACTCTGTATTTATTATTTAGACTCATTGTTAAATATATTCACCACAAAAATAAATTTTTAACACTTAATTATACATATAATTGTTTAATTAAGTGTTAAAAATTTATTTTTGTGCTGATAATAGTATTGATGATGTATGGATTTATTTTGTATTTTTTTAATATGTCAATAATAGCAGACCATCTGTAGTTGTAAAATGCTGCCTTAATATCCGAGGAAATGACAACTGCAGAATGGCCGCATTGGCGAGATTTCTTAATTTCGAAAATCAAATTAAAGAGAGCACCCTCAGTAGAAAGTCCCCTCCGAAAGCCAAACTGATTCAAATGAAAAATACTCCTACCATCAGCTTCTTTAATCAAGAGATCATTCATAACCTTTTCATATACCTTACCTATGGAGTTTAGTAGTGAAATTAGCCGATATGCTGAAACGGAATGCAGGTCCTCGCCAGGTTTTCGAAAAACCTTAGTATTAGCAACCTTCCAACACCCCGGGAAAACTCGAAGTGAAAAACATTTTGTTAATTATACTGAAAATCATGCCGGGGAAGTGTGATTCAAGATATTTAACTGCTACATTACTAATTTTATCATTCGAGGCAGCTTTCTTATTACAGAGATTATTAATAATACTAGAGACATCGCTGTCGGTGACTTTTGGTGAGACTGATTCAAGCATGTCACAGGCGGAAGGAAATTCATCATTGATACTGGGGAAAAAATGATTAAGGAAAGCTTTACACTTACCCGCGTTACCTGCAATGGGGGTAATTGTTAAGTATTAATTCAGGAATTGGAGTAGATTTACAGGGGCGTCCTCATGCGGAACTATTCTGAATTAGTTGATGCCAGTTGTGTAGTTTTGATTTTATGATTAGGTTTTTATACCTGATATTGAGGAATTTTAATACAGCCTCGAGGATAAATTTCTTACTGAAATTATTACGTTTTGATTTCTTTCTACGAATCGAATTCATTTTATCTTTGATATGTTAAATTTCAGGATTCCACCAGTCAGCAACGAACTTCTTCTGAGACTTTAATTTTTGTAAGGTAATTGTTTAAACGTTTGACATTGGATTCCAGCTGCGTTTCATTAGTGCAACCAGTAACATCAGCTTGCAGTTGGCCAATGTATTGCTTGTTGAGATTAGCGTGTAACGATTTAAAATTAAGTCTACTGATTATATTGTTGTTATGTTTAGGGACCTGGAGGGCTAGGGTGAAGTAAATAGCTTTGTGGAAATTCAAATCAAAGTAGCATAATGAAAAGGTTACCAAGTGTTGAATTCTAATATGAACGATCAGATAATCAATGATGCTATTTCCATTGTAATTACCGAAAATGTTGATTAGTAGATCTGTTTCTTTACTCGCGCTATTCAGCTTTTGAAATAGATGGAGCAGTTTTTTTTCTGACGAAGCAATAATCACAATATCGTCAGCATATTGCAGGTAATTAACTACCTCTCCAGCAATTTTAACACATCTTCCTATCCTTTTTGTTTTTTGGCCCTGCGAGAAACCATCTGGCCACTAACAACTTCTACAAATAGGCTAGACTAACAGAATAGTGTGTATAAATAAGTAGATTGAATCCTAAAACGTCATGGAATAGGAGCAAAGAATATCGTTAGCAGTAAAGTTTGAGCAAACATGCCCGCAATGACGTAACATAGCCTACGTATGTCCAAAAGAAGGATATGGAATTAACACTGATAATTAAACGTTTACAATACAATTCGAACACACATGGCCGCAATGATATGACATAGCTCACGAGTGCCAAGAAGGATAGAATATAAAATTAACACTGACCATGTCACATCTCAAGAGCAACAGTCACTGGGGTGCTACTGGATAGCAGTAGGTTAAGGATATCGGTTTAGAACCGAGTAATTAGCAAGGTAGTAGCAAGACTTCCGAAGATGCCAGTTATTAGCTACATTAGAACTCTGAAACCGGCTTTTCACCTTTAAATATTAATGCCGTTATTAATAATAAATTTGAACAAAACCACTACAATAGCATCGGTATAAGATAATATGTAAGAAACATTATATATGGGGGAGAACATCGCAGGAAGATTAACATATTAAAGAAGCGGCCTCTAGCATGCTCGTATTTATTACAGTTAAACAATAAATGATTGATACCCTCGTCAAAATTGGAAAAATTGGTGAAAATCACAGAAAACACCATAACTGTGGTCTGGATAGAGAGATACCTGTAGGAATAGAGTGGTACCACGGACCAGAGTTAAGCAAGGCCTGACGAAAAATAATTTTTGAATCAAAATCTTCCCATCTTTCCATTGCTTTTCTCAGTATCCACTCGTTGTATATGTTGAAAAGAGTTGGACTTAATATACATCCTTGACGGATTACCGTTGCTGACTTAAATTCATCTGTCAGGCTGTTATTGATTTATACTTTGCCGCTGCCAGATGCGTATAAAGATTTTATTAAGTTATCTGCACTCTAGAGGAGAGGCTGCCAAAGGCGTCTGTTCCCTATGTTAGGGACGGCCTTTTTCGATGCGCAAAAGGAATCGGGGCCCTACTGTGCTTATTGATACCCCGAGAAAATTATGATGAATTTTAATCCGGATAATATTGTGTCATATGATCCGACTGGCAATCGGCGTTACTCAGGTTTCGGAGCTTGTTAGTGCGAAATATGCGACCGGCCGCGGTGTTGTGGGAAATCAGGAAACCCATGGGAAATATGCGACTGGAATGAAAATATGGCAAGCTATTAAAATCGGAACGTGGTATTTGTGCAGGTTGAAAGAAGCCGGGAAATTAAGTATCATAGAAAAGGAAATAATAGATTACGTTACAGTGGGAATTTCATAAGCGCATTGGAAAGGCAAAGGTCATTTCCTAAGTAATAATAATAATGCAATATATTGTTCGGGAAACGAAAAACAATCTAATAATGAAGAAGTGATTATTAGAAAAGACCAACATCGTGATAATGTAATTGGGTACGAATCCATTATTGATCGGATTTCAGTTCTAAAAATGAAGGCACGCCCGGGTAAATATAAACATAATACATTTTTATGCGCCAACCGCTGAAGTCAATCAAGAGTGTGTGGACGCTTTCTATGCAACACTGGAAGAGACTGTGAGAAAAATATCGAGCCGGGAAGTCGCTACATTTCAATGTAAAAATTGGTGAAACCGTTCTTGATAATGAACTGCGTAATATCGTAGGGAAATTTGACCTCGGTATTAGAAATGATAGAGGTGAGCGCCTGATGCAGTTCTGCGCAAGCGCTAATATGTTTATATCCAATTCTGGATTCCAACATCATCCTAGGCGATATACTGGTCAACACGAAGTGGGGAACATTAGTTAAGGATAATTTATCCGGGTAAAGACTGCGGCAGCAATCATTAGCTATTAGCTGCTGAAAATAAAATAAAACTGCGAATATATCAAACGCAAAAACCCCTCCGAAATAGATGATACCTACGCTTTCATAAGAGATACCGTCAAGAAGCATGTGAACGAATTGCTGGTATTTTGCAGAATCGATATGCCAAATGATGGACGCCCAAACCATATGGAGCAGCACACAAAAGCATTCCAGAACAGACGGCAATATACTTCAGGGCACCTCGCGGCAGGAAGAAAATATGGATCACTAATCGAACATGGAATAGACGAAATGAAACAAATTAAGGAGAGAGGCTTGCATAGTGCTGAAGCAATTCGCAAATACAGCGACCTAAGTAAGCAGATTAAACAAAAATGCAGAATGGATAAAAACGAACTCCTAAATAGCATTTGTAGAGACATTGAACAGAATAAAAACAAAAATGTAACCAGATATATGTTTAGTAAGATAAAATGAATAACGATAGAATCCCCCCCCCCGGACATATGGTAATAAAAAATGAGGATGGAAAAATGCTAAACTACTGCGAAAAACTCAAACATGAGGAATATGAGGGAAATATAATAGAATTGCCAACTCAAAACAACCGATAAGGAGCCATTGATACTAAAAGAGAAGGTTCACCTAGCCATACAAAAACTAAGGGAATGCAAAGCGACCGGAGAAGATCAAATAGTCATGGAGATGTTCGCAAATCTAGGCGATAATATGACCAAAATTTTACATTGTCAGAGGATTTGGAATACAAACTTGTGGCCAAAGAATTGAACGCAGTCCATTTATGTACTAATCTAATAGAAAAAGGAGCGCGATACTTATGTAATAATTATAGAACCATAGCACTACTATCAGATGCAAGCAAGGTAATGTTCCACGTCATCCATGACCGGTTGAAGCCGTATGTATTACCGCAACTACCGCCAGAATAAGCAGGTTTCCCCCCAGGAAGAGGAACGCGGGAACAAATTCTAAACATATAGCAAATAGTCGAAAAGTGCAGGGAGTTCAATGTTAAGGCGTGTTTCTGTTTTATAGACTATGGGAAAGGTTTTGACTCCGTACAATGGCAAATATTTTGGAGTTCCACACCTTTAATCGACTTAATAAAATCTTTATACGCATCTAGCAGCGGCAAAGTATAAATTACGAGAGGAATGTTCCTAATAAAAACAAAATACGAATTAACACAACTAATCATGACGTACGGAAATTCTAAAGAGTGAGCAGTGCCGGGGAAATAAAGAATGTAAGAGTGGACTACCTATTTAGCTCTGAACTCATCTAAAGGTTCGTAAGTAGTGTTATCAATTGTTCTAGAACAATGATCTAAACGAACATAAATTACAACATTCCAGGTAAAATTGCTGTGCCGGAAAAAGATTAGCGTCCGTAAATGTATTTTGCATTTCTCGGAATGGAAATTATTTATTCCTCCAACTGCACGCCAAATACAGAAAAAAAGAAAAAAAAAGGGCAAAAAGACGCTTTTTCCAACTTTGTCCAGGCAGGAAAACTATACAGTAAAGGGAAATCGTTTTATGTGTTTAAATAGGCACGTAAAAATTACGAATTTCTTACGGATGGTACGAAAAATCTCTGAAGCTCTCGGAAAGCACGACTTTGTGGCTAAAACCTTCAAACAAAATATCGTAAAAATTAATACCAAAACTTCAAATGACTACAAGAAAAAAAAAAAAAGACTACAAGAAACTTGTTGCCAAATTTAAAAAGCAAGGCGTAAGTTATCACAGGCAAATAATACCAAAACAAGGTGAAAGGTTATGTAGATTTGTAATAAATTTATTTTCATCTTTCGCCGAGAATGAAATGAAACAGGCATTGGAAAGATTCATGGGCCGAAACGAGTCTAATATCAAAGATAAACGGAACGTTCGATTTGTTACAAATTGTACAAGAAATAAGTCGAGAGCAGTGCTTGACTTCTCGCAAGTTGCGTCGCTTTTCAGCTCAGTTGAGAAGATCATTTAACAAGTTGTAATTCAAAAATTTAATATAAAAAAAATCATGATAGTACTCGCGGGTTTTTTTCTTCTAATTTTCAAGAGTAGGCCATAAAAAAAAAAAAAAAGGAGTTACCGTTGCTTTTTAGTGTCAAACTCGATAATATTTTTTAATTTTTTTTATTTCTTTTCACTCAAACTTTTAAAAATTAATTTTTATTTTGTTTGCTTATAATTTTTTCAATTAAAATTACTTCTTTTATTAACTTTGCGCTCATTTTTTGCGACCTTTGAAAAATTATTTTTATCCTTTTCTGAAAAAAAGTATCTTTCTTATACCGCAATTGACTTCCTTTTGCGATCTAAATGTTCTGATGCTATTCAAAATTTTATTCAAATTTAAGCTCCTTATCGCTTACATTCTATATCCTTTTTCTTTTTCCATTCGTCATTCGTTCTATTAAATGTCCGATCGAATTAAAATCTAAAATTAACTACCTCCGCTCCCTATCGTTTCTAAATGGAGATCGCTAACTGATAAGCTAAAAGAAAAAACGAACTCTTCCTTCTCGATCTTTTTGCTCGAATAAATGTCGATGTATTTTCATCCGTTCAATTTTATGCATTTATTACGAATTTTTATTTCCTGTCTTTCCTCCTTTCTTTATGCCCAATCTATTCCTTTCACATTAAATTCAAGATAATTTTGATAATTTATCCCATGTTATCTAATATGCCAAAAAGGGAAAAACGTATTAACTTCACCAATTTTGTTAAGAAATTTCAAATGAAAAAAGAAAGCTTTTCAAAGTATTATTAAGTAAACGTACAACTCGCTTCGAATCGAACGCAATTAGCGTTGAGACCGATTCGTATTAACTAGTCGCGTAAAATGTTTTCAAAATCTTGAAAGCAATTTTTTGGACTATCCTAGATCTAGATAGAATATCTTTCGGTTTTTAATATTCACAAAAAAGGCGTAACAGCAGGGAACTCTGTAATATTGTCAAATTAAATTCTCACTGAAACGTTGTTTTGTTTATTAGTTCTTTGTTTTCTTCTTTATTCGTGTTCCTTTTTCCGTTTTTTTTTTTTTTCCTTTTTCGGAACCTTCTTCGAAAACGGGTGTAAAGTAATACATGATTAAACACGCACGAAGCGTTGCCGCCCTCAGTATCGTTTCCGGAAAAAAGAATTTTAAAAGGATAATAAGAGCGGAATGGGAAAAAAAGTATTTTTGTGTGAAAGAGACATTCGATAAAAGAAAAGAAGCAAAAAGCCCTTAAGATCAAAGGAACATCCGAGTCATTTACAAAATGTTCGATATCCTCTGACAGAACGCGTGTGCACGTTTTATTCAAAACGGATTCATTTCGTTCTTTGATGGAGTGCTTTTATTGCAGTTTGTCTTTCTGTTGTATTGTATAGAAGTAACATCTAGTGTTATCATTGTAATAAGCGACGGTTTGAAACTAATCTCCACTTCGAGACTAACATTCTTCCATCAGAGTGATTTTGTTGACAGGTAGGAACCCAACGTTACCGGATTAAATCATTTGTTTATGACTGCGCTAACGTTCGCTCAGCTTGTGTTTAAAAGAAAACCTATCAATAGAATTGTACGCCGCCGGTTAAAAGGTGTTTTTTATGTATGGCATAAACGCCGTTGATTTCAAAAAAAAAAAAAAAATGTTCAATCAGTATTTTGTATGGTACATAAAAAAGATTTATCTGATGTTCTGTACTCTCTCAGTTTTCAATATGTTCCGAATTCTGTATATAAAAATAAAAATAACTTACAAGGAGAGGTTACGATCTGCGGGTTACCGGTTTTGATGAAATTTTGCAGATCGACCGGTGACCATGAGTATACGAACTGTGTAAAATATTAGAATGCAACTTTTTGATTTACGCGAAAAATTAAAATTTTTTATTAGCCCCATTTAACGGATAATATACACTTGCATATAGCCGTTTAGGCAATAATATGCAAAAAATTCCAAATTTACCTTGTGCACATGGTTCGGAAGACTGATTACTGTAAAATAAAGTACATTAAACAAAAAGATTATTATTAAGATGGTTCGGAAGACTGATTACTGTAAAATAAAGTACATTAAACAAAAAGATTATTATTAAGATGGTTCGGAAGACTGATTACTGTAAAATAAAGTACATTAAACAAAAAGATTATTATTAAGATGGTTCGGAAGACTGATTACTGTAAAATAAAGTACATTAAACAAAAAGATTATTATTAAGATGGTTCGGAAGACTGATTACTGTAAAATAAAGTACATTAAACAAAAAGATTATTATTAAAAAACAATAGAATTACTGGACGTAACAAAAATATATGCTTCGTTTTCAATCGTAGTAATAGACAAAAATGCTGCAACCAAAACAAAACGTAATGTGAAAACTAGATATCTCAAAAAAGCTTATAGCCGAAATATAAGTTTTCGATGAAGGTAAAAATCTGCCGATGCGTCCGAAGCAATTTCGTTGTGTTCCTTGCAATTCTATACGTACAGAACGCAGAAATTTTTTACGCTAACCAGTGAATTATACAAACGATCGGTTCCACTCACATATACAATGTCACCTACGTACACTTTGACTGTCACCCATATCGTTAATGAGTGCGCCAAATGGAAATTCTTGTTTAAAGACGTAAATTGTTTTCCATTAAACAACGATAATTTATCAAAATTCCTGCACGCGGCGAATTTTATCATGGCTTCCAAATATTCGGATGTTAAAGATTTTTCATTTAATGAATAATTTTATTTTAATTTTTATATTGGTTAATTTTTGTCTCTTTCATTTTCTTTTTATTGTTTCCAATCCATGAGGTGTTCATTCAACTGAGATACTCATGGATATGTTTCAATTACTATGTATTTATGTTATTATTCACCAAATAAATAAATAATAATAATAATAATAATAATACGTACACTTTGAAGGGTTTTTTTTGTTCTTCTATTGTCGTGCATAAAGGTTTTACATTAAACACGGATAGACATAAAAAGCTAGTTCATCGTTTTTAATGAAATTAAGGAGAGTGAGATATGTCGTAAGAAGTTTAATATAAAACTGAGGTTATGTTATCTTGCTCGGAATATCGCATTGATGGCGACGCGTTACTTCCAAAAAAAAAAAAAAAAAAAAAAAAAAAACGGGAGGATATCGCACCGTTGAAGAAGCCCGGATGATCGTCAGTTTAGAATACACTAGCATCTCAATGATGCTAATTAAAATGTAAGTATCAAATAGTTCTGCGAATGTTTTAAGCCTGACAAGTGTATTAATGTATTCGGAAGAAGAATGGCGGGAGAGGTCTTAAATAACATCAACATATTCGGCGATATTGGGATAATATTTACAAGAGAAAATTACTCGTAAACCTTAATATTCCTGCTAACGTTGTTAGTACGAGTATAATATCACTTTACACAAAATATCGCCTAACTGAAATTTTAGCAAAGAGCCAAGTAGACATACTTTACGTATGAATTTAACTGCGGCTGAAATGCCAAATCAACGGGAGGGACAAAAGTTTTCCGATTTCCGCACACGCCTGCAAAAGTGCCATTTGACCTATCCAAAATGAGTGTATTAAAATAGATGTCGCCGTTAGATTCGCAGACGTCATAGTGTGGCATTTTGTCGATTCCGTACTGAAAATTGCAAGTGGAAATGGATACAATTTTGACGAATAATAAATAAACGCCTCGTCACGCGGCGTTTTTAGAGGAATGTCCGAGCGAACGGCAGCAGAACTACGCGTTAGTAGGCAAACTTTCGCATTTACTTTCTGCAAAATAGCGTAGATGCTCCGAGTGAAATCGGATTAATTTTAAGAATCGTCAACGGAAGAGTTGGAAATAGTTGGTAAGTTTCATAATCGGCGGATTTCGGTTAAAAATGATTAATAAAGAAAACGGAGGAGTAAAGAATTCGTCGCAATTTATTAGCGGGAATTAGAGCGGCACGAGGTGCGACAAATAAGGGGCTTCGTTAAAAATACGGCATCGGTTCGAATCCGGTCCGATACGGGCTAGAGATTGAAGGTGGCGCGCTTGGCAGAGCTGGAAAAATGATGGTCCTGCAGCCGCAAAAGACGAGAAGATAGGTAAAGTTGCGCGATGGCTGGAGCGAGAACGGTCGTGAGAACAGATTGCGGAGAAGAAACTGAATAAGTAGCGAGAAGAGGAAGACGAGCTTTGTTCAAGAAAGAACTTTCTTCGCAACTTTGCTAATAATTCAGCGAAAGCTCAAATAGAAACGCCATTCTTTCGGCGAGCGCAGTCGCTTCTGCAGGCAACGTTCGACGTCGGCGACACATCTCCGGCCTATTTTTAGTCATCCACTCGGCTGCCGTAACAACTTGACAGAAAGCTTACTGTAGTAAGCGTCGGCGGCGTCTTTTACAGCGGTAAACTTCCTCTATGAGCGAATTTGACGCGGCCCTGTGTACGAACTTTTAGCCTTTATCTTCCGTTTCGGAACATGCGTAGAGGCGCAGATGGAGCGTTCCGTTCTCACCGATGCTCCCGAACAGTAATACATTTAAGTTTCTGTCCAGGTCCCGCTGGGACTATCAACTTCGCTGAGGAACTGAGGAACTGCGAAAGTCAGTCGCTGCACTAAACACAGAAAATGGACATGCGCCATCTGAACTACTATCCGACCGACCTCATGCCGTTTGTCGGAAGATAGATGAAGTTCCATCTTTATTCATTTAGTGGTTGAAAAACAATAGAATTATTATCCGGCCAGCGGCCTATGTTTACAGTCTCGACATTTGTGATGAAGTGTTTCCCGGGCCGCCAAGAAAACCTTCTATCACAATCTGCCCTTCGAGCTCGGATCGTCCATCGCCCTTTAATCTCTTCCGTTCATCAACAACGATCTGCTGTATTAGTACCATCTTACGCGGCGCTGCTCTCCAACGGCATTTCTGTCGCCTTCATTTTACACCTTTTAAAATTAAATCACGGCTTATCTCTAGCGAATTTTCGCGCACACAACTGAATTTAATGAGTGTTTATAGACATATGTCCGCCTCTACAAACATACACACATATGTGCATGTGTACATACACACACACAATGCGACAATACAATATCAAAGAAAATAACCAGGCTTAATTAGAAAGCATAAAATAGCGCGTTACATATGTGCATGCGTGTGTGCGTGTGTGTGTGTGTGTTTCAATATTTTTTTCGGCTTTGTTCTTTTCTTGCCAAAGTGTTTATACAGTTCCCCTTGTTGTAAGATTATCGTATACATTTTAGGCCCGTTGGAGTCGATTCCATTCTTTCCTATCAAAAGCAGCACTATGAAAATGTTTATTATATGTTGTCTGTCTATTTTAAAGCGAGCCATTTACGTTATGTAAAATGATTTTGCTTCATTTTATACATATATATTATTTAATTCGATTAATGTCTCTCGCTGAACAATTTTGCGTGATTATCAATTCTTAAGTTACCGTCCAAGTCTGAATACGAAAGTGCAAAAAGTAAAAATCTGGCCTTCATAACAGAGCAAAAGCGAATCCTTTTAATACCTATATATATATGATATATATATCTTTATAAGTAAGATTTGCTCCGTATTAAACTTCCGCACGGCCACCCCACCCCTTTTTTTCACTTGCACTATTAAAATTAATTAATTTTCTAAGCTAAACACTTTATCTAATTTTTTTCGGTTTTTTTTTTTTTGTCCCCGAATAGGTTTCGGACATTAACCCAAATAATAGGAAGAAGGATAAAATAACGTTATATTCTTAAATCTTTGAGGATAGGGTATAAAAATAATTCAAGGGCAGGGGAATAACAGGAGCAGAATGAAAGAGTGTAAGAAGCACTCTTAAGGGGAGTAGGAATACCGAGTTTTAATAGAAACGAGTAGAAGGACGATTGTTTAACGGAGAACACCGCACATTCAAACAAAACATGATGTCAGAGTCACAAAGAAAGTAATTAAAAGGGGGATGAAAAGCAGGAGTAGAAGTATACGAAAACCGTGAAAAGGGAAAGAGACTGTAGTTAAAGGCGACAAATAACAGAGATTGTAGAGCGTTTAAGAGAAAGAAAGTATGAAGAAAGCTATGAGCAAAGAAGAAGAGGTGGCTGAATAGAGAGATCAAAGCAGATTAATAAATGAAAAAGAATAGGAGTTGAGCCATAGTTTAGAATGGCAATATTATGAGCAAAAAAGGTGCCTAAAATTCTACCGCTGGAAATGGAAGAACAGGCTAAGGAATACACCATCTTATTACCCTCAATGCCAAAATGACCAGGAATCCACAAAAGTTCGATCTTAGAAGGAAAAGATCATGAATGTGAGGGAGCGTATAAGAAGAATTACATAATCGGAAGAGGGGACAGGAAGAGCAGATGTAATAGCTTGCAGAATACTTTTAGAATTCGAGATCATGAGCTGTTTATGGAAAAACCAATGATAAGGAAACATAGAGCACATAGAATGGCAATAAATTCCGCATAGCGAATTGAGCAAAGGAAAGAAGTTTAAACGATTCTGAAAAATTTAAGGCAGGACAAAAAAAAAAAAAAAAGAAATCAGAACCAACTCAATTTTGTCCATTGTAACCGGCCGTATAGATAATGGTGTGCGTAGGAAAAAGAGAATTTAAAGCATTGGAAAATTCAATTATGGCGACTATTGAGGGACGTTGTTAGAACACAACGGTAAAGAAAGATATAGAATAGAATGAAGGAAACTGGAAAAATTGAAAGAGAAATAAGGAAGTTTTTCACGGCTCAAATAAATGGCGAAAATTGAAAAAGACGAACAGAAATAAAGGAAAAAATTGGAGTTTTATTAGAGGTAAATCGCCATTCATGAAGGCCAGAAAAGTAAGCAGAAATAAAAGGGGAAGAATAAGCAGACAGGCGCTTAATCAAGAAGCGATACTTCAAGTAAAATCTACGAATGAAGAGAGGAAGAATATGGTGTTCAAAAAAAATGGCCGCCACTGGGGTTGACCTCAGGGCACTAAGGTAAAGACGAAGACAGATACTTTGAATGCGATCTAATTTGGAAAGAAGAAACCTGGAAGAATTGCCATAAATAAAGCAACAGGAATCATCCAATAAAGAACGGATAAGGGCTTTGTAGGACATTAGGATGCAGGGATCGCCTCCCCAATTAGTATGAGAGAGCTTTTAACAGATTGGGTTTTTTAAGAGAGAATCAATACAGATGGTTGATGGTATTGCGGAAAGTTTTCCGGGATGATAATATGACTCTTCTCCTACGTCGAACTCCTCTTTTTTCCCATTTGAACTCTGTAAAACTTTTCTAAGTAAAATCAATTTCAAATATTAGACTGCTTCGATCTTTTTTTAATTCTGAAATGGTTCTCCATAAATTTCGGAATATGCGCACCATTTTTAATTAAATGTTAATTAAGACCATAGATATACATTTGTTTTATAACAGCGTAATTAAAAAGTCACGGTTTAAAGAATTGAAAATTATTAAGTGCAAACTGAGTGTCAGATCTATACTCCTTATTTTCTTTCTATAATTCGGTTAGCTGCATGTAAATGATCGCTCGTGGAAAAGATCTTTTTAAATTCAGCCTGTTCGTTTGATCAACTAACGTGGATCTCCAGTTCTATTGTAGTTCCATATATATATATATATATATATATATATATATATTTGATGATGTTTATTTTGGCCTGGAATTAAACACTATTTAGATACTAACTAATCATTATCGCTTTAACAAGTACTCTGGGTAAACTATTAGAAAAAATAATTCAAGAAAGGTTAATCTGGACCCTCGAAATGAACAACGTACGTACCCCATACCAATATGGATTCCGCAAATACTGCTCAGCAATTCAAGCCATCGTTAATCTCCAACGCAGGGCTTAGAATGAATTTACTAACCGCGCGATGCTGTCTTCTTTGACCTTCAAAAAGGTATGACACGGTATGGAGATATCAGGTTCTTACTAGCCTGTACAAAGCAAGAATCCGTGGTCGCATGGCCAGTCTTCTTCCTATCGTACCGTCAAATCAAAGTTCGGTTAGGGGACACTTTTTCGCAACTGTTTCCAATGGAAAATGGGGAGCCTCAAGGATGTGTCCTTAGCATAACACTTTTCCTATTAGTCATCAATGGCATCCAACTAGCCGTCCGATCGCCGGTACAGTTTAGTCTGTTTGAGGACGATTTGGCAATAACATTTGAATGCTCTTCACCCACCAGAACAAGCAAAGTCATGCAACGATACATCAACAGTCTCTCTGAATGGGCGTCTGCGCGAGTCTTCAAATTCTCCGTGGAAAAGGCAACATGTGTAGATTTTCATCGGACCACCAAATACTGTCAACAATCTCGAATTTTCCTCAACAGCTTAGAACTGCATTTCCAATAGCAGGTACACTACCTCATAGTAACAGTCGACAGCAAGTTTCTATGGAACGCACATATCAAGGATTTCAAGAGGACACGCATTAAAGCTAAAGCGGGTTAATAATAGACGTAACGGAAGCGACCGGAAAATGTTATTACTGCTATATCAATCATTAATCCGATCTAGATTAAAATACGGTTGCCAAGCGTTCTGTTCGGCGGCTCGGAGTTTACTGTCACCCTTAGATTCTATCCAGCACTCAGCCATCCGAATAGAGAGCCTTTTGCACCAGTTTCACAGCCAGTCTTAATTGTGAATCGGAGCAACTGCCCTTATATTTCAGAAGGGTGATCTAACAGCTAAATTTCTTACTTCCACCCTTTCAATCCAACCGATCAATTGAGAGCTTCTTTTCAACTCCCAGCAACAGAGCCAGACTGCTCTATGTGCTTCTAACGTTGCAACTAATATCAAAGGTAAATTATAATCTCTTTTTCCTCAAATTAGAAAAATTATCGTCCATTCTCCTCTTTCTCCAGTGTACACGAACCCTCCTCCTCAGCTATCTTAACATAATCCATCTACTCAAATTCCTGTATCCAGACTATATCCTTCATCAGCACATCACTATCGAAACTGCCAAATACGCTGACTACATCTGCTATTTTTCGGATGGCTCAAAATCTAATGGCTATGTCGGGTCTGCCCACCCAACATTCACCTCTTCCGGCTTCCAAATTCCTGTTCAGTATTTTCGGCTAAACCTTTCACTATCTTCAAGTGTCTTGAATTCCTCTCCTCCCCTCTACCTCTTTTTAAATACCATATCCGTACAGATTCACTCAGTGTTCTAATATCCCTCTACAACTTTTACACAGATAATGCGACTGTACAACGCATCATTCTCCTTCACGATCTCCTTAGCGATCCCAAATTTCTATATTTTTCACGTGGATCACCAGTCATATTGGTCTCTCCGGTAACAAGGCCATCGACCGAGCTGCTAGGGAATCATCCCTGCTTCATATCCTCGTACTTCTCTTCTACCAACGTTATGGAATCCTTCCTGAAATCCCTTATAATTAAATTCTGGAAACGATTATGGAGCTATAATTAACAAAACCACCTTTTCCCTGTTAAACCTCCTTCCGTTCCGTTCAAGGAAGAAAAATATTATACTTACCGGACTTAGGATATCCCACTCCCGCCTGATCCATTCGTATCTTCTACAACGCGTCGATCCCCTTTTGTCAAAGAACACAGCTTTCCATTCCCCACTTACGAACATCTTGTCATTCTCTTATGGCACTTAGTCCAACATCACCTCCCCCCTTTTTTACCACAACTCGTAGCTGATTTTTCCTATCATATCCGCAGTGTGTTCCAATTCCTTCATTCCCTTAAGCTCCTAAATTCAATTTAGTATCCCTTCCATTACACGGGCGCGTATGGCTTGTTTGAGCAGCCGGCGCCTGAATATTCTAATGTAATAATAACAATAATCATTAAATTATTTTTTCAATCTGTTGAATCAATTTCCACTTTTGCAGTCGCTGAGAATGGAATCCGTGACATGGCTATATTAGCGGCGAAATATTCACTATCACGGCAGTATATACCGCTAGAATTATAAATATCAGCCTATAATAATTGCCCATTTTAGGTCTATTCCCCTTCTTCTTAAAAATTATAATTATTTAGTGATCTTCAATTATTTCGTTATGTATCAGTAACAATTTTTCCTCCAAAAGTTCCTCCTATCTCTGTATATAATATACTCTCTCGTTAATAATTCTGTCGTGACCTGATATGTCTTATTATTCTCTTTTGGGTTTTTTTTAACCATATCATCAATTGGAAATTTCCCTTCTTTTTCTTCAATAATATCTTCGATTATTACTGACAATTGGCTAAACAGGAAGTTGATTCTGCTCTATTTTTTGTCTTGCCCTAAATGTAAAGGAGATAAAGAAACAGCACTTTCCATTTAGCCAATCGTCAGTATAAAGAAAAAGAAGCGAAACTTTCGATCGGTTATACGGTTAAAGAATCCCGAAAGAGATTAATAAGACATCAAGTCATGACGGAACTATTAATGAGAGAGAATACTTGGTGCCTATTTCTAGCACTCCTGGAACTTCTAGAAGTTTATTTTATTCTCTTATGCTTTTTTCTAATCTTTTTCGTGTTTTATTATCTCTCTTTTTTTTTTTAATATAAAATAATAATATTATTTTATATATTATCTTTTGGGCGTGCCAGCGGCTTTGGCCCAACAACTACAGAAATTAAGGAAAGAGTTAAATAATCTCTATTTTTATCAATTTAAAAATTATACTTTAAATTCAGCTTTATTGTTAACATTGATAAAAAAAAGCAAATTACCTTTTTTTTCTTCCTCAAGCTTTTTGTTTCTGATAGATAAACTACGAATTATTTTCGTTTTCTAATTTTTTTTTTTCCTCCGATAATTTTACAATAAAAATCAAATCTTAATTATTTCTATTACGAATTAATGTATATAATGAACTTGATTGTTAATTTTTCGATTCGGGTTCAATCATGGTCGTAATTTGTAGGCGACGCTTAGCGTTCTCGATTTTTAGATTATACCGTTAACAGAATCGAATTAAATTCCAGTCTCTTTTATTTCTTTTGCCAAATTAGTTTCTCTTTTGGCCTATTTGACTATTAAAATCTCCGATAATTATAAAATGGCATTTCAACTTAAGCTTTTGTAAAGCTTATAATTTCAGTTCATTATATTCTTTTTCTTTAGCTGCAGACGCGTAACTTTTTACATTTTCATTTTATTTTCACTCTAACTATTGCTATTTTGTCAGTAAAACTTTTAAACTATGAAATTGTAATAAGAAGGTCATTCTACCTCTCTCTCCCGTTTACCAGTTTTGTACTTTCGGAATGTAATAGCTTATTTCTTAATTTTAAATTTATCGAATTTTGCCCGTTTCTTCGAATTTCATCTAGTGCTAAAACTGCTATTAATTATTTCAATTGTATTAAACTTTGCTCGGATTTTGGGTTTCAACCTATAAAACAACAATCTTTACCATTTTACCATTCTTATATACTGACTTTTTTTTTTTTTTTTAAATCTTCTCGAGCCGCTAGACGTTATTTTGGCTAATCGATTATAGAATTAGATTTCCCGGATAATGAATTTCTATTTCTACATTATATCATTATGTACGCGTATTGTACTGCAATATTAGCATTATATTGTTGCAATAAGTATCATTATAATTGAAGACAATTTTACTGGTTACAGCCTCTTGTCGATTTGCATTAATTGTGTAATTAAATGACTTACCTAATTTATTTACTCTGTATTTTTAAATATTAATGATACTGCCGTAGAAATCAGTTTCCAATAGACATAGATGACTCCGACTCCAGAGTCAGTTCCAAGTTAACCTGCACCAAAGCGAGTTGACTCTGAGTTGTTTTTTTTCCATTGTACCGACAGCAGTCTGCCATAAACAATGGTGATATAAGAATATAAGGAAAGGGGGGAAAAATTGGGGAAAAGTGGAATGAATAGAAAAGGAAAAGGAAACGAATATTAACCTGGCAGTTCCAACGAAATGCCCGATTCAGGTCTTAAGAAGAAAATGGTTTATTTATCCTTTTTTTTTATTTATTTATTTATTTTTTTATTTTTTTTTATTTTATTAATTTATTTATTTTCACACTACATAACGATTATGCGTAGTGTCTCCGAGAGCAATATAATAGCGCTTAAGTTATCGGAAGTGCATCCCGGCACCACTTTTTCCTTTTCAGTCGCCGGCTGGATCTGGCTGGAAGATCAATAGTGAACATTCGGTATATAAGTGGATTCGAGCTAAACTGAAGTTTCTCAAAGAACTTTTTGTACTGTTCCGCATAAACATCCTTCACGTATGGAACATTCAAGTCCGCATGCAATGTGTCGTTGGATACGAAATAAGGCGCAGATACCATTGTACGGAGAATCTTGGACTGCTGTTGCTGTATCCTAAGGAGGTTGCTTCGACATGTTGTTCCATATAGCTCTAATCCATATCTCCACATTGGAGCGATAACCGATAAATATACATTCCGCTTTACGGCCAGGTTTAGAACTGATTTTCGTCCTAGCAGCGGCCATAGCAACCTAGCCCTAATTATTATAGATTTTCTTGTATTTTCCACGTGATCACGCCACGTTAATCGTCTATCCATATGCATTCCAAGATAGCGCACGGAGTCTACTTTTGGAATTTGCGAGTTCTCAAATTTCAAGTGTGAACATCTTACTCGTCTGTTTGTGAATAAAATGTGACGACATTTAGTTGGCGTATTAAACAAATTTGATCTAGGAAGCGACCATCGAATGGTGCGAGCAAAAATATATATAGATGGAAAACTAGAAAGATTAAAAATGATAAAAAAGGTGCAAATAAATAGGGAAAAATTACAAAATGATGAAGATTTTCAAAGAAGAATAAGAGATAAAATAATAAGCAACCTGAACGACTTAGAAACCACTACACAAGAGCAGAACATAGAATCGCTGAATGAAGACATAACTCGATCGCTAACAACAAACATAAATAATAATACAATTGCGACAAAGGTAAACAAACTTTCACAAGAAACGATAAACCTCATGGCCAAAAGACGTAGCCTCAAAATACACTCCCAGCGAGACCAAACTGAATACGTTGAAATATGCAAAACAATACGGAAAAAAATGAGACAGGATATTAGGAAATACAATACAAAGAAAATAAATGAAACAATCGAGAAAAACAGAAGCATGAAAATACTATGGAATAAATTAAGAGTGGGAAAATATGAATTTATAGGGATAAAAGACGATAGCGGCGTCAGCACCAAAAACAAAAAACAAATGGTAAAAATAATATCAGACTTTTATAATAAACTGTATGATGACGCGACCGAAACAGAACAACAAGAACTACGAGTATCTCCCGATAATTCGATCCCGCCAATCACAGTACACGAAATACAAATGGCCATAAAGACCCAAAAGAACAACAAAGCCCCAGGAGAAGATGGAGTCTTAATAGAAATTATTAAATTAGGTGGGGAAAAAATAAATAAATATCTGGCTACGCTGTTTAATAGATGTTTAAATGAGGGAAAAATACCGGAAAAATGGAACAATGCGGAAATTGTACTGATACATATATAAAAAGGGTGATAGAGAAAATATAAAAAATTACCGTCCAATTAGCCTCCTATCGACTATGTATAAGCTATTTACAAAAATAATCACAATAAGATTAACCGAAAAACTTGATTTGAGCCAATCGGATGAACAGGCAGGGTTCAGAAAAGGAAGAAGTACGATAGACCACATACACGCGGTCCGACAACTAATCGAAAAAACAAGGGAGTACAGAACACCAATGTGCATGGTATTCATAGACTTTGAGAAGGCGTTCGACTGCCTGAAAACTAAAGCGATAATACGAGCATTGGAAAAAATAAAAATCAATAGTACATATGTAAGAATAATTAAACATATATATAAAAAAGCAACAGCTACAATCACGATTAATGAAGAAAGAGAAAAGATTCAATTGAAAAAAGGTATAAGACAGGGAGACGCGTTATCTCCAAAATTATTTACAGCTGCACTCCGAGATAATATGGAGGAAATTAACTGGAAAAACTCAGGTATTTTAATTGGAAATAAAAGGCTAACACATCTATTATATGCGGACGACATTATACTAGTTGGAAACAGCTTAAAAGAACTACAAGAAATGATACAAACCGTCAGCGATAAATGCTCAGAAATAGGACTTAGAATAAACATAAATAAAACTAAGTTCATGAGTAACGAACTGGTAACGGACAAAAACGGTAGTATACTTATAAACACACAAGAAATAGAAAAAGTAGATAAGTTCATTTACCTAGGACAATTACTGAAAGTAAATAATGACTGGGAAGAGGAGATAACTAGAAGAATACAACTAACTTGGATGGCATTCTCGAAGCTACGAAATATACTTAAAGATACTAATACACCCTTAAATCTGAAAAAAAGAGTTTTTGACCAATGCGTTCTGCCAGTTCTAACATATGCCAGCGAAACATGGGTATTAACGAAAAAACTACAACAAAAGATAAGTACAAATCAACGCAGAATGGAACGGTCTATGTTAGGTATTACCCTGAAAGACAAATGGACAAAACAACGTATCCGACAAACCACAAAAATAAATGACGCAATAAGTATCATTAAAGCCAATAAATGGAGATGGTGCGGTCATGTGGTCAGAGCCGAGCACCGATGGATCAATCTATTGACATTCTGGAAACCTGATGGGAAACGAGCTTTGGGACGACCGAAGGGACGCTGGATGGATGAAATACGAAAATTTAGGTCGAACTGGCGGGAAGAGGCAAAGGATCGCGACGGCTGGAAGGAATTAGGGGAGGCCTTCGTCCAGCAGTGGACTGATAATGGCTAAAGAAGAAGAAGAACAATATGCGCCAGAGGCATGCCCATTTCTCTAGCCTATTCAGATGATTTTGAACAGCAGCGTTTGCATACGTAACATTCGTATTAGATGCGAGTATCGCAATGTCATCAGCGAATGTAGCTAGTAGCGTTAGATTAGAAATTGGTACGTCCGCGGTATAGATGGAATACAATAAAGGCCCTAGCAAACTGCCTTGAGGTACTGACGATCTGATTGAACGTATTTCCGAGAGTGAATCCTTTATTTTAACTACAAACGAGCGTTCGGACAAGTACGATTTGAGTAATAGATAAATATCCTCATTAAGAATTTGCCGCAATTTATACAGCAATCCTGGATGCCAGACCTTATCGAATGCCTGCGTGACATCTAGAAACACCGCGGAACATACCTCGCGTTTCTCCAACGTTAACGAAATTGCGTCAACTAATCGGTGACACTGACGAATCGTAGAGTGATCCGTGCGAAAACCAAATTGATGATTTGGTAGCACATCTCGGTTACTTATAACTGGATCAATACGATTTAAAATTAACTTCTCCAAAACCTTTGATAAAGAGGAGAGCAAGCTAATCGGTCGATATGATGAAAGCTCTGTCCGCGGTTTCCCCACTTTATGAACCATTATTATAACCGACTTCTTCCATATTTTAGGGAAGTACCGCATCCTTAGAACCGCATTAAAGATGTAACAAAGAAGAATAGCTGCTCTCCGTGGTAGTCGCGAGATTATTTCCCCGGTAATTCTATCGAAGCCAGGAGCCTTACGTAGTGGTATATTCCGAAGGCATACGAGAACTTCTCTGGGCGAGAAGACCTTAGTAGCTTGTTCACACCGACGAGGTTTTTCCACTGCTCTTTGTATATAGTCAGAATGCTCCTTGTTGCGATCAGAGTGTGGTGTAAAGACCTTGTCAAGATGGTCCGCAAAAGCATTTGCCTTTTCCCTGTCTGTTTTAACCCAAGTGTTGTTCGATCTAATATTATATGGTTCTTCTGATTGACTTAACAGTTTTTTAACTGACGTCCATACAGGCTTTTCCCCATCGTTAATGGACTGCGTGTAATGGTTAAAAGTTTTATTTTTGTACTCCTTGATACTGATCTTTAGTTTGTTTTGCAACTCTTTGTATCTGTTGTATAAGGATGGGTAACGACCACGCTGCCATCACCTTCTTGCTGACCTGGTTTCTTTTATTAATTTTCTTATTTCTACGGGTATATACAGGTTTTGAAAAGATTTTTTTGATACGTAATTGGTAGAATTATTACACGCATATTCTATGAGATTAGAAAAGTTCTTGACGGCTATGTCAAAAAAAAACATATGTCAGTAAATAGAATTCGACTCTAATTTATTGAGCCGGAAAAATGTTCAGAATTGAATCGGTTTAATCCAAAGGGGTCAGCTCCGAATCCTGCAAAAAGTAAATGGCATTCGACTTTTAAAAGAAATGGTTTATTTCACGTCAAGAGGTAGTAAATATTTTATTGCAATGTAAACCAAAAACAATCAACACACCCGCCGCACACCGGATATTTTTGATTTCCTCCCCTCTTACCATCATCTATTTCAAGTAGTTTCAACATGGTAACTTCCCTTCACCTTAAAATAGAACGACGTAGAAAAAAAATAATAACAGGAAAAACTTGCCATCGCGGGCATGTTCCGTAGGGGCCAAAAAACGGATAAATAATGACTTTGATAAATAGATCCGTTGAAAAATGTCCCGTGTTATTTTTGGACCCGCGGCGCTATAATTTCCATTACTATCAGTAAGCGTATGAAAAAAATTAACGCGAACGAATGATTTCTCCGAAAAAATACTGCATCACTGATTCCTTTTCAGCGCGAGACAAATCACTGTACTTGTGCACCAACTGGTTTACCGCAGTGTATTATGACGACGCAATTTGTTGAGGTTCAGGCCGTTTTGTGTACATTATCACACTGAAGGAAACTTAGGCGCCAACGGGCAACTACAACCTCTTCTCAGGGATATTCAGAAGTAGAGGTTCTATAGGTACGTGTTGTACTTCGTATTAATCGCAATTTATTGGAATCTGGTACTACTGACGATTGGTTGTTCCCGTGCTTTGATCATTGATAATTTTATGAATTTCTTCACAAATCGTCTATTGGCGTTGGAAGGTCCTCAGGACGGCTGAATGCGAACACCTTTCTTAGCGACATTGTCAGCAAGAGAATTTTTGCTAATACCGGTAGTATGGGCCGGCACCACGCGAACACGATTTCAAAAAGTTGTTAGAAGATAGAACGCGCACTATTTCTTTAGCAATAGTATGTTGATGATGGATCTGGTTTATACAGTGAGGAGCGTTAATGGAATCAGCGTATAAGAGGTAAGAAGAAAATATGTCACCCGTTAGTTAGCGTAAAGCTCTGCTGAAAGAACTGAAAAATGTGTCCGAAGAGAGAAACGGAGAATGACTGATTTGGAGGAAGAAATATCATTAATACCCCATTCCAATACTATTCTTTGATCCGTCTGCAAGTATTTTTCTATACGAGGAGTACCAAAATAGCATTTCCGAATATTCCTGAAGTAGTTAATGTGGATCATTTTTTGGGGTTCCTTGATGAAGTGAAAATCAATGGAAATGTTGAGTTTAGACCGCAGGGAGTGCTTTTAGGATTCCATATATATATATATATATAATGTACGAAATCCTAATAAAATGGTCCAGCAACGGCAAAAATACAGAATAAACATCAATAACTCACGAACGGTTTGAGTTATAAATTTCAAAATATTAGAATTAAAATTCTGTTTAAGACAGTCTACAACTTCAAGCTAACCGATTATCCTGGGCGCAAAAATCCCAAAAAAACGGTCAAGAATATATAATAGGGAATTTAAAATTAACTTAAAATCATTACCTCAAAAATCATCATTAAAAAGTTCGTAACTCATCACCAGATGACTGTGAAATTCAAAATATAAAACAAAACGCAGAAGCCCTTTCGCAAAATCAAAACATTAGGGGTAAAAAATTGTTTAAATCACCCGTTTTGGACCAAACACAGCAAAAAAAAAGAAGGAAGTTCATGTAATAGTCCAAGTAAAATATGTTAAAGAAACCAAAACGGATCTCAAAACATATGCGTAACGATTGCTTTATACGAAAAATATAGCCGAGCTTACAACTTTATATTCAAGAACTTCGGGCGTCAAAAGCTCAAAAGTTTCGAAAAAAATATTTTTTTTCCCGGGCATACAATATATATTGGTGGAAAGATCGCTATTTGTTGAGATCGAAACCGTATTTCATTTCCTTAACGGAACTTTCAAAATTGGCAAAAAGTTCAAGAAAACGCAAAAAATGACGTGCCGCCGCCCTTAACGCAGCGAGCATTATAGCTAAAAATTTTGAACAGGATTAAAAATATGCGCTACTTCGTATATTTCTCTAGCTTAGAGCATCCGGGTTTCCAACTTTAATATAAAGCTCTCGGGGCGCCGAAAGCACGAAAGTTTTTTTAAAAAAAAATTTTCCGCGCATGTAATATATCGATGGAAAGGTATTTCATTTTCTTAACGAAACTTGCGAAGTTCGCGAAAAGTTCCAAAGTACGAAAACTGACGCGTTCCTCCTTCCTTACGGCGCGAAAAATTACATTTCTTTATTTTTAATTTAGTACTATGCGCACGTAAATGATAGTTATCTTTAACTTACATACGGAATCCTTAGCGCATGAAACGTCATGCTTGACTGAACTTGTTTAATGCTTGATTCGCTTTTAAGCTTCCGATTGTGGCAATAATTGGTATTGATTTCAATTTTCACTCATCTACCGTTAATTTTATTCTAGTTGTCGCAATTACTGTTGGAACTAATTCTTCAACATTCTCGTCTTCTTATTCCGTTAAATCACTGGTGTTTGGTACATTGCTGGTTACTGAATTGTTTACTTAATCTCTTTGATGTTTATTTCTATTAGTTTTTCAACTTTAGACATGACTCAACTTAAATATCCTGTTTTAATTCCTCGTTTTCCCTTTTTTATCATTTCATACTGTTCTGCTATAAGTGTAACTGATTTTTCGGAATCTTTAGTTTAGTTGTTTTACGTTAAGTTTTATTCACTGGCCGCAATACTGTGCTAACTTTACTTAGTTCTTATTAAATGTTACGGAAATCTTCGTTTCCTTCCGGTGTTTTTTCCCATCTATACACGTTCAACCGTATATTGTTATAAAAATTTTGATTTCTATTAAAAGTTAAAGAACTATTATCATTAATAATAACTGATTTGGCTACTGAAAGAACTCCAGAAAATCTGACGAGAAGTAATTTAGCTGCTGTAAGGGATATAGCAGCCATTTTAAAACTATTCTTGCAATTAATTGGGGAATTCAGCTATGAAAAATATATTAGCGCATCGCTGGTCGTTCTTTTAATCCGGAACTTGCAAAACACTTCTATCAACTACAGAGGTAAATACTATACTACAAATTTAGTATTTCGTATCTTATTTTATTACATAATATTTAACGTTATGTGTATGTTAATTTCAAACGCAAATTTGAAAAATTGGTATGTGGTAGAGATAAACTGGTTACATTTTTAGATTCAGCGATCCAAAAAATTGTATGATCAGCTAAAGTTTTCAAAAAAGTCTCTAAAAAATGTGATCTGGTTGGCCTGTGTAACCAAAAGTAAAACTAAATATATAAATAATTTTATTGCTGTAAAAATAACTGGCTGTGTTCTTAAATCTCCCTAAATAAACTGTCAGTCGAAGTGTCTTAAAGCCCGCCTGTGTTATCACAGTTATATGATGATATTTAAATAACTATTGACAATTTTAATTTTAGTTATATTAAGTATTTCTTGGGAACAAGTAAGAAACTTTCGCGTAATGATCCTGAAAACAGCGACTTGAGCGATATTTTTTTTTTTTTTATACCTCTCAACCTTCGTTAGACTCCGAGCCGTGTATGTCTCAGGTTACAAAACTGCCCTTAATCCGTTGTCCCTGACGAATTGAAAAACTGCGCTCTGGTTTACTTGTGAATTCGAGATGACATGACTGAGATTATCAAATCCATGTCTCGTTCTGGAAGGTTGGAATGTAGAGCAATTTATGAGAGTATGATTTACCACCGGTGGCTCTTGTGCGCGGCAGAAGGGACAAGTGGTTGGAGGGTGACCACCCTTCAACAAATAGTCGTGGGATAGTCGTTAAGCGCACCATAATATACTCGTAAGGTCCCACGGGAAGGCCACCATGGATCTACAGACTTTTTAATACTCTGGCGGTGGGACGGGGTGGAGATATGTTCTTAATTCCATAGTTCCGTTATTTGACTTTGTATTGCATCTGAAATTTGAGGGAGCTCAAGGATGTTTTGTGGACTGGGGGCTGTAATGATTGAGTGAGCTGTTGTGTCCGCCCTTTATTTTCCCTGGGATTCCAGCATGACTTGGTTTTTCCAAAACACAGACTTTCAAGTCGTTGGCTGATCCTTACAACACCGGAAACTTGCTCATGTACAGCTACAGAGCACCAAAACCGACCTTTTCAGGGTCATTAACGATCGTCAACATTAATATTGAAAGCCTGCAATCAGTTAAAACGGCGATATCAGTATATTTTTTCACTACTAATCACTGCGACGTAATTTGCATATAAGAAATTTACCGGGGACTGAAGCGATGCCAATCGAAAATTCGGGGAATGCAGATAGCTGTGGACATATACCATAAGAAACACGACAGTGCAGTTTTTATTAACCTGGACGTTAAAATTATATCAGCGGATACCGGGGTAACAAGGAAGCCATTACTATTGAATTTTCAAATTGTACATACTTTCATATCGATATAGAAACCACCAAACGTACGTTTCAGTCCACCTTCGACTACAAATTATCACAACACGAGTAAGTTTGTAATGGGTGATTGTAACAGCCACTCCTAAACATGAGGCTACACTCACACAGATACAAACGGAGACTTGGTCAAACAATGGGTAGAAGCAGAGAATCTAAAGCTGATACACAGCCCTAAGTTCCACCTAGTCTTTAACAGCGGTCGACGGAAACGCGACCCCAATTCTGACTTAGCGTTCGTAAGCAACCATCTGAAGCAGATGGCCATCAAAGACGTTAAGAAGCCATTCCCGGATTTAAACATCGACTGATACTGTTAAAATTTGAAGCTGCTATTAGATCGTTGCATGAGTCGTTCAGAAACCATTTAAACTTTAAAAAGGCAGACTGGGATGACTTTACCGAAAAATCAGATGAAAGAATGAAAAATGTAAACCCATCGGCCAGTACATACACCACTTTTGTAGAAATTGTGAAAGACAGTTCAAGGAAATTCATCCTCAGAGGATGTCGAATGAAGTACATTCCGGGACTGGACAAAGGCTCCGCCTTGTTGTACAGTGTATATGAAGAAAATTTCAATGATGACCTATTCTCGGAAAGAACTACAGTAACAGGTGAAGAACTTGGAGCATTCATTAAAGATAGGAACCACTGGTTAGAAACTGTCCAATCGTTAGGTATGAAGCATAACAGCAAAGGAGCACGATTACTAATTAAGAAACTCAGCTGCGATCCCACCGCAAGCAATAAAACATCAAACCGAATAGCACTAATACTTATTGGCAAGCCAGTAAAGGGATGTAAATTTAGAAAACCAAAGTTAGAGCGGCAAGAAGAAACTAGCTGTATCAATCGAGGCTTTGGTATAACAAAACTTGCTGAATCAATTGGGAGAATGGAAAGTGGTAAAGAATCAGACGTCGATGTTATCAGAGTAGAGCAAATAAAACATTTTGGACCAGTTACATAAAAGAGGCTCCTCGAGCTCTTTAACAAGATTCTAGAAACGGAACCAACTTCTAACCCACGAAGAGAATATAAGGTAATCGCTTTCTTAATCCAGCAAAACTGATAGATACTACTGCGAATTACCGTCCAGTATGACTTTTCTGTCAAACGTTTAAATTATTTGAAAAACTTCTCCTCACCAAAGCGACTGAGAGAATTAATAGCCCCTTAATATCATAACTGGTAGACTCCCGACCTGGAAAATTATGTACAGGTCAGTTCTTGAAGTTAGTACAGGAAATCGAGGACGGCTTTAAGAAAGGGTTAACTATTAGCGCTGAGTTTATTGATCTACGAGTATCAGTCATACTTCTTCTTTCTTTATAGCGCCATACTTAATTCCTGAGCGTCGGCGACTACCTATTTGCACATCTCAGCTCTGTAGACATAGGCATAGTGTACTAGGCAATTGTTTATACGCAGTACGAATGTGTACACACGTAAGGCTACATTCGGAACTGATTAGTAATCGTTTGACTTATCGCGTTACAAGTACCGTCCCGTATGTTTCTGCTGCTGCATACTACCTAGCGCGCATATAATGGTATACGTGATGGTTTACCATTGCCTTCCATGTGAAATAGTGAGTGTTTAATTTTCAGTCTTCGCCCGGAATCGAGCCCGAGACATCCCTAACGGAAACCAAGTTTTTTTTTTTTTTATTTTAAATAATTTTCGGATCCCACAAGGCAATTGCCCGTCTGTGGGTTCCCAACATAATTATATCGTTTATTCATCATATACATCTTAAGTCTAATACATCATATTCGTCTTATATATAATTACTTAATTCAACTTAACTTCTATTTTTACTATTCTACGTCTAATTTTTAAATCAATAAATTTATACCCATCGCACATCGTACCATAATATTTTCACATAAGCCATAAGTAATGCAGCTAGAACTGAGCACCAAACATTAGTTGTTTTTTTTTCCCCATTACATCATTTATAATTATTTACTCTTTCAATCAATTACCCGTCTTATCGCTGTTCCTTTCCTATGACTAACCATTTCTCATTCTTTGCACCACGCAATCAACCATATTTTTATTTTGTCTTTCCATATATTCAAATTACATTCGTCTCTTAATTCCTTTGGTAAGTTACCTAGTAAATGACTCATAACTTCCTCTTCAACATTATCAATTTTATTATTAATCCCTTTAGGTCTTATAAAACATAAATTGTCATAGTTCCTAGTCCCATATTTCCCTTGTCGGTAATCTTATTTTTCCTGTTTTATACCTTAAAAGTTTACTGTAATAAAAAAACATTTTTGGCGACATTTCTTTATTATTGTCCCACCAAGTAGAATTCGTTACAAGATTCGCACTTCTCCAATTCGGTAACAAAATTTTTAAACATCTTTTCTGTAGTCTACTAATTTTCCTTGATTCCGTTTTTTTTTCCTCCCCCCAAATTTCGAGTCCGTATCTAATCCTAGTCATTATTAGTGAGTGTCAAAATACAGTCTCGTAGTTTTGTAATTCATAACTTGTTTTAATTTGTATAACGCCGGCATAGTCTGTCTAATTTTCCTAGCAATGTTATCTATGTGAACTCTCCAAGTTAACGCCTTATCGAATGTTATTCCCAGGTATTTGAAATTATCAGCCATTTCTAACGGCTCACAACGGCATACTTCCGATCTATGAAGGCAATCTACCTTGTGCAAAACTATTTTAGGCACGAACTTTCTAAATCTACTCGGTGTTCTTACGTACATCACTTTTGATTTTTTGGCATTTATTAATAATTTTTTATCGTGTACCTATCTGCAAACCATATTCAAGTCCTCCTGAAGCAGCCTTTCTGCTATTTCTACGTCTTGGTGTTCAATTACCAGAGCAATGTCATCATCATATGCGTAAAGTTTAGCGTTCCTAAAACAACTGTGAATGGAGTTGATGTAAATTAAAAACAGTAACGGTGCTAATATAGTTCCTTGTCTTACTCCATATTTCGTTTTCCCCATATCACTATATTCATTACCAATTTTCACTAAACATTCCCTTTCATGTAAATAACATCTAAACCAATCAAGATATTTCCCTGTTATACCAATTTTTCACGAAGTTTTTTATCCCCATTTTTATATATTGGTCTTATTATCCCTATTTTTAACTCCCTGGGGAATATACCTTCTTTTACCGACCCATTAATAATTTTTGTTAACAGCGGAGCAAGCTTTTTTGCATGTGTAATTACATCTTTCACCCGTATACCATCATGTCCTTGGGCTTTATTCTTATTCATTTTCCTAATTATGTTTTCTATCACTTCACTTGTGGCTTTCGGTAAGTAAAATGACGTAACCGTAGTATTCATGTTCTCGGTTCTCATGAGTCTAATATCACAATTATGTTTCAGATTTTCAATAGCCTCCATATAATATTTTTGAAATTCACGCGCCGCATTGCGATACCCATCAAAATTCTTCCCTATTGCCTCATCTATAATTATAGACCTTTTTTTACACACTACTTGATCTATTATCTTCCAGGTTTTTTTAATGTTATTATTCACTTTTAGTAATTCCTGTTGGTAATATTTTTCTTTTTCTTGTCTTATTTCCTGTTTTACTAATTTCCTGTATTTCTTATATAGTTCTTTATATCTTCTATTTGAATTATTCCCTTTACATCTTTTGTAATATAGGTCTCTAATATGTATGAAATTTAATATTTTCCTATTTATCCAAGCTGCAATATGATTGTATCTCCTTTCCCTCCTTGTTTGCCTAGTAAATTTGCAATCGTCATAAAGTTTATTGAATACTACTTTTAAACTATTTACTAATTCTTCCACTTCTCTTTTCTCAAGCAAGCTCTGCCAGTGATAAGCATTTACTTTATCTTTTAACAAGTTCTCATTCAGATAAATTTCACGTGTACTAACGGTCTTCAAATTCTCGTCTCTATCTACACATAGTGCACCACAAACTATGTAGTGATCTGAAATTTTTGTCTTTATAATACCCGCCATTACTTTCTCTGTTGCATGTCTAATGAAGATGTTATCTATACAAGATTTGGTAATAAGACCTGCTCTTACCTCTTCTCTAGTTGTTCCTTTAATTAGCCGAATTCCACCGTGTCTTGATAAGATGTTCAGAAATTGATCATTTATTTTACTCCTTGAATCAGTGTTAATATTGAAATCTCCGCAGATAATAAATTTTGTATTACGATCTAATCTTTTCAGGCTCTCTTCGAGTTCTTGTAGAAAGTGACCAACCTTGTTACTCGGTGACCTATAAATTGCCATTAAGTAAATTTTTTGATTTTTTGTTAGGCTTATTTCTACAGTAATGCTATCAGCAGCAAAATTGCCCGCGTGAACCACCTTGAAGCTGAAAGCCTTTGACGCCAATATCATTATTCCCCCATTACGGTTAGGTGGTTTCTCAATTACACATTTCTCATAACCCTCTATATTATAATATTCAGCCTCGTGTTCTTTGATGTTTATTTCGGTAAGAACTATTACGCTAACATCCTGTTTATGAATTTGTATTAATAACTCATCCCAATTGCATCTAATGCTCCGAATGTTTAAATGGATTATTTTAATAATATTCTTACTATTTTCCTCTTTCCCGTTAAAATTTCTACTTATGTCTGCATTCCATTTTTTTTATTTTTTCATATTCGTTATATTACCAAACAGCAGAATTTATGGTAGGAAGAAACAGAGAGGAAATAAAAATAGGTAAATGGGTAAGGCAAGGCTGCGTCATGTCACCAGCGTTATTCAATATATATATATATATATATATATAGAAAAACCAATAAACTTAATAAAAAACAGCCTGCGGAATAAGCAAATTGGAATACAAGTACAAGGTGAACGCCTACAAATGATAAGATTCGCAGATGACATTGTCATTATTGCTAAGTCTGAAGAAGAACTTCAAGAAGCACTGACAGAAGCACAGGTACATCTAGAGGAATACAATATGAAAATAAACGAAACAAAGACTAAAATAGTAATATGCGAAAGGACACACCAATGCCACAAAAGAAAAATATATTATTAAATAATAAAATAATTGAACGAGCCAAAGAAGCGGTATATTTGGGTAGCATGGTATCAGAAGATGGTAAAAATGAAAAAGAAATTAGACGCAGAATAAGTCTAGCCAAGTATGCATTTATGCAAAAATACGCATTACTCAACAATAAAAATGTGGACATAGAACTAAGGAAGCGGCTAATAAAGGTTTATGTATGGAGCACACTACTGTATGTATGCGAATCTTGGATAATAAATGAAGCCGATAAAAAGAGGCTGATGGCAGCAGAGATGTGGCTGTGGAGAAAGATGTTAAAGATAAAATGGATAGATAAGAAGAGCAATGAAGAAGTCATGAACATGATTAGTGAAAAACGGGAATTAATAAACATAATAAAAAGACGCAGATCGAAGATGATGGGACGCATACTGAGACACGATGAGAAACTAAAACTGATTATAGAAGGAAAAACCGGGAAGAAGAGAAGAAGAGGAAGACCAAGGAATAATTACATAAAACAGATCATTAAAAATATGGGATGCCAAACATACTCGGACCTAAAACGGATGACCGGAAACAGAACGGAATGGAGGAAACGAACCTTTGGGTTCAATGATTAATGATGATGATTCGTTACACTCAATTTTGTGACAGAACTGTAATAGAGATGTCATTTGGTTGCATAATCATTTTTCTATTTAACTTAAGTTCAACTTTTCGAACAAGAATAGATGTAAAACTGCCAAGCCTGGATTTATATGTGGATTAAATTCACAATTATGCCTTCCATTCGCATCGCACTTATCAAACTAATAATTTGATTATAATTATATACATATACTTGATAAATTCCCATACACCTAAGGTAAGTACATAATAGACATATATTCAAGTATACACACATGCCCACACATCTACCCGTATGCCCACATCCATAACATAACACCTCCGCGCGCCAAAACCTAAAACTAAACAGTACGGAACGGAAATAAAACATAAACAATATTAATTAAATATATATATCGTCACACACGAATTTCGCACACACCTCGCACATTACCTGCCTTTGATGCACATAAAAAAAAAGTCTACGCAGACGGTATTGCGGCACATAATAGCATCGCCATGCGCCAACCTCACATACCCCTTCGTACCGTACTGCCTACTATCATATACTTGATCTATCAACCTACATATGCACGACATGACTGATATCTTGCAATACAACACCACTTCCTTCTTATCACGTAATGCTGCCTCAATATCTCCTCCCCTCTTACCTTTTCTCGTATCTCTATACTGAACCTGGTGCTTAAACATACAGCCTGACAAATAAACCCTTGTCCACCGCGTTCTCTTAGTAAACTCTGATTTATTTAACGCTAGCACATACGCTTCCATCCATGCTATAAACTTTATCATGTTTCCTCTCACTGCCCTTCCGCTTGCGTAACTCACGTACCCGAACACACATTTATACAGAGCCACCCACATACCAACAATTAGTAATTAATTCATTCTGGCGACTTAAACGAAAATCGACATGAGAAACTACAATTACAATAATTTGTTCACATCTTCTTCGTTCCGAATACGTAGTATGCGATCCTCTTCATTTTTCCTTGCAAAAATCTTTCCTCGTTTCGTCCAAACAAATCTATAATTAAGCGCTCTAGCCTTTTCTTTCGTCTGCCATAATAAATGTTTATAGTATCTAGTGAGATTTTCGTTAATATATATCTGCACTTTCTTTATTACCCGATATTTCTTTAACTCCTTCTTACTCTCCGGATCTACACCTAAATCCTGGAATGACTTTGTTATCATCCCTATACTTAAAAGAAATCAATCTACGTTCCGTCCAATTTCTTTAGCCCCCTGTCTTCGTAAACTGTTCGAAGGTATGGCGAACAATCGACTCGTCTGGTGACTGGAACACAATGATCTAATATCTTGTAATATGTTTGGCTTTCGCCCGGGGTTGGGCCCGGTCGACTGCATCAGTCTTTTCCTATCAGACGTCTACAAAGCTTTCCTAGAAAGAAAATTCACTGTTGCTACATTTGTTGACGTCTCCTCTGCATTTGATAATGTCCACCTTCCTACTCTATGCGCCAAGCTTCTTGGGCTTAATATTCCATCTAATTTCATCTTTCTTATCCTAAACTTGTTCCAAAATAGATCCCTCTTCCTCTCTACTCCCTCGCGTGTCATTTCCAGATGCATCCACCGGGGACTTCCTCAGGGATCATGTCTTAGCTCCACACTTTTCAATATCTATCTTCTTAATATTGCATCTCTCCCTACGATTTCCTCCTCTCTCCTTTTCGCAGACGATATCCTCATCTACTCCAGTTGTAATGATGTGGCCGCCGCCAACGAAGGGAGACTTTCGAAACGCCCCTTCGTAGAACTCGTTTAGAATGTTTTTTTAAAACTTTCTATTTCAATAAAAGTAATGTTTCAGCTGATTTCGATTCTTCTGTAGAATTTTTTTCGAATTCATTTCTATTCGTATTAAAACCGGGGACAATAGTAGCTTTTTCGGTGGTAGACTTTCATCATCATTGGTTTATTTTTTGAGGTTCGAAGCATTCAAGGATTTGTTTGACAAACGCTGCGGTCAATTTATTTCTAATTTCGTACATTTAACCGTATTTATCTTACTCGTAAATTGCGAAATCATTCGGACTAATAAGAGTAAATGTATGCAATTTCCGAAAATCATTTTGTTATAAATTTTGAAAACCCCGAATATTCGAGAAAAGTATTTTTTTTCTTTTCTTAAATTAAAGACTACCAACCTTAAGCGTATTTTATAATATTTTCGATCGCTGTGATTTCATATGCAAGCGAAAATGTCCTTGCATCAACCGTCGACTGTCGTTTAAATCGGCTGTAAATGAACATCATATAAAATTACAAGGATTTGAAAATTGACGAAAAAAATGTCGAATTCGAAATTAATGCGAACCCTCGAAAATTTAAACTAGCAAATCTAGAAAGAAACTTTACATAAAGTGCTAGGCGCATTTTGGCACAATGGTTTACTTTGATTTTAGGGCAACTTTTGACTACTGAAAAGCCTCGTGGACACTTTCTAAACTGTATCAAAAACTTCCTAGCTCGCCGTAAATACTACATATGTTCTTATAATACAAAAAAAACACAATAAATTTTCCCAATAGTTGAACGCTGAAGCTTATAGAGCCGAATGGACAGTTTTTATAAAATCTGCTTTTCGAGCACATTATTCACGTATCGCGCAGGAACTGCATTATATCTAGGCGAACCGAAAGACCATTTATTATTTTAAGAGGAGATCAAATCTGTTGAGATTTACAGAAGACCGTGCATGTGAAAAACAAACAAAAAATTCAAATTGGAATTGGAATTTCGGAAAAAGAAAAGAAAATTCAGGTTAAAAGGTCAACGAAAGAACAAATTCCAAACTATCGATAAAGTTCCGATTTTCCCCCGGAAATTCGGCAGTTTTCGAAATGGAGTGTTAACTCGTGATGTTTTATTATTTTTATTATTATTATTAATTTAAACGGCGTGTTTTTTTTTTTTCTTTTTGAAGAATGTCCTGTTTCTTGGAGTTTCGGTAATTCTCTTTTCTCTCGTTCGGCAGATGAGAAATTTAATTTCGGCCCTTCTATTCAAAACCTCGGCTACGTTCTTCTATATAATATCTCTCTTCGTTTAACTGATTCACTCGTATTCTTCAGCTCGTACTTTATTTAACAATAGAGTGCATTTTACACCGTAATGGGTGACACATTAATGACGAGAGGTACAACACATTAAATTGTAGTATGTAAAGCACGAGAGGGAATCGATATAACTAGTTCAAAGAAAAAGCATCGGTGGAATGGTCACACCCTTGTGAACTCAGAGCATCCCGGCAGAATCAATTTCCTTATTCTCTTCGTTTTTCTCATTCCTACCTTTTTCCCTATTCCTTATTTCTACCTCTACGAACCGTTTCTACCGTCCTTTTTGCCGCCGAACTGATCCGGATAGAATATACTGCGTTTGCCGCTTTCCTTGCTTTTTTTTTTGTCCGTATTTTCGTTAAATTTTCTATTATTCTCACTTTTCACCTATTCGAATTTAGTGCTTGTCAAATTACTTTAACACAATCAGCAGTTTGAAAGATTTCAAAATTTTAGAAAGCGATAACATTTTAAGTTAATTGAAATTCAGTAGTTCTTCTCACGTAGTCATGCGATCCGTCACCCGCTTTAGTATGTTTTTACAGAAATACACAACGACTCTTTCAATATTTCCAGTGATGATATTTTTCATCGAGATTTCAAAAAGGAACAATCGTCCGGCACTAAACTGATCTAGTTACACGTGGAATAAAACTCATCACGCTGAAAATCCCCGTTTATTTAAAATTTGCAAACAAAAAAACCATTTGAACTAATCAAGAACGTAATTCGACGACAAATTGAGCGACTTACATTATTAACCGGGAAATTTTCATCTTTTTTACTGCTCGTTTTACAGATCGATCTGGTTCCGAAAATTTGTACGAATAAGATGAAGCGTGTGTCTTCTTCTTATTAAACTGAAGAAATGATAAAATCGAAATGTAATAAGTAAAAGCGAAACTGCAATAAACGTTCTGATACAAGCGTACTGAATAAGACACCATTTATAAAATGCAAATCTACACGGATTACATTTTTCCTTCTCTTTTAGTTCATTATTTTTGAAAAAAATTTCGTAACAAAAAATCTGGTAGCAGACCGCTTTCTATGAAAACAGGTAATGAATAAGTTCAGATTGAAAGACTTAAATGTAAAATATAGTTGGGAGCGTACTGCCGAACAGTGGTCGTAGCCATGGTCCTGGAGGTCTCCCCCTTTCTGCCGAACAAAATTAAATAAAAGGACCTTTTTGCATAACGAAAGTATAACAGGAAAATAATTCTGTCTTAAAATATTTTTTATTATCATTTTCGTTTTGGCTGCTTGCGCTTAGGTGAAGGGCTAGATGGGGATCTCAACGAGGATTTTGATGTAATCTGGGTAGATTCGGGCGCCGCGGATCTAGCGAGCTGGAGTTTATTTTTAAAAACTGGACAGCCTCTGTAGTTTGCTGTCTGCTTACCGCCGCCATTGGCCCCTTTTGACGCACCTTGGTATCTTAGAACAATAGTTTTTAGAATGGATGATAGCCTGGCAGCGCTTGTGCTGAGGGACGTCGTATAATTTCCTAAGAAACTCGGTCCTAATTTTAACGTACAACATACGAGTGATGTACAGTGCCACACTGTTGTTTTCATGCGGCTCGAGTTCCACCCGAAATAACGGAAGGTTAACCAGCGAATATAAGTCAGCATCGTTTTTTTTTTTATTCGATTGTTAGTGGTACGTCTGGCTTCATGTCCAACTTTCAATAATTCAAATTCAAATTCAAATTATACATTTTTAAAAGAATGACCCACGAATGGGCAATCATGCACGAGCTGTGGTTAAACAAATACGTGTACGGAAAGTGTAGCAAATGAAACATAAAAAATAGACAAACTAAAATAAAAATTAAACTTAAACAGTACGCTCAGAGCAAAATAAGACGAATTATTCATTAAGGTAAATTTAAATTAAAACCAAATTAATAAATTCCGAAAATAAAACAAAACATTTATACATATAAACCATATATATATATATATATATATATATATGCCTTCTTACTATCATCACTCATTCAATCATTCATTCATTTACCCACAAGCGGACCCGAAACCTACACACGTTTGTATCTACACACATGTAAACAAACGGTCAAGTACAACATACATTCACACATTTATACACATATACCTAGACAGCGATACACACATCCCCACCCATGCACGAATAAACAGAGCAAAGAAATGTACAATACAAAATCTCTTCACAGTTATGTTCCATTGGTGGTTAAGAAAAAAATAAAATAAAATAAAAATAAATAAATAAAAATAAATTAAGATAATTCAAATAAACATTAAAGCTAAATAAGATTGTTAATATAATTAATTAAAAATTTACGCCTTTTCTTATAGTTAGTTCAGTGAACTTTTATGTGTTCAGGTAGTTTATTATATAATTTAAAAGGCTTGGATTCTAATATGATAGTTATTTACAAGTCGCACTCTGGCCTTCATAGTGTTTGCACATCTTGTTATTCCCTCCACTTTTGAAATTCGAAAATAATTATAGTTTTTCAGAACGTATTGTAGCAACTGAACATCATAAAGATTGTTAATATTTAATAACTTATTTGTACAAAACTTCTTCTTATTCTTCATTATAATCTTAAAAACAGATTTCTGTAACTGAACTAGCTGCTTGATTTGATAAGACGGTGCGACACTCCAATGAATTATTCCGTAGGATAGTACCGGTTTATAGAGAGAGGCGTATATTCTATATAACTGATAATCATTGAAAAATTTCCTTAAATAATAAAACACGTAATTTAAATGTAGGTAAAGTGTTTGTCCAAGAAAGTTTGCAGTCAAAATAAAGACCCAGATACCGAATCTCATAAACTTGATGTAATCGTGTACTATATTGCCACTTGATTTTCAAATTGTTTCAATAAGACTGAGGGAGAAAGCTGTATATCATATATTTTGATTTCTCCAAATTTAAGATTAATTTATTCGCCTCAACCCACCTGTAAACTTTCGATACATTATTTTGTATCATTAGCTTTAACAATGATGTGTTTTCAGAATTTACAGCCAAAACTACATCATCAGCATAACAGTATATTTTCCCGTCTATACTTAGGTTACGCAAACTGTTTATGTATATTAAAAACAGAATGGGGCCCAGTACGTTCCCCTGAGGTACACCACTCTGCTGAATAACGAAGCTACTAATAGTACCATTGATTTTGGTAGCATATTTTCTATTCGATAAGTATGTTTCAAACCATTCCAAGATTTTTCCATGAAAGCCACATGAGCGCAGTTTACAACAAACACCCTTCTGAAATCCAGGTACAAAGCGACTGATGAACGACCAGCTTCTAAGTTTTCAGCAATATAGGAAATGTGGTGAAATAGCGCATCATCTGTTCCTTTACCTTCCATAAAACCATATTGATTAGAACTGAAGAAGTTGTTATGTGAGAGGAAATTTAACATTCTTACTTTAAGACACTTCTCAAACACTTTAGAGAAAACAGAAAGAATACGGATTGGCCTGTAATTGAACATATCCACACGACTTCTATTCTTATAAACCGGAGTAATTATTCCCATCTTCAAAACGTCTGGAAGTTTACCAAATTTAATGGATTCATCGACTAGATAGGTTAAAGGCCTCAGGAAGAATAGTAAATTTTCTTTTAATAAAACAACAGATGTTCCATCTACACTGCATGAAGCTTTATTAGGCAAAGAAAGAATAGAACATCTTACTTCATTCAAAGTAATTCAGAAGCAGTGTCACCGACATTCGTTGTTGGGTGCAAATAACGAATGAAGAACGCGAAAGGTTTTTCTTTCTTCAACTGGTAAGTACGATAGGGGATGTTTGTCCTACTTGAACGTGAGAGTTGAAGTTAGATAACTCATCAAGTAACTTTCTGAGCTTACGATACTCATCAGGAGATTTAGGTTGAATTTCAAAAAACACGTTATTTGCAAGCGCTTTTCGTTCACATTCAAGACAATTTTCTTTCAAATGATTATCGAATGCAAAAATGTTTTGAATACCACTAGTAAAACAAATAACAGTTCAGGTTACTTTGATGTTGACTTTTTGTATAACCAAGACTAGTGGCATTGCAGAATTCGTTTCTCCGTTAGAGTAGGTGTCGCAGCGTGTAGTCTATTTTTTCTATTCTGTGAAATGCCTCTAAGAAAAAAAAAAAGAAAAATTACAACGACAGTGATGTACTTCAGACACTAATTTACAGCGGGATTATTTCCGTTGCATAATATGTTCGAAAGAATTTATGTAGCAACCAATGTGTTAACATTGTACAGTTGTAGGTAGTATTTCATGGTTGTTACTTTACTCGTATTCTTTTTTACCCTTGACAATTTCCAGTTGGTGCGAGATCTGCCGTGCAAACTGATTGTTTACAGCTGTTTTACCGCTAGACCTGAATCAATACCGGCTCCAATGAGATCCGAATTCAAAAATTAATTAATTACGGGACGTAATAGATAGGCTATTGCTTAGTTGACCAACTTTACTGCAAATTAGCTTTATTGTATGGTCGCGAGCCTTCGAAAATAATTAAAAGCAACTCGAATATTGCGTCAGTTCTATTAAGGAATGAATGCGTAATAAAGAAATGAAAATCCGAAGAATAAATTAATCTATGTTGTCAAACTTCATATATACTCGGGAATTCGACGAAAGTTTTTTGGTAACTAATTTGGGAATGCATATACGTTATAGAAAAAAAAATGAAAAATGCACTACTATTATCATGGAAGCACAGGTTGCGTATTAAAAAGTGGTAGTCTGTTAACGCGGAGGATGGAGGGTTATTAGTTGATTTTGAGTAAACTGTCAATAACATTTGTTCAATTTTTATAGGAAGATACAATTGAACTTTGTCTGCCTTGAAAAAACTCCATAAGAGTAACAATGAAATAAATATAAAGAAATTATTCGCTAATCTCAACTCCACTAACCTCCTATCGCAAGTGTAGAATCCTAACTTTTCGTGCATCTGGCCTTTGTTGCAGTTCATGGCACGCAAATGAAGAAGAAGAAGAAGAATAACATGGAAAATCATAAAACTTTTTTTTTTTATTTTTTTTTTTTTTTTATACATTGCACCGGAAAACCATAAGCAATGCTGATCACAAGACATGCTTAAAGGGAGTAGGGTGAAAGGGAGGAAAAGGGAATAGGAAACTGGGAACACCAAGGAAAAAGAAATAATTGGAAGGCCGATGATAAGTCTGGTGACCCCTATGGGACAACAGACTAAGTTTAAGGAAGATCAGACTCTAGTCATGGAGAGGTAACATCAGGAGACAGTGATATCTAGTCGGCAATCCGTATTTACTAGGTGATCGGAAGTGCATCCCGACACCATTTTCTTCGTTTGAAACGTCTGGGCGGATTTCCTGGTACATTTGGTTGATACATACGGCTGATGTTCGGATTTGTGCTGCACTTCAGCTTGTCGAAAAACTTCCTGTACTGCTCCACATAAATATCTTTTACAAATGGCACTTGCAAATCTGTGTGTATTGTTAAGTTCGACACGTATCTTGGCGCGGAAGTAATAATCCGAAGTATCTTTGACTGCTCCCTTTGAATCTTCAATAGATTTGATGTTGCAGTTGTCCCGTACAGTTCCAGCCCGTACCTCCAAATGGGCGCTATCATTGTTAAATATAGTTGACGCTTGACATTTAAATAAAACTTCTTAGTTGTTTCTGCCAAATTACGAACATGGATTAAAAAATAAAAAAAAAATAAAGGTAAGTGTATTTTTATTCCATTAATTACATAATACAGAAGCACACGACAACTAGATAATTATTCCGACAAAATAGGTGTTCTAATAGAATCTTATTTCAGACTAATTATAGTAGTTTGTACATAAACTCATATCATGTGGGGACTAAGAAGTAAGTTCATTCTCATTTATATTGAACATCCTGTTTTTTTAGAATTTTTTTTTTGAAGTGAAATTTCTTATCGTGCGGTAGGGGAAAATTTTGATACGGTAGAAAAAAATTTTCGTTACGCGTTACGGTATAGTTAAGTATTTATACTACGGGACTTCGTATGGTATATATAGTTTATGAGCATTCTCATATATATATATATGTAATAAGTACGTGTACACACCGCTCTATAGAAAGATATTCATGATACGATACATTATACATTTAATCTGTTAGTGAGTTTTTGAAGTGAAACTTTTTACAGCACGGTAGAGAAAAATTTTGGTTACAAGTTACGCGTTAAACGTAAGGTAGATATGTAATAAGCATAACTGAAATAGACCAATGATAATGATCCTTTTTTATAAATGTATATAGATTTATTATTTATTGAAAATGAAAATTTTGTTTATAACCTTTTCCATTTTAATAATTTTTTTAAGCACAGTATAGAATAATAATGATGATAGAAAATGTGTTACTTATATATAAAATTAATTTAAAATAAAACTTTATTATAGAATTTAATACATACAAGCCAAAGAACTTTCACTTCCTCCGCGTTTTATCACTGATTTTTTTTTTTTTTCTATTAGGCATACCCATTGAGTATAATATCCCGATAGAGTAGTCAGTAAAAGCCGGAGCTGGGCGTTCTGACGTCACAAAGAATTGTGTTCTAGAGCTGGAAATTATCAAAAGTCCGAATGTGGGTATTTAATTTTAACCTACGTTTGTTGTTCGAACAATGAACCACCAAACCCTCTTCTACACGTTGTACAAGTTCTAAAATTCGATTGTAAGTATTTAAATGTAGCCTAATTGTACTAGTCGATGCCTTAAAAATTCTCTTCCTACCATTTCTACATACGCTAGATCACTCGAACATCGAGACCGCTGGCACCTGTGGGGCCCGCGAACGCGTACGTCTTTGTACAATAAACGTTTATGCTGTACGATTTCAAAATTTGAGTATAATTATTAAAATTGTCTAAAGTAATCTATTTCACCGCCAAAATTAATGCATCTTCTCGTTTTATTTTAAGAGTTCAAAGTACATGTATAACTCTAACCGAATACGAGCTAACTGCTACATTGTTCAACCGTTCTCGCATACTCCAGCTCCATAATGACTCGGTTTCCACGCTTTCGATGCATATAAACTCCAAAGTCAACCGGTAATGGTACTTGCACACACGTACGTTCGTTTCCGCTGCACGAGTTAAAAATTTCAAGTATTCAAAATTATTAGCCTAAGTAGGATATTTCGGTTCCAAAAATCATCATTCTCTAACTGCACAAGTTCGCATTCACGTGTAAGTGTTCAAATGTGACTTAATATCACGAGTTAAAAATTGGAATGTAAGTAATCAAATTTAGTACAATTTCCCACGCCTCCGAAATCTTGCAGACACACAGGCGTGGTCGTTGCCATGCACGCTTGTCACCTATTGTGATATGCAACTGCCAAAGTTAGTACACTATCGTTCCTGCTGCACGAGTTTTTGTGCGTAAGTATTTAAAATTGATCAAAGTATTCTATCGCTAAAATTAATTGTTTCCCTCCCCACTGCATTGGATATTCGACATGGTTTTTTCAAATGAAGCTTAAGTATACTACCGCAGTATTAAAAACGATCCCAGGCCCCTTCTTCCAGCTTTCAATTTTTGAGTTCAAAATTTGTGTGTGCGCGACTGAAAAAACTATAGTCGATAATTCTCAGTTGATCTTCCACCACTTAAAGTTGAACCACACCTCGGTTAGTGAACCACACTTCAATGTTCGTATGCAATGTTTCTTTACTTCATTTATTTTTTTCATAACACGGTTAATGTTCGTGTCTCTTTCTTTCATACTCATTCTAGTTACTCTGTTCTCTAAAAAAATATCGTTCGAACTTTATCCGTTATCGTGCGCAACGGTTCAGCACCTTACGATTTTCAATTGTAATCATGGAAACAACTTGTATAACTGTTTTTGAAATTTTTCTTCACATTTCTTTCTCGCTATTGTAAGATATTCCATCTTCTTAAGTAGAGGTCGAACTAGACGTATGTACACGTTCAAGCCCTCGATGAACCCGACGGTTCACTGCAGATGCACATATGCAGCCGTTCTCCGCGGCGTGTATTCGACGCAGAAGCTCACGATTATATGATGACATCATGTTAATTTTTAATCTTTGATTTATTTATTTTACTTTAAAACTTTTACCCGTTCAGAGAGATAAACATCGGAGCGAAAATAAAAAGAAACGCGTTTGATATATACTACGAGTGATGGGCTTTAAATGTTGTCACCTGTTTAATCTTGAAAAATACTCTTTAATCCGGAATAAATTAAATGTTTGTATGTTTTCAATCAGATTCTACCCGAAGGTAATAACAGCACTGCCTAATAGACTGGGCCACGGAAGCTGCCTTGTAGTTGGTTCAGCGCGCACGGGTCCCGGTGAGAAAAATATTTTCCGCTAGCTATCACGAAGTTTTTAACGCACCTCACTAAAATCTGGTGACAGTCTAAGTTAAAATTGAACTGATTTTTATTATTACGTAATTTATGTATCGACGCGCATTCAATGGAACAACACTAGACAGTTTTACTGAAGCATTTTTTTTCGTAATATGGCTAGTTTTCAACTACTATAATGGACACTGCCGAATATTACAAAGTATAAGCGACCAGGAAGATGTAGAAAGAAATAATTTAATGAATTCAAAAAAAAAAAAAAAAAAAAAAAAAAAAAAATCGGTATTATTTTTGTTAATTGGGGGAATTTCATGATTATTTTACTCGTGGCGTTTTGAAGGAAAATCTTATCACTTCATCTGAGAAACATACCGTCCATTTTTGTTTATAATATTCGTGTCGTTCTTAGAGTCGGAAGTTGCTATAGTGTGAACTCCTTTCAATATTGCGAGCAGAAAAGTTAAAGGTATCGCTAATTTCTTGCATAATCCGTTGTAGAATTTGTTCTCTTTAAAGCGTATAAATCGGCTCCCGTTTGTATTACGACCAAGTGCTACAAAAATACCACGTAAATATGGCATTTTATTGATTTTTTTTTCTACATCAAAAAAATAAATAAATAAAAAAAAAAATAAGGAAAAAAAAGGCTCTATCTAGGAATTTAAAGACGCGCGCGGTTGCCGAGCTTGATCGATAAATTACAATTTTAGTAGGAGCAAGTAGCTGAACTTTTGGTAGTCCAAAATTTGTGAGCGCGTCCAGCGGGTAATCACGTTTGCTGTAATAAAATGCGTTATGGCGGGAAATTAAATTTCCGAATTTCCGCTCGGCCAATTACCATTAAATATAGGGGCGGCGACAAATGCCATAAAGCCGGCCACCGCTGCTACCGAATCGCGAAAACGGTACGACGAAAATACAGATAAGGAATTCGCCAGTTCGAGAAATTATTTCTTGGCCGGTGCAGGAGCTGTTGCTGCTGGTGGCCCGATAATGAAATTTCAGACTTAATTGAAATAACTTTTCTTCGTCGTTTCGAGGGTCAAATTTTCAGGAAGGTTCGAGCCGACTGACGACGTTAAAAAGCCGGCGAGAGTGAAACGGAGCGCACTTGCCGGCGGAAAATAATTCGTTCGGAGCCTGATAAAAATTTCCACAGTGATACAGAGCACACGCGTGCGAGAGAGAAAGAGAAAGAAAGAAAGAAAGAGAGAGAGAGAGAGAGAGAGAGAGAGAGAGGCTGGAAGTGGAGCCGCAAAAGCAAATGAGGTTAATTAGCCGGAGGCGTAAGGTGTGAATTGTTCATGGTGGAAGCGTGAGGTGGAAAATTGTTTGGAAGTCATGAAGTAACGAGGTTTAGATTAAAAAATGAAGTGCGCGTGTACATTGTCGCAGCGTTGGACCGAGCGGCGAGTATAATATTTAATTAAGAACAGCCTGTTCGGAAATAGTCGCAGCAGCGAGAGGTGGCAATCGACTGCTTAAACAGAACGATTAGCAGTGCAGTGGAAAAATGCTGCGGAAAACCAGCGAGAAATGGCTCGCTTTCGCGACCTTTTCATTTTCAGCTCGGAACGTTCGCCGAGCGGGTCCGACGACGGCCGATCCGACTGCCAATTTCCTCGACAAGATAATTTGGCCCGACCTTAAACACGTCCACTTTTAAGGTCATCTCCCTATAATGATGATGGTACAGAACTTTTATTCGGGAAAATTTATAGCTTTCTTTAAAATACGACTCTAACAGGACGCATCCGGGAAAAACTAGGTAAACGGAAAAGTCGAGTACAGCGCCGCACTCGGCTTTCTTTCGTTAGTCCGTACGAATGTGTCCTAGTCCGCGTCGCTGTGTTAGTCTGTGTACGCGTGTGCGTCCGGTGTACGAAAATCGATATACAAAACGTATTCCGGCAATTAATAATAGAACGTGCAAGCCTCTTACCGGAAGTTTTTCTTCATTTATCCGTTTAGTGCTATTACCGGAATCATGGACACCGATTGGGCGTCCGGAATTTACTTAATCTTGTTTGTGTTCGTACGATTAAATGAAAAATAACTCTACAATCGATGTAGGACGAGCGTTAGAATTAAAATTCGCTCAGTGCTAACAAATTGATTAAATCTCGGGCAATTTAATAGCCGCGTCGTAATCGTTCATTTTTAATTTTTTTTTTTTTTTCATTATTCTCTTTTTTCTTTAATTTTCTTAATTTTTTTTTTTTTTTTTATCGAGCGTTGTGCCAGCCGCGAGACAGTACTTCGAGCAAGTGAAGAAATCTGATTCGATTTTAGTTAAATGTAAAAATTAAAGTGTACCGATAATAGATGTAACGGATGTTCGAGGAATTAGGCTCTTTTCGTAATGCATTGAGGTTTTAATGATTTTCGGAAGAGCGGGGATCAGCTATTTTCTCTTTGGATTTTCACCTTTCCTTTCAGACTTCTTTCGGTATAATACTCGATTTCAGATATTAGATGTACCATCGGAAACCTGAGTTCGAAACGAGTCTCCAACCCGGAATATTATGGACATCCGTGAAGAAACCTTTTTTTTGGTTTTCTTCCTATATTCTTCCTGTATTCTTATTCGATAGCTTTAACTACCTTTATTTCGGTTGAATCGGCTCTTGCAAGTGAATTATAATCGAAGTTAATAAAATTTTTGGTTTTGTCGATTTTATAAGTTCGTCGTAGCGGGAAATGCAGTCAGTGGAGAATTTCGAAAGCCACAATATAGTACTCGTTTCGTTTTATTAAAAATTGATGGTTCAAAAATTTCACTAACGTGCTTAAATGATAGGCGATTACGTTAAAGCTATTAATATGACTCTGTGTGCATCTCCTCCGTTAATGTGATAGTTACGATTAAAATAGCTGGACACTGCAAAAATGAATTAATAATTATCGCAACGGTTTAAATGCCTATATTGTGATAAGTAAACTTATAGCATTCTCGACATCAGAGTACGTAAAAGCGTATATTTAAAAAATATGAAAGTAAATCAACACGTTTCGTCATAACGCGGCATACTGACAACTTAAAAATATTATTACGACTTGTTGCGGAGCATTTAACTGATGTTTATTTTGCATATGTGCGCGTAAGGTTATTTATATTGATCGAAATTCACAATACCGAGTTAAATTCCAGCAGTTCTACGAAGCGTACAAAGTTAAAATTTGAATGTTCCCGGATGACTAATTAATTCTTAATCTTATCCTCATTATAAATTATCCCGTTCGAAATATTATTTTAACGGGTATTTCGAAAAATAAGGTACCTAATAAACAGAGGACTTCGGGTGCTTATTTACGATATCGCCGCGATAATATCCGGCGCGATCATTATTGGAATATACTTATTCTCGAGTATCGCACTGTTTTTTAATATCTCTATCAATAAAATGATAATTCCTCCGTTTGAGCAGATGCATGAGTGTCTGGAAATAGTCTTTTCAAGCTTCTTTTTAGCTGTTACAACAATCTTTTTGTATTTTGAAGTGTCGGCAGCTTTAACTCTTAGTTGAAATTCTTTGGTATTAATTAAATTAATACACACCATGTCTCAACGATTCCGTTTCGTAGAGATTCGCTATCGGATTCTGAAAAACAGATATTTTATAAAATTTCTCCAACAGTAAAATCGCTAGTGACACGTATACATTGTTAGAGATAGCCGTTTAATATTAAAATTTTCTCTTGTTAAGATGATGGATGCGAAAAAATGTTTAACGCAAAATTCAACGCAGAAGTGCATTGTAAAACGTCTTCTAATACACGTTGTGACCTATAGCGCCGTTAATGTTATCTATAGACTTGTTAACATTAGAAATCTCTGTCTTTTATTAATATCTTAATGTTGCCTTGTCATCTCGTACAAAAGTGTTTCATTACGATTATCCTAATCTGCGCCGGCTTTAACTGTCGTAGCGTAAAGTAAAGTCAAGTAAGTAAAGTAAGTCTCATAAATATTGTTGGTAAGATATCATGGATTGCGAAGTTAAGCTTTCCATAATGGCACTAAGCCCAACGACACTACCATTTAAAATAGTTTTGTTTTCATCGTTTTCGAAGTGCATACGTTCTTATGCACGAAATTATTTATCAAAATTTATCGCCATTTCGTTTTCCTCGTTATCTTTTCTCTCATATTCTTTCCAATTCCTGATAATTTCCTAAATTCGTCTTTAGTCGTTCTTCTTTTAAACCCGTTCGTTTCTTTCTCGTTTTTGTCGATTTTTGAAATAGTACTAATGTGGAATAAGCATACCGATTATTTAGCCTCTAAACTCAGAAAGTTAAACTATATGTTTTACTACCTGAATGAATTTTTTAATGAATATAACCTGCACCAGCTATATCAATCACTGTACAAACCTGTCTGATGCTTTATTACTTTTTATTTGCTTATTAGTTGCGAAATAATCGCATTTAGTTAGTACATTTACTTTCTTAAGTTCGTGATTTTATTGTGATACGATTTCGCTACTTTTTCCTGCGAAGTAATTTGATTAATTCGTTTAAGTTTTCCTTTCAATTTACACGATTATAAATATCTTTGCATTTCGACATCCTATAATATTTCTTTTTCCTTTACCACATTTCGCAACTATATTTCTGAGTTCTTCGTTAGGTTTATGATCAAATAAAATACGAAAATAAACTATGTTCGTCACCAAGCTTACTGGAAAAGTACGGTGAAAAGTTATTGGCGGTATTTCTTTTTTATACACATCGTATCTATAAGCCCCCTCTGCGAACTGAATAAAATTTAATTTAATGATTTCTCTTGTAGCCCAACATCTTTCAGTTTTCAGAATGCTAAATTTCATAGAATGCTGACGAACGTATAGAGAGCTACGTAGCATTTAAAAGCGAGTATACAAGTAGATGTTTACGTGTGATACGTCTATCTTATAGTTCCGACAGATATTAGCTATCTGCCTGCCGGGGCATTCCTATGCACTATGAAGGTCGACAGTTGTCTTCCACAAACTGGAACTTTTAACAGTGCTGACGATAGAGTCACTACGATGGCTTGTCCATGAACGTCAGCGTTGGGAAGTCAATACAGAGGGATTCTCTATTTACAAAGTTGCCATCAGGTCGTGGAGGAATGCAATGGTATCGGCGGAATATACAGATTAGTCAGAGACCCGTTCCGTATTTCATTTAAAATCGATTGTTATCTCACGTTGCCTCACTTCCCCCGGTATGTAACTAGTAAATTATGTAATTTAACACAATCGCTTATTTTATTCTGTTCAGCTATTATACGGAATATTTATCAGTACTTCTTGTGATATACGCTGAATGAGTGTTATACTAAAGCGCCATATTTGATTGTTCGGTGCTCAGAATATTTAAAATTTCTGACCTTTATTACCGCGTATATTCAAAGAAACTTAAGATTTCAAAAATTTATTCACGATTAAAATCGAAGAAAAAATTGAAATCCTAAGTTTTTCGTTTTTAACTCAATTTTTTTCACTTAACGAAACAAATTGACTTTTTTGATCATCATTAATCATTATTCATCAAAAATCTCTCAATATTTATCATTATTCTAACAATATTATTACAAAAATATCTAAATTTCATAATAAATATAAATTTATTCTTGTTTAATTGATTTTTTTCAACAAAAACGTAGTTTTACTGTCTGAAAGTAATTTTTAGGTAAACGATTATTTAGTTTAATTGAGTTAAAAACGAAAAACTTAAGATTTCAATTTTTTCTTCGATTTTAATCGACAAGCTGGCTGAATGGGCACAGAGCTGGCGCATAATGTTTAACCCCAACGAGTGTCAACACGTCGTGTTTACAAACAGGAAAATTAGCTGTCCAGCGGTGAAAATTGGCAACGCTCAAATTCCCCAAACCAACTCGGTACGGTATCTCGGCATGTACCTGGACAGGAGACTACTTGGCGAATACACGTGGCACAAATCAGAAGAGCCATTGCTGCTCGCGCGAAGTCGCTACATCCGCTTTTGGGACGGAAGTCTGCTCTCAACTTAACTACCAAACGAATCATTTACCTTGCTGCAATCGCTCCCATTTGGCGCTATGGAATTGAATTGTATGGAAGTACTTGTAAAAGCAACCTTCGAAGAATTCAACAGCAGCAGTCCAGGATACTCCGCACTATCACGTCTGCTCCACCTTACGTGTCCAATTTGACGTTACATAATGACCTCAGGGTCCCATATGTCAGTGATGCACACATTGCACAGTACAAAAGATTGTTTGACAAATTCGAGTGTAGCAGCAATCCTGTCATCCGTAGGATGCATACGGACAGTCTTCCAGATAATCCTCCGAGGCGACTTAGAAGGAAATGGTGTCGGGATGCTATCCCGATCACTTAATTCCTCACTTTAATTTACTTGCATAATAACATGTACTTATTCTTAATCACGGCACGCGTTCATTCCTATAATTGATCCTCTGAACATTCTTATCTTATTGTGTTACTCCTTTTCCCTTCTCACAACCTAATGTCTCGCTGGAGTCATTAGATTTTATTATTATTAGTTCCTCTTCCTACAATATCGCCGTTGTTTGCAGCAAGTTGTGCTGGTATGACGTATAAAAAAAAAAAAAAAAATCGTGAATAACTTTTGAAGAAGTAAATTTAGGCAAAAATATTAAGAGACCTTTTTTTGTAGAACATTAAATTTCCTTCAAGTATCTGTCATGGTGTTTTTTAGATATTCATTGATTCATTAGTTAGAAAATTCCAAAGTAATAAAGTCAAATCGAAAAAACATATCGATTTATTAATCTTAATTACTCGGGAACGGCTTGTCTGACGAAAATTTTCAATCAGACCTTTTTTGTAGGGAATTCAATTTTATATGAGAATAAGCTAAAATTAATTTTTCCATTTTATTGTTTTGCCAGTTCTAACGTAAAACATCAAATCATGAATAAAAATTAAAAATAGTGATGATACACCTCTTAAAATTAATATTGAATTCTCAAATTTTCATGAATCTATTTTTTTTTTGTCATTCTGAATGATATTCTCGATATATCTTTCAAAAAAAAAAATAGCTAATTTTTTTGGCTCAGTCTACTATGTATGTATGTATGTATATACGTATATAAATATTCTAATAATTGTTATTTTCAGTATAAATAATTACTGACTTCGAAATGAATCCCGGATATATGTGTAAAACTGTGCAAAATATTGCTTGATGTCGCTTTCTTTTTTTAATTTGGAAGGAGTTTGATTGCTCTGAACATCTTTCTTCGTTTTCTGCGGTGATAAGCCGGCGCACAAAATAGCCGCACATTTTCACTAAATTTTTTTTTTTTGTATTACACAACTTGTCATTTTTTCGCCGTTACTACTTTTTTGCCTCTTTTAGTTTTCATGATTGGGTTATATCAAATTTTTTTTTTTTTTTTTTTTTTTTAAATGGGCTCGGTGTTAACACTGACCCAACTACATGGACCTAGATCACCTACTCAGATTCTGAGGCGATCGGAGATAGAAAGTATAAAGGAAAGAAGGAGGGGAACAACGGCTGGAGATGGGAAGGAAAGGATAAAGGAAGCATTGAAAGGGGTAGGAAGATCTAACGCCAAAAGTTCGGCGTATAGATGAGAGCACTGAGGAAAAAGAGCAGAGCATTCGAAAAGGATATGGTTGGGGTCACATATAAAGGGAGGATCAGTTGAGTGGAGAGGGCAAAAGGGAGAAGGTGAAAGAGAAAAAGAAAAACGAGAAAAGGGAAGGAGGGAATGGCCAAGTCTCAGTCTGATTAAAGAAACAATAGCCGAGCGCCGAGAAAAAGGAAGAAATTGGTACCAAGGCTGTGAATTGGGAGTAGGCTGTAGGAGGAGGTAGAAAGAGGAGCGATTGGCAAAAAAGAAAGGGTAGATGTCAACCCACAGTCTGGTATGGAGACTTGCGGAGAGGAAAAGGATGTCTGAGGCAGGAAAATGCGGAAGGAATGGACCATTGAGAGACGCTGAGCGAGCTAGGAAGTCAGCTGCTTCGTTGCCCTCAATGCCAGAGTGGCCAGGAACCCATAAAAAGTCAATAAGGATAGAACGTGCTAAGCGCAAGTTGGAGATAGAGGCACGAACAGAAAGAATAATGTCATTAGTCGAGTGGGAAGGAGGAGAAGAGATAGCTTGCAGCACGGATTTGGAATCAATTTTTAATTTTACACGGCATTTTTTTTAACGGTTCGCCGACAAGTTATTCAGAAGATACATTTTTCTAGTTAAAGGTTTAACTTTGCTCATAGAGCAGGAGGGAAATTGGTTTCTGTGAAATATTTTCGCTATCGAAATTTTAATTTTTTTTTTGATTTTCTGAGATGAATTCATCTCGTGATTTTTTAAAATTTTATATTGAGTAAGTCGCATAATTACGGCAACTCGAAAGAAAGGAACTGGCCCCAGTAGTATCCTTCTTAGATTCATTAGACTTAGTTCATCGTGAACCTTAACTTCACAATCCATGATACATTATCAAGGGTATGCTTACTTTACTTTTACTTTTTACATTATCGATAAAATATTCCGACTTTCAGTAATTCTGTAACGGAACATACACGTTTACGTATGTAAGTCAGCTCAGCGCAGTTAAGTCGCAAATGAAATTATTTAATAATTACATTTTAATATTTATGTTATATTACGATTTAACGACTGCATCAGAAAACGAATTAAAAAAAAATTATAACTACGACTTTGAAGCGCTATGCTGAAAATGTACTTCTAGTGCTACCACGTAGTGAAATTATTCCATAAACAATTACAACTAACGGTATTTAGATCGCGGTAAAAGTAAAATTGTGTTCTTATCGTTGAAGCGAATAATAATTTGATCGTTTCAGGTAGGCTTGCTCTTAAATTTCGGCCAAAGCGCTATTGTACAGTTACCTGTTATGCCCCAGTATATAATTTGCGCGTGCTGTAAATTGTAATTAGAAAAGGAAATAATTAAGAACAGTTCTTTTCGAAGCGGCCTTCTTCGTTTTATTTTCTATTTTTTGCCGAGGAAATATTTCGAAAGTCACTTTTTAATCGAATACGACGAACTAAAAGTACATTAATCGCTACTTTAACAATATTTGCCACCGTCGCAATTGCATCGATTTGTGACACCGTATTCTGTTGTTATTATTTCGTCAATCGTTTTTGATATTATTTGGCAAATTAATTTTCATTGATAACTTTAAATAATAATAAGGCATTGTTTTTCAAGAAGTATATTAATGAACTTTACTACATAACGCGACATGTTTTGACGTTATCATATTTACGATTACAATAATAATAATAATAATAATAAAATGCAAACAGATATATACATTTCGATACAATCGATAAAAGCGAATAAAAATTCGATAGGACGCTTAAATTTAAAAAGTTGTAGATTAGACTGTCAAGACTTACTTAATAATTATCAAAATGTCAATAATAAGTGAATGAATGAATGAATAAATGATGAATGAATAAAAATTGTATTAAATAAATTAATAAATATGACAAAATAATCACAATATTATGCCGCACATAAATAATAAAATTATCATAAAAAATTATATAAAAAACATACAAATCATATTAAAAAACATTGACCGGTTTTGGCGAATTACCGTCCTTGTCGAGATGTTTATAGATAATATAAGCTTTACATATTTGTATTATGCGCGTATCGAGCATTATGCAATGTGCAACGGTGTCTACATCTACGTATTGGTTTACTTCCAAATTGCAAGATTAATAAAAAAGCCAACAAAAAAAACAGCTCGTTTTTTCTCTTTTTTTTTTTTTCTTTTTGGATGAATAAAAAAGTTATTAAATAAATTTGTGAATAACGTAAGATTTATGAATAACATAAGTTAAATTATGAATTACATTTAAATAACGGATTATTAATGCTTATAATGTTATTATTTAATAACTGGTCTTTAAATTTCTGAGTGTAATATGTTTAAGCAAAGATCGTTTATATCGATCGTATCAAAATGTATTTTATTTAATTGTCATTATCGTAATCATGAATATGGCGCTTTGACGCCGAAACATATCGCGTTATATAATAAAAGCCAAATATATATATTTCCTAAAAAACAAAGTTTTATTATTATTTAAAATCTTTTGAGTTAAACGTAGTTTCTACATTCCATCATTTCTTTTCTCTTCTTACAATTTTGAGCACGTCAGCAAAGGACCTTCATCCAAATTTAGCTGATTAGGTCAGAAATAGACAGAATGAAAAAACTAAGCGCAGTGGAATAATGGATTGGAAGGGAAAAGGCAGGATATAAGAGGCGTAATAAGGACCAGAAAGTCTAAGATACAACAAATTAGAATAAATAATGGCTCGTTCACTACGGAGTATGGACGTTCAAAGGGGATGTGATTGGGATCGCAAATAGCTTCATAATTCGGATGAATATGACAGTTACGAAAAGGAGTTAAACGAAACCAAAAATGGGAGGAAGGTAATACGATTAAGGCGAAAACGAATAATAGAGATTACAATGGAATTTCGGAGAATAGGGAAGTCATAAAACCGAAAGTAGGTAATAGGAAGATTCGGCGGCATGGAACGGATAGAAGCAATGGTTGTTAGAGAAGGAAGAAGCATAAATATCTGACCAGAATTTAGTATGAAAATTTAACCATAGGGGTAGTAGTAAGTTGGAAGCGGGACATGAGGCAGAAGCAATTTTAGGAAAGGAGTCCACCATCTCATTACCCTTAATGCCCACGCGTCCATCATAATCTGCGTCTTATATTCCAGACGAATCTAGCGTTTGTTCAATCTATAAGTTATTATATATATACGTTCCACCGGTTAGCATCGTCTATAATTTCATTATCTTCCTCCTATCGCTCTCCTCAGTACTTCTTTTCGATAGAGATTTTTCGAGTTGATTTAATACCTTCACCACCTTTTTCGAAGTACCAAATTTCGAATGCATTAAAATTTCTCCTGTTTTCGTTTAGTCTTTTTTTCCTATCATTAGTGACTTACAGAAGGCCTTTTAACGCTAACTCTGCTTGTGCTATTTTGGCTATAGCTGCGCTGTAATTCTAGATATGAGAATTCGTTAAAACCTCTTTTACTTTTTCACAAATCAGTTTAATCGAAGTCGGATTTATTTTGTGTAATGTTCTTTGTCAATCTCCCTTTTTTTTCTCTTTTAATTTCGCCGATCTCTGCCATCCTCCAAATATGGTTACCGTACCTACGTTCTCCAAGTTTCTTCCGCAGGCCCTAATTAGACACAGTAATTCCACAGTATTATCAATTCTCAATTTCCTTCACATGCAACCGTGTTTACAGATGGTTCGAAGAGGCTCTGCCGGTGCCTCTTTTATCCTCTCAGATTTTGGTTTTTCAGAATTTCTGTTCTACATTCATAAACGTATTAATGACTCTCATAGGTTCCATTATTTTCATTTTCTTCAATCACCTTTAAATCCTTGATTACATCTGACTCCATGATCGACCTTCAATTCATTCTCCCCTTCCTGATCGTTTCTGCGATTTTATTTTACTCCACGTACGCTCACTTATCCACGTTCTTCCTTCACTTCATTTCATTCAAATTGATTTTCTGTGGGTTCCTAGCCATTCGGGGGCATTTTCGGTAATCAAGCGGCTGATTCTTTGGCATTCGGTTTTTGCTTTTCTTCCCATTTCTTTTCTTAAAAAAAAAAAACATCGTCTAATCTCCTTCCGCTGTACGAAAGTTTTCATTTTAGGTTTTGATCGGATATGTACGTCCTCTCTTTTTCTAACACTTGTTCTTTTTATCTGTCTGTCAACCTAGTCTTCCTGCCAATCCGTGGTTCTTTTTGTTTCCTTCACTTCGTCGTTCTGTTGTTGTCTCCGTTATTCGCTTGCGCTCTTGAGCCATACTTTATTATCTTCGTCCTGTTTTCATTTTTCGTTAGTTGCCTCTCCGTATGTCCTCTCTCCACTCAAACGAAGAGCGTATTTGCGATGCTAATCATGTGTTTATCTTTTTTTATTAAGCGTTCTGCTTTCTGTTCCATTTTATTGATATTCGGTCTTCCTGCTCCATATTGCGCCCCTTAAGCCCTATCTTTTCCCTCTCCACAGATTGTTCCTATTATTTGTTCCTTTCTCCTAACAACATTTGATTCCGTAAAAAGATATAATTGACTTCTTCCGTTTCTAATTGTTTCCGGGTAAAGGTGTAAAGGTCCCCGATTGACGAACCCAGAAAAAAGAACAAAAAATAACTTCATTCTGTATGCAATTTTTTACTTATGTTTAATTTTATAACTTTGTAGCAAGCATTTCGTTCTTTGCGAGTATTCGTCCGAATTCTTTTTACTTTTCTACTAGCATGATCATCGGTAGCCATCTCCTCTCCTCCTTTTCATTCTTCTGACGGTACCCTCTATCCGATCTTTTGTCTCCTCTTTGTTCTCGTCTCGTTCCATTCTCATAGATTTTCTATGGGTTCCTAGTCATTCCAATATTGAAGGCAATGACTCAGCTGACTCTTTAGCTCGCTCAGCCTTCCACAATAGTCCTTTCCTCGACTCTTTCCCTTCTTCAGACATTCTTTCTCTATCGCGCTTTAATCATTCCAAACTTTGGTTGGACATTTATCCATCTTTATTCTCAAATCGCCTTTCACAGTAGGGTCTTATTCAACTGGTTCCTCGTTTTCTGCCTTGGTTTCATTCTATTCTTGTCTGTCGTTGCTCTACGGTTGTTTCCTTAATTAGAACCAATCATTCTCTGCTCCCTTCTTCTCGTTTTCGATTCGCTTTGTTCCCTTCTCCTTTCTGCTCCCTTCATGTTTCTGAGCCTTCTTGTATTTATGATTCAAATCATATCCTTCTCGAATGTTCTGCACTCCTTAACGAATGCTCCCTTCTTTACGCCCGACTTTTAGCTTTGAGTCTTCCTACTCCCTTTAACGCTAGCTATATCCTTTCCTTCCCATTGCCTTCAGTTATTCCGTTGCTGCTGTCCTTTGTTCTTTCCATTTCTGACCGCCTGGCTATTTAGTTCTATTTCTTAATTTCTCATGTTGTTGAGTCAAGGCCGCTGGCGCGCCCAGGGTAGGGAAAAAAAAATTTGCTTCCGATATTTATCTCGTATTGTACAGCCAGTTTCTATACTGTCCTTCACTTCATTTATTTTTTATATGTTATTAAAGAAGCGTTTTGATCAAAAAGTTTTTTTTTAACTACAGTGTATGAAACAGAAAGGGTAATTATTAAAATTTTCTAATGCTGTCGATAATTAATAAATTTAATATTATAAAGCGGGTATAAAAACAAACAGTTTAACCCCTTAACGCCCAAGCTATTTCAAAATGAGAACTTTTGAAAAATATTTTTAAATTACATTTCATACATCATAAATAGAGTAATTCTGAAGTTTTATTAATTTACTGTAATTAGCAGTTGAGATAATAGGTGATCTATAAATAGATCGCTGGGCGCTACTGGTAATAAAAAAGCAAATAACTTTCCTCTGAATTTATATTTAAAAAATAGCGAATTTAGTAAAAAAAAAAAAAATTAAATTTTTGTAAAATTAAAAACAACTAAAGAGATTTCAAACAAAAAATCTTATTTTACTGATCTAAACTTACATAGTTACATTTTTATAGAGAAAATATGCAATAATTGATTGTGATATAACGGAAAGCATTTCACATAAAGCGTTACATTGCATTTTGTACAAAACGTAAGAGGTCTTCCCCCACATTTCTGAAATTGGCATCTTCTTTGGTTTTATCTTTTACCTATAACATGGTCTTTTCCATCCAAATGCACAGAGTCTGTCACTTTGGATCTAGATGACATCATCGGAGGCCTCCTAATGGTTTTTGTAGAATGTGTTCTTCGTTTGAGGTACGCAACAGCAATATATCTTCGGATGTCTTTTATACTTTTCTTTTCGCAATTTGTTAAATTGAACAAAATATAAGTATTTACGACAGCCATGTCAATAACTCTTGTAAAGATTGGCTAGTACCATTTTTTGCCACGGATTTGAATTGTACGTTTTTCTAACACCCAGTCATGCTGGTCAACACCGCCCACACTTTTATTATACTGAGCGATAGTACTAGGTTGCAAAATTTGGGATTTTTCTTTCAAACCTTTTTGATCTTTTGAAACTTGGGTTAGAGGCTCTACGTAATCAAAGTTTGTTGCTGCTGTTATACACTTATTATCCTTCCATTTAGCCATAGTTATTTCGTTCTTTTCGTCGAAACAGTAAGGGAAAGAAACGATATTACTTACCACTAACGCCCAGCGATCTATTTATAGATCAGCATGTTTAAACTTAAATTTCAATAATAAAAACAGTTATTTTTTTAAATTAAATAACGCAGAATAATTAAGGAGGTATTGAAAATATAGAACACGTAAAAAAAGTTTAACTAACTTTTAAATTTTTGTCCGTTGGATACAAAATCGAACACTGCACTATGACGCTTCGAAATGGCAAACTTCAGACGTTAACTGCTGGACTGATGTGGAAAAGAATGTTTGAAAATTCGTTTGGGTGTGTGGCTACACATCTAAGGAAACCGAAAAATGACAGTAAGAAGTGATAAAGGATTTCGTTTTCAGTGGGCATTCAGAAAAGTAGGTGATCTATAAATAGATCACTGGGCGGTAACGGATTAAATACGTAACGATCATATAGCAGGCGGCAAATATTAAGCTCGAACAACACAGCATAGAGGAAATGGAGATATACGGATGGGTAAGTCAACTTGTCTCCACTGAACTTTTCGAAGGAATTATTTAACGGAGATATTAAAATAAACAGAGTAGTATACGAGATGTATCGACTACTTGTTGAAATGTTAGTTTCTTTTTAAATAAGTTATGGGTCTTACAAGACAAGTATGCCCGTTGTGTGAATGTCCGACACTCTTATTAACGTTTATTCCAAGTATACCAGATTACAACTATTCTTGCTTATCCCCTATACATACCGTAATATTGGTCAACTTAAGATTATATAACATTTATAACAACGTAGTACAACTCACACCGTCACCTGCATAACGATACATGAAGGCAGCTAAATATCTTCAAATACAAATAAAAGAAAGAAAAAGAAAAAAGAAAAAACGAAAACTGATCTTGTCGTTCGCTAACAATTATGATAAATAATTAGCCTAAGAAATGGATAAATCTGTTACTAATCGGTCTCAAATTTAGTCTTGAATATACTCGCGCGCACCGCCTGTAAACGGGATTGTGTAAATAGGTAGTTACGATAAATCGAACAGTACACATTGTGACAGGAATAATAATTGATACAATAATAATAATAGAAAATCACGCTGACGATGTAACATTTCTAAGGTGAGTATTTATTATTTATGTTAGACATCGTTTGTTATAGTATTTTTATGAAGTTATTAAATAAATAATTCTTAAATAAAAAATTACTTTTACGATAATCTGTAGAAAAATTTCTTCGCGAATTACAAACCGACCTGCCTATTGAAAGATCAATTTTAGCTCATTTAAAAGCAGTACCAGTCGATGTTAAGCAATTCAGATAACGGTTAAAGTATTAATGCTCAGTCCGTTTTTAGCTGTAAACACAACCGTATTATAATCGCGTTTGAAGTATCATCGCCGATGATTTTGGATAATGCGGGAGCTTCGCTACTTTCAGAATTCGCATTAAACTAAACTGTTATCGGACTTCCTTTTTTTTCTTTCTTTTCTTTGTAAAATCCGGGAAATGTATTCGGCGCAGATATTAAGTGTTATTAACGCAACGGCAATTTTAAACTCGTAATGCTGCTACACTATCGACAAACTTTTTCTACAGATGATTTACACGTATCAAGTTTTGTTTTTTTTTCAAGTTCCCTTGTGCGAATAAACTTTCGTAGAAATTTCTGAAAGTCCGCATTTAAACGGCTCTCTTGTGAAAAACGTTCAAATAATAATATCAGTGCCGTTACAGTTTTGAAGGGTCTTCTCGAAAATGTTTGCACTGCATAAGTTTACTCCGATTTTACTTTACTGATCTTTTGTTTAAGTTGTGTGAGAAATCTTCATCGGAAGCTGTCGTCTTTTCACTCGCTCTACAATATGCAAAATATAATCGGTACAGTCGAGACAAAAAATTTCTCACAGCAATAAAGTTCTTTCCGGGGTTTTCCGCTCGATTCTTCCAAACTTATATTCCAAGCGCACTGAGCCGACTGCTTTTGACAGTTCTATTATTAAAATAGCATAACGCACAAACTAGTTCAATTTTCCTGCCGATTCGATTTTCGATCCCTATTTCGTAGACTAAAAATGCGGCGAGAAATTAAATTCTTCCGATCGCTGAAAATTACCGCCGTTAGTGAAGACCGAAAAGTAATTTAACGTAGAGCTATGTGTCTGTTGCAATAGCATTTGCAAGATGTTCAAAAACGAAATTTGTAGGGGAAAAAAAAGTAGAGTTCGTTAGTAGTCTCATTGTAGGTCAAATGATTTTTTGTATTAGAACGGGATTTGGAACCGAATATTCGGATGCAGCCAGTAAAACCGGACTATCTATAAGCGAGCTTAACGAAAATGATGAATCCAGATAGTCTAATATTTGTCGCTATTAGTTAAAAACCATCGTAATCTTCCCCTTTTCTTCTCCGCCGCGTAAGAAATTTAGCAATACTTTTAATTGAATTTCACCTTCGATTTGTCGATAGAGATGACCAAGGGCACCTACAATTGCGCCTGTTTTTTTCTTCGGAAGCACTTTCGTTCCAAGCGTTTTGCAATAATACCATTATTAGCCGTTTGGGTTTTTTGCAGATTATTTATCTTTGGCGATAGTACGGTGTGCGTTAGCTTTTCATATGCATTTCAAATAGCTGTCTAAGGATAACATAATTAAGCGTCAACATCCAGACCGCGGACGTTCCAAGTTGGTTTCAGTTTGTTTCAAAATCTAAAATATATACGCTTTTCGGGGTGGCTCGAAGCGGTCCATTTTGATTTTTATATCATCAATCCCTCCAGATGTCCGCTTTAAAATCATCCGATAATCCGATTTTAACAGATACGGGAGAATGATTTTAAGAATGTTTCGCAATTCACTGGGTAAAATATTGTTCCTTTATCATCCGCTTCGAGTGTTTTACGCTGAAATAATATGTATAAACACGTTTATTCTTGCTAGACCGGATTACAACTTTCATTAGACGTTCATTAACGCCAAAAGTTCTCCAATAAACGTGTGTCTAGGATGTGCTAAAGCCTACACACTGCGCGCGAATTCTGAACTAATTTACAGACTCGCCTTTCCGAAAATATGTTTACTTATCCGCCTCTCCCTCACACTGTGTTCGAAGTTGCGACGAGTTCAGCATATCTAGCAATGTTCTAATATTCTGAATTAGCTTTGTTCTCATTTCGGCCGTAAAGAGGCTTGCCTCTTGATAGTCTGGTCAGTTTTGTGAGGTACGGCTTTTTTTAGAACACACTTTCTAGCTTCCTCGACGTAGACTTTCGACAAGCGACCACATTTGTACGGCGCCATATCATCAGCCGACGAAAGCTTCTAGCAGGTCATGGTCTACACCATTACTTCATTGCTGCAGGCTAAGTGTGCAGCACAGAGCGGATGGAATTAGTGGAGGAACGTTTTACATACACCTATGTCTCTCTTCCCGGATGAGTAGTATATGAAAGCGCGACGATTATGACAACTGCTTAACAACTACAATAGTTTAATATTTTCTGTTAATATGATTAGTTGACTGCGATTTTTCATTTTGTTTTGTTTTTTCGTCTTCTTCATCTCGGCATTAAATACCATTTGGACTAACCGCAGAATTCTAAATATTCGGGAAAGAATAAGCAAAGAACAGCAATCAAATCCTACTACACGAAATAAAAAAGTACACAAACTTTCCATCGTGCTAGAATGATTAAAATTTTTATTCGTTATTTTCAGTTTATTAATCTAATAGTTGTACTAATGAATTGAAAATTACACTAATTAATTTAATACAGAATTGAAACACAAAGATTGAAGAAGATAACTTTAATTATAAATTAATAATTATTAGCACTATATATAAGCGGTATACGTACATGCTATATTAATCGGAAGGTAAAACAGTTAGATTCAATTATATCTGTTAATTACACATAGTGTTTACGTTTATTGTACAGTAAATAAAATTTAAATACACTAATATAAAACATTTAATTTCTATTAAATACCCGACGCATTTCGAAGACCTTAGCTTCATGATCACGGGAGTTATTATAATATATAAATTTAACGAAGACAGTGAAAATATAAAAAAGAAAACGGATATAAGTCGATGACTAAATTCGATTTTTGCACAGTTAAATGTAAAATTACGAAAAACGACTATTCAAAATTGAAAAAATTTTAAAAAATAAAAAAAAAATTAAGCAATGTTTACAAAGAAATTTAAAAAATTAAAATCAAATATAAAATAAAATCGAAAATGAACAAACTAAATTACGCAATAAGTCGTCTGTATAAAAATGAAATCAAATCACAATTACATAAGAAAATAAACGGTTGTAAATTATAAAAACTAAAATATTGTTTAAAATTTAAATATTGAATAGTGGATTATCTGTATTCGGATAATTATGGTTGATGCAGTTGTTTTTAACTGGCAATAATAAAATTAATTTCCTAGATTTAACTTTAACTATAAATAATAATAAATTAGAATATAACATTTTTAGAGAAAAAAAAAAAAAAACACAACCATCCTATAACACAAAAATTTTCACCTTTTTTAGCATACTTATATATAGATTACATGACATACCATTGCTAGATAAAGAAAAACAAAATGAACTAAATATTATAAAACAAATAGCTAAAATCAATAATTTCCATAGTCAATTAATTGATAATTTATACAATAAATATTTTAAGAAAAATAAATATTTACAAAAAACATATTAATGAAAATAATTAAAAATGAATTAATTTTAATAACCCTAACCCATATAAAATAAAACTAATATATTTAATTCGTTGTATAGAATCTCATACATTACCAATAATAATTTATATAATAAACTAATTAATATATTAACAAAATTAACAATAATAATAATAATAATAATAAATTTAATCAAGCTAGAATTTATAAAATAACTTGTAACACGTGCCAAAAAATATATTATATTGGACAAACCAGGAGAAAGTTTAGAATAAGATATACGGAACATATTTATGCAATAAAATATGGTTATAATATAAATAAATCCATTATAGCTGAACATATTATCAATAATAAACATACATTAACTTTTAACATTAGTACACATTTACAAATTTTAAAATACATAAATAATTATAAAATATAAAAATTTTGCTAAAAGCTGTTATATTAACAAATTTAAAAACAACTGCATCGACCATGATTATCCAAATACAGATAATCCGTTATTCCATATTTAAATTTTAAACAATATTTTAATTTTTATAATTAATAACCATTTATTTTCTTTTATAATTGTGATTTGATTCAAGTTTTATCCCGACGACTTATTGCGCAATTTAGTTTGTTCATTTTCGATTTTATTTTATATTTGAATTTAATTTTTATATTTTTTTGTAAACATTGCTTAAATTTTTTTTTAATTTTTTCAAATTTTTAAAATTTTGAGTAGTCATTTTTCCTAATTTTATATTTAACTGTGCAATAATTGACTTTTGTCATCAACTTATATCCGTTTCTTTTTTTGCTTTTTTTATGTTTTTAGTCATTGTCTTCGTTAAATTTATATATTATAATAACTGCCGTGATCAAGAAGTTAAGGTCTTCGAAACGCGTCGGCTATTTAATAAAAATTAAATGTTTCATATTAGTAGTTACGGCTAGTGTTGATTAATATGGGTGTTCCGGAACATATCGTTTCATTAATTAAGAACCTGTACGAACATAATAGTAATGTCGTTCGAATAGATCAATGTAATCCGATGAATTTTACACAAAGAAGGATGTAAGAGACAGGGATGCATCCTGTCGCCCGTTTTGTTTAACCTCTATGGAGAATATATTATGAGAGCAGTACTAGATGAATGGAACGGAGGAGTCTCCTTGGGTGAATGAAAGATCTCCAATTTACGATGATGATACAGCACTTATTGCGACCAATTTGGACGAAATGAAAATGCTACTAGAAAAGGTTAAAACTGTCAATCACAAATATGGGCTCGAAATAAATAAAGCTGAAAATCATGATTAAAAACAAAGGAAAACTGTTAGCTTTCGATGATAATGTTTTTGCAGGATACAAAGTTGTAGATAATTTTATATACCTAGGATCTCATTAATTAGTAATAAAGGAGGTTCAGAACAGGAAACAAAGCGCCATATTCAAATGGGCCGCTGCGCTATGATGAAATTAATTAAGATATGGAAGGACGGAACTATTAATAAAAATGTGAAAATAAAACTCGTAAGGACACTTATATTTTCGGTAGTATTATACGGAGCCGAATCATGGACTTTAAACAAAGCCAGCATGGTCCCACTTAACAGTTTTGAAATGTGGTGTTGTTCTAGATTACTCCGCGTACCGTTGACTGCGAAACGAATGAATTTGTAGTACATGAATTGAATCTCACACAACGGTTGGCTGATATGGTAGTTCTTCGCATAATGAAATATTTCGGCCATGCTATTCGCAGTGAGCGGAAATTAGAAACACCGGTGATGCAAGCAAAAGTCCAAGGGAGAAGACCAAAAGGCCGCCCTCCACAGCGCTAGACAGATATGATAAGAAAGCAAATTGGATTACCTTTGCATCAACCTATACAAAAGATCGAAGGATATGACGGTCAACAATCGGATTGCTACATGATCACGATACCCCACAGGGATAAACGGCATTCATTATTATTATTAGTGTATTTAAAAATTTGAATTACTGTACAGTAAGATTCAAATCAAAATTTAAATTCTGTAGACTTGTTAGAATATATGTGACGTATATCGTGTGGCGAGTAAATATGTAATAACACCCCTGTGATCATGAAGCTGTGACTTCGAAACATGTCAGGTAAATAAATATTAATTAATTGTTTTATATTATTATATGTTAAAATAAAACAATTAGTGACAAAAACATATATATATATATATATTATAACAATGAGTAAATATGTGTTGCAATCGAATCGTTAAGAAAACTGATCCATCTTCGAGCAGTTTAATGTCATCCCTACAATTGACAGAATCGCGATTATTCAATTGAATTAATTTGCGCTTTGAATGCAACCCTTAACAGACTTACAAGATAGACACTAGTGTGTCCAGATCGATGAATAGGAAAAGTCTTTATTATAAGATTCACAGTAAGGGTGATTTCGTGGTCGTGCTCAATATTTGATAAACACAAATATAGAGTCCCCGGGGTTTGTCATCGAGAAAAAAATGCGCTGTATGATCCAAACACATTTGGCCCCGATGTCGCAGATAAAAGAGGGGTGACTTCCATTGCTAAATAATAATAATAATAACTTTGATGGAAAGAGCACGCTCAATATTTCAATATTTAAAGATTACTCTCAGCGCTAATTCATTCTTCACTATGCAGATTCGCTTGCCTCCTTATACATCCGTGAGAAGACCGAAGAGGAATTAAGGTGCAAACGAGGTAAATTTCTCAAGCAGGAGAACATCATAACGCACCCAGTGTCGTCCGTTATAAAATTTATGTTCTATATGTTTTCTTTTGTTTTACTTTACACATTCGTACACTATAACGACAGGGAGAGAGAAAAGTGTTTTTTTAAAACGGTTCTTCGGAAACATTTAAGGTAAAGAGCGTGGATTTTGCGCGTAAATGTTAAACTGCTCCAGTCACCTAAAAAAAAAAAAAAAAAGTGATTTGTACGCGAGTTGGCTCGAAGATAGAATTATGGAGCTGAGTTAGCGAGTTATTTTTTCGCTTTCCCCAATACAATAAGGAACCGTCTCTAGAATGGACACACGACCGCCGGGCTTCTTTCTATTCCAAGTAATTTCATCCGGACCAATTAAAAAAATAGATCTTCTCCTAGACGAGACGGCGAACAACATGGGGTTGAAGGCTTTTTCCGGCGATTTTTCTGCAGCGAAACTGCGCGCACGCTTTCGGAAAGAAGGGAGGTAGAAAAATGCGAATAGGACGGAAAATGAAAATGAATATTTAAATAATTCTAAATGACCGGCTGCTTGTCGGACTAGTTTATGATTTATTCATTTGCCATGAGTAAAGCCGCGTGTAAGTACTGCGTATGGAAGCCATTGTGTCGGCCGACGCTCACCTCCGACGTCATCGGCTGTGCGATCATTAACATTACCGTTTTTAATTTAAGTTCGCAGCAGCCAGAGCGTGGCCGACAGCGCACTCTCATTAACGGCTAGCATTATCATCGTTAGAGAGCGTGCGCGTAGCCGCACAGGAGACAATCTCGCGACAAGCCCGCCTCCTTCGATGCATCGCAGCAAAAACGTGGACTGGCTGCGCCGGCGCGGATGCTTTTGTTTGCCAAGTCGGAAGCACTCCAGTCGCGATCAAGTTTTCCGATGTTTCCAGCTTTTTTCCACGGCGCGGGCTATATTTTCTTTTTCCAGTTTTTTCCAGTTTCCTTTTTTTTTTCTCTTTGGTTTTTGGTTTTTGGCTTTTATTTTACTGCAGCGAAACGGGTTATGCCTAAGTATAATGAGCTAGTTCGGCGTGTAATAATGTAGGCTGCACGAACGATAAACAGAAAAAAGAAAAAAAAAAAAAAGAAAAAGGCTCCACAATAAAGGTAAACGATCTGCGCAAAGAGAGTCGACTGCAGCGGGACGATTAGGCGAATCCATTAGCGGTGCAGTACTGTTGTGCAACGATGCGTCTTGCAAAGGTTGTTGTTCGGCAGCGACTGGAGGCGGCGGCCTATATTGCCCGGAGCCTGAAAAACGTCCTCAAGCACCGAGAATATTTTATTCGACAGCGCGTTCCAGCTTTTCTAACGCAATTTTTCGTATTTCCCGGTTTATTAACTGTGTCTCTCAGTTTACTATCAATTTTTCATAACGACGCCACCTACGACCGACACCGGAAAATAGTCTATCCTTCTTCTGACCGGCGCTTCGACGATGCCGGAATTAATTCCGAGAGCCGCTGGTGCATCCTCTTTTCATTATTTTTTGATCTTTTTAGTATTCGACCGTTGTTGAATCGCGACGACGACAACGACGACGACGCCAGAGACGACCGTGTTGATTTTAATTGAAAACAGGACGTCTCAGTGCACGCGATTGCGCGCATATTTTACGGGAACGGTTTAGCGTTTCGGCGCGAGTTATTTTCACGAGTTATTTTCACGAGTCATCGTTAATGATGGCCTAGCCAGAGACGGTAATTGTACGTCTTCGGCGGGGCGCGCTTTGCGCGAGATTAAATATTAGAATTTCGGCGAGTTAATAATGCAACACGGTACGAAGGTTAGTTCGTTCTCTGTAAGTGCTGGAAATCGTTTCTCGTCAATTAGCTGGCTTCAGAGTTCACGGTGAATGAAGTAATTTCCATTTGGTGAAAATAATGCATTTTCAAACGGCAACAATACAGATTCATACAAACACACGTGCCTGTGTCTGTGTAGCATTGGAAATAATTACCGTCTAGTTCCGACTGTTCGTATACGAAACGACGTTATAATCCAAAATCGAGACCGACTTATTTTCTTAGCGGCGGTTTTCGATTAAACGAAAAGAAAAAAAAACGGAAAAAACACGCGCTCTATAGCGTCAACAGTGTCCTAGTAAGAGTTGGCCGCCTCTCTGACTCCGCTATTTTCTGCATTCGTACAGGTACAGGGTTGTTTCCATTTTCTTATATTTTTAACCGCGGCAAATTCAATCATTTTCCTTTTTTTTTCAATCCACTCGCGACAACAAGTAATTTCGAAAGTTATCGTTAAGTACAATGAGTTATTGTTGTTTGTTATTCTAACAAATAATAAGTAAATAACACCGGTATAAAACAATTTATATTTACTCAGCGCGTTTCGAAGTTAAATTATGATCACCGGATGAATTCGTGATTCATCCGGTGATCATGATTGACGTCGGAAAACCGTTGAGTAAATATAAATTGTTCTATATTGGTGTTATTTGCTTGTTATATGTTAATCTAAATGATCAAAATACTTCATATTTCTCCTTTCAATTGCTGCTGCAGTTGCTCCTTTTCGTACATTTCAGAAGATCAGTATTTTTCCAGTTCACGGGACTTTTAACGTACGTCGATAATGCGTTCGCTTTTGTTTTTCTTTCGGTCGCAGTCTTGCCTAAGTGTGTAACATTTCCGCTATGTTTCAATCTTAACGAGATATTGAGATCTTTCGGTAGTGGTGTTTTGTTCCAGTTTGCTACTCCAGCGCAATACGTACTTTTACTTGTTCATCAAAGTTCTTTCGCTTATCCGTGAACCGTTGGAACTGTTTCGATATTTTCACTCTCGCTAGAAGTGTGTCAATTCTTTCCTCATTCGCTACGTCTCGTAAATTTTGTTCGGCTAACGTTGACAGATGAGCCGTATTCATTGCTGTCTTATTTAGCAGCATTTGAAAATGAAATGCCACGAGAACTGTATCGTATTTTTAATGTTTATCATTTCTCCTTCGATCCTCCGTATTATTGCCCCTGTACAGCTTCGACGAATCTTCGGAGTAGATATTGAAAAGTAAAATAGCCTTGTCGCAATTCCGTACCGGACTGTAGATTGCTGTGACATTACCGGCTTACGCAGAAACTGTTTGCTTCCGAGATGAACTCGGAGATTACACTAGCCGAATATCGTCCCAGCTAAACTTATTTAGATTAACTCGTTATATCGCCAAATGATTTCTACTGAAATCAATAAAGCCGTAGAAAATCCTTTTTTTAAATTCGCATCTTTTCGAAGTAACACTTCAATAGAGTCTTCTTCCCACGCCTGATCGGAATTTAGATTGTTTTCTTTATCTTGCCAGAGCGCAGGATGTAAACTTCGTACTAAACTTCTGTTCGCCTGTCTCCAAAGTTGCCCCCGTTGATTTCGTAATTTTCGAGCTCCCGATACGCGGTTCGGACAGGCTCCCGAAGGTGCGCTCCAGCAAGGCACAAAGTTAGCAACCAGAGATTAAATCGTTGTTACGCATGTTCAATGACTGTCTGACGGCAGGACACTTAAACAACATTTAGGATTTTTGTCCATCAGAGCTTTCCTGTTAGCCGGTAAATCGTCTACCTCGACTTCGGGACTACTTGCATTTATGCGCTTAATAGGAAAGAGCAGGCGACACTATAGCCACCACAGTGACTGCTGACTGCCCGGGGTACGAGCTAACGTCATGGCACCTCGTTTTGGACCCCAATTAGGATGGCTAAGTCTTAGCCTCTTCTATTCGACACAACTTCTTTCTTTTTACGGTATTATTCTTATTCTCTACTAACCTTAGCCTTTTTAACCGTTGTAAAGAAGGCCCGAGATATCTATGCTCTGTCAGGGAACGTAACGAAACATTTTTCCCACGCGCCACCCCCCGTATAACGTCCGTCAGCGCTGCCGCATGTTCCTCAGTGCTCCCACCACACTGAGCAACGTAGTAAGAATCACTCGTATTATTTCAAATACGATTATTTCGTGTTTTTTTTTTTTGTATTAAACACACGCAAAAGCTTTTACTGCCATTTATTCTGTATATTATTTCTTCATATGTAACGCGACATCATTATAAGTATTTAAATAGACGAGCGGCCATAGGGGCATACACTTTCATTATTTCGATACAATTAATGCCACTGTCTGCGTTCAATGTTCATTCGAATACTTTACAAGATTTAACCAGCTATAAACGCGACAATGCAGTAGTCAATCTATGTTGCAGTGATTTTAATTAAGTGTTTTGATCTGTGTACCTTCTGGATAATTTTTATAACCCTCCATCGAAATTTAAGGCAGCACGGTAGCCTAGTGGTTGAGGTTAGCTACAAAATCAAAGGTCACGAGTTCAAGATTTGTCCTCGTTCCGGATTCAAGTCGCTCCCGGGTTTATACCTAATCTGAAATTGAATTGGGTACCGGAGAATTATCTGGGGGGAAAGTAAAGGCCGCCAACAGAAAGGAATTCTCATCAGATCCATTAGGCTTAGTTCATTGCGAACCTTTTCACAATCCATGATACTCTATTAAGGATATATGGGGGACTTGCTTTATTTTACTTTACTTTACCATCAAAATTTACATAATTTCTGCCGCAAGTGTTAAGGCGCGATTTTGGTACATTATACTTATCTAAAAATTAAAAAGAATACATACGTGGATAATAAAATTACACGTCTAAATACCTTCGTAATAAATATCTGTCTGTTTAATAAAATAATCTCGCTGTTTTGTTTTTTGCCAGGTTACGAATGAAAACGTAAAGAAGAAAAGAAGTTATTTGAACGGTACGAATGTTATACGAATAAGTAAAAGAGAATAAAATTTTCAAAAATTTCAGTTTTAAATAACGCGATCAGCTCCATAGCTCTAGAAATAGTATAATCGGTTAGATTTTTATTTTTATTCTTTATTAACAAATATTATCTGATACTAGATTTGCTGTTAAATTATCAATTTTAATTATTTCCGGCTGTATTTGAAATGCATTCTCATTTATCACAAATATGCCGAGCAGAAATTTTTACTAATTTTAAATAGGTACACTCCATTCATAATTTCTCTCAGCAACATCAAGTTAACCCTCTGTGTGACGAAATTTCAAAATCGAATTTAAACTAAACAGATTATGCTTGTGTTATGCCGAATTGTGCTAATAAATAAAAATTCTGTGCCGCGCTGAGTATCAGTGACAATTTAGGTAGGGAGCTAATTTGACGATCTAAAAATTTTTATAAGCGATTATAACCGTAGATATTACAATTAGTTTATGTCGAATTGTGCTGATAATAAAATTTTTCGGCGCCGCACCATACGAACGAATCGAAACAGTTATATTGTTCTGTCGTAGGCGATTTATTTACGCATCAGGAATTTCAGATTAAATGACATTCGTTTGCATTCAAAATCAGTTCAATCGTCGTCACTATAATTATAGAATTCGTAACTTTTGCTTTACGTCGTCAAATAAATTTTATTTGCAATTTTTTTTTCAATTTTTTTTTTTCAAATTCACGGATTTCATCAAACTTTAGATTAAAAGGCTTTTTAAAAATTCCCGCTTTGTAAGTTTGATGAAATAATGAACTCTCTACGACCTTCTTCGACATAAATTACGTTTTTTTTTTACTTGTAGTTTTTTATTACCTACTAAGGAAAATAAAAGTGCTCTTTTACAGGCATCTCGAAACTGATTAATTTAAATTGTCGATTTAAACTATATAAACCGTTTTATTTCCTATTTGACCTCAGTGTGATTTAGAAATTGTTTCGGATCACACATAGTGAGTTGTGTTTTTAGCTGATGATGGGTTACAGCCGAAAACGTTTCTAAGTAAGCAATCATTTTAAACTTCGAATGTGCTTCTAATAATTGTATATTTGTTATAACTTACTATATTTTAGTTATTATATCTTTAATATGTGGTATACAAAAAAATTTCTTGTGCAAGGCTGCGCCCATTCGATTCGCAAATTATTAACACGAGACAAAATTTATTTTTGTAAACGGAAATGGAAACAATAGCGGAATCGTTAAATTTACACCGAAAAAACCTGCAAGGAAGTAATTCCCTATCACTTAGACAACTCCTAAACCAATTCAGATATTTTCCTTCTATTCCTCGGGGAGATAGTATCTCAAGATGTTAATAAAAATAAATCTAGCTTATAATCTAAAGGGGACCTGAATTATAATAACTTTAATTTAGGGAAAATCAAAGTAATATTATATTAGTAGAGGATGAATGCAGAACATGTATTTGAAAGATAAATCGCAATAACACTTAGAAACACTATTATATATATATGTATATATATATATATATATGTGTATGTGTAAAAAGTATTAATGACAGATGATTGTAATAAGAACGAGTTGTTTTAGTAAAGATAAGTTTGGCATATAATACCCTGAGATTCTCAGGAAGAATATTAAATCACCTATGTATTTTCAGCGAAATAACAAAATCGAAAAAATGTTAGAAATTATCTGAAACAGACCTAAATCGTACTGACCAAAATTTCCACGTACATAGTGCATCGCACTTCTATTTTCTCAAACAGTGCAACTAACAGGATCGCATATTTCGTATGTTTATCCTTACTGAAATTATTTGTAACAGTTTCCAGCTGAGATAAAACAAATTTATCCTTTATTAGTACATTTCTTAGATTTATCTTTTCTATAATCAGATGTATGAGTTTTCTTCGTTGCTGGACCGATTTCCCTCGTTGTCGTACTCAAGAAGGAATAAATAAATAAATAAATAAAAATAAAAGAACGTGACGGTCGCCTTTTTTTTGTATATATTCATCTTTTTCCATGGCCCCTTATATCCATTTTCAGTTATTTTACTATATCTTGACAAGATAAAAATAATCAATTTAAAAACGTACGGACACTATCCGTGAGTTACCAAACGAACTTCGCCAGAGTCATAAAGTTTGATAAATTTTATCCCGGGAATTAGACGGCATTTTAAATTAAAATTTGTATATTTATTACGATTTGATTCATTTAACTAACTCAAAGTTTCTAGAATATTTCATTCGATACTTTATTCATTATTTTATTAACTAATTAACCTGCAGGATGTGTATATATAATACATTTAATATTATCTTTAATTCTGCCCTTAATTTTTCGGTAGAAAATATTTTTTATTTTTAACGCGTATTTCTTTATATTTTTATTGAAACAGTGTGTAAACGTGTGAAAATTAACGATTTATCTGGATTTTCAAATTACCTGCTTCTGTTTGTCGATAATTCGTTTCGTTTTTGGGGTGGCTAATTTTTAGCAACAATCGATCTACTTTAATTGATGCAGAGCTCTCTAGTGATGTATTGGACTACATCAGAAGAAGTTGTATAATTTCTTCTATAGATTCATTTATCTTAGTTGCTTATCAGACTTTTTCGTCACACTCTTATTAATCAATCCGTGTTAGAGGTTTGAACTATTTTTTTAATTTTTGAGACCTGAAATGTATATAATATTCTGATAAAACTTTAAACTTCATCATCAGAAAAATATATTAAAATTACATAATTTCGGGAACATCGTAATCGTGGTATATAATTTTTAATTTGTAATTATGGGACTACGTTCCCGAAACATGTCGGCAAATTATACGAATAATTTTAATATATTTTTCTGATGATAAAGTTTAAAAAGTTTCTTCGAATTCGAATCATCAGAAATGTCGTCGATTAAGAAAATGTGTCTAGTAAACTTTGTATCGATTATTAATTGATTCCACTATTATTTTCAACTACTTTCTAATGTAGTTCATTGATTCGTCGGAATTTTTCATGTTATTTCGGTTAACATTAAAGAGAAGCGTCGTCTTTTTCTGATTACCCTTTGTATCGATTTTAATTTTCTGTAGTCGATCGTTTGCGTTGATCTTTTAAAAGCTGCATTTCTGATTTAAAAGAGAAATAGTTTAAAACCGCCTGATATATTGTTGTTAACGTAATTTGCGAAGAAGACGAATTTCTTTCATCCTGGAAGCGGAGGTCGTTGCTATAAGAAAACTGTCGCGATCATAGAGTACTCCACCTGTTTCCGCATTCCACGTTATCATTTTGAGCGTACGATTAATCACGTCGAATCGAAGGAAAAATGTGTCTGGCCAAAGATGGAAGTCTTAGTCGGGCACATGCACTTTCCGAGACTATGTTCGTGTAGCGCAAAGAAACGGCGACAGGCGCGTGAACACAGCCACGCGCTCATGATATCTCCACGTGGACAATTCACCGACTCGCTGATAATGATTTAACACGCTTAGGTCAATTATTCGATGATATTTTTGAGCCGAGAATATACGAGAGACCCCAAAACGGAGGAAAAATTTAAAAGACAGTTTCACTGGAAAGGATGAACGTGCACTCTGAAAGCGGTGTAAGTTACCTGATTTTCAATTAGCTTTTATGTTATCTGCATCGTGCTGTCGCAGTTTTGTTCAAATGTTTACGTAATTTGTATCATTTAAATAGGCAAACGGAACTATTGTAGTTGTATCGAATCGCGTTTTCGGGAAATCAGCAAAGTGTGCTCTCTCTTTCTTGCAGTTTACCGAATTCGGAGGAGAAGGGGAAAAAAGGGGGTCAAAAATGATGTCGGTTAGGTAATTTTCTGCTTTAAATGGCGTTATGCTGTTCTTGGTTATTCGATAAATTAAATCTGTCATTTAACGACGGCGGAAAATTTTTTCTTCTTATTATCGGAACGAATTTTGCGAAGGTAATTCGAAATCGTTGAGCCGAAAATTTTGGAAATGAAGTTTTTCCTCTTTCATTTCGAAAAAATTTAAGAAAAGCAAAAACCGAAAGTCCCAAAAATAGGCTGCCATTAGTTCGCTTCAAACGATCTAGGCAGGCAAAAAACCTGCGCTCTGCGACGATAATTCGTTTTATTTCCTCCGATTTCTTTTTCGGTGCGTACTAGTGGGGAAGCATCTCGTTCCTAACTGTCCACAACATCGGGGGCCGAAAGTTAACTTACAATAAATCTACCGTGTCTAATGCGCGCGGAGCAGCCGGATTGGCCATTTCGCGCGCTGAACTAACAACACCCGAAAGTTGTAAGCGAGGTTTCTGAGATGATAGCGTAAATGAACTATACGAACCGGTGTAATAAACAGTCCGGCCAAATGAGGCTAATCATTAGAATTCTATTCAATGAAGAATAAACGCCTTTTTTTTGTAATTTCCAAAAGCTGTGCGCTCCTGTTAATTTGGATAGGATGCTCAGGACACGACCCACTGGGTTTTTAAGGAGCGGCTATTTCCACGTTTTTCTGGGAGTATGCTCGCAGTTCAGAACGAGTGAACTGGAGTAGCGAGAAATTAAGGGTTCTTTATAAGTCGCGAAATTTCGGCAAATTTTAACTGTTCGTTCCAAAAATGGCAAAAAAAAAAAAAAATTAAAATTGCACAATGCATCTGCGTGTTGTTTTTAGTTGCGTTTTTGTTTTCACGATCTATAATTAATCTTTCAAAACTCCTCGACAGAATGAAGAAAATTCGATGCAGTTGCGGCCATATTGTTGATGAGGATCTTTTTGTGGGCGCTGCCCAACAATCGCAGACATGGATAAAAATACTTTTCTTTTTATGCTGGTCACAGCGCGCATTTAGTTTAAATATATATAATACACCCTGTCAAGAAAGTATCGGGAATTGTTAAATAAAACGAACAATTTTTAATTTTCATCCAAATTTATTTTGTCACCTTCAAAATAACATCCATTCGAAGCGATGCACATATGCCAACGCTTTTTCCACTCGGCAAAGCACTTCTGATAGGCGGTTTCCGGGATGGCCTTTAGCTCTCGCGTCGCATTCGTCTTGATGTCATCAATCGATTCGAAGCGCATTCCCCGTAGCGGAAATTTGAGTTTTGAGAATAGGAAGAAGTCGCAGGGTGCTAAATCTGGTGAATACGGCGGTTGTTCGATGATATTTACCGAGTGTTTGGCCAAAAACTCATTCACAATTATGGCTTTGTGAGACGGCGCATTATCGTGATGGAGAATCCAAGAATTGTCGACCCACAAATCGTTACGTTTACGACGGATAGCCTCTCTCAAACGTCTCAAAACACTTAAGTAAAACTCTTTGGTGACTGTCTGTCCGGCTGGCACATATTCATAGTGTACCACGCCTCGAATATCGAAGAAAACAATCAACATGATCTTCACTTTCGATCGGCTTTGGCGAGGTTTTTTCGGCTTTGGCGCGCCAATTGGCCGCCATTCGGACGATTGCTGGTTCGTAAGCGTGTCGTACTCGTACACCCATGTCTCGTCACCAGTAATTATCTTTTCCAAGAAGGTAGGATCCAAATTGGCTCGATCCAGCATGTCTGCAGCTACCTGTTCTCGGTACTTTTTTTGAAAGAAATTCAGGTCTTTCGGAACAAGCCGAGCCGCAACGCGTTGCATACCCAATTTTTCGTGCACAATCGTACGTACGCTCTCGTGTGACATGCCCAATCCATGAGCCATCTCTCTCAAGCTCACATGACAATTTTCAGCAACGATTTCCTTGATTTTATCGACGTTATCATCGGTCACACTCGTTGAAGGCCGTCCAGAGCGAGGCATGTCTTCGACCGTCTCCCGACCATCCTTGAACGCTCTGTACCACTCGTAAACCCGCGTTTTTGATAAAGCAGATTCACCAAAAGCCTTCTGTAACATTTTCAGTGTATCGGCACAAGAAATTTCGTTCGAAACACAGAATTTAACACAAGTACGTTGTTCAATATTTTCACTCATTGTAAAACTTCGACAAAACACTTCAAGGTCGACTGATTTTAACAGCTGCTGTAAACACACTGGTTGACAGATCGCGCTAAAAATAGGCATCATAATACAAAACAGTTGTACCAACCTGGAAAAAAAAAATTATCTGCCTAGCTATTACCCGGGAGATTTAAATTGACAATTCCCGATACTTTCTTGACAGGGTGTATATTATAATCAGGTATAACGGCTAACAAGACATGAGAGCTTCCCTTTCCTTTAAGGTATCCTGTATATTTTTTCGTCTGCACATTTATTTCCCTTCGGATTGCTAATTGCACGAGTTCTAGTACCGATCTTTTTTAATTACCTTGCTATCTCTCCATAGTAGTTCTGGCCGTCTCCACCTTCCCAAATAACTTTCTTAGTGTCCTGAGTTTCCTTTTGTCCTACGTTCTTTCTTCTTGATGGGTACTAGTCCGTAGCTGATAAGCCCAATAAAAAAGTAAAAAAAAAAAAAAAAAAATGGATTTAAGGAGAATACCGGGTGCAGTTCCTTTCTCTTGGCGTCCTTTACTTTCTCCTCCCCAGATAATTCTCTCTGGTACCCAATTCAATTTCAGATTAGGTATAAACCTGGGAGCGACTTGAATCCGGAACAAGGACAAGTCTTGAACTTGTGACGTTTGATTTGGTAGCTAACCTCAACCACTAGGCTACCGCACTTAAATATGGATATTTCTTGAAAGCACTTTTTTCATCTTCTATCGTTAAAAGATAAAACGGTAGAAAGTAACACTTTTCCGTTATTTTTAATTTCACATAAAATTGCTTTATTCGTCTCTCCACCCGTACTTTATTTTACGCTACCGGGAATATGTCTTCTTTTATTTTTCTCGGGACTGCTGCTTAATCTTTTTCCGAGTTTTATGTAGGCCATTCATTTCTTATTGACAAGACTTCATTCTTCATTGACAGTCTCTATTTTGTTTTCTCTTCGATATTGCAGCAGCTAAGCAAGAACTTCAGACAGATCTCTCTCGATGCCCTGAGAAATTTTCACTCTTATTTACCTTCTTATCTCTTTATGATCTCCGTGACATATTTCCTTATTACCCGTGTTGACCCTAATACTTTGGCCTGTGTTAACAACTGCCGATGGTTCTTTAAACACATTAATTAGCCCTTTGCATTTTTATTATTTTTAATAATTCCGCCGTAGAATGAGCCTCTTTGCCCCGCCCCGATAATGACTATTGTACCGAATTTGATAACTGTTAACGCGTTTGCAAAAATATTTCCGAGTTTTTTTTTTTTTTTTAAATAAATTTATCTAAAATTCTTATTCTGGGCTTTGTTTTATTAAACGTTTTCTATTCCTGCAAAAGAATCTAAAACTTTTTCTTCTTCGTGTTCTTTTATCGCTTTCTTTCAAAACGACCCGCAATTACTTAAATAATGCGAGGCTAATGGTTTTCTTCTGCCGTCTATGTAATAATCCATCAAAACATTATACTAGTTGTTCCTGTTTCTATTCATTGTTCCCATCTGAATTGTTTTCATCGATAGTTTAAAAGAGCTTAATGGTAAAGTTTCCTTTAAACGTTACAAATTCTTACGCACAGAATATCTTCAGTCGACGTTAGCACTTCCGTTTTTCTTCATCGCCTTGTCCTTAACGTGTATTCCGAAATTGTCTTTTAAAATCGTCGTAGTCCTTGACCAGTTTTGTTCTTGCCGACATTTCATGATTGATTATTATAAAAGGTAATGAAAAAGTTAATTCCCGGCTCGAGTTTTCTCCCGATCGCTATGTTAAAGAAGTTCTTATCAATACTCTGCCGTTATGGAAAAAATTTCATTGCGAACCTCAGCTGAATATCCTCTGCGCCGTCTACATTTCTACGCGTTCTATTATTTAGCTTTAAGACGGCTATCTTTAGACCGTTTCTGTTTTCTCTTTTTCTGGAACTAAGTGTTCTTCTTGACCTGCCATTCTCCCCATTTTAATCATTATCAACTTATCCGCATTCCTAATTCCGTTTTCCTACTGATCCTCTTTATCGATAGTTTATTTCGGTTTTCGAATCGTTTAAAATTCACGCTTCTTGCTTCTTTTTACACTTACTACATATATTCGGAGCTCTTCTCTTTCACATTACCCCTGCATGAATTTTTTTCTAACTTTCCTTGTCCCGTAGGTAGAAGTCTCGTATTTATCTCATTGATGAAAATGTATCAACTTGCCACTTGAAATTCACATTTCATCGTCTGCCACAATAGTCTTTTTAACTCCTTACCCTTTCAATCGGTTTATAGCGGTCACGGTATACTTTAGGTATCCACATGTTTTGGTCTTGATTTAGTTTGTCCAATTTTAGCGCGCATCGGTCTTTAATTCTCCGCTTCTTAGACTTTCCTATTCCTTACAAGGTGAACTAAATTTAACTTACATTTTAGCGATTTGTACGGAAAGGCATTCATCGTTATCCGCTTTCTTTTTCTTTCTTTTTCGCCTTTATTACTTTTTTTCTGATTTTCCCGTGTTTATCACTGATATACAGGCGAGAAACGTCTAAAACACACGACCAAAACACATGATCGCACGCTCCAAGTTTTTATTTCCTTCAGCGTATAAATATCGTAGCTTTTAAATTATTATTATTTTTTTTTTTTTTTTTACTTTTTTATTGGGCTTGTCAGCTACGGACGATTACCCATCAAGAAGGAAGAACGTAGGACAAAAGGAAACTGAGGACACTAAGAAAGTTATTTGGGGAAGGTCCAGAACTACTATGGAGAGACAGCAAGGGAGTCAAAAAAGATCGGTACTAGAACTCGTGCAATTGGCAGTCCGAACGGAAATAAATTTGTAGACGAAAAAATATACAGGATACGTTAAAGGAAAGGAAAGCTCTAATGTCTTGTTAGTCGTTATACCTGATTATAATATACTATACATATATATTTAAACTAAATGCCCGGTTGACCAGCATAAAAAGAAAAGTATTTTTATCCATGTCTGATCTTTTAAATTATTTAACCAGGTCTCGTTGACTCGAACATGTCTTTACTAAATTCTAAATTATCTCATCAGCGTGAATTGTAACGACTTGGTTGTATTTCGTAAAAATTTTCTTGATGTAATATATTAGAATTGTACCGTGCTCCCCGTCTTCTCGGTCCTACTCTATGGCAGCAAGAGCTGCTGGACGTTCGATGCTACCTTAAGTACGTGGCACTTTGAATTATATTTGTACAGGCGTTTGCTGAAAATTCGGCCAACTTTAGAAGTCTTTAAACGGAATGAAGAAGTGCCCGCAATTATTAATTGTCATCAAAGGAACTACGATATCACCTAGGCCACATCGTAAGAGGTTACAAATATGAGATTTTACGTCTCGTTATAGAAAGAAAGCTTTTGGGCAAAAACTTAAAAGGTCACCTCAAAACTCAAGAACAACGGATTTCCCCATTGATGGTGGTTCAGTCGCTCACTCATAGGAATGTTCAGGTCTCTGCCGTGGCAAAAAAAAAAAAACATCTCGGTGCAAACAGCCAACCTTCGTGACGGAGACAGCGGATGAAGAAATAGCATGTAAAATTGAAAAAATTTTTATTATCGATTCTACGAACAGCTCAAATTCACGTTTTGTTCAAATTGTTTCATAACAGACTCTTCGTCTGTGCCCTCTAAACAGTAATCCGATGATCCACTTTGACCGAGGATAATGCCAGATCTCGAAGTTCCAGATGAATTTGGCTATATTGTTCTATCGAAATGTCGTGCATATTTTTACCGGTCACATGCGCAGACACTCAGGGGGAATATTATTAACCGATTCACGCGATGAGGTATTTATTTGCGACTGGCTTTATCGCGCCGACCGGAAGTAGTGATTCTCTTCTTGTAGACAGAAGAAACGAATTTACTCGACCGATCTATTTTTGTATTATGTCTCTTTCATTCGGCAAACTTCGATACTATGTTCTAGTGAGAATCGCTATAGTAATCACGCATCTTTTCGAAATCATTCGCAAATATCCTTGATAGAGTATCATGGAATGTGTAATTAAGCTTTTCATAATTTACAAGCCTAATGGACCTGATGAGAATAATGGGGCCAGTTCCTTTCTGTTGGCGGTCTTTACTTTCCGCCCAAATAATTCTCTGGTACTTAATTCAATTTCAAATTAGGTATCTGAGAGCGATTTGGACCCGAAACGAGATAAGTCTCGAACCTGTGTTCTTTGATTTAGTAGCAAAATTAACCCCACTAGGCTACAGAATTTTACATCAATGTTTCTTTCATCGGGCATTTTTCTAATTTCCAAGATTTATCTCTAATACTTTTCTCCTTCTTTTCCGTCCAAGAAGCATTTTACTGACAAGTCATTAAATTATTTTCCCAATCTATCATTTTAATCAATTTCTACCTTCAAAATGGAGACACTGTTTCAATTCTGGACTCTGAATTTCAGTTTTCGCTATGCCCTTAAGAGACTAAACTAGATCGTAAACGTGATTGTATTATTTTATTTCACATAAATTCTTAAAGTAGTTCCGTAAGAAAATTTTTTAAAGCGTGTAACCAGTAAACGGATGAGTTTTTCTTTTATTTTGATGTAGTAGCTAATGACACGATTTTTCAGAAATTCTTGGCCGAACTCGATGCTTTTCGCTACTATTTCGTTCGAATGTAAACCCAGTGAATTGTGTTTTTCGAAATTCTCGTCTCTCATTATAGATTAGTACCAATTAAATTTGGATTACGAGTACGCAATCATTTATAATAGCATTTATTGACGTTAATGAGTATATGTCACAGTGCTTTTGTTCAGTTCGGTTCGCTGCTAATTATAATTTTGTTTCAAATGGTTGTCGTATCTTTCTGTATGTCAATGTCTTTAATTGCAAATACGTAGTGTCTGTCTCCGTCTCTCTCCCTTTTTTCTTTTCTTTATATATGTGTGTGTGTGCGCACACTTTAATACCCTTAATCACAGATTAGTCGTTTTATGGAGTTTTTCCACTAGTACGACGGTACCAAATGTGATTAACAGTGACGTATGAGACTTATTCCATGTTATTTATCAAACAATTTGTTTTCCGTTTTTTTTTTTTTTTTTTTAAGATAAGATTTAATTTTTTTTCCCACTAAAGATATACTACTTAAAATACCGTTCGCTATTTAGGTCAATGATGGAAGTTAACGGACGCTTTTTGCAATTTAACGATTAACGTATAGTTGCTAGACAACGAGTAATACGTAGCTTTCGGTAAATTATAATTACATCTTGTCATCTTGAACAGAGCTGAGCCGACTATTTCGCGTTTTTCTCTGACTTTTCCTGGTTTTCCTTCGGGTTTTTTTATTTGTTCTCATTGTGTTGTTTTCGATTTTTCCTTTTATTTCCTCGCCGAGCTAATTTGTTTGTATCTTTTAAAATAATTATCTCTTTTTTCCTTCTTCATTCGTATCGTACGTATATTTTTGCGGAAAAGTAAGGCTGTTCGCCACTGACATCCTCTTCTCCGGCACCTTTTTGATCTCTTGCCGCCTTGATTCAAGGTGCTTTCTTAACCTACTCCAATGCCCGGCTTTCTATTTTAATGAAAGTCACATTGCGCAGTTAAACAGATTTATTTCATATAAAAAAAGTAACTTTTTTCGCAATAAAACTCGCTTTCCCGGACATCGGGTGCATGTGACAACAATGATTTTCTTTACACGAGTATTTCAGTCTAAGCTAAATATAACGATGTCGTCGGAAATAACGAATTGTTAGCGATGATTTTAATGAAGAAAAGAAAAAAAGGTGAAAAATGTTTTAAAAGTATAACCGCTAATTAGAAATTCATAAAAAAAATCATTTTACACATAGAAAAGAAATAGAATGTTTTTGGTTGTTGATATGTTTGTTTTTTGTGACGTTTTCTTCCTAGTATTTTTAATGTTACGATTAAAATAATATTTTTCCGCTTCGGTTTTCAGATACGTTCGTGCAATTTGTCGAAGAATTTATTATAATGGCTGTTATTTCTCTACGAATTTATTTTTATGCAGGACGAAGGTCATCAACTGACCACCTTGTGAAAAGAAACTAATATCATCAGATGACTAATATTAGCATTTCGCGCGTATTTACGAAATGCGTTTTTTTTTTTGTTTTTTTTTTTTGTTTTTTTTTTTTTTGTTTTTTTTTAGTTGGGGGATTTTAATGCAGAGTCAAAGTGATAAATATTCGTTGTCGCTGCACTTCGTATGAATTTCATATTTTTCTTTTCGAAATAACTCCTGTCTTTTTTCACTTTCGCCACTAGGAAAACTACAAATAGTTTTGTCCGATATTCCCTAATTATGCCATTCACGCGAAATACTTTACTTTTTAAATTTGCTATTAAATATCATGTCTTCTTCTTCTTCTTCTTCTTCATCCGCCGTCTCCGTTACGAAGGTTAGCGATCAACAGGGCAATGTCTTTTCTAGACATGGCAGATCTGAACATTTCAATGGGTGAACAGCGGAACCAACGATGGAAATCATATTTGTCCACGAATTTTGTGGGCGACCTTTTAATCTTTTGCTCAAAAGCTTTCCTTCCATAATGAGACGTAAAATCTCATATTTTTGGTCTCTCATGATGTGGCCTAGATAACGTAGTTTACTTTCCTTAATCAAATGTAATAATTCCGGGCGTTTATTGATTCTTTTGAGGACTTCTTTATTAGTTACTTTTAAGATCCGCGGAATTTTCAGCATACGCCTATACGAATATAATTCAAAGGCCTGTATACTTCTTTCTGATAAAGCATCTAACGTCCAACTCTCGTTGCCATACAGTAAGACCGAGAAAACGTAGCAGCGCAGAATTCTAATTCGTAATCCAAGATTTAATTCCCTTCTGCTGAGCAGGTTCTTCATTTTTATGAGCACTGCTCTCGATTGCTCTATTCGCGATCGGATTTCTTTCTTACAGCTACAGCTGTCGTCGAAAAAGGTACCCCCAGGTGTATCTAATTGATTTGACCTGTTCTAGTTTTGTCCCATCTGCTTTTACCATTCATCGCACAGACTTCTTAGAGAACACTATAACTTTTGTTTTAGAGCTGTTGATAGTGAGTCCATAAGCTTTGCTATAGTGTATAAGTTTGTTCATCATTTTTTGTAATTCTTCCTAACTATCAGTTACATTCAGACATAGTCATTCGTATGTCGTATATTACTAATTGTGACTCGATTTACCTTGATCATACCGTCATTCTCATTAAGCGCTTCCCTGAATATTTCTTCTACATATAAATTGAAAAGCAGAGGAGACGGTATCGCTTTCGAAATCCTTTTTTAATTTCTATATCCTCCGATGTTACACTTTCGATTTACTGGCAGTAAAATTATCAAAAAATAGTACGCGCTTTTTTTGATTATCCGCTATATAGATATTATCTCTAGAACTACTTCCGAACCAAGTGGTAATGTTATCGTCATCACAGTTTTTTCCACATAGTACAAAGGAAAATTATAGCAGTATAACCAGTGGCGGATCCGCGGGGGAGGGATTGGGGAGATCCCCCACTCCCCAAAAAGAACCAAAGCCTCTATGAAAAAAATTGTTATAACAGAGGAACTTAATTTATGCTATAACAGATTTGTATAAATGTTATACACCTATGGATTTTAATAATTAATATTTAATACTATTTTCTAGTAAAACTATTAATGTTCCCTTTTTATTAGATGTTGTCGATCTTTTGACATTTTTATCCATTTTTAATTTTTATTTTGCAATTTTAATTAAAAATAAAGTTCAATGAGAAATATATATGTATTTAAACTTGCTCACGAACAAAGAGAATTCGGATCGGATTACTAACAAAAATAAAGAAGGAAGTAAAGTGTCTAATAAAAATACTTTCTTACTATTTCTAAACTACCATATTTAAGGTATAATTTTATAATTTCGTTTTATTTTTCAGCCCTAAATATAGGACAAAAGTTAAATTAAAAGTTGTAATAATCACGTATTTTTAAAACATTTTTAAAACATTTCTAAAGAGGTGGTCGCTATTTGATTTTCTTTATTAAAAAGGGGGTCTTTCTTAAATCTACGCCTACCGTAGAAGATTTTACGTAATTATATAATCCCCCCCCCCCCCGCAAATTTCCTTCTAGATCCGCCCCTGCTATAACTGCGTCCGATAGTTATCCAAACTACATCTTACCGCGGCTAAATTATTTTATAGGGTTTTCGTGTAATATCCAACCATTTCTTCTTCATCAACCGCAAGGTTTTCGAGAAATAAATTTCACTTCCGATAACCTTTTATAGCTCCCATCTATTAATGGTTTTATCTCTTAAATGAATTTTCATTTCTATACCTACTACGGAAGTGTTATTATTTGCAAAATATGAATGCAGGATTTTTTTTTTTTTTTTTTTTTTTTTTTTTTTTTTAATAATAAATTTACAAATATAAATCTAGGCGCCGTGTGTAACTTCCTGGGCTATTACGGCACCTAAACTCACTTGAAATTACAGAAGGCGGTGGAGTCTGTTCGATGCTGCAAAATTCAACACTGCCCGAACACAATCCGGGTAGTTCGACAACAGACGGTGGGGTGAGGTATGACTAGAAGAACAAGAAGTATGCCGGCACCATTTCAGCAGATGCTCTACAGTTGGTGAGGCCATGAACCCGCACAGAGGACAAGTGACCGGAGGGGGAGCTCCTTCAAAGACGTAATTGTGTGATGGTGCACTGTGCCCCAGACGCAGTCTCGACAGGATCGAGAAATCCCTACGTGTGACGGGGAACGGCGGCCACCATGGATCGGTCTCCGACTTTATGGACCTGAGCCAGGTTGTTTATTCTGACCATACACATAGTTTGCTCCACTCCGCCGCAAAGTGCATCAGAAAGACTCATGCGCCAAAACGAGACAGTAAAGCGTTAAACGGCATCGGGCTAGATAGAGTTGCCTTAGCAGCCAAGTCAACCCGCTCATTGCCGGGAACTCCAACATGACCAGGGACCCATAAGAATGTGACATATACCTCAGATCGTGAAAGTTGGAATAGGAGGTTTTTTATTTTAATTATTAGAGAGTTGCAACTGTCTGGACTCTGGATGGCTTTGATAGATTGAAGTGAGTCTGTAATCAGAAGGGCATTTTGAGACGCTGGGTTGGAAGAATATGTTTCAAGGCAAAGAAGGATCCCAAACATTTCTGCCTCTAAAGTAGAGCAGTAGTCGTTTAGGCGCTCGGTGTACATTACACCTCCAATTTCATAAGCGCATGCAGTTGGTGAAGGAGAATTAGTAGGACTCGTTTTAGCTGCGTCTGTGTACATGTGAATGTAGTTAGGGAAGGAGGCGAGTTTATTTGATACTACTTGAGACATGGGTATAGAAAGGTTAGATGCTCCTAAGGGATCTGCTAAAGATATATTCATAGATGTTGAGACATGAATCCAGGGCGCTAAAGCGGTCGGATTAACATGGTGATCGCTCCAATTTATGCCTACCTTAGAAAGAAAAGTTAAAGCCTTGACTAATGGATCGCCAGGAAAGGATGGGAATGGGATTTGGAAGTTACTGGTGGAAAAATGATCTAGTAAGGAATAACGAAAAGAATCTCGAAAGGTGAGATAATCGCGAATAATAGATAAAGGAGGAAGGCCCACCAAAGCACAAACGCCCAACGAAGGAGAAGTTCGGTGCGCCCCAAGTATGATACGTAAAGAAGTATTATGGATAGGATCGATAGATTTTAGAAGAGTTTTATTAGCAGAAGAATAGACCTGACAACCGTATGACAGTTTACTCAGGATAAGGGCTTTGTATACTGATAACAGCAATTTTGGATCTATATTGTACTTGTGGTTGGATAAACATTTCATGATGGACAAGGATTTCATGCAACTACGCTTAAGGATAGACATGTGTGGAGCCCACGATAATCTTTCATCGAACGTTAGACCCCCAGAAACTTTATGGAAAGAAGAAATGGGATAGGTACATGTTTTAGGTAGAGGGTGATATCAGGATTGGAAATAGGACGACGCTTCTTTAGGAATTCGACACATGCAGTTTTTGAGGATGAGAAATCCAAGCCATTCTTTTCCGCCCAGTTTTGTAATCTATTGATCGTGTCGACTGTAGGATAGACATCGCATTAGCGGGGAAGTTTGAGGGAAGAGATATGTTAAGGTCATCAATGAACAAACGGGCTGTTACCGGCGGCCTTATGCACTCTGCTATATCGTTTATATAAAGGATAAACAAGGTTACGCTTAAAGGCGAACCCTGTGGAATTCCATTTTCAGTCGTGAAGGATAAAGATACTGAAGAGCCTATTCTTACTTGAATAGTTCAATCAGTGAGGAAGCTCTGGATAAAATTGCCCATATTACCGCTAATTCCGGCGTTCTTCAGCTTTTTAAGCACTCCATATCGCCATATGCGGTCGTAAGCTTTCTCTATGTCAAAAAAGACTGAGTAGAGATGCTGTGATCTACTGTGGGCTGTTAGGATTTGCCTTTGTAGGCTAAGAAGATGAACGAGTGCAGATTTATATTTTCGGCCGCCTGCTTGGATTGGAGAAAGGATTTTCTTCGATTCAAGATGGTTCACCATTTTCTCCATTACCTTAGAAAGGACTGAGATCAACGAGATGGGTCTATAGCTTTGCGGAAGGAAGGGGTCTTTGTTCGACTTGACAATCGGAATAAGGAGAGTTGTTTTTAAGGATTGTGGGATAAAACCAAAAGACCAAATTTGGTTGTAGATGCCGAGCAGGAATAATCTAGCAGGAAGATGTTTGAGCATAAAGGAATTTATAGAATCCACTCCAGGTGCGCTATTCCGTATGTTGCAGTTTAGTTGATAATTTAACTCGTGGATTGTAAAAGGAAGATTTAAAGGATCATTTTCGTCGGAATTAAAAGATATTGTTTGTTGTTCCACGGTTAGTTTCATGGCCGCAAAGGAAGGATCATATAAGGAGGACGACGAGGAATTCTTAAAATGGAGCGCAAAGATTCTCACAACGTCAGACTCTTCTTTAATCAGCGAACCATTCAAGAGTAACGCAGGAGTCAAAAAATGATTCGAGACTCCATTGAGAGACTTGATTCTTTTCCACATAACGGTGCTGGGTGTATCTTTCGTAATAGAAGAGACAAAAAATATCCAAGACTGGCGTTTCTTTGTCCGAATAAATAACCTCGCGATGGCTCTGCGCTTTTTGAATTCCACTAGATCACTGAGTAATTTGGTGGTCTTGTACTTACGGAGAGCTCTTTTTCTCTCAGAAATGGCTGCGCTAATCTCTGGGCACCACCAAGGTACCCGCTTATGCTGTGTATATGATGTTAGTGGAATGGATGCTACAGCGGCAGTGTTAATTGCTTTCGTGAGCTTCTGTAGGTTCTCCTCTACCGATAGTGAGAAGTGGTGTGGGACAATAAATCCTGACTTATATTTGTCCCAATCTGCTCTGTGAAAAGCGAAACATCTAACCGACCGCTTGGCTCTCGCCTTCGGCACCATGGGAGGAATATTGATGAAAATTGGGAAATGGTCGCTAGAGCAAAGGTCTTGATGTACGGTGCTTGATAAAAATGGGAATAGTGCAGCCGATGCAAAAGCAAGGTCTAAAGTAGAGAAAGAATTATAAGAAAAATTGAAATGTGTGTGTGAGGGGTGAGGAAGTAGCAGGAGGTTACTGTTCAATAGGTAGTCGGAGATTATCGTTCCATGAGCGTTGTAACGTGTGGATCCCCACAATGGGGAATGAGCATTAAAATCGCCCAACAAAAGAGTTGGGTATCCTATCTGAGCTAGCAGGGTATCAAACTGCATTTGAGTAATCCTTTCGGAAGGAGGAAAGTAGCAGTTACAGATATTTATACAGGAAAAGGGGAGTGATGGAATTGTAACTTGGACCGCCATCACTTGTAATGCGGTATTTAATATTAATTGTTGAGAAGGGAAACTGTCTTTTACCAATATGGCGACTCCTCCGCTGGCTACTGAACCCTGCGTGTAGTCAGATCGATAGACAGTGTAATCTTTAAATAAGGGAGAATGTACTGATTTTAGATGTGTTTCTTGCAAGCAAACTATGGTTGGAACATGATGGATTTAATATACCGGATTTTTCTAATATGTTGCTCATCGGTGTAAAATTATGGAACAAAAGTTGCGGACACAAAAGATTTAACGAAAAAGCTGAAAATTGTGACACCTGATGCGATTCTTTTAAACTCGATAAAAAGAATAAGGCGCGCGTAAGAAGGCAGTTCAATGAATAACGTCGAATCGAAAAAATTTAATCGTATTATTTTTTAATCTACTATTAGTAAAGTAGCGTACTGTTGACGGGGCGCCGGGGATTGTGAATTTAAGCTTTTAATAATGCTGATAAGCCCGATGGATCTGAAGGAAATTGTTAAATGTGCATACAAAAAACAAACAAAAAACAAATAAATAAATAATTTTTTTTTTTTTTTTTTTTTTTTTTTTTTAAATAAAAATAATAGTGAGGATTTCCATGCGCTGTGTTTAACTACTGAGGCTATTACAGCACATGGAGCCTACTTAGGAAGGTTAAACTCTATGGTATAGGCCGCTGCTACGCACGAAAGCCAACATAGCTGCGACCGCAGACGGAACGTTCGATAAGATCTTAGAGATAGAGGTGGTAGTGAAATAGGTGGATCTTGGTGCCGCAAAAGATAAACATTCGAGAAGGAGGTGAGATGTAGACGGGGCGCTTGGTTGACCACAGAAGAAGCAGACATTTGGGGGTGCTTGTCCCGTGAAGATATACCCGTGCGAAAGGGTTGTGTGACCTGTTCGGAGGCGATTCAAGACAGAAAAATCTCTGCGAGAAATTCCGTCTATGGGCCACCAGGGTTCTGTGGTTGATTTTATGCTTCGGAGGAATGTGCTTGCGGATTTCCATTCCTGTTGCCATTCTTCTCCAGTTTGGTGCATAAATAAATGGGTCATTGTGGGGGGAAGAGGGGGATTACATGGCATTGGAGAGAATAGTGTCGCCTGAGCTGCTCGATTGACGCGCTCATTACCTGGGACTCCTACATGGGCCGGCACCCATAGGAAGGATATTTCAGAGTTTAGGTGGGATAGTCTGTATAGTAGGTAGTGGACTTTTCTTATCAGGGGGTTTTTGGGTTTTATTTCTGAAATAAGTTGAAGGGAATTTAAGAAGTCAGTTATAAGTAGGGCCTTTTGGGACTGGGGGTTAGTATCAGTATAGTGTTGAATGCAGAAAACAATCGCATATATTTCAGCGTCCAGTGCTGTGCAGCAATCATGCAGTCTGACTGACTCTGCTGTTTTTGATACTTCGAAGGAGCATGCCGCCGGTGACTGATAACCTTTTGCCTTCGCTCCATCTGTGTAGAGGCATACATGATCGGTGTAGCTCGCTATGGTGTTTTTTACTATTTGTACTACGTTTGGGGGATATTGTGCTTTATTGAATTTTGTGAGAGATATGTTTATATTTGTGATCGGCTGACTCCAGGGGGGTACAGTTATTGCGAAATCTGGTAAAGCTCTTGGGATTGAGGGGATTTGAAAATGACCCATAACTGAAAAAAGTTCAGGCACGGGATCGTTCCCAAAACTCCCATTAGGGGATATGGTGGCCGGCTCGGGTGACGGGGTCTTAGTATTACTAAGGAGGGAGCTCAGTTCTTTAAAGTTGTAATATTTCCTATAATAGGATAGTGGGGGACAACCTGCCAGTGCACACAAACTTACAACAGGAGTAGAGGGATGAGCGGAAAGAATAGACCGGAGGGCCGCAAAATGTACAGGATCTAAGGATCTTAGCACACTATTGGCGGCTGAGGAGTACACCTGGCACCCGTAATTGATTCGCGAAAGGATGATTGATCTATATATTGTAAGGAGTAGTTTTGGATTTATGTTGTATTTGTAATTCGACAGATATTTTAGGATGGACAAGGATTTTAGGCATTTAGCTTTGAGCTCACGTATGTGATCGCGCCAGGAGAGTTTTTTATCAAATATTAAGCCTAGAAACTTAACTGATGGACGGTTTGGGATAGGAACACCATTTAGACTCAGGAATATGCTGGAAAGTGCGTTTTGGCGTCCCCTGTGGAAATCAACATATATTGTTTTTGTTGAGGAGAAGGTCAAACCGTTGTCATTGGACCACTTTTGGAGCTTTTTTATGGATTTTTGTAGGATATTTTGAGCGTTTATAGGATGGTTGGATGATAGGGAGATGTTTAGGTCGTCCACATAGAGCCGGGACGTTACAGGGGCGGCAAGACAGTCAGTTAAATCGTTAATGTAGTATATGAACAAGGTTGCACTTAAAGCAGAGCCTTGTGGTACTCTATTTTCCAACAGCATCAGTTCAGACGTTGATGAACCAGTCTTAACTTGGATCGTTCTATTGTCTAAGAAGCTGTGTAGGTATTTACCCATTTTTCCGGCGATTCCCGCCGTTCGCAGTTTTAGTAGTAGGCCATGACGCCACAGGCGATCAAAAGCTTTCTCTAAATCGAAAAATACTGCATAGAGGTGCTGTTGACGCTGAAACGCCGAGAGTATCTGCCTTTGCAGGCTAAGTAGTTGGCTGACTGTTGATCTTGCCTCTCGCCCGCCGGCTTGGTTAGGAGAAAGAAGACTTTTCTGTTCGAGAAAAAACAGGAGACGCCTATTAACCATCTTCTCCAGCGTTTTGGAAATGACACTCAATAACGAGATAGGACGGTAACTTTCGGGACGGGAAGGGTCTTTGTTTTCCTTTAGTATTGGGATTATATTTGCCGACTTCCATTGCGCGGGGATGTTTCCAGAATTCCAGATTTGATTGTATATGTGTAGGAGAAAATGTTTTCCGGAAATTGGGAGGTACTTAAGCATGTATGGGTGGATGCCGTCGGGGCCAGGAGCAGTGTTGGATGTATGGTGGTTGAGTTGGAAATTTAGTTCTGAGATGGTAAAATTACTATTGTATGATTCATTGGATTCGGGTGGAATGTGCACTGGCTGTTGCTCTGCATGGTATTTCATGCTACGGAAAGCGGGGGGATACTTTTCTGATGACGATGCTGCGGTGAAGTGATTGGCAAACGCTTTGACAACGTTAGCTTCATCCGTTATTAGACTGCCATTGATGTTGAGAAGGATGCGTTTTGGGACAGTGCTAATTCCATTGATGGATTTTATTTTATTCCATATGGTCCTATTTGACGTTGATGAGGAGATGGATGAAATAAACTGTGACCAGCACTCTTGCTTTTTGTCGCGAATGAGAGCTCAGGCAAGGGCTCGGCACTTCTTGAAGGCTACTAAGTCAGATAGCGACCGAGACTATTTATACTTTCTGAGTGCTCGTTTACGCTGTTGGATTGCAATGTGGATCTCTTTGCTCCACCATGGTACTTTCTTAGCTCGAAAATTGTGGGAGGTGGGTATCGATAAGTAGGCAGCATCTAGTATAGTATTAAGAAATATCTTTAAATTGTCTGATAGGGACTCGCTAGGAGCTGGGATTTTAATTCCGGCTGTGTATGCCGTCCAGTCTGCCTTGTGAAATGAGAATCTTGGGGGTCTTGGGATTGGTGGTGATGAATGATATCCTGTGAAATGCAGAAATACAGGGAAATGATCGCTGGAGCAAAGGTCGTCATGGACAGATGATTTAAGTTTCGGGAGCAGTAATGGGGATACTAATGCCAAGTCAATTGTTGAGAAAGTGTTATGGGAGAGGTTAAAATGTGTATGGTTAGGTGGGGGGAGAATGCACAAATCGTGCTCCGTTAGTATGTTTGTAATAATTGATCCATGTCTGTTGGTGGACGTCGCTCCCCATAGTGGTGAGTGAGCGTTAAAGTCTCCAAGTATGACCATTGGGCTTACTAGTTGAGATATGGCATTTTGAAGGTCTGCCGAGTGTACCATATGGTTGGGGGGAAAGTAGCAGTTGCAGATCGTTAGTGTGGACCTCGATAGATTGTGTAAGAGAACAGATATCGCTACCATCTGAAGGGGTGTATTCATTCTGACCGATACAGCCGTGATCGACGTGTGCACTAGAGTTGCTACTCCTCCGTTTACTCGGTTGCCTCCGATATTATCGCATCGGAATAGACTATAGTGTTTTATTCTTGGCTTGTCTCTAGGCTGTAAATGCGTCTCCTCCAAGCAGGCTACTAATGGAGAATATGTGGCTAATAGGTGTTCTAGTTCGGCTTGATGGTTAATAAAACCTCTGCAGTTCCATTGCATAATTATATTATTACTCGCCATGTTGCGTGTTTCTGTGTTGTCTTGTGAAGTCTGTGAGTGTTGCTAGTCGATGTTTGATGTCAAGTTTGTCATAGTATTCGTGTGTTAGTGGGTAGAGCTTTCCTCTGACGTATTACCATCGGTGGATAGGCTGCTCAGACTTTTCAGTATGCGAGTACATCTATTTTTTAAACTTGTGTTCTTCAGAGATGGTTTGGCGGCTGCAATTAGGTGAAACAGTCCATCTTTATCCTGTGTGAAATTGTGTGCATAGGTTATGTAGTCAGGTTTGGAAGCAATGTTACTCAAGAATATTTTGAAATCGTCAAGGTTGATGATGAAGTTAGATTGGTCATTGTCAAACATCGGTTTGATTTTCTCAACTGCTTCGTCGATGTTAGTGACTTTTTTCTGTTTTGACTTCTGCTTAACCGGCTCAGTGATGTGCTGCATGTCTGGTGGTATTTTGAATTCGGTTTTCTGTTGGGCCTGTTGCTGTAAAACGTTCTTCCCTTCTGGCTGTGGTTTCGAAGTATTTTTGAACTCTGATTGGATTGGTGGGCTATTTATTTGTTCTAGTTGTACTGTTTGGTTGTTGTCATCTTCCGGTACCGGGATATTAAATTTCTTTATTGCAGGTTGTGATGTTGCAGATAATATAGGGTCGCCGGGCAGAGAATCCGGTGTTGTTGGATGGGGGCGTTTCGCATTTGGAATTACTTGGTCGGCTTCCATTGCTCTGTCAATGTCTAGATGTGGGTGGGGGGGGGGGTAGGCGATGTAATTGGTTGATTAGTTTTCCCTTTTTTATTTATGCAGCTGCGGCATGAGTGGTCGTCTAAGTGGAGGAATATTCGGTGATCATGTTCATTGTGGGTTAGTATAAAGGAGTCAGGGATGTTTGAACAATTAACCTGCTCGATGTAGACTTGTCTGCGCCAGCTGACAATATGTCCGAATTCAGCGTCGTTTGGGTTGACTCGAAGGATGGCTATAGGAGTGATTAATTTCAGTGAAAAAACTGAGGCAAGATGTGAAAGTATAAGCTGGTTCGGGATAGTGGGAGAGACGTTTGACATAATTAGTTTGTTAGATGGGTTTTTTAAACGTCGTGCAGTGATTACTTGTGAGCTTATTTTAATTCTGCCTCCATGTTCGAACAGCATTTCAACGTTGGATTTCGATTTTAAAAATATTGCAACTCGGTCTCTACTAATTCTCGAGCCTGCTATTACGTTAGCTGCTCCACCAACTAGATCTTTTAATGCTAAGAAGAATATTATACCCTGTTCCTCTGTTGGGTAATTGAAATCGGTTAGCGGGGTTATTTTCTTTGCGGTTTTTACTTTTTCAGAGAAAGATACTGGTACACTTGGCGCAGTCGGAAGAGTTGTATCGGAGACGTTGTTTTGGGTTTTGTCGTTTAACGCGGTCGCCGCTGGGCTGTCTACATTAAGAGTAGTAGACGGCTGGCAGCGCGAGTTGATCGCGGAAGATAAATCATCTGTACGCTGTGGATTTGTCTGTACGTTAGGCTGGTTCTTATCGGAGTTGCTGATAAGGCTGGTGTCGTGTGTTGGTGTATTCTGTGTGTGTGTGTGCGATTTACCTGTTGTGTGTGGTGAGGACTTACTACCGGTTGCGCTGTTGCTTACGTCGGGTTTAGACGGCGCTTTCGGCTTGCCGGCCGGCTTCCCGTTTGCGGGCGGCGGGCGGTTCATCGTAATGCGATGTTCTTATCACTATGTTAATACTACCTGATTTGAGAAGACAACGATTCACTTTAATTCAACATGAAATAAATAAATAATCCGTTATTTAAGTAATTACTCTCTTTATAGAACATCGACCGAAAGATTTTTAAATTCAAGCGTGTACGGGTTTCGAAAATTGACAATAGTAGTAACCGGCAGAGCTAGGTTTTTCAATGGCTAAATAAATATTAATAGAAACTTCCTTATGTCAAGCAGGTCAGAAGATTCCCAAGTTTAAATATATAGTATCTACTGAGCGTGAAGTAGGACTTGTTTCTGATGTTATTAAGAACTTTCCGATTATGAAAGCCAGACAAGTAAATTTCGAATATATTCCATTGAGTAAGAAATGTATTTTATGTTACAATTTCATTAAAAAAAATTTTATCTTGTATTATTATTATTATTATTATAAATGTTTTTTTTTTTTTAATCTTATATTACTATTTGTTATATTTATCCGGTTTAATAGGAAAATAGTATTAAAACTTTAAAGACACCTTACACTGTCTTACATCGGCGGATTTGAAAACATGTTACCCTTCAAGGAGCGCTGGTCGAAATTTGACCAGGGTGCTACTAAGGCAGGCCCCGGGAGTCAATATTGACCGCGCACAAAAAATATAGAAATGAATTTAAAATTATTCAGATTTTTTCATTTTAGCGTATTTTATTGTTGTTTACATTTGCGTTGTTATGTAAACTATGTTGCGCAAATTTCGAAAAGTTAATTTAAATATATGGACTTTTCTTCTTTCGACGGCTCTACCAACTAGAAATATATTTTTCGGCCTCGTCACAGAAGCTCTAATAGCCAATGGCAGATAAAGTGCGAAAAGTAATTCAAAGAAATTCCTCTGAGATGTTCAAATTTTCAAGAAGAAGTTTGAAAAAAAAAAAAAAAAAGCAACAGTTTGAAAAGTCACGATGTAAAACTAACAAGTGTATAAGAAAAGAATCGAAAAATTCCTTCCGATTTTTCGAGAGGGGAAGTTATTGAATAATAACTACCTTTTTAGCGCTTCCTCCCACTCTGGCCTTTCTTCTTTTTGAACAGTCACAATTATCTAGATTGGAAAAAGTAGGAATAAAAGTTTTAAAATTCGTATTTAAGAAGAACAGATCTGATTTTACTGTGAAACGATTAACGGTGAAAATGTATACACATTCATTGAGAGCAGTGTATCGCTGCAGATTCCGAGAGCAATAGACATGCGTACGATAGCAGCGAGAAATGATATAGAATCCGTAATTGACAAAAATTGATCTTTGGTACGGACCAGTTATCGATATCTTTTATTCGGTAGCGGTAATATTTCGGTGCGATACTTTTATTCTACATTAATGTTGAAATGCTCTGAAATCGTTCGATACTCGCTTACTGGGTTTATAAAACACGGCGTTAAACATTCGGGAACGTCATTGATGAAATAAAAGAACTGTTTTTTTTTATGTTTTATTTATTTATTTGTCGTTTTTTTTTTTTTTTGCCCGCCAATAACTATTAAATTTTGTTAACATACAGAGCGAGATCTAACTCAATGGAAATTCGTTGTCTAACTAACAACCCCTCCGTAGGTGTCTAAAATATCAGTCGGCGATTTTACCGCGAATTAAGTGTCTACAAGTTATCTTAACAAACAGGTTTTATTAGTACAAAATACTACTCAATGCTTGCCAAATTTTATCATTGCATGTAAATATATTATATATATACATACATGTGTGTGTGTGTGTGTGTGAATATGAAGATTATTTAATAAGTACGTTTTTATGTCACTGCAAAAAAAGGAAAACACGACCAAAATACATAGACAATCAAAAAAAGTTGTTCCGGTTGACTGCCGATTGCGAAGATGTCACCATCAACAGGTGTTCTAATCTCCGAGAAGTACTAATACAACAGAAATGGAGCTACAACTATGCTGTACCGTCGACTGCGAGCTTCGAAGTGGTGCAAAAGGGATATTCTTCCAAAGAGTATCAGTGGAAAGATGAGAAGGTCTGTGCTGCGAGTTACCAAGAAGCGTTGTAAACGTCACAGAAGACTATTGAAAAACAAAGACAAAATTATCACTCAAGTATTTTTACTGCACATATATCGCGCGCGTTTTTGAAGTCATTCAAATGGAAAATTTTCTCGCATATAGCGCAGTCGTTCTATTTATCGCCCCTCCTGATCGCTATCTTTTTATTTAGCTCAAAGTCGAATTCGGTTGTGAAAGGCTTACACAAATGTCATAGAAGTTAAATGTGCCGTGTTGTCGTATCTCCAAAATTTAGCGATTAACCACGATAGGACCATCGATGTAGTAAAATTATTATTCTGTCGTTAAATAAATCGTTTAGAATTTCTGGGCGATTATGCGAGGAAATAATAGTTTTCTGTGAACATGTTTTCAGTTCAGCTTTAGTAGTTGCGTCCTATCTTTCTACAGGGGCACAGAAACGTATTAACCGATCCTCGTGTATATGCATATTATAAAGGTACAAGATAACAAATTGGGTATAAAGGCAACAGCTAGTCCTGTAGTAAAACTAGCTTTAATCAACCTAGGGAAAAATCCAAAATCAACGAAATTTTAAAATTTAGGGTATCGATGCTAATTTCCCCTCTTGCTCTCTTACTCCTTTTTATTCCTTCATCTTACGTAACTAGCGTTTTTCTACTAACAAAACTCCTCTTCTATCTCTTATCGCTGGCCGCCGTTTCTCTGAATATCTACACTCACGAAAAACTCCCCTTATTTCTCCTTCAAGTTTTGCTCTTTTCTTCATCCTATTAACTGCGTTTGTTCTCTTCATCATGTTGTTAGATCAGAATTTCTACAGAATCTTAGCTCTTTTTTCCACAACCATTTTTCGATCTTCACAGATGGCTCCAAGGGACCCAGTGGTGTTGGTGGTACAGCTTTCTTCTGCCCTTCTCTCAATTACTTCGAGTCCTTCAAACTTCCCTCCTTTTGTTCAATCGTTTATGCTGAGTCTTCTGCTATTCTGCGTGCCCTTCTTTTTATCAAATCTTCACCAACCTCTCGCAATTTCCTTATCCTGTCCGATGCTCAAAACATGCTACAGACTATCACGTCTCCTCTCCCTTCTCACTAAACCGACTACGTTATTCTTCTTATTCGCTCCTTGATTCATGATTCCTTCCTTTCCCATTTAATCCAAACGAATTTTTTTTTGATTCCTGGACATGCCGGAATGGAACTAAGTTGTTGACTCATTCGCTCGGTTATCTTCCTCTTCTGATAGATTTCTTCCTATTGTCTTAGCTTCCAATACTCCAGCCCGGATTCCTTTTTCTTGTCTATTCAACCGTTCCTTCCTCGCTTCCCCCGGTTTTTCAACTTTCTTTCTATGCGCCGCTTCAACCTCTCTTTGATTTGTCGCTTGCGTTTTGGGCACAGTTTGCTCCCTTTTTCCGTTATTCTCTTGTGCCTTCTCCCTATTGTCTATTGTACTCCTTCAACAACCAATTCATTCGTGATCCCGACCATATAATGTTCGGTTGTTCGTCGATTTTAACTGAACACAAACTTCTTTTTATTCCTTCCTCTTACAAACCGGTATTACCACTCCATGCTATGCTTCATTCATTCTCCCCTTTCCTTGTCCTTCTGTTATCCTAGCTCTTGGTTCTTTCCTATCAGTTATCTCTAATCGTGTAAGGATCTGAGCTTCTCTTGCTCCCTTGTTCCAATGTTTTTGGGCCAATGTCCATGTTGACGAACCCATAAAAAAAAAAAAACAAAGAAAAAAAAATGGCTTTAAATTTGGAAAAATCCATATATCCAGCTAGTTAAAATAATTGCTCTTTTTTCAATAGACGTATTTTCCTTGTTAGAATATTAAAAAAATTACGGATCTTCATAATAAATTGAAATTTTAATTTCCAAATTTTGAAAAATATGAATAGCAAGCTGTTAGACCATAAAATCGAAAAAATTCTGCAGTCCATTCTTTGCTAACTACAAAGTTGATTTTTCTTGAATAAAAAAATACAAAAATCTCAGAATTTTATGATTTAAGACCGACATTTTAAAATAAAGGGAACGATTGATGAAGTTGAATTGTACATGCAAGTCAGAGAATTTCACTAATCAAGAGCATTAAAAAAAAAAATGCAAAAATTTAAGCATAACAATTCTTACTTTGAGTCGTTTCAGGCAACTCTGGCTTCGAATTAAAAGTTAACGTAATTCGTATCAATGAAGTGCCCGCCGACTAAGGATCCGATTTATTAGAGAAACACCTAGTAATTTGACAAGGATATACATGTACAATTTCGGAACAATTATATGACGCACACGTCGCATACCAGCATTGTTAATACTGCTTTTTTGTGGACGTACCATACGATTCCAGTAGAATAGTTTGATAGCTATTCAATAATCCGATCATAATTTATTCAACCGGTACCATAAGGTTAGTTACCAAGTTTCAAATCGATTTCAACATCGGTATCATAACATTTTTGCTTTGTGGTACCAGAAGCGAAAGTTTGCTTTGCTTAGAAAATAGTTTACCGAGACAAATTTATTATGAAAAGATATGAAATTTTCGTGTATATCGAGTGTGTTGTTTTTTAATTATCAGGAATGCGGTGAACATGCATAATTAAATGGATAAAACGATAAAAAACATGGCCCTTTAAGTCGGAAATTGCATTTATTTATGGCCTGGATTAGTTTCTTACCAATCAGCTGTGTTCCACCACTTACCGGCAAGAATCGTGGCAGACACGGTCTGAATTTAGAGTATTTTTACTCGTCCAACTGCTCAAGGACCACTCCTAAATTGGTCGCTTGGTTAATGCTGAACTTCAACACCGACCGATAAGCTTGTTAGTTTTTTTAATTTAGACCGAATTCCACTGTAACGATTACTAGTTATCGAAGAACTTGATGATCGAAATGATGAAAGAAGAAACAAAGGGAACTTGAAGAGAGAGAACGGAAAATGTAAAAACTGTCGCGAAAGTATGCACAGAACCGCCGTATATTGCCAGGGGCGTTGTCTTAAAGGGGATTTGTTTAATGGAAAAACAATTAGCCAGTTTAGCAGTATACTAGGAAATCAAACGAAAAAAAAAAAAAAAAGGAGTAGGATAAAGAAAATAAAGGAAAGGAAATATAAAAGGAAAGGAAAACTGATAAAAAAGGGGACAAAAGGAAGAAAAGATACTATAGAATTGGTAGGTATTAGATAAAAGTGTTACCTGCAAGTTAAAATTTTCTACCAGTGAGGTAGCGAGTGCAAGACTTCACGGTCATATTTTCTTTTGCTAAAAAGGTATATTAATTCAAAAAAAAAACTTGTAGAATTATAAACTTCTTTAGCTAGTTATTTTCATAGAGCCTTGTTTCAACTGCTTTAGTCATTTTGCCTATCGATGCAATTCACTGTAGCTTACTTCATTTCTTTCGAAACTTACTCATGGCTAATCTTCTTCCATTCAATTAAAAAACCTCACAAAATAGTATACAATCGATAGTTCTATTCAGTATTTTTAGAAATAGTTTTCAATACAAGCATTTATATTTTTTCTATAAGCGCTGTTTAATTGTTATTTTAATATTTGTTGTACCTATTATTGCTAACTCATATGAATTGTGTTCACATGACAAAAAAATTACGAATGTTTTTGTACTTTAATTTGTAAATTTTAAAAGTCCTTAAACACTTATTTTCATCCATAAACTTAACTGCCTCTACTAAATATCTTGTTGTTTTATTAAACTAAAGGCAATGTCTTGTCGACGCAGCCATTGTGTTTTGTTCATAGCCATTGCCCGTAGTTCTACATATTTATTCATGTTTAATCCGTTATAAATACTGTCCATTATAAATGTCTTTGGTCTGCCCCTTTGCCTTTTACCTGTAATTTACCTTTCCATTATATTTTTTATAAAATTATTACATCTTAATATATGTCCTAAGAGTTTCACCGTTTTTCGATGTGACTTATTAAACTTCTTTCTTCCTGCATTTCGTCTAGAATTTTATTATTCGTTTTCTTTTCTTTCCAGCATGTTTTCGTCATTCGGCGCCAGATTCACATCTCTACTGAGCTAAGTTTCTTTTTTTTCCGAGCTGCTAGGCACCAATTTTCACAACCACAATTTAGAGTGTACTCCAGACATGTGATTTTATAAACTTTTTCCTAACGTCGTCTATGTTAATCTTCTTATTTGTTAATATTGATATTTTGTTGTTTAATGCGTGTTTGGCTTGTCCTATTTTTTTCTTAACGTCTGTTATGCTCCTGTTATCATCTGTTATTACACTTCTGGATAACGTATTTTTGTTACTTGGTGTAATGGAGTATCTTGTATTTTTATGTCTGTCTGTTTCTTTGTCGTATTTTTGCTAAACTTCATTACTTTCGTTTTTCCTTTATTACTATTTATTTTCAATTTGGCTAATTCTTCTGATAAGAAGCATTTGATATTCATATTCTTCCCTGACTCCGCTAATAGAGTAATATATCATCAACAAAACGTATTTGGATTTCTGTTTCATTCTTTCGATTGGTTCTTCTATAAAGGCGAATAATATAATGTATTCCATATTTCAAACTAGCCAAAATCCGTTTAGCTGAATCATAAACAGACTTTTGCAAATCCCTTTTTTATTTTTCATATCTATTGAATTCTGTTCGGATTACAACATAGACCATAAACATTCTTCGGACGTTAATAAATTACTCCTTTTCAATGATAAAATCTTTTTTCTATATACTCATTTTTAAATTAATCTTTAAATATACATCGGGATATTTAATTTATTAAATGAAAATAAAATGAACAATCAGAACGTAATCACAATAACATCGAATGTGTGGAACAACTAATTTCATGCATAGAGATAAAAACGACATTCATAGTTCCGATACTTTTTCATTTTTCAACTTCACGTCCACGGTATTTTCCGCATTCTTCTGTAGCATCACATCTCGAATGATGATATATGCCTCCTCATATTTTCCTTTATGGTCCATGTTTCGCTTCCATACAGTAGCACTGACCGCACGTAACATTGTAATATCTTATTCTTGATCCTTAGGCTTAACTTCCTATCGCAAAGGGTGTTTTTTAATTTCATAAATGTATTTCTGTAATATTACGTAGTAAGTACCAAAGTAAAACGATTAACTCGAAAAATACTTTTTTTTAATCTCCTCGGTAATCGTTTTTATAAGTACTTCCAAAGGCAAATTCAAATATTGATCACCGTTTATTTCGAACTACTGCAATGCGCATAATTTTTAGCGTTTTTAAATTCATCTTTAATTTAATTTCAATGTTTATGAATAATATTAATTTCTTTACTTTAAAATAGGAATATATATATATATATATATATATATATATATATATGAATTGTAATTATTATCTGGCTGGTCACCGGTAATTCGCTTTTATAAGGACCCGTTGCAATTCCAACTACAGCAGATTAGGGTTATGCGCAATAGTGAGGGGATATAATGATTCAAAGTCAGTCGTGACAGTTATATTTCTATGCGTTTATAATAATTTTTTTTTTCTTAGTATGAGCCGTGTATAACTGCATAGGTCATTACGGCATACGGCAATTACCAAAGTTTAAATGACTGGAGCAATTTGGTTTGTTCTAATGTATGCCAAGGTTTGAGCGATCATTGCAGGATCATTGGCGAGGATCTTTCGTAAAGAAAAATTTAGGTTATATGACGAGCGGGATGTTGCACATTTAGTACACGTGGAAAGGATATGGTATACTGAGGGATAACTCGGTCGGGAAAAGAAAGGGCAGGTTGTGGGAGGCGAAGTCCTGTGAAACACGTAATCGTGGGATAAAGATATATGCCCAATTCTTAAGCGATTAATTATTATAAAGTCGCGCCGGGCCATATTCGCCGGTGGCCACCAAGGCTCTGTTGATGGTTTTATTGAGCTTAGAAAGGTGTTTTGGGAAGCCCAGTGTGACCTCCATTCATGCTTAGAATTATGTTAGAGTAGTCTCTTTATCGATGCTGGTTGGGCGTCATCTGGGCTCACCGGACAGTGAAAGCCACAGTGGAAATCCTTAATTTGGGGGATAAAAATATCTTGATTCCCTACATTTTCCCCAAAAATTATCATTAAAAAAAATAAAAGTACTTTTGATATAAGTTAATGATATTTACGTTTTAAAAAATAGAAACAATAATAATTATGTAGTTACACACAAACTCAGTTATTTATATTATATTCATAAATTTTATTTTAATGCAAAAATAAATCTTCCTTCATATTATCAATGTAATGCTTGATTGTGCCAAATTTTTTTAGTTAGCATTTCATTTGAGGAATTGACTTTTAAATTTCCTCCTTGTTCCTTGATATCTTCTCTGATAGCCACAAGCGCCACTATAGTGTCAGTGTCCAGGCGATTACGATTCTTTCTTTTTAAATTGTTCAGAACGCTGAATTTTTGTTCAACAGATGCATTTGGAAAAGGTACAACGAGCAATAAGATTATTGCGAATTTCAAATTTGGGAACAATCTTTTTTTGCACTGTGTTGTTTTTGAGACGGAATACTTTAGCCCAATACGCCTTCAAATCCTCATCTCCTTTCATATCAAGAATAGAAATTATTTGAAAAAATAAAAAAAAATAATGATACTTGAATAATTCCCTGTAACAAGTTCTATTAATACTTTCGCAATTGTACATAATGAACAGTAATAACAAAAAGAAAGAACAAAATATATGCATCTATTTTTAAAATGTCAGTATTTAAAATTACAAAATATGAATTTCAATATAAAACTGATAAAATACCTCTAGAGTAAAATATTAAATGAAATAAACAGAAACGTACGCCAAAGAAAAAGGAATTAAAATAGTATACACCACACAAAACACAAATAAATACATCAACAACAATTGATAAAAAATACAAAGCACTAGTGTCAGTACAACGAAATATACAGCCAAACGACGATGTACTGAAAAAATGCGCATGCGCATTCAAACTGAAAAATAACAAAAAAGTGCCAGTGTCCTCTGGCGACCGGCTCGTTCCCCCGACATCTAAAGTTCGATGGCATCAATGTTGCCATAAATAAACTCTAACATTAAGTTTAATATCGATTAAATCTTTATTAATTATTAAGATTTAATATTGAAATACTAAAAATTGTTCATCGTACTATAAGTTTATTAAATCTCAAATGAATGTAAATACCTGGATTCCCCGAATTTTCCCCATATCAACGCTTTCCCCACAGACTACCCAATCACATTGAAATTCCGAAAAATTTTGCGAATTCCCCACAAATTGGAAACCCTGCACACTGCCGATACTGCAGAAATGTAAATAATTGTTACTTATATATTTTCCGCAGCAAAAAAAAAAAAACATTTTATATCAGTAACTAAATGAATCTTAAATGTAAACTTGTAATCTCATGTTTAAAAAAAAGGTTTCTATATTTTCAGTAAAGTAAAGTAAGTTCCATACCCTTGATAAGATATCATGGATTGTGAAGTTAAGGTTCACAATGAACTAAGTCTAATGGATCTAAGGAGAATACTGAGGCCAGTTTCTTTCTCTCGGCCACCTTTACTTTCCCAGATTTCTCTGGTACTCAATTCAATTTCAAATTAGATATAAACCTGGGAGCGATTCGAATCTGGAACGAGACAAGTCTCGAACCGGTGAGATCTGGTTAAGTAGCCAAGCGCCTTAACCACTAGGCTACCGCGCTACCACATTTTCAGTATACAATGAAAATTAATACTTGCGCAAATTAGAAACAGAAAATTTAATTAAATACGTTGGTATTTTAATAGGAGGCTAAAGCGCAAGCAGTATTCTTCATATTTCACAGTGATGCATAATGTCGAAATAATAATATGTGGTTTATCAGAAATCTATTGCAGACAAACGAAGCATTTTGGAACTGTTCGAGCAGTAAAATTTAAAGGCGCTAATGGGGTTGAAAAATTTTTTAGTATGAAACTGATATAAAGCAAAAAGTGATAGAATTGCAGCGATTAAAAGTCATAAATAAGCTGATAGTATTAAACCTAGTTCAAATACACCGACGAACATAGAACGAACGCGATGAGATAGTGGAGATATTTTATCAACGGAGATTAATTGGTAACTTACCCAAGGGGAAATTTTCAATTGCAATGGGAAAATTTCAAAGGTGGGCCGGCTAAACAAAGAAGGATATGTTCGCAAATTGGTTGAAAAATTCGGACGAGACCAGCGCACTGAGAAAGGAAAACGTCCAAGTGAATTTTTAGTTGTCGGCCAGCGTTCAAAAGCCTATACTACATGTTTCAGCACTATCTGAAAGAAAACGCTGCACGTGGAGATCTCCAAGAATGTCCATAAAAATCAAACTGATTATATTTTAAGCAACGGACGATGGAAACTGTAGGGTAAGCTGAGTGTGGTAATGACCATAAATTATTAGTTACGACATTCCGTGAAAGTATAAAAAGAAACAGTGAGAAGAATAACAACGAAGACTTATAATCGCGAATGAGAATAAGGGCAAATTTATGAACGTCTTAGAAGAAGAGATGGTTAAGAACGGTTCTAAAGTTACATATTCGATCGGTGAACAATGGGATAAGTTAAAACACGGTATGAACAGTATAGTGCATAAATAAAATGGAGGAAAATTCCGTTTCCATCAAAACTCTGAAAGTTCTTGCTGAACGCGGTCAAATGAGAGCAAGTGGTATGAAAATGAAGGCAATTAATTATACAATTTAAAGAAAGCTGTAAAAAAATAAAAATTTTATCAGTAACTCTACATGCGATGTGAGAAATACATAAGTGTTATCATATTAAGGTATTATAATAAGAAAATATTATTTTAGATGATGGTATAATTGTAATATAAATGATAAATAATGAGAGTATGGATTTTGTAGTATAGTAATATATAAGTTTATAAAGTAGTACTTAAGTTAAGTTGATGTTATATTGTACAAATAAATGATATAATTATGTTGGGAACCCACAGACGGGCTAGTGCCTTGTGGGACCCGCAAATTATAAAAAAAAAAAAAAAAAAAGAAAACACCCAAATAAAAATGAAAAAGACTTCATTAAAAAATTTGAAACTTAAAATTGAGCCGTGAAAAGAACTAAACTCTTAGAAACAACTGAAATGTGCAGAAAATATATATGTATTTAATTTTCACGAACTTATAATTACTACGGCCGGAGAGGCCACAATTAATTTAGCTAATATTCATGTTTACATAATAAATTGTGCAAGGTGAAGGGTCCCACTAATCTAATGTATCATCTAGTACATGTTTTCTCAATAGTCTTCTTCTTGCCTGGCTGTTATCAAGCAAGGCATATTGCTTCGACGTTCATGTGTTGGTCGGGTCGCTGTGTATGTCTGGATTTAAGTGTATTTACGGTATTTTCTCCACCTATTCTACTTCACAATGAGTGTGGATATCTATATTTATGCAGAAAATATTGTTAAAATTTTCATTATTATACAAAGTAAATAAGTACATTAAAATTGTCGCATTAGAAAGAGCTAATAATATTGAAATTCGAAATAATAAAAGCTACAACATGTGTGAAAAACAATAAAGTAGAAAAAGCTGATAAAATACCGTTAAAAATATTAAAATTTGTGGGAGATACAGAAGTCAAACATCCGTTCTTACGTAATTTTATATGGAGTTACGAAGTATGATCGAAAAAAGCTGGTATAGAACTCTGTATGCATACCGTTATTCGAAAAAAGAAAATTCAATAAGACAACGTTACTTAACTGCATGCATGCAAAAAATCTACCGCATACTTCACAAACGCCCAGAAGATTGATATTAAAGCGAATTTCCGAAGAACAAAAACAGGATTTGATAAAGCATGTAACGTACGTAAATAAAGATAGAACTCTTTATCTATCATCTCCTTCTCTTTCCACCCCTAGATGCGTCTATCGTGGGCTTCCCCAGGGATCCTGCCTTAGCCCCACTCTTTTTAATATTTACTCTTTCGATATTGCTTCGCTTCCTATTCCCTCTTTCTCTCTCCTTTTTGCTGATGACATTTTAGTTTATTCCACCTCAGATGATCTGTCCTCTGCCACCAACGAGTTAAACCATTCATTGTCCCATCTTAGCAATGCTCTATCTACACTCCACCTCTCTCTTTCCCCTTCCAAGTCTTCCTGTATAATTTTTGCTCTCCGCCCCTTTAATCGTGCTTTTATAAACATCAGCGTATCTGGTACACCTATTCCCACTGTTAATTCCATATGTTATCTAGGTATTTTCTTAAATAGTCGCCTTACATTTCATGAACATATTAATTATATCTATAATTCCTCGATCAAAAGACTTAATCTCCTCAAATCTTTATCACCGCTCAGATGGGGTGGAGACCCGTGCATTCTATTAATTCTATATAAATCGATTATTCGGTCCAAACTCGACTATTGTTCTTTCATTTATGGCAGTGCCTCCAAGTCTCTCCTTTCGAAACTTGACGCAATTCAGAATTCCTGCCTTCGCCTATGCATTGGCGCTTTAAGATCTTCTCCTATTCCTGCGATTCTATCCGAATCTTCCACTCAACCTCTTTCCATTCGTCGTTCTCTCCTCGGTTATCGATTTTTAATAAAACGCCTCCCCATTTTGTCATCTAATATTATCCCTTCCTATCTTTATATCAAAAATCACTGGCGCTTGGCGCCTCATAGAATTCCGATTTTATCACATATAGCTGCTCGTGTTTCCAATTTTTCTCCCTACGTTTTCTCTTATAACAGTCTTCCTTACTTTTCTTTCGACTTTAATAGCATATGGCACCCCATCAATTTCTCCTCTCTTCCGGTCTGAGCTAATTGTTCCTCTCACAATGTAGTCAACTTCGAATTCTTTCAGCTGCTGAACTCTTCTTTTCCTTCCCATGCCTTAATCTTCTCGGATGGCTCCAAGAGTGATGGGGGCGTGGGTGGTGCGTATACGTCTCCTACGTTCCTACACTCTGAGTCCTTCAGACTTCCTTCCTTCTGCTCTATCTTCTCGGCCGAGTCGATCTCAATTCTTCGTGCAATTCATTTCATATCCTCTGCGAGTGGAGTTCACAAATTCCTGATTGTCTCTGATTCCAAAGGCGTTCTTCAAGCCATCTCCTCTCCTCCTTCTTATACTACTGACAGTATCATCCTCTCTATCCGATCTCTTGTCTCCTCTTTGTTCTCGTTCCGCTCCATTTCCATAGACTTTCTATGGGTCCCTAGTCATTCCAATATTGAGGGAAATGACTCAGCTGACTCTTTAGCTCGCTCAGCCGCCCGCACTGGTCCTTTCCTCGACTCTTTCCCTTCCTCAGACATTCTTTCTCTATCACGCTCTAATCATTCCAGACTTTGGTCTGACATGTATCCATCTATGTTCTCAAATCGCTTTTCTCAGTACCGTCTTATTCAACCGGTTCCCAGTTTCCTGCCTTGGTTTCAATCTATTCCTATCTGTCGTCGTTCCACTGTTGTTTCTTTAATTAGTCTTAGAATCAATCATTCTCTTCTCCCCTCTTCTCGCTTTCGATTCGCTTTGTCCCCTTCTCCTTTCTGCTCTCTTCACGCTTCTGAGCCTTCTTGTATTTGTGATTCAAATCACATCCTATTCGAATGTTCAGCACTCTCTAACGAACGCTCTATTCTTTACACCCAACTTTTAGTTTTGGGTCTTCCTACTCCCTTTAACGCTACCTATATTCTTTCCTTCCCATTGCCTTCAGTTATCCCATTGCTACTGTCCTTTGTCCTCTCCATTTCTGACCGCCTGGTTACTTAGTTATAACTGTTAATTTTTCATGTTGTTGGGTCAAGGCCGCTGGCGCGCCCAGGGTAGGAAAAAAATAAATAAATAAATAAATAAATAAAGCTTTTTACTTGCGGGAAATAACAAGAAAAGCTGGAGAATATTAAAGCGCTATATTGTGGATTATCGTGAAGTATTCAATTGTGTGTGATACGGAGAAGTTATAATCGACGTTGATGAAAATGACTGCTTCTACATTGTCTCGCTGATTGGAAACCTATACGAGTACGACAATAGCATTATTCAAATAGAACAACGAATATAATTCGGCGAATTCTATACGAAGAAATGGAAATCAGCAAAGCAGAGATGTATCCTGCTGGAGATTTTGTTCAATCTGTACCGGAGAATATATTATTAGATGTAAATGGAATAAAGTACTTATTACGACATGCTGACAATAAAACTCTGATTACGACCGATTTAGAAGAAATGGCACTACTATTAGAATAGGTTCAAAACATCAGCTTAAAAATGCTTTTATTTATTTCTTTATTAATTTTTTTGTTTTGTTTTTTTTGGGGGGTGCAGGAGGTCGCCAGTAGAAAACAAGAACTCATCATCACTTTATAAAGTTATATTCATACAATAAACCGAGCTAAAAACATTTGCAATTTGATACGTGTGCTTATTAATGATCAAAGAAAGCAAGAATGGAAATAATCGAGATATTAGGAAAGTATGTAAGAAAATTAAAATACATATGTTTCTGTATAAGGAAAGACATTAAAAAAAAATGTGATTTGCATTACATAGTTCAGCTAGGAGAATGAAGTAAGTAGAATAAAGATATGGTAAGATATGTGTACCAATATAAACCGGTACACAAGGGGATTAGAGTAGAGATGTAAATGAAAAATGACAAAAAAGTTAAAGAAGAGTAGAAATTATAGGTTGAATAGATTAGTAATGGATGGAGAAAATTTGTCGTTCCAAAATTTTACCTACATACAGAAAGGATATTATGAGTTGGAATCTACCAGTAGGAAAACCATTACTGTAAAGCGAGCAAGTAAACTTTTTTATTACCTTTAATTCCAGCATTACAGGGAATCTAAAGGAAATCGATTTGAAACGAATGAGATGATTAGAAATGGTAAGACGGATATAAAGGCCAGAAAAATCACACAAGGCGTATGAGCGTAAGGAGAAGAGATTCCTTATAGCACACTTATAGAATCAGAGACTGCTAGGATTTTCTTAAATTCGGGGAAAGAGGAAGAGTATTGGATAACGTACGATATGACTTGAAATAAAGCAAAACTATTAGAATTTTATAATAATATTTTTGCCGAATAAGTAACAGTTTTATGTACGGGTTTTCAGGAAAAGAAGTAAAGAGTCCAATTTAGGTAGGCCGATACACAGAATTATGCGAGTAACCATTTATTTCTCCATGTTATCTTTAACCGGTTGTATTCAGTCTTATGAGCGTGCTCAGTGAGATTGTTCTAATTAATATATAACAATTAATTTTATCTTTTAAACGTGGTTTTTTAATCTTTATTATTATTCGCCGCCGATTTTTTTTTTTTTTTGAACACGTCAGCCAAAGTCAAAATAATGCGTAATAGAAGTAAAAAGACTGAGCTTCAGCAGATGAAAATGCACAATGCTCGACAAAAAAGGATGGACATTCCAAGAAGATGTGATGAGCGTCCCAGACCATTGCTTCATTAAGTGAAGAGGACAATTTGGAGAGGAAACGAGAAAAAAAGCAAAACCGAGAAGAAGGCAGAAGAGAATGGTTAAAACGTACGCAGATAATATAAATAACAACATAATGGAGAAACGGAGGAAACTCAAAGAACTAAGAAACAGAAGGACGAATTTTATTGAATAGATAGATAAAAATGATACAGCAATACTTGCAGTCAATGATAGTCAGCTTGCAACAGCGGCTAAAGTGCAGACTGCTCTCGATCGCACTTATAAATGGGCGTTCACCTGGAAGATAAAACTCAATGAACAAAAATCTTTACACGTCATATTTACATATCGGAGTACTGATTCACAGTATCGTGTATACCTTGACAACCAGCCTATTCCACAAGCAGGATCCGCTAAATACCTTGGTATGCACTTGGATAAGCGTTTGACATGGGAAGTGCATGTAAGGATAAAGATTAAACAAATAAAGATAAAGACAAAAGAACTGTATTGGCTTATCGGGCGTGATTCACCACTCAAAACCATCCATAAGCGATTATTATACCAACAGATCATTAAACCAATATGGACTTATGGTCTCCAACTATGGGCATGTGCCTGTAAATCCAATATTAACAAGATACAGGCTATTTGGCGAGCAATAGTTGATGCATATCGCTATTCTCGCAATGATGATATACACAGAGATCTTGACGTATCTCTCGTTCAGGAAGTTATTAAGGAGTTCGCATTAATTCACGAACGGCGTCTACAGCAGCATGTAAATGCGGAGGCGGTTAAGCTATTGGATACCAACAATGACATCAGACGATTAAAACGTCGACATCCGCACGATCTGGTCATGTAAATAAATTAAACCCTAAGTTTTGAGACTGTAACCATTGGGCTACAGGATCTACCTCGTTCGCATTTAGTATGTAAGATACGTTCTGTATGCACTAAATGAGCATCTTGTAAATAGGAATACTTATTTACTCCGTAAGATTAAGATTGTATTGTATATTATATTATAAAAAAAAAATAATAATTGGAAAAGAAGTGACTGAAAGAAATGAAAACAATAGAACGTAGGGTAGCCATAAGCTCAGTTGTAAAAATGGAACACAAAAGGGGAAGATAAAATGATTCTGAACCGTTAAAATCCGAAAGGATAAAAGAAGCTCTTACACCATCTCACGAAAATAGAGTTATATGTGAAAGAAATTTGAAATTGATAGTGTTGTCGAATTATTTATTTCAATTTCGTTGACGTAATTTAAAAAGGGTACATATTTCAGCCGATACAGTTGTATTTTACCTTCGGGTCGGTTAATTTTTGTTTTACTTTTAGCATTGTTTTTTTTCACTTTTCTTTTTGAGTTTGACAACGAGAGATGGCTCTCGTAAACCACAGACAGGTAATGAAGGAAATAGTAGCTATTGCGCAACAATATCAGCAGCTCTTATAATGAGTAGAAATAAGAGAAAATTATACTGTGGCTATTGAAAGAACAGTTATTGATATTAAAATTACCATTATCACTGTTAAAGACAGTCGAAGGAAAAACAAATACGTCATTAGTGAGATTAATAACAGCAAATGTTAAAAGAGAACAAGAATCCAGAATCCGGGGAAATAAAAAAATTTAGAATGCTAAACCTAAGAGTTTATAATGCCTCATGAAAATTACCTCAGCCGAATCCTTTGCCATTTTCAAGCGCTTGGAATTCCTAACAGCTGCTCCACCCTCACTCACTGTCCTAAAGGCACTTTGTAACTGTCACACCGACAACGCGCTGTTACAACGCATATTACTTCTCCATGACCTCCTTAGCAAATCCCATGTCTCGATAACTTTTGTGTGGATCCCCAGCCATGTTGGCTTGCCTGGCAATGAGGCCATTGACCGAGCTGCTAAAGAGGCCTCCACACTCCCTCTCTTCAACTCCGGTTTGTTTCCTCTAACGATACCAAGCAATTCCTAAGATCACGTATAACCAAATCCTGGGTCCGTGCATGGAATTCCAACCATCACAATCAACTCCACCCCGTGAAACCTAATCCTCTATCACACATATCCTCTCCGTTCCGATCAAGAAAGAATAATATTATTCTTACCAGACTCCGCATATCCCACACGAATCTTACCCACTCTTACCTTCTACAACGCATGGACCCTCCTCTCTGTCCCTTTTGCCTAACAACTCAACTCCTTATCCCCCATATTCTAACATCCTGCTAGGCACTTACAGCACTTAGAATCCAGCACAGCCTCCCCGCCTCCCTACCTCAGCTCCTATCTCAATCTTCCTCACATATCCATAGTGTTTTCCGGTTCTTGCAGTCGCTTAAGCTATTAAATCTCATCTAGACTCTAGCCAGCCCCTGGGTGCATATGGCCCGTTAGTGCAGCCGGCGCCCGTTCAATCGTACAATAATAATAAAGTTGGAATTAAAAAACATAAGAAAATAGTATGAGAATAATTACTACTTAGGTAGACCTTAAAACTTATAATGACTAACAATATTAAGAATGTGAATTCAAAGGGAAAGCTAAAAAAAACTTATCATAATAAAACAGCTACATCTATAAAATTAAACAACGTTTACATCGCCGCCCATTTTATTAATAAATAATAAATGTGAACTGAAACATACTCATGTAGAGCTCATACTGCTCTAGACTATATTTAGCACTTATGTCCTAAAAGTTACACTGAAGCAATATGGCTACAATCGCAACTAAGCGGAGTCCGCATTGATCCAAAATACAACCAGTCGTAAAAGGAATAGACAATAGATCAAAGTGACATGGGGTCATTAATGCAGTCCAGTATGGTCCACACTGTACTAGAATATGATTGTACCTAAATTATTAAATAATAGGTTACGCGGACTGCTAAATTAAAATATTATGCGCAAACGTTAGTGAAAATATGGAAATATGAAAGACGAAACCACAAGATCGAGGGATATCATGGCTTTAAAATATTAGGAAGCAGAGGTAATTGATTCCATCGATACAACCGTTGGATTAAAGAATTAGGAAGTAGTGAAGAAGAATAGAGTACTTTTTTTTTCTTTTTTTAAATGGGCTCGGTGTCAGCACTAACCCGACTACATAAGCTTATATCACCTACTCAAATTCTGAGGCGATCAGAGATACAGAGTATAAAGGAGAGTAGGAGAGGAATAACAGCTAGAGATGGGAAGGAAAGGATAAAGGAAGCATTGAAAGGGGTGGAAACATCCAAAGCCAAGAGTTCGGCGTATAGATGAGAGCCCACTCGAGAAAAAGAACAGGGCATTCAAAAAGAATATGGTTTGGGTTACATATAAAGGGAGGATCAGTAGAGTGGAGAGGGCAAAAGGGAGAAGGTGAAAAATAAAAAGAAAAACGAGAAGAGGGGAGGAGGAAATGACCAAGTCTTAGTCTGATTAAGGAAACAATAGCCGAGCGCCGAGAAAAGAGAAGAAATCGGTACCAGGACTGCGAAGTGGGAGTAGTTTGTAGGAGGAGGTATAAGGAATAGCGATTGGTAAAACAAGAAGGGTAGATGTCAATCCATAGTCTGGCATGGAGACTTGTGGAGAGAAAAGAGAATAGAGTAGAAAATATTTAAAATAAGGAGGAATTTATTGTACTGGTGATTAAGATGAAAAAAAGGATTTCATATCTTAATGTGCGGTAATGTGCCAACAGTAGAGTATACTTAAAAAAAAACCCATTAAAAACTGTCTACTCATATTGGGGTGGCAAATGAACGACCAACAGAAAAATATTCATAAATACTATTAAACGCAGCTACGTTATCTTTACCGTAGTGATATAAATCTACATCAAGTTTTTTTATGTTTATTTTTTATTTGTTTTACTTTTGAACCGTGTTTCCCTTATACTTAATTAAGTACCATAGTTTGTTTAGTTTTGTTCCATTTTATTTTGGCTTTTATATATTCGTAGGTGCCAGATGTTATACCCTGTTCGTGCTACATTATTTTGCCTAGCTTAGCCGTTTCATCGATTTGTTTTGTTTTATTTTAACCCGATCTCGGGATTTATTGTAAGATTTTTATCCGTTTGTGCTTCCATTACTCGCGTTATATAGCGCATTTGCTTTTTTTTTTTAAATTAATAACAACGCCAAGGGGCTACCGTCATCAATCGCATATACATTCTTAAAGGCGTGCGAAAGCCAGTGGAGAACCGAATAGGCAGCTGCTACAACATTCTTAAGAATCATGAAGCCCACAGTTGAATCATGGTGGCCACTGGAAGGAACATCTTGATACGACATCAAGATACTCAGCCAGCTACGAATCGGCCACATCGCTATTTCCTACAAACACATAATCGATAAAACGCCTCCTCCGGCTATGTGCCCCTTGTGCGGTCAAGCAAGCGTACTGACAGTTTCTCACATACTGCTTACCTGCCAAAAGTTTACGGTCCTACGAAAACAACTTGACCTATTGCGAAACATAGAGCGCATCCTCTCAACCGAGGCAATTGCCATCACCAAGGTTATTGCCTTCGTAAGAATGAGCGGCCTAACCCAGCATATTTAAATTATCTTTCTCTGTGCGTGCTGTAATGGCCATCACAGCACATACAATTTAAGGACGGGGGAAAAAAAAGAATAATAATTGATTTGATTTAATTATTATTACTGTTGTTTTATTACTATCACTATTAATAAGACTGGATACGTTCAGTTTAAGTAAGTCTGATCTCTAACGACTAAGTAAAGGGGATCCGCTGATTTGTGTTTTTGAGTTACTATCCGCCCCCATATTTTTAGGTAAGCTGGACGGCGGTGGTGTTTTCATACATTTAGCAGGACCAGGGAGGAGACCACAGAGCGGCCTCATTTAGATACGATTAGAAAAACACAAATTAACCAATATAATTTTTCATTCCCATATGGGCTTTTTTTATTTCTTCACTTGTTTCTTCGTCCAAAATTGCATCTCTTAAATTTTTCATTTATCCGATCAAATTGCTATCTTACTGATTTTCATTGTACAACTCGTAATCATGAAACTGACGACTTCGAAATGCATCGGAACACGTAATAATTAAATATTGTTTTATAAAAAGTGTATGCTATACGAATTACTGATCGTTCCACGACAATTTGCCGCGTTTATAAGCAACACCAAACTAGAATGTTAAAATTTGAGTAAAATATAACTCTACTGTAGGAGGCATGTTGAAGTATATAAATATTATACCGGGAAAGCAAAATGAGAATTGAGTAAATAAAGAAAAAAGTAGATTGTAACGACTGACTAATATTAACAACGTATAGCCTGAACAGGAACTATCAATCTTAATTGAGGAGACTATTTAATTACTGACCATTCCGAACTTTGTAAGAAATTTGTCTGATTGAACTGGTGGTCCTCAACGACTAGATAAATCGTACAAAAATTTTTACCCGAGGGAAAATAAAGCGAACATCGATTTTTCAAGCTACTGTCTGTTTATATTGTATTATCGATATTTCTCATCCCATAATTGACTAACTTATTTGAAAAAGAAAATTTAAAAAAATCAAAATCATTGTTGCCGCAAAAAATTAATTTTAAACTTTAATCGAAATTTAACGGAATTTTTCGATTAGCTTTGCGGGCAATAATAACTGCCAGTTGAGCCCGTTAATGAAATATTCCGATCAAGGTATATCTGAGTGTAAATGCGCTTTTAATAATCGTAATTACCGGCCAATTCTAACAATTAATCAGCTCGGCTTGGCTCACCGTAGCGAATACAATTTTATTGTACTGCCAACGGGCTTGTTTTGTGTGTGCGTGTGTGAAATGTGCTCCGTACCGCAAAATCCTAAATAAGCCGTAAACCATTTTCCATAATTTTCCGCCTCAAAGTGCCTCGATGTTCCGCAGAAAATTATTTTCGTCATCCAGAAAATGATATTCCAACTGCCCCTGACGAATTAAATCTGGAAAATTCGCGTTAATTAGCTAAAAATTAATTATTAATCTGCTAATAATTGCCCCCTTATTAATGTCGGGAAATCCGGAATATGCGCAGTTATTTCATTTCTCTAGCCAGCCAGCTGAAATCTGAAGTAAGCTGCTGGCCGCTTCAACATGTTTGCAGAATTTTGATTAAATTTCCTGCGAGCTCAAAAATAATTATTCTAAAATTTGGAACATCGTAAGAAACAATTACGTATTTCTGCCTAACAAGTTCAAACTCAGAAAAGCGGTTCTCAAAAGTTCTTAATATGCATACCTGTTCTATTCCGCCGGTAAAGTAACGAAATATTGAATTTCGCAAATTGCGTAAAGAATATTTTATCCCATTTTTGAATTTACAGAGTTCACACAAAGAGACGCAATATCACTATACAACAAAGCCTCAACACTATTAGCTACTACATCTTTAATAGATATTAGCTGAAGTATCGCCTTTTTTTCCGGCGCTCTGCTGATGATATACTTCTTTGACGGATATCGAATAAAAAAATATACAAAGATAGATGCGAATTGAATATTTCAAATTTCAAATTCTCTCTGTTTGCATTCTATCAGTAATTTTTAAAAGCTTTGAAAAAAATAAGGTTTTTTAAAAATTAACTTTTATTTACCAGTTTTTTCCGGGATAAGGTACTGACGATGCCCCCTCCATCATTTATCTTTTTTAACAAAACCCCTTAAAATAGGTCATTCAGTTGATGTACTTTGACCAGCGAGAGCAATTAACATAGTCGACCAAAAATATTATGTCCGTTTCCCCGAGAAAACATAAAACGTACTTGGTTCATAGGAAAATTGTGTCAAAAATCAATAAAATTACGAAGTGAAACTATGTATAAAATTTGTCTAACTTCTTAGACAATTATAATATAGATCTACATACATGATTATGTTGATAAAATTACCGAATTAATACGGAAATATGTTGTGATGAAATGCGTAATAATAATTGGTTCAATACAAAAGAAAAAAAGGTAAAATTAAAATTAAGTATAGTATAGAATTTCTTTCTGCGAATTTAAAAAAAAAAAAAAATACGGATATCGGAAAAAATAGTATAATGTAAAAATATCTCGAATCCATCTAGAAAACTAGTGAGGTCTGGAGATCTAAACTATTCGGCAACTAAATTAGGAAAAACTGAACTATTTATTTGACTACTTGAGTTTATTCCTTAATAAACAGCAATAAAAAAATTATATCTAGCTTTCTATCAGCTGAATGTCATGTGATATTATAAAACCACTTACAATTAGCACCGAAGTAACTCATGGCATTTTCATCGTTCTTTAAATTAATAACCAAGAATAATAACAGACAATGTATGACGATGTGAATAATTTTATTTTTAATCGTAAGAGCTAATTTAATAATAATAATATCAGAACTAGTAAAACGTGGTCAACAAAAATGAGGACCAAGTTTACAATACATTGAAAATATTCGAATAGAATTTCAAAATTAAATTTATATCGAACAGGCTATTAGTTTAAAATTATATTATTACGAATCTTATAAATCATACAATAATATAATTAATCATCAAAAAAAAAAAAAAAAAGAACATTTCCACGGTAAAATTTATTATTTGTTAACAGCCTACAAGTAATACAATTCAAAAATTATGTTGTGAGTGCATAATTACTAAGTAAGCTTGTCATCAAAAATTTAATCGAACAAGTGCTACAGATTTTAACTTAAAAGTTAGCCGTGCAAGTTTTTAAGATTTTAACGGTTTTAAAGACGTTGAATTTCCACACCTGCACTGGAAATGACAAAAGCATCTTGCAGGAACTGCGGGAATATGTTTCACACCCGCGAAAATTATCTATTTTGTCTATTGCCGTAACCGTTCTCTTTGCGAATTTAAAATTGAAAACAAATAAAAAAAAACACCGACTTTGAAGCAGATAAACACGTTGAAAGAGCGCGTTCTCAGTGATAAAGTAGTAAATTATTGTGTTTGGATTTAATCTCCACCAAAGTGCTGAGTTCGATTCTGTTATCACTCGCAACTGTTACGTGATTTTAGATTTAACTTCATTCAGTTCGCTCATAGATTAATTCTAATTCTGTTTTCTCCATACTCTTAATTTTATCTCTCTCTTTTTTCCTTCAATTCCTTCTTGTCTGATCGTTCAGCTGCCTACACTGTTAACAGTCAACTTTCAAGTAACAATCTAACACTAAACTTGATGCACATAAACCGTTTAGCCGTCAATAACAATATCAAAACAGAAATAATAACAAGAATAATATTAACAACAACAATAATAATAAGAGTAACGATAATTATAATAACAATAACAATAACAATAATAATAATAATAGTAATAATAAATCCCTCAGGGGCTCACAATCTGTGAGTACGGGTATGGCATACCCGAGGGATCCTAGCTGTTCCTGACCTTGTTTCGCTAGTCCATAGCTAGTTTTTGGGTGAGGCACCTTTCTCTTCATTTTTTCTGGTCTCTCTTGACTAACTCTTGTTTTTTTTTTTTTTTGACCCTGATGCTATTAGTATATACAAGGGCTAAGGATTTTCCTTTCCTTCTGTGTGTACATTCTTCTTTTCCAAAAATCCTTAAGCCAATTTATAATGCTATCCGTTCCGATAGCTGCACGGCGCCTAAGGAAACAGAGGTATCGCTAACGGAGTGTCCAGGATACTTTACTCCCCCCCCCCCCCCAGAGTCTACATGATTACCATAGCATGGAGCTCTGGCCAAGACTGACATACTTTCTTCCAATCTTCTCGGGAATTATTATGAATACCAATTATAATGATAACTTTATAAGAAATATCAGAAGTCACCCTAATTAAATTCCACTTTAAAATATTCAGTATAATCGAAATACACAGAATATAAATCCACCTGTTGAGGGTACTTTGCTCACATGTCAGTCAGCAACCACTAAAGCAGGAAACCCACGACAACGAATGGCGTGGACGAAAAAAAGATGGATAATCGCGCCGCACGGTGCTATTACACCATCACAAAACTTGAAACGATACCATTAAATAGATCACAGTTTCTCAAGATATTCCCGGATAAATATCTAAAATATACAACGATAAAGATTTATAATCAATAGTAACCGATTAAGAACCCCTAAAAGAGAAGAAATAAAACAAAGTGCTGCACAGTCTTTATATGAAAATAAGTGTGAAGATGTACACGCAACACAAAGCCCCATAATGAAACAATAAAGATCAAACAAAACAAGCTATTCAAAATACTGAAAAAAATAACGTAGAAACAGCAAGCGTACAAATAATAAACACACAACAAAGTAATAATATAACAAGATACGATAAAGACGATGAAACACAAGAAATACAGGAATCTCATATGATAAAATAGGAAGGAACAAACCCAACAAAGAAAAATGTTTTACCTAAACTGTACGAAAAGAAAGATGTATATGAAAAAATCAGCGTAACGAATGAAATCTTGTCTAAATATGAAAAAGAAAAAAAAAAAAAAACTGAATAGTCTGGAAGAAACGAAAACTCTAATATATCGTGCCGCACCAGCAATTATTGAACTTAATAACCAAGTACACATTAAAAACAAAAAAGAAAAAAGATATCAAAAACCTAAGTGGCAAATAAGAATAAAAAATAATATAGAAACTAGAAGCGAAACCTAAGTAGGCTAACAGAAAACAACTTGGGTAATCAAAAAATAAAAACTGATTAAAAATACTGCATCCTCAAAAGCGGCTAATCAAAAGTACCAAGAAACCCCTGGATAGATTAAAACAAAAGCTAGCAGTCCAAGCAGCACGTTTAAGGCGAAGAGTTTGCACAAAACGAAAATACAGAACCGCTTGTTTCGGAATAACGAAAATGGGTTTCATCAATCGATTGATAAACAGGAAAAAATAAATATACAACCAGCAACGAAAGCAGAAATAACAAAATACTATAAGAACATATGGTGCAAACCGATACAGCATAAAGGAAATGGTCTGTGGTTCACAAAAGAAAAAGAGCGATATTCGAACACACCAATGCAAGCCGATTAAATCATAACAAAAGAAGAATTAGTTAATAATAAAAAAAAAAAAAAAAACACACAACGGGAAATGCCTCGAAACAAATAATATACATAATTTCTGGTAAAAGAAATTTACAGCATTACATGATTCAGTTATTTAAAACTCAAGGGTAATGCCCATCTTACTTACGGAAGGGAAAACATACATAAAACTAAAAAATCAAAGCACAAAAAAAACCGAAAAATTATAGGCCAATCACATGTCTTCAAGTTTTATATAAAATAATAACGGCAGTGATCGCCCATAAAATTTGTAGTCGTATGACAGAAAACTCAATACTTACGTAACAGCAAAAAGGATTTAGATGTAATAGCCAGGGCTGTAAAGAACAACTATTCTTCTTTATCGTTTCCATGACGCAGTTTTATATCTGCCCCCAGCCTTTCTCAACTTTCGATCAGTGCTACGATCTTGTCATTGATTTTGCAGCTCATAGATCGTACTCAGTTAGGTCAGTTTTTACCCTTGGGAAATAGGTGGTTTTGATCTTGTTCTTGTCCAAATTCGCACAAGCTAATATTTGAGAGGCGCTATTTGACCAAGTTAGTCCTAGTATTACTGCATCCAGTTCGCAATCTATTCAGTGTCTTCCATTGACACCAATTTAACTTCTATCCTATTTTTATATCTTCAGTCGGTTCTATTCCTGTTCTGATCGATTGCTCCTATTTGGATAGTCGAACCTTCTCCGGTTTACCACTAATAGCTGTCGTGTTGTTTAGAAAATCTCTTCGCGATTTTAATCTACAAGACGGGGAACATACAAAGGGTGGTGCTGGTCATTTGTTGCTTTTAATTTTTTCTATTTTCATAGCACCTTCGCTTCTTATAGGTGGAAGAGCGATGCCACATGTAGATGAACTTTTTCTATCTTTATTGGTCTGAGGCACCCACTTATTATTCTGCAGGTTTCGTTCAATGTTATATCCACCTTCTTGACATGAACTGACCGTCCCCAACTTGCACATGCGTATTCTTCTGCTGAGAAGAACAGTGCTAGGACCAATGATCGAAGCACCTCTGGTTTCGCACCCCACTTTGGGGCCACTAGATTGCGTAAGATGTTGTTGTCCATTGTAATTTTCATTTTGAGGTTATCACACTGTTTGTTGTATGTCAAAGCGCGGTCTAGAAATACTCCAAGGTATTTGAGATGCAGATTGTGTTCAAGGCTATGGTTGCGCCACGTTGTATTTAATTTCAGATGGAATGCGCAAACCTGCGCTTTTCCCGGATTTGGATTTAAGCCATCATCGTCATAATAACTGTCTAGCTTGTGTAACATATTTTGGAGTTTATCTTGCAGCGTGTTAACAAAGTATAGTGATAAGAAAATATTTAGTAAGTAATCAACTTATTTAATTTTAAGACCTAGATATTACTTATCAATATGCCTAAAACAAAAAAAACAGTTCCACCGATGTCTATAGTATTAAAAGAAACTAAAAGGCAGTTAAGTGATAGCAGCGAGATCAGCGCGGAGAACAAAAGCAGGAAAAAAACCCAATACGAACGAAGCGTAGAATTAAATAACGAGGATGAAGGTACTTTACCATCTTACCAGTTTCAGATATTACGGAAAGATATGGAGGAGATCAAAGAATCTATGAGCTTTATAGCAGCACAGTACGAGGACAGTCGAGCGATTAATTCCGGCTTATTAAACGAGGTCAAACTTTTAAAAGAGCAAGTTACGTCACTTACCGAGGAAATCAGAAAGAAGGACAGACAAATCCAACAGTTAACCACAGCTTTGTACAAATTAGAACAGTACGGAAGACGAGATAATGTGGAGATACATGGAGTAACCGAGACGGAGAACGAAAACCTTCTTCAAATAATATCAAAGATCGGAGGCAAAATAAACGTTAATATTGCAGAAAATGATATTTTGGCAGCCCACCGACTACCCTCAAGAAACCTCAAATTACCAAAACCCATAATAGTAAAGACTACTAGGAGAGTAGCAGATCGGTTGCTTGAAAGTAAGCGGGGTACAATTATTTATGACAAAGACGTAACGAATGCAGAAAACAGCACTAATAAAATTTTCATAAACGAAAATTTATCGAAATTTTACAAAAACCTTCTCTGGCAGACGAAGCAGAGGGCGAGAGCATTAAATTACAGATTTACGTGGACTAGAAGAGGAAAAATTTTTGTAAGGAAGGACGAAGAAGAAAGAATTTTTCATATATGCTCGGAAGAAGATTTAAATAAACTGTTATAATTACAGATTGACGAAAAACCGGATAACTGTAAAACGATAGAATTAAATAAATTTATTCCGCGGCTAAAGTTATTTGTATTTACGTTGATAGACCGATAGCGTTACTAATAAGAATAAATATGATAAAAATGGAAAAGTATGCATGTGGTACATTAAATACGATAAAGGATTTATTTGTGTGTAAGAATGAGCATGTGAGAGCGTGCGCTCCGCGTTTTACGTTACCGGCCGACCAGGCGTTGTGTATAGAGTTAGAGGTAGAACTGAGTTTTCGGAGGAGTAAGAAAGGGCGTAAAGTAGTGCTTATCGCGAACCGAGCTGTGTGTGACGGTTGTGTTGTTGGCTGCGATATTTACTACACAGTGTTTCGTTGTAAGAGGTGTTTTGCTGCTGTTGATAGAGCGATAGTAGGATCTAGTACGAAATCTAAGAACCACGTGAGCAGAAATAAGTTAAATGAACGGGGCATGAAGGGTGAGAGGAAGTGTGCACATTCTACAGTTGTAAAGGCTGGCCGGAAACGTACTCTTAGGTTAAGGGGATTCTTCTGGTGTTGGTAATTTTTATACTCACTGTTTCCTTCTTTTGTATTAATAGAGCTATCATCCGTTTTAAGATAATATGTATGTGTATACGTGCGAACTTAATGTATATAGGTATAATAATAATATAAATCTGTATTGTATAAATAGCAATTTAAAATGGAGAGATCAGAATCATGATAAATTTAGTAAAAATTTAGATCACAAATTACAAATGGTAGGCAATAAAAAATTAGACAATGAATAAAAAAATCAAGTAAACCGTATGACGTCATTAATACAATTCTGCCACAAAATTAATTGTGGCACCTACGATCGCATGACAGAGTGGACGACAGAGATTACGAAAACTTGGAACAGAGTGGGAGGAATCAATAATGACATTTTTAACATAACGCACCTGAATATTAGAAGTTTAAGACGAAACTGGGATGAGCTCTTAGCACACATTCACAATCAACCATTTACAGTTATTGTGCTCACTGAAGTAAATTTAAACGACGAGGAATTAAAACTGTATGAGATAGATGGATATGATAAATATGCCCTGGGGAAGCCAAGAAACTACAACGGTGGTATATTAATATTTGTAACAAAGGAGTGGAATTCAAAATTATTGTTTACGGAAAGTGATGCTTACGATAATATAGTAGTAGAAATTATCATATTTAATAAATTAAAAATCACTCTATTAGCTATATATCGGTCACCGAGCAAGAACATTGGAGACTTCTTAAGAGGAATCGATGAGGTTCTCAAAAGGTTGGGACGGGAAACGAAATATATAATATGTGGCGACTTTAATATTAATCTTGAAATAAGAAATTCTGCGGCAGCAAATTTCTTAAACATTATAGCAGAGCACGGGGGGATCAGATTAATCAAGGGAACTACACGGGAAGAGATAAGGGGAAATTGTTTGACAAAATCTTGTATTGATAATATCTTTATAAAATACACAGCTGATGAAGTGGTAGCTGGTATTATAAAGACAAAAATCTCTGACCACTACCCGGTTAATTGCGCTTTTAAAATTAATAGTAACAAATTTATTCCACATACTTTAATAAACAATAGTTATATAAACGAAATTATGTTAAATGATAAAGTGGAAAAATATGATTGGCAAAGCATACATGAGAATGCAAGTACGGAACAAATTACAATAAACCTAGTAAACGTTTTCAAAAATTGCTATGAGGAATGTAGGTACACAAAACAAACAACTGCGAAAAGAAAAAATGTTCCCAAGAATGAATGGATGAATAGGAAAATATTAAATTACATTCATATAAGAGACTTGTATTATAAAAGGTGTAAAGGAAATCGCTCAAACAGACGGTACAAAGAATTATATAAGAGATATAGAAATCTAGTCAAATACGAAATAAGACAGGCAAAAGAGAAATATTATATACAGGAATTACAAAAAACAGACAACGATATGAAAAAAACCTGGAAAATAATAAACAAAATAGTCTGTAAAAAGAAAAAAGTAATGCTAGATGAGGATTTACTCAAGAACTTTGGTAGCTACGATAATGCAGTCAACGTATTCCTAAATTACTACCTGTCCACAACAGGCAATATGAAACATTTCTGTGATAATAAACTCTTGAATATCGAATCAGAGAATGAAATTAATATATCCTTGTACATTCCAAGAGCTACAGAGGACATAATTGAAACAATAATAAAAAAACTTAATCCGGATAAAGCTCAAGGATACGACGGAATAAGGGTAAAGGATATCAAGAAACACTCAAAATTACTAACTCCATTACTAACAAAAATGATTAACCTTTCTATAAAAGAAGGAATATTTCCTAGTGAGTTAAAAACCGGTATGGTGCAGCCAATTTATAAAAGTGGAGATAAAAAAAAGTGCGAAAACTATAGACCGATCACATTAATTTCAGTCATAGCAAAAATAATTGAGCAGTACGTGGGAAAATATTTGAAAAATTATTTGGAGGAGAATAAGTTGATAGATAGCAATCAGTTTGGTTTCAGAGAGGGAAAGTCAACGATATTATTACTTAGAACATTAATTTCAGATATAAATAAAGGATTAGCAGTGGGTAAGCAATTTCTGATAGTTTTTTTAGACCTTACTAAGGCTTTTGATCTAGTGGACCAAGAAATACTGATTGAGGACTTAAGAAAAATGGGAGTAAAAGGGAGGTTTCTAAAATGGTTTCAAAGTTATATAAGAGGAAGAGAATTTTTGGTAAAGATTGGGAATGAACACAGTAAAAAAGAAATAATGAACCACGGAGTTGGACAAGGGACAATACTGGCACCAATACTTTTCTTGATATATACGAATTCGCTATATCGATATATAAAGAATTCTAAAGTGTATGTCTACGCAGACGATATCGCTCTAGTCATTGAACACTCCGACATAGGAAGTGCTGAAAAAATGTTACAAGAAGATCTCAATAATTTATGCAAATGGGCGCATGACAAAAAATTATTAATTAACCCTAAAAAAACAAAAGTGATACACATAAGAACACCAAGCCGGTTTAGAACGTTCATCCCCAAATTAATTTTACATGATACAAAGTGTCTACACAGTAAGGAAAAATGTAGCTGTGGAAAGTTGGAAAATGTGAATGAATTTAAATATCTTGGGGTAATATTAGATAAAGGACTAACATGGAAAAATCATATAGACAAAATCGCAGGAAAAGTTAGACAAACTATCCCAGCATTATATAAATTAAAACAATGTATGACATACAAAAGCCTAAGATTATATTTCGAAGCTGTAATAATGTCCAGAATTAAATACGGAATCGGAATTTGGGGTGAGGCGAAAATTACAGAAATGAGGAAAATCAACAAATTGCAAAAAAAATGTTTAAAACTGGTCCTACACAACAAGAACAATTCAGACGCATCAGATAATATCACTTGGTGGAACAAAAATAATGAAATGTCGGCAAAAATGTTATATTATTACAGCAAATTACTTAGTGCTAAACTTGAAAATAGGCAGTTATCAACTAAAACGAGAACGTACATAACTAGAAATAGCGACCGACCTTATTATGTACGACTCAGGGGAATTAACAATAAAATAGATAATGTGGATGAAGAAGTATTAATAAAATTAATGGAGAAGATACCAAAGGAAATCCAAAATGAGGAAAAACTGGAGATATGGAAAAACAAAATTAAAATTTGGCTGATAGCATGGTATAAAGAACAATAGAAATAATAGTAATAATAATAATAACAATAATAATAACAATAATAATAATAATAACAATAATAATAGCAATAAAAATAATAATAACAATAATAATAACAATAATAATAATAATAACAATAATAATAACAATAATAATAATAATAAAAATTTTGATATACGATTGGCTACGATCCTCAGTTTTAAGCTGCTATTCAGAGTGTGGTAACTATATAAAAATTTTATTATACCATTGTAATATATAAGCTAATATATTAAGATATCTAAATAGCAAATAATATATTAGATAAATGTATAATTGAGAGTGTGAATTTTGTAGTATAGTATTGCATAAGATAATTAACTTTGTAATGTAACTTAAGTTGATGTTATATTGTATAAATAAACGATATAATTATGTTGGGAACCCACAGACGGGCTAGTGCCTTGTGGGACCCGCAAATTATTTAAAAAAAAAAAAAAAAAAAAAAAAAAACTTCATCATGTGTATCGTCCTGCGCAATTAGAGCCAGGTCATCATCAAATAAAAAGTGCTTTGTTTCAGTCCCAACTGGGTGGTCATTAGTAAATATATTTAATAGAATTGGTGCCAATACACTTCCTTGCGGTAGGCACTTCGTTGTTTACTTTTCATGTTTTTTATTACTGTTATCATTTTCTCAACTGAAAATAGGGTCCTGAAGTGACTGATTTCTTCTTCTTTCTTTCTCCTTATTATTTTATTTCCTTCAATCTGTTTAGTGAAATGTCGTTCTTTAATAATTGGGTGGCTATCTGATATGGCGTTACATTGAAACGGGTTTGTATTTTACTTTTTTCGACGGTCAACTTGTCTAGAAGTCGCCAGGCTTTATTACTGTTCTTTTTCATATCAACTTCTTCAACTAATTTAGTTTACACCTTTTCTCAGCGAGCATTACCACCAGCGTCACCAGTCTTAATGGTTTAATCGGCGAAACATACTGCTATAGGTATTCACAAAGTTTCTGTTTTGTATCATCGTCTAATCCTGGTATGTACCTTTGGTGGCACCCGCGAGGAATGGTCTTCTTTGAAATTTCTCGGATGGCTGTAACAAATTTTGTATATTGATTAGAATGAGGGTTATGTTTAAGTTATCGCTGTTTCCATTCAATTGCAAAAATCTCTCCATCCAGATTTTCTAAAGTTAAACCTTTGTTACATTGGAATTACGGCAGGTTTAACTATGTTCTGTATCATAAACATAACAGGCCGGTGTTGCGTCCTTGGTATAGCCTCTGGTAGGCTTTTTTAAAAACATTGTTGGACACAAATATTAAATCAGAATTGTGTCCTCTCCTCCATCGCCGACTCTGGAAGGAGTGGGACAGTTTTACATCATGGATTAATATGAGATTGTTCTTCAGTGCCCATTCCTCCAGTTTTTCACCATTCGAATCTATTGCTTCGTATCCCCATGCAATGCTGTGACTGTTGAAGTCTCCACGAATTATAACTGCATTTTTATTCCAAAGGTTACGTGAAGGTATGATATTGACAGTATTTCCCGGAGGAGGATTATCTGACAAAACAGTACAATGCTCTAAATCGACAGTAATCATTTCAGTGTTGTTATTCTGTAGATACTATGTTAATTCCATTTGTTTTGGATAGTCTCATCCCTTGCATCCAACGAGGTTTCTTCTCGCCATCAAGATCGGTCTCCTGTATACACATTACGTCGCAGCTTCGGGTTTTACATATACCCTCAATGATCTTCGCTTTCTGAGTTGGCAAACCTTCAATGTTAATAGAGATTATCACCATAGGTAGCTTTGACAAAGGCGTTTTATGATCGGCCAGGGATGCACCATGGTGTTGGCAGGATTAGTCAGCGTTCTCGTTATTTTGAAGTTCATTGTAAACATTTTTTACTCGTTTGTTAGTAATATCTTGAATCACTGTCCAGGGGTACCACGTGGAGCTCCCTGCCTTGTCCATACAACAACTATTAATAGATAGAGTCATAATGAAACAAGTAGAAAAACAGAAAGAAATGCAATAAGAACAATCGATTCTGTGCGGTGTAGTTCCGCATCAATCCGAAAATTAAAAAAAAAATCCTAGCCAGCCTGATCAATAACTGGAGAACAACAATACATCTGATTACTGAATCAATAAGCCTAAAAATTGAAACTATTATCTTCCAAGGAGATTCGTTGAGCCCTTTACGGTTTTGTTTATGCCTCAACCCTTTGTCTAATATACTTAACGATACGAAGGGCATTTCAAAAGTCTCCGCCACTACTCTATGGGGAAGTGGCTAATTGAGCTACAAAAAAATGAACTCAGCATTCGATTCGTCATGAAATTCTATATTTCTCGATATAATCGCCATTATTATTTAAACATTTGTCCTAACGATAAACGAGTTTTTTTCTATGTCGAGCTGGTACTTCTGTGCGTCCAACTTTTGTAACCAGCTTGTCACGTTGTTTATGAGTTTGTCATCATTGTTAAATCGTTGTGTGCCCAAAAAACCGTTTCAACAAGAGTAAAAGATGTAAATCAGATGGCGTAAGGTCCGGGGAGTATGCTGGGTGTTCGAAGACTAACCATTTCCATTTTTCGATGTACTGGAGCGTCGTGCGAGATTAAGAGTGGTTTTTTCATCAAAAGGCCCGGTCTCTTGTTTTTTATGGCTTTTTTCAAATTAACCAATGTTTGACAGTAACTATCGAAGTTTATGGTGGTACCTCGACGCATAAATTCGATCAAAAGAGGCCCGTAGCAGTCCTATAAGGCCATGGCCATAAGCTTCTTCGCAGACTTCTCTGCCTTGCATTTTTTCGAGCGCGGTGAATTCTCCCGTTTCCACACCATGGTATCGATTTTTGTGGTTTAAGGAGTAACGCTAATCTAGCGACTGAAAAAAGAGGCCTATTTTTGATAATATATTGTCTGAATATGGGAAGCAGGATGAAACTTTTTTGTAGACAGTACATTTAGCAATTATTGGAGCGTGAAAAAAAAATTTTTTATTATTATTTTGTTACAAAATGGCGGCGATAGAGCCAATTTTCGAGATCATGTTTTTTTCAAAATCCTTGGCGGGAAAAAGGATTTCTCGCGACCTATAAGACCTGGAACAAAAAACCAAAAATTTTCTTAATCTACATACTATTGCTTACAGAAGTACGTAGGGATCTTTTTTTAAATTAATTTCTATAAAAATGGTGCACTTTTGGGGAAAAAACTCGATTTTTGGCCAAAAATACGTCTTAAGTTGTTTATAAAAAAAAAGAGATCACATCAGATCGAAAAACGGCTACGTACTTCTATAGAGAATGTAATTGAGAAGCTACTGTCAAAATTTCAAATAGATCCATGCAACAGTATTCGAGTAATCTTTTCTTCCAATTTGGAAAAAATGATTTTGAGGAAAACGCCTTTAAAGTTTTAGGAACACTTAAATCCTTGAAATTTTTTTAACCTTTTAATCTGCGATACCTGCTCCATACATTTGGCTATTTACTTTAATGCTCGCCCCTTTTTCTTCCTTTCTGAGCGATTTTATGGAAAGCCTGACTTTTTTAGCAGCATTCGTAACTGATTTCTCCGAAAACTTTATGTGGCGCTCATTTGCTCCCACACAGAAATTATAATAATTCTGTCCGATTGTCATGCCCAAATTCTGCATAATCCTCGTAATACGTTCGCCACTAGATGCCGATTTCGGAGCCGACCATACGGTCTAGTTGAAGCTCTCATTGCTATTTTGTGTAAAGCCGCCTAAACAACAAGTAAGCAATTTGTCTCGGCTAATTCTTCGTAAATGGGCAAAATCCTTGTTGCCAGAGATTTGTCTTATGTTCATAATTTATATCACTATTAGCCTGTGTTCTTTGCCCCGAGCACCATGAGTCTTCTCCGCGCGGGCATTTGTCATGCATAGGATTGTCGCCTGTCGATAATTTATGGTTTAGAGTTTCGTACATGTCACTCCGCATTTTTTCCGCTGAATCATGCATAATAAACCGACAACTCGTCAGTTAGTGTGTCAGTAAGTTTATCTTTTCCGCCAAGGGCTTTTGTATTTTTTTTTAAATTACGAAGACGAGAACCCATTCTCTTCTGGACATGATCGATACACTCCTTCTTACTCATAGTACAATCTTTATAAGACTGTGCATCTATGATAACTTTAAATGTTTTTGAATCGCCATCCCCTACGTAATTGACGTACTTCAAGTCATCCACTTCCATCTTACTCGCTGAGCCGACGTGGTTTGCTTGACATTCTGTTTCGTGAAATTGGGACCATTCTTTGTACTTTTCGCTACCACGTTTCTTCTGCCAATACTCACAAGTCTTGAAATATTTTGACTTTATCAAAACATCGACAACTTTGACAGTAAACCATCCAACGAGTGAGACAAATTTATGACAGCTGAAGGAATTGTGACTACAAAAATTTATTGTAGACTGTGCGCAGTATACGGTGACAACGTTATGGCGCGTTAAATGGATCACGATTATGGCCTACAGTTTAGAGGAGTAGTGCTTTTACACGATAATGCGCGACCGTACGCGTTTGTTTTTGTCCGCACGTCCCACCGTGCTCAATGCATGCTCCAAGGCGCTGCGGCAAAATCAAGAATTAAGCTATTTAAAATTTTTTTTCCATTATAAGACAAAGTGAATATCATTTTTAAGACTCTAAAGTATTGTTTAAGGTAAAAAAAAAAATCGATTTTTTCAAAATTCTCGAGTGGCGTTACCCCTTAAAGTGCTGAATCCATTCACGAACAGGTCAGTTCGATATAGCATTATTACCATACGTATTTTTCAACACGTCGTGTATGTTTTTACCGTTGTAACGAGGTAAAACTGCACGTTGTTCACAAAAGTTTTAGTGGTAGCTCCGTGGTTAAACGAACACTGACGGCGTGCTAATTAGGACCTTGAAATTTTTACCATTTACTCGCACAACCGTCTCGCGAATATAATGTTGTATCGTTTATCTCGCCACTGTTACCACAAGCTGAGATCTGAAAGCGTGGCGGAGACTTTTAAAATGCCTCCCGTACAAAAGATGGAATAGATATAAAATACAACGAGAAAGTGCAATTCAAATTAAATCATCTGCTCTATATGGGTGATAAAACTACATGCAGCATTTTACATGAAAATTGAATCACTATTAAAAACAATAGAAACATTCTCCGGAGACATAAGAATGGAATTTGGATTAAATAAATTTAAAAGTGTGTATATAAAAAGAGAAAAATGCTCGAATAGCTTAAAAAGTGAGACATTCAACGATTGAATACTGTATACCGAAACATATGAATATCTGAAAAATAAATTCAAAATTAGATTAAAAGCTATTCTTAGATCGTCCCTTAATTCAAAAAGTATGTACAAGGCTATAAACACATATGCAGTATCGGTACTGTCATAGTCATTCGGAATAATAAAATGGCTACACTCAGATCTCGAAGAACTTAATAGGTTAATCTGATCAGAACTCATCGAACACCGGTTTCTACACCCTAATTCATGTATCGAGAGAATAAGTCTACGAAGAAAACAAGGAGGACTCCACCAAAGTCAAACAGAAGGACTTGGAAAATATTTGCATTTAAATGAGCACTCACTAAATAGAGTGATAATAAAGGCAGAACAAGACCACACAGAAATATTATTAATGATAAAAAATTAAAATGATCTGATAGAATGGTACATGATATAGGAGGTATCTCGGTTGGTGGGATGTACATCTCTAATCTCCGATATGCGGATGACACTACGTTAGTAGCAAAAAACGCAGAGGAAATGTCATATATTCTGGATCGCCTGGTAAAAATCAGTGCAGAATATGGCCTCCAAGTTAACAAAGCCAAAACCAAAATAATGATCGTCGACCGTCTAGAGAATAACCGCCCAACAATACGTGAAATTGAGGGTATTGAAGTAGTAAGCCGCTTTACATATTTAGGCTCTATAGTGGAAAACAGCGGTGGATGTAAAAATGAGATACGCCACAGAGCACAGATTACACGAACCGCAATGAGCCGTTTAAAAAGAATTTGGGCTGACTCCGCTGTTAGTAAAGGTGTAAAGATTCGGTTAGTGAACTCCCTCGTCTTCTCAGTGTTCCTGTATAGAGCAGAGACCTGGTCATTGACCAGCGCAGACAAAAAACGTATAGACGCACTCGAAATGTGGTGCTGGAGGCGTATGCTGCGTGTCCCATGGACAGCCAGGAGAACAAATGTCTCCATAATAAATGAGATTGGTAACCCGAAGAGGCTATCATCTGTAGTGCTCTGCAGGATACTGCGGTATTTTGGTCATGTGATTAGAGCGAACAATTTGGAAACGGTGCTCGTCCAAGGAAAGGTCAATGGAAAAAGGAGTCGAGGTCGTGCGCCGACTAGATGGACGGACGCAGTGTGCACAGCTGCTGGTCGTACCTTTCAGGATTGTGTACACATCGCAAGGGATCGGAATTGTTGGCGCAGTCTGATCAACCGGGTGACAGATCATGGTCACGATACCCCTACATGGGGTGAAACGATTCGATAGATATCAATATAATGAACAGCAAAAATATCAATAAAGAGTCAACATATAAGTGGTTAAAAAAGGCGAATTATTTCCTGAAACTAAAGGAGCAAAATGATATATAAGAGGTTCCTTTTGACACGCATTGAACTATAAGCGGTTCATTCTAGTCTACTTTGAACTATAAGATCGTATAATTATTTAAAATGTATTACATCGCACAACATCGTTCAACCGTTCACTCTATTTGTAAGCCACTACCGGCTACCTTCATCACACAGATGTAACCACACGCAAATCATTTGACCGATTACCGCATCCACGTGTTATTACTGATGACTTACACGCTCATGACGACATACGGGACTTGTGAAATAGAAACTTGTGGTAGACTCGAACGGCTCAATATCCATCCAGTTTAATTAACACACTGAATTTATTTTTATAACCGACTAAAATTTCTCAAGTTCATCATCAATATATTGCCTTTATTGGTTTGTTAGTGAATCACGATCACGATATGTCCATTTTGATCCACTGCTGGATGCAGACAATTCTCTAGAGAGATTAATTGGCCTGGTCTCCCGTGCTGGCCAGGCAAATTGAGATATGTTTTTTTTTTTTTATACCTACTGCCACATAATTCTTGTACCAACTGTTCTATGCAACACTAGTGTAGACACAAGGCTACACTCCGAATTGATTGCAAACTCTCGTATGTGTCTACCTACTATACATCAATCAATGCGCATATGATAGTCTACGTGATAGTTTGACATTGCCTATCACGTGACTATTATCGGTTACTCAATTATTTTTATGATTTCGATAATAATTTCTAACGTCGTTTTCACCGGAGAACGTAGCTGAAATATTTGTTGAATATTACTGTAAATATATACTGATGCAAAACTACTGCTTCTGCTGTTGAAGAACACATAAACACAAACTTAATGCACAAATTACAGTCTCAGAAGTTGAACTAGTTGATCGTTACAGACCCGGGCGGTTCCATGGATACAGTAATATTGAAGAACCTCACACATAACCAAATGACAAGTATAACTAACTTCTTCAGTTATATCTGGATGAAGCATGTGATCCCCTTGGCGAGAAACTATCATAATCATAAATTAAAGACAGTACATTCCCGTCCTTTATAACATCTTGTGTAAAATAATAGAAAACAACATCGTTCCACGTGTAGAAAATTTTCAATCTCTTTTTCCGTCTAAAGTGATGTCCACAATGGGCAGCATTGTCTATGCACTTGGAAAAAATAGTCATGAGATTTCAATGGAAACAATAAGCAAAGTGTGCAATCTTTGACACAAAAAAAAAAACTTTGATCGTGTTTGCATTGTGAGGACAACCTATTTAGCAGACAGAAATTTTAATTTTTCTCTCAGGAAAAAAAAAATCGACGCTTCTCAAAGATTTGCATTACGTTCTTTTTTCTAAACACCGGATTTAGTCATAACTTAACAGTGTAACATTTACTATAGGCTAATAATCTGCTAATCGTCTTGCGCGGCTGAAGTTTAGCTACTATATGAAGGCTTGTTTAAAATAAATCGTTTTACCTTCTGATATCAACAGTAAGAACTATACTTCCTGTTTGGACGGATATGTTTTCTCGTGTAAGGCAAATTCCAAACTGATTATGGAGAAGTCAGCATGCTGATTCCTTGGCTCGGGCTGCTACTGCTTCCTTTCGTATTTTTTAAAAAAAAATTCCATCCGATAACCTCCTATCAATTTGTAAAACACCTATGTTTCCTCTTTCTCCAACAGTTGTTCCTTTTACCTGTCAGTTCAGTCTACTCTTAATCCCTGTTCATGGTTTCTTTTGCATCCCTCCCTTCGGCATTCTGATGTTTCCGTTGTTCGCATGCGTTTTGCCCATTCTATGGTGCCTTCCTCGAGATTTCGTTTTTCCTTGATTTCTTCTCCACGCTGTCCTCTCCATCCGGATGATGCAGTTATTTGCGACGCCGATCATGTGTTTTTCCAGTGTTCATCTCTCTCCGTGGAGCGTTCTGCCTTGTATTCTTATTTGCTGAAGCTTGGACTTCCTACTCCTTATTGTGCTTCCTATATTTCCTTCCCCACTAATTATTCCTGCTATTTGTTCCTTTTTAGATAAAACTTCTGATCTGATCAAAATATAACCGACTTCTTTCCTTACCTTTTGTTTCTGGGTAAAGGTCCTTGGTTGACGAGCCTCCCTCCAAAAAAGTCAAAAGAACCAAAAAGAATTACACGAAATATGGTTTAAATTGTTCTCGCTAGATTTTTATCTTATTGTTATATAAGAAACATCAAATAAACAAAAAAGAAACACGGCACATAAATCACACTGGTATAAAAATTCAAAACCAAAACAATTGTAAACGAGAAAATCAGTGTGTTATCACGAAAAAGGGAAACTAGATCAGTTAATTATTTAACCAGTTGCCGAGGCGTAGTTGATTAGGCAATGGTGTTTCATCAGCGTAGAACCAGGTTTGAACTAGCGCGCACCATAACTTCCAAGTGTCCATAGTTGGCGCGTCAAAAAAAATAAATTAATTCTTTACCCAAATTGGAGATTAGCCTGGATAAGCCTTCTTCACTACGCGAAAACAAAAAAAAAAAAAAAAAAAAAAAAAACTACATATACGACAAACCTACGCGTATATAGACGGCCTAGATGTTACCGCGATAGTCGACAGTACATATCGAGCGCGACTTTGATCGGAGACGATGAGAAAGAAAAAACCGGCCTCCAAAAGACACACACGGTTATAGTTCATAATTTGCGTAGTTGGTTTTATGCGAAATTTCCCGCCAAATTGCTCGGCTAGTTTACTAGGGGTAATATTTATTTAATCGTTTATGTATTAGACTAGAAACAGAGCTCCAAAGTTTATTCGGAAGCCTCGACACACACACACACACACTGACATATAACTTACACTACTAACACAGACATCATTATAACGGCTTATATTTTAGCGGTTTTGCTAGAAAGCGTTTATGTTGCCACAAAATTTCACATCTTCTGTCTCCCCGCCGGATCTCTTTATCTTTCCTCATGAAAATCTTAACTTTAATTTTGTTACAACCTGAATTATATATTGTCATGAGCCTACAGTGAGTAACGTGAATAAAATATTGATTTTGTGTTTGGAATTCTGGCTTTACTATGCTGTGGGAAATGAAAAACATAGATTAAATTTTATATTCCTTATTTTATTTATTATCGATCAACACAGCATAGTATTTTGTATATAATTCTCTCGTAATGTTCGAACCGAGTAAAGTAAAGTAGCTGATTAAATGGTTCGAACGGTTGGGAAGTTGGAATATAATTCCGATGCCGTACCAACACAATTATAATAACGTAAAATTAACTAAGGCTAGACGCGGATACACTGCCCGACTAAAGCGACGTAATTTTGCCAAAAATTATGCGTATGATAAGCATGATGTGTCGTTGCGACTGGTCGGGCAGTACCGACAGCTGATCGACTACCTGGGTTTTCGCGAGTCTTGCGGTCATTCGTCAATTAAGTAGTATCCGTTTTTACTCTGATAGAGTACGATGATCGAAGCGTTGAGTCAGCGAACCCGCGATAATTGTTAATTAAATCATCTTCCGAAGAATTATATATGTACTTTTTTGTAATCGCTGTTCGTTGTTGATTTATTGTGAATAGTTTTTTTTGTTTCAATGTTCGATAATAAAAATTTAATCACACTAGTAATAAAAACAAATCATCAAGTGCTATAGTTTTTATTAGTATTAGTAAATACACATTATTTCTGTCAACAAGTATATTTACTTTGTGACATTCAGTGGACACGGCGGACTGGGCCGCCGTGAGATAGCTTGATAATAGCTCAAAGGCTTCTTACTCTTCAGATATAAAGAGTGAGCACACGATAATATGTATAATTCGATTCTTTTTCTTATTCAAATTATTATTACTACTTTTTTTTTCTATGTAATAATTAAAGCAGAAAGACTAAATCATTTGGTTTGTTACACTGCGAAAAAACAGAACCTTTTATCGTTATCCGAAATTATCATAGTTCGACATGAGAATGAAATTCCGATCAACTTGAAAATAAAAGTGTACAATATTAGCATATACTAGCACAGCCCTTGAAAATCGCGAATTGTAAAAAGTAAAAATCAAGTCCAAACAGCGCAGGAAAAGATTAAGACTGAATACAAGAGGACAGTTGGACAAGAAACAGACGAATACGCGAATAAACTGGACCGTTAAACATCAAAATAAATGGCCGGAATGAAATAGGAGTTGGGCCTCAGCCGGATAGCGCAAAGTAGAGATAATATATGTGACCGAATACCGAATGATGGTCAATAGGCGAGCTGGGAAAACGAAGACAGCGTATGTCAAGGTGAAGCGACGGTAAAGCAGAAGGAGCTGTGACAAGAACTGGATAAGGAGGGCCCAAAACCGAAACGGATGGAAACGGATGGAACAAGCCTATATACAGAAATGTACTGAAAACGCCATATCCGAAAATTAAATTGCATCGATTTAATTTTGAGTATTTTACATTTAATAATTATGTTCCTGACATAAATGCTGCAAAGCCTAAATGTCACAAAAAAACTATAGATACCGCGACAACAAAACATCGAAATAATTGTATAAGACTTCACCAAATTCCGAGACATTTCGGTTCTAATTCGAAATAGTCCAGTTACACATTGAAATTAAAAAGAGCGCTATGCTCAAGATGATACGTTGACCGGAGTCTAATTCAAGAAAGCGTGTGACCATAAATTGCAGTACGTTCTGTGCATGTTACGATATAAAGTTTCTATATACTACTTTCAAAGTTTTTGGATTAATATAGATTTTTAGAATGTATAGCGATGGCGGAATATCGTTTTGATATGTTGATCCTGCAAAGCGGATCCTCCCTACATCAGGCGTCGAGATTTTCTAAGGTACTAAATGAAAATGATTCGGCTTCTTTCTCTTAATCGCGTGCTATTGTTCCCCATATTTCTGTTTTGAGACTGCCTCTGGCCTTGAGCAGTAGTTTATCATTCCGCTGTCATGAATTGTAACTATTCCGATACTGTAACTTCCGTTTGAAGTTCTACTCTTAAACTAAAATTAAATAAAACTAATAAAATGTGTATTTTAATAAAATACGCTTAAAGAGTGTTGTGATGCCGAAAGCAAAGTAAAAAATAATAGGGAAAAAAATAAAAATGAGATTAAGGGATTCCATTTTTAAAGTGACCTGTAAAAAATTCCACAGTATTTGTTCGTTTTCTTTAAAATTAATCGTCGCCGTCAACATAGTCCCAGTTCCAAGCCGGTTACCGCAGCGTATTAGGCAATGATGTTTCATTCCAGTAAAATATACCAACTTTTTAAATTAAGGAAAAATTCCTTTCTTGCGCTCGCCCCAAAACAGGAAAAAGAGTATTCCTCTTTTTCTGAATCCGTCCCCAAACTAATTCGTTTCTTCAAAGATAACTCCGTAGAATTTACCCTTAGCTGTTGGATTTTGAATGTTCATTTTCTGAATACGTGCTGTGATTAGAAAAAAAATTACAACTTTATGTTACTAATTTTTTTTTTTTTTTTTTTTGCAAAAACTTTAACACGTTTTAGGATCATAGCCATGGGAGGACTCTGGAGTAAAAATTTATGACATTTCTTTACATCTTTCGGCATATTGTTTATTTTTTTTTCTAAATATAAAATAAATAAATTCCTTAATTAAATAAGTATAAATTAATTTACTTTAATAAATTAAAATAAATACTTTATTTTAGGAACGTTTATGTGCATAGCCCGTCATTACCTAACGATACAGAGTACACTTAATTAAAACCAAAAAACATAATGGGATCGCGTGTGTATATGTAGGAAAACAATAGGCGAATGACAGAAGACTACAATCAAAGGCGGAAAATTGTTTACAAGTAAACCAAAGGCGGTAAAATATATACAAAGTCAAAAGTCGGATTTTGTTTACGAAATAGTAAAAAATTGAAGGTACCAACTTTCCAAAAAACAAATACTAAAAATATATACAGGGTTAAATTTTTATATCAAAAAGTGAATTATTATTATTATTCGGTATTTGATCGTTAAAGGGTAATTATGTTGGTTATTTATAAAATAATTTTTAGGAATATATTCATTAAGTTTTCTTTATGATAGGAACACCAAGACTGTTACTGTATTTTCCAACGAATTATGTGTTTACGTTTATTATTTTTATTAGATATTCAACGCATGTAGATTTATCGATATTTTATTATTATTAAACGATTTAATATGTTGCTTATATCTGCATTTGAGTTTTGTTGCATTTATATATCATAGTTTCGCTTAATATTTTCAAACTCCATTACAACTCCATTTTATAAAATGTTAATTTGCTCTTCCTTATCTCCATAAAAAGAGCTACTTTAAATTCTATTCCCACCGGAATTTTCTTATAGTTCCGTTTATTTTTATTCGCCTTTTCCCGACATCGCTATCTGTTTGTTAGAATTTTTATTTGGCAAATACGTCTTTTCGTTGTCTCTCACTTCTAAATTCGCTTTTAGTGTTTGTTCATCGCTGTTTTGTTTTTTGTTGTTTTTTTTTTTATTTCTGTACTTCAAATAGAAGAATTCTCTATTTCTGTATTGTCAATAAACATAAAAGCAAAAATGAGAACTAATTTACAAATATTAAATCGTAGTTATTTTGGAATTAATTTTGGTGAATTGATAAATTTCCTTTTTTTTTGGTGCTTATTTATATTTACTTTTGTGAATTTTTCTTGGCTTTTAAATAATCCGATTTCATATCGTATCGAAGTATCTGTTTCGTCCATGTTTTTTTAAAATTATTATTATTTTCCCGATTTTTATCTTCTTATTCCTACCATTTATTGCATAATTTCCGCTAGCTGACTTCCAAAGGTAATTCAGTTTGTTTCGCGTTTTCTTTCTGATCCAATTTTTTTCTTTGCTTAAATTTCCCTCCTGAAATATCAACATCCCCGTCATAAGACTTTGTACAAAAGCGCTTTTGAATTTATTCGTTCAATATCTACATCTTTTATGTTTATCGGCGGTACCTATTTTGATCTTTCCGTTTAATACGATCGTTGTACAACCATGCCTTTAAATGTATTAGGCCGTTACTTTTTTTCATTATTATGTTCACATTTTTTATACTTTTACTGAAAGTTTGAAATTTAACCTTCTTATCCTTACGTGAACGACAAATTCTTTGTTTACACTGTTTGTTTTTTTTTTGTTTTATTTTTCTTCGCATAAAACAGTCTGAATTGTTCTAGTTTATTTCACCTTACTTTACATTAACATCTCCAGAATTAAAAGTGCTTGTTTCTGCGATGCTACACTTCATATCTCCACTTCACTTCTTCTCTTATTCATACCTCGTGCGGCCATTTTTAATTTATTCACATTCGCGTATAATACATATATAAATACGGCACTAGTTTAACCTTAAAAATAATTATATTAAGGCACTTCGAGCGTACGTAGAAGAATCTCTAGCATCCGTTGTAATTGCGCAATGACAACAAGCCTTTCAGTTACGACCTTTACATAGAGGAGAAAAAGAGTGGTAAACGAAACAAGGCGAAAAATAAAAATAACGGATAGCGCAGTTTTCCTTGGTGCGCGGTAAGTGGTTAGTATAGTTACCTCTTGTTTCTGCCACACGTAGACACACCCAAAACTGGATACACTGTACCGTGCTGCTATATTTTATTACCGTCTCTTAGTTTAAAATCGCACACTTCCCTATGCCTATTTACACTTTTGAAACAAATTCCGTCTTTAGGGCACTTTTCAAACCTTTCGTACTAGTGTAACGTTCATTCCGTGTTTTACGTAACATTTAATGCCCCCGAACAGTACTTCTTATTCATATTTCTTTACAAAGTTTGACATCTGAGGTCCTATTTAATACAGTATTTAATATTTCGCCTTCGAAGTATTTGAAACTAGTAAAATACAGTCGCGTTTTTACTGGAATATTCTAGTTTATTTTTTATTTTTTATTTTTCATTCCATTTAATTTTTTGAAACCAGTTTGATATGTATTCATTAAAATAAAGAATTCGCTGTGCACTTCTGCAAAATCGTAATTGAGTTCGTACCAGCTGGTCTGCTCAAGCACTTAATTAAAGTTTAAATTTGTATTTTTTTATACTTCATTTTCTACCCAAAACGTTGTCATTAGATTTCCACCCAATACCGCACTGACGTGATTTTTTTTCAAGTCCAAGAACAATAGACAGCGTTAAGAATTAAAATTTTTTAAATTACTGCAACAACCCCTGCCCGAATCAGAAATATTTGAAATGCGAATTGGGAATAGAAAAATGTTTCGAATTGAAAATTTGAATTTGTACTCTCTTAATCCACACTTCTGTTTTGTAGCTTTTTAAATTCCCATACAAATTGAAACATTTCTATGACGCGACTACAGTATGCCCAGAGACCAGTAAAAATCAAAAAAATACTACTTTTGTGAAATTGACAGACAGGAAATTCTTCTTGTAAATAAAAAAAACAAAAACAACCTATACTACAGCTGAAGAGGGCACAGAAATTTGATGATGAAAATGACACTTCCTAAATTTTTAGTTGAAATACTATAATGAAGATGATATAAAATATCATACTTCGCAGCATAGTTACCGTCCTACCGCGGACCGAATTAAAACATCCGGCTGTAGAGCAAAATGTTGTAGATGCATCGCCGCACCGAAAATAAAACCGCATTATAATATTTCTATCTCCAAGAAACATAACCGACAATACTAACCGATGCCACCATCAAGCCCAAAAATCGAGAGGTTAAGAAATTAGGACTAAAGATTACAGCTATTTTCGAATATCTCGCCGACGACTCCAAATGAAGTCATTCAAGCATACTTAACGATACAACTAAAAATCTTTTCCGTTAAATCTTTGCCCCGAAGAATTCGAGCTGATGAAGAATTCGAGCCGATGAAGAATTCGAGCCGATGAAGAATTCGAGCCGATGAAGAATTCGAGCCGATGAAGAATTCGAGCCGATGAAGAATTCGAGCCGATGAAGAATTCGAGCCGATGAAGAATTCGAGCCGATGAAGAATTCGAGCCGATGAAGAATTCGAGCCGATGAAGAATTCGAGCCGATGAAGAATTCGAGCCGATGAAGAATTCGAAACGATGAAGAATTCGAGCTGATGAAGAATTCTCGCGCACCATCAGTTGGATTACCCAAAAGTTTTGTTATTTCTTTTAAGAAACAAGAATATCGTATTTTCCTTCAGCGACATTTGTCCGATCTTAGCAACTCCATCATATCCCACAAACACGTCTGCTCTTCTCTTATCGGAAATAGCGACGGACATCGCACATAGAACGCAAGGCGCAACGGCGGTGCCAAAAGAGTTACGATTAGCTGCTACAAACAGGCAACCAACGCGGAATGTTACCGCAACCCACACAGTGTCACTAAATTTTACCATACTTTTATCTTTAACATTAACTTCACCGAGAGTCGCTCATCAGTTAGCACAGAAGTATAGAAAACTCCCCACATCCTCCCAAAATCCCTCCAGCACTACAAAGTAAACCTGAGATAAAAGGAAGTGATCCAGTCTTATGGGTCTGAGCAATGATAGTGAAGCCCCCCGCAAATAGTCAAGCAGTATTATTGCAACAGCGTTCCTATGGCTCAAGGAACTTTTCGAATGCGTCTCCTCGCGTCCATCTGTTTCTTGAGCAGTTCATAGCTTTCACAGAAGCTGCACTAAATTCTAAGGATCCACTGCCCACTTTCAAAATTTTCGTCAAAGATCCGAACTCCTTCTAGTTTCTCAACTCCGGCAAATTGTCCATCAAGGATCCTCAATTACAGACAAAGGTTAGTAAACTCATCCACAAAGTTTTGAAAAAACTTCAGACCATCAGTCCAGACCGTCACCCGAGTGTCAACAATTGAAACGTTTTGCATTTTACTAATTTTATTTTTCCTTCGATTATGTTTAGACACTTTTTATTTTAATCTCATCTAACATACTATAGTTCTTTAGCGGCCAGCTCTAATTCTGCTTATAAATCATGTTCTAGGATTTTCCTTTTTAATGTATAAACCGCTAACATGAGTGGAATGAACGATTGTATCCCACAATTATTCAGTGGAACTGCAGAGCCCCTCCCCTTACCAAATTAGAACTTTTGATATCATTAACCCTGCAATTAATCCTACCAAATTTACAACAATCACTATTGCTTCGCGACAAAAGGGGTACTGTGATGCTAATTCATAACTCCATACACCACAACTCCCTTGCAAGACCGCATATCTTTTTCAGTATCCGTATCCCTTCCTTCGCTGTCACTGTCATCTATATCAATCATTAGTATACAAATTCCTTCTTATATTCCCATATTTACCCTTCTTGCACTAGCGCACCTAGTCCAATCGTTCCTTCAGAGACTTTAACATCGCCCTTGAACATTGTTTCTAAATTCATACTTCATGCTCACCCCCCGATCCACTTGGAAGCTTCCTGCAGTTTATTCTCTATAATCTATCCTGTTTTTATTTCTCTCTCATTTTATCTAAATCTGAATCTATTGTACTACAGGATTCCTACACCAGCGATCATTTTCCCATTCTCATTTTATTTCCGCCTGAAACCACATTCCCCATTCTCGAAATTAAATTATCAAAAAGCAAACTGGAGTATTTTCACCTCGCTCCTCGGAACAATGCCTCGGTCATCCCCATCAATACAACAAAAATATTGCAACTTTCATAAATAAATTAACTACTGCTGCCAATACACCTTCTAAGCTCGGCCCTTTATACTCCTCCTTGCATCCTTTGGTGGTGCAGCAAAGTTCGTACAGTAATTTCTGCGAGGCCACCCACTTAGCCTGTGACCGCGTTGCTTTTAGAAAAGCCTGTATTGTCGCAATTGCATTCAACTTCTCTCAAATGTACTTTCGGCCGCTTCGTAGTTCATTGTTAATATGACGTGTGAGTTATAGTCGTAAGAACATGCTTCCAGCAGATGCCCACTACTTACCATGTCGTATTTCTAGCAAATAAAGAGCTTGCGTACATCTCAGTTTCGTATTTTCCTTGTGTGGCGTCCAGCTTAATTTGTTGTCAAAAACGAATGTCCCCAAAAAAAGTCATTTTATTTTTATTAGTTATGAATAATATACTTTTTAGTTTCAGCTCGATGTCGTGCACTGGTGTTTTTTCCTGTAAAATTTATTGCACTTGTCTTGCCGGTGGAACGGTGTATATTTTCCCGAATAATGTCCCACTTTTCAATTTCCGTTATAATAATATTTTGTAATTTTTCTTCTATCTGTGTAGTATTATTTCCTCGTATGTAAATCGCTGAATCATCTGCAAACATTAAATAGTTATCCGAGTAATTAAATGTTATAAATCGCTTAGAATTATTATAAATAATAATAAATAATAGAGGGTTCAACACCGATCCTTGTGGTACCCCTAATTTCTGATTTCTTTCAGTTGATAAAGAGCTTTCTTACACGAAGTTTAAATTTTCTATTTTAAAGGAATGCCGTGACAAATTATGGCAGTTCTCTCTAAAATCCATTTAATTTAGCATATTTAAAATTGACTCTTTGCATAGTATAGTGTTAAATGCTTTCTATATTATGTCGAATATATATATATATATATTTCCGCATAGTAAAACTGTCTAGAATTTCTCGTTGCTATCTTAAAATATTGTCAATAGTCGACCGGCCTTCCCGAAAACCACTTTGATGGTTTTGTCCGGCAAGTTTTTATTTTCTATAGCCCGCATTATCCGCTTTGCAATAATTTTTTCTAGTAGTTCGGAACATGTTAACGTCATTGGACGGTAGCTGTTGGTTTGGTTTTTATCTTTGTCAGATTTCAAAATCGAATGGTAGCCTCGTTCCATAAAGTAAGAATTTTGTGCAGTTTCCAATTTTGATTGAACAAACGTTGTATAGATTTCATATTTTCTTCTGTAAGATTTTTTAGCATTTTCGGATGAATATAATCTAGACTAGTTGCAGATATTTTTTGTTCGTTTATCGCGTGGACTACTAATTGGTGCTGGGTAATATCTTTATTACATGACTCTGATCGTTAAACTATAATTGGTTTGACCTATAGCTGATGTAGTACCGTTGCAGATATTATATCGTGTTGGATCGCCTATATTCATAATACTGATTACATGATTGTCCAGAAACGTTCCTATTATTTATTCTTTATCGATGTTATGACTGTTGAAGTCATCTATTAATATGTATGGCCGTGGACGTTGGTCAGTTAATGATTTCGATTCTTTTGGAGGTACTTTATCTTCGTTATGTAAATATATTGTACATATTGCAATTGCGGTATCGAAGAACAGCTTTACCGCGTGAATATATATGTCGTCACTTTTGATACTATTGAGAGTAGCGATTGAAAGGTCGCTTCGAGTAATGTTATAACCTTTTAATTTTATGTTATGACGAGGATTTAATTTTGTCTCTTGAAGGAATATTGCAGTAGGTTTCGGATGTTGTATAAGCAATTTGCAGAAATAAAAGCTTGAATATAACGCTGTTTATATTCCACAATATTATTCTATAGGATATCGTAAAAAAGATGAGACTGGAAAACATACTAGGATGAATATTTGGTTCATTACCCACCGATCTAGCGCTTGATAAGCTCAGTTCGTTGAAAATGAGCTAATGCACTACTCTGCGAATAGTAAGTACTTATGCGAGCTCCTCCAAGACTTTTAACAACCAAAAAAAATGAATGAAACATGTCAATTTTTATTCAAAATTATTACCAGCAAGTAGTCAAACATAATTTTTAAAATGTACTCCCTTTACAGTTAAACACGCGTACCTCGTCATTTAGCGAACCTTTTTCAATAATTCATCCTCAGATATTGTCATGAGAAACAGCTTCGTCGCTGTGACGACCTCTCCGTCCATTGTGAAGTTGCGATCGGCTAGGAACGGCCTTAAGCTGCGGGAAAAGCCAAGAATCGCGTGAGAATGAACCCGTGTTTAACTATGAAAGAGGCATATTTTGAAAAAGATATTTGATCATTTGTCAGTAACAATTTCGAATAAAAATTGACAATATTTTGTTCAATTTTTTCCAGTGTTAAAAAACTTGGAGGGTCTCTCGCGTAAGTACTTATTTTAAAACAGCCGTTTTCAAGGATCTGATCTTATCAACCGCTCGATCGATAGGTAATGAACCAAATATTCATCCTAGTATGTTTTCCAATCGATAGATAGCGCCGGTTGTCCATACGGTATTTAGTCTCACTTTCTTTGTGATAGCCTAAGCATATTTATCGTGACGGCGTGACTGTACTAGTATGATTAAATTCTTCCATCAGGTCAGAATAGTTTTTCAAACTGTCCTCAGAATGAATTTTTGATGCGTTTTGTAACTCGACTTCTGTTTTTCGATCTTTGCCGATACTATGTGAGAGTCTGCTTTGTATCTTTACTTACAATTAGATAAGATTGTATTTTTTCTATCATATAAATGATTCCTTTGTGAGCTCAGTTTTATCTCCGTTGTCTTTAAGTTTTGCAGTATTCTTATGAAGCCATTCGTAGTAATGGGACACATATTGGGATATAGGTTTCTATGAATGTATTTAACTGCTTGTGTATTTTGTCGATTTATTCTTTATTTAGATTTAATTGCATGATGCTATCTTCTGTTTCTGTTTTTTTTTTTTTGCTTCTTTTACTTCATTTCTCTATATTAACTAATTTTGCCGGGTCTTTAAAAGTATCTTTAAGTTCTAAATCTAATAAAATGAATAACATACAACACTTTATGATAATAATAATGTTAATATATTTGAAAAACTTATGCTTACGCGCTTCGAAGCAATAGACTTCATGATCACTGCATTATAGAAAGGTTAAATATTTAAAATTGATAAAAGAACAAAATAAAAATTTAACGTTACTATAATGTTGTGATCATGATTGCTCCGAAACACGTAAGCATAAACTTTTCAAATATATTAACATTATTATTTCTTAAAGTGCGAGTATGTTATTCATTTTATAACCACTGGAAATAATGTGTAAAACAAACTTCAATAATTCTAAATCTAAATCAGTATCTTATAGGATTGTCAATTTTTTTTTCTGTTTGGAACTTTATAGTGGTGGACATTTTGTCCATTCTCTATCAGTGGTAACTCCAAGTTTCAATTTATTCTCCGCAGAAAAATCCGTTTCTTTACAGTTAGTCTTTAACGAAGATTTTATTGCTGGGTGTTCAATTTTCTTGCATGTAAAACGGGCCAAGTTTTTATCGATAATTAAAAATATTCTGTAGCCTTTTCCATTATAATTTTTTCAGTAATGAGTTAGGTATAAACAAAATTGTTGTTCATTATCTTGCACATAGAATACTGCACGTACGAAGCTGCAGATGTGTTGAAACCTTAGATGTTGACGTCCTGCTTTTATGGTGGACATGGGGAACTCAGCTTCAGATTAATTTCATCTGCATTTTTTCAATAATATGGCGCGGAATGATTGAGGATACATTTTAAATATAATCAGTTTTTTAACCAGGCTTATTAACGGATGGGCCTTTATTATCACATTATTTATTTTTCCCTGTTTCGAGATAAATTTTTCAGCCGTTCTTTTTAACTCAAAACAAAAACGCATTTTGTTGTCAGACATACGCGATAGGAAGGTAATTTTAGGCGGTGGTTAATAACTTCCAAGACATATTCTTCATTAGTAAATTCACCTATAACTGGGAAAACAATGGCTTGTTCCTCTGCAGGGAAGTTGATAGTTCTGTTGGTACTTTTTGTATTTTTGACGGCATTAGAAAAGCTAATTGGTTCTTTCGATTGTTTACTTTCCGCTGTGGTTATGGACATCGGAGGTTTTGGTGTATTAACTTGATTATGTTTTGTTATGTTCGGGAAAGCGTTACCCTGAGTTATTATCTCTACGAGAACATCGATTTAAATCGATGTAAATCGCGCCTAGTAGTTATGTTTATTAAAACGAAACACGGCTATCTTAGTGTGTTATTAACATTTCTCCTATCACTATATAATTAGTGATGTCTTGTCGTTTCGTAAAAACGCATCAGCGAAAAGACAGATGCACGTGACAATGTACTCCTGAATGTATGGAGGTACTTGTTTAGTTCTTTACATTTTGTACTGATCTCATTTCGAAATTATTTATCTAAGTTATATTGTATATTTTAATCTTTTAACTTTCAAAAGAGATTTTCTATTCTACATTTTATTTCAGTTCTGGGTTTTGATTTATTTCTGGTTACATTTCCCTGGACTTTCCTGTTTAAACTTGTTAAGCAAATATACGTCCTCCTGCCTTACGTACCAGTGCAGAAAAATTTAAGCCGGTCCGCTTTGTTGCAGGTAACTGAGCAATGCCTGATTTGCCATTTTTAACGTTCCCTTTGAATGCAGAACTTGCGTAACTTTTTTTACGTTTTTGCCACACTCTTTCATCGGGGAAAAAAGAAAGTACACGGTCGTGAATTTTAGTTGCCTTCCATCGATGAAAACATCAGAGTTAGTAAACAAACTCCGAAGAAAGACCGTCCTACCTCAAAAAATAAAAGCTTCTCTGTTATAATGGTTGGTTTACACATTATCCGGCTTCTTTTATGATCAATTCTTTTTGTTAGCTATGCTAAAACGCAACTATTAACGCCGTTAAATCACGCAAACTTCTTCACTAAGAAATAGGCAAGTATTATTATTTAATATGAACGTAAAATTCTATTTTACAAAAAAAAAAAGTATATACCTATAAACTCAATGACCTTTTTTATATAAAATATTCTCGTTATACTTAATTAGTAGTTCTCAAATCATTAAAGAATGTTTAAACATAAATATATAAACCCTTACTTTAAGTTTACCGTATACGGTCCCAATCTATTAATTGAATTTCTGATGTAAAAAAACTTGGTACCGTCCAGTACCAAAAAAGTTGTTATTTCTAATAAATACTGTTTGCCAAAAATTCATATGAAAACTTTAGAAGAAACCATCTCATAAACTGGAATATTAAAAACACCAATAAGAAGATCCAAAAACAAACTAAGGAACATATAAATAACGATAATTACGGTTGGGATCAGAATAGTTTATCCTGAATACGCGTGGAAAAGTGAAATTATTAAAGCTATAAAAATGGAATAGAAAATTGTGATACAAAATAAAATGCTCAACAGAAAGAGATGAACACACTTAAAGAATACCAGCGTTACATAAAATGCTTCGTTTGAATAGAAAATGCGAGGAGAAAACCAACGAAGAGACTTAGGGTTGTGTTAAATTTGCATAGGTTTCACATATTTGACGTCATTAGTGCTGAAAACAATATGGCGCCGATTAATCGAATATCAAATAAAATAAAAAAAAAAAAATGGAATCACTAATAAATATAAATTAATGTCTAAGGAAAACATGAATTTCGTTGAAACGATAGTTATGTTTGTTTTGGCTGCTAATTCTAATATCTTAAGGAATATTTATTACATATTTATTTACTGAATACAGCCTAAATATTATTGTATTGTTCAGGAAATTTGAAATATGCATATATAAAGTAAAAATTATTCATCATACCTACTTGCAAATTACACATTGCCATTAATCGTTAGTAATATTAATATTTTGGTTATACAAACATCAGTGAATGAATTTAAAATTTTTGCAGTAACATATATAATTGAAGGAAAAGATTAGTTGACATGTATTTTTTTAAACTATTTATTGTTATTAAAAAACAAATTTATTACTGAAGAACGGACAAACTTATTTTTAACATGACATTTTTGAATATTGTGTCGTAAGTTGGTATCTAAAGTGATGCGAACGAAAAGTCTATTAGAGAAACTTAATAAACTCTATCGTTATCAGTGCGATAAGTGGTTGTCTCTCCGCGTTATTGTTAATATCTGCTCCCATTGTGCGTCCAAACACTCCTTTTCTGAATGCCCTAAATCTACAGGAGCCTCCTTTCTGTCGTAACTGTAAAGGTTCTCATATCTCCTCAGATCGTCTTTGTCCAGAGTGGCAAAGACAAAAAGATATAAAAAGGATCATAGGCTTTGAAAATATCTCTTTCCATAAAGCCGTCAAGTTCAAATCCTCTAATTCAGTAACTCAAGCCTTTTCATATGTCAACCGGGTTGTAGCCCCCATTCCTCCTCAGAACATGTCCCTAAACTCTTCCAAGGTTCTCTCTCTTCCCCGCTCAAAATCTCCAGCATTCCACAAATCTCACAAGTCCAAACCCCATCATAAGCTACTCCCTCAATTTCCTTCTATCCCTTCTCATCACCCTCCTTCCATTCAGTTGGATGGGACCTATATAAAGTTTCTTCCCCCTCTTTTGTCCCTCATCTGTTCCTCTTTCAAACACTTCGTCTTCTCCCGCAGAGTCCACTTTAACCATCTCCACTCTCTCTGCCGCCATTATGGAGCTTCTTGCATCTTACAATATACCTTTGTCCTCTTCTTTCATCGACAGTCTTTCATCATTGTTGTCTAACAGCGGTAATTTCAAATAATTCAACCTTTTTCGTTTCCCCTGTTTTCTCTTTTCTTTCTTTTTTTCTCTCCCCCTTTTCTTCTTTGAGTGCATTTTACCCTTCAGTACCCTTCTACTTCTTTCTGTCTTTCCTACAGTTCAGTGCAATTGCTCACTTGCACGTTTTACATATGGAAATTTCCACGGTACGGTTTATTCTGGAAAATTATCATCACGTCGGTGATGGCAATAAACAGAAGGTGGCCTACTTACTGACTTTTCATCAGTTCGTGCAGGGTATTCTTTCGCTTGCTCTGTTCCGAATTTGGCCGCAATTAGTCTTGAAGGTTGCTAAACTGGCACAAAACCAAGATTCCGCGAGCCCTTTTTTTATCACGTCCTTTCTTCCTTCATTCATCACCTTAAATTATTTTTATTGCTACGTTTCCACTTTTCCCTGCATTCCTTTTCCTATAACACTCATTGGTTACCTCTCTTCACTTCCCAGGCACAATGTCTCAGAATAATTCTTTAAATATTCTTCAGTGGAACTGTCGTAGCATTCATGCAAATAAACAAGCGTTAGAGGGGCTATTAGACCTCTGCAAGATTCAAGTAGCATTGTTACCTGAAACTTGGCCAGAATCCACTTCAAAGACTTCTTCATAGTACGTTCTGATCGTGTAGACTGGTATGGTGGCGTGGATATTCTTGTTAGAAACAACTTACCATATCAGTCACACAGTATTCCCATGGCACATATATATCTATCAAATCTCCTTCCTACCGCTATTTACATCGCGTGTGGGTACAATCCTCCAAATTCTAGCCTTGCTCAGCTCCCGCTTCCTCCATTTCTTTCATCTCTTTCTAATCCATTCATCATTGGAGGTGATTGGAATGCCCACTCTCCACCCTGGGGCTGCCCTGGTCACGACAACAATAGCTCTATCCTTGAAAACTTCATCCTAAATCATAACCTCTTCTTCTTAATGATTGTACTCCCATCTGCTTCAAAAACCGTTCATCTCCTAGTGCAGTTGATCTTTCTTTCTCTTCTCGTAACTTGGGCCTATAATGCTCCTGCAGAACGCTTGATGGCACTTCTGGCAGTGAGCACTCTCCTATTGTTCTAACTCTTAATGACGCCCTATCTCTTTCATGCTTCAAACCTCTTTATTCTCCTCATTGTCTTCTCTCCAAAACTGATTGGGGCAAATTTCGTTCTTTAGTCGATTCCTCTCTCTCTCCTATTCAGGCTAATTACGATCCTCTATCTCAATACAATCTTTTCACCCAGTCTCTTTATTCTGCTCTTTCCCTCTCATCTCCTCTCTTCCCTTCTACTAACTGTTGTCAAAAATTCTGCTGCGTCCTCACTCTGGTGGAATGAGGAGTGCAAAGCAGCTTTCAGGAAGAGTTCCAACATTGTTTGCACCTTTTGCTCCCGCTCTTCCATGTCTGACTTCCTAGCTCACAAAGAAGCTAACGCTAGAGTTCGTAGTATTCTAAAGGCTGCTAAAAGGAATTCTTGGAGAGCTTTCTGTTCCTCATTTTCTAGAGATACGCCCTTCTCTTAAATTTCGAAATTAGCTAGGGCCTTTAGATTTCCCTTCTCCGAGCGTTCTCTTCATTCTACTCCTGCGTTACCACAACTTCATTCCTTTTTGAACTCCATCACGCCCGACTATGTTCCTTCTCTTGAAGAAATTAGTTCTCCCTCTTACTATTCTACCTCTGAAGACCATTTTCTTTCCTCTCCTTTTTGTTACAATGAGCTCCTATCCGTTCTTAACTAATCCATTAACTCCACCCCCGGACTAGATGGCCTCTCATATCTAATCCTTAAAAATCTCTCCTATTCCTCATTGCATTCTCTCTTAGTCATCTATAACTCCTTTTTAATCTCTGGTCGCACTCCTAAATCCTAGAATGACTTTATAATCATTCTTATTCCTAAAAGAAACCAGTCTTCTTTCCGACCTATCTCCCTCGCCTCTTGTCTTCGAAAACTTTTCGAAGGCTTGATCAACAGTCGTTTAGTCTGGTGGCTGAAGCATAACAATTTCCTCCCTCCCAATATGTTTGACTTTCGCCCTCGTCTTGGTCCAATCGACTGCATTAGTACCTTTATATGGGACATCTATAAATCATTCCTAGATAGAAAGTTTACTATTGCCACATCGTCGACGTCGCATCTGCGTTTGATAATGTTCATCTTCCTTCACTGGCTTCTAAGATCATTCCTCTCAATATTCCTCCTATTCTCGGTACCATTATTCTTAATCTGTTCCAGATTGGATTTTTTTTTCTTTCTGTTCCCTCCTTTTCAACAATCAGACGTTGTTATCGCGGCTTGCCTCAGGGTTCCTGTCTTAGTTCTACTGTTTTTAATATTTATCTCCTTAATATCGCTACTCTTCGCATTCCTTCTTCTTCTCTCTTTATTGCGGATGATATCCTTATCTACTCCATTTCAGACGAGTTATCTGCGGCCATCGAGGAGATTAATTACTCTCTATCAGTCCTCAGTAGTTCCCTCTCCAGTGCTTTTCTCTCTCTTTTCCCTTCCAAGTATTCTTCTATTATTTTCTCCCTCCGCCCATATAATCGTGCTCTGGTAAACATCATCTCCTCCAACAATCCTATTCCTACTGTTAATTCCATATGCTATCTTGGTATTTTTCTAAATAGTCGACTCTCTTTCCAAGAACATATCAATTACCTTTATATATCTTGTCCTAAAAGACTGAATCTCCTGAAAGCCTTATGTCCTCTCAAGTGGGGCAGTGATCCATATATTCTCCTAATTCTCTACAAATCCATCATTCGCTCCAAACTAGACTACTGCTCCTTCTTATACGGTAATGCCTCAAACTCTGTCCTGCGCAAACTTGATAGAATCCAAAACTCCTGTCTTCGACTCTGCATTGGGGTCCTAAAGTCTTCTCCCATTCCTGCTATTTTGTCCGAATCTAATATTAAACCCTTGTTTATCCGCAAATCTCTGCTTGGTTACCGTTTTCTAATTAAACGCTTTCCGATCTCTTCATCTAAACTTATTTCTTCCTATCCGTATAACAATGAGCACTGGCGCTTCGTTTCTCACAAAATCCCGGTTCTTGCGCACATAGCTGCTGGGGTCTCTAAGTTTCCTCCGTATGTCTTTTCCCGCAATAAGCTTCCTTACTTTTCTTTTGATTCCAATAGTGTATGTCGCCCTATCTCATTCTCCTTCTTTCCTCTTCACGCCAACTCCACTCCCCAGAGTACAGTGGTCAGTGAATATGTCCACATCTTAAATTCTTCATTTCCCCGTCATATAAAAATCTTCACTGATGGTTCCAAAAATGATAACCGAGTGGGCGGTGCTTCTACAGCCCTCTCGCTTAATCACTCGGAATCCTTCAAACTTCCTTCCTTTGTTCCATTTTTTTCTGCCGAAGCAATCTCCATTCTTCGTACTGTCTCCTTTATTTCCTCTTCAAGAGGGATCTGTAAATTCCTTTTTCTCTCCTGAAGTCTCCATGCCAGACTACGGATTGACATCTACCCTTCTTTCTTCGCCAATCGCTTTTGCTTCTACCTCCTCCCACAGCCTATTCCAAACTCACAGCCCTGGTTCCAAGTTTTTCCCTTTTCTCGGAGCTCGGCTATTATTTCCTTAATCACACTAAGACTTGGTCATTCTCTCCTTCCCTCTTCTCGTTTTTCTTTTTCTCTTTCACCTTCTCTCTTTTGCCTTCTCCACTCTACTGATTTTCCCTTTATATGCGATCCCAACCATTACCTTTTTGAATGTCCTGCTCTTTTTGCACAGTGCTCTCATCTTTACGCCGAACTCTTGGCGTTGGATTTTCCTACCCCTTTCAATGATTCCTTTATCCTTTCCTTCCCATCTCTAGCTGTTATTCCCCTGCTACTTTCCGTTATACTTTCTATCTCCAATCGCCTCAGAATCTGAATAGGCAATCAAAGTCCGTGTAGTTGGGTCAGTGCTGGAACTGAACCCGTTTAAAAAAAAAAAAAAAAAAAAAACTTAATAAATCAAAAAACTAATTAATTTTATTGTACAGTTAATTTTTAGACTACTAAATTTAACTATGTTTTTCAACCGTTTGCTCTTATCAGATAAAGACTGAACTCGTATAAGTGGGATATTATTACTAACAATTAAATAGTGGAATAACCCGCGAGTAGTACAATGAAATGATGTACATATATTTCAGCTTTTTCGAACGAGAGATCGAAAATTAATAATTTTTGCTAAAGAATAATTTCTAGCTCCTTTCGTTTCTGGGCGAAGATCCTTTGTTGATATGCCCAAAGGGGAAAAAAAAAAAAAAATAATTTCTAGCTCGATATCATCGCTAGATAGCATTTTAAATACCGAATCCGTATTAATATATACATGTATATATGTATGTATATATATCTTCGTTCGTTAGCTCGATTACGAGCGTCGAGCTACCTATCTGGCAACGAGTTAGTTGACTCGTTGGCACGTTCGGCGGCGACCAATGGTCTATTCATTAGTAGATTTCCTGCTCAAACTCTACTGTCTTTCTTTTCGTTCCCACCACGATTTCTGGACCGGATTTTATCCTTCATTCTTTACCAATCCTCGATCTTTTTACCTTTCTGTTCAACCCTTCCCTTCTCCTCTTCCTTGGTTTAATCTTTTCCCCTACCTTAGCGTTCGATTAATTCCTCTATAGTTCGCCTGCGGTTCAATCATAATTTGCTTCCGGCCTCTCTTTTCCGTTTTTCTATTGTTCAATCCCATTTGTGTCCTTATGACCCTCCAGAGCTCAGTTATACCTATGATGCGAATTACATTTTGTTCTAATGCCCCTTTATTTCCTCCGAACGTTCTACTCTGTATTCTAGTCCTCTGCGCCTTGGCCTTCATACTCCTTATAGTGTCCACTCCATTCTTGCATTCCCCTCTTGCAATATAGTTCCTTTGTTGGCCTTGTTTATCTGCTCAATTTCTAATCTTTTCCTTATATAATGTACAATTATTTGCGTTGCGTAGGTTCCACTGTTAACGCGCCCAAAAAAAAAAAAAAAAAAAAAGACTACCTATCTGTACAATCTAGCTGTACAGAACAGGTAGCGTTCTTGGCAATTGCTATATGTAATGTTAAAGTATACGCGCAAGATTACACTCGGAACTGATTGTAGCCGCTTGTTATCGCACTACAAATGCAGCCCGTGTGTGTCTGCTGTGTACCGACCTAGCGCGCATATGATGGTGTACGTGGTGGGATGCCACTGCCTTAAACGTGATTATTAGCGATTATTTATCTATTTAATTCTTGTAATAAGTTCGCCGTCACTCGGGATCGATCCCGTGACCTCCATGTCGGAAGTCAAGCGCTCTAGCAACTAGGCTATCGCGACGACATATATATATATATATATATATATATATATTAATTACAACGTAATTTTTGGGCTACCCCCCATTAGAAAAAATGTCCCAATTTTATGTAACGCAAAATGTCCCAAAAAAAGTCCTTATTTTATGTAACATTTGTTATATTTTATAGGATTTTTGTTATTGTTATTTAAAAAATGTCATAATTTTATGTAACGAAATATGTAACGAAAAATGTAACAAAAAAATGTTTTAATTTTATATAATGAAAGTTAAATGTTAGGATAGGATTTTTGTCATTATGATATTTTTTTTGTATTGAAGCCAGTAAGAATTACGTTGTAAATTTTGATCATTTTATACAAAGTATAGAAGAGAAAGAGACAGAAATGAAAGCAAGAGGGGTCAAGGGGAACAGCTCCTTGCGAAGCCAAAGTGGCCGATTCTAATTAAATCAGGGAGAATGAAGGAAGCTCCAACACCATTAGGTCCCCTCGAACCAGCCGTGTAAATCGTAACATGAGAAGAAAATATGAAATTGATACTGCTCTAGAATACCTGTTTAATTACGGCTTGGGGGAGGTTGTTAAAAATTGAGGGAAAAATAAATACCTCAGGAGGATGACAGAGATCAGTGAAGTTAAAGGAAAAATAGGGGAGATTATTATAGGAGATAGTGTAAGGCCAAAATGAACTAAGTCAATTTGAAATAAAAGCTAGAACAGGGGTTTTACTAGAACTAAAGCGCCAGCTATTATAAATCGAAAGGAAGGACTGAATAAGTGTAAAGGACGCAAGTAGAAGACGTTTAACAAGGAAACGATAGCTTAAATAGGATCTAAGAATGGACAGGGGTGGCGAATTAGATTCAGCAAGAATAGCAGTAATTGGAGAAGATTTAAGCGCGCCAAGACAAAGAAGAAGGCAGGGGTTTAAACTATATAATCACATTAAATACGAGGTCGAGGAGGCATTGCTGAGTAAACTAAATTGAAACTTCGTTGGCTTTTCTAATGGGATTAACAAATAAAAAGCAAATAAGCCGAAATTGAAATACTGATTTGTAGTTAGCAGATTTGTTAAATGATATTTTTCTTGTAGAAGGTGAAAATAAAATAGACGACCTAGACGTTAAAGTTCCCCGAAATGAAATTGCTACAAATACTATTAAACTATCATTTATATAATAAAAAGAAATTTTTTATTGTGTTTGGAAGACGACAATCCAATGTTTAATATATCTGAAAATAAATAAACGGACTATATAAACACTATAAAGTAATTGCTATAGGAGATTTTATCAATTACACTGAAATAAAGAATAAAATATTTGTGTGGAAAATAATTAAATCCATCGAGAAGTCAACGCCATACTTTACACCGACATGCATAAAAATCGGTAGTAACATATGCACTAATATTGACAAAATTAACGCCGTGTTTGCAGAATTTTTTACAATGTCAACTAAAGATGAAAATCAATTTATAAACAATACAGAATTATCCAACACTGGTAAAAATGCTACTTTTGGTCTTAACTTTACCAGCAACAACCAAGAACCATATAACCAACCTATCACGATGGAAGAACTACGTCCTGCCATTAAACGTACTAAACCGAAAGCAGTCGGTTCGGATAATTTTCACATTTATCTTTTAAAATATGCACCTGATTTTATATTAAAAACTCTGCTTGTAATTTACAATCGAATATGGTTCTCAGGTAATCTCCCATTGCAATGGAAAAATGCCATTATAATCCCACTACTCAAAACAAATAAGAATCCAACACTCCTCGATAGTTACAGACCCATATCTCTTACATCAGTTCTATGTAAAGTGTTAGAAAAAATTATCAATGGCAGACTACTGTGGGAAATCGAAACACGTAATTTATTTACAAATATTCAATATGGATTTCGGTCAGGACGATCTACCATTGATCCGATCCTTGCGTTACAGCGCTCCATAAGTAAAGCTTTCTCAAACAAGCACCACTTATTAGCCGTCTTTTTCGATTTCAAGAAAGCATTTGACAACATATGGAGATACAAAATTCTTTTAACCTTACACTCCTGGAACTTCAAAGGCCGCCTTTGTATGTTTATTGCAAACTTCCTCTCTAATCGCCGCTTTCAAGTAAGATTGGGATCCGTTCTGTCTGATCCGCATACGGTACGGGCAGGAGTTCCCCAGGGATCCCTTCTCGGCCCAACACTGTTTAATATCGCGATAAATGATATTGTAAATCAAGTGCAAAAACCTGTAAAATCACTCCTTTTTGCAGACGATTTATGCATATTTCTTCCATGCACTGATATCAACTTAGGAGAAAGCGTTCTGCAGAGCACAATTGATAGACTGCAACAATGGTCAGAAGATAACGGCCTTTGTTTTTCAACAACAAAAACCATAGCAACCCATTTCTGTAGACGGAAAAAGTGCGACCGCATAGTAAGCTTAACTGTTAATAACAACCGTATAGCATCCGCAAACGAAGTAAAATATTTAGGAATGACATTTGACAGCAAACTCACTTGGAAAGCACACATTAACGCATTGAAAACTAGCTGCGGTAAAAAACTAAACCTACTGCGGAAGCTATCGCATACAACCTACGGCGCAAGCAGACATAATCTATTAATGCTGTATCGTACCCTTGTAAGGTCCAAAATGGATTATGGTGCACCAGCCTATGCTTCCGCTAACATATCGACCCTAAAATGTTTGGATACTATCCATCATACCGCTTTGAGGTTGGCAACTGGAGCTTTCCAAACCTCCCCGATACCGAGTCTACTATGTGATTCAGCGGAGTGGCCATTAGATTTGCGACGAACTTATCTAACCGTGCTGGCTTTCAGCATCATAAGGAGCACAGGGCCAAACTCTCCAGATGATACCACTGAGAACCAGAACGGAACAACAATTGATCACGTTATGCCCATTCTACATCAGCTAAACATCCAAATTCCAGTACTGGCCCGGGACCCGATATCTCCTATACCACCATGGTGCAACCGAGCCAAGCGCGGCATACAGAGCTTTGAAAATGCGGAAAGCTCCGTTAAAACGATTAACAAACGTACATCAACTTCAAACGTAACGGTACCGTTTACCGACTTTAAACATCAGCTTAAATGCCATTTTAACAACATCTGGAACAGCGATTGGCAAAAGTTACCAATAGGAAATAAATTACGCTCCATAAAATCGTCCACGAAACCATGGCTTTCCTCAAGCCGAGAAAGCAGAAAACAGGAGGTAACGTTATGCAGACTACGACTTGGGCACACTCGCCTTACACACTCATACCTGTTAAATAAAGAACCTGCGCCCGATGCCAGACATGTGATTGTCAGCTGACCGTCGAACACCTACTGATTAAATGTCCAGTCTACGACCAGTGTCGGAAACAACATAGATTACCATTGAACTTAAGGGATCTGCTGTGCGACGAAGAAACCGTGCTTAACCAACTATTCCAGTTTCTAAATTCTTCTAATTTATTAAAGTTACTATAATTTTGCTAATCCTTGTTAATTTCTGTTTATTTTCCTTTTTTCCTTTCTTTCAACTTTTAATTTTGTAATTTCTTGCCGTGTCTCTAGCCTAAGTTGCTGTGTACGACACGTAAAATAAATAAATAAAATAAAGAATAAAATCAACACTTTAATCGAATTAATGTGGATACTACCCTTATAAACTAACATCGGATAGAAAGATACATAAAATAAGGTCATAACAATAATCATTAACATCGTGTATCTAACCTTTTCATAACCTACTTACTGTGTAGAGTTAATCGAACAATACTGTTCCCATGAATATGGAACGTTGTTTGTCCGAAAAACATGTCGCGATATTTTTTGGAGTTTTCGATTTTATAATAAAGACTTTTGCGCTTAGTGTTTCGTAATTTTTAAAATATTATTTAAAAGCGATATTCGCTCATTCCATATCGACATTTACCGAGAGCTGAATTTTCTATTTTATTATTTAATAATAATGTTCCTACAGGGCAATCAAACAGAAGGTTCTACATTATTAATACACGGAAATATTGCAGTTGTAAATAAAAAAAGGGCCTTCTTTTGTAACATTCCGCTTTGATCTTTTGAAAAATCTCCTTCGGTGTAGCAGATAAACCAGCGGAATATATTCAAGAATTCTATCAGCAATGAAACAATACTAATAACGTTGGCTAACATTAACAGTTAACCAAAGGTATCGGGGTTCTTTAAAAAGAAAAAAATCCAACGATTTCTTTATGAAACATACCGTAGACTTACACACTCCCGGCCATTTAGATGTAATACAGATAAATTAAATTTAATTCCAATGCACATTCCTTATTCTATGCTTAATATGAAGTTTCTTTTTATATCTATGGTTGCACGTAACGCTGTCGGTATAAATTTTATGTTTAATTTTGTTTTCAAAAAAATTCAAACTTATCGCATCATTACGTCGTATGCATAATTTTTTTTCTTGTAATTTAATACAATAATCGAATAATTTGCTGGCGAAACCTATTTTGATTTCTTAACGAAACTTTAAAAGTTTGAAATAATTTCGGAAAGGAGCAATAATGCTGTTATTATTAATTTTTTCAGTGGTATGTTATTACGTTCTTGAACAACCCACAACCGGATATGCTCGCGTGCCTACTAATGTATCGGTATAGTGGTCGGTTCTTGAAACCTAAGAACAATTGAGGAAACTAAAAAGTTTTCGGAAAATCTTATGCAGATACAGTGTGTGTGTGTGAGAGAGAGAGAGAGAGAGAAACACGCTTTAGTGTATTCTGAGAGGTATTCGGAAAAGAAGAAGTCACTTAAGATGAAACGATGGTCTAACAAAATTCTTATGTAATACACAAAATACGAATGAGCCCTATACGAATAATATGATTAAAGCGCATAGGAAATGTAAATTCTGTTTGGTCGTGTAATAATAATGATAATGCCAATAATAATAACGCTAACCTCCGAATCGATTCTTCGCAGTTCAGCTGAAGAAAGTAACGAAAGAGACTGATTTTTAATTGAAATTCTATGTGCGACGACGGCATCGGCTTGTGTCTGAATTTTTTAAATTCGTATTCTGTAGCCGCAAATCAGTTCCATTTCGAGCCTTCTATAGCTGCTAGTAGTGGCACATTAAAGAATGCTCGTCTGCGAGATGTATTAAGAAAAATCATCCGACGCTTCGAAGTATTTTTTAATAAAATCTTCCGGGCCACGACAATAATGACGAAACTATTTGGAATATTCAATTATTTAAAATAGAGACACATACGAGCAACAAACAACGCTTGAAAAGCAGGCGTAGTCTGCATGCTTAGTGCGCACCATTATTACCAGCGATGTCTCGTACTTTGAATATTCCGAAGCTTTTGAACTTTGCCAAAGTATGTACTCACACACACACACACACACGCATACACACGGTACACTCTGAAACGGTCTGCGGCTCTCGTGCGCTACGATAGGACGCGGGCAGAACAACGATGTTTCTGGCATATATATGAGTTCCAGAAGCAGTAATATTACAAGTACCGCATTATATTGCTTTCGACCGCCGCAGTGCGCAAAATAATGGATGCGATATGCATGGAAGAATGGCGAAGAACTCGGAAACTGAAATGAAGGAAACAAGTATCAACGAATAAAAAGAAAAGGAGGGAGAACCGAAAGGCGTTGAGAGATAAAAAGAGTGAGAGCTGATGTTTTGGATGATAATTGCAATTTTTGCGTTAAAATTGCAACCGTGACTACTTTTAAATATGAGCTCGGGTTTTTAATTGTTTCAGAAGAGAAGTAATAGTTGCTCCCCCCCCCCCCCCTTCTTTTTTTGCATACAATTACTATCGATTTTTACCATAAAATTGAAGAGCCGATGTAGTTTTATGGTTCGCCGTTGTTCATGATTAAATATAAGCCAATCTCTACGATATATACTGGATTTCTTTTTTGCTTTTGCCTTTAAAAATGTGCAACTTCATGTACCTTTGGTCAAATGATAGATTTCCTAATTTTTTTGTCCTGTCAGGATACATGTATTTACATTTGATTTTTGGAAAGAAATGCCTTTTCTATCATATTGCTGATGATAAACATTAGAGTGTTTCATGAAATATCAAATGCAAACATGTGCTCAGCTAGGTCTTAAAAATAGATTCGCAAAATCTCTCCCTGGCAAAGATTGTGTCAGAGTTAATATACAAAACTAGTCATTCCACTATCGTTATTTCAATAGCAGTTAGAGAAACTGGTAAAAAATTACAATATTCTACATGTAAACGAGCCGAGACTACTCCATTAATAATTGCAATCTAACAATTAGCTGTTTACAGGAAACTCACTTGAATTCCTCCCATTCGCCACTTCTGCTCTGATTTTATACAGAGACAAGCCACATGTGGGGGAGTTTCGTTTCTGATACAAAAAATGATTCCGTCACAAACATTAATTTTAAATACTATGCTCCAAGCCGTGACGGTCACGGTTAAAATACCGTCCATTCCGTTCTCAACCATTACAATTTTCAATTGCTACTTTGTCTCCCGCCGAAAACATCACCAAAGTGGAGTTTGAAGCATTATTATTTCAACCACGGAACTTAGTTATATTACTGGGAGACTTCAATGCCCACTCCTCACAGTAAGGTTCAAACACAGTCAAATAAACGCGAAAACATGAGTTTAAATTTTATCATTTCCTAGTATTCCTACCTCTTCCAGCGCATACACATTTCAACTTGTCTCATAACAGCACTTCAGTAATAGGTTTAGATTTCGCTTCTTGTTCGCTATTTTCTTATTTGAACTCAAGCGACTATTTCCCCCCTTTTAATACAAATTTCCACACGTAAAACTCAGGTAATAAAAAAATTTTGCATTTCATGAAAAAGGATTGGAGTGGTTATAAAGCAAGGGATATTATTTCTCAAATTCAGTTGTACCACTTTAGAAGAATACCTAAACATTCTTATCAGTGCGATGAACAAAGCAGTCATAGCGACAATACTGAAAACAACGGTAACTGCTGAGAAAAAGCGAGTATCATGATGTTTTCCGGAAATAAAAATGTTTATCTCGCAACTGAGGAAATATTAATCAACCAAAGTGTTGGCAACATTAGTTGGCCTTCGTTTTAGTCATAGTCTGCTCCCGGCTTCTCGTTTTCCGCTTTGTTCCTGTTCAATCTTCTTTGTGTCCCTTTCATCCTTCTACCTTAAATGTCACCTGTGACGCAAACCACGTTCAATTCTATTTGCTTTATTTCCTCAGAACGCGCGATCGTTTATTCCAATTTGCCCTCCCTACTCCTTACAGTGCCCACCACATTCTCGCTTTTCTATCTCCTTCTGTTGTTCCTTTGTTAGCCGCTTTCATTTCTTCTGTCTTTTATCGTTTTTGACGTGACAACGTCTTATAAATTGGTTTGCCGGGTGACACTTGAAGAAACTGCGTTACGCTCCGCTCACGTTATGCGCTCACAATGAGAGCGACTGAGAGGCACGCGTCCCTTCCACTCGGGCATGGTTAGCCCGCCTAAGAGGGAGAGAGACAGACATAAAAAGTGAAAGGCACGCGTCCCTTCCACTCGAGCACAGTTAGCCCGCCTAAGAGCGAGAGAGACAGAGCGAGAGAGATAGGCATACACACCGGTTCATGTCTTGCGCTTCTATTTCGCTTAGGCGCCTGCATACAAGTTTACACGTTGCCAGTTAATTGTAAAACGAATGTGTAGTGATAATGTGAAGGTAGTTTCGTCCATCGCAACAATTCAAACAGCAAAGGTAAATAATTTCAGAGTGATAATATAACATGATGAAATAAATGACTAAGACATAAGTGAATAGGTTATGTTGTAGTAATCACAATGTTGTGGTACTTTTCAATCAAAAAAGTAGTATAAATCGTTTCTCAACCAATAATAATTTGTTTAACTTGAAAAAATGAGCGCGACTTGCTATGTAAAAAATTGAAATAACAACAAGACATCGGAATGTTGCTACACCAGGCACTTCTTCCATACGTGCATAACAGCCAGTACGTGCCACCGTTCCTGCAAGTTGATCCTAATATGCCGATTCTTCTATGCGGTGACTTCAACCAAAACGTGAAGTCTGATGACAAGTTTCTCAAATTCATTAAAGATACGTTTAATCTTGATTGCGTATCAGATATGTCTAAGTCTACTACGTTAAAAGGAACAACCATTGACTTGACATTTTCTAGGCACATTACAGCAGAAACACTTCCTTTCATTTCATATTTCTCCTATCATCGCCCTATCCTCAACAAAATCACTCAGATAGGAACAAGTTAAGTTGTAGTAAACGCTGTTTCATTGTACGCAAATGTATTGCAAGTTATTGTATGTATATTTGTATATAAATACGTATGTATGTGTAAAGGTAAAAATAAAATTTTGTTAATATGAAATTCAGTGCGAGATTCTTTGTATAAATTAATGTTTTAAATATAATTCTTTGTATAAATAAATGTTTTAAATTGTTACTATTATTTCATCCTTCTTCCTACTATACGAATGAATATTCACATTAAAATTATTTTACCACTCAAAGTCGTTGTCACGTAAAACTTTCGCCCGTATACCGACTTTACAGGCAACCAATTTTTTTGATATAACCTGTCATTCCAAATGTCTTTTTCTATTCTTCTAATCTTTTTTGTTAAGTAAATGTTCTGCGTTGTAAAAAAAAAAGTAAGAAGTAAAATGAGTTCTATACCCTTGACAGGGCGTTGGGATTGTGAAGTTAAGGTTCACAATGTACTAAGCCCAACGGCAAATGTTCTGCGTTGACGTGCCCATAAAATAAAAATAAAAAAAAATATAGATCACAGGCTAAGCAACTAATCCGAATGATAAAACAGGAGTGTTGGAGAGTTCTCGTTTCGTCTACCTTCAAAGATATACCTGATGCTATTGTGTGGAAAATAATTAAATCGTTGAACGGTAATTACCGTTCTGCCGTTAATCCTTCTTTACTGATTAATGATTCCTTACTCATAGGCACCAAAGAATTGGCCTTTGCGCGGCGTTTTGCAAAAGTATATACCTCTTCCCTTCTAGAACATACATTAAGATCGAAAAAACAAAAAATATATTCTTCTCTTCAGATCCAAAAAAAAAAAAAAAAATACAATGATCCTTTCTCAATGTCTGAATCGAATTACCAGCTCAATAAAAAAGCTAAAAAAACATTGCACTTTGAGCCGACTCCATTCCTATCTCATCCTGCTCAACAACTTTGACATAAACAACAAAATTTGGGCAACATAACCATCCCTATTTCTTGGAAACCAACTTCCTATCCTCAAACCCAACAAAGTACCCTTTTCCTTCAAAATTACACACCTATTTCCTTACTATCCTCAATCGCGAAATACTTGTTTTTTCCTAGAATCTTCAAATATCCTTTTCTTTATAGAAACTGGCGGTCGTATATTAATATCTCCGGTGCTACATCTTCTGAGCTTAATGAGACAAATATATGAAACCTAGAAAAGATCACAAGCTCTCTATAGGGTTTTTTTTCGAAAAAAAGAGAAAGCATTCCACCGGATGTGGCGATTTAATGTGCTTACAAAACTGGAGAACGCTAATATAAAAGGCAATATTGGCAACTATATAAAGAATTATCCGTGAAACAGATTCATCTAAGTAAACATTGGTTTATTTGTATCCTCTCCTATTCTCATGAATGTGTAGACCAGGTGCCAAGGCAACGTTAACTACATCTATGTCATTTGATGCCCGCCGCCAGAACTAGTTTTCATCCTTCGTAGAAGTATGAAAGAACATTAGATTCTACTCTGGTCCCAATAAGCAACCTTTTTAAGAACGATTAAATCAAACGGTGAACTCGGTGGCTACGGATTCAAATGTTAAAAAAAGAATTCTCTGCCATTAACTGATTGAGGTCGTCGCGATAGCCTAGTTGCTAGAGCGCTTGACTTCCGTTACGGAGGTCACGGGTTCGATCCCGGCTGATGATAGAACTTATTATAAAGAATTAAATTAAATATTCGCTAATAATCACATAGAAGGCAATGGCAAACCACCACATACATCATATGAGCGTTAGGTCGGTACACAGCAGACACACACGGGACTGCACTTGTTTATGCCGATATAAATCAAACGATTACTATCAGTTCCGAATGTAGTCTCGCGTGTGTACACCTGCGTTGCATATAATAATTGCCTGGTACACAACCTACATCGGTACAGCTAAAAGTGTACGAATAGGTTGTGCTAACGCGCTATGTTATGGCACCTAAAGAAGAAGAAGTGATTGAGATTGGGACATACATCCGTATCACAATCATATCTTTCAAGGAATTCCTCCTACTTTCTGCACATTTTGCGATACAGCAGTGGCACCTTCTGTTGAACACATCCTAAAACAATTCAATCGATTTAGTGGAATTAAGAATGAACCTCTACATATTCTCTTAGCCAATCACCCAGAACAGATTCGAACAGTTCTAACTTTCTTTCATACCAACAACCTTTTACACATTCTATAATAATTCTTTCGCTCGTCGTTCATGATCCAGGCAGTTATATACAACAAGCAAACAGATAATCAGACGGAAGAAAACAGCTATTTTACTAAAATTACTTATATAAGAATTTTTTTTCCTATATATTACGGAAAACATTGAGTTTCATTTTAAGTGACAAAAGATTAATCTTTAGATTAACAGATTATTATTTTACGTTTTCCTTTAATTTTACTTTGGATATCGCAAGATCCAAAATCACTGCTGTTATACAAACGCATAATTTTTTTCTTCGTAATTTTCCCAAAGTTCTACTTCGGTGTCTGTTCTAAAATACGTTTTTTCCCGCTCTCTCCCCTTGGGAAATATATTTAATTACCATCTTTAACTGCTGGGATTATCACGGTGAACAATCCCGAGTTATTTTCAAAAGGACCTTATCAGTCTATCATCACGGATGAAGTCCACAGGGTTGTGATAAGACTTGTTACTTACTATTTCAGGAAGTAATGTTATTGAACCCGAACGAACAGTGTCAAACTTATGCCTAAGATGTGTTGTACTGAGGGGAATTTGGTTCCCGCGCGATTCAGGCATGTTTGCAGAAGAAAATGTTCATTGTAATGTATAATCATGACTTTTTGCTCTATGTTTTATTCTTCATCGATTAATAGTTGTATATTCTGTTCGTTTATTGTAGTCTAGAGGCTACCTTCCCCCCAGGAGGGTAGTTTGTATCTTTCTGGGAATCGGAGCTCTAAACGGAATCGGTCGCGTCCACAAACGATGGATAGTGGAATGACCGGTAAATATACCGGTTAGCTGCGAATAACCAACAAGCAGTCGCGAATCAAGAGCGGTTACTGGTAGAAAGTCTCTGGCAGGTGATTCCAGTAGTGACAGGGCAAGGAAATTCGAGGATGCGAATAGGCAGTGTGAGGAACTGTTTACAAAAAATCTGCAAAATTCCAACGACTGAGAAAGGAACTGTCCCCCTGCTCTCATTAGTGCTGTTTAGTACATTGTAAACCTTGACTTCACAATTCCCGACGCCCAGGTAAGGGTATGGAACTTACATTAATCTCATCTTCAACGAGTTTTGGCCGCTGTCAAAGCCCTACATCGCTACCTCATCAGTAGCAACCCGCTGCCTAGCGATCGGGATCTTTATTCAAAGGCTAGGGAGCCATCCCGAAATAGTGGTATTTCCATTTCTATTCCCTTCCTTCGTTTCTCTTATCCTTTTTTTTTTAATCTTTTCTCTCCTCATTTCTCAGCATAAGTTGGTCGTTTCTGTTCTGGATATAAGACGACAGACGGATGCGACAGCAGTTATTGCGACCAAGCAGCTCCATTTAGAAATCGCATTGCTTACCCTACGTCAAGAGAGAGACCTAGAAAAGGTGGTCTAAAAATGGTTCGTCTTAATTAAAACCTGTCCGGTTTACTGCAGTTGGAGGGTTCCCGCTTACCCGCGTTCGAAACATTAAAGATAAAAAGTTAAACTTACGGATTGGAACTTGGAATATATACGTAGTTTATTGGATGATGAAAAGTTAGCTCACCCTGAGCGGAGAACAGAATTACTTGCAGTAGAGTTAAGGGGAGAGGTTAACAGGTGAAGGATATCTTACGGAAAACGATTACACTTTCTATTAGAAAGGAGCCGGCAGCCTGAAGTCAAGAATACACGGTGTGGGTTTCACAATTAAAAATAGATTGATCGGAAGATTAAAAAGAGTCTTCAGATGGAGTGAATAATAGAATAATTACACTCCGATTACAGTTAGATGAAATACAAGTTTTAACAATGATGTCTGTGTATGCATCAATCTTGAAAGCATTAAAATGCGAAAAAGAAAAATTCTATTATCATCTAAGAGACATCCTAAAAAAAGTTCCCAAATCAGATAGAACAATGCTACTAGCAGACTTCAATATGGTCATGTTGGATATAGTCATCTACTCTGGTCTGGCGTAATAGGTAGACATGGAATTGGAAACTAAAACAAGAAATTTCCTTTTAGAATTGTACAGAGCATGGTTTGGTCAAGACTGAATACAAAATATAAAACCATATGGTAACATCCACGTTCGAAACCTTGGGGCACCTCTTGGATTATATAATTGTTAAACAAAACTGATGATATCGATTGGAACATGATTAATAAAATTCCCGATTACCCGATTAATGCAGAAGTATAAGACACCTCGCAATTAGAAGAAATACATCAGGCAATGGAGGAAGTGTCTAACAATGAAACCGCTGGAATTGATGATTTACTCGCTGAACTATACAAATGCGGAGGAGATATATTTGCAAAATTAGTTCATAAACTAATACAAAAAATATATGGTTAGCAGAAATTGTGCCAATTGATTTCCGAAAATCTATAATTGTAAATACGTATAAAAATAAAGGCGGCAAATTAGATTGCACTAATTACCGTGCTTGAATTACAACTGCTAGTAAAATTTTGGTTAGATCACTAGCTAATACGACTTAATTGTGTTGTTAATAGTATAATAGCCGAAAAACAAACAGGCTTTAGATCACAAAGGAGAACTACAGATATGATATTTATTCCGCGACAGATTCAAGAGAAATGCATGGACTAAAATGATACCTCTATTTAGCGGACATAACGAAAGCATTTGACTCAGTCAACAGAAATACGCCGTGGACAATATTAAAAAAAAAAATCGGATGCCCATCAAAGTTACTTAATTTAATATCGTCCTTCTACTCCAATGATATACGTGTAATATTTTATATGGAATAGACAGCGAGTTTTGACGTAAATACTGGCGTTAGACAAGGATGTGTGTCTTATTAGCATCAACTCTGTTTACTTGCTTTACAAATGCTTTCATGATCCTTATAGATCAACGACTAATGCAGTGTGGTATCGGTATAAAGTTCCGTTTAGACGGTGGGCTTAATAATTTAAAACTACTCGAGGCAAAATCGAAGTGCGTTACATACTACATTACGGACCTTCAAAAATATTCTTTTATGTTTCAATTCGGTATATGAAGGGCTAGAGTTGAAGATTAATGTGGGTAAAACGACTGCCACAGACAGACAAGATGATATTCGGAGAGTTTTCATCAAAAACAGGAAACACAGAAATTGACTGCTATTTCAAAACAAATCGAAGAATCGTCAGATTTAATTTAACGCTTCCCTATGAAATTCGAGGAATATAGTTTGCGGCACCGAAGAAAATTAGCCGTTTATTGTCGGACCAGTTTTGTTGTCGGTCTTTTGATACTGCGGGCATCTAAATGATTGTTGGCCGACAGATGCAGATCGTTAGTGTAATAAACAAATGATATTACGTCGTTAATGTATAAAATGGGAACAATGTTTAGTAAGCGTAGAGCTTCGATTCCCAGTTAAACTCGGGGCAATTTTTATTGCCCACAAAAAGCTGTCGGAATTCACACTCTACTGATTACGCTTGCAGTTTGTAACAGAAAATTATTGTTGCAGGCGGTCAGTCGTTTTACCTGAATATACGAGACGTAACTGTCGGCCGCGATGCAATGACGGAATCCAAAATTCTAGGCTAATTAGGTGACTGTGCACGTCTTGCCCACCACTGCTATTTTGCTAGTTTTGCTAGTTTTGCTAGCCCCGAAATCGTTTAAGTAACGGTGCGGATAACTATTCCAATTTACGTGGCTTAAATACCTATTTTATTAGAATGTACAAATAGATAGTCGCGACGACGATCGGAATCGATCAACACGACTGAAGAGAGAGAGAGTGAGAGAGGGAGACATTGCTTTAATAGATGTAACATTATTCGTTTTAAAAATTGAGAAATGTGATGCCATCGATTAGATTTGAAAACTGAAAACTAGATTGCTTCTGTTCCGTCCAGGATGTGTGCAACATGCGCCTTCCTTTAATACCAGTCAAGGGCATAGAACGAATTATCCGCCGCAAATTTTGATGTAACATAAATTTACATACACAACGCGACTGATATTCGATTTTGCATATATCACGCGTCAGTGCATCTAAATTGATTGATTTTGATATGCACATTTACGACGCTCATATTGTAACCGAATAGTGAAAATTCGTTTTTCCCAGGTTATTTATCAATGGGTATCGTAAAAGTTCGAATTAGTTTTCTGCAAAATCATCGTGATCTCGCACACATAGTACGATGTAATTTTTCTCGTTAACGGTTGCCAATGAGTATCAAATATTTAAAAGAGATTCTGCTAGGAACTGCGTGATACATTTACAACGAACAAAATTTTAATATTTTAATTAACGTCCGTTTAACTCATTCTCACGCACATCATCACCGTTCGTGCTTCCAATTTTAAACGCGCTGAAATATTCCCGATTTTCCAAACTGACCAGATTATTTCGTACATTTTAAATTTATTTACACTCGAAACTGGTAGGGAAATTCGCGATTCATCTTCTTTCACTTAACCGTTTGAGGACTGTAATTTACTGGAAGCATTTTCGCGAGCATACTTCGTGTTGTTCAACAGTGCCATCTAGAGGAATGCGGTAGAAGCTGTAATGCTATTTCCGTTCTAGTACCGAATTTTTACGCGCAAGTGTGTTATCATTTGCATATAGAACGTGTAATTTTGACTGAAGAGGAAGTTTCGTAATTTATCTTACTGCAATTTTACTTAACACGAGTAGAGTACCTCGTTAGGTCGGTAGAAAAATAATTTCACTGCGTTTGTCGATTTTTGCTACTTGATATCGAAATAAATATTTCGCAAATGTCTCTTTATGTTATGTATCGATTGAAGGCGCGGATTACACTCTACATTTTGATAGCAAACAATGTACATTTAACATTAACGTTTACGGTTTATTTACGCTATTCGATGAAAGATGCAACAAAAACAAATTCGGACGATTTTCTTGCAGAAATTTAAATCGGGTACTAAAGCAACGGAAACGGCTCGCAAAATCAATGATTTTTCAGCCCAGACGTCGTTCATAAACGTATAGTGCAAGTAAAAAGTTTTGCGGTGCAGACGTAAAGATCGAGAGAGTTTTTTTTTTTTTTTTTTTCTTGGGCGTCGAAAATTCAACACATCGGCAGTGTAATATAATTAATTAACTGATTAACGCTACATAGTAATATTGTGCATTAAACTATATAATTAAATAATAACTTGTATATTGGAGCACTCCCGGTGGCCAGGAAAGAATTGACACTACATGGCAGAGGGTTCTGGAAATTTATTATCGAGTTGTTATACAAAATAATTCTTTGCGCCGTGTGCAAATTGCATTCGAAGATGAGGTGGTCAGCGTCCGCCACTTTGTCCAAGTCTAGTGGATGTTGGCAATAGGAAGAAGAGATTAACCCCTATGTTGTACAAAGAAGCGGGGAGACGGTTTACCCCCAGCCGGAGGCGACATAAGGTAACAATGTACGATCTGGTACACATTGAAACAGTCGTAATGTGGTTGAACCAAGGAACGTTAGGAATATTAGGTTGAATTCTTTTGTACTGTTGCGCGCAAAATGGATTTGCCCATGTAGCCACCCAATATTCTTTATGAGCATATCTAATGAGCTCGAATAGGTCTCTGTTTGGAAAGTATGGAACGAAACAACTATTCATCCATGTGTCTCTGGCAGCCATGTCTGTCACTTCGGATATCCGCATGTCCTGGTATCCAAACAAAGTTAACTACTACGCCAGATTCAGAAAGGGAAACTACTAGGCTTCTGATTTTATAGAGGTATGGATGGGATTTTGTGTTGAACGATAAGAGTTTCAAAGCTGATAAACAACTCATAGAATCGGACAGCTAACTCCTTTTGTTCTTACCTTCGGCAATGCCATTCCTTTTCTTTTCAGGATGCATACGTTTGGCATTTTTCAACGTTGATTGTTATTGTTTCTCTATCCTTGGTATAACATTCTTTGTCAGATTTCCTTGTTACTCCTAATTGCTGCTATGTGCACGTGTTGATGGGTAATCGTCCGTTGCTGACAAGCCCAGGGAAAACCCCAAACAAGAAAAAAAAAAAAAAAGACATGATAATGATATTTGCAGAGAAGATATGTGAATTTAAAACGGACAAAGCCTTGAAAATCGCAACACACTAGGCGCTAAACACAGAAGTAAAACGAGGAAGAGAGACTTTTTTAGTTAAGTTAAGACATGGTATAAAAAAAGCAGCACCCGCAGAATTCGAAGATTTAGAACCATCAGTAAAAATCGGTTGGAAATTCGGCCAATGGTCTGAAATTATCACATTCAATACTCTGCTAGCGTTGAACTGAAAAGAATCCAAATCTACCTGTAACTTAAAGCAGTTATGTGAGTATGGGTATTTAAAGATCAATGAAGGATACGACGGTATGGTAATAAAAGAATATCTCTGAAGCCTAGAAGCACTTTAAGATAATAGAGGCATTTTGGAGGTCTTAAATCTCCAATTGTCTTTAACATCCAAATAGGATTTAAGTAAATTGAAGCTGGCTGGAGGACAGTATTTCATAAGAAACCTGTTGTGGGTGGCCATCAGCCATTGGCAGTAACTGATCTGACAGCAGTTTTAAACCTTCTGAAGCAACTTGGAAAAGCTCGAATAACGGCTGCTACACGAATTAAATGAAAATCAAGAAAAAATCTTCCCTTTGCAATACCGTCGGTACTCGCGTAACGTAACAAGAACAACAATCGGTTTTCCGATCGAATCACGAGACTTCGTGAAAAATGGAGCGACGTTATTCGGCTCGATAAAAAAACTCTTCGACATTTCGTCCGAAATTTGCAACAAAATACAATTATATAGTGGCTATTGCTGATCTGCTGCTGATTTTATTCATCCTCAAAAAACCATCGCGGCAAAGACCGTCAGCAGATCGGCTAAAACCAGAAACTTCACTGCGTGTACCTACCATTGATCTACAGAAAAGAACCAATCTTTCCCAGCAACAACGCTTGGCCGCAGCAATAATCGCTCCAGCGAAAGTTGAACAAGTTGTTGGGTTACGAAACTTTGCTTGATCATATATCTCTCGCCGATCGACCATCTCTTCTTCAAGCATCGTGAAACCTTTTGTATGAGAAATGCTTCAAAAACCACGTTACGCATAAAACGCCTTCAGAGAGTTTCGAGAACTCTGTAATTTTTCGCTACCGAAATAAATAAACTTGTTTCTCGTTAGCGAAAATATGTAGATATTCCGATTAATAAAGTACATGGCAAGTTTAGATATAAAATTGGAATTACAAAAACAGAATTATTTTTCTACTTATCTAATAATTTCTTCTCAAAGGCTTTTATCGATTGAAATATTAATAAAAACACTATTTTTTTTTTTTTTTTTTTTTAACACAGTCCTCTAGTAAATAACACTTTACTTTTGACTACTGAAAATTTTCCGATATCATAACAAAAAAAAGTTACCGCCTACATAATATTTTCTGTTTATAATTTTTCGTAACTACATCGCTATGTCATTAGTTTAATGGAAAATCTAAAATTTTATGTTTAGTATTTTTAAAAAAAAACCTAGTACTCTATACACAAACGTTTTTTTCTCTACACTGATCTCGCTCAGTTGCAATCGAAACTCAAAAACATTGCCTGTTGTAAACATTTTATCCGGTCGAAATTTAATCGTGAAAAAAGATAACTCGCGTCAGTTAGGATTGTTTCGCAATGAACAATGTACATCGGGGCGCCGTTACACAAACGAAGCAATGTTTCAATGTTCTCAGCGAAGCTGCGATGGCTAACCTCCAACTTCGGCCGCAAGGCGTTTAATTCACTAAGCCGACTGTGTTTTAATGGGCATCCATCAACTTTTTCGATTTATTCCCGTTCCATCTACACTTTTGTTTTTTAGAATGGCCGCATTTCTTTGCGTCATCAGTTTCGTAAGCACTATTTCCTACCTAATCGATGAAAATCTCTTCTAAACACACGGTGATCCATACGATTACTATGGGTGATAAAAAAAGAAATATCTCCCCGTACTTAAATATAAACCTAAAAATTCGTATATCTCGCAAGCTGAATGAACTAATTTGACTTAAAATGTTCATTTATACCGCTAAACTAATATTTGCACCCTAAAAGGGATTTGTCTTTTTCAGTATAAAAGCAAATATAAAAGAAACAGGGAAAAAATGATTGAAATAATACATATGGAATATACTATTATATGGTTCGGAAGCGTGTGGGTGTTTACGAAAAATCTAAAAAAACGTTTGGTGGCCTTCGAAATGTGAAGGGTGGCGGACGAGGATGAAGCGGAATTCAGATATGTTGGAAATGGTAAATGGGAAACTGATGGAAACAATAGAAAAAAAACGAAAAAGGCTTTTAGGACACACACTGCGTCACAACGGCTTTATGACGGTCATAATCGAGAGAAAATTGGAAGCAAAAGAAAAAAGGGGCAGACCTAGGATACATAGATGGATCAAGTAAAAAGAAGAACGCAAATGACGCATAAAAAGATCAAGAATATAGCAGGTAACATGAAAGAATGGAAGAAGATGATTGGCCAGCTACAACGACAAGAACAAGGCTATTTATTAAGTACATGGATACTCCAGTTCCACAAAAACTCCAGCTGGCAAGTAATTATAGAATTTGAAAAGACAGAAGTATTCACTCTAAATAAACGAACGGCGCAGACTCGACAATATAATATAAGCTCAGTAGATAACGAAAAAGTAGAGTTGTAGTTCAGTTTATAGTACATTATGGCAACCCGAGATATCAAATTCACTGCAATTACCTAAAATATTGTTATAATCATTCAGCTTCCATTGAAGAACGTGAAAAATTCTTTGTCTTAGCTTTTCGTATGTAAAACAACAGATTTTCCCGACCGTTAAATATTGATCCTGTTCCTAGTTCCATACAATTGACTAGATTTTTATTTTTTGCTCTCCAGGTTTTGAGATGCTGTTCTTCATAAATATTACTTGCTATATATAATTAGTAGTAACTTCATTATAATGTTTTTTTATATTATTCATTTTATTTTCCCCCCTTCTCCCACCTCTTCGTAAGAATTTGAGAGATTGTTCTTTAGGAATCCTGGTTTTCCGGTTTTTGTGTCTATTCGTGGTAACGAAATATCTTGCAATTTATACTTTAGTCATTTATATTAATAATACTTAGCTTTTGGTGGTAATTCTTTATTTTCCATATACCGTTTTGGGTCTATTATATTCCATGCCGTCTGCGGTTCAATCATACTTTGCTCCTTTCCTCTCGGCATCGTTTTGCTCTTTACCCATCCCCTTATTGTCCTTTGCACTCTGGCGACTGTTCCTTCGTTTGTGATCCTGACCACGTGCTGTTTGAATGCTCCAGTCTTTCCTCCGAGCGTAATGTCCTGTACGTTCAGCTGTTAAAGCTGAATTATCCTACTCCATATAGTGCTTCCTATATCTTAGCTTTGCCGTCATCCAATGTGGATCCTATTCTTGTCTCTTTCCTGTCATCGATCTCTGACCGGATCAAAATCTAATCTCTAATCTAGTCTAATTGTCCTGGGTAGCTGCCCTAAGTCGGCCAAGCCCAAAAAAAAAAAAAAAAAACATATTCCACAGCTCTGTTTTTCCGAAGGTGTTATTGGTTTCCAGCGTTAGTATGTTGTTCATTTTGTTCATTTCAGATTCCTTTGCATCTTCCCACACTTGGATGGTACAGTGGACCTTTGATGCAAATAATGCCTTGTAATACATCCTTAGTGCTTGGTAAGGCACCGGGAATTTTAGTCTATATAGAGCCGGTATTGTTTGTCTCATTTTTTTAACGAGATTATTTATATGCATTTTCCATGAAATGGAATCATCTATCACTATCCCAAGATATTTATAGCGATTGACTGTTTTAAGAAGAACGCAGTCTGTGCAGCTATGTAGATAACCTCTGGTCCCGTGTAAACAAACGGAACAGTGAAGAGTGATTTGGGATATTTTTTTCCTATATCGATTTTTAGTCCGAATGTACATTACCTGAGATTTTTGCTCGTTTATTATTATGCCTCCGTGATGCGCAAACTTATATGATCTAAGTCTTCTTGTAATAATTTTTCTGCGTCATATATGTATGTTTTTGTGTTTAGTTTATTACTGTGTTAAGTATATTTTTGTTATTTTGATTTTCATTCTTTGAGGTTGATTTAATGCCAATAAAGAACATAGGAAGAGGTGATTTCTTTTTTTTTTTGTGTGTTTTAATATATTTACTATTCGTATAACTTTAAAACCGTTTCCCTGTATTTCCTGTAGCGGATTTTAGCGTTTGTTATGTCTGTTGTTCAATGGATATTTTTGAAAACGACTTTAAAACATTTGCCTTCTGATAGCGAATACGTATAATGAAAATAGTGGTTAGCTTTTGGTGCTTTTAAAATTTTTCTGTACGTATTAACACCCTCTGGGTTGACAGTAACTCCTGTCAACGTGGATTTCTGAGTGACATCGGGTATATCGGAAAGTTCTAAAAACGTTGAAAGTTCGAAATGTGTTTAACCGTTATTAGGTATGGCGGAGATTTCTGATTTTTGGAAAATCGCGATTAAATTTACCGATAGCTTTATTTCTATTTACAGAGATAGGGTCGTTGGCATTGGTATCAGTGCTGTTATTGTCTAATTGTATTCCGTTTGTTTCCTCTCTTCATCGTTATTTTCAACACTTAAAATTGATGGATATTACATCGAAGTGGTGCATCATCAGACAAAGTGGAAGATGAATGGTACTGTAACCTTCCTCCTTTGTTTGGCACTATTTTCCATTGATTATCATTTCTTGACAGGGGTATTTATAACGGAGATGTGGATGCATTTACATCAATAACTGTACTGTCGTGTTCGTTTGTTACAAGAGAGAGGAAATACAATTTTTATTACCGTGGTTAAAAAGCGAACAATTAACTTCTGAGACACTTGCATCGTTGTTGTTAGTAGTAACTGACATTATTTGATCACTGCGGTTTTATGAATTCAAATTCGAAGGCACGTGTGAGGGGGGAAGCAACTGCTAAACCTCTGTTGATAATGAAGAAGCAAGCCTGTTGTTTTTACTGATAACGGATGATAGGCTTTTGTTTGATCGCCGTTGACCCATGACGAAGGTTTCAAATGTTTCATATTTGTTAGTCGGTCTGGTAGTGCCGCACATGACTCGACGAAGAAGGTGCAATCACCGCTGCTCACCCGCAAAGGGTAAGAAGGCACATCGAGCACACGCACAACTACACCAACAGTGCGGTTGCGCACCATTTATTAGAGCGATGATTTTATTAACGGGAAAAGTTAACTAAATTACAATTAACCACGAATGTTACTGAAAACTACGAAAGAATTTAAAATTATACAGTGTAATATGTACTTTACATGTATATAGATATATAGAAAGAAAATAAATACAAAATCAAACAAGTAATCTAGAAGAACGTATTGCGAGCGTGAATGTGTGTGTGAAACTGTTTGTCGGTCGGGGATAAAAAACGGTACGGTTAGCTGATGAAAAGGTCGATGATTGGAGAAATGACAGTGATTGGTCTCCGGTAGAGCAAAGGACAAATAAAATGATGAGGTGTGGATATAAAATGGAAGCCAGGTAGAACGGTCAGTCGCAGTTGAACCTTCTTCGGAGATTTTTTGAACAGTCCCGTTTGTCGTCGGTAAAGAGTCGCAAAAACAATCTCCTTTAACGGCGAAATAGTTTTTTAGATTAATCAAACCGTCTGCAGCGCCAAGTAGTAAATGATCACCGGTCAGAATCGTTGTACGAAATTTAAGTTACGCGAAGATGGATTATTAAATCAGCAAATTACGCGGCACCGAATTAAATTTGGTTCCAGCACGAAGAGAGCAACCGATCGTATTCTTGGAATCCGTCATTGTAGTGTTCCAGAACCACCGGCGACAAACAGCGATACGTACCAATTTAATTATAATTATATAATTCTTGCGTACAATGTATAGTAATTGTGTATTTTCAGTGACCCGACCGGTAAAGAAAAACCTTTGTAGGTTATTGGAAATTAAAAAAATAATTAATTTAAAATCTCAGTTTTAAATTCATACTAATTACAAAATTGAAATAATACTTTTACATCTACGGTGCTAAAGAGACCACGGTGGCATTCCTGGGCATTTAACACGCCTTATACCGTTACAACAGAACGAATTTATATTTACAAATGCGCAATCCGCCATTTTTATTTAAATTTAAATTACGATGAATTTCACGCTAATCTCTTTTATGTTTATAATTGTTAGTCCGTTTGTGATGAATCACGATATTTCTGATTTCGGTTCGTATAATGTAAAGGTGATGTAAAAAGGTAAAAAAAACACGCAAAAAGAAACGCTCAATTGACGGGCGCCAATTACACCTACCGTACCACACTTTAAACAGCTCGCTGCTAAAAAAAAACATAAAGCTTTTAATGCCGAATATCATATCTGCACACTCATCTCGTAAACTTTAAAAAAAAATAACGTTTTTCCCGCGGGCGCGGAAATGCCTCCTTCCCCACGGAAGGTTTTACAGTGGTTACGAAATCGAAAAAAACAAAATTATATCTTAATCAACAGGTATATTTTCCGGATTAAAAAACAATCGCCAAACGAAACATAATTTACACTCACGTACTCTACAGAACAATGAAGACTAGAACAAAATAAAATTAAATCAAAATTTGAAGAAAAAAAAACGTACCCACGTCCCCAAAACGACATGACATTAAAAACAGCGAATAAATCGACAACGGTTTTTGATCGACTGCCAGCCAACTATCTAACCAACCAAAATATCAAATTATCAAAGCGAGCAATTAATAAAAGTAAGAACTGTACATCGATGTTTCTAGAACATCTTCAAATAACACCGCGCTAACCGCTCCACCTGGCTTTAACGGGATTTATGCAATCTTTTCACAACTCACTGTTGCTGACCCCCACTACCCCGGACAAGTAGTTACCGCTGCTATTGGTCGCTACTAACCAGATACACACGCACACAGTCTTGACCGCGACACATTTGCCCGACTGACTGCAAATGGAATTTTTTGGTTTTAGTCGATAAGCGCCTTCGATACTTATAGCCCACGACAACGACAAATTAAAACAGTGTCTGATAGATCACTTAATGAAATATCAGAGAATATTTTTATAATTCGAACACTATCAAAAGATTGCGCTACAGGTACCGAATCCGTCTCATTGCCCCAACACCACTTCCCTCCAAAGCGGAATTTTCGGATGAAAATTTAGATGCAAAAAAGGAATCGACGAATTCGAATTGACGAACAACAGAGCCTTGACAAAACTCCGCCGTTTAAACCCAAATACACATTCGCAAACCTATTCTTTAAATATATGCCAGAATCTCCACACGTCTGAAGCCATTAACAACAGTACCGTGTTCCCGCAGGGACTATAATGAGAATATACAGATGATGTTGAGCAAGAATAAAAAATTAATAAAACACCGAACAGGAACTGTATAAAATCGGGTTCGATATCAACAAAACTTCGACAAAATTCACAAAAGAGGGTCTTAAGTAAGTCACGAAACGTAATAATAATAGGCTGGGTCTACCAATTTCGGTCGGTACGGGACAGAGAACGCTTATTTTTTTCTCTATTCTTTGTTTAATATACCAAACCGGTCAAAAGTGACCACCATTGACACTTCTGACCTCGATTCAAATCAAGAGTCATAATAAAAATAAAATATGAAATATTGTCTCTTCTCCCATTGTGTTATAACGCTTATATGAAGATAAAAAATACATGCGAATAATAAGGGAGAGGGTTAAAGATAACACAAAACTGTGCCCTCTTCAAAAGTAACAATACTTAACTTATTACTTCGAAATAACGAATAAATTAATATAATACAAGTAGTTAATTCAAAACTGAACACGAAAAATCAGTATAAAGTTGATAAAATCAAGTAAAACGATTATTCCGACTGAATGCCCGTAGGTACAGGTTACTACGATAATCTAATGCTATATGACAACGTAATATCTGCTGTTGTATAAATGTTTTAGTCATTCGTTGTCCAACGCATCTCTACACCACCTTCGTCTTAACCTTCGATGTAAACATGCCGAAAGAATTATCTGGCTCATACTGGCTATATTACCGCTGTAATTTAATTTGTCATAAAACTTGGCGTATTGATAAACTTCTTTAACGTATGAAATGTATAAATCGGCATGAAGGGTTATACATAAAACGGAGCGTGAACCATTTATCTTAATATTTTGGATTGTAGTTTTGCAAACGTTTGATATTGCTCGTTGCGTCTGTTCCATGAACCTCGAGGCCGATCTCCAAATTGGGGCTATGATCGTCATGTAAACGAGTAAGCTTAAAGGTTCTGTTAAAAATGCAGTCTAATGCTTCGATTCTGGACATCATTTTTTGTCTACAATGAGCCACGTCAGCTTTCCACGTAAGACAGCAATCGAGGAACATTCCTAAGTACCTGGCCGTGGTACAGCTAGTTAGCGTTTGCCCATTTAAATGTAAAAGAGAGCAACTCCTGCGATTTAACGTGAAGTTGTAACCTGTTTACTTTTTGGATGATTTATTTTAACTTCCCGTTTGAACGCCCAATTCTGAATTTTGTTCGGATGTTCGTGAACTAATGCCGATGCGCAATACGGATCTTCATGCGTTTCCAGTCTACATGAGTCATCTACAAACGTTACTATTACTGTTATTGTTGAAACAGCTAAATATTCGCTGTGTATAGTCACAGCAACGGTGCCAGTATACTGCCTTGCGGAACGGAGGCTCTGATGGCGAATTGGTTGGAGACGGTGGAGCCTATCCTAATACGAAAAACTCTGTTGGAAAGATATGCTGAAAAAGTATCCGGAAGATATCATTATCCCTTGTTTAAGTTTGAACAACAGGTCCTTGTGCAGTGCTTTAATTATTCGATCATGTAATAACATTTCGAACATTTTAGAAGAGATGCTTAATAGACTGATTGGTCTATAAGATGTTGGTTCACTAGGACTTTTGTTCGGTTTCGGGATTAGAAGTACGCTCAACTCTTTCCAAACTTAGGGTAGCTTTGAAGATGTAGGTAAACGTAATAATTCCTTTATATGGCAACTTTTTCAATATTGCGCTAGTTATCATATCCTTTCCTAGAGATTTTCTTACTGACAGTTGTTTAATAATAGCCTGCACCTCTGTAGGCAATATTCGTTTTGTTGGAAGTGTTAACTGAGTAAGTGAGCATAGGTAGTCAGTAAACTATTTTATCGTGATTACTATTACCTATATTTGGATGCGGTAAGAAGGTATTATATAAGTGTACACCAAACTCTTCGACCTTCTCTTCATCTGATTTAGCCCATTCTCCACTAGATTTTCTTAGTGGGTGAAGCTTTTTTGTTTGACCAAGGTATGATTTAGTTCTTGAATGAAGAAACAAATTTGATTTACCTATTGCTCTTTTATATCCATTTATTTCGATCCGTAGTTTCCTGTGCAGTTAGTTGTATTCACGCTTATAAAACGGTGTTTTATTCCGTTGCCACCTAACACGAACAGTCCTAGTCTTTTATATTAAATTTCTTATCTTAAGGGGTATAGGATATACATACTCTGCAGACTGGCCAATCTGAATTACAGTAGCTGTCTTACAAGCGTTTTGAACGTCTTGTGTAATAGCCTGAACCGCTGTATCGATGTCATCAAGATTTTTTAAGCTTCTGTTTAAGTGTACTACTTGATTTACCTCTTTAGAAAATATTTCCCAGTTAGTTTTTGTATTTATTAGCCTTTGTGGACGTTCTGTGAGTATTGGTTTTGTGCCAAAATATGCAATAACTGAAGTATGATCAGAATTTAGGTGCGGAAGTATTTTGCAGTCAACATGTAAATGATTCAATCTTTTTGTTATGATAAAATCCAGAATATCTATTCGCATGCATAGGCCAGTATTATGCTTTTAGCATTAATGTCGCCTCCTATAATGACTTTAGCATTAAGACCTAGTAATATATATATATATATATATATATTGGTCATTCTTTCTTTTGGTAAAATAACCCGAGGATGACAATATATCGCCGCGATTGAGCAGTAAAAATCACTAGTTTTTAAATTAATTGCTACAAGTTGATAAGCAACAGTGCTTTCGGTATGAGCTAAAAAGGTTTTACATTAGAACCGTATTATTAGTAAAACTACTCCTCTGTGAGCTGTACCGTTTGAATATGATACTTCATAACAATGCAGCCTTTTATATTTAAATTTACATTGTACACTAAGTGAGTTTCACTTATTAACGCGATATCAACCCTATACTGATGTAGAAATATTTCCAATTCGTTAATTTTGGATCTAAGTCCATCAGCGTTCCATAGCATAATTACTAAAGATCTATTTGCTACTTTTATCCGACTCATTAACTTGTCTAATCGATTATTTAAAATAATGAGAAGCGAATTTATTAGTAACTTGAAATCATTCATTAGTTTGTCTAAAGCAACATATGTGTTGAAAGTTGTTCAAATAGCTTATCGCTACTGGTTTCTATGCCAGAACCACTATTTTCCTAATTTAGGTTGCTGGTTGCAGTATTGCCATTATTTTTTTTTTCATTAAACCATCGGTTAATTCTTCCTAAATTTTTATCCAGAGCTGGGAAATATTGGTGATTAAAGTGAAAATAACCGATCGGTCGCTTATCTAGCTGACCTGCTTTTTCTTCATCTAAACGCTTATACTCCGGACAACCTCTGTAGTTAACCAGGTGATCTCCTTGGAAAAGTGCACATATAGGTTTAACGTTATCTTTCTTATCGCAGCTCTAATTGTCGCATTTAACGGCAGGGTAGGTTGCAGTAGTTTTAGTATAATACTTTCTTCTCTTTTTGTTTTTTACTATGTTCCATTTATTATCGTCAGAAAACGATAAGTATATCGGGTTAATTTTATTTTTATTAAGCGGATGTCTTTGTTCGGTACTGTTGGCAAAGCACAGATCAGCGCTATCGGATCGACTAGGTTGGCTAGCCATATCACTATTGATGATGGTAGTGGTGATTACATTTTGTTTAACAGCGTTACTGCGAGTAATTGACGCACGTTCCCTGATAAACGATACGCGGAACACATGTAACTGAGCCACCCACAAATACAAATAAATGCTGGCACACGGGCCAGAAGAGTGGCGCTCAGCCATGTTCGACGCAAGGAAGCCTTGACCTACAGGATGGGAAGTAAAGGAGTATCTCCAATGATACGCTAGAAACCCGGCGGCTCCTACGCAGATGTCCTTAGCACAACAACAATAATAACTGGCACAACGACAACAATTCCATTTAAAATCGCAACATCCCATTGTGAAAGACATTATCTGATCATTGTCCCAAGAATCGAATCGTATCACCTTCGCGCGAATGCCGAAACACAAGATCATCGTGAGACATTAATTAGTCGACTTCGCCGCAAAAGAAGCTGCTATCTGCTTTCCCACTCCGGATATTGTGATTTCTCTATCAGATTTCACAATGCTGGTTAAAATATCGTTGAATAATAAATGGCTAACGAACTTCCTGCATTAAATAAACTTCGTTCAATTCGGCCGACTACAGAACAGTGGAATAAATCACTGCGGACTAACAGATCAGAGGAAGTAACACTGTGTCGATTGCTCATTGACCACGCTAAAATTCCCCACTCCTATATTCTCGACAAATCTTCTTGTCCCACTTGTGACATGTGCTCCACTCCAATTTCCATTCAACACATCCTCTTACAGTGTTTTAAGTTTTCTCATATCCAGTCTCCATTACGTTTCCCACGACGCTCTCTAATCTACTCCAGGACAATGAACAACCGCTGAAACTTCTACTCCTATTCCTTAATAAGTGTAACCTCCATGTAACCTCCACAAAAACATTTAACTTCTCATTCATGCCTCTGGCCAGAGTTGCAATACATGGCACGTTAATGAATAAAATTAAAAGTAAAAAGTAAGTAAGAATAACTATAATAATTGAAAAATATACGAACTGTGTAAATGGAGCAAACGGCAACTATCATATAGAAAACTGCATTATGCGATAGGACTGACGAAAATCATAGTAAAAAGAGAAAAAATTATATTTGAATAAGTTGGTGGGTTAATGGAGATTTTGCGATTTCCATTTTCATTGTCGTTAATACTTAATAATATTTCATACGTACAGCCGCTTGATTTGTAATTTTGCAAAAGTACAATCTTTTATTATTTACTTTTCCTCAAAAGACATTTAGCATTTAGCATTTATCATATTATACTATCAACGTGGGCGGACAATTTGACAGTTAATTACCAACTAAGGAATAGAGTACACTTGTGTCTAAATTTGGACACTTACACTCAAATTTCAAACTCGAACAGTTGGAATTAGTTTTTAGTATTTAGAAAAATATATTTGAGTTATCCTTTTGCGGTGACAGTCAGCTTTCCTATTTGGAGTCCTGATTTGAGATTTTGTAATGACAAACCTGGTAGCAATACTTCCGAAATACAGCTCATCTGGAAAAATGGAGAGTGTGAATTAATGAACCAAAAAAATTTCTCAAAATACGTTGATAATCACAATTTTTCTCCAAACCTTGTCGCTAGTGAAATGCAGTTCATTTGAAATATTAATGAAATTACAAAATTTCTCAGATGAAGCGATTGAATTAGCTCTTTAAACCTATATTACCTACCTATCCAGTCATGTATTGTTGCTGCTGAAGACAGCTAATCTGAAAAATAGTGGGTGCATATACGTGAGACTATAAAGACACGGTTCTCCAAACCTGCATTTCCTACCTACCTAAGCTTGCAACATCACTACAGAAATACGGCTCATTCAAAAAAAAAATGGGTGCACTTACAAAATTTCTCAGACACGCTAATCACCAAATGAAGTGTATAGTTCCGCTCCCTGAACACGTCAGCGCTTCTATTTCTCCCAATGATAAAAATGGGAACTGTGGCCTGGATATTACCTATATTTACCCTACTAGTGTACGTTCTGAAAAGTAAGTCAAAGACTGTATACAAAACAACATTATGCGATAGGGCCATTGAAAACAAAGTATCAATTATGTGTTTCCATCATTTCATCAATCTGCCAAATAAAATTTCTTCATCTTTTCCTATATTTTTCTACAGTTAGCCAACTTTTCCTCCATCACCTGAATTATCTACACCTGTATTACTAGATTTTTCGGACGCGTGTAGTAACAATAATCGTTCAACGAATTCATTAGGATCATCAAAATAATCAATTCGCGGATCTCCAAGACATGCTCCTTTATGAGTACTATATGTATGTTTCTTCGTTGGTTAATCGTATGATCTTTTAAACTCTGCACGTTAGATTTAAAAAAAAAAAAACAACAAAAAAAAACTAGTATTATTTTTCTATAATTGTTCCGGTCCGTTGATTCAAAGGTCGTGCTGGCAACGTGGATCGCCAACTTCCGAGGCGGAGATGGCGTGTGAAGAAGAAGATATTTAGGAAGTGGAGAACCCATTAATATATATACTAATAACGCATAAATAGTTACGGTAAATTCCAATATATTTGTTTACGTAATTATTTGTATACTCACTGTCATCAACATTTGTCTCCATCAGTAAATGCTTAGATGTGTACGGAAATATTGTCCGCTTACTTGCTTTTCCTAAATAAATTACGCCGCATTTGCTATTCCAAGAAGTAAATGTTGATCCCATCATATATTCATCTGCGTTAGCACTGTATTCCGTATATTTCATCATTTCGTACAGGTTCATCAACATCTAATGAATCTATTTTATTTATATTATTAAACTTACAATATATGCGCGGCTTGTTTTGAACATTTTCATCTCGAACCTTAATCCGAGTCCCAACATCACATCTCCTACTAACATTAAAAGATTTTTGCGGTTTTAACATTAATACATTTGTTTTTTCAATCTTTCCCGGTCTTGTAAATATCTGATAAAAGTTTGGAATCCGTTTAACTACATGCTGAAGTAGTCGCGATAGATTTTCTCTCAGTTTGCAACGTGTTATATTTGTCAATAAAATTCCAGTTCACTTTTAAAATGTGTTTCTATATTTGTAATTTCCTTACTATAGGTATTTATTGTTTCACTATTAGTTATCATCAGATAATAATAAATTCATCAAAATTCGTATGTTTATTCTTTGGTCACAGTTTATACATTTCTTAAAGTCTTAAATAAAGACATACCACTCACATGTTCATCATATACAGAATGTCCTTTAAACTGCATCCTAAATATATTATTCAAGAAACAAACCTTTGTAAATAAAAATAAATAACAAAATTGTTCAGAAACTCTAAAGAAATGTAAGAAAAACATTTGTTTTTCAACACAATAATATCCTAAAACAAACACGGAAATATCTATATGTGTAGTCTTCATTATTGTAAAATTTGCATTAATATAATTTACACAGCCTAAAAGTTTTTCGTTTTTTTTTTTTTTTAATTATTCACATTTTATTCAGCGCATTTACATAATGTCTACCTACAAATCTCAAAATCGTGTCTTTCGGATTACCACTTCTTTTTTGGTAAATCTTAAATAGTATTTGTAGATTTTTCAAAACTCGCTTCTACTGATTTAGTAAGATTTTCTTTCAATTTTTGAATGTGCGTTAGTATTGTTTAAAAAAAAGTTTGCGCGTGAGGCCACGAAAAAGGTGTTATTCGTCCTCGGCGGAAAGAGAGACGCTCAGAACGTAGCCGGAGAGAACGGTGTTGCGGACAACGCTGGTAAACAGTTTTATTTAAAATTACTCATTGCAACGCAATCGTGATCGTAATACTTCTCGTTTTTAACTAAATGTTCGCATAAAATTCATTCGTTTTTTTTTTTTTTTTTTTTTTTGGCCCGACATCTAAATTATTTGGCCACTTTCAACACAGATTCACGGTAAACAGAAACTAACCTTCTTATTTCAAATATATGAATAAAATACAAAAAATAAAAAATAAATAAATAAATAAAATAAAATAAAAATGAATAAATAGATGAAATAAAAAATAACTCTAAACAACTGTCATCTACAACCACAATGTTGCATCGACCATGAACCTGAATAAGGCAACCAAAGCGCCTGGTCCCCACAACAAAGCAAATACTGGATATTATAAGGAGGAAAAACTGACGAGGAAATTAAAAGTACCTGAAAAAAATATATGTCTGCGTCTGTCAAATAATTTACAAGAAAATAACAGATGCCCTCCAAGTAACTAATCATCTCGTGATAACTGCAAATCAAATTTGACGTTTGACTTTGAAAACTCTGTGAAACTCGTGTATGTCCCGTACGAAGACAACATATCAAGGTAACAAATATCCTAATAAGCTTATTAGGGATAATTAGCGACACATGGTGTAATACCAAGGTCTTGACGGGATAGTTGGTTAGACTGTATTATAATACCTACATATACCTAAATTTGAGTTGTTCTTCATATTCATCCGGTTCTGTTGATTGTCTCTTTCAATTTTCCGAAATAAATCAATAGAAGAGATGAAAGGATCGGGACGCCTCTAGAAGCAGCTTTCTTGGCAAACAGATCGATCGTTCATTTTACTTTTCCTTTTCCGTTGATTATCTGTCGACGTTCTCGCATTGTATTATAAATTCCTGCGTGTTGAACGGTTTAATATTCTTTTTCCTGTAACAACTGCTCCTTCAAAAAAAAAATGTCACGGTAAATTTTTGAGGAAATTTTTGCCGTTAGGTTTTAGAGTCTAACTGGTGCGGAATATTTTCGGTACTTTTCCACCTTTTCACTGCGATGGAACCAATAGAAAACCGTGTTCGGCTTATTCCATTTTTCACTTTCGAAATTTACGGGTCAACGCTTCTGAATTTCTTACACGTAATTTGTTCCGATATCGGTGGAAAAATCATCAACCGTTTAAATGACGGATTTAATTTATCGAATATGACGTCGATTTAAGCGAAAAATCGCACGGCACCGATTACACGTTACTTAAAAAATCCCCCCCCCCCCGTTATACCACTTTTTCGGGGAACAAAAAACGTTCAATAGATTTCTAACCGCCATTAACTGGCGATAACGTGTCCGAGAATTCTGTTGTGACGATACGTCGGATATAATTTTAAGAAGAATTTTTAAAAATCCTTCAATAAGACCTAAAAAAGGTTTCCAATGAAGAGCTATTTGATTAATTCGGTACTAAATTTGTGAAAATGTTAAAAATAATATTATAAATGAGAAAAATAATTTTTTTGTATAAATTTATAGTCACATACACATTTGAAAACAATTATAGTATGTGTATAGCGACTATAATTATAGAGAAAATTATTTTAAGAAAATTACTTTTTTTTCCAACGATATTTTAATAAATGCGGAGGAACCACTAATTTCAACTGTTGGAGCGATTTCTTTCGAGCGAATTTAAATTAAAAAGCTAACACAACTTCGCTATCCCGAAAACGAAGAAAACGTGATGTTGCCTGATCGCAGTGTATCGTAAAGCCCATAAATTTCGGGAATATTTCATAACGAAACGGCTACTGTTTGGAAACATTTTAGACGCTTCTCAGGGGGTAATCTCTGCGGCGGTATTTAATAAAATGTGTTAATTCAGATGTTGCATGACACGCAGATTTAGCCGCTGATTTTTGCATTTTTAATTTGTTTATCGTTTATTCCCGAAAGCGTCGAAGTGGGCTCTAATCACGCTTCGACTTTTCCGCGAAATAAATTACGAGTCAATATATTTCGGCCATTGCCATTTCGACTTCCATCCCTTTCTACTCTAGGTGGTACTTCTCGCTACAAACAATCAAATATTACTACCGAAATAAACAAATTTATCGGAATTTCCGGTGAAATCAAGAAAAAAAAAACAAAAATGTCCTTTGAAATTTTTGTTTTTCAGTCCAAATAGGAGCTGTAATCTAGCGGAGGATGAACAATGAATTAGATACAAGGATGAACAGTAAATGAAATTAAAACACATATTGAAATTAAAGGAATCAAGTAAAGAAATTCGGAAGACTGATAGGCATTAATTCGAATATTTGAAAAAGAAAAATGTGCAGTTGTGTGAAAAAATTTAACAAGCAGAATGTACGGTTTTGGGGAAACGAATTTTTAAATGATTTTTGGTGTAGTGGTAGTATACCACGTGGGTATGCTATGTGTAAAATATTAAGTTGCAGTAGTATAAGCGAAAAAAAGGAATTTAAAATTTCTTCACACTTTATGTATAGCTTATATATAGTTGTAAAACATTTTCCTTGTGCCATGAGTGATTTCAGTCTAGCTGTACGCATTTACTTTTTTCCTTTTTTAAAAATATAAATGCTTATAATTTTAATTCCTTCATTAGAAAAGTAAATAATTTATTTATTTACTCATTCATTTACTTTTATTACTTATTATTTTTTTCATTAATTTCATTTATACTATTCCAATTGAAATTAAAATTGAATAAAAATACTAAAAAAAACATAGTCAAAATCCATAAGTAATAAAAAAGTAAATCAATAAGTAAATAAATAAATTATAAGAACTTATGTATAAATAAAAACAAGCGTCAACAGCTAGATCAATCTTTAACACTATCGTACACATAGGCGTGCCTTGAGGGGCGGATTTGGGGCTTTAAACCCCCCTCGAAATAGATTTTAACGTTGCTGTATTGTCGCTTTACGGTCGTAAGATTTCTTGGTACCCGACATTCTGACAGTACAACTAACTATGTATTAGTGTAAATTATTCTCAAAATGAAAACGAACAGAAGTGTAATCCTAATCTTTACGCATTCGGAACTATTGTACAAGAGATTATTAATAAAATATAATTACTAAGTAAAATCCTTTTTTCCCTCAAGTGTTTTTTTCAACTTGATCGACCCCCCCCCCCTCCCACGCCGGAAAAACTGCTCTGGGCACGCCTATGATCGTACATAGTATCTGAATTACAAATTTTTTTTTATTATATTCAAATAGTAATAACTTTAATAAAAAGTAAAGTTATTTAAAATATTAGGCGTGGAGGACGAAATTTATAATAAAAAATCAAAAAGAACAAAGAGTCGTAAAAAATAAATTAAATTAGTAAATAAATAAATTATTTATTTACTTTTCTCATAAACGAATTAATTATAAGTATTTATATGAAAAAAAAAAAAAAAAAGGTCAACAAATAAATGCGCATCGATAGATTTGAACCCGCGTATCGAATGTACGCATCACGAACGTTTGGGCTACGGCAATTCCGAGCAAAATGTTCTTTAACTTATATATAAGCTATACATAAAGTGTTGATCAAACTTTAAGTTCGTTTTTCTCGATTATATTCGGGTACTGAACCTTAATATTTTACACATAGTATACCCACATGGTATACTACCACTACACCAAAAATCAATGAAAAATTCGTTTCCCGGAGGCCGTAGGGTCTCCTTGTAAGAATATTTCTCGCCTATTCGTATTGCGATCAAAATTCGCGTAAAATCACTCGTAAATAGTACTATAATTCGTGCAAAGTTTGCTCACTTAAATGAGCTTTTTATAGTATGGCGAAGAAGCGATAAATTAAATTTGAAACAGAACGGATCTTTAATGAATTAAATTAAAACATAGTGCAGTATAAACCAAATATTAAGTATTACAAACCAAAATGATGCTTTCATTTTAAAATTATAAATTTATTTTTTCACCGTTAAAAATCTCATAGTGATTTATTTGTGGTTTTGCTTTTGTTTTTTTTTTCTTTTTGGCGATACGTTCTCTCGAGTATTTTATTGACGGGAAGGTTAAGATACTATTCAAAAAACGCAACCAACCTTCGTTATTACAGATGTAAGATCGAGATAACATTCGCGTCTGAGTAGTTCGGACAGGAAAGATGAATGGAACAATTTTAACTGATCATGAAGAGCAGTGAACGATGAATAGTAATACATATTGTAGGATGCTTAGCCGCGAACAGGTACTGCTAAAAATGGCAGCGACGTCGAAGAAAGCTTCCAAAAGGAGTATTTTTGATAAACGGATTTATGTATGCATGCCAAGGACAGAAAGTCTCGTACAATCCAAAGGAAGCTAAACAATTTTGAGAACAACATGGCTATTTTCCAGCGATAAAGTGAGACACTTTTATTGAGAACGCTTTCGAAGATTTTTCTTACGAGCAATAAAAATGTGATTTTAGGTACTATAAGATTTCAAGGGGAAAAAAGGAGAGAGTAAAAAATTAAAAATGGAATTTAAAAAATATTTACAAGAACTTGATGAAAGTTAGACTGAGGTTCAGTCCGTCGATGCCGGAAGTAAAGCAGTTTTACACACGCTTATAGCGGAAATAAGACTAATAGGAAAATGGGTAACAACAAATTTTCCACCAATTTGGGAAATGTGTACGCGGTGGAATTCAGACTGGTTAAAGAGGAGTGATTATTAATCGGTTGATATTTAAAACCAACAGATAGTCTTTAAATCTATGATGGAGAACTTGATCTCAAAAATGAAGATGTCTTCTTAACATCGGAAGCCTAGTTTTAGAGCAGGGTAACTGTCTGCAGTCGTCTGAAGTAAGATATCGATGAAAAGTCTTAATCATTAAGGAAGTGTTATGTTCACAATTATTAATCTACCGCCGGGGAACGATCGAATGGTGTCCAAAAGATTACATTTATCAGTGGAACAATATTTCAAAATAAGCAAAGAAAACCAAAATCATCCGGATAGAAAAAGTTATAAACGGCATTTTCAAGGCTGCTTTCAAAGTTAGCGTTGAAGAATAAGCAAAGAAAGAAAAAATACCTGAACGTACTCCGATTGCGCGTATTTTATTTTTAATCATTTCTTTTCGGCGTGACCCAAACTTGTATCGTTTTCGATTAACGAGTGTTTTTCGAGCGAACTATACGGACTTCTACCGGGCCTCGATCGTATAAGGGAAAACCTTCCCAGCCTTGTTTTATTAAAACTAGAGCCCTATATGAAGTTAGTATCTAATATTCGATCGCCGTTTACCTCTTTTCATCCGTTGAATTCTATCTAGAATATCAATCCGAAGAGCCTGCGCTGCTATTTTTTATATTCAGTCGCTGATCGTTGTGATCATTCAGAAGTCGACCATGACAAACTACCTTTCCAACTATTCTACATAGATTTTGTTCAGTACTGCGTCTATTTTTCAATGAATTTTCACACTTATCCGATTCTTAAATTTCCTAAAAAGAGCAAAATTCACTCTGTACCAAAAAAGTACTGCTAACTAATTGTTCCGATGATAATTCAGAGTAAGCCATCCGATCCTGTCAAATTGTCGTACCGCATGATTAGTATTAATAATAACTAAGTAAATCACCGCCTAAATGAATTCACGTAATGTTACATTTTCCTCAGATGAATTATAAATCAAAGTTCACAACATATAACATTAAATTGAATTGAAAAGAAAACGTAATATCATATAATAATGCATATATAGAAACGTAAGAAACGTAAAATAATATTGCAGCCTGATTGGTTTCGCCTGTTTATTTTAGATATATTCATGAATTTACGTTATATAATATATGTATTACTATGTGTGATTTTACATTGTTTACGGTTCGGTATTAAATGTGTTCTATGTTGTGAACTTTGATTTATAATTCACGTAACGAAAATATAACATTACGTGAATGTGTATACGATGATTTATTTTGTTATTATTAATATTGAAAGCAGTTATTGGAGTAAAATTCTTTATCATAATTAGTAGCTTGCAATTTTCATTCATAAAAGGCTGCCGGTCTGTATCTAACCGAAGACCGCGGTCGAAGTTGCGACACGTTGTTTTGATTAGGGACTCGTCCACTGGGGAGAGTGCGACTGCTATGCTTGTTTCCTATCGTTTAATTTATCTCAGATCGTATTTTCGAATTTCTTCAAGTTTAATAAATGGTAAATATGACTTACATTACTAAAATCCTCTTGTAACCTGTACGAAAGGATAACTAATGACTTCAAGGTGTAGTCATGCAGTGATTGAAATTTTGTTTCACCAGATGATCAAATAAAAAAGCGATCTGTACAACTTTTAATGTACGAATGGTGAATGAAAAACATTTCCGTTTTCGCCCCATTTTTCGGTAATGGTAGAAAGCAACTTCATTTTCACCGCTTCACTTGTTTCGTACTTTATGAATAAAATAATGTATAATTAAAACATATCACACCGCTCACACCGGGCTGTTAAGTAGCCGCCGGGAAAAATTCGTACGCATCGCGGTCGTGAAACGCTAGCGAACGATCAATTTCAAAGTAAGACGGCGCAGAGATTGATGTTTTTTATGGACTTTTTCGATTTACAATTCGATTTAGGCGGATTTCTCGATATGTTTTTCGGATAAAAATTGTTGTGGCATTGCGCAAAACATGTCTTGAAGATGACGAGTACCTCGCACGGCAAGATAGAGATTGCGCGATATGTATCTTACATTACAGAGATTATAGATTGTACTTTTTGAAAAAATTATTAGCCAGTCTACGAGCCTGCGTTTAAATACTTCTTGTGTTTCCAATAATCCACCGATCCGAGTAAAAACTCAGAATCTTCCTCGTAAGTTATTTCGGAATTTCGCTTTCATCCAATTCCTCATAGATGAAATATCTAAACGTATGCTACACAACACTGCATTCCTCCGTAAATCTATACTCGCCCTTCTGTTCCGTCCCACAGATAATCCTAACGGTTTTTACATTTCTCGCGCCCGTAAAAATTTATTAATCTACCGAAATAATGATTACTCACGGTTTAATTGCTAGTGTTTCTCAAAATCAAAAACTATAGAATTCTTATTAAAAGAAAGGCTTTTATCCGTATTTTTAACGATATCGAATTTCAAAAAAATCTCCTTTTTAGTTAATTCTGTTGTTTTTGGATTTTTTATATATATATATATATATATATATATATGTTTTTTAAAATTTTTTTCGATTTACATATATTGAAATTTTGTGCCGTTTTATTGTTACTCTAACGAACGCGATGCGGGAATATTGTGCACCCAAATAAAATAATTTTTTCCGCACTCTGCGCCTGGGGGGAAGTCCTGTTTAGATCTTTCCCTATTGTGTTTATATTCCGCTTATTTCTTCTTAAACTAAAAAACAATAATTAAAAGAATTTTGAGCCTAATATGAAAATGCTTCAAAATATAATACCTACACTTGTTAAATTTACTTTTCCACACGCCCTCGTAATGACTTTTTTAAATGTTTATTGCATTAACAACGCATGCTCGTGCACTATATTTCTGTTCGTATTTCCGGTTACTTCTATTAGCGTAATCAGCTTTATCACTTTCGATACCGAAATTTTTATCACTATTCTACCAAGCAATGCAAAAGGGTAAAGTTGCTCGACTCGGAGCTTTCCTCGGTCGTCAACGATATATGCCAACGCCGTATTGCGTATTGCGGGTGAATATTCGCAACTCTACAGATTATTTAAAATAGATATAGCCAAATACTAATTGACTTCGAAATATCGTTAGTTGTAATTATTTGTAACATTTCCGAATTTCTAAATTCCGTCTACTAAAGAATGAAAACTTCTTTCGAAGCTGAACGATTTTTTTATTTGTAACTTTCCGAAACTTATTCATATTAAGGTTAAAAAAGAGCAAATAATGGCAAAGGTTAGGCAACTTTATTGGTTATTAAGTCGGCATTCGAAGCTAAGCTTATATCATAAGTGCCTAATCTACAAAGTGATCATCAAGCCAATCTGGACATACGGTATTAAATTATGGGGATGTGCCAAAACGAGTAACCGCAATATTATACAGCGGGTTCAAAATAAAATTATACGGATGATAGCGAAAGCTGCATGGTTTCAAAGGAATGCAGACTCGCACAGAGATGTAGATCTGAAGTGTGTGGATGAGGTCATTCCAGAAATCGTAAGTGCGTATTATGAACGGCTTTTAATTCAACAGTTGCTAACGGAAGAACTCAAATCATGTAGCCTTAAACGCTGTAAACCTGTAAACCTCGTGTGAACTGTCCGCTATATCCTTAAAAACTAGTTGCTAGGCTAAGTTTTTATTTCTCGTTCCTTTCTCAGTTGTGTCATATTTATTACTTATTTAAAATTTATTTTAAGATTGTAATAATTGCTCGAATAAAAATAAAAAATAAAAAAAAAAAAAAAAATCCACACAGAAAAAAAATTAAAATAAACTTACGATAAAATATTGTATAATTACCTTAACTTCCAACTCCCAGTTGATTTAATGAAAACGTTGTAGGATTTATCATTGCAAAGTAAATAAGAGTAAAACAACATTAACAAGGTATGAATGCCGGTGTTTTGAGTTTTTAATGTGAAATTAATTTTTTTCTATCGGATATGGAGTGATTATTTTTTTGAAAAAAAGTTGAAAAAAGCAGTATTGTTTTGCGTTGTTCCATTACTTGGGCTTATTTGCTGCTTATCGAAATATCTAGTGCAGAATGGTACGTATCATTCTGACTGCGCACTTATTGCAAAAAAAATATGGGTTCGCCAAATCTTCCGTCTACGTAGTGACGCTTCTAATTAAATATTTTCCGCTTTGAGGAGAAATTCATTAGCGCAGTTTATAAATAGTAAACTGGTGCATTTAAAATTTTACTTTTAATCGAACCGTGCCCATTTCGAAGCAGTAGGAAGTTCTGTATCTGATTGTTTTGCTCCGCGGGAGATATTCCAGGATAGTGTAGCGGAGAATAATTTCCTTTTCATCAAAAACGAATGTTTTACCATTCTCTCTCCTTTGGTCGTGAAAGAAATAAGCTTCGTTCTAGTTACAGTGTGGATGGTCATAAGCGAAGCTAACTTCGTACACGTGACTCCGGGATAGTTGAGGAAAAATTAATTTTCTCGTTTTATTTCAATTATGTCACTCTACATATGTCTTCCCGTGGGCGCATAATTAGAATTTTGCTGGATCGCGGAATATAAATATATACCACTATTTGTTAGTTTTTGATGCTTTCATATTAAAATATGAATCATCTTAATTGGATTGTTGAACGCGAGTTTTGGAGGGTGGTTGGAATGAGATTATCAGATTGACGGATCGCGCGAGGGAATTTAACGTTAATGTATTAACGTATAAATATAAAATTAACACTGGCGTCATAATTTTTGTGTAAATACGCATTGCGACTCATTTAATAGATATAGCACAGTACCACTCACTAAAAATATTAATAAAACTATAAGTGAAATGAAAAGAAATCGATCTCTGGTTAATGAAATAAAACGAATTTGGAACACCGATGGAGATAGTTGCCGAAGCAATTGCACGATGCCACGCGTAGGAATCGGTAAAGAAATTTACATAGGGATTCGGAAATCGGTGTTGATACACGTGCCATCGTCAGGATAATACTCGTGGAGAAGATGCGGTTAAAACTTAATGGAGTTGTGCTGGGAGAATTAACCCGTATGAATTCGATATAATAATAAAAATACCTATCTCCGATAGATGACAGAAAAAAAAAAAAAAACGATAATAATAATAATAATGGTTAGTAGTAATAATAACCGTAATAATAATAATAATAATAATAATAATAATAATAATAGTGATAATTTCATTAAAATATAGGATCCGCTTTATCAGTGGTAGGCCATGATGTTAGAAAATATTTGAGCCACGTTTCGACTACCTTACTTTTATCGAATAAACAATTTTGACTTTTCAAACGAAAAAGAACCTCTGCTATATCGAATTATTTTGCAGGATACAAGTAATAATAAAATTAATGTTTACCTACTCGCACGTGTCTTGTCCTTTCTAAAACGAGTGTTCGATTTTGTAATTATTAGAGGCACTTTTTTGAGTGATTCGATTTACCACAAATTTCTCCATTAAAATTCTCGCTTAAATTATGCGTACGTCAGCATTAAATAAACACGTCAATATTGATATACATTTCATTAAATTTTTTTTTTTTTTTTTGCAAAATTATTATAATATCATTTGTGTTATATATTATCGTAGTAAATGTTTGTCTTTTTCCGCCGAAACATTTTGCTCAATTTATTTTTATTTTCTTCTTGTTACTGTGTAGTTAAAAAACAAATTGCTTTTAGTTTATTTGGCGGTTCGCATGGTTCAGTCTGTGTTCTCGACATTAAAAACATGATTAAATAAATAAATAAATAAATAAATAAATAGTTTCTTGTCAAAATAACTGAGCGAAATTATCGCGTTCTTGCTTTGAACATCAATATCGTGTTGTGATATCTTGCTGTTTCTTTCTCTCCGTAATGGGGATAAAAAAAAAAATCCTTAAAATGAACTAAGAACAGAATTTTTAACCTATCTGGTATTTCAAATTTCGAGGCATGAAAATCAAAATATAAAGTCATATTTAGGTCGAAGTAAATTCGTTTTATATAATCGCGGTAGACACGTTTATTGTGCGTAAAAAATATTGGAAATCAAAAACGTGCAAATTGTTTCGGTTATATGTTTTTTGATTTTGTTCTTTTTTTTTCTAATTGGCGTTTTTTTTTTTTTTTTTTTTCTACAAATGACGGGATAGACTCCTGCTTCGCTTAAAACATTTTTTTTTTTTTTTTTTTTTTTATATATAAGGGTGTATATGAGGGTTTCCATGTGCCGTGTTTAACTACTGAGGCTATGACAGCACATGGAGCCTACTTAAGGGGATGCTGAAAAAATTTAAATTAGGATAATGGCTTTTGGAAATCATCTAATTTTCGTCAGTTTTTGGCTCTGTAGTTTTCAACTTTCAAGCATATCGAATGAGATATATTTCAGCACCGTCCAAAAACAAATTAACTTTTGGGTGAAGCGCGCGTGACGCCATAAAACATTTTTCCGAAGGTGTTTGAATACAAACCATTTCGATCAATATGTTAGAAAAATTAATATTTTAAGGTAGCACGTTCACAGAGTACGATGATGAACTCTAATTACCCCTCTACTATATGATGATGTATCTTTAAGATACCGATGGAGTTTTAACGATTTATCGATTATTTTAAAAATATTTTTATTTTTTTTTTCACTTTTTAAACAACAATTTGTGTTGTTCTTTTTTTTTTTAAGAGTCCAGGTTTATTTCTAAATGTGACGTTCAATAGGGGAGTATTCGTATACTTTTTAAACTCCATCAGGAAAATAACCTAGATCAGCGGTAACCTTTTTCACGCCATCTTTGCCCCCCCCCCGGGCCCACAAGTAACTAGTGTAAAATTTTCGAAAGCTTTTTTTCCGTTCCATAATCGTAAACGAATTACAATATTTAATCACCTTTGCTTCAGTTTTTTGCTTATTTTTGACCCTCCATCCAGGTCGTCTGTTTCTAATCATGACTTTATTACTTTCCACAGGTATTCAATACACACATCTTCTTTTCTTTCGTTTTTGATATACTGATATTTGATATGAGTTTTTAGTCGTTCGGGCATCTTTGATAATGAAACGACTGATTCTTTGGCTCGGCATGTTGCTTCTTTCCGATTCTTTTCTTACGAAAAATCCCATCTTCTAATCTCTTACCGCTTTGTGAAAATTACCGTTTCAGATTTCGGTAATAATTATTCATTTTTTTACCTGTTCAACCCAGTGTCTCCCTGTTAATCCGTAGTTCCTTTCGTTTGCCCCAATTAGCCGTTCCTTTGTTGTCTTCATTATTCGCCTACATTCCCAAGCCATACTCTACTTTCGTTTTTCGTTAGTTCTTTTCCCATATTTTCCTCTCTATTTAAATGATGCAGTTCTTTTTGATTCGCTCATTATATGCTCTTCGAGTGTTCATCTCTTTCTATTAAGCATTTCATTCTGTATTCGAATTTGTTGAAACTTCGGCTTTCTACTGTTTACATTACGTCTCTTACATCCTATTTTACTTTCACACTTTATTATTCCTGCTTTATATTAATTACTTCCTATCAAACGTATCTGACTACTTTAAAATATAATTCTGACTCTTTCCTTTTCTGTTTCTGAATGTCTGGCGTTGATAAACTCTAAAGAAAATAAAAATGAAAAGATTTTTGAAAATAAATTATAATAGGTATATGTATTAAGACGTTATGGGAAATAAGAGATAAAAATGTTCGGCAATTATCCTGCAAAATGGCATTTTGGAGTTTTGCTGGGTTCCATTTCAAGAATTAAAGCTCAATGAAGCGACCAGTGTTGCTGCCAGAGAGCCATCTTCGTTAGGTATTGAATATTCACATAGTCCATCTGCGGATTTAAACGCAGAAATATTAAACATAACCTCTATGTTGATTGGACTACTGATCACTATCGATCTACTAAAAAGTTTATGCATTTCACTGTTGTTCCGTCACGATAGAAATTCGAGGCTACGTTTTCGGTGCGTCAGCAAAATGTAATAGAAATTTCTACGAATATTTTTAAATTATGCATTTATTTTTTTAAGAATGGTGGATTCAATTGGCATTTATATTTCATACATGTTTTAAAAATATCACCTGAGACGGTGTCTCCATGACGAAGTTCGAAGGACTGAGTTATATAATATATTTTATATTTATTTATGTTTGTGTATATACACACACACATATATATATATATATATTACATATGTAATGATTGCCGGTTATTCTACATCTATAATGGTTGACTCAGTGACGACGCAGTCTGTTGTATATTTGTATAAGTTCCCCTTGAGTGTAAGAAATTGTAAACTTAAAAGGGTGCTAAGGAATCGCAGCGAAGGTGAAAGGAATCGGGATAGTTTCGGTAATGATAAGAAAAGTACGAAGGGCCCGTTAGTAGTGTACAAATAAAGTTTTCAGCTGATGGAGATGTAGAGGAAAGAGCGATGAAGATAATAGAGGAAGCAGTCGAGTGACGTGTACCGAGCGAACTGGGACATATAATGATGAAAGATTAGCTTAATGAGAAAGTAAGAAATGAAGAAGACTAAACAGTAAATAGAAAGTAAGACGGAGATGTGGTGCATTTGCATCGGTGGTCGAGTGTAGCGGGGCTGCGAGTAAACGGTGCGCTGCCGCGCGATATTATATAAAGATGGAAAAAAGTTGGAAAACAAAGAAGGAGAAGCCGAATTATTACGAATAAAAGGGAAAAAAAATACTCGACGAGAACGAAAGCTCTGTACCCCGCTAACCGCAGTTCCAGTTTAACGAAAGTTCCCCTCGGTCCGAAGCTATTTGCGGGTTACACGCCTAAGTTAACGCACTCCGACGCGTACACACGGACGGCGCCTAGTTGCCCGGCCGGACTGCAGATAGCGCCGCGGTCGAGTCAACTTGTACTTTTAATAAGGGGATGCAGAGAGCTTTTAGCTTTCATACGAAAAGTCCGAATCAGTGGTGTACGTACACAATTCATGGCATCGACGGATACATAAAAGTTGCTCCGCTATCTTCTCATAGTTCTTCTAATCTCTTTTTTTTTACTATCACCTATCGCCAATTTCTTCTTTCTTTGCAATTTCCGTTTCTTCTGCAATTTTTTTTGCGTCGTTTCATCAGATTTCTTTCCGGGTTTTCCCAGTTTTTCAGCAAATTTTTTCTCGCTAATTTAACTAAATCTTTTTAACTTCGATTTTCGAGTTGCTCTCGTTTTTGATATCTACATCAGTCGGACCGGTCTGCTCCGTTTCCAGCTCCAGCGAAGTTTTGTTTTCGGTGTTGTCTACGAGGAACCGTTCGCCCGAGTAGAAGATTCCTTCTAAAACGAGTAAGTTAGTTGTATTAAATTTTTGATAACGTTCGAAAAAGAAACAAAAAACAAACGGAAAAAAAACGTGTGTACGCTTGCTAAGCTATTTTTGGGAAACCCGTTAATAAACGTTTCTCACGTATCGGATATTAACAAATTAATATTGATTTTTTTTTTTTTGTTTCGGTTTTATCTTTACGCTGATGGAGCATTTTAATGTTGCACTTTTTCTCGATATGCTTTTAAAAGTATATAACGTTGGTTTCCAAATTATATAGCATTTAAATACGTTTAATACTTGGTGGAAAGTAATCGAAATAAATTAGAAAATAGTTCTCTATCTACACCTGTTCGAATCTCCGTATTGATAATTAAAATTTTTCACTTTAAAATACGCATGCGAGCGTAAAAAAAAAAAAAAAGAACAATTTTCACCACGCGTAAAACCATTATAGACGTAAATTTACTGGAAACTCTGCTGAAAAACGGTATTCGGGACAATTTTATTTTACAAAATAAAGCTAGAAATTCAGGAGACTACTTTTTATGACCGTTTTCATTTCTCCCCCCCCCCACATATTTTCTTATTTTGTTACGCTTAATTGGGTAAAATGCATCGAACATTATATTTTACGATTAAAGCGAAGTATTTTAATTTTAAGTAAATTAGAACACTTTTTAAATGGCAGATTTAAAAAGAAATAAGAGTGAAAGAACTATTATAAATATTTCGAAATTCGGAAGAAATATTTTTTTCTAGATTTTAAATATTTGTTCGAGACTTCAAGTAAATGTTGAAATTTTATAAAATGATAACGTAATTTTTTTCTCAGAATTAAAAAAAAAAAAAAAAATGAATTAAAGGTTTAAAATATAGTAAAAATGTTAACGATGTGTAACAACAACAAATACAGTTTAAAATATAATTTGCAGTTTAAATGGTTGTTTTTTTCTTTTTTTTGGTCTCACGGTGTACATTGTGATTTTTTTTTGAGGTCGATCGATTTAACGACTAAATTAATTTTATATTGAAAGTTCTTTACATTTTCCAATAAGACCGAGACTACTATTATTAATCGCTAGATCATCGCCACATTTCACTTTTTAGCTAGTAACTGCACTATAAAATCCTCGAAGGCGATCCGTAGGATCTCCAATCTTTGCATCCATCGTTCATTAGCACGTTAACCGTTACTATGAACATTATACACACCGTTATTCTCTATTTAATCATATACATTGATGGAAACATAATAAATCACCAAGCCCTATCGAAATATATCAAATAATTCTTGACACTATTCACATACGTACGTGCATAAAAGGATGATACAACGTCCACTACAGCCGTTGACCATTTTTAGCTTTTCCTATGAATCAGTGACACATCAAGAAGCGAAAAATTTCGCGTATGAATCGAAACTTCTAGGCATCCTTACTAGATACTTTTTACAAATTGTTTATTCGTAAATTATGTTTTGCCGTGTAATAGCGAAAACTCGGCAGTATTTAACGATACAGATACAGAAAGTGGGTAGGAAAATTATAGTGTCCTTCCTCTGGATCTGAAATCACGTGAAGCACCGTAATCGCTGTTCTACATCATTGTTAAAAAGAGTTAAGCAAGAGTGAAGCCACTATTGATTGGGCTTCGCAACTAGCCCCCGTTAATTGATTTAGAACAATCTATCGATGACCTTCAGGAAATTCCAGAAATTATTCGATACTTAATCGTTTGCGACTAGATAATACTTCCGTGATTCGAACTGTTCTTTATGCGACATCTCTTTCGTTGTGCCGGGTGCTATACCTATTACATACCTCACAGCGAAGGCAAAATGGAAAAATGATAAATGAAGAAAATATTAGAAATAAAAGCGTTTTAAAAGAATAACACGTGACAACGATTTTGAAAGTTTTTTTTTTTTTTTTATTGTAAGCTCTCTTTACATTGTAATAAATTTGCTCAGGTTTTTTTTTCGCTTTTAAATTTTAGAAATTTAAAAATTATTAAATTAACAGCTAACAATCAATTAATAATATCAGGTAAACTTTTCTGTGATTGTATAGAGCACGAAAGTATAAGTTTTAAATCAAAAGGCAAAAAAAAAAAAAAAAAAAACAAACAAACAACCAATTTACAAACAATTTAAAATTACACAAAAACTGAATCAAGGAGCAAGGCGTTTGCTATTAAAATTTGAAGGACACATTATTTCAATTTTTTATTAAATAAGTCATTCATATACACCTCTTCAAAAATAATAATATATTTAAAATTAAAAACACTGACGCGTTTCGTCATCATGAAGCTATTAGCTTCGAAATGCGGCAGTGTTTTTAATTCTAAATACATTATTATTTTATAAAAAGGTGTATATGAATGACTTACTTAATATACCATCATCTAATAAATATAATGGAAACCAATAACACATGTAGATGTTTGGAATTTTAAAATATCTATCTTTCCCCCCGAAACTACCGCACTGTTTTGATTTGAGGTACGCCGGGAAAACCTTCACTGTAGACGGAATGGACTTTTAGAACAAACCCAATTTTGCTATTTAAGGCGGAACATTATTTTAAATAAGAGAATGATAAAATTTAGATTTTATTTTCCGAGTAAAAATTTTAATTTCCTTTATCCTAATACGGATTTCATAAAAAGTACGCTCGGATAAAATCTAAGTATCCGTATCTAAATCCTAATCATTTCGTATATTTTTTTTTCTTCATTTCTCGCAGATTTTAAAATATCAATGAGAGTATATTATGGTCGACGCTTTTTCGGATTTTTTATCTGTTTGCGTGTTTGAATGAATTTACTAAAACCTATTAAATCAATGCGAATAAATATCCGTAGAAGAGTTTTAAAACTACCGTTTCTTTCAACGGTGGGAGAACACCATTTAGCGGTCATAAATTATCCGATTTCGTTTTAATTTTTAACAACTCCGCTATAGGTACATTTTCGATATAAAATTATTCCGAAAAGAAGTCAACATGTTTTACATAAAAATATATAGCAAGGTTCTGGCATTTAATTTTACGCGCTCGCATTAACGGTCGTTAAATAATACTGGGGGGGGGGGGTGAGTTCTTGACACTCAATTCTAGGTTTAGATCGCGATCAGGTTCGTCCTAATATGAAATAACTACGAATAGCAAAATAATTTCTCTGCAATCAGCGTAAGACAGCATTCTTTCAACACTCATTAGACTAAAAAAGCTATCCTAAGCGGTCAGAAACCGCGCTATAATTTAATTACAAATCGTTTCTTTTACTTCCATTCAGTTAAAAAATAAAACAATAGCATTGTGCTTCAGTGCCTCGGTCAATAGAAAATAAAAAAAGAAAAAAAAAAATGAAAATGTCTTATGGAAAAGGAGAAGAAAGATTTCGTCAATTAACTGAAAATAGTTTAATTCGAAAAAAATAAATAAAATTGGCAGAGCCGAGAACATGTTCTATGATCTACCTTTAGCTTGGTTAAACTTAAAGGAAATCCTTCGATCTCCCGCTACAAGACCAACTCCAGATAGAGACTTAGTAATGAATTTTTTCACATTGAATGATGAAATAAACGCGATGAATGAGTTCTGTGCAGATCGATCAATAGGAACAACAACAACATCGTACAAACTGATTACTTTCGTTCGCCAGCAGGCGCTTAGTATAATTTTTGTATCATGCCTTTTCAGTCTGTACCTTTAAAATAATTTCTTTTCATATCTGACCAAAAATTACCGATAAACATTTTAGTCGAATACTCAACTGCCGCTGTCAAATTATTAAATCATATTAAACTGATTTTCAATTCGAATTTAACAAATGAGATTATTGCACAATAAAATATGGCGACCGAAACACGAGGAGCACAAGAAACAATAACATTATCAGTGGCCAGACGATTCAGTGATACAGAGTTAAGAAAATAATAGAATAAAAAAAGTATACTTAAAAAAACGATAGGCGGAATTAATCGAAAATATTAAAAGAATCGTATCAAAAACGGAAGTGGTTAAAATTTAAAAATTTATATCGGTCCCTTTCTTTTTTCTTAAAAAAAAAAAAAAAAAAAAAAGTATCGTAAGCATATATAATGTAGAGCTATGCTATTGACATCTTCAATTTTTCATTTATTTTTTATTTTTATTTTTTTTTCTTAATAAGGAAAATTCATTTTTATTTTAATAATAATAAAAATTATAAACTTCAATTTTTATCATGGGACTTTACTTGTCGGAACTTTTTCACCCTATATTTGATTAATTTTTATTATTTATTTATATACGACTTTAATACAACTATGACGTTATCAAGCCCTATGATATTAGTTACACAGTTTCGGAGAAATAGGAAGAAATCATTTATACACGAACTATTATTACGAAGTAATTGGATGGGGGCGGTATGTTATTGAAAAGGTATATGAGTATGGCCGAGCCTTAATCTAGTTAAAATTATTTCTCCTTTTCGCGATTTTCGATCAGATGACTCCTATTCTTTGATCTTTTACTTAAGGCCTCTGAGATGGTTTGTGAATATGAAGTCGATCTCCATTCCGCATTCCACAATCTTATTATTTTCTCTTTATATGTTTTCTTTAGATCATCTGTGGTTATTATGGTTTCGGTATTAGTTTGTAAAAAATGAGAAACGTTTTTTTTTTTTTTTTTTTTTTTTTTTTTTTTTTTTTTATTTTTTTTTTTTTATTTCATTATTTAGTCCACTTATTTCTCGCTTTTTTTTTCCTACTTTAAACTAAAGTTCGTTTTTATTCGTCTTTATCTTTTAATATTTATCAACTAGCGTCGCGGTAAAATGAATTCGGTAATCGAAATATTTTTATTTTTATCAACGTAATCTAAATTGTGAAAAAAGAAGTTAACGTGTTCCGAGTTAGACGTAGTTGTACGCGTACGCGAAACAGAGTTTTAACCTTATCTTATCTTCTATAGTTTATCTCTAACATATTAATCGTTTTGTATTCGTGTTCCGATAAGTGTCAAGTAAATCGTAATCGCAACGTAAGACTTTGCCGGTCGCAGCCGACCTCAGCTGGTTTTTCGTAAATCAGACAATCAAAACGACATCCGGTACTGAGTACAGACCGAGCATGTCGTACGCAACTGCAACGAAAAAAGAAACCTTCCCGTCCGCCAACCAAGCTATAATTTTCCCACACGTCGATGGAGCTCCGCTGCCGTATTACGCTCGAAAAATGGTAAACATCATAGGTAATAATATACTACATTGCGCCAAAATATCGAATAACCGCGTTCGAATGTATATCAGAAGCAGAGAAATCGCTGAAAATTTTTTCAAGTCAGGTGGAGAAATCGAGATTAATAGAAAACTAGTCAAAGCCAGATGGTACCGACAAGAAAAAAATGATAAAAAAGTAATCGTATCTAATGTACCCCCCCACGTCCCCCATGCAGAAATAATTAAACTAATCGTCTCCCACGGAGTAGTACCTACTTCAGACATGAAATTCTTGCGACTTACGCAGGAAGAGGGTTTGACTAATATCCTTTCAGAAAGAAGATTTGTATATATCTCAGCAGAAACTTCGGAAAAATTGCCGAACTCAGAGTTTGTCAAATATGAAGACGACGAATATCGAGTATTTTACAATGATGCTCAAATCAAATGCTTCATCTGCCATCAATTCGGTCACACAACGCAGTCATGTGAGTTTAACAGATCCGAAGAATATAATGAAACTCTGGATAAATCCCAAAAATTAACGTCCAAAGAATCAGAAAAAAATTCCTATAAATCGAACGATGACGAAAAGGATGTGAACAACACAATTAAAATTGTCGAATCAACTGGAAATGCTAACACGGAGGCACCTTCCAACACCATCTGCCAAAGTGAAGACGTACCTCGTGGTAACGAAAATTATACCCGCGATGAAACGGACGTTGTTCAACAGACCATTAAACGACCACTATCAATCAGCACCCAATCTCACAGCGACCAAACAGTTGACGACCTCCCAACGCCCGCTAACGAAACAGAAACACCACATACAAAAAAACAAAAACAAAAGAAGGCCAAAATCGAAAATCCGGCAACAACTTCAACCGAAGAAACATTCTCAACAAAACAACTTTTGGAATCCATCGAAGAAAACTTTGAAAAAAATAAGCAAGATTATCCGATATCACTTTCCAACTTCAAATTACTCATGGATCTCGTAAAAGGGCAGCAAGATCCTACCCAATGCGTAGCTCAACTCACCACCGATTTCAACGGTATAATAAAAATCCTGGCCGACAATTATCTGCATCTGGAACACCGATCAATGAAAAATCGTTTTACAAGACTGAAAAAAAAATTAGAAGAATCGATTTTAGAAAATGCTGAAAGTCCAGACAATCCAGACAATCCAGATAACATACAGAAGGAGCCCGACATGAACGATTGAATTCGAATGGTAATACGCAATCTACTTTGCTATTTGTAAAAATTTATCTAAATCGTATCAACAATAATTAATCCAATCCGTTATTCTTAATACCTAATCAAATACGTTATTCAATGGAATTGTAACGGCGTGAGAAGCCATAAAAATGAACTCCAACTCTTAATTCAAAAAACCTCTCCCCAAATCATCACTCTACAAGAAACCCATTTACGGTCACAAATTTCGTTTCAAATTCCCAAGTATAAAATTTTTCGTAACGACTACCCTGGAGGCATCATTGCTTGTGGTGGAGTCGCAATTCTAGTGAATAAAGATATAAAAGCAGTCCCAATCCATTTAATCAGTAATTTACAAGCCATAGCCGTTCAAGTATATACTCTTAACCATTTCAAAAGCCCTATCACTATCTGCAATATTTATATACCCCCTGATCAAAATCTCCAGAGCGATGAATTAAATGATATTCGAAATCAGCTACCAACTCCCTACATTATCACCGGTGACTTCAACGCTCACAGCCCAACTTGGAACTCAAATAACACAAATAATCGAGGTAATTCCGTAGATAAATATTTAAACCAAACAGATTCCGTTCTTTTAAACACCGGCGATAACACACATTTTAACGCTTCTAATGGAAGTTTCTCCGCAATTGACCTAACCTTTTGCTCACCTAATATAGCCCATTTTCTAAATTGGAAACCTCTCGATGACCTGTACTTTAGTGATCATTTTCCGATCGAAATTTCGTTAAACAATAACCAAACCCCACACAACGAATTGAAAAAATATCCGAAATGGATTATTAATAAAGCCGACTGGATTAAATTCCAACAAAATTTTTCCTTTACCTTCGACTACCACCTTTCTATCGACGATAATGTCAAAAATTTCACAACCTCTGTCGTACATGGAGCCTCGGTTAGCATACCAAAATCTTCTTCCAAATTTCCTCCCAAGGTAGTCCCTTGGTGGTGCCCAGAAATCAAAACTGCGATCAAAAACCGAAAACGTGCATTACGCAAATACAAAAAAAATCCTACATTGGAAAATTTAATTTTTTTTAAAAAAAATAGAGCCCAAACTCGCTTAATCATTCGCCAAAAAAAAAACGAAAGTTGGGTAAAATTTATAAAATCGATTACTCAAAATTCATCTATTAAAGAAACTTGGAGAAAAATAAAAATCCTAAAGGGCTCATACATCCCCCACACCATAAATTTTTTAACAGTCGACAACAAAATTTTAACAGATCAAACTGAAATTACAAATAGTCTAGCCCAACATTTTTCCGATGTATCAGCATCCTCTAACTACAGCATGTTTTTTCAAAACCATAAGATTCAGAAAGAAAAAATTGAAATAAATTTTAATTCAGATAACTCGGAACCTCACAATGCACTGTTTTCTATTGATGAGCTTGAAATAGCTCTAAACCATAATATCCGAGACTCTTCACCAGGACCAGATGATATTCACCCTCAAATGATCAAAAAATTACCTCAATCAGGTTTAGAAGCCCTTCTTCAGATTTTCAATTCCATTTGGGTCTACGACACTTTCCCCACCAAATGGAGACACGCTATTGTCATTCCCATCTTAAAACCAAATAAGGACGCCAACCTACCAACTGGTTATCGACCTATTTCTTTAACATGCGTCCCATGCAAAATAATGGAGAAAATGGTCAGTACACGACTAATTTGGTATCTCGAATCGAATAATTACTTAAGCAGTCTCCAAAGCGGTTTTCGAAAAAATCGTTCTACGTTAGATCAATTATTAGACCTCCAACAAGAAATAACATCTGCCTTCAAAAACAAGGAAAATCTATACTCCATATTCTTTGACCTCGAAAAAGCTTATGATAAAGCATGGAGATCCAAAATCCTACGTAGACTTCATTCACTCGGTATAAAAGGTCATCTAGCATATTTCGTACAGAATTTCCTAAAAGACCGAACTTTCCAAGTGAGACTAAATAACGAATCCTCCAAAATTTTTGGAATAGAGAATGGAGTACCCCAAGGTTCCGTTCTCAGCACAATCCTTTTCATAATTCTGATTGACGATATAACCGAAATAATCTCCTACCCGATATCCTTACGACTGTTCGCAGATGATATAAACATAGCCTTACGTTGCAATAGCCCACAAATAGCATATCAACTTCTTCAACCAGCGTTAAACAAACTTCAAATCTGGGCCGAAGAAAACGGCCTTTCCTTTTCTAGCAGTAAAACACACATAGTTAATTTCAGCCACAAAAGAAAATCCCTAACAGAACCAACTCTCACTTTCTATAATAAACCTCTTCAGTATAAAACCTCAACAAAGTTTCTAGGCCTAACTTTTGATCAAAAACTTACGTGGATTCCACATATTAAAGAAACGAAAGCCGAAATTCTCCGATCCTTGAATTTATTAAAAATAATTAGAAACCCTCGACACAACCCATCTCGATCCCTCCTGCTACTATTCTATCGTGCCCTAATTCGATCAAAAATCGAATACGGAGCACCCATATACTGTTCTGCAAAACAATCAGCTCTCTCCAGCCTAGACATTGTTAATAACGCAGCGATTCGACTATGCATAGGAGCTCTTCCATCTTCGCCTAATCTTAGCATTTACTGCGAAGCTGCTGAACTCCCTCCATCTTATCGTAGAAAATTACTAACAAACAAGTATCTAGCCAAAACAATGTCAAACACATCCCATCCAATATCTAAAAGAGTCATAGATTTTTTCTCAATTCCATCAATCTCAGTCCACGAACCAATCACTTCATTCATTGAAATAATCAAAAGTAATCATATTTTCCCACTACTTCAAAAACAAATAAATCAACAATATCAGCCATGGCTTATATCCATTCCTCCAATAAATATCTCGCTTACAGCCTACCCAAAACCAGACTACGCACCTTTCATAATTAAAAATCACTTCATTGATCAATTATCGAGATACAGTGGCCATATACACTGCTTCACAGACGGCTCAAAAAGAAAAACACACCACGTAGGATACGCCTTTTCCATAGAGCAATCATCATTTCACTTCTCTCTTCCCTCGTTCTCTTCAAATAACACAGCGGAATTAATGGCCATTTACCATTGTATATTTCATATCAGCGAAACTTATCAGTCTGGCAAATTTTTAATCATGACCGATTCCTTAAGTTCCTTAGTTTCTTTCCAAAACACTTCTAAAAACAATCCTCTTATTCAGAAAATACTCAACTTATACAACATCTTATTCCAATCACAAATAAAAATCAGCTTCATGTATATCCCGAGTCACATCGGCATCTCCGGTAACGAAAATGTTGATAATCTTGCAAAATCCGCACACCGTTCTTCCCCTCTCCTTCCCTTTATATCACAAGACCTCCAGTCATATATATGTGTACAAACTCAAAACAAATGGCAATTAGAATGGTCCCAACAACATACCAACAAACTTCATACTTTCAAAAAATCAGTCGTCCCTTGGAAACATTTATCAAGCCTCAATAGGACCGACGAAATTATTATTACTAGAATCCGTATTGGTCACACCAAAATTACCCACGGTCACCTATATCAAGGAATTCGACAAAACCCCACTTGTACCTACTGCTCCTCAGATATCATGACAATAAAACACCTTCTTTTCTCCTGCCCTTCCTTCTCTGTCCAACGATTACAACACAAAATAACCCCTCAATCAATATCTGATGACCCAGAACAATTAAATTCATTGATCAATTTTCTCAAAAAAACCCACCTATACTCCCTAATCTAAAACTTATCCGATGGGCGCAATAATCCTGGCAATTAAAAGCGTCCCAACAAAAAAAAAAAAAAAAAAAAAAAATCTAAATTGTAATACGCAAAAAAACTCCTTCATTTTTTTTTTTTTCTTAATCGTGAAATAATTTTATTGCGGACCACAAGTCAGGAAAAGTAGCGGAAACATTTAATCGTAACGAATTCATAATTTTTTTTAATTGTCGCAATTTGAATTTGGCGCCACCTTAAAAAATAAAATTATAAACACTGTGTCTTAGAACATAAATGAATGTACTTTTTTCCGGAAGCATTTTTCATTTTTAGTACCACCGGCAAACAGAGAAATAAGAATATATTAATAAAGATAAATTTATTATTACATCATTTAAACATCTTAAGGAAACATAAATAATTTATCTTCATTTAGAGGAAGATAATCATGGAATAATATCAAAAATGAACCCGACAATGTTTAATTTAAAAGACATTAAAATAGATATATATATATATATATATATATGTGTACGTATTTGTGTGTATGTACAAAAACTTTTAAATAATATCGGACTAATAATTATCCGAAATTAGAGTTGAACGGTGTTATTTCTCACTTGGGGGAAATGGAATAAATTTAAAGAAATTATTAATAATTAAGTCTATTGTACTTCCTGTCCTAAATTTTTAAGTTTGGTTTTCTCAGTTTCGATTCATTTTTTTTTATTTTTACAGCAATCGGTTTTTTTTATTTTTTGTTTGTCATGCTTATATTTATAGTTTCGTAGTAAAATGGCACAAAATACGTAGTGCAAGATATAAAAATTAAGCTCGTAAACGGTGTAAATACATAATAAATAGTTCTTATGGTTTATTTCATGCAAATAATTCCGGTATCGACCTAAAGATAGTCTTACTTAAAAAATTTGCACCCCCTCCCGAAGCAAAAACAGAAATGACGCTTCTACTTCAGATTCTGATCATCCATTCTGCGTTTACCTTTACTATACTACTTTTTTTTTTTTTTATGGGCACGTCAGCAAGCTACCGACTTCTAAAAAGGAAGTTCGTCCGTTTTTTTTTTTGTTTTTTTTTTTACGTTTGTTCGCGCATAACACTTATATGGACCGGGTCAAGGGACACGGCCCCTTGCGAGGCCAAAATGGCCGAGTTTATATATATCTATATATGTACATTAATGTACAAAAAGGAGGTTACTTAAAGTAATAATAAATAATTATTAATGTATTCGCTTTTCCGTTTACTAAAAATGAGAAATTGCACCGGAAACACATTTCTGGTATATCTTAATATAGTCAGTATTAAGATATTTGTTTTTATGTTTACAATTATATCATTTTATTTAACAAACGGTATGTAGCATTACATTGAAGTGTTCAATAACATTCATAATCTCCGCTTTAAGTATATTTTACTTCCAATTGTCTTTTATCAAGGAATCTTGTTTTTTACTTTATTTTTTGCCTAATTTTTAGCACGAGCGATGAAGTTGGCACGTGCCCTTGTACAAAAAAAAAAAAATAAACTGATCTCGCAATTCTTAATAGTGTAAATATTTGGAAGTGATAATGCGGATGGATTAATGTTCACAATTTGTGAACTGGCCAACCTGCGTAGAGTATCGCTTACTAAAACAGTTCGGTACATGTTTCTTTTTTTTTTTTGTTACTAACTTAAGAGTACTTTAATAGAGATCGACGAGCTGCGGATGAATAGTAGACTTTGAGGAAAGTTCAATGCAAAAGTATACAAAGCAGCCGAACAGAGAGTGTTAACCTTCTAGGACGACTGCGGACCGTCAGGGTGGACTTGAGAAAATATTCGCGTAGACTGGAAAATAAATTTTATCGGCAGCGGAAAAATTCTCGGGAAATAAGACGTCGCCGAAAGGAACAAACGTTGCTGAACGTGGTCTTATTATTCTGAGTCATTTCCGCTTAGCTCTGGTACCCCGGTATTTACTTTAGCGCAGACTAAAGGTCAACACTGGTGAACTAGGGAAATCGTTCACTGCCGCAAGAGACGATAACGGCCACTCACTCGGACCGGACCAAGCAACGTTCAAACAGCAGATGAACTTTTGTGCTGTTGTTCGATGATGTCGATGAAATAGGCCGACGTCGCCATGAAAGGCCTAGTGCGATTAGTAGTCTCGATGCGAATAAAAGAAGAACCCGACCAGCGCTAATATTAGAGTAATCCGTCAGAATTTGTCCTCCTGAAATAATAAACTTTGTCCTTTACACGACCGGAAGTCGAACAAGCAGATCCGGGCGAGCTAAATGTTTTCTTTCTCACGATCGTCGCATTCACAAGCGGATGAGACAAAGCCTGACTAATTAACGTTAAGATGAAGGAGAACGGTTTCAGCAGTTTTATCGTAGACTACCACGGAAAGGTGCGAAACAATGAGGGTACTCTCGTCAAAAGTTTGCTGGCACGTCAAACCTTATAAGAGGGAAACTGAACTTTTCAATTTTCCATTCTATCGAAAGGGTACAAATCAGTATAGACAGATCAGCGGAATAGTATCATTTCCGGACTAATTGGAATTCGAAGAGAAGACCGTGTGTTCCGGACGGTAACGTGAACTTTTATCTATACCGTTCCGAAGTCAGGCAATGTCGGAATCAGGTGAAAAAACAATCTCCTGTTTGCCAAAAGAAACTATGAATTTTAGCGGGAAAAATCTTTTTTTTTTTTTTTTTTTTTTTTTTTACACTGTACCGGTAAACCCACAAACATTGCTCGTGACCTCGACCATATGCTGATTACTTACACCCTAGGAATATAACGTAATTCCCAGGCATTAACCCAACCCTCCAGTGAGGGACTAGGTTCGAGTTATTAATTCTTTTTACAGAATTCCAAGATCACCATGGCTACCGGTACAGTAAAGTATGGCCCATAGAACCCTGCAAAATCTATTAGTGATCATCTTAGCATATTATTGTCCAAGCATGATTATTACAATATATAATATTAAGTGTATCTAGTTAACACGATGTCCAGCAGAGCATGACCCGTGTAACCTTGTGAATTACCATAAAGGGTGAAAATTTGTACTGTCTCGAGTACCATGGCAGCCATACGGTTCAGTACGGCCCATAGACTCTTACTGGTATTATTTTCGCATTTAATAAATGCATTATGCTTTATCAGGGAATATCTAATTTAAGTTATCGGAAGAGCGTCACGGCACCATTTTCGACGTTTTAACCTCCGTCTGCAGTGTTCTAATATACATTTTGTTGATATATGGGTTGGTATTTTTACATAATTTTTCGAAGAACTTTTTATATTGCCTGATGTGAACCTGAATCTATATTTAATTTCGCGCTGAAATTTTCAGACTCTCTAAGATACAATTGTAAATAAATTATTGCTCTGAAGTTTTTATACTTCTTTTTTTCTTTCCGTTCAATATTTCTAAGCGGCACATATGTGATTCGCTTGTATTGATTTAAGTAATACCAACCGTAGCCAAGCAACTTAGATCATCGTTAATGCGTGCCTTTAGGTAACTGTTTGAAAAGAAAAACTTTGTCCCATATGACAGGTTGTCGGGGATTAATTAAGCTCTTTTCATAATGTACTTTTTGTTTTGTTTTTTTTTTTTTTGTTTTTTTTTTTTATTATTACTTTTAAAGCCACGGGTTTCCAGTCATCAGTCTTTCTAAAACCATGGCTCGCAGAAAACCATTAGTAGCCGATAAATCATGGCCTATTACAATTAGCCGTTGGTGAACTAGGCATCAACATTTCGCACTTTCGAGGATTTTTTAAGCCGATAGCAAAGATAAAGCCGATTGTTTATGATGAAATCGAAGCGCGCACAGATTTCACCGTAGGTACGGTCACGATTAGGGATGATACTACCGATTGATCTCTAGTCTTCGAGCGTTCGCCATGGCTACGATTGTAGGTAAAAACGCTGACAAATTCGCTTATACTTTTCCAAATTCTCGCCGAATAACATCATTATACACATTAGCTTATCTCATGCGTCAGTTGAAACGAACAGAAAACAAATTAGTTCAATTCGGATCAAATGCTTTATTCTGTTCTGGTTTCTTCAATCACTCAACTAGACGTAACCCCGGCCGAGTGATTCTTTCCACCTTAGTACGTTTCGTCATTCTTCTAACGGTATTTCGTTATGTTTTCGTTTCTGTAGTTGATCTTTCCGCCATATGTTTTTGCTTTTGTCAAAAGGACCACGTTGGCGGCTGAGATCCATCATGATCATTCCATTAATCCGTCTGTACGTTCCCCAAAGGAACCTAATTTATAAATTAACGATTTTAGGCGCATGAAATATTGCCGCAAACAAAATTCTGACCAGCAGATCCTGTGGTGAATTTACTCTATATGCATAGAGATTTATGGAAAAGACAGCTTCAAAAGAACCTATACAAATGAGGAAGATAAATTTCACTTCTAGAAGTTCTCTTCATTTTTGTCGTTTGCGTTACTGAAAATTACATCTGAACCAAAATACCGTATAAATGTTGACGCGTAATTTCTAGGTGGTATTTTTTCACTCAATGGCACTAGGCGGTCCGCACACTTTCCTTTTATTCTTTGTTGCATCAGCTTTTTTTTTTCTTTTTTTTTTTTTTTCGGAGACTTGTCAACTCTCATCACGCAAAAGAAAGAAAAGAGCCATTCGATTTCCATGCTCGGCCGTTTGGCTCTTAGCTGAATCTTCTTTGGCCATTGTATCTGCAGCAAAAACGGAGCATCGCAAAATTATACGATATTGCAACTTTCACAGATTTGAGAACACTGTGTGCTAGACGACAACAGAGCCTTGACTTTTGCGAGTCTAATCTCACGAAGATCTGCGAAAGTGAACATAAAATGATGAAACTGAGAAATTAAAAATCCGAAACCGATGCTATATGTCCGTTTAAACGCGTCAATTTATTACGGGAACCGTTAGTAAACGTGATATTTCCTCTCCCCCTTAATCCGCTAAGTAATCGTTAGAATTTTCCTTCTGCACATGTTCTCCCAGTCCTTTCTTTCTTTATTAAGTCCACATCCAATCCGAATTAATTCTAATTCTTTCAACTAATCCACACCTTATGCCTGTGTAGTGGCCTTTGCTGGCTACAGCCATATGTGTGTCTGCTGTGTACTGACCTATCGCGCGCATATGATGTACGTGACGGTTCGCCATTGCCTTCCACGTGATTATTAGAGAATATTTTAGTTTTAATTCTTTGAAATAAGTTTTGTCATCAACAAGGATCGAACTCGTGACTTCCGTAACGGAAGTTAAGCGCTCCAGCAATTAGGCTATCACGACGACATTGTGTATATAGATTAAAAAATAAAAAATAAATAAAAACGTTAGAACGGCCAAAAAAAACCAGAGGAAAATCCGGGGTTTTCTATATTTTAGAAGCAAATTTCTAATGACGAAGTTAGGTACCTCGACTTATCGGGCGTGTCGAATTTATTCCTTTTTTGGAATTCTTTACCGGTTAACTTGAAAGTCGATTACCTTATATCAAAACGAGAAAATAAAAAAAAAACTGTGACGTTTATTCCCCAAAAAAAAAAGGAAAACTACATAAGAAATGTTACTAGTTTCCTTAAAGGGATTAAAGAAGTATTATCTACCATCTACTAGTACAAAGGTATACTCTTTAAATGGAAAAATTGCGATCTCCGCTAGTTACTGCCCACCAAATCGTACACTTGACGAACAAAAATTAAGGGAATATTTTCAGAGCTTAGGTGACAGCTTCATTGCAGGCGGTGACTGGAACGCAAAGAAAACGCGCTAGGGATCAAGGTTCACCAACACAAGAGGTAGTCTATTCGGGAAAGTTATGCACATTGAAAACCTTGGGTGCTCTGCTACTGGCGAACCAACATACTGGCCAACAAATATAAATAAAACTCCTGACGCGATCGACTTTTTTTATAACTAGGGGAATATCAATGCTTAACTGTAAGACTAACATGTGTTTTGACTTATTTTCTGACCATAGTGCCTTAATCCTTACAATAAGCACATGCTTAATAACAAAAGAATAACCTACTTCTTTATATATATATAACAAACGAACGGATTGGAACAACTTTCGAGAAGGAGTAAATAAAATGCTGAATTTAAACATTCCTTTAAAAAATTAACGAGACATATAGCATTTCAGTACCTAACTGAAACCGTCCAAATCATGTCATGGAAATCTTCTCCTCCTACTAAGTCTCCAGCTACAATATCTAATCTATCAAGGCACGTCTTAAATTTAGTAAGGGAAAAAAGAAAAATTCGCAAAAAGTCACATACAACAAGAAATCCCGCTTATAAAACATTACTAAATAACAAATCCAAACAGTTAAACGTACTAATTCGAATTGGCAATCGTCGTGGTCTGTTATATAAAATTAAGAAAAATCTTCCTCGTCCTTATTATCTCCTTCTAAAGTCTTACCTTGAGGACCGAACATATCAAATTAAATTCCAGAATGAACGATCTAACATCTATCCTGTATCCGCTGGTGTACTTTAAGGTAGTGTATTGGGTCCGGTGCTCTACCGAATTTACACTGTAGACTTCCCTGACAGCGAGGACGTAACTATTGCTACATTTGCAGACGATACTCTTATTACGGCACATGAAGATGCTAGAATGGCGACAAATAAATTACAGCTAGCGCTGGAAAAATTTGAAAGGTGGTTAGATCGATGGCGGATTAAAGTTAATGAGAAAAGTGTACGCAGGTTACATTCACACTACGAAATGTAGCCTGCCCGCCAACTAAAATTAATGACGAAACAATTTCGATTAGGAATAAAGTAAAATACCATCTTGGGTGGCACTTGGACAGTAAACTAAGGTGGAATAAACACGTCTCACAATAAAGGAAGCATTTGGATATAAAGGTGGGGAAACTCTACTGGCTTCTTGGTAAGCATTCCAGGTTTCGGTCGAAAACAAATTATTAATAAAATAATATTAAAACCAGCATGGACATACGGCCTGACTTTATGGGGTTGTGCTAAAAATACACATATCAATGAGATACAACGTTTTCAAAAAAAGGCCATCGACGTATTTTGTCGCCTCCTTGGTACGTTTCCACGGATACACTCGATAGGGACCTTAACATACCTTACGTAAAGGAAGAAATAAAACTTGCCGCCCAGCAATGTACTAGTGTCATTTAGAAACCCATCCCAACTCGTTTGCTATCAACCTGCTTGACAACAGCAAAGAAATTCGACGGCTGAAGCGCTCTAAGTCTTTGACTGTATTTAAAACTTGAATAGATATTCCTGGGCAACCCTGATATAGTGGTGGCCCCTTACGCGTTAATTTGCATTTCAGTACAATTACTTGATGGTCTATGGAAACCAGTTGTAAGTAATATAAAGATTAAAAAAAAAAAGAAAAATTATTATCAATGGAGAGTTTTTTTTATAAATATCTATTCTTAAAATTGAATTAATAGCTGGTCGGTGTTATCTTTTACATTTTAACTTTTTATACTACACATCGAATTTCGTTATATTTTTTAATTCTTGAAACAAATTATATTCTACGAACGATAAACGAAAACAATATTATAAAATGTATAATTTCAACAATGCATATAACTGCAGAACTGCGTAACAATAAATAAACGAAAATATGTCAACATTTTCGTTTTTCAACAGCTTTATAGAGGAGAACTGCTTGTATGGGTTACTCTTCCAACTGTATCGATAAACCTAATTTTAAAATGCGCGCAGAATAATCGCACAGGATATTAAATCAGATTTGAGAATTTTTAATAATGACGTTATTATTTTCATCGCGTAATCGCGCGGTAAATAGATCTGACGACCGATGTTATCTACTCGTGTTGATTATTGTTTTTTATTGAGCTTGATAACCGACAATCTTCCTGTACTTTTTTTAGATATTGGCCTGAGCAGTGCAGTAATTGCACCCGCGATAATTGCACGGCAACACAGTTTGTGTTCATTGTGACTGGTTGTGACTAAAGTGCCTTCTTTTACATTTTATTTAGAAATATTTTCGTCCGAGCATTATTTAACTTTTTCTATAAAGGAGTTGAATATATTCTGTCTGCTGTTCTAAATCAGTAAATTCTATAATTATTCTAGGGAATCGTGTCTATTTATATTGAGAGAAATTGCATTACTTCAGTTAATGAAAATAATTACGGTATTTTTAAATTTCATTCATTCCAAGCATATTTTCGCGAGTAAAATTTAATACAGTTGAAAGCGCTTCTATTCACGTTGTTTTACGCAGTTAATTGTAAATTTAAAGAATAAACAAATAAAACACGTGCAACTTCCAAAATTAACCACTTTATCCCGTGAACAATATAAAAAAATAACCATTTTTTTACTATTACACATAAACAGAAATGGTGCTATGACACTGAAAAATATCACAGTGTATTATATTTAATTATTAATATATTTCCAGAAAATAATGTGTGTTCATAATTATTGCAAATTAACAAAAAGGAAAAACAATTGATTAACCAACATGTTTTATGATAACAAATTAAGAATAATTCAAACATAAATATTGAAGAAAACTGGAAAAGTAGAAAGAATCAGTATCTACAGATTATAATAAAGACAATAATTGTAATAGAAACATAAATTAAAATTATGAAAGTAATAATAAATAAATAATTAAATGATATAATGTGAGATATAAAAATATTATATTTAAGTAATAGGTTACTTGCATGTATTGTTATTAATATTATCTTTTTATTTACTGATGTAGTAAATTAGAATGATTAATATATTTTATAATAGCTGTATTTGGATAAACATTGAAAGTTATTTTATGTTTAAGAGTAGAGTAATATGTTAAACCGCTGATGATCAATTAATGTAGTCATGTTTTATTGTGGAAGTGCAACATATTTGACCAACGTAAATTTTATTACAAGACAAACAGGTTATTTTATATATATTATATATTCCAATGTATTACAAATTTGTTAGCATTTATTAATTTTGCATACAATGTGTTATTAGTTCCATAAAAAATGTTTTATCTGTTATTAACTAATTCAGTAACATTGTGAACACATCGATTTGTAAAAGAGTAAACACGCCAAGGTTTTTTTAAATATTATTAACCACATTTTGCTGTTTTTACAAGTTTTATTTTTACGATACCTGTAATTTAATTTGTCTCTTAATAAACGTTCATCTTGTAGTTTAATATGGAATTACACTTATACAATAACCATTATCAGCATTTTCAAAATTAAATAACCTCCACATTAACAACAAGTCTGTAGTAGCATCCGATGACACAACTAATCTATACACAAATGTGTCTATACCTGCTAAAAATAGCTGATAATACTGTACATAAAAAATTCAGACAACCATTAATATACTAATTACTTTGCTAATTTACTTATTATAATAATAAATAAAAATTATTTTAATTTTAATTCCAATTTTTATACGCTACATAAAGGTGAGCTCGTGAATTTTTTTATTTCTTTAATAATAAGTGAAGTTTTATTGCCATATTTAAAAAAAATTATAATCAGTAAGCAGTTTGATATATATAAGATTATATTTTCACTAGATATGTTGATGATGTAATAGGCATATTTAATAACACACATAATGTTGATTCAAAATATTTACACTTATTTTTAAATTCAGTGCATAAAGGTATACAAAATGCTTTAGAAAGAGCTTTTAATCAAATAAATTACTTAGACTTAACTTTGACTATTAACAATAGTAGAATACTGTACAACTTACATCACAAAGTCACCCTGATTTATATAGTAATTAATAGTTTATCTAATCATCCAAATAATCATAAATATGCTGTATTTTCTGCATACTTAAGCAGATTAAGCAATATACCTCTTCAATTGGCAAACAAAATTTGTCATTATAATACTATCCATGACATCACCTGTAATGACAATACACAGTTAATAGATAAATTAAATTATAAGTATCATAAAAATATAACTTGTAAAAAACAATTGTATATCAATTCTCGTAATAATAATATTAATGTAACCATAGTGTGTTTCACTTTTACAGATCCATACATTTACAATGTTACTAAAAACTATCTAATAATAAATGCAACGTTTCTTATAGAACTAATAACACATTGCATGCAACATTAATAAATACTAACAAATTCGTAATAAATAATATTTATATAAAGTCTGTTATATATATATATATATATATATATATATATATATATATAACTCGGCAATTTTGGCCTCGCAAGGGGCTCTGCCCCTTGACTCCTCTTGTTTTCATTTCTGTCTCTTTCTCTTCTATACTTCGTATAAAATGATCAAAATTTACAACGTAATTCTTACTGGCATCAACACAAAAAACAAAAACATAACCACAAAAATCCTATTCTAACATTTAACTTTCATTATATAAAATTAAGAAATTTTTTCGTTACATTTTTTGTTACATATTTCATTACATGAAATTGTGACATTTTTTAAATAACAATAACAAAAATCCTATAAAATATAACAAACGTTACATAAAATTGGGACATTTTTTCGAATGGCGGGTAGCCTAAAAATTATGTTGTAATTAATATATATATAAAAATAACCTGTTCGTCTTGTATTGAAATTGGCATTGGTCATACAACATGTTATAATGAGTATCTTGCTGTGATAAAACATGACTGTAGTAAATCACTAGTGGTTTAACATATTACAATAGTTAAACATAAAATAACTTTCAATGTTTATCAAGATATGGCTATTATGAAATAAATTAATCGTCCTTAAATTTAAAAGAAGATAATATCATTAATAACAATACATGCAAGTAACCTATGATTGAAATATAATATTTTTACAACTCACATTATACCATTTAATTATTTATTTATTATTACTTTCGTAATTTTAATTTATGTTTCTGTTACACTTATTGTCTTTATTATAATCTGTAGATACCGATTCTTTCTACTTTTCTAGTCTTCATTATTTATGTTTAAATTATTGTTGTAATTTGTTATCATAAAACATGTTAGTTAATCAATTTTTTTTTCTTTTTGTTAATTTGCAGTATTAATTTTAATAATTACAAACAAACACTATTTTCCATATGTATATTAATAATTAAATATAATACACTGCGATATTTTTCAGTGTCATAGCACCATTTCTGTTTATGTATAATATTGCGATGTACCCACATGCCACAAGACGTCTTAAAGACACTTTTTTTGGTTTTTAAGTGGTCTGAACGTTTGACAATCACAAAAAGACATATCCATAAGACTTCTTGTTAGAAACATATCTGAGACACGTTTTAACGCCCTTTGTAAAACTACAATATACTTTCCACTTTATTTGTGTTTAAATTTTTAAATAATATTTATTTCTCCTCCATGTTTAGCTCAAATTTTTAAATTCAGGAATATTTTTATTGCTTTTCTTACTTCAATGTTCAGAAAATTATTTTATTCTTTTTAAATATTTCAATTTATTATTAATTTAATTAAGTTTCATTTATTAATTTTTTTATTTATAATACCAGTAAAAATTATGTTCCAAAACAGGCCAGTGCTTTCATGTTTTATAACGTTATATAGGGGAGAAGTGGGATCAATCGGACAGGGGGATGAATCGGACACTCGTTTTTTCTCGGCTGTATGAAGCATTGGAAGGTTAAAATTTAGTACGCAGGCAAGCTATTGATGATATCTACCAAGCACTTCATCGACTGCGATATCTGTTTTTTTATAACTGAGATAATGCCAAAAAAAAAAAAAATTGTTGATTTTAGTTTTTTGAAAAAATGTTGTATATTGCGTGAAAATTTTAAAGACATATCAGGTAAGTCCTTTTTATTGAAGTATTATGAACAACCTTTCATAATATGTTTTTATTTCTTCCGTAAACCGTAAATATATATATATGTTATAAGTACAAATGAAATGTCTATTAAACGGTTACTAATGTTATATTTATTTTTTACACGAACATATATAATTCAAAAATTCACAAATATAACATTGTTAAATACTAATTATTTATGTTAAAATAAATTAGTATTTAACAATGTTATATTTGTGAATTTTTGAATAATATATGTTCGTGTAAAAAATAAATATAACATTAGTAACCGTTTAATAGACATTTCATTTGTACTTATAACATATGTATAAACCTTTCATAATTTGAAGCCGTTCTTTCAAGGGGTTTCTGAAATAGACCAAATTTTTGAAAAAATGAGCCATGGGGATGAATCGGACAGACTGATTAACCCTATAGTTCGCGATGTGCATTTAAAGATACACACATTTCTAAACTCTGTTTTACGTCTCATAATGCTAATACAGGTTATTGGTCGTAATGCACATCAAAGGATACATCACTAGGAGAAGCAAGTACAGACTGGTACAAAGGTTATATGGCAAGACATTCAGAGCTCAGTTGTAGAGTGCCGGAAAACACTAGTTTCCATCGTGTGAAGGCGATGAACGCCGATAATGTGAATCAGTTTTTTGACCGATATAGAGCTCTGCTGCTTAGTAAAGGTATATCAGCCAATCAATTGTACAACTTCGATGAAACCGGCATTAGTACTGTAATGAAATCACCGAAAGTGATCGCAAAAAAAGGCATAAAACAAGTCGGTGCTCTCACTAGTGCAGAGAGAGGACCGCAATTGACGTTCGGTGTGTTTATAAATGCCTTAGGACAACGATTACCACCGATTTACCTTTTTCCCAACTTTAAACAACGAAATCTCGGTAATGCCATGATTGGAGCACCAACAGGAAGCCTTAGTTTGTCTACTCCATCCGGTTGGATAACTAAAGAATCGTTTTTGGACGTTTTGAAACACTTTCAAAGGTATTCTAATTCTGGGCCAAATAATCGAACGATGTTACTTATGGATAACCATTGTTCCCATACGTCATACGAGGCTATTCGTTTTGCACGAGAACACAATATTGTTCTTTTTACTTTTCCGCCATATCTAACTCATAAGATCCAACCGTTGGATGTAGCATTGTACAGACCATACAAGAAGGCAATGTCTTACGCCGAAAAAGATTACTTGGCAACCACCAACAAAGCAGCTGTAATTACTCTTGATGTTATTCCAAAAATTTCAAAATCACCGTTCGAAGTTGTTTTTGTTCCAATAAACATCGAAAATTCATTCAAATGTACTGGTTTATGGCCAGTAAATCGTTTATGTCTTTTGAAACAAATAAAAAACTCTCTGGACAACGAGAATAAAAATGCGACTGATGTGATGGTAGAAGTCACAGTACCAGAGTTTCCGGCGATTCCATCTCCAGAGAATGAGGCTCAAACAGCAACTTTGAATTCATTTCTAGAGAGTGCAGCTGAACCAGAAACTTTAAAGTCATCTCGAGAAAATGAGGCCAAAACAGAAACTTCGAATTCAAGCTGGAGCGGATCTTCGAATAAATCTTCTCCCCAGTCCTTCTTGAAAACAAAACGACCTCTCCGAGATGTCACAACAGGAACAAGAAAAATTCGCCGAAAACCAGGAAAAAATGCAGAGTTAACTTCAACTCCAGAGATGGAGAAAGCTGCGAAACGCGCTCAAAAATCTGCTGAACGTACACAAGCCGAAATTAATTCGAAACCAAAAAATAAACCAAAAGCAAAAAGAAACCTCAATTTTCAATCCCAACCTAAAACGAATTCAGATATATCAAACCAAGGCTTCACTGAAGATGTTAGCGACATTCAAATTCGTGACTGGGTTGTGGTGAACTTTCAAATGAAACAACAGAAGAAATCTTGCCGCTACATTGCCCAAATTCTTCGAGTTAAAAAGGGCAAATTTATTGGGAACTTTCTTCGTTCAGCATTCACTAAAAAACACACTGGATACATCTTTCAGTATCCCAATATTCGTGACAAGTATGCATTTTCTTACGATCAAATTGTAAAAAAATTAGTGCCCCCCAAAAAGTACTTGAGGGGTATGTTTATGTTTAAAATCCACGCGACTCATTTATAATTTTTCATTGCTTTTTTTGTTCGAAATGCAAATAAAATATGATTTTTCAAGTTTTTCTTTTTTTTTTTTTTATAGAACATGTTGACTTTTCATTTTATAGGATTTGTATAAGCATTTATTGCAGATTCTTGAAGAAAAATACATTTTAAATGAAAAAAAAAAACATATGTCCAAAGTATCCCTTATGCCTGTCCGAAGTATCCCCCAGGTTGAGGGATACTTCGGACAAAATGGATAAAGTTTAAAATTAAGCTCATCAAGTTGTGCTTATCCGAAAGGTAAAAGTTTTACAGCCAAAATGTAACGCATTGTTCACACTATACAATGGTGCAAAAAGAAAGTTGATACCACTTACCATTGTAGAGAAAATCGCTCAAAACTAAAAAGTGTCCGATTCATCCCACTTCTCCCCTATATAATTATTATAATTATACATAAATATATTTCTGCAAAGAACTTATTGTCTTGACTTATTTATAATTTAATATTTATTTTAGATTTTATTAATGTACAAATAATTATATAGGACATAGTAGCTTCAAATAATTGTTTATTTGAATTTAAAAATGATGCATTCAAAAAGTTGTATTATACCTAACTTGTGAAATAATTTTGGCTATATTTATTGTATTTTGCGGAAGCAATAAACTCATATATATATAAGAGTTTTATAAAGTTTAATTTGTATGTTATTAGAATATCCTGAAGGCGTTATGCAAGAGCAGTTTAAAAATGAAACATGCAAGCTTCTTGAAAACGTATTTTAAATTTATCCATAAGACATCTTAAAGACGTTTTATTTTGTAATATCCGGCCTTTAAAAGCAAAAGATGTCTTAAAGACATCTTTGTGTTATCTGGGTATATACACGGTTGGTACAAAAACTCTTAAGATTACCGTTATAAAATCCGTACTAGTCGCGCAATTTGTTTGAAATTCACAGTACTTATACTTCAATGTTGTGAGAAGAGACGGCGAAAGTTTCAGGTCGCTACCTGCATTAGTTTACTCAGGAGATCACTAATTATGAGTGAACCTCGGTGTACTGTGTCACGACGTTTGCGATAATGGAACAAAGAGTCGCGATTAAATTTTGTTTTTTGTGTGTGGTTATTAGTTTGTGCTGGGATCGTACTCAAAGCAGCAAGACTGATCGCCGGTTATGATCGTCTTTAAAAAATTTGGGTCCATATCGACGGCTTCAATGAGAGTCTCGCTCGCTCCAGGCGATGTTTTTTTTGTTCGGCCATAAGGGGAAATGCGGTACGAACCCGGCACACAGCTTCTTTTTACCCATAATATTGGTAAGAATGTTGTGAACGGACGTGGTACTCACGTTTAGTTCATTCACGATGAACCGACACATCACTCGCCGATTTTCAGCAAGTACTTGCACACGAGCCACGTCTTCGTCGGTAGTCGTCTTTCGCGTGGATCAACGAGCTCCGTCCACTTTTAAGTCGGCGATACAGAACACGTTGTACGGCTTACATCCTTGTATGCGTTTTTCATCGACTCGTACCTTTCTGATGCACACAAAAAACAAAATTTAATCGCGGCTCTTTGTTCCATTATCGCAAACGTGACACAGTACATTTACTCATAATTAGCGGTCTCCTGAGTAAACTAATGCAGGTAGCGACCTGAAACTTTTGTCGTCCCTTTTCATAACATTGAAGTATAAAATCGCGCCACAAGTACGGATTTTATAGCGGTAGTCCGGGAACTTTTTGTACCAACCGTGTATAACAAGTAGAAAAACGGGCGATATAAATAATTTTAACCGACGATGCTTCTAATTTAAAAATGCTGCCTATGATAACAGCACACGTACGTGACATGTTAGCAATGCATTAACTACTTGAGAATTAAAAAAAAATTTATATCTTAGAACAAGCTTCTCTTACTGCATTTTATATAATTTTGTAACATACCAGTGTGTTGAAGTGAATCAATAAAATCTATTAATTTAACATATTTATGCATATTTTATAAATCATATCACATACATGCGGAATAAACTTTTATGTAGCGAACTCTGCAATTTTAAAGAATTGCTGCAATATTCTCTAACTATTTCCAGTTACATAGAAATTCAATGATACTTCTAGTTTGAATTTTACTATTGATGCATCTCTTATTACCGAATTTTGTTTTAATTTCTAGAACGGCCGTTCGATGTTTCAAAATTAATTTTCGAATACTACCTCTACTTCAGTATGTCTTCTGTAATGTGTTGTTCTAGCGGCAATATTGATAATTCCGAATTATTTTTTTTCTTTAATATCACCTGTGTAATTTTTTTATTTTGAAACAGAACTACATTCGATTTTAAATTTTGCGGATCTTCGTTTTTTTTCTCACACTCAATGAAGCAATGAAGCACGATATCGTTAACTTCGCGTCTTTTGCTGCAGCCTGATTTAGTTTGAGCATTACTTAATTTTTGTCTCGTGAAGTTTCAATTGGCAATTCTTTAAGATACGGTAGAATGGCACGAATTATTCGAATCGCATCGACTGAACCGTTTCTATCTCTTTATAAGTGCGTCGTAATAAACGAATTTTGCCCCATAGTAAATATTTCAGTATTACCGGTCCTTCGCCGCATAACAAAGTCAATTATCGTTCTTTGTTTACTATAACCGGCTTTCGGTCGACTCGCTGAAACGAATTACGTGCGAGCTTTTGCTAAAAAAAAAACTTTTATCAATAACTGCACTTTTTAACTCTTGTTTCTCAATTCTATTTTTGTCAGTATCTTCTAGGTTGGAACTGAAGGTAATTTGTGCTTATACCCTTCGATTGCTCTGTACAGAAACTTCGTCGACATCTCCTTCGATGACTTCCCCGGTATAATACAAATTATCTATTACAACGATCAAAGAAAATAAGAGAAAGGTACAATTTCGATAAGCTACTGAAATGGTTTGATATGGCGTTTTTTGTTAAATTTCAAGATTGGCTAACTAAATAGTTTACGGCAAAAGAACAACCAATAATAATAGTCTATATAGGAAATTGGCGCGGCGATCACAGTCTGGCCGTATCAGTTTCAGTGTTTATTTTTTAAGCGAACATCATAATTTAACGGTCGGTGCGTGAAATTGGCGGATGTGAAAATTTTAACGGAGTTCGTCCGAGTTCATTTCATTATTTTGCAAAATGTTTACTCGGATAACTCGCGACTGACTATGTAATACGAATCAGCCGAAGTTGAAGTATAATGCGCGCAGCGTACAGTAGTAAGTTTCTGAAAACTGATGAAGAAGCTCGGAGAAAGGTAAACAAAGCGATAGGAGAAGACTCTTTTCGTTCCACTTTTTACAGACTTACGGAAAAATATGAAAACGTACAATCTCGCTTTATCGACTTGTGCAAATTATGTACGACGGAGTAAGCCGAATTCGAATTTCATGGAAACTGCTTCGCGTAAAATGCAAACAATCTAAAAATCAAAGTGCATGTTAGTACTTATGAGCAAATAGGACGCGCTTTTTTCTTCCTTCCTTATTCGGGCGCGAAACAATATTTCTATCGCATAAATCGAAGCCACGGGCAAATATGGTAATACGGTAGTTGGAGACAATTTGAGAATGAGAGCCAGTTCCATTCGAAACCGAGAAAGCAACTGGCACTGTTTAGCGATCAGCATAGAAACTACCTTTGCAGGCAAGATAACATCATCTGTATGTACACAGTTTTGTTTCGCAAAGTATCGGAACAACTATCAGCTGGCGGTTTTTAAGGTTTCCGACAAAAATTATTCGGACAAATGAAAACAAAGCTGCGGGTGTAAAGAAACACATTTTTATTAATGACTTTGTTAAAGAGATTTTAATTTTCACCTGCATGCGATGTACGTAGCTTACGATGTCAGAAATTTTCTTGAGAAGGGTTTTGGCGTACTCCTAATTTGGCTCCTTTTCTTTTATGCAGTAAATTGTTGTGATATCCTAAGCGAGTGTAGTCAGTAGCCGCTGTTTACTCTGATCGCAACTTGCGCTAAGTAGAGGGCTACTCTTTAAATAGAAGTGTATAAATACTTGTTTGGCAGTAAAAACCGTTCATTCATTTTCGGCTTACAAAATAACCAGTAATTTAAAATTTCAATAAGAAATTACTTACGGTTGTCATGTTTTTTTGTTTTAAAAAACCATTATGGACGATTTCGTAGACATTAGAGGGTACTTCAGTTGAAACGTTACAAAATGTAACAATGAACTTACACCTTCATGTGCTTACACTTTGAATAGTTCAGTAACAGACATTTACTACTGTGTTGAATCATCTTTAATACATATTTTGCTTTTCTTCAACATTGTATCATAATTGGATTTTTTTCTTTTTTTTTTTTTTAAATTATATAAACGGAAGGTATTAATTAATCAACAGTTTTAATAGTCTTAAAAAGTTAATGTTGTATTTAACCTTTTGAGTGACGATTATCGATTTTATCATATCCATCATTTAAATTGCTGGAGATTTATTTTTATAAAAGAGTTTGTTGTTACATATGTAACCTCAGAATTTTTTAATTTTTGACTATTATCACCAATTTTTCTACAAATTCCGTACTGAAAATTAAAAACATCTTCTTCTTCTTTTTCTTTTATATATATATATATATATATATGCACAAAAATTTGTCCCAAAATGTGACATACTGTATGCATAAGAAGGCGAAGTACCGGTATTTGTCGCGCAGTCGGAAAGAATGATGTTGTCAACTTTTCTCGTCATACAAGAAGTACAGAAGAGCGCAGCTCCTTGCGAGGCGCGAAGGGCCGAATTTTAGATATACATATATCCGGTGACCGAGTTTTGCTCAAATTTATTTCGTACTTGCAAATCAATTAAATTATTCACGAATTTTGCGAACATTTAAAAATATAACAATAATACGTACGTAAGACAAAAGTTAAAATTACATCACTTGAAAATGTGTTTTAGTTTGTCTAATGTTTAAAATCGCCTTATAAAAATATGTATTTCACCACGAAATTTCTGTATTTAACGTGGTAAATAAGCCGGTTGTAAAAAATTTATTTTTTATTAAATCTAAAGTACAAATTTGATCAAATATCGTCTCCATTTTCAAGAACAATCGATTTTTAAACCCTAAAGATCCCTCTAATTCGTGAATTTTATGAAAATCGTTAGATTTTTGAGACCCAGTTACATACATAAATTATAATATACATATATGTATGCATATATACGTATACATATATTTTATATATGTACGTAAATAAACGAACTGGTTCACAAATAAAAGTGAACCGGTAGGTAGCAATAGTTTGTTGAATATTAAAACTTTTCTTCTTTTTTAGAGAGGGGTGAATTCAAGACACCGCCGTTATTCAATCAGAGCATATAATACATATTTAGAGATAATTCCGGAGCTTACAATGAGCTTCACGAACCTACACTTTAGTACTAATTTAACTTTCGTTAAAAATAGTCAAGATGACTGCTTTTTTTCTTTCTATTTTTTAAATTGCAATTACTGTAACAAATACATTTTTTCTATCATAAAATATAAATATACGCTTCAAAATTATTTATTTTTAAACACATGATTTGTGTCAAATTTGAATTCACTGAAATTTTATTAAATAATTTTGACTTATATATATATATATATATATATATATATATACATAAAAATCTGATTCTAAAAATTAAAGAGTTTATCTATTTTTTTTTTTGCTATATCGTAGTCTGATTCCGGACGTCAAGACCCGATTGTGCAACAATTGCTCGTCGCAGCCTTCGATAATCAATTTTCCTCATCAGTTCTTGCGTCTATAAACCAGTCCATTTTTTTATTTGGTCGATATATCAATTTGCTGGTTTGCCTTGTTTCCTTCTGCCGTTGACCTTCTGCTGCATGATGAGTTTTTCCATTTTATTGGCTCGAACCGCATGTCCAAGAATTGCACAGTATCTGCTTTCTTATTGTCGGTAGCAGTCACTCAGTATTGTTAAGTAATTCCTCTAAGATCGACCTATTTGTCCTATTGGAATACGTAACAGCTTCTTACAGTACTTCATTTCAAAGTCCTCCAATTTCCTTCCGGACACTGAGTTGATGGCCCACGTTTCAGATCCATATGTCACAATCGAGAATACCAACGTTTTCACTAACCTTAAGTTTTGTGTATTTCGATATTTCTCGGTCTTTCCACATCTTTGATAATCTTTCCATCGCCGCACTCGCTAATCATATAATTTTTTTAAGCTCTTTATCTGAGCAACCATGACTTGATTATACATGCTCCCAGGTAGATCGCCTCCTCTTTTTTCGGGATATCTGTTATTAACGGGGACACACGAATTGCGCACCAAGAACTAACACAGTGACAAGTCACACACGAATTCCGCGCCAGACCCGAAATAGCCCACCCGCTGACAACTCGAATTGCGCACCGCCTTTAAAAAAAGTACTATGATTTTATAAAATCGACGAAGGAATAAAATGAGTAAAAGTCGCTCTTTCAGTGACTTCCAAAATGTGTTATCGTAATGAAACGTTTACTATTTGGAATAATAACCGAACTACATTTCAGTCGATTAAAAAAGCCTTTAACGTTTGCGAAAAATGGGCTACTATCCCGTTAGCAGTACGATTGTTATTCGAAATATTTTTAACAATCTAGAAACGTACACATATTTAAAGAAATGTTGCATAAAATAGAATAATTTTTGCACGAATATTATATAAAATAACGTAAATTACGATAATTTCTAACTGAATATGTAGAATTTTCAGCGCACGGCATATTATGTTTCATGAAGCTTCTATTTCACATTAATACAAAATACTTTCATATCAACTGATTAATGTACATAAAATATAAATGTGACCATGTAAAATTTTCGAGTTTGACAAATTAAATATGTTGTTATAATATAGAGTTACTTACGAGTTTGAGGGAACCGAGTTTCGGGAAAGTTTCAGTTCAGATTTTATTTTATCCATTAATCAGTATTCAATCTCATAATTGTCATTTGAATTAAAAGCAAATTTGTTAAAAATCGTAATTTTTTCATTTAGTGTACCATCAAACAATACAAAGTATTCTACTTCAATTTTAAATGACAACGCAAAAATTTACCATTAAAATAAAATCCTATTTAAAACAATTTAATGATAAAACTTACAATGATAATAATTACGCAAATAAATAGTGTTAGTACTACTACCTTTTTTCTTTAGATGTTAGTTGGATTTAACAAGATAATTTTCCTTCGTTAAGTTTTTATAATTTGTAGTTTATTGTAAATTAAATAGTTTCTACTCTAGATAATAGATATTTTTGCGCACATTTGGTTGGTATTAATGTGTTTTGTGTTAGATAAATGATAAAGAAGCAGAAGTCTAAACTCAAATTTAGGTTATGAGAATAAAAAAGTAATTCTTAGAAGCAACACTGAAATATGATTTCATTACTTCCGTGTAATGTTTTTCATTAATACAGAACATGTCCTGGAAAAATTTTTTTTTTTGAACTTTTCCAGCACCCTCCGGTAATTTAAATTTAAAGCTAAAATATCGTTATATTTTTCTTTCGAAAGTATCCGTTTAAATGTATTTTCGAAAACTACATTCGTTTGCCGTTTTTAGATGCAAATGGGGTTTAAATTAAGTGCTTATTGGAAATGTTTATTGCGATGCAAAGTTTTTGTTGTTTATTGTATATTTTAAATTTCAGGAATAATATCGGTTGGTGATTCATGCATTTTGAAGTAATTTTTAGATAATTTTAAATTTGTCATATTACATATTCTTAACTCGTTGCGCGACTTTTAGCGCTCAGGGGTTAGAAGAGTTGTTCGAACGTTAGCATTTTTTGAAAGAGCATTTAATGCTATTTTTGTATATAGCTTTACATTTTAAGCGTCATAATTTTTCCTCATAAAAAAACATCAAAAATTATCATCCGGCTTATAATAAGTACATAACAGTAATTCGACACTGTTTAAATTACTGCTCTATTTTTAATCATAGAAATAAAATGATGATTAAAAATTGTTATTTTACAGGGGCTTGTAGAATTCAAACTGTTCTAGAAATATTCATCCGCATAATAAAACTGTTAACACTGATAATTGCTTAACATTAATGGTAACACGAAATTAACATTAACGTATATATGAAAGTGAAATATTTTATTAAAAATAATAACTTACAAATAAGGAAAAATTTTAGCTGTCGCTATGTCAAGAGGTAGTATACACGTTTAATCATAAATATAATTCTTTTGAAACTAGAAAGAAAAAAGATCACAAATGTAGACAATTAGGAGTAAGCTAAATTACTGAAAGTTGAGCTAACTGGTAAATTGCAAAAGCCGGAATCAATTTTTAATGATTAAAACATAAATATATCACAGTTATTTATCGGAAGTACTTGTTTTAAAAACAAAAATGGAATTAGAAGTTTAAACAATTACGTATTTTTAAAATTAATCCGGCATATTTTAAAATATTTTTTAATAAACCGTTATACAGGAAATATTTTTAATACATAAGCAGGTGTAGTATTTTTCATTAGTAGATTAAAAATTAATTTCAAAAATACGATACGTAAAAATGTTGAAAGTTATCGAACATTAAAAATATAGTACGATCAAGCGCCATCAGTTTTGGAAACCTTTAGTCCAGTGAACAGCGATTATGGTCCGAGCGTCGTTTTCGTTTGTTTTTTTATATTTCATACCTGCAAACTTCCGGTGCGCAATTCGTGTGTGGAGATTACAGACCTTTTTTTAACCTTCGACTCAGGTAAATAACGGTGCGCAATTCGAGTGTGGCCTTATTAACCGTTTCCTTTGCGCACTTGCGGTCTCCTCTCTATTAATTACCGGTAAAGAGCACTTAGATATGTTCAGCTGTAGTCCCATTTCACTGCTGCGGCTTTCAATTCTGTTCAATAATTGGAACATTTTTCCTTCTGATTTCGCTACGAGTATCACGTCATCGGGCAAACCTCAAGTTACAAATCTTTTTTTTGCTCCTATAGATATTCCGCCTTCCTATTCTTATGTTGCTTTGTTTATAATGCATTCTTCACACAGTATAGGCGGCAAGCAACATCCCTGCCTAACGTCTTGTTTTCACCTGGAATTAATTTGACAATTCTCCTTCTATCATTACCCTTATCTTGTTCTTTGAGTACAACTTTCGAATTAAAAGTATCAAATATTTCGGCGTACCCATATGTTTTAACACTAGCCGTAACTTCGTTCATTTAACGTTATCAAAGGCTTTATTGTAATCCAAGAAGTAACCCGGCACGTTGTATTCTCTACCATTTGCCTCGCACTCATGAGCTCTGGTCCCTTTTACCCTGGGTAAATTGCTCCGCTCGTTATTGTAGCGATAAATGTGAAATGAGTTTTCTTCCACTGTCAATGGATAGTTGGGAAATTGTCATCTGTAATTGAATAACTTTTATGATCAGTGTTTTGGTGATTTATCTTCAATTTTAGAGCAGGTGAACGTGCAACATTTAAGATTTCGTACATTGTAAAATTTTACATGTTTTTTTTTCCTCAGTTTACCGACTTCAACACTAATTTTAATACCACCTGTAATTTAATATTCAAGTTAGATCAATTTTATTAATCGACCGATAATGTTCAAACAAATAAATAGAAATACTCATCACACTATATGTTTCCTTAGTTTACAAAGAGGTTCAGAAAATGTGGCCGGTTCTTTTCGTGGTCGGTGAACAAAATTCCGTAATTTCGTAATTTCTTAAACGAAAAAAAAAAAAAAAAAAAAAAAAAAAGGAACACGCTAATGACCGTATCTGTTTGCTACTGCATTGGCTAAGAAAATTTTGCAAAAAACATTTTTGATTTTTGTAACTTTTTCGATGTTTATAAAAAACGAGAAAAAAAACACGAAAAAAAACCCGGGGGGGGGGCAAAGCGACCGGACTTCCTGTAAAAATTCAGGGCAGCATCATAAAAGTGCACATTATATGGTCGGAAGATAGGATGCGGTAACGAATTTTAGGAAATTTATGACGGTTTCGGGATAGCGGTGTGGAAAAATCATTCTCGTATTAATAACTTACCGGGTAATAATTTCGAAGGCGCTTCCGTTGGAAACGTATTTAGTTGGAAAATCAATATTCGACTCTGAAAGTTCGTCTTGTCGTGCTGGCGCGGTGGCTCACTTGATGAATTATATTCGGACGGTCGACGTTATCGTTGTACCTATTATTAATCAAACTCTGACGTAACTAATATACGAGTACGCTGTAGGCAAACCAACGAAACAGTCAATGTCTGTTTGCGAAAAATACGCGCTGTGGTTGCTGACAAAGATTTATTTACATACGAACGCGTACGAATTTCGAACCAACTTTGCGGAAGCGCTATGCTGAGATTTCGGATTTTTAAAGCTTTCTTCTCTAGCAAATTACCGCATTTATCCGTCTTACTCCTTGTACCGTTTACGCGGCTCTCCCCTTATTTCCGAAAGTTCAAAGAGGAGAAGGCTATCTTGTCAAGTTCGATATCGAGGCCGGCTGGGATCATAAGTGCCGCTTTCAATTTTCATAACCTAGCCCGCGCGCGACCAAGAAGTTCTTTTGAAACACGCATTTTATTATTATCAGGGGAATACGCGAGGAATACGATCTCACATGACCTACATTCAGCAAAGTGTGTTTTGATTGCGTTGTAATGATAATAATGCCAGAGCTTTGTTGATCGTTGAATAATATTCGATGCAAGCGTGATTTTTGAAATTAATGCGCGAATTAACAATTGGAACAGCAGCTTCCTAGTTGTACAATGTTTCCGAATGAATCTAATAGCATATGTCAACGAATTACTTAATAATTTAAAATTCCACTGAATGGGGATGTTTTCGTTTCATTCTGTAACTTTATTGTGTTATACACATTATTATCTACGATGTACCGGAAAATGAAAAATATATATTTAAGCGTATCGGATAAAAATTTTAAAACGGTTTAAATTTGTTCTAAACATTACGTAAGAACTTTCTTAATCGTAATTAATATGGTTTCGTTTTTTTTTTTTTTTTTTTTTTTTTTTTGTTATATAAAATTAATTTTTTTTCGGAGAAATGTATCACAAATTTGAAAATTTCGACTCTGGTCGTAAACACACGTTAAATCAGCGCGCAACGCGATAAAGGTTGGTGTATATTGCGTTGAAATTTAATTTGTAAAAAAAATTAAATTACACAGGAATTAACAAAAATTTTCCTGATAAAATTGCGACAATGTTAACAATAACGGTAGTGACGCAAGAAAACTGCGACGTCTTTATTCATAAAAAAGCCGAGTAGTATAGAGTTTTGAACTGGGAATATTAATATTCACACCTTGTCGCTTTTGTATATCTTCATGATTGGCGAGGAAGATAATATAATGAGAGAGAACAGAGATTTATTTTACCAAAAAAAAAAAAAAAAATAACAATTACAGTAACGAAATACGAGAGTAACATACGTCTTAATAAATATTAAATAAAATATTCTGAACACGTTTGTTCGGAAATGTCTGAAATGTATCTTAATCTTCGGTGCCAAAAAAGAGGAAATCCGTATTGGTGAAATTATCGGGACGTCTGAATATTATCGTTCATTTTAAAGATAAAACATATATGTGATGAGGGGAAATGAAAAAGTTGACCCCTGGTCTCGTGATACAGCTATTCTCCATTGATAAATATACCGTTAATAACTTGCTTCTAATGCCTCCAAGAGTTTCCATTTTAGTTCCGACTCGTATCCTTCTTTATCTTCTTATTAGCTTTCCTTTTATCTTCCTATATAATGTTTTTTATTCCGTTTTATCCTTGGTTCCATAACCCTACATTATTTCATCCATATGTGTCGGTCGCGTTTTTGCCTTGTTCCCTCACTTCATTATCACTTTTTCACGGACTCGCCTTATTTTGCAAACACCTTGTTGATCGTATCCTTTTCAAATGTTTTACTCTGCTATTTAATCGTTCCCTGCTTTTCTCATTATTCCTTAAATTTAATATTCTTCTCCCTATATAATGTTGTATCTGTTCTTTCATTTCCATATACTTCCTCACCTCACAGTTCATTCATTATTGTTGATCGTGTACGAATTTAAATATATAATCTATTATTATTTTTGTCAAACACACAAGTCAATATGCTCTTTTTGGTAAAAGGAAAAGAAAAAAAAGCGACATCTGAAAAAGACCTAAATTACACCTTAATGAAAATTAAGAAAAGAAAAGATTCGTTAAAAAAGTCTCTGATTTCCATGTTTCAATTTGCTGCATAGAAGCGATACCAAAAATCAAGAATTTTCCGTAAGAGTATATAATGTGTTCTCCTTAAAATATTTAAAAACTCCTGCACAGGACTGGTTTAATCGGCATAAATTTAAATCAGCATAAACTTAAATCAGCGCCAATTTAAATCAACATCACTTTAAATGAGCATCAATTTACTGGTCATATTATGAGTGATGCATTTTTTTTTAAAATTTTGAATCATACGAATTAGTAATAATTAATAGTTTCCCAAAAACAGTCTTTGTAACTCTGTTATTTTGATTTGAAAGTTATTTGAAATCTAAACGAATATAAAATGAGTTTCATCCGGTCTCAAATCGTAATCCGAGTGATATACATGTATATATATGTGCCTGGTATGATGACTATACCAGAGTAATCTCTGGGAAAGTAAAAGCACCGAAAGACTGGCTCACAATATTCAATATCATTAAGTTCAGTGCATCGTGAATCTTAACTTCACAATACCTGACATCCTGACCACGCGGAATTCACTTCGCTTTTCACAACAAGAAATGATGTCGACTTTATGATTTTGTTATATTATTCTGAAAATTAGTTGAAATAGACCTAAACGTGTAACAATTAAAATCGATTTTACAACTCAATATACATCCCCGATCGTGTAAGAAGTGGATTTTACAATTCTTTTACATTAATAAGAAATTTAAATGTACAAGAAGTAAAATAAATTCTACGACTCTGTTATAGTTGGAATTAAAATGAAGGTTTAAAAAAAGAAATCAAAAATGGGTCATCTTTCTAGCTTAAAGCGCTTAAAATTAACTTTTTCCATAAGTAGTTTTTAGTCGAACTTAACCAAGATGTTTTATTATTTTTTAAATGTGTTCGACGATTATCATAATTTGCATGTTTATAAAATGCTAAACTTACGACAAATGTTTTTTCCAAGTTCTTTTCAAAACCGCCTTTAAAGCTGCTTTAAAGCTGTTTTCACGTGACATTCTTCGGTAATAAATGTATATCCTCTATTTGAGGAATGCTTAAAAATTCTTTATAACAAAAAAGATGCTTAATGCAATTTTTTCAATTTTTATGAACCAAGCAATGGAACTATGACTTCACAGCCTGCAAATAGCGAGATTTCTATCAACATAAAACTCGGCCGAAATATATAAAAAAAAAAAAAATAAACTTGTGCCCAGCAGACGAAATGTTGTGTAACATCATTCCCAGCAATGTGCGTTTTTATAAGAATTTACGAAAAATACAAAAGTGAACGTGGTCGGTCGGTTTTATTACAGATCGAACGTATTTGACAGATAAATTTATCGAAATATGCGGCTGATTCTCTTGATTTTCCTAGAATCAGCTACCACATTTATGATGTATTTAAAAATTCGAATAATGTCATCACAGACGAATGCTCAAACGGGCTTTACTATCATTGCAGTCTACCTTTCCGCGCTAAACAAATTTTCCGTTCCGTTCAGAGAAATAACTTGTTTGTAAAAAATATCACAAGTCAGCAATTTTTCGCATCATTAACCGTCACGATTAATCTCTTATTAATATAAAGATAAACTAGAAATAAAAAATGAAGGATTCATACACTTATAATATCCAACGGTAGAAGAAGAAGAAAAAAAAGGGAGTACATTTAAAACGAGAGAAAGGAATTCGTTTTTTTTGTAATTTTATGTTATAGTTTCGGTGTTTAAAATTTCCATTATAGAAGAACAGACGATGTAGAAGCTTTTCTCTGTTATTTCGTCGTTCCGGTTTTTTTTTTTTTGGGGCCAACACGAATTGAAACAAAAATTCGGAGCAACATAGAAAACGCAGCAGAGTAGTTTCCACACATACGATTGTGAAATTACGGGCAGACTTTAAAAAATTCCACCGTCTTCTAGAATTGTATTTTATCCGATGTTCCAAATAAATAAAATCGACAAACTAAAACATTTTAAAAGTCAACTGGAATTTAGACAGGAAAAACTCAAAAATTGTCCATACGCTTCGAAATAATCAAAAGAACCTTCGACTATAGCTCTGTAGTCTACATGCTAGTGAATATTGCCAGCTGGCTTGAAAGTGAAAACTAGTTTATGTTTCACTTTTAGACACTTTCGAATATTTCCAACAACCATTCTGATGTAATTTTTGAAGTTACATAGTTGTCGAAATATTTATATGGTCGTTACCTTCTGTTGGAATTCCATTGTCAGTATCCGTTTCAGATCGGCTTTTAAGAGAACCATGCTCGACCTAACGGTGTAGAGGCGCAACGTTAAAAATTAGTTATTAATTTGCTTCTATATAGTATTATTGCCACATTTAATTAACCGAAGTACGAGGTTGTCCGAGTGAGATCGAAATTCATTTTAAGATTTATTAAGAGAAGATTTAAATTAATTTTTTTCCACTGATCGTGATCCCGAAACCAACTTCCATTTTAATAGGTACTATTTATCATCGGCAGTGTTAAACCGACCGAATCAGTTTAAAAAGTAGCTTGTACAACAGCATCGACATTGTTCGATTTTTATTCAATTTTTGAATACGCGTTGATCTAGCTTTGGCAAGTCAAACCTGACTTTTTACAAGCTCCGCGATACTGTTTATTATTATCGGTATCTTGTGTTGAGTTATTCTCGTCACATCGAATGCAGATATTTTGTCTAATTACTTTGAAACTGGCTTCGCAAGATAATTTCTTTGCCAGAAATTCGACAACCTCCGCAGATACGCATTAATCGTCACTTTCAACATTTCTTAATTGCCTTGCATCTTTAGAGGATATAACTAGATTTTGCAGATTTTCTATCGCGCTGAAAGAAACGTCTCTCACCAGCTTTATTTTCTTGATCACGGATCAGATCGTTTTCCCTGACAAAAACAGAAGTTCGTATGTTATTTGTTTTCTTAAAATGAACGACACATTTTGACAACTGTTCCAAATGCCAAGGTTAATAATGTATGTGTATATTAAAGAAATTAGTTTTTCAGCTGCAGAACGACACTTCAGGTGCAAATTTATGCGCTATAACGATTCGGCCAATAGCGTTTAATATTCGTGTAGGCTGCTAAGCGCATCGTGACAATTTCTGCTTGCTGAAATCGCATGTTTCAGTGTTAAAAAGCCGATTTTAAATAAACAAGTGCACGCTGAAGACTGTCACTGAAAAAATAATTACGGAAAGTTGCCAACAACCACTTCTATCGCACTGAGACACTGTCATGATAAGTTTTAAACAATTTAATTTTTAAACTAATTCGAAATAGTTTCAGGCCACCCGATTGCCCGTTATTTTTAAGTTGCCCATCGTTAAAGAATTAATATATTTGTGTATATTTATTCTATAAACAAAAATCCTCTGGCCCTTACAGTTCGAATTCCGTTCAGAGTAATAACGTGTACAACAAATGTTTTCTAACTTACGATCAAACTTTATAGTTGATAATGTGCGTTCTAATAGTGTTAGCAATTGTTGCTACAAGTACCTACTTATAATTCGTTCGTATTCGGAAGTTAATAGCTGTTTAAAAATGGAAAATCAATTTTTTGATAAGCTTAACCAAAGGCATGATGAAATTTATAGGGGTTACATGTAACGATATAAACATCAAGATTGATAGCGCAATGGGAATAATTAATAACCTTGAGGAAAGAAAACGAAGCGTTGAGAAACGAAATCGGATATGTTTGAAAACGAACTTTTAAAAGAAGAACTTCAATAGTTGAACCGAAACCAGAGAGTGGATGATAATACCGTAAGCAGGAGAATCGTTAATAAATAAGATAGAAACAAAAATAGGCGTGCAGTTGTTTGCATATTAAAGCAGCACACCGTTTGCCTACAGAGGGCAGTGTTTCCGCGCCGCCGGCACCGGTAACAGTGTCACGATAGAGAGAGAGAGAGAAATAGAGAGAGAACACAGGTACCAAGTAACACGAAAAGGTGGAAGGTAAATAGTAAGAAACGTTTACCTCACTGGGTACCGATTTATATTAACCGAAACTTAATCGGACACATTCGGAAGCTTTTTTTGCAATCGCTAGCTTAACAAGGAAGGCAGTATGAGCCAAGTTATATGTACGAAAAATAGACCGAAGCAAAGCAATAATAATACCTGACGAATCGGATCTCGTGCAAGTTAGAATCAAAAGTATAATATACTCAAAAGGTCAGTCGTGCAACAAATCAAATAGATAAGACCGGTGCAATAAGTTCGTTAGTAGAGCAAGCGATCACTAGAAGTTGGGTTACATAATTACAAGGAAAAAATTACAGTTTAAAAAACTAAAACCAGATGCGCTAAAAACGTCAAATAATTTAAATTCTTTTACAATATTAATATGAGAGTGAAGACTAGTGGCCATTAATAACAGATTTCAATTCACAATAAAATATTAAGTTCTTTTACAATATTAATATGAGAGTGAAGACTTGTGACCATTAATAATTAATTTTAATTCAAAATAAAGCACGGCGCGATTTTATCAGTTGTCATGCAGTCCCACAACACATGTAAATGATATAAAACCACCCCATGCTTTGTTTTGATAATTGAAATTAATTATTAATGGCCGCTTCTTCCCTCTTACGTTAATATTGTGAAAAAACTTAATTTTGTATTGTCAATTAAAATTAATTATTAATGGTCACAAGTCTTCATTCTTGCGTTAGTATTGTAAAAGAATTTAAATTATTTTACGTTTTTTAGCGCATTTTACATATAAAGCAAAAAAATTTTAAAAAAATTAGCTACAGTTAGAACCGTATGAGATTGGTTGCAGAAAACAGAGGAAGTTTAATATTTAGTTTTTTTTAAGTTAATTTAAAAATTTCCTCAATAAAGGCAGTGGCAGATCCACGGGGGAGGAAAATAAGGGACAAACCCTCAAAGAACCAAAACCACAATGAAAAAATGTGTTACAACAGAGAAACTTATACTGTAAAAGATTTGTATAAATGTTACACCTATGGATTTTATTAATTAATATTTAATACTGTTTTCGCTAGTGAAAGTATTAATGTTACGTTTTTATTCTGTTTTAAATGTCGTCGTACTTTTGTCTTTTTTATTTACTTTAATTTTTATTTTGCAATTTTAATTAAAAATAGTTCAATGAGAAATATATATACTTTTTTTTTTACTTGCTCGCAGACAATACTATCTTTCTACTCTTTCTAATAATTTACTATTAACATTTCTAAACTAACATTTTAGCTAGAATTTCATAATTTCATTTTTCACTTAAAAATCATTTCGGATGTTGCAGTAATGAAACAAAGCACTAACTCTATTCACGTACGAAAATCATTAAGTGAAATATTTTCTTTACAGTACAAAAAAGTAATTAAAGTAGTAATTAAATAAGTAAATCTTTTTCTTAATAATTCTCTGATGAATTGGGCGAAACGATCGCCAAATTAGCAACACAAAAGTAGCATGCTATTTATGTATTATCTGAAAACCTGCTAGTCGTTCAAAACCCTGCTGATGAACCAATTTTTTGAAAACTGTTAATGCTAATTAGTCGATCACTCCGATCACTAATACATATCACACATAATCCACACAGAGCTTACCATATGGGGACTACTTCTAGATCGTCAGATGATACGCCTCTTACAATTTTCAGAACAAAATATATTTTACATCTAATCGATACGAAAACATTACACAAACTGCATGAAACTCCATAGCGCGGATGGACAGACAGAGTGAGGCACAAACATTTTTCAGCTTTTATCATATAGGTACGTAATATTTCATACGTATTGCAGCTGAAATACGGATTTTTTCTTATGAAGCCAAAAAGGCGAGAAACTGGGTAAAAGAGATGAGAAAAAATTTATCGATGAATGCAGAAAGTGCTCCAAAAGAGAATGGATAAAAGCTGGTTTGGCGGAATCGGTCGATAATTCCGCATTTCATGTTGACTCGACAGACTGGAGAACTCTTATTGTAAACCGGTGTAAAAGAACATCATCCGCCGGACCGAGAAATATCGCTGGGACAAGATAGCCGAACGATTCTTGGCTGTGTTACACGCTTACACACACACACACATAGATATACTGGGTAGTAGTCCGTGGGGACTGGCGCGAAAGGAAGAAAAATGAAAAAGTTATTGCTGCCGTAAGTGCTGCTGAATTTTCAAATAATAAATTTTACGGCGTAAGAGGTCGGAAAATTCTACACAGCGCGGGTCATAATCCTGTTCCTTTTTGGTTTTTTCCCCCATTTTTGTGTTTATTTCGTCTTCTACTTGCGCGCTCCAGCCCCCGACGGAAATATTTTGCCATTTTCGCCAGCGACCTTTTAAATTATCGTATCTCGATCGGAATTTCTAATAACGCAATTAATCGATCCGTTTCTGACCACTGAGATCACTTTTAATTACGATAACTGAAGCGTATTTATAATTTTGCGCGCAATACGCAATCGTCTTTTTAAAGAAGAGTTTTTAGTTTGGCTTATTCAAATTACTACTTCGTTGCATATTGAGCGGATTTCTTATTATATAAATAAAATGAACATCAACATGAATGTACATATATATATATATATATATATATATATATATATATGTATGTTATATATATATATATATATATATATATATATATGTATGTTATATATATATATATATATATATATATATATATATATATGTATATAATGACATAATAACTACGTCATTTTGCGGCCAGAGATAATGTGAAAAAAAACTAAATCACAGATGTCCTTTCGTACCGTTTTTATATAGATCATCGTCACAAAATGGATTTCAATTTAACGATTTTTACAAATAAAATATTTATCGACTATCGCTGGTTTAAAAAACGGCAAGAATAACGTAGTCAGCGGAACAACTTATCTCTATAACTTTTACAGATGAACTGATGCAGATTCCAGGGAACTTGCCCCATAAGGAGGATCGAAAGACCGTGATATATTAATTACAACGTAATTCGTAGTCTGGCCCTCATTAGAAATAATGTCCCAATTTTATGTAACGTTTGTTATATTTTAATTTTTACCGACTTCCAAAAAGAAAGGAGGTTATATGTTCGTCGCGTATGCAGAGCCTTTTATTTAACTCGGTTTGTCATTCTGTCTGTCTGGGGGGAATCTTGCGAACGATGTTTCACCTACTTCCCAAAGAATTAAAAAAGGGGGCCTTTTGCTGAAATGCTTGTTATAGATGACAATACAATATTATGCAACATCCGGGTTTTCAACTTTAAAATTAGACCCTCGGGGCGCCGAACTGAGGGGATTGTTGGAAACGACCACACACACCGAATATACGTATTTGTAACTGTGGCCCCCGCTTTTATTTTTCAGAATATTTTCTAGTTTCAGATTTTAATGTTAAGATGCGTTAGTCGCACATTTTAATATTTTTTTTTTATTTTATGTTTGCTCGCGCATGACTCATATTTACATAGACCGATTTTACTGGTTCTCTTTGTCCGCTAGAAGGAATACCATTCAACTTAGGTACCATGTGAGTAATGATGAAAATCGGTGAACATAAATTGAGTATTCGTCAAAAAATTTGAAAACATGTGTGGTACCTTTGGATAATTTTTGTCTTTCTTATTATTTCTTATTAGTATAGCAGAGGAGGCGGTTGACTGAAAATGCTATCAAACGCTTCAAACTTTCCTATACCTGTCGTTTCCGAACCGAAAAGCGCATCATGTATAAATGTGGCAAATTCTTCGCTATTGCACAGTTCGTCCGTAATAGACTTCTTATTACTATGCAGCTTGATGAATAAGAAGTCCCGCCCTATAGGAGGAGAAGCATGTAAACGCTATATTGCTAATTTAATAATATCATCATAACGCAAAAAAAAAAAAAAAAAAAAAAACCTATTATTTACACGTGTTGTAGTATGTTAAGTTGTTTCGGTAGTTTAATAAAATTTACGGTATAAATTATTGGTTGTATTTTTTTTTTTTTTTTTTTTGTTATATAAAATTAGGAAATTTTTTCGTTATAAAATCTGACGGGAGCCGGCCCAAGATTGTAAATTTTGATAATTTCATACAAAGTACAGAAGAGAAAGAGACAGAAATGTAAACGGGAGAGGTCAACGGACATAGTCCCAGAATGACCGAGTTTATATATTATATGTATATGTATAAAACTCAGTCGGACCTCGTTGTAAGAACACCCTAGTTGTATAATAATTACAGGAATATTTCAGTTGACTACGTCAGCCTTAAGGAAAAAAAAGAAGAGATATAAATGTCCGTTTCCGTAACAATTGCAGCTACAATATTTCGCCTTTTCATCTTGTAATGCGTAATATGTTTAAAAAAATGATATATCGTAATTATAAATAAATATTAAGGATTGCTCGCGTAATATCTTTGATTACGCTACTTCGAGTAATGTAGAATTATACGAAGAAACCGTTCATTTCTCAATGGAAAATGGTAAATATTAAAATTAGTTCGAATTGATAGTTTTCTCGACACGAAAGATGGATTTCGAAAAAGATATCGACACACACAACCATCCGCGTTTGTGGAATGCGGAAACCCGTTCCTACTTGCAAGTTTCAAAATAGCGAACAAACGTAGCGATTTTGAACCACTTGAAGATGTTCGCGTCTTGAAACTGAAGTAACTGCCCGGCCGCAGCGGCAAAAACGTCTAATCTATTCCGATAATCGAATAAACGCGTCACGCGTACGTCATACGTCGTCTTAGAAGCGCGTTTTCCGCAGAGTAATGTTCAGCGCCCTCTCCGCTGTAAACATTGCGTGCTGCTTATTTTTACCTGTTTATCCTCTTGCGCATCCGCGACCCCGCCAGCTCGATGACTGAAAAAAGCTAACAAAATTAAAGGTGAAAGTTCGTCACTCATCCGGCTTGTCAGAGTCTGAACGGCTGAGCACGTGTTGTTTATGAACTGTGGGAGCGGTTTACTGTGGACTCGTTGCACAGAAACGAACCGCTCGGAAAGCTGCGGTGCCTTTAACTGCTGTTGCAGTTTCCTCCGAGACTCGAGAAAGCCGCCTGCGTGTGGCTTACCGATGCAGGTGCGCTTCAATACCATCTACGGTATAGTATATCGGCGGCGCGCTATAATGTTGTACAGCGAACTATGTCAGGCCGGTTTTGTACGTATTTATTTATTTATAGTATAAAGCGCGGAGCATGGAACGATGAAAATAATAAATTCGAAGTAATAATAATGAGGAAACGGTTCATTTAGGTGCGTAGCGTGCGGAGGGAGTCGGGGCAATCGATGCGCGTTCACGAGAAGGAGGAAAGAAATGAAATGCGCGAGAAAAAACCCGAAGATTAATCCGTCGACGAGGAACCGGTAGCAGGCGAAGGGGCGATAAAAAGGGGCGTTTGGTCGGCGACGATGAAGAATTAGAGTTGGATGGAGGCGCTACAACTGACAGTTGCGAAGTAAACTAAATTGGTGGCTAGGACGGCGGCTTTTGTAAATCTACAGTCGTCCGGAGTTGGTTGTTTAACAGAAAAGTTTTATTAAGCTTCGGACGAGCGCACCGACAGACAGTTGTTAATACGAACTTAAAGTTTCACTTACTTAAGTCTTTCTTTGTTTCGTTCAGTTTGTCCTCTTCCTTCCATACTTAAATTTCGTTTACTACAATGAAGTGAACTTTTTTCAAAGAGCAGTCAACGGGTAAAACTGAAGTTGCAGCGAGTGCGAAATAATAATTTCGAAATTTATCGTTCTTCTGGAGAGATCAGTTAAAATTTCGAGATTGGTTAAAATTTTTCGTAATTAACTTAAAAAGGGGTCTATGCTTCGGCAGAAGTGCCCCGTTCTCCTTCAACTCGTTCGTCACTCTCTCTCTCTCTCTCTCTCTCTCTTTCTCTCTCTCTCTCTTAGCTCTTTTCAGCCTTGTCCGTTCAGCTTCATTTCATCCGTGAAGTTGTCTAAAAGAAAACGCAACTAACATGTTTTATTAAGAACCGAAATCACGGGAGCTATTTCGAATATTAACTTGTAGACGAAGGGATTTTCTTTTTCATTTTTTTTTGTTTTTAAGTTGTTGCCCCCCCCCCCCGAAAATATAAACAGCGAAAACACATCTCTAGCCCCACCTCTGTATTTCGGGCGAGAGGGTTCCAAACATTTATGTAGCCGCGTTCGTTATCAGAAACGACGGGACCGCTTTCGTGTTGTGACAAAAAGGTCTTTCGGATTACGACGAAGGTGTCCGAACGATTTATTTTATAACATCTAAAAATTCCATCAGTTTCTTAGTTTTTTGAATTTCTACACGAACGTTCAACGGTCGGAACAGCTCCTATCGGTTCCAGGATGCATTTATTACGTCTTCTGTTTTTCGTTGAATGGCGTGTTTGTTATACTGGAGTCCGTGCTTTTGCCCCTTCGCTTGTTGGCTTCCAAGCATGTTTTTTTTTTTTTTTTTTTGTTTTGCACCGCTGGCAGGAATGTATTTTATTCCGGTGCTGCTAATTTATGCCGGATGCATTTATCTTTTTCTTTTCATTATTCCATCGACAATAGGCAACCTGCAAACGTTACATAAAACGTTCGCATTGGAGACAAAGTTTGTTCGTGGAATTTTGAGCAGCCACCGGCGGGTTCGTAAAGTTGAAATGCATCCTAGCATTAATCGTGCCCGTTTCGAATGGGTACATCAAAACGAAATAGAATTCTCTCGGTTTCCGACTTTTTAACGCAATTCATGAATGAAGCTTTCGTCGCTACTATTCTCATTTGAACTTCCTTTACCACGTCCCAAGTAACACACTTTAATTCGACGTTTTCGATTTTGCTTTCTGCCTTCTGCAACAATAACGTTGTTATTCCGCTTTTTCGTGAAATTTAGTCACTTGTCTGTATCTACAATTAATCCGGTATTCCAGCACCTTTAGCGTTGCTGTTCCCGCAATAATTAGTCGTCTACTTAGCTAATGCCATTAATTTAGCCGTTCATTTTAGTTTCAGCTTCAGTTCTGACGTTTTCAACACTTCTTCAGCGTTAAATAATATTCGGTGACGGTGGACTCGCACTGTCATCTCACCTTGTTTTCTCCTTGACATCTTTCACCGGGATATTCATTTTTAATTTTAATATCGCCCGTTTACTCCCAATTCGGATTTTTAATTAAATCCCTTTCACGCGCGTTACCTTTTCATAACTATTATCAGCATCTCCGTACTTTATTCCGTCAAATTTTGCACGAAACGAGCCCAACTTTTTTTGTTTTGTATTCACAGCGCGCTGAATAATTAAATTTAACACTGACCGTAAGTGTCCGAATTTGTTAGGATTTAATTTTTCTTTTGCCTATTCTCAAATTTATTTTGAAGAATAATGATATTTTGAACGCATGGCTCGTGAGTGCTATTGTTCTACTTTGCAAGCATGCCTATGAAGAAGCCCTTACAGGAATTGGAACGAAATTGAGAATCATGTCATCGTATATATCCTATTTAAAATATCGAGCGAGTTACATTTTTTTCTTCCGGCTGAGACATTTTAGCGTTCATTCAAGCTCGTCTCCTGCTATTCTATAACACGTAACTTTCTTCATTGCGTTTTCTAATTCCCGACATTCGAACAATGCTTTCCTTATATGTATTTTATTCGGTCTAAGGTTATCCTTTTTCAATTTCGTTACGTATTCCGTTCAGGTAATATCTCTTTTTGGTCTTCACTCTGCTCACCGAGCTTTTTTTATCTTTTTTTTTATTTTTTTCATTACACCACTCACTTTATCTTTATGTTGCTTCATTTTATCTTTGCACACTATTATTTACTATTGTTTCCTTTCTTAAAAACTCTTATTTCTTTGCCTTTTTCTTTTGTACCACTTATTTATCTCTCGCGCGCATTTCCGTATCATTCGTTTAGTTTCTCATACGTTTTTATTTTGCCCGCGCCTGTTGGTTATCCTTAATATTTCTTCCGTTATTCACCCCTTTCGCGCTGCTGTTTTCAAAGTTCATTCTCTGCAAGCTTTATAGCCGTTTCTTCTGCCTTGTCCATTTACACTCTATCACCTCTAAAACGTTCATTTACGTTTGCATTTTTATTCCGTTATCATTCGATTCCTCTGCGTAAAAGTTCTGGCACGTTGACATTTATGTTACATTCTCTTCAATTGCCATTAGCTCTGTTTAATGTTTATCTGCATATACACGCGTGTAGACATTAAAAAGCAAAAAAGGGGGGAAAAAAAATTGATCAAACATTTCCAAAAAACGTTGTGACGTCACGAAATACCAGCCGGTTTAATCTTTGTGTACACCGTCATTCGAGTACTATTCATTTTCTTTTCGCCGACACGTGTACGATTTTGCTTTACCGTTTGGCTTTATTTCATAGACATTTTCTGAAACCGTCTCTTCGTATGAAAGAAATTAAACATTTTTTTTCACAATAAGAAGAAGCATAGTTAATAATTACGATACCGCCAGTTATTTTTTTACACACACGCACATAAAACAAACATAAACATACTCAATACGTACATTATTAAACTGCATCGGTCACCGGTCAGCGGTCAGCGGCAGGGGGCCGGGCTTATTACGGCTTGTAACAGGCTCCGAATACAGTTCTTTCGTTCGATTACTACAATTTATCGAGAGACATTTTTTTGCGAGCGGAAATTATATAATTACGTAATATCTTATACGGTAGACAGTAGATCTGAGAAATACCCCTTGTTTCACAAAGAAAATCAAATAACGACCTCTTTAGAAATTTTTAAAAAGTGTCTTAAAAATACATAATTATTACAATTTTTAATTTAACTTTTAATTTAATTTTTAGTTATGAAAATATAAAACGAAATTATAAAATTCTAACTAAAATGTTAGTTTAGAATTTTAATAGTAAATTATTAGGATGAATAGAAAGATAGTATTTTTAATACATTTTACTTTTTTTTAATTTTAGTTAGTAATCCGATCCGAATTCTTTGTTCTTGAGCAAGTTAAATATATATTTCTCATTGAACTATTTTTAATTAAAATTGTAAAATAAAAATTAAAGTAAATAAAAAAGACAAAATTACAACGACAGTTGCATTTAAAACAGAATAAAAACGTAACATTTTTACTAGCGAAAACAGTATTAAATATTAATTATTAAAATCCATAGGTGTAACATTTATACAAATCTTTTATAGTATAAATTAAATTTTTCTGTTGTAACAAATTTGTTCATCGTGGTTTTATTGGTTTTTTTTGGGGTGGTGGGGCTTACCCCCTCCGATTCAACAATGATATATATATATATATATATATATATATATATATATGTATGTATATTTTTTTTTTTCTAAACGCTAGGAACAATAAATGATTTTTTATCGCCACAATATATAGTCTATAGTGTACCGGTACTTTAAATATTTTCTTCCGTTATTGTAATCTACTTTACCAATGTCGCGTATATTTCAAAAAAGGAATTGATAAACGTTTCGTTGTCGAAACGAGTACAGTAAATAACGGCAGAAGGTAAAAACGCTAATTGCATATATGTTTATTACTAAACCGATCTTTTTAGAAACCCGGAATTCCGATATTAACCGAGTAATAAATTTTCTTTCGAGTATAAAGTCTAAAAACGGTGGAGTTATATACTCAGTTGTGCAAGGCGATTTTAACTGCAGCATGGGTCAAAGGAACAGTTTTAGCATAATACAGTGATCAAACGTGTCACATACACACGACAGTACTTCTGAATGTAGTTGCTGCGCTTGTTCTTTCGCTGATACGACACTGATTGCCAGTGGAACGTGTTTATTTACCGTATAAGCTGAATATTTAATTTGGGATTTCTTAAATTTAATCGAGGGCCGATTATTAAGGTAGCTTCCAGTCAAATGTAAATCAGCGAAACGATATTGTGTCATTAAGCCGATCATTTTTCAAATACCAGTAGCAGATGAAAACAGACCATCGCTTTTTCTATTCATTTAGAATTTTTACGTCAAGAAATTCTCCGTTTCAGTGAAACATTATATGAGGTAGTCCTGGATGGCTTATTGAGTACTGATAAACGCATGAAGAACATTTATTAGACGCATTTTTCAAAAACAATTCATGTTTGTTTCATATGTAAACTAGTCTGCGGTGGCTTACTAAATAGAACGATTTTAGCGCGCTTGTCTGAGACGTGCCTTGCCGACACCACAGGGGTTGTTGTAACTAGAGTTACCTTCTCTGGTAAGTAGAGTCACTCGGCCGTCGTATAGTGCTAATGCCACCGGCGAAAAAACGAAACAACAAGCGTGAGAGTTACGCTCAGACGACGAAGGACGGAAAATTTCTGTTCGGCGGACTTGGCGATAATCAGAGAAGTTAAACCGAACTTCACGATTGCTGATAGAGAAACGGAAGGCGGTCCACTTGCCCAAAGTGTTCTTAACATTAAATAAGCATTCCATCGTGTTTATAGTAGCTGACTATAACTTACTCGTGACGAATTTAGTTGGACTGGAGCATACCAATCTAGAGGATTAGGCGAGTATCTGGCACACCTAGTTTATTCGGCTAAGGAAGTAAATCGTATCGGAAAATCCGATGCAAAGCAAATGGGAAATCACTATCGTGTGTACCTTCCGGGATATGATGACCATGAATAATATAGTCAGTATGCCATGCGAACAGACTAACAAGTGACGTTCCAATAACCGGGATTGGAATGGAAAACAGAAGATCAGCCATCAGTTGGTTGTATGGAAAATAAGAAACCGGAATAATCTACTAAGGTCAAAATATCTAAAAGCAAAAACAAAAAAGAAACATAAAACAGGTAACAGAAAAGCAACATCATTCGAAACTCGAAATATACATATATATATGTAAGACTAGCAAACGTAAAATGTAAGAAGGGTGCTGAAAGAAAGAAAACTGGAAGAGCTTAAATGAAAAAATATGAGATAGAAATACTAAGCAGAACGCAAATGGGAAGAAAAAGAAGACTTTTGGTATATAGAATACAACACAAGAGGCGCAGTAGCATTGAAATGTGGTAAAAAAGTGCTGAATTAGCGCGACCTCAAAATGTAATGATTGCTTGTACATGCCAACGAAAGATTACAGAAACGAACAGGCTGGAAAATTATGTAGCAGTATCGAAGATATATAACCGAATTAGCGAAGGTAAACGAAAATATTATTATAGTAGGAGACTTTAATGTTATCGTTAGAGAAATGGAAAGCTAAGGAATTATAGGAAAATTCGGATTACTAATTGCACCTGTTTACAACTCATAAAAGGAAAAGATATACTAGAAAGTCGCCAAGAGACAAAAAGAGACATTATATGCTAATAAATCAGAATTATAAACAGTGAAATCCGGTCAATTCGGGAGCAGAAATATGGAGTGATCATGTTCTAGTGGAAGTATTACATCGGATTAAGCGAAAGAAAACAAACAAAACTAAATGAATTTAAATCAGAAAAAGTTAAAGAATCAAAAACAGAACAAATAAAATAATGCAGGGAAATAAAAATGAGAATAAATGGCGAAAACTGAGAGGTGCTATAAAAAAGTTTCTGATAATATAATAGGGAAGAATAAGAATATAAAAAGAAAACCATAGGTTGCGGAAGAAATTCTAGATTTAGTAGAAAGGAACCTGATAAATAAACATGAGTACAACGCAACAAAATGCGAATTACTGACAAACGAAATAATGAGAATGTGCAAAACAGCGAGAAAATCGTGGATAGATGCGACTTGCAAAGAAATGGAACATGATAACAAAAACGATAAAATTGAAAAAGCGTACACGACTATAAAGAAAGCTCATAGTCAGCAAATGTTAAAAGTACAATTACCAAAGATAAAAGAGGCAAACTATTAATGTACCAGAAAAAGATGTGTGATCGTTGGAAAAAATGTGTAGAAGAATTATATGATGATGGCGAAAAGAATCCAGATGACGTAGAAATAAAACTAGAACAAGAGAAGTTACAAAAGTAGGACACCAGAAATACTACAAAGTGAATTTGAACACGCATTAAAAATGTCACCAAACAGAACCAGATAGGGTAGCGATAGAATTGATACAAAATCTAGCATTAACAAGGAGACGTAAAGTATACCAGTATGTTAAAAAATGCTACGAAACAAGTGAATTACCAGGTGATTTTAAGGAAAATTTAAGAGTTATAATACAAAAGAAAGAAAACGTAAAAAAACTACCATGTACTACAGTCTTCCCTCCCAACTTAGGATTACCAATTTGATTTCCGAAAATCTATAGGAGGGAAGAGCTATATATATATATATACGCGCGAAAAACATTACTAGAAAGACACGAATGAATAATAATAGAAAAGCATATCTGAGATTTGTCGATATTACAAAAGCGTTCGATAGACCATGAAACAGACTATTCCAAGTCATGGAGGACGCAGGTATTGGAAAGATAAAGGAATGTGAAATATAATTTAGACGAATATCGGGAAGTAGTGATAAGAATAGAAAATGAAAAAATAAAGGTCAAAATAAGAAGTCCGTTGTCACGTTATTTATTTAAGAAGAGGTTTTCAGAAAAAGACCAGGTAATAGTAAGGGAATCAAAGTACAGAATATTCTAAGATATTCAAAATGAGACACATTGTAATAGTGACGGAAAAAATGGAAGATACAAAGAAAAAATTTAGAAGAGACATTTAATAAATATGACCTGACAGTGAACAAAAAGAGACAAAAATCACTGGGCAGTAGGAAAATAAAAAGGAAAAGCTGAAATAAAAGTTAATAATAAAACCAAGGAAGACGCAAAACTTTTGATACACTTGCGAACAATTATAACAGAAGATAACTAGTGCACAAAAGAAATAAAAGATGGGACCAAATGAGTGAAAAACAAACTATAAACATGCAAAAAAATTAACCCGAAAATAAGGACAAAATTTTCATTAAAACGCTAACACGGAGTGTGTGTTACTATGTGAATGTAAATGTAAACGGTGGGCGCTACACAAACAGCAAAGACTAGAAGCTATGAAAATGCGGTTAATAAAAAGAATTCACCTTGGATAGCTAATGATGTACTGTATAAAATAAAAGAAAAAAGGGAAACACCGATACAAAGTATATACAAAATTAAAACGGCAATAGTCAAACACTGGGATACAATGATTTTATAACCGAAATGATGGAATGAAAAGTACTGGATAAAAAGACTGGAAGAAAGACCGAAAAAATAAATAACAGCCATATGAAAAATCGTATTAATTGTAACGATTATGCTGAATTTAAAAAAAAAGGCCACAAAAAAGGTCATTATAAATAACCAGCCAAGAGACTTGAAAGAAGACATAAAACGGGTTGTATTTATTGATTTTTAAAAATGCATTCGATGATTGTCCTAGTTTTTGTTTTTCTTTAAAATTTCATGTAATTTTCTAATTAACTCGTCGTTAAATTTCTATTGTTTCTTTTAATTTAATAAATCGAAGAAAAAAAACAAAAGAACTAAAGCCATTTTTATTGAAGTCGAAGTGTTAGATTTGTTATTTACTTCAAATGAAAAAATAATTACAAAAAAAGAAAACAAAAAACGATTGCAAACAAGAGAGAAATTTTGTTCCTAATCTGTCTTCTTAGATGGGAAATTAATTTTTCAAAGTTAAATGTTTTGTTTTGACATTTAAACTTACTTAGAAATAAGTTAGAATTCATTTAATTTATCAAATACGATTATAATTACGAAACAGATAAGGCACTAAAATAATGTAAAATATAAACTGTATATCTTAGCCCTTATCTGTTTACTATTATAACCCAGCGTTTAAATAAAGCAGAGGTGTTAATTTACGTATACGTTTTATTACCTTAATACATATGTACTAGTGTTGTAGTTGCATCTCATAATACGAGCAAAAATTGTTTATTAAGTGGGTTCTCGAAATTTAATAAAATTCACGAATTAGCGGTTTTTGGGTGTTTAGATGCATCGATCGGTCAAAGTATCATTGAGATAATTCTACAAATTGGATAATTTTAAAATGGAGGTGACCAATGTTCACTTCGGACCTGTTAAAGAGAGTAAGTATATCGCGCTCGTTTACCATCGAATAAAAAATAATAAATTTATTTGCAATGGTAATTGAAAGTATATATAGAGGCGCATATCTTTGTCTTGAAATATATAAACCTTTTACCCGACTGAATCATAAATATTACACCAATTTCCAAATATATGCTATGTTGGTTTTGTATTATACACGCGATAATAATTTTTAGTAATATGTCTGGGGCTTTATTTGTTTTTATTTTTCGGAAAACAAGAATACTTCAACATCAAAAAGAATAATGCAATATGTACAAAAATGTATCAATCGTATCATGCGCCATTACTAAATGTTTGATCTCTTATGAAACTTCTTAGTCCGATGATTTTCAAGTTTAGACTGGATCCCGATTAATATGTAATTTATTAAATGAGCAATTCTGGTACACACATACAGAATTAGTTCTGTAAATGGTTGCAACGATTTCAATGAAAATTCACGAGTTCGGAGGTTTCAAAATCTAGCAGTTGATTGATTGTTCTTTTCGTGTTAGTGATGCAACGTGTATTTTGACTTTAATGAAAAATAAATTTAACAATTCGCCTATTTACCACGTCAAATAAAAAATCGAAATAAAAATTTACATAGCAATTTCAAATATTACGCAAATCAAGATACACTTTCGAAATTGGAATGTACGATAACGTGCAATTGTAACTTTCGTATTACGTGCGTTTGTAAAATTCACGAATAGTTTAGTAATCTACAAATTCGGAATAAATCCGAGCAAAACTCGGTCATCAGGTACTTTCAATTTCAATTACTAGAGCTTACTCTAAACATTAGTTTTTAGACTAGTTTCCCTTTATATTGGTTTAATCTGTATATATATATATATATATATATATATATATATATATATATGTATACATACTTATATATATATATATATACATATATTTATGTATATGTATCTATGTATCTATGTATATATATATATACGCACATTTATTGTCGCATCGACAAAAATACTTACAAGAATAATATGATAAATTTCCGCACCTGTGATTCTGCCAAATTTTTATTTACAACGTTATTAAGATCTTATTTTGTTTCTTTTATTTTTTTCGATGAAACAAACAAAGCTAGAGAAATTACAAATGGCTCTATAAATTTATTAGCTCATCTTCGGTCGTAGCGAAAGTTTCGAAAAAGTTCTTTTACAAGAGGCTAGGAAAATACAAAAAGGAAATATATGTATATATATATATAATATTGGAAACGACTCGACTACAGTCTGGTTTAATAATAAATCGCAGAATTTTCCGTACCGTTCACGTTGCACGGTTACTTCTTGCCACGTATTAGCGGTGCGTAAGTGTCTTTGAGATCAGTTTTATATTTTTTGCAATGCCTTATCGAATTCGCTATAAATATTGTTAGATGTTCCTATAGCCGACGATTTCAGATCAACATCAGGCGTTTCCAACAAAACCCCAAACTGAACGATTTCAAAGAATATGCTTTAGGACCTTCGGGACCACTTTTAGCTAAATCGGTTTGTGTCGACTTCATATTAAGTCAGCAAGTCAACATCTTGCACGGGTCCTCTACTGGCCTCTTTTTCAATTTTCATACGCTGCCTTTTTGAGGACGGAAGCCATTGTTTCACATTTTCTAATTTTGTCGTGACCTTACGACGATCGTGGTTCTCTCTTTGATCACCGTAACTATTTCAGTTTCGTTGAACTCGTGTGTAATATAATATGCTCGCTATTTTCCGGAGATTATTAATATATATATATATATATTTCAAAAAGATGTACGATGTAGTCATAATAAAAATAAACAGTCAGTCAGTAAGTCGGATTTTCCTTCATCATCTTTCTCCTTTCCAGCCGTAGTTTTTAATGCCGTTTGCTGTGAAATTATACAGTCTTTCCTTCGCTGCTGTAAGCAAATGGATGTTTCATTATCTCAACGTAATGACACATTTATTCGTACGTTAGAAAATATTTTTTATAAAATAAGTTTAAACGTAATATTTATTTTTAAAAGGCTCGCTCTTTCTATCAGTCCAGAAATATGTCCTTAGCTGTTCTACTGATGTATTTCTTTGTATAAAGGGTGCTGTTGACTCTGATTAGTTCGAACATTGTTATAAAATCATTTCTCGACGGTAATATGTGTCGGCTTTTCCTTCTTTAATCTTTTTTTTTTCCTTTGGCATGTCAACCAGTGGCTTTTACCCAAATACAATTAGAAAGGGTATCCTTGTTAATGTCGCTACCATTTTGATTAGTACGTAATTTTAAAAGCGGCAGAAACTTTTTCTTTTAAATTTTACATCAAACTATAAGTGACATCAATTTTTTGCATTGTAATATTATATCGAAACAAATTAAACATATATAAGATATTAATTTTATTTTTTATACACTACGTTATTTTAACGTAATTAGCAGAAAGCACGAAATAAAAATATATTACATTTGCTGTATTTCCGTCAGCAAGCATTTTAGTTATAATTTCCAAAAAGCCAGATCTCATATTACTTGTATGCAGCTGTAAAACTAGAGTAACTTGGAACAAGCGTATTTTTCACGTTTTTTTTTTTTTGTTGTTACGGAGCGCGAGCTGTACTTGATAGTTTTCAAAAATCGGGAACGGTGGAATTTCAAAGTTGCATATTTTCCCCCTTTTGTATGCACAGAATCCGCGCTTAAGATATTATTTACGCGGTTAAAATATTTCATTTTTAATTTTAACATTGAAAACAGGAATGGCGCGTACATCATTCTTGACCACTTCAATAAAGCATTAGATATTGCAAGCTACGCGTGATTCTGTGATGATTACTCGTAAAAACCAGGAGTAAAATTATTAAAAAAAATTCGGTAAAAATTACTTTATCTTAAATTACAAGTTCTATATGAATTACCGGAAAGTGAATTAAAGGGAAAAGTCTATGTAAGTCACTAGTGTGGATCGACATGATTTCGAACGGGAATCAGCCTCTATTCGGGGTTTCCGAGCTCGCTGATATGTGTATAATCTGATTGTAGAACCTGTTAATCCTTCCAAGAGTCAATGTTTGCAATGTTACGTAGTTTCATTGTTTTGGAAAGAGCCAAGACCGGTCTAAAATTAGTTTAAGCACTTTATTTTGCGTGTAACTTGGATCTTTTTAATGTATATTACATTGGTTTCCAATACGGGTGCGGCATAACGTATGGTTGGGATATTGTCTCGAAGATGCGTAATTTGTTCATTACCAGTCGTGAGGTCCTGGATATCAACTATCAGACTAACTTGATTCACAGTGTATATGTGTCCGAAATGTTTATGAAACTTAAAGTTGGGATTTAAAACAAGTCCAAGATATCCCCATTTCCGGTTTCCAATGCACAATATTAAGTTTAATGGGTTTTGTGAGATAAAGCAGATTTTTCCGTTTCTAGTGAAGTAGTTTCTCCGGGTTGATATATATACATACACATATATACTATATATACTATATATACTATATATATATATATATATATATATATATATATATATATATATATATATATATATATGTTTTCTATTTAGCGAAATAAGCACGGAGATTTGGCGCATGGCTGACGATAGATTTAGGGTATTGTCAGCTGCAAGCTTGCCCGATGTGAAGATGGATGTGTGGTCGGCGAAGACTGAAGCTGTGAAAATATATTGTAGAGTGTTGGTGATTAGCAGAGCATCCGGCACCAACTGTAAAATATCTCTCTGATCTGCATTTTCCCATAGGAATTTCGAAGGAAACAGATCCTAACGAAGCTGCGAACAATTTTGATAATGTATTAGTGCCGTTGGACTTATAGTTCATACCTTAACTTCACAATCCATGGCATTTAATTAAGGATATATGGGACTTACTTTATTTACTTTACTTTAAGAAGGGAAATCCCCGTTTTTTATCATTTTGCAGATAAGCCCACATCATGCCAAACTGAGCTGAATGCTGCCTTGATAATACGGCCATTATAGTACAGATACGCGCGATATGAAGTTACCTGTTACCATTTTCCTAAACCTGAACTGTTGGCGAAGTAACATATTTTCACAGACCAATGTGGACGCTGTTTCTTTTAGTATTATGGTTGATGGACATTTTGAGGACGAGCTTAAAAATTCTATTCAGGTTTAATATCGTCTTTAAGCAACGAATTTGTTCACTCTTTGATTTTAATTTCGTGCTGGTAAAAAAAAAATACATTCTCAGACGTTGAATAATTTTAATTAGAAAGTCATGAGAATACGCAGTAATACTCAAATTAAATCGAAAATTATAAAAAAAATTGAAGAGAAATTAAAATTGCGATAAAATCTATTTTAAATTAATTTTAGACATACATGTACGTCATCTGTTTTTAATTTAGATCGCCATATTTACGTATTACTTTACTCGGATAATGATGTATTCACGTCGAAACCAGTCGACACAAATTTTCAATACTTTTTTTTCCATACATAGTCATCTAGCAAACCGATAGGTATATATTACTACGAATTGCTTTTGACTTATTCAAGTATATGTGTACCGTTGAATTTTTCAAAATTCTGAAAACTACAAATGTCATTGCGAAGCTAAAGAGTCGATGCTGCTGGACAAAAAGTCTAAAAATCAAGATTGCAATATAAAAACAGATAAAAGTTTTCAGTAGAGTCGCAACCAGTCCGCAGGTTCATAACACCAGAGAAAACACTTACTCCGTCGACCGGCGGTACAAATCGATCAGCAATCAGGATTTCGGAAAGCCGGCTAATCCTCTGGAGAAGCTAGCCATTTAGAGAAATATCGTTTTCAGGCTAATAACAGTGCCACTACAATATTCGTTTGCATATTCGGTGCTGACAAATTCTCGAGAAGTTTCAGATTTGCGCCGCTTGTCAGTTATCGGTCGATCTCAGATCACTGGTTTCCGACCCTAAAATAATTTACACCTTTTTCCAGGTGGTCTTTCGGCGAAGAGAAAATTTTTTTGCTTTCTGCAGACTAATTTTTCTTTTCGCGTATTTTCGACTCTTCAGATATCATTCGTACGACTCGTGTTATTTCGCTCGGTCGAACGTCCTATTGAAAAGACGGCGGCGGGCTCAAATCGGAGCTAGGTAGCGCGCGTTGCTTTTTCAACGACCAACTTAAAATGCCGTAAAGTACGAGATTAAGTCGATTTGTCGGAATATTATTGCCGCGTTTGCGGCTAGAAAACGTAAGCCGGTGTTTGTCGTTATCCAATTTGAATGCCAAATTACCTGCTTATCCGGCGACCGGCAAATGCAGTTTGCTCGAATTTCGATGTGCTGAAAAATGTCGCTTTCAAGATGGCAACGAGTCCTTGTTTTTTCCCCCGCGACCCCTCTTCCACCGGCAATCGGAAATATCTCTCACATTCGATACAACATGTACCATACACCGTTCTTTTGTTTTCACTTTTTGTTTCTGTTTCTTTTTCGGATTTTTCATTTCATTTTTCTTTCGTTATCCTTATCTTTCATCTTAGAGCGCGGCAAATCGCGCGTTTTTCGACCTTTTTTTCGTCGGCATCCTCCTTTTGGTGGCGGCATTTTACAAGTGTGTTAAATGACATTTCGGAACACAATAGACAAAGAGCTTCGCGGCGACGGCGACGGCGACGTCGCCGGTGTGTTTATTGCTTTTTCGTTGATTTCTTTTATTCTTAGCACCTCTCCTGTGCGGCTGCCAGCTCCGCGGTCGCCTGAGGTTCTGGTGCGTTTTCGCAATAATAAAAACTTCCCCCCTGCAATTGGAGCGGGCACGGTGACTGAGGAGCCGGTTGTTATTTTTCGCTAGTACGCCGATGAAAAAGAATCCGTACACAATTTCACTGGTCGCTGCTGCGCTACGACGTGATACTCGGCAACGCGCAATTTAATAAAAATTCTACCGCAATTTACTTTTTCTGTTTGCCTTTCCGCGCCACTACCGGACCACCCGCTTCGGGAATGCCGTGCATATTTTAAAATTTCATATCGCCAACTGCGTTCTTTTTTTTTTCGTTTTCTTTCTCTCTCTCCGGTTCGTCTACTACAATTGAATTTCTATTACTCGCCATTATTATTATTATTACGGGTTTTTTTTTCTTTTTCCCAAAAAAACGCAAAAAAAAATTAGCGAGACGCTCGCGCGACCATCGCAAATGTCCGACATTTTCCCGTATGTAGCTGGGCAAATTTGAAATGAGTCGAGCTGATTTGTGACGCCGAATTCGTACGCGCGTTGAAAAATTTCCCGTTAGTTAAAAAATTATACGGTCCTCACTGTGCGTATTGCGGGGGGGGGGATTTCGGGCTGAAATAATTTCTCAATCGACAAATTTTCGATTTCACTTTTTTGGTTTCTGTTGTTGTCTTTTTTTCCCTCCATTTTTTCGCATCATGAAGAATACTTCGAACGGTGAGCTACTGTACCGTACGAGATTTCAGATACTTTTTTTTTCTCGACACCGTTCAGGCTAATTAGAAATTTTGTTTAATTCATTGTTCGTTAAATGTTAGTATTTCGGTTGTCGACAATGTTTCTCAGCTACGAAAATAAGCTGCTTGTCGAATTTTCGTACAAATAGACCGACACCATAAAAGGAAACCTCGTCAATTGCGACACTTCTTCATGCAGCACCATCGATTTTGAACGAGTTTTTTTTTCAAGTCTCCATTTTGAACGAATTGTCTTTCAAGTCTCGATTTTTCCGATTTAAAACGTTCCATGATCTTTCACTCCCCCCCCCCCCCCCCCATTATCAAATATACGTATATATATATATGTGGTTGTGTGTGTGTGTGTCATTCGCTGAGAAAAAGGACATGTGTGCGAAAATATAGATTTTGAGTTAAACACAGATTCTGATACTTGGAAAAGATGCAATACGTAGTTTTTACGCAAACGTTTATTTGATTGGTCTTAAAAAGTACAAAACTGATTGAAGAAAATTGGAAAAAGTGGAAAAACATTAAAAATGTTCAAAAAATCGTAAAAATATTTTTTTCCTGGTTCTTAGTTTTCTTGACATTTTTTAATGATTTTTCATTTGCGGGGGGGTATTTTTTAAGCTTTTGTTGGGTTTTTTTCGGAACTTTGGTTTTTTTATCCGTTAGAGCTTCGGATTTTTCTTTTTTTTTTATCGTAGTATCAGTTTGCTTCTTTCTCTCTCGTATAAACTTTGCTGCAAACCCCTCTATAGTTACATTCGCTACACTCGATTGTTTTTTCGGCTTAGGTTGGTCAGATTTAGGAGCTACGGAATTGCGTCTTTTTTGGATCTGTACATAAAAGAGCAATATTATCGTAGAGGTCCCGCTACCTTTCTAATGATAAAACACGAGCCAACATAGGCAGGGGATAAGTAAATCGTTTGCTGATTTTTGCAGGTGATCTCCTCTATTTTTTTTGTCAAACTAGAAATGGTGATACTTTGTAATAAGCTGGATTATTAAATGTGATAAGATTAAAATTTGAGAAATGAGAATACGGAATCACGGCAATAACTTCTTCAAAATCTTCGTACTGATCAACGTTTGAATGACCAAATTCTAATGTAACTAGGCCAAAATTTGCCAGCGATGCTTTATTGAATTGGCAGCACTTTACATACAGACATGCGCAGTACTACATCATATGGTGTGATTACTTCGCGCAAACTACTTTTCGCACCACAGGTCCGTTTTCTCGACGAACGTCTCATATACATACATACATACATACATATACATATATATATATATATATATAAAACTCGGCCCTTCGGGACTCGGAAGAGGGCAGGCCCCCTTCACCACAAGGTCTAGTCTTCTATAATTCTTATAGAAGGGTAAACTTTGTCATTGACTACGCCGTTACATTTTCGTTACATATTTCGTTACAAAAAATAGTGACATTTTTTGGAGACAAATTTCGTCACAGGACACTTTTCCTAATGACCTCTGGCGTAAAAATGGAATAGCCATTATATATTTATTTAATCACCATCATCTGGCATATTCGTGGCCTAGTTTACTTATGATGTGTTATTGCTAGTAGAGAGGAAACAGAGACAACGTAGTGATTCAATCTTCTATGCTGCTTATTCCATTCACGGAGGTGCTCCTGTGCCAAGGCGAACCTAGACGATGTTCTTACCTGGACTGACACGATAAATAGTCTACGATAGCGTAGCAGATGGTATAAGATAGAGGGAAAATAGAGAAAAGAGAAGGAAACTGCCACTATTTCCGGGTAACACCTTAGCCTTTGGATAAAAATCCTAACCGGAGGTAGTTTTAACAGTGACCAAAATTCGCTTAAAGTGAGACAGTTATCGGAATTTTACAGACTTTTAGTAGGCAGTTGCTCACGTTACCTATCCGCATTCTCATTGTCTTGTTACTACTGGAACCGCCTGCCAGTGGCTTTCTAATAGCAGCCGCTTTTGGTTTATCTTTGCTTATTGATTATTCGCGGCTAATCAGTATATGGCCACTCCACTATCCACTACCTTTAGATGCACTAGAATCCGGCTAGAGCTCCGGATCATGCATATATATTCGTAAAACATAAATAAACCGCGGACAATAATGCCATAATACAACGAACGGAAAAGGAAAAACAATATTATACTCAGAAACCAACGCAAACACGAATGATCACTAAACGAAGAGATCTATATTTTCTCTCGAAAAGAGGTTAAATTTTATCAGATGTTATATCATATTCTTGATAAAGCATTTACTGGCAAATATTACAGCAAATCTAAAATGTTTGAGAGACGCAGTCGGTAAGTTCGAGTGGGTTTACATTACTTGATGTTCAACACTTGCCTCAAGTTAGGCTATGATTTGTACGCAATGATAGACACTCGTGGAGTCGAACAGGTTTCGTGTACCCGAGGTCTATGAAGCATCTAATGCACGAACCTGAACAGCATTGTCCATGTAGCTTATTTTCGTTTACTATTATTACCATGTCAGAGAACTTTAAATAAGCGGTAAAATTAAAAATTCCGGCCAGCGGGATCTATTCAGCGCATGTCGGTACCGGACCTCGCTGAAACCAGCAAATATCGGCGTTATCACTCACGGCCAGTCCCTACTTCAGTGTAGATTTACCACAAGTGATCATCTAGTACACATAAGACAGTTTTAAGTTCTGTGATTTCGGCAACAGCGCAGGCATAATATTCCCGCTCATATCTACCAACTTCAGTCGCCTTTTTGTAAAAGGATACGTTCAGCGTGAAAAGATTTCATCGACTGATTAGTCGAAAATAAGGCGAAAAATATTAAAAACGGAACTGAACGATATTGTTAACTTGGACATGCGGTGGAAATCCAAAGGCCGCGAAATACGCTGATGCAAGGCTAGCGTTTAAACAAATTTAGTATAAACTACTTTTTCACAGGAACGCCTAGGAATTATTAGCTGTACTTGACGCATATGTACTCCCCTACGCAGTTCTGCTTTCAGGGAAATTTAGTCTAGAAGTTTTGCGTCCAAACAACGATTTGATGCCCCCCCCCCTCCCCCTCGCAAAATCGGCGCGATAAGCATTTTTAATGTAAATGCATAATTGAAGAGCGAAAGAGAGAATTGAAAAAGCAGCTCGGTGCAGCCGGCTGGCTTTTTGAGAAACCGGAGATTAATAAAGTCACCGTAAAATAGTATCGACTAATAACAAGTAACATTTCCGTCATGGGCGCAATTTGAGGGTGTTTTAGGCGCCCCAACGAAGCGGCTTTCGTTTCCTTCTCTTCCGCTGATCCGTATTTAACTTTTTTCGCCGATGTCGCATATTAGCCTGCCAGCTTCGCGAAAAGTATTACAATTTATTTATGTAAATAAAATCGGAAGGCAATTTTTTGCGCGTTGTTTTAACGTTGTTTTTTTCGCTCCGGTATCTCGTCCGGTACTTGAATTATTTCTTCTCTTTTCGAACATGTTTCAGAATTAATTTTTTCTTCGCATTTCTTTTCCTCTTCGCGACTTCTTTCCATGTTACTACGTCCTCGTACATTTTTATCCATCATCCTTTTTCAGTTAACGTTGCGGTATATCATTAATTCGTGCCCCTTCATGTCGACAGGATCACTTTATTGTTTGTTTTCTTTCATCTACTTCCTTATCCGCCCGAAAGGATTCTTTTAAATTTTTCCCCGCTGAATTATTTGAAAAATCCTGACATAATCGGTGTTGACGACGGGCTCGCTAAAAAGTGAAAAAACGCACGAGCAGTAAAGGTGAAAGAACGATATTCTGGAATAAAAACACTGAATTTAAGGAGCTTAGTGCGCCTCCTGAAGGGCATATGAAGCAGTCGGAAGGAATATGCAGTCTTATCGTTAGGTTTCGGCAAAGGACAATAAACGGAGTCTAACAATTAAGCGAAACCGGTTCTACGGTTAGCAGATAAGAAAGACACCGCGTTGAACATTCACGTACACCCTTCTAAAGAGATACCTTAAAAAATATCTGACGCGGACCATTTTTCGGCGAATGCGACGATTTATACTTTTCAGTTTGCGTTTTATCAGAATCTAGAGCGTATTCCGACTGTTTGCGCGGTACTTGAAGTATCGTAACCGTACATGCATGCGCACGCATGCGCGGTAAATGTTTCGATTAAATGTTTTTTAATGTAGTAACTAAAAGGAATATTAAGAAATGGGCTAATGTCTTAGAGTCTTATTATAAATCTAAACAGCCGAACATTCCAAACATACCTAAGGATGCACTTTTAAATCCCAGCAATATTAAGATCACCTTTATTTTCATAGGTTAAGGACCCAGTAAACACCCGCTGTCGTCTCCCTTTTGTCAACATGTTTCTGATATAAAAATAAGGCTGCTGACGCTGATCACGTCTTTTAGTCGAATGCTCTTTTTACTCTTTTCACATCGACAGATATTTTAACGGATCTTCAGGTAATGTTCCTCACTGATATTAGAAGCCTCCCTGCCTCGCAAATTCTAGCAACATATAAATTATTATATAATTTTTGTCGTGGAAGCAAACATATAACTCTGACTTTAATACAAAGCCGATAGACTATGTTGTCAAAGCCCCCAAACCAAAAAAAAAAAAAAAAAAAAAAAAAGTAGTAATTATCGTTTCCTAGGGACCGCTTAAAACCTCTTTCTATAGGCAACGTAAACACAGGTGTTTTTCATTTCGTTGGCATTATTTTCTGTTGCCGACTGTGGTGTAAGGGCAGCGGGAAAATGTGGTTCCTACCTATTTCCTAAAGTGCATTTTAATGGAATTTTTAATTTTTTTCAAAGAGCAAAAAAAACCCCGCTCCTCCGTAGTTAAGTATTAGGAGGGGCTTTTATTTGATATTTCAAATATTCCCAACGTTGTCCGGAAAATTCGGATATTTCGGTCGAAGTCGAAAGATCACCGTCAGCTCTGGTAACTGCACCGAATCTCTTTCCTTTGCACTTAGAATGATGCACAGAACGTGCCGATATCCACACGATCGGGTACTTTACTTCATCCGAACAGCGGCAGAACGTACCGGTTTTACTTAATGCAAATTACCAAAGATCGATCAATGATGTTAGTAGCTAAAATTGTTCTCAAACATCGAAGGAAATTAAAATCGTTTAAAAATGACAATCGAGGAAAGTAACGTAGATATTCTGATAGAGAAGAAATTTCATGTCCCTTTTTCCCCTATGAACTTCTATTCGTTCACATCGAGATGACACGCACATTTTGGTCGATTTTGACTGATAACTTAGCACATCACAAATTAAACTGCCGAAGTGGTTATTAGCTTTTTTCCGGCGAATTGAATTGCGCGCCAGAGACGTTTAAAATGGTGCAATGTCAGTGATTCGTGTGACATTACAAAGTGAGACTGGTAAATATATATACTACTGCTATTATTAAAGCGGTGACGAAAATAAAAACCGAAATAAATCGATGGGAAAAGTAACCGTTGATTACTGGGTCCTGTTACGATGTTCAAATTCACCATCACGAAAATCCGACTGAAAATCAGCGGCTACTGGAATACCGAACTTTCCTTCAATTCTGCATTCCGCTCAAAACTGTTAAAAACACACCCGCCATCACCTAAATTATAATTTACATCGTATAAATTAATTAGCGGCCTTTGTTTTTTCAGTACTTTATGTTATTGTACGCTTCTCACGGTTTACATCATTCTTGCAATGACACAGAGTCAATTTCGTTTACAATTAAATACCTCACACCACCGGCCGGGCACGGTGTGTAACTCTGGGAGAATCGGTATTGTGGAAAATATTGAATAATAAATATTTCTTTTTTGTTTCCAAATAATCTTTAAGGAGTGCTCAAGGTTATCAGAGGGTACTCAGCCAATTTATACAGTACATTTAAAAAATAAATGCAACGCATCTTACCTAAGAGCTTAACAATGAACGAGCGCTTGCATATATTGTCATGCGATCCTGCTATAATGAAACGTAAATAAAATTCTGGTTTTGGCGTTTGGAATTCTGGTTTTACTATGCTGTGGGAAATGAAAAACATGAACGAAATTTTATATTTTTATCTTATTACACCAGCACACGGCATAGTATTTCGTATATATATGTATATATTTCTCGAGTAATATTCGAACCGGGTAAAGTGACGTAGTTGATATTAAACGGTTCGAACGGTTGGGAAATTGGAATCCTATTCCGATGCCGCACCAACACGATCAAGAGTATAACGATAAATTAACAAAGGTTAGACGCGGAGATACTACCCAAGACTATAAGCGACGTAATTTTGGCAAAATTACGTATGCGATAAGAATGGTGTGTCGGTGTGACTGGTCGGGCAGTACCGACAGCTGATCGACTAGCGGGGTTTTAGCGACTCTTTCGGTTCGTCGGAAATTAAATCTCAGTTTAGAATCAGTTTGTGTTATACGGTTGTCGAAGCGATTACGTAGACGGCAGGCTCGTTTCACGATTCAAAGTAAATTTACGCCCGTCGTCGTAATAATTAATACGCTTCGAAGACTTTTTTTTAAATTTTTGTACTTTTTTTTCGCCACCGAGTTTCTTTGTGTTAGCTGTCTCGATCACCTGTGCTCTTTGTTCCAAAGTACTCTAGTCACCGAGTGACTTCTTCTTCTCGTTGTCCAATTGTGTGTGAATATATATTTTAATTTATTAACAATTAGAATTTATTCGTGTCTATTACGCGACACATAACGCGAGCCTCCAGGCAAGGTAGATGGTTGGGAGGACACGGTGGCCCGAGTCGCCCCCGAGATAGTTATTTCTTTAGCTTGAGTAGTTTTTCCATCCTATTTAATCTTGATACAGTCGTGATACTGGATGAGTTTGGAGAATCCAGAGTCACAAGCTATCAGAATTAAGAACACGGTAATATTCAATTATATAATGCAACGTTTTAAAACATAAATAAACCAATTTGTAAAAAATTGATCAGCATTTTCGGGTTAAAAAGAGACGTAATGGCAAATTGCGTATTATTTTTTTTATCGTCAGTATCCGATAAATCGTATATTTATATTTAATTATCGTGGTTTAAATTATCGATTGTCGATTTATGGAAATTCATGCAGACTCATGGTTTGCTACAAAGGTTTTTCTTAGTTTTTTGAATGCTGTCTCTATACCTGTTATTCGTAAATTAGAACTTTCAAAATCTAATAGGTTGCGTCCCAGTTCCATCGAATTTTATATTAGTCCATTAACAAGAACCGGTCTAATGTGCATTTACACGCGCAAATCGACGAGAGTTTCGTATTCATCATTTTCAAGTCCGAAAACATTTTTCTAGTTTTAAGAACGGTTTTTTTATCTTACATCGCAAGTGGAAATTTCTTTTCGCAGAATTATTATCGGACAACCTAGCTGAGATCTCGGACTAATCGAAAAGTGTTCTATTGGCTATCTCCTCTCCTTTTCCTACTCATATTATTCTCCAAATTCGCTTCTTAATTTCTAATTTATTCCCATCCCGCTCCTCTGTTCCAATTGATCTACTATGGATTCCTCTGGTTATTATTCCTGGCAACGAGTTGATTAACACTCATTAGCACGTTCAGCCAATGGTCTATTCATTAGTAGATTTCCTGCTCAAACTCTCTACTGTCTTTCTTATCGTTCCCACCACGATTTCTGGACCGGATTCTATCCTTCATTCTTTACCAATCCTCGATCTTCTTAACCTTTCTGTACAGCTCTTTCCTTCTTCTCTTCCTCGGTTTTTTAATCTTTTTACCTTAGCCGTTCGATTATTTCCTCTATAGTTCGCCCCTGCGGTACAATCATAGTCTGCTTTCGGCTTCTCATTTCCGTTTTGTTCAATCACCTTTGTGTGTCCTTATGACCCCCTCCGGAGCTCAATTATACCTGTGATGCGAATCACATTTTGTTCGAATGCCCCGTTATTTCCTCCGAACGGTCTACTCTGTATTCTAGTCTTCTGCTGCGCCTTGGCCTTCCTACTCCTTATAGTGCCTACTCCATTCTTGCACTCCCCTCTCTCAATATAGTTCCTTTGTTGGCCTTCTTTATCTCCTTAATTTCTAATCTTTTCCTTATGTAATGTACAATTCCTTGCGTTGGATAAGTTCCACTGTTGACGTGCCCAAAAAATTAAAAAAAAAAAAAGAAGATTGCATCGAATTTTTCGGTGTTTTTTTCTCCCCATTATCGTGTGATATCTATAAGCTGTTGTAATCGAGTTTTTATTACATTATTCGTATAAACATTCGAATTGGAATTGTTTCAGTATAAAATTAGCAAAAAAGAGAAACAAAAAAAAGCGACTAAAAACCCATTGTTCTGATATAGAACAAATAATTTCCAATTGTTTCACATAAAATTATAGTATATTACAAAACGGCTGAAGAGCAGGTTGCAGACTTGTTAGTCACTAGGCGCTTCGATTAATGTTAGTCAACCTTTCAGAAACAGTATGAACACATTCGAGTGTTTCACAGCATGATTGCTATCGTGGCGTAGTTGGTTAGGTAATGATGTTTCGAATTGGAATTCCACTGTCGCACATTAAAACTTCTAAAATAAAATAAAAAATAAATAAAAATCATTCGCGAGCAATATTTAATAGTTGACACACCAAAAAAAAAAAAAAAAAAAAAAAAAAACATATTTGTACTTAAAATAGAAGTGCGTAGATAACTTTTTATCATTCGAGAAAAATTTCGGGTTTTCCATTCTGATCACGTTTAAAAGATACTAATATTCTTTAAATTTAAACGTATATTAAGTTTTTAATATATTAAAGAAAGAAAAAGAATCAATACATGTTTTAAATGAAAACGTTTTATCGAGGATTTTTTTTTTTTTTATTTTTCTCATTGCTGACTTACCGAACTGTTCGATTAGCCGGCTATCGTGGCGTAGTTGGTTAAGGCAGTGGTGCACGTTCGAGCAGCAGATCCGATATTCGTACGTAACATCTGAAAAAAGAAAAAAAAAAAAGTCACTTATCCCCCAAAAAGATAAGAAAAAAAAAATCCACTTTAGTGTTCAGCTTATGCATTTGTTTCGGGCGAAAGTTTTGAATTTTCCAAACACCTCCCGGAGAATTTTATTTAGCGTAAAATTAAAATTCTTTTTCGAAAAAATGATCCGAATTTCGGTTAATTTTTGTAACGTTTTCAATTCCATTTTAAAGCGAGAAATTTCCGTCGCCGCAATTTATACATTTTTTTTTTTTTGGTTAATTCGGATTTGTTAAGTGAATGTGGGTAAAATAAATTTTGCTAGAAAGAAGAAAAAAAAAAGAAACATCTCTTTTCGAGAAAGTAATTTCTGTCAACCACAAGGAAAAGACATTAACTATGCAGTCGGGGCAAATGAAAAATTGGAAATTACTCGCGATATACAACGTCCGGCAACACGTCCTACTGAATAAAGAGATGGTGCACTTCGCTCTCGAGTAATTGAAGAAATAAGCGTAATTTTGTAGCTGGTTTTTATTTTCAGATTTTTTTTTTTGTTTTTGTTTTTTTTTTACCACGTGTGTGTCTGTGTCGAAGTGGTGACGGCCGATGTGAAGTGTCCGACAGGAGTAGCGGCCGGTAAATTATTTTAAACACGTAAGCTGCGCTAAATTTCATCACACAAGCGTACTCGGAAGGCATTTTAATGGCTGGCGACAATTTTTTTTCTCTGACGTTGCTCAGTGCCGATCAAACATGGAAGACCGGCTTGCTGATTGTTGTTGTTGCTACCGCTATTCTAACAACGGACGGTATCGCGAACGTTCGCTACTAATTTAGACGCCGCGTTCGCCGATTCGTTGTCCTCGATAGCTCGTGTTGTTTCGAAGTTTTAAGTATTCCGCGACCGGTCTTGAAACATTGCCGGGAACCATTTGATAGAAGCTGAACTCACTCCTTCGACTAAAGTCGCCCCTGTCGGGGTTCCCTACTCCTCGGAAGGTTTGCTTTTTCTTATTTTAAGCATCGAGATCGTTCGGCGTCCACCTCCGAAGAATACGCTAGTAAGTAAAATGTAGACATTAATATAGGCTGTAAACGTTCTACTCCGGAATTTTAAAAATTACGAAATATTATAAACCAGCCACATGTAATATTGCTACCAAACTGATCCGAATAGTTTATAATTTCTCCGTTGAATTACGGGGAAAAAAAAAAAAATTTCGATTTTTGTTCTTTTCTGAGGGCTTTATTGGAAGATTTGAAGATTTTTTCACCATTTCAATTCTTCTTCCTCATCCGCCGTCTACAAATTGAAGGTTGGCGATCCACGATTGAAAATTTTCTTTTACAATGGCCGATCGGAGGAGTTGTACAAAAGGCCAGTCGAACCAGTTGATAAAATAATCCATGAATTTTGACGTCTTCCACTGAAAAAATGAACTAAAAACACCGATTACATAAATCGAATATTTCCCCCATCAATTTTTGAAAACATTTCAGAGCCACTTCGGTTATAAAATTTACAATAATAAACGTTATTAATAAACATATTATTTGTACAAATTCACGTTCAACAGAATTCAAAATCGTACTTCGCAATCGGACAACATGTGTAGCATATCGGTTTAGCGACTGTAGCGGATAATTGAACGTCAGAATGCGTTTTTTTCTCGTTTAAATCGATATTTATCGTAAATTACAATTAGCCGGGGTACCGTCGAAGTGTAATCGAAGTGAAAAAAGGAGGGAGCATCCTCGTTAGACGAGGGACTGCCTGGTATTTCGCGACTTTTAAATAAAATTGCAACGCACTTTAGAGTTTTCACTTTCGTTCGTATGAAAAAAAAAAAAGAAGAAAGAAAAAACCTTCGTACGCCAACGGTGAATCAGAAACGGGTCGGTTGTATTTGCGAACAAGTTCAGTTTCAAGGTTGACTTCTCGCTTGATGTACACTTCTAGGAGTATTCCGACGAATTAGCCGCCTATACGTTATTAGCTGCTGCGTAGGAAAAGTGTGCATTGCAGATCGCGATGTTTGTTTTTTCAGACGCGAGAACACCAGTAAGTTGTTATAGAGAGAGCTGCATCGTACGCTTCCGCCAGTTGCAAACCAGTCGAAGAAATGCTCGTTGTTTGTAATACCCTTCAGCAACGTTAAAACTAAAGAATCGCAAACTCCGCAGCGCGCTTTCGTTATTTGTTGGCATATCCTAACGAGATTCAAACTCGCACTCTTCGCAAGCACATACACACGCCCGGGCCTGCTTGGCTTCACTTTGGACAGGTTGTTTAAAATATTTATTTACAGTGCAACGTCATTAGGCGAATCTCTGCGACGGCACGCTTCATATCGGTATTAGTACATGCGACATCTTAATACGAATCCGAAGAGATGAGTAGAAGGTCTCGGGGTTAAATGAGCGCGAAGTAAAATGCTAAAAGTGATGTGTAATTACAAGTTAGGCTAGGAACGCGTGCGGGATGGAAAGACAGAAATTCGGAACACGAAAGTGCAACGGAAACCAGCCGACCAGTCAAGTTTTTTTTTTTTTATTTTCAAAGAGTGTGGCCGAATGAGAGTATTCTTTCGTTCTCGATATTGAAAAACAAGACTAAAGAGTAACCCCGTCCGAGTAATCAGGTGCATCGTGTACGGCGCAAATTATCGAACCGTCACGAACTGACCGTAAGTTAAATTCGAAAATCGGATTTTGAACGTTATTGTTTCCGCAAAAGACGAACAATACACAGCAGCCGGGTTAGTGTAAATGGAATTTTTTTTTTTGCAAACCGGTGCAACTTACAGCCCCCCATGATATTCAAATGAGTCCGAATAATCTAACACGTTCATTTGTTTTAAATCAATAAAATCGTTAAATGCGAGCGGGAAAGGAAACGAGCAAGAGCATTCAGAAATCTCGGACAAGGATAAAGTAGTACAAAATAATAAAAGGAAACGGTAAATAATAACAGCGTAAGGGGATACATCTGAATACAGATCTTACATTTGTGTAGACGATGAAAAAACGTATCGTCCCATTTCTTCGCGATCCAGTTTCTGCGCAAACCGGTATTTCAATTAAGTTCAGTCAAGCATGATGTTTCATGCGCTTAGGGTTATTCCGTATGTTAAGTTAAATGTAACCATAATATTTATATTTACATAATACTAAATTCGAAATGAAGAAACCTGATTCTTCGCGCCGCAAAGAGGAAGAGACACGTCATTTGTTCGTGCTTTTTTGATCTTCTCGTCAACTTTGAAAGTTTCGTTAAAGAAATGAAATTCGATTTCGCTGATCTCTCCACCAACATATATTACATTTTCAAAAAAATTTCGAGCTTTCAGCGCCCATAATTTTAAAGTTTGAAATCCGAATGTTCCAAACTAGGGAAATATACGGGGGGGGGGGATGCGCATATTTTTAATCTCGATCAAAATTTTTATCTATAATACTCGCGCCGCAGGAGGATTTTAGTTACCGCACTGTTTTTTACTTCTCGCTAACTCCAAAAGTTTCGATAAGAAAACGAAATTCGATTTCGTTTTCCCAAAGAAATAGCGATTTTTCCATCGATATATATCCGGAAAATAATATATTTTTTCAAAATTTTCGACCTTTCGGCGCCCTAAAGGTGGTCTGAATATAAAGCTGTAAGCTCGGCTACAGTTTTCCTATAAAGCGGTTCTTTATGCATATGTATTTGAGATACGTGTTTTTGTTTCCTCGACTTTTTTACTCGAGGTATTGCTTATATGAACACACATACTTCTTCTTTTTTTTTTTCGTTGTTTTTGGCCCAACATGAAGGGGAATTTAAATGCTATTTTAACCGAAATTTTTTCATTTTATGAAATAGCTTCTGCGTTTTTATACTCTGAATTTCACTTTTAAACGGTTAACAACTGGTGATGAATTCTTTAAGTTTCGAGGTCGTTTTAAATTCCATTTTATATATATTTTTGACAGTTTTTGGCTTTTTTGCCGTCCAAGGTAATCTCTGTTATCTTGGAAGAAGTTATTGCTTTAAAGAAAATTTTAATTCTAAATAATGATCCAATTTTGAAGTTTATATTTCAAACCATTTCCGAGCTAATTGTATATTTTAGTTAAATATTTTTGTCGTTTCTGCACCATCTTATTAGGATTCCATACATTTAATGTCTGTACGGAATCCTAAAAAGGTTACACTGGGGTTTCAACAGGTTTTGACAAACCATTATATACTTTTAACTCCTATATATACATGGGTACATTTGTGTGTGTGTGTGTGTGTGTGTGTGTGTGTAATGAAACTACATAACAAAAAAACACGTATCTGGTAGTAGATAAAGACACACTTATTAACAATTATATATGTGTTGAAATTTATTTTTTGTCATAATTATATTGTTAGTAGATAAAGAATTGATTTCTTTTTAATTAACACCATATTTTCATTACAAAATACCAGATTGTAGGCATCAAATTTTGAAAAATCCGCCAATCATCGAGTTGTTAATCAAAAAAAATCGGAAGTACTCTGTCAAAATGTCATTAATAAATTAATTTTTATGTAGAAATTGAACTGTATAAGACCGAATCAAGAGGGAATTTATTTTATACTTTTTCTTTTTGTTTTATTTTTAAATAGTTTCTAGGAAGTTGATCGAATAATCGTCGTTAACTGTTTATCGAGGAAATTACACACCGTTAAGTTTTAAAAGTCGAATTTCACAAAAACGCCAATAATGTACAATCGGAACGGTGTGGCCAAAATCTTTTTCCGAACGAGATTTTTCAGAGAATAAGGAGCTGACCTTTTTTTATCGGTAGATTAATTTTCTCGCTTTCTATGTTCACGATGGAATTCCGTACAAATAATAACGACTGAAATTGACGTTTGCGAAATATTTCTGAAAATTTCGATCTGTATATTTCTCGATTTTCGGAACCATTATTAGGTTGATGTTGAAGGGAAACCCAAATTATAACTTTAGTTTCCAACAGTGCTGTTTATTAACCACGTCGGCTATATAAATTCCTAACAGAAAATATAAGTTTTTACTTTTAAACGATATAAAGATTAGTTTTATTTTCTGCTTTCTTAAATATAAACATTAAATCTCTTCGGAACATAAATAATATTGGATGGCATAATTATGTCTACACATAAACACAGAATGATAGGACATTTTTTGTTTTCATTTTTGTTCCTCGAACAGAGCTAATTTGAACGGACGGTTTACCCCATTCAGTGTGCACTATAAAACTGAATACCGTGTCCTTTGAAAGACGACACCGTTTTTGATTTGACATAATGAAACCAAAAAAAAAAAGGCTATACGAACATGAAGGAGGTTTAATTTTATGTACAATCGTGTTCATTGTGGATAATTGAATTTAACAAAGAGACCTGACTAAGCGTGTAATATTGACGAGCAACAATTCCAGTAAGGATTCGGGGAATTGACCAACTGGTAACTAAATTTCAAAGGTAATTAAGGAAGACACGTCAATTTGTAACCGAAAAAAGTCAGCTGATTTCTCTACGAACCTAACGCATAGGCCAACTTATCACCGACAACGGTCTGATTATCTCCGGACCAGTGCTTCTCAATGTTTCTTTCATCATGCTCCGGCTTCGAGCCGTTAAAAACTTGATCACCTCGACCGGTAAATAACTCGCTTTCGTAATTTATTTGTTGCCCAGCAACATTTTATCGATATACTAAATTCCGTTACAATCGCATTAAAATGTTGTTGAAAAAAGTAAAAATTAATGTTAGGCAGTGTTTAACGCGCCTTGATAGATATTAATGTAGTCGATAAAAATTTAATTTTAATAAGTGGTAAAAACTTTTGAGTTTTAAAAAATTTCGGAAAAAAGCGACAATGACGTAAACATTTGTAAGCCCTCGTATACATACATTTACAAAAATGCTACGGAAAAAATATATCATCACGATGATATTATAAATTTAATAATTTTTTTTTTTTTTATATTTCTATTTATTTACCGACGCTCGACAGCTAGGTCATTTGCGTCATGGCTGTAATCTATAAGTTTCTATAAATAAGTAAGATGTTAATATTATTCGTATTATCGGCCAGTAAATAATTAATGCTTAAATTAATGCCATCGTAATAGCCTTTTTTATATTTCTGACAATCGATCAATCTGTGGTACACCGACAGTTAACATTGACATTTTGAGCAGAGTAACGGTTCGGTGTTTTGGAAAAGGTAATTATGTGTCAATTTGGTATGTCCAATTCTTAAGCGGGATATCACGACATCCTCCGTACGGTTTTGTCAGAACGATGTTTGCCAGTTCGACAGTGTCGGTTTACCAGCATAGAGTTTACTTTCCCACAGAAACGTTGGTCCCCTTGCCAGCGGTCGTTTATTTTTCTGCATAAGTTGACGCTGATGTGTTTTAAAGTAATATCGCTAAAGTCAATTGTTGGTGTATTTCCGTGGACGTAGCGTGATGTTTAATTCGGTCCGTAGGATTTTGCTCTTTACGCGTACCGGTCGTGGTGTTGCAGGTTTTGATTTATAAAGTTCCAGGAAGGCGCTGGATCAATTGCTTTTTTTTTTGTATGTTGGCTCGCGTGGAAAGAACGATAGCTTGAAAAAGTATTTTAACGTTAGGAGGTTGCAGCGATCTGAGAGTTTGAATAGGTCGGTTTCTGCGCGAGTAAACTTGGGGTATAATAGGACTGGATCTGAGGCTTCCTACAATCAGCCGTATTGCTGTGTTTTGAATAATGTTCAGTTTGTTTAACTCTTTGTTACTTCCTCTACTATACAGAATGGATCCGTAGTCCATTTGTGATACTATCAGGCTTTTATGTAACATTAACGGTGATTTTTTATCTGCGCCCCATCTTGTGCGGGCCATCATTTTTAATATGTTTAATATTTTATCTTCATCTGTAGAAGCTGGATGTGAGTCGACCACCTAATTTTTTTCTCAAAGGTTATTCCTAGGATTTTTATGGTGTTCGAAGTTTTGATAGTTTTACCAGATATTCGGATACTGCAAGATGCTGATAGTGAGCGTTGTATTCGAAATGTGGTGCACATTCTGTTTTGGTTGCTGAGAAGGTTAATAAGAAGCCTTGAATTTCTGTCCATTTTACAAATTGCTTCGATGGTGTTTATGTCATTACCTGATAAGTAAATGATGAAGTCATCAGCGAAGAGAGACTATGTTGAACCGGCGGATTGACGATTTTACTTATTTCGTCGGTACCGATAATAAATAATGTCGGGCTAATGGTCGAGCCTTATGGTGTATCATTTTCAAGCGTTTGTTTCTCGGACAATACATTATTTAATCTTACTCGAAATGTTCCATTTTGTAACAGTTCTCTTATGAACATTGCCAAACGTCCTCCTATGCGCCATTTTGACAGATTGTCGAGTACTGCATATCTCCAGATTCGGTCGAAGGCCTTTTCATTGTTTACAAAACCGTCGCATATATGTTGTTGCCATTTTACCAGGAAGTCTATCGCACTTCTATTTGGTCTGAATCCGAACTGCATTGAGCTTATCAATTCGCGGTCTTCCAGGATACGAATCAATCTGCTAATTACTATTTCCTCCATTAATTTGCTCATAGGATTAGAGTTAATGAGATAAGACGGCAACTATTTACATCAAAGCGGCCTTTCCCAAGTGTTTAAACAATGGAATGATGTGTGCAGTTTTCCAGCTTTCTGGTATCTCTTGTTGGTATTCCAGATTATATTGTATAACTGTAATAGGTTTTGTAAAGAGGCCGTATTCATACGTTTAATTAGTTCAATGTGAACGTTGTCTCGGCCAAATGCAGAGCTTTTCATGGATTCTAAAGTAGATTTTAATTTCTTGTAGGTGATCGGGAGATTGTAATCTTCGTCTGAGTAAATGTTTAGGTCTGCGATAGTGTTTTCGTATGTGTTCTCTTAATTTCCTTGAATTTTTCAGAATATCCTTCATTGGATGAGGCGGAATAGTATAGTATGTAGACAATGTTTTTGTTATTTCATCTTGGTTTGTTATTATTTGATCTGGTGACTTTATCGTCATGATGTGGTTGGAATTTTTTTTTTTTTTTTAAATTCGTTTAATTTGATTCCAGACTACGTTAGTTGGCGTGAACGCGTTTATATTTGATATGAATTTAGACCATGCGTTTTTTTTTTGCTTGGATGATAATTCGTTTACATTTGGCTTCGGCTATTTTGAACAATCTTAAGTTTTCTTTACATGGATGTCTTTTGTATTTGGAGAGTAGCTTGTTTCTTTCAATTAATTATATCCCGACATTCATTATTCCACCAGGTTGTTTGTCTGCGTACGTTATTGGACTTAGATAATGGGATACAATTTTGAGCCACTCTTTAAGGATGTTTTCTGTAGTTGCATTACTAATTTCATTAACGTCGGTGATGTTATGCGGTATTTTAAGGTTCAACCGCGACGAGGCCGTGTCCCAATTCGCTTTTCTGATATTCCATGCGGGAAATCGAAGGATTTTACGTGAGACGCTGCCACTTGTGGCCACGGTGATATATTGTGGAAAGTGGTCACTATAGCGAAGGTTCCCAATAACACCCCATGTTGTTAGGTGGGTTAAATTGCTGCTGCTCATGATCGATTGCTGAGAATGTTCCTGCGAACGAATTGAAATGGCTTGATTGCCAATTGTTAAATCTATACGGTTATCGTTAATAAATTTTTCAATTTCTTTCCCACGTTTATTTATTTCTTTTGACCCCCATAGCGGGTTATATGCATTAAAGTCGCCGCTGATGATAAGTAGTTTTGGTAGTTGGTCTATTAGCCGCGAGATTATGTCAGTTGAAATAGTGTCGTTTTGCTGGAGATATTAGCTGCACAATGCTGGTTTGTAGTTTTTGATTCTAACGGCTATTGCCTGAAGATTGGTATGAAAGTTCATACTTTCCGCGTATAAGTATGTTTTTTTGTGAGGGATTAGTAAATCTCCGCTGGCGATTCTATAAGATCCTTTCTAAATACTGTATAGTTTTTTAGATGAATATTGTCAGTTGGTTTTAACCTTGTTTCTTGTAAAAGTATAAGGTCGTTTCGAGCAGTTATCATTTCAAGTTCGACAGCTTTTGATTTAACGCTGTTTAAATTGCAACTTATAATTTTAGCCGTTCTGCTGATTTAAACTAATTTAGACTAAATGTCTGGTGCGTCGGAGAATTCTTCTGAAAGAGGGAAAGAGGTGATTTGTCCTTTTGCTGATTGACAATGGCGGATTTGTTCAGTTTGGTGATACGTATTTTTAAAGATCTATTCTCAATACCTTTATAAATTTCTCGTAGCGTACATGCTATCAACATCCGAAGTGAACTTGAAAACTGCTGGCATAGGGTTGTTCGTGCCACTTGTCGTGTCCAACAAAAGACAACGGTTGGTGAAGTTAAGCGGATATTTTTCTTCTCGGAATTTAGTTGTAATTGATTCTTCCATCTCATTAAGGATTTGTTTGACTGACGGCTTGCAAAGATCTTCTGGCTGCAGTGGATTGTTTTACGCCTTTATTAACAATTTATTCATTTGTGCAGTCGGATCTGCTAAATGATTAGTCGAGAACTGTTTGGGTCTTTTTGATTTACTATGCTGGAGGAACTGGGTTAGTCGTTGTTGTGATGAAGATCCCGACGATGAAGACAGAGCGCGTTTTGGAGCTGGATCGCTTTTTTATTTTGATTCGAGTGCTTCCGCGTTGGAGGAATTTCATAGGTTCAGTGGAGTCATGATCGGTCACAACTGTGACGGCATTTATATTCTCTGAAATATCGCAGGTCGCTTGACAACGGTGATGGTCGCTATCGAAAGATAACAGAATTGAGTCTGGCAGGGCAGGCGTCTCGTCCGCGAGAGCATATATACAACGGCGAAAACGTATAAAGTACGCGTAATCTTCTTGATTCGCAATTCGGAGGTGTAAGTTGTGAAGAGATGACGCAGGCTTTGAGTAATGCTAGCAATAGCATAGAATTTGCTATGCACGGGGATGGACGTTTGAAAAAATAAGTTTCCTTTTGTTTCCGCGACTAATTTCCTGGCTGGAGTGTTGTTATTCAGCTGGATCCCTTTTGATTCTGTGATGAATTTTTCAACAGTTTCCTTACTGTCAAGGTATTATACACATACATATATGGGGTTGTTCGATATTCGCGATGCGGCAAGTAATGATTTCGGACCAAGAATTTTTCCGGTTGCAATAATGTAGTCTTCGATTTTTTTTTTTTTTTTTTTTTTTGTTATCTATGGAATTGTATAATATAGCTGTTTTTTTTTTTTCGGAGCCGGTTTTAATGTTTGTGAACTTATTTGTTTGGTTGAACTACGGAGTTTACGGTAGGTATCATATTTATTTTGCCGCTGGTTTGTAGTCAACACCAGGGCCGGTAAATAAGCGAGGTGCAGAATTATTTATAATGCGATAACAAAGAGACGTGTTAGTACCCTGATAAAGACCGGTTATTAATCTAACTTACGAACAAAATAGGTATAGCTAACGAACAAATCGCGTAAATTCGAACTGTTAAGATAAGACCGAACGCACGAAACATCTGCTGTTATCTGTTCACTAGCAGAATAATTTATTACTACGCAAATGTAGATTTAGTAATTGATCTTGTTTTATTATATTTAATTGCCTGATTTTTATTTTTATTTCTTACTGTTCTATTTCTCATCAATATAATTTTAGGAATATTCTCTTACAAAAATAATTGACATATATTCTCAATTATGTAAATAGCAGCAATTTAGTTTTAATCATTTTGATATTTTCTGTGAATTATAATTCGTGTTTTTCGACATAGCCCAATAAAATTCAAACTGTCATCACTGACTTGATTACTGACTTGTACTTATTAAGAGCTTTTACTGGTTCGGGAGAAAATGAAGAAAAGTTTACGTTGCCTAGCCCGTTGTCCGGCGTGTAGCGTAGAGGAACAGTTAAGAAACATACTGGGCTCAAAATTAATCGCTTTTATAAGATTTGTTGGATATTTTGGTGGTTCGCTATTAGTTACCAGTTGGTCAGTATCGCTTGGGTTCCGGTTATCAGTTGGCCAATATTTTCGTACGTACCCTCAAAATAGTTACCATTTGGCGTCCGCCCAGGACTCGATAAAACATTTTCTCACGTAAAAACGCTTTTCTATCAATTCCTTTTGTATAATGCTATTTATTTTTTCTGGATAAAACGAAAGAAAAAAAAAAAAAGAAGTCAGGAATTAGATTGAAAAATCCATTACTTCCGGGACCGACGAAAGTATAGATATTTATTGGACAAAAGGCAAAAAAAAAAAGTAGTAAAGCGATTCGTTGTACCCAGAGAGAATAATAGAAATAGGGTTTTGATCTCGCACTTATATTCTCCACCGCGTGACCGCTGAAAAGCCTTTCGATGTACAAATGTGCTGACATCAATGTACTACGCCCGCTTTTGGCGAGATGTTTTTTAATTTTGAATTTGTTTCGACGGCACACGCCACACACTAAAATTTTACTTTCTACCACAGCATTCAGTGTCCGCAGTCAATTGTTTATCTACTTTAATTTTTTACACTGATTCGTACTAAAAATGACATTATAACCGGTAAAAAATCTTAAGCGTCGCGAAGTTATTTGTCAAAAGAAAAAAAAAAAAAAATTAAAAAAAAGAAGATTAGATGTCGCTAAGTGCTGCAACATTTCTTATTAATTAGCTGGCGCGCAAATTTTCTTAAGACATAACTGCGCTTAACGAATTATACACTTTTCCATATACGTGTATAATAATATTTAATTTGTAATTTTTTCGAAACGAGTTACGATTATTTTCATTCGCTTATCGAATTATTTTCGATGTTTATTATAAAAAAAAAAAAAAAAAAAAAAAAAACAAAAAAACAAAACGAATATTCCTTTTAGGATTGCATTTTGGAAATTTTATAATGGTAAAAAGCTTTCAACCTTATATGAAAATAAAATTTTGCAATCTTTGATCAAAATGCAATTTTTAAGAAAAAAAGAGAAGCATGAAATTAATGAGACAACGAAATTTTAAAAAAGCGACGATTTCGAACGAAGGAAGGATGACAAAAATTCCATTCGTCAAACCGGAAAATAAAGATAGGCCGAACGGAGAGACCCAGACTGGTAACCGAGATGTCATTTTCGATATCGCATTTGAGAAATCTCCGCTTAAAAACACGCATTACCTCGCAGGAACGCACCACTACCAACATCACTGCTGATGAAATTCGCAGTCTATGGATGGGTATATTTACCATTTCTGCGAACAGTGCCACTTTCGATACAGCTTGATTCTAATTTTACTTCGCATTAAATTTACTTGTTAGTGTAGTGTTTAATAATTTGAAACTTCACCGTTTAGCTACTCCCCCTCAAAGATCGCGGTGTCGGACGAATGAATTTATATATTATGTATTATTATTACTTCCTGATACAAAAAATGACATAATATTTAAATTTTACATTACACAATTTCTTAGCGCAATTTTTCTTAACCGAGCTTGCACCGAAGACAACAATAAATAATTATGTAAATATCATAAAAATGGCATATGTATCACTGTTGTCCGCGGTAATCCGTGGTCCCTGGCTTTCGGGTGGTTGAGACTGCAATTAGAATGACGGGGTTCTTTAGTCAGGTATGGAGACTGAGCAATTCGTGCGATGACTATTAATCAGGCCTTTTCCACGGTGTTTTTTTTTCTTTTTTTATATCGAAATTAACAAGTCTCGACTATAGGGGGATCTAATTCTGCACGTATTAATGTCACGATCAGAGGAGACTAAAAAAAACAATTACTCCGAAGAAATCGACTAGGTAAAATAGTCTCCACCAGATCTTTTCCAGTTCTAGCCTCTTTTCCGGCCTGTTTCCACCGGAATTAAACCCGCATAAGATGCGCACTTCTCTCCTTGCGAGATGATCCTTGACTGGCTATTCATCCCCAAGACCGCCCGCAGAATCTCACACACACGGGCATTTGCTCTTTCACCGTGTTATAATATTTAGTTTACTTATTTTTATAGGCTTTTATTTAACTTGGTTTTTGTCATTCTTTCTGTCTGTCATTCCGTCTGTCTGGGGAGAATCTTGCGAACGATTTATCACCTATTTCCCGATGAATTAAAAAAGTGTCCTTTTGCAGAAATGCTTGTTCTAGATGACAATACAATAACAACATCCGGGTTTCGAAAATTAGACCCTCGGGGCGCCAAACTGAGGGGAATTTTGGAAACGATTTTTCGCCTACTTCGCGATGAATTAAAAAAGTGTCCTTTTGCAGAAATGCTTGTTCTAGATGACAATACAATAGTATGCAACATCTGGGCTTCCAGCTTTAAAATTATACCCTCGGGGCGTCGAACGCTCGAAATTTTGAGAAAAAAGTATTTTTTTTTTTTTTTTTTTTTTCGGTCATGTGATAATATTGTTGGTAAGATCGCTGTTTGTCGAGAACAAACCCATATTTTATTTCTTTAATGAAATTTTCGAAGTTTACAAAAAGTTCAAAACAGCGCGAGATCTAATATGTAACTCCCTGTTTGCGGCGCGAGTATTATAGTTAAAAATTTTGAACAAAATTGAAAATATGCACATGTACGTATATTTCTTTGGTTTGGAACAACTAGGTTTCCAAAATTAGCCCCTCAAGACTACAAAAGCTCAAACTTTTCGAAAAAAACATTTTTTTTTCCGGGCATATGATATACTGCTGGAAAGGGCGCTATTTGTCGGGAGCAAACTCGTATTTCATTTTCTTAACGAAACATTTGAAGTTTACTAAAAGTTTAATAAAGCACCAAAAACGACGTGTAGCCCCCCCGCTTGTGGCTCAGCTTTATAGATAAAAATTTTGAACAAGGTTAAAAAAATGCGCATCCTTGTGTATTTCTTTACTTTGGAACATTTCGGTTTCCAACTTTAAAACCGGACCCTTCTTGAGACGACGAAAGCTCGAAAGTTTTAAAAAAATTTTTTTTTTTTCGGTCATGTCATATATTAATGGAAAGATCGGTATTAGTCAAACATTGTGTTTCATGTGCTGAGGATTACATATTGTATGAAAAACAAAAGACAACGTAATTGAAAGAACGCGATCCATTATTTAATGATATATAACACAAATGTCTGTAAATATCCTATAATCAAGATAATGAATAAAGCAAAATAAAATACAATTCTAAATTTATTGTTTTTTTTAACGAAATACATAGTAAAGAGGCCAGACTAAAAAATAAAAAAAAAACAATATTTTTAAAAAAAAATAGCCTCTTATTTATACACTAAAAAGTACGAAATAACTTTATTAATGTGCGACTACCTCTTAACATTAAAATCTGAAACTACAAAATACTATTCTGAAAAATAAAAGCGGGGGCCGCAGATTAATAATTAAATATTAATATTACAATACATCCTAAGTCGAAACTACAATCACTATTTAATGTTGTTCCATTGTTGTGCATCACAATATCACACACACACACCGAATACCCGCTTTTATTTTTCAGAATATTTTGTAGTTTCAGATTTTAATGTAAAGTATCTGGTAGTTACACACTAATAAAGTTATTTTGTACTTCCTTTTAGTGCATAAATAAAAGGCTATTTTAAAAAGAAAAATTTATTGTTTTATTTATTTACCTAAGGTAGGCACAATGTAATGTATACATTACAACCTCTATATCAGAGGTTTAATTATTCAGTACTGAGGAAACTGAAATTTTATTCAGTTTATTCGGATTAATTCTCTCGTTATTTCAACAAACAAATACGTTACCTATTTCTTCCGGTAAAATTGATAAAATGCATAAAGGTTTAATAGGAAAGAAAATGTTTCACTATTACACAGATACTAGCACATCATTTCCGATATTAACGTTGTAATTAAAGTAATGCTTAATATTACTACCAGTTAGTAGTGCTTCTAATTTCACTGATGATGCGGACCTGGCGAAAAGCGACGTACGAAAATCTTCCCTTTTTTTGGTTTTTTTTCGCGTTTCCTTATTAATATTTAAATTTATGTGCGCTCTGTGTTTTATGGTTTTTTATAAATTCTCGTGATGGGCCGCTATCGATTTTCCGTTTTTATTTACCTTTTCATAATTACGGAAATTCGGTAATTTATGTACAAGCTCAAGGAGTTGTTAACATAGCTTAGTAAGGTTTTTTTCCACAATAGACCGTTCAACCGTTTAAACCTTATGTTTCGCATGCAAAGAGATGAAACTATATAGGAGAACCCCGTGAATGTGCTATTATGAAACAATTACGAAATAGCTCTGCTTAACTGAGTTTTCATAGTCTAGAACTTTTTGAATTTTGCCTTGTTAGCGGACTGTTTTTTGTTTCTTTTTTTTCCAATAAAAATTATTCCTTAAAATCCTCTCGTCGGACGAGTGGACGCGATTGGTTTCTTTCGACTATACCATCCAAATTTCGGTCGTTTCCTCGAATTTTATAGTTTGCACAATTGTTTTTACGCGCGTTCATCATCGACACAAATTGTCATTCGTCCACACTACTTCCATAATTGTTGTCGGAAAGTTTTATCGAAATTTTAAAACTCGAATAGGGAATTAAAAAGTAGAAAAATTCGGTGTTTGTTAAATCACATAGATTTAAAGTTATTAAAAAATGTCGTCCCCGTTTGATTAATTTTTCTGCAGCTCCGGAATGATTTCGAATAGACCGTTTAAATTTTGGCTTTCACAGAATTTGCATTAACATTTGTGTACACCGCGAAGTAAAATCCCCAGATTAAGAAAGAGGTGGGATACTGGCTAGCAGAAATTGTATTACTCTGTCGAAGAATTTTGTTAATGGATAAACGGTTGAATGAAATTATTATAAGTGAAATTCGAACAAAGGCTAAATTAAAACAATTAAAAGAAACAAAAAAAAAAAGGTGAAACAACTGGCTAAATTAAAATATAAATATGACAATAAATTACGCGACTTAGAGAGAGGACGTTTAAATTACTGAAGGAAACCACGAAAAAAAAAAGCTATATAAATATGAAACGAAGAATATATCAGAAGCTTGGAAACAACTAGTTTGCCCAAGAGGCGGGGGCCGTTTAAAATTATCGCGGTTAAATGCGGAAAATTTAATTTTCAATCAACGATTAATGACAGGGGAATTATCACTGAAGAAAGAAAAAAAAAATATGAGTCAGTAACGAACTTTTTGCTAAGCCGGATGACGTCTAAAGTTACGCAACACTGGATAATAAAATTATAAGAAGTAGAACGAAGTGGATAGAAGTAGATGGCATAACAATTAGATAAATTATCAAAAATTGCAATAATCGAAGTATTAAACACGCTATCAAATTATAACTTCAATCACAGTGAACGCATACTTAAAAAATAAGCACGTACCTTTCCCGAAATATGGAAGACTGGGAAAATTACCCTATCCTAAATCAACCAAATAAGAAATTCTCGTCGCCAAATACACATATATTATTTTTCGACTGCGTAAACATTCACGAAAAAAGTAATAATGTAACATCGGCGGTGTACCGAATAAGAACGAAATATCGCGTGAACACAACAACATCGATACATAGGAAAAATTTAAAAAAATAAACGTAAGCAACTTGTGGAAGTTATTAATAACTGTAAAAATCATTCCAAACCAACCACCATTAGTAAGTTTCGTTACACTACTTTCATGGTATAATAGAGATTGAGTCTTCAACAGAATTCGATGTAAATTTAATCGAAATAATAATAAAAACTTCTTAAGGCGCCGATGAAAGTTATTTTCCAAAATGAAAATAATGATATAGTCTTTCAAAGGAAATTCACAATACGTTTTCCGTTCATTCTTGCACACCTACTCTTTTCAATATTGCAAAGCGGCAAATATACGTGACAACGTAGGACATTATGATGATGCAAAAAACCGTGTAAACTGTGTGTAACCTCTCGGATTTAAATAAGATTAGAGGATATTCGATGCCAAATAAATCAAAAAAAAATTAACAAAATTAGTAAGGAACTCATAAATCTTGTGCGTCTGTATTTAAACTAACTCGATATTAATAAGAAGGAAACAAAAGAAAAAATTAAGAAAGTATAAAAATGTAGGTGAATACATCCTGTTTGTTAAAACTGTATAATAAAACAAACTTTAATAACAAACAATATAGAACAATAAATTAGATAAATACCCCTTATTTAGAAACGTTTTCGGGCATAACCCATCATCAGCTAAAACTAACTTAAAGGAAACTTAAAAGGAGTATGTTTTAAGTTTCCTTTAAGTTAGTGATTTAGCTGATGATGATAGGTTATGCCCGAAAACGTTTCTAAATAAGGGGTATTTATCTAATTTATTGTTCTATATTGTTTGTTATTAAAGTTTGTTTTATTATTAAGTATAAAAACACGAAATTAAACAACAAACCTCTCGCATTCAGTAAGGAAATACAATATTCAGACACATACGTAAAAACCTTGATTTCAGCAAACACGTAGAGAGACGACTCACGGATAAAATAAAAAAAAAATTACGCGCGACTAATCGGTCTTTACTGCAAACGAGATTCGAAAGTATAAAACAATTCTTCAACGCTGGTTAGATTAATAACGGAGGATGGCTCACCTACTTTCCGAACATTACGGTCCGTGTAAAAGGAAAATCATAGTAAAACGATATATTCTATGCTGTTTTTCAAATGCCATGTCAGGACCAATAATCACCTTAGAATTACGGCCGAATAGAATAAATGAAGTGAGGGTAATCGAAAACAAATAAGTGATAAAAAAAAAAAAAAAGAAACAAAAAATACTGGTAGCACAGAAAATCAGTAAAAACAAAAAACAACAACATAATAAAGCTTAAATACTGGGATAAATTGCAAAACACTAACAATAAAAGGAAGTAACAAAAATACGAACACTTATGCAACTCCTAGAATGAAAGACTAAAGAACGAAACAAATTATTCCGCGAACTTCTATTTTAACCGGACGGGGAAACTTGGCCGAGTACTTGAAAAAAAGATAAATACAATAGCAACGTGAACAGAGAATACAGAATCGAAATCGCGGACCACACCTTTTTTTTGTATTGTTCCGAATTTGCATAACATCGGAGGTAATTGCGTTCGAATTAATACAACATAAAAAAAAAGTATGAAATATACTGCGGAATAGAAACAAAAGCGAAATACATCTCAAAAATAACCGTAGAAACTATTCACATTATTAGGATTCCGTACACATACATAGTACAGAATCCTAATAAGATGGTTCAGAAATGATATTATTACGTCTCATTCTAGCCGTTCTAATGTAGAAAACATTCGAAAATCCGTTAGAGGTCGAACGGGGTCTACAAGAATCGATTGATAAATATATTTAAGGATTTTTTGCTATTTTTTAATGCTAGTGAGAGTAGAAGCGAAATAGATACATTAAAAAACATAAAAATAAAGGTATGTCCCTAATGATGGTGTTGATAGTAGCGCGTTTGTGCCAGCCAACGTAGAGGTTTTTTCAAAGGAATTTTCAACGCTATATCCGGGGGCTAGATCGCGGTTTTTGGTAGTCGCCTATCTTTATTTTCCTATTTGACTAATCATTTATTGGAATTTCGGCTAGACCGCCGTGTCGCTCAACTGGAAAATATTGAGAATCGTCATGATATACGTCAAGTTCAAAGTCGAAAAAAAAGGAAGATTGACAAATTGGTGCTTTTCGGGCAGGTGAGAAAAGCATCCCTTTAAAAGCGCTTCGAAGGAGATCAAAATCGATAAAATTGCTAAATAAACGATAGTAACAATAATTAGTAGGGCAGCGGCGGTAAATAAATAAGGATAATGATGGATATGCGTGAAAATCAAAAAGGAATTCTCATTCTGTCCAGTTAAAGAGCGGCGCTCCATTGGGCATAATGCAGTTTCGCGTGCGTACGCTTACAGATGCGATTCCGGAGTCTCCGGAACGACGTCATCGAGTACACGAAATAGCCTGGGGGGAGCGCTTCTTCCGTATTCGCCATTTGCGCGGTACATGTGCAGCGGAACGCGGTACCGCTTCTTTCCGGGAATTCGCTAACCTTCTGCGAAACAACAACCTTATAACTTCTGCGGAGTTCCGCGTCTCGTCCCTGGCCGGCTTTTTCTGAATCCGCTGCTCGGCAGATTCGCGTCTCGCTGCTACGCTGCACGGTAAACACGTTCCGCGAGGCATTTCGGTCGGCCTGTAATTGAAAGTGCCGCTTCTAGATTACAGTCGTGTTACGCTAGACCGAGTGTTGGCCTAACGCTAATCTATTCAAGGCCTTATTTCAGCCGGCAGCATATCAGTTAATTTTCATTAGTTCTCGCAAGTTTTTGTACCTAGCGGAATTTTCCATCGCGACCCACTAAAATTCATCTTCCAACCTTTATCTGCCGCTGGCTGCGTTTTCTTAAACCTGAAAAGTCAAATATAGAGCCCGGTGTGGTGGTACGTGTACGCGACCGTATCCCCGGATTTTCTACTACCCGCTAAACGCCGTTTTTATTATTCATTTCTCGGGCCTATCGCGAGGTTTGTTGTTGCGCCATTTAAGAAGTTGCCATCGATTTCTCGAACATTACTACTATTTTCAATTTAACAGCCGGGGCCAGTACATTAATGGAAAGAGCGCGACAAATGTGTTCTATTATCGCCTCGAGTTTCTTCCGATTTTCTCTTTTTCTCCTCGGTTAGTGGTGAAAAATTATTCGCGAATTTTCCAACGGAATGTAGGTTATTATTGTGTCTCGTTCGGTCACCACTCCCCCCCCCCCCCGTTGTCTCGTTGCCAAGTCGAAGAATTCAGCAGCGCGGCACATGGTTTTCGACGAAAATTCTTGCTAGATAATGCAGAGGAAATTCGATATCGGAGAGTGCGAGAAAGGTTCTGGAGAGAAGCAAAATAATTTTCCCGTTTTAGACTGAACTTTAAAATGTTTATAATAAGAAAATTCATTGTCAGGTAGAATGTACGCTTTAGGCGAATGAAACGGAATTGACTGAAAAACTCAGGCGATAAACTGCGGTTGAAAATTCGTTTTTAAAACGTCGGGTCAAAACTAAACTTATTTTTAATAAAAACGGCGTGTGTTCATAACTCCCTCGCGCATTAATCGTAAAGACGCATTCCCCGGCTAAAATGATGAGTATTTGCGAGTCGGATGTGATTATTATGAAGCGGACGAAGAAGGTGAACAACACATCAAAAGTACATGGCGAAAATGCGCAAAAAATAGAATAGTCATTCTGAAAGTGGCCAATCAAAACGGAGGAAGTTTAAAATGCGAGTATAAAAAAAGACTTTTAACGAGAATAAGACAGTTATTCTGGAGAAATGATTAATGCCGCCTATTGCGGGAAACCCCCTCTTGGTATTCACGACTAAATGTGATAAAAATGCCGGTGGATAGAAGGAATTTAAAAAGAAGAGACTAAATGAATTTTCAGGAATCTATACAATCGCGATATTACACTGTCAATATTAATCGAATACACTCTTTTAGAGATAGGTAACTTATTTTTTTTGTATTTTTCGAGAATACTCGTATTTCCTACTATTACTTCACCGGTTTTTGATGTATTTACGGTCGAGAGAAATAGTTTACGTTATTTCAGTATTTTGATACCGCTTTGAAAAAGCCTTACTCAATGAAATATACGATGATATATTTTATTGAATTTGCCAATAGACGGAAAAATAATAATATATTAATTCGGCGCAGCGATAAATTAAAAATAAATACTTATATTAGTAATTCGGGACAGGCCATTTTCAGCTGGAAACGAAAAGAAAACAAAAACAGAGCGAAGACCTAAGTGTATTGTATTTATTTTTAACTGCATCGCTACACGGAATTAATATATTTTTATTTTTCTATTCATTTTATTATTATAAAAGACGCATTTGATAATACGGTGTACCTGTAACCGGAAACATGAAGAATCTGAGAGTGTGCCGAGGAATGATCGACAACTCGGTACAAAAGTTTAACGAAATTCCTCTTCTAGCCGTTAAGTCTGGGCGCCTTACTCTTTAAGAAGTCTTAAACACTATTTTCTCACCTTTTAGGTTGTTGTCTTTTATTTTTCTCATTACTGTTATGTCGTCGGTATGCACCTTTGATTTATTCTATTCTGTCAACAGTTTCAAATAGCCCGGTCTTTATTTAAGGATTGAAACTTTTTTATACTAGTAAAATTGCAAATTTTTGCCACTTGTGTTTCCGTTATTGTTATTTACTTATTAATTTTTAATATATCTGTTTATTACGCTTATAAGTAATTTTTCTCAGTTAATATTTGATCCTCTGCAAGATATACGAAAGCTGAATTTAGAACTTGTCATAATGATAATCTAGTTAAAAGTTTCGCATAAACTGCCGATTTAAGTACATATGCTCGTAATATTGTAAAATAGTAAAAACTAATTATTTCAAGAACGCATTAAATTTATTTTCGGTAATTATGAATTAATTATTACTGAAATTGACACTGAAAAAAAAAAAAAAAGAAAAAAAATGCATCAGGCAATTTGTAGTTTTTCGGAACGATGCTGACATACTTTTTGTATTTTAAGCGCGAACAACTGTATAAAACCTTTTTAATGCTTTTTGTAACAGAACCGTGTAAAAGTTTTTTGTATTCCTTGTAATTACATAGGTGACACGGGGTAAATGGCTTCAGATTCGCATGCAGATAATGTTAGACGTTATCAGATGAGCTGTCCTCTTGCTGTTTGCTGCATAACCGCCTTTTATAACAAAAAATTTACCCTTTTCTCTTTTATGTACAATAATAGAAGGAAAACATCGAAACTCGTTGCAAATTCATCGTTTTCAAATGCTTTACACGGAAATTATTAAGTGACGAAACCACGATCGGTGTACTGCGACAATTCAAAAACAAACCTTTCCGTTGTGAAAGTACAAGAATAGCTGACGATAATTTTCGGGTGACGGATGGGGGGGGGGGGGTGATAACAGTTCTATATGAGATTTGTAGTAACCAGGTAAGGAAGTATTTAGTTTGTTGTATTTTTGGAAATGTTAAAAATTCGGAACTACCGCTAATAGAATAGGCGACTGAAACAAATGGAGTTTATCTGCAGTTTATTGCAAAGTATGTGCAGAAAATTTGAGAAAAAAATGATAATGATACTGATCGTCGGCTACGCATATGAAGCATTTAAAAATCAGAATAATTTGTCCATATAGAAAGTATTTGCTATATTCTTGAATTTTCTAACTTATACTATATTGATGCAATAAATATCTAAGTAATTAATAAATATTTGAAAAATTATTTTCATTCATTAGTTATCGCTAGCCAAAGTTTTCGTAATGTATATTTGTGTATATGTGTATAAGCAAAAGAAATTATATCAATAACACGTTTTGTAACAAAGCTCCTTTTTCTATGTTCCATGCTTACCCTTTCAAGGATATCGGTAAGTAAAATAATATATAGATATATATATATATATATATATATGTAATTCGTTATTTTTATTATACCGAATAAACGCTTATTATTAAAATAATACATTTTTGGTCTCTTTAATTCCGATGGGTTTTAGCGATAATTACAGACTAAATATATTATTACCGACTTCTAAAAAGAAAAAGTTTATACACGTTCGTCGCGTATGTTTTTTTTCATCTTTGTTCACGCATAATAACTCGTATTCATATGAACCGATTTTACTGATTCGTTGTCCATTAAAAATAGTACCACCATTTAATTAGGTGCCGTATGAGTATTGATGGAAATCGGTGAAAATAAACTGAGTATTCGTTTTAATAAACGTGAAGAAATGTGGTCCTTAAAATGATATATTTTTTTTTTTTCATATTTTTTATTAGTATAGCAGAGCCGATTGAATTAAAAATTATACTATCAAATTGAGGAAATTAGCACGTAAATATAGCTTTTGATGTTTTTAGTTTAAAATAATAAGAAAATCGAATAAAATACGGAAAATAATGAGATGAAAAAGTTGATGTTTAGCAAAAGAAAAAAATTTAAGCGTAATAATGCTAAAAATTGTAAAGCAAAGTTACTTTATAAAACCGAAAAATACCAACTTCAAGATTTATTATAAAAATTTAAATAAAAGCATTAAAAAGTAAAAGATAATTATTATTCGATAAAATTTATATTTCATAGAGATATAATATTATCGTAATTCTTATAAAACATTACCTTTTTATCCGATAAAAAAAAAGAAAATATTTCACAGTGATATACCTTAAGTGACGATATTATCGTAATTCTTATGCAACATTTTAATTAGAGTCGGAATTCATATTACAATATCTAGGAACAATTTGATGAATATTTAATGCACTTTTTTTTAATTATTACTTTAATATGAATTTAATGTCGACTGCAAAAAAGTTGATGTTGTATAAGAATTACGATAATCACTCTGAGTTATATCACTCTGTAATATATTTTTCATCGAATAGTACATAATTATTTTTTACTTCTTAGTGCGTTTTTATTAAATTTTTATAATAAATTTTGTAGTCGGTATTTTTTCTTTCTTTTTAATTTTAATAATAAACATTTATTCGTGAATATTTTAACTACATCGACAGTTTGCTAACTGCAATTTTAAAAAGCAACTGAACGAAATTCCTTCGCCCGTTCGAAATTCCTTATCATTTCCCGAACTTTTTGTATTTATATATATACGTATATTTAATTTCTCAGTGATATAGCCTGTGTTAACGTGAAACGTGAACTACTCTGCGTACGATATGCACACAATAATCTGTATCTCCTTTTAGCGCGCTGTTTACACGTTCCTAGTCGCGGTATTAAATAATTTCGGGATTCATTATTGATTTATTTATTTACTTTTTTTGACGAATATATTCATTTACCAAGTGTCAAAATTTGCTGATAGTGAAATGTTTGCAGCGATTATCTGATTGATTGTTTAACGTGTTTGTATTTATTTTTAATTATGAACTGCATAAAATATTTGCTCAATCCAATACATAAATATGTAGACCGCAGATGAACAGCTGAATAAAGCCATTCGAAATTATAAGACTAAACACGGGCCGCGAGATTACCGATCTGAAGTAATTACTAATTAATTCGCCCACGCAATGCTCTTTCGTTATCTAGACACGCGGTAGCGTGTCAAGCCAAGTTCAAGCCGAGAAAAAGTAACTGGCGACGACGCAGCAGCCGTGTGTATATTTACACGAACCATTTGATATTAACCCCTTAATAACTTAATATTTAATTAAACATAAACACATGGCATTTGGTTTATGTATTAAAACCCCCCTTAGATTAACTAGAACCCCAAACTTCATATAAATACAACTCAAATGGTTATCGAGATATTAACGTCTAAAAATCGTCATTTTTATCACTCATTAACATATAGATCAAAAACCTAATCCACTTCCAGGTGACCTAGAAAGTTGAAGTTTGGCATTCAGCTGGATAATTGTGTGTATACAAAGGAAAAAATCTCACAAAACAGTGAAATTTTCATATTTTTTACCTAATTTCGTTCGTTTATTTTAATTTAGTTTATATCACAGTTAGATTGTGCTAGATGTAAAGTTATCAAATTTAAGAAACGCCGGGAATTGACAAGTTTCACTGCGTTTTAGAAAAACAACTGGCTCGTTGATCTTTTAACCGTCAACACGTTGTTGTTGTTTAACTTCGTTCGTTTCGTACGTCGCTTCGAAAAACGCTCTTTTGCGTCATTTCGTATGTTTATTAATCTTTTTTCGCGCTTTATTTTATATTTGCTCCTTTTAATCGTATTTGAATTTGAATTAATAATAATAATACTTTCTTTACAAAAAGTAATGATATCCCATCAAAAACATAAATGTTTAAAAAATGGGAGCCAAGTATTCGATATTAAGAATATGCGTGGTTATCGACTTCGCCGACAAAAGAATTGAGATCTAAATGGGTACCAAGTTCTGTAGATGATCCTGAAATTTATTTATAAGAACATACACAACGTTCTAAAATTAAAACACAATTTCTTATTTTTTTCGTAGACAACACAATGTTTGCTATTTAAAAATATATAATATCTTAAATTTAAACCGTGTCGAATTATTTACACAAAGCGGGTTAATTTAGGATAAATTAAAGTTCACGTTGACTTGGCTAGTTTTTATCGGCAAATAAAATTTTTAGAACAGTAAGATATGTTGACCTTACAATATAAAAACAACATCAACAGTTTCCCCTTCATTATGATTTTATGCAGACATTCGTGGACTATGCCGAAGCATTTGTGGCCATGATTGTTTGTTATAATTATTGTATATGATGATTGTGATTCCTGTTCCATTAATTTTCTGATCAGTCAAGTACAGATACTCTATGTATCTTGGGCTCAGTCCGGGCAATTTCTTTTTCCTAAAGATTTTATTCAGCCATTCGTTGGTAATGTTGAATATTTACGGCCATGGTTGTCCGTAACCTTTTTCCTATTGAATTATTATGGATCTTTTATTAGTTGGAATTATTCCTACGTCAACTGGTTAGTGGCCAAATGGCTTGATAGTTAATTAAAGCCGGGGCCAAAAAAAAAAAAAAAATTTGTGCATAACATAGATAAGTTGATTAGCCAAATATAAGATAACTTGTATAAACACTAGTCCGGTGAAATCGTGAGATGTAATTTATCCTAAATTATCTGCTTTGTGTAAATCATTCGGCACTGTTCAAATTTAAGATATTATATATTTTTAAATAACAAACATTATTGTCTATGAAAAAAAACCAAGAAATTGTGTTTTAATTTTAGAATGTTGTATATTCTTATAAATCAATTTCACAGGATTATTTACAGAACTTGGCACCGATTTAGATCTCAATTCTTTTGTCGGCGAAGTCGATAACCACCCATATTCTTAATATTGAACTTGGCTCCATTTTTAGATTTATATTTTTGATCGGATATATTTAAATCGATCACAAACAGGCGCAAAACAAAATTTAACGTATAATACACTTATGGAACGTTATTGTGCTGCAGGTTTTATTACCGTATGCTGTGTATGGATTTCATTACAAAAAACCGGGGGAAGATTGGCAATAATATTCAGAGCAGTTAAGGAAATCGAAAGTCGTATGCCGGTGAATAATTTGGCTAGGAAAAAATACCGCAGAATAGTGTGAAATAGTGTGAAATCGGAGTAATTACCATAGTTACCACGGTCAATCCGGTAAATCCATCTGGTATACATTGAAACAGGCGCTATATACCATTAAGAGAAAAATTCAACGAGGTCGCTCAATTTCATCTGGACGTTTATTTCATACTGACTGGCGACACACGTAATTAATGGACCACCTATGGCTACTTATGTTGTCAGAGAAAATTGTAAATTCGCCGAAAGATACTGCGCTATTTATATAAAATCCGAACAGTGCCGTCAGGGGAATTAATATTCCGAACAATTTGTAACTCGCGAAAAGTCATTTGAATAATTTGTAGGCTTGTTTGCAAACGTTTTAACGTGGCTTAGGCTGCGTTAATGAAAGTGGTCTTAATAGCCGCGTGATGATATTAATATTTAAGTGAGTAATTCTTTGAATACTGCGACATAGAGGCGCAAATATACGATTAGTAACCGGTCAAGTGGTCTATAACTTCAGAGAAAGAAAAAACAACACAAAACAGAATAAGGTAAAAATACGTGTTTATAGTAGACGAAATTCGTCTTTTATTTTTGGTAAAAACCACGTGACAATTTTTTTCCATCGACATTTCGAATATTTTTCTTTATTCATCATCAGAATACTTACTCTGATGACGAATGAAATAATTTGAAACGTCAATAGAAAAAAATTGTCACGTGCTTTTTACCGAAAATAATAGACCAATGGTAATTCAAAAAAGCCGCGAAAGTTTCAAATCATTTTTAGTACATTGAACTTTTCTTCCCTAATAATAACTGTCATTTAAAGGTATTAAATCCTATCATCGATATATATATATATATATAAATTACAACGTAATTCTTAGGCTAACCCCCATTAGAAAAAATGTTCCAATTTTATATAACGTTTGTTATATTTTATAGGATTTTTGTGATTGTTATTTTAAAAATGTCACAATTTTTTGTAACGAAAAAATGTCTTAATTTTATATAATGAAAATTAAATGTTAGGATAGGGATTTTTGTGATCATGTTATTTTTTTTTTATGTTGATGCCAGCATTACGTTGTAAATTTTGATCATTCTATACAAAGTATAGAAGAGAAAGAGACAGAAATGAAAGCAAGAGTGGTCAAGGGACACAGGCCCTTGCGAGGCCAAAATAGCCGAGTTATATATATACATATATATATATTTATATTTATATATTGAAGAAAGGAAATTGATATTTGCAACTTTTATTTAGAAATCGACTCGAATTCTTTCTCTAAATGAAGCAAATATTTTCACCACCCAAGACTTGTAGAGGATTTAGGATTTGGATCGCGCTCGCAGCATGTTGTTCGGATTTGTCCGATCTTTCAAAATTTTACAAGTTTTACATGGATTATAGCCACGTAAACAGAGGTTACATTTCATTTAGTCCTTGAACGGAAGCTGCTAGTTCGAATTTTCACGTCATCGGTAAAGTTTTCTCTGGAGACTTTTCGAAGAGACTGAGTAGGAACGGTGAAAATTAAAAAATCAGCGATGAAGCGAACCTAAGGCGCGCCCTAATTTAAAATCGGACGCCGAAAAATCGGTTATTTATTTTTAATCTGTTTTTGCTTTTCTTTCTTTCTTGAAATATATGCGCATAAAAAGTTACGTACGTTTCAACGGATATTATGAAAAAAGTTTTATAAAATTTTTCCAGTAAATGTGTAGAGGGATAAGATGAAGTGTGCAGGAAGTAGGGTGAAAAGAGGGAACCGGAGTTTTCGGGAAGGGGCGAATTAGACGGGACATGCAGCGGTCTAGTTTATTATTAATGCGTACATGTATGCGTGTAGTCGAAGTTGCCCCACGATGCTTTTGACAGCATGACATATTAGAGGCGGCTGGAAATTTATTTTGCATTTGTTAGTTACAGATAGTAGCGAGATACTGCAAATAGCAGAGTGGCGACAAAGAGGGCTTAACTAAAAGTAAGCTTAGTTGCCCGCTGGAAGTTAGCTGCGTTTAGATACCAACGTCAGTTGTGTTCGGGTTACTCTTTCTATGTTACACGCCTATAATCTAGGATAGGCTTTTTACCCATCAAAAGGTACTTTTTGTCTAGGAAACTTTTAACCCACTTATAATCTTGTTTTCGTTCGTATTAGTTCTAACGACAGCATCGGAATTTTTCACATCCGTCCTCCGCGCCCGGACTGATCTTTGCTATGTTACAGCAGCATTGTTAGGTATTTTATACGACGATGCTTATCGGTTAAGCGCTGCCTCCTCGTCCCAAAAAAAAATCCTATCGAAGCCATCTTGTTTTTTGAGTGCAATAAATTCGGCGTGACGAGTTATTTTAATTAACCGGCTCTTTTTCTGTACAATAATACTAATAGTAGTTCGAGATAAGTAATCTTTCTGGTAATGGAAGGCGTAGGAAAACAACTTACTAAATGAACAATGTAAGAGTCTCCATTTATTCCGTTTTATAAATCACATACGCATCGACATACAAACTTATACACCACGCCGTTGAGACATGACCCTCTGCATAATTCTTGTGAATCGGTTTCGGTCAGTGCTAAATAATAAGGATCTGTTGTGAAAACAACGTCCTAACAAGCCGTTCTATCCTGGGCAGCCAATACCGTCTCATGTAGTATTAATGCAGTTATTGCTTCTAATTGATCAACCCAGCGTGTCTGTGGTCTTGATCTTTTTCCATCAATTTTATATGGCGTTCGAGCGAATCTACGTCCCGTACCGTATGTCCAAAGAAGCTGGGAACCTTCGTCTTATTATTTCGGATAGGCGCAACTGTATGCCAAATTTTTTAACTAGTAATCGTTTGTAATTCGGTCATTTCAAGAAATGCTCAGCATTCTCCCATAGGACCACATTTCAAACGCATTTATTCTGCCGAGGTCCGATGCCGTAAGTGTTTCACCTGCGTAAATCACGATTGAAAAGCTCTGTTTTTTTTGTTTTTTTTTTTTCTTTGTTTCGAGAATGATAAATATGTTTCTTAGAAAGATAATTTTAATTAAAAAGGTTATACACATTAAGAAACAAGGAGGCTATCAGGAAAGAGTTTATGAACAGTTTATAAAATACGTGAATGCTATGAGGAAAATTGCCAAAAAGGAATAAAGAAAAACGATGACTGTAGTGATGAAAGCAATGTGATATTTGAAGCTCAGTTAAATTTAATAAATATTTCAGTAAAAAAAAAGAAAATGTCGGAGGAAATGACTTTTTCAAACGAAGACATGGTATTGAATAATTGAATATTCGCGAGTAATTAATTACGCTTAAACGTTGAATTATAATAATATATATATATATATATATATATATATATATATATATATATATATATATATATATAATTCTTTATAATAATTTATGCTTTTCAAATATTTGATTAGGAAAATTCGTAATTACGCAATGCATATTAGTAATGTTCCATAAAAAAATATAAAGGAAAATTACATAATGAATGCTTTGCAACGGAAGTTTTAACAGTTGCTACCGGAAATATTTAAATTCAAATCTTAAACCTTCGCTAACTACTACGGCTTGCTGCCGTGAAATGTACTCGATGATTTTGCTTTTGATTTCATTAGAGTAACATTACCAAAAGAAAGAACAACTAAATCGAGGAAATAAATCATTAATCGAAAAATAAAGTTTTCATTATAAAAAAGGAATTAAAATTTTAAACAGGTATACGTGGGGAAGCCACCGGCAACGGTTAGCGAGTAAGTAAATGGGCAGCTTATAAAATAATCAAATGGTACGATGAAAATTGTAAATAAAGAGTAAAAAACACATGATTACAATGGTTAAAGCTACGAGGACTCCAAAAATGGCGCGCTCAGTTCACTCTTAATGAATATTTTAGAAAAGGAGGTACAAACTTTAAAATAAAATAAATATTAAAAAAATATTTTTTTTAATAAATACACCTCTGCATGTGTATATTCTAAATGAAACAAAAAATTTTTTATTAATTTCTAAACATTTAAACAGGTAATAAGCTTCGGTGGGTTAACAGCTGATATATAGGTAAATGAAAGTCAGACTGTCTGCATATGCGTGGTAACCTCACAAACTCCTGATTTTGTTCCGGCTTTCACTAGTGGACAGACTGGTAATCAGCTGAAACGATTCCAGTTAAAAATACATCGTTTTCCAGAGATGAAAAGCACCTTTACATAAATAATTAAAAACCGAGAAAAAAAAAAAAATAAATAATAATAATTATTCCTATTTTAAGTGTGAGGAACTGAGCGGGTAAAGCTGTTAAAGTAAATGATGCGAGAAAATTGATGAATGAGAAATAAAAAAAAAACAGATGATTGTAATAATGACATCTATGAAACAGCCAGGAATGGGAGCAGTTGATTGTGATATGGATATTTTGACAAAGAACGTACAAATTTACTGTTGAAACCAGCAAGTTCACCTGCACTCGGTTTGAACGACCGCCTGCACATCGCTTGTGTCAAGTTCAGTTGGAACACTGCTTAACTGCTTGAAGGAGTTCGATTAAAGGCATCGGCGTTTGTAAACTAACGAGTTTTGCTCCCAGCTGGTTAGGCGTTCACATATTATAGTTCAGCATTGTGTTCCTCAGAACTCCCGTCAGATACGTCTTCTGCCGCTTTGCAATAAAATTAATTTACCTCTATTGAAGACGAAGAATTATTGTAGACAAATAATAGCCGACGAATTACGTGTGAATATTTTCGGTCGATATGGGGTAACGGTTTTCCGTTGGACAAACGTTCTACTTTATTGTCAGCTGTGTGCCGGTATAGTCTCGCGGTACGTATCTTCTTTTTATGATCGACAAACTGTATCGTAGGCTGTTCTGTAACACTGACAGTAATGAAAAGGCCGCATTGAATATGTCGATTCCGATGTAGAACATGGACTATGGTTTTTTTTTTGTAAGTTTCCAAGTCCATTTTTAAGTTAAGTTTGCCTTTGAAAAGATTTGCATATATGTCTCGTGTGAGGGAGAAGGGGGATACTTTTTCAGTCTTGTTTTGTTTTGGAAAGGAGCTAACGCGCGAATATTTCTAATCGTCATTTCGGGCCGTTCATTATTGTAATAGTTTCATTGTCTTAGCCACTCTTATCAGCGTAGAAATCAATCCCATCAAAAACATGAAGACATATTAGTAGGAGGGCCCTGTGTGCTGCAGTAAGTTTTTCTTGCCACTTCTTCCCCTCAGCCATACAGGTCCGAAGTGGCGGTAGTTTTAGAGTTAGAGGACAGACGGACTCGATAAATTAACTTTCAAAAAGTGTGCTCACTTTGTAAGTCTATTTTGAAGAATAAACGATTTTAATTTGAATGTTAAATTTGAATTTGAATGAATAATAATAATAGTTTTCTTACAAAAAGTAATAATCAAAAACATAAAAAATCGGAACCAAGTTCAATATTAAGAATATACGTGGTTGTGTCGACTTGGCCGACAAAATCCCCTGAAATTTATTTATAAAAGCACGCAACATTCTTAAATAAATTTAAAAAAAAAACGTTTTCTTGTTGTTTTCATAGACAACAATGTTTACTATTTATTAAAAAAATATAATATCTTAAATTTGAACAGTGTCGAATGATTTACATAAAGCAGATAATTTAAGATAAATTCTAACGATTTCACTTGGCTAGTTTTTACCAGCAAACCAAATTTTTAGAATGTGTTTTACAATATAAAAACAGTAACTTGCGCATAACATAAAGAAGATAAGTTGATTAGCCAAATATAAGATAACTTGTATAAACACTAGTCCGGTGAAATCGTGAGATGTAATTTATCCTAAATTATCTGCTTTGTGTAAATCATTCGACACTGTTCAAATTTAAGATATTATATATTTTTAAATAACAAACATTATTGTCTATGAAAAAAACCAAGAAATTGTATTTTAATTTTAGAATGTTGTATGTTCTTATAAATAAATTTCAGGATTATCTACAGAACTTCCATTTAGATCTCAATTCTTTTGTTGGCGAAATCGGCAACCACGCATATTCTTAATATCGAATACTTGGCTCCCATTTTTTAAACATCTATGTTTTTGATGGGATATCATTACTTTTTTCAAAAGAAATTATTATTATTATTCATTCAAATTCAAATTCAAATCGTTTATTCTTCAAAAAAGATTTACAAAGTGAGCACACTTTTTGAAAGTCAAGTTATCGATTCCGTCTGTCCCCTAACTCTAAAACTACCGCCACTTCAGACCTGTATGGCTGAGGGGAAGAAGTGGCAAGAAACCCTTACTGCAGCACACAGGGCCCTACTAATATGTCATGTTATTTTCATCTCTTTTTTTACAAGTATGTCAAAATCAGTATACAATGTTAATTTCCTGCGATGTGCTGGAATCGCATTGATCCATAATATATGACTTTATCATTAAGATAGTCATCTATTTTATAATAAGCTTTGTCAAGCATGCTTCACAGCAATTTTAAATTTATTTTCTGGTAGGTCAAGTATCTTGATTGGAATTTTATTATAAAAACGCACACAAAGCCTTAAAGCGCGCTAGCTGTTAATAAAAATCGATTGCTTGGACGTAAGAATTAACTGTTTTCTGATTTTTTTCCCCCTTTGTTGTATACACAAAATTACCCAGCTGCACGCCAAATTTCAACCTTCTACGACACCTGGAAGTGGGTTAGGTTTTTGATCTCAATCAGCGATGAAAATGCCGATTTTTAGACATTAATATCTCAATAACCGTTTGAGTTGTATTTACGAAATTTTGGAGCGTTCTAGTTAATCGAGGAGGTTTTAAATAAATAAACCGAATTTCACGCGTTTATGTTAAATAGATTTTTAATTATTAAGGGGTTAACTCCAAATGGTTTCTTGTAATAAAACACACTGCTGCTGCGTCGTCGCCAGTTACTATTTCTTGGCTTGAACTTGACTTGACACGTTTCTGCGTGTCTAGATAAACAGCTTCCTTGCTTTAAGTTGTTCGCAGCCGCGGTCGGTTCGACCCAAATAATTGATTCGATGAAATTTTCTTCCTAAGTATGATGCTTTGTTTTTTTATTTTTAATAATTTGTGAGTCCCACAAGGCCAAGCCCGTCTGTAGGCGGTTCCCAACATAATTATATCGTTTATTCATAAAGATTTACATAATCTTAAATCTAACTCCGTCTAATAGAACACGCCATATAATACTCTAAAACTTATAATAAACCAGTATTGTAATACATTATTTATATATCTACAAAGAAACCGATACTCTCTCAACAACTACCTAAATCTCAAGTTAATCTGAAAAATTACGCAAAATTCAATTCTCTTCTAGTTAATGTAATATGTTGTGTTTTCAACGTTAGCAATGTTTATTTTAAACCTTAATAAAAAATGTAACAAAATAAAAACACTTAATATAGGACGGAGCTTGAATCAGCGGTAAAAATGAAAAAATGACGACGACTGACATACAGTGAGCAACATAAACATTGAGACAAAATTTTTAAAAAATGAAAAGGGCGATATACGGGGGAGAAAACCTGGTATAATATCGAATTTATTGAAAAACGAACAAATGAACACTACTGATCACAAATATGATAAAAAAATAAATAAAAAACAAACGTAAAGCAAAAAATTACGGCCGATACGAAAAAAGTCGGTAACGAGACAGCAACATAAACATTGAGACAGCGTGACTCATTTTATTACCGACGACGCTGGGTTTTTCCTGATTCACTGCAAACGCTAATAATGCATGCATGCGCGTGAACAATACTCTTTAGGTTGTTTAACAATTATTTTATAGCATGCAGCTACCTAGTACGTACGTATACATTTAAAATTTTTGCGCGTTCGAAATAAAAATGTCAAAAAAGTCAAACACTTCGTTTGATAAGCGTCAACTAGTGCTGTTCCATCATGTGAAAGGAAAACCGGTTCAAGAGATTACTTCTCTATCAAAAAATGTCGCGAGCTACTGTTTACAGCATTATTAACAGGTTCAATAAAGGAAGCAGAATCAATTTTATGAAGCCATCCGGACGACTGCGAAGCTATCGGCTCAAGATGGGCGTTTTACAGTGCTTTGTGTCACAAAAAATCCAAAAATAAGTGCCCCTAAAATTGCTACCCAATTATACGCAAGAAGTAGCCGTGCAATTTCGGGGCAAACGATACGCCGAGTTCTTAAAAAGACAGGTTATAATTCGCGCACCGCTAGATGCAAACCTTTTATTAGTGCGGTGAATTAGAAAAAACGCCCAGGATTCGCATTAAAGTATAGAGTGATGTTACTAAAAATTTCTGGAATAATGTACTCTTTTCTGATGAGTCGAAATTCAATATTTTCGGAAGTGATGGAAATGGAAAAGTGTGGAGAAAGCCGAATACCGAATTAGAAAAAAGAATCTCAATATAACGGTTAAACACGGTGGTGGAAATGTCATGGTTTGGGGGTGTTTTGCAGCTTCCGCTGTCGGCTCGCTGGTATTTATTGATGATAAAATGAATGCCGATGTGTATATTGATATATTGTGGCACAATTTACATGCGCCTGCTGAAAAATTGTGCATCAGGAAAATGTTTAACTTTTATCAGGATAACGATCCTAAACACAAGGCGCATAAAACGCGCCTATGGCTGTTACATAAATGCCCGCATGTACTCGAGATGCCACCTCAATCACCCGATTGTAATCATTGTAATCCAATCGAACATATATGGGGTTATTTAGATCGAGAGGTTCGGAAAACTCCCATTACTAGTGCCACCCATCTCAAACAGCGGTTGCAAGAAGAATGGGCTCAAATTCCAGTATTATATTTTGAAAAACTGGTTTCGTCGATGCCGCAACGCTTGAGAGCTGTAATTCAAGCAAAAGGTTTGAATACAAAATATTAGGAAGCAGTTATTTTAGAATTTTTCGTGTTAAATTTTAGTTCTCAATGTTTATGTTGCTGTCTCAATATTTATGTTGCCTATTTTTTTCGTATCAGTTGTAATTTTTTTGTTTTACGTTTATTTTTTCTTTTTCTTTTTATCATATTTATGATCAGCGGTGTTCATTTGTTAATTTTTCAATAAATTAGATATTTATACCTGCTTTTTTTCTCCGTATATCACCTGTTTCAATTTTTTTCAACCTTTGTCTCAATGTTTATGTTGCTCACTGTATATAAATTTTGCCAAACCTGTAATATTAGAGGAACATCGCATACGCGTCATGATATTAATATAGACACGACGGTTTCAAAAAATTATGAAAGATATAAATCAACAAAGAACAATTTTACATTAATAAATTCAACAATAACGAAATATTAAACACGCAATTTCCGCACAATAATCATTTATTAAATATTTAGTATAATTAATTCAGTTTGGGAAAATTTTTTATTTTGTTTTTGGATTTTTTTTAAATTTTTTTTTTAATTTTTTATTTTTACATTATTTTTTAAATTTTTAAATTCAGCTTTTATATAATTTCGTTTGTTCCGAATTCTCTTTATATTATTAAATGTTATAAACAATGATTATGGAGATCTTTGATATCCGAAACTAGTCGGCTATTTTTTTAACTTTTATAATTTTTATAATTTATTGTGAATATATTTTGTGTTTGCTTCAATTTATTTTTCGTAATCAGAACACGAAAATGATTGAAGGTAACTTTAATTATAGTCTTTTATTAAAAATTGAGCTGCTGGAGAGTTTCGCTATATAAATCGGATTAAATATTTAATTGGGTGTCTTGTACAAAAAAAATCAAATCTCTCTCGACCCTTCTTAACATTACTATTTGATGTTATTAGAAGCTGTTTTCGTTGTGATGTCGGGGTACATTTTAAATAATCGCTTAAGCGAAACTGCTATTTTGGCAATGGATTTTTCAGTCAAGTAACCAAAACAAGTGTGCACATTTGTCTGAAAATTAACGTGCAAAGTGCGAATCCTTTCATGCATATTTCAATGTGCAATTCAAAAAACAAACAAAAACAAAAAGAAACAACACGAAACAAAAAAAGAACGGTGAAAAAGAGCAATTCTGAAACGCTACTCGCTGACGGAACATATTTATTTGACAGCTTAAATATAACGACATTAACTAAAGTCAACAGTGGAAACTGTTTCTTTGACTCAGTTATGAAAAATTTAATGCGAAAGTGTGGATGTGACGTTTCTGTTGACCGAAAATATACTACGCTTAAGAAAATCGCGATATGTCTAACCAGTTTTATGTTTTATGTAAGAAAAGACTCGAGAACGGTAACTGTGAGTTTTTAGATGGGACAGATAAGTATAACGTGGAAAATCGAAAAATTGTAAAAAAGTAACAGTTGATATACGAGCTTCTTTCGCATTTATCTTTAGAGACAGCGTGAAAGCCGCTACGGAAACCGGACCAGGAAAGGCGAATAAGAGCAACGAGGTAAATGTTATACATTTATATAAATACCTATATATATATATTTTATATATAAATACCTATATATATTTTATTATATATATATATTTATTTATATATATATATATATATTTATATATATATATATATATATATATATATATATATATATATATGATATGTGTGCTGTAGACTTATAAATATGGTACATTTCTTCTACAAATGGAAGCTACCATAAATATATACGATGAGATGATTTTACGGGTTCGTAGCGATACGGCTACACTTACAAGAGGAGCTGGTAAAAGAAATAAATTTTCCGGCCATGTCGAAATTGTGTGTGTGGAGTAAATTTTAACAGTTGAGATACAGCGCTTGAACTTTTCGATTCGGCCGCATGATTATAGAGCGTTTGTTTTAATCATTTAATGCGACAACTGGGGGGTAGTCGAACATGTTACTACTGGCTACAGAAAAAGTTTAAAATGCATTTGATCCGGTTATTTTTAAATTAGTCGATTGCTCGTCTCATTATCACGATAATCTAACGTGTAGAAATAATACATGTAGATTATGCGTAAAATTAACAATAATATACCGAACAAACGCTTACATCTCTGCTAGACTATATATACAATTTCGTGAAATTGGCGATTTTTCTTTTCCCAGATCGCGTGATACCTGTAATTAGTTTTATTTTGACTGCTACAATTCTTGTTCAGTTTATTACCTTTTTAAATTTCGAATGATTCCTCGTATCATGGTCCGTTGTAATTAACATTAAAAAAAAATCCGTGAAAGAAACACAAAATGTATGTTATTGTTAAACTAGGATATATATATACATATATATATATATATATATATATTAATTACAACGTAATTCTTAGGATACCCCCCATTCGAAAAAATGTCCCATTTTTATGTAACGCAACATGTCCCAATTTTATGTAACGTTTGTTATATTTTATAGGATTTTTGTTATTGTTATTTAAAAAATGTCACAATTTTATGTAACGAAAAATATAATGAAACAATATCTTAATTTTATGTAATGAAAGTTAAATGTTAGTATAGGATTTTTGTGATTATGTTTTGTTTTTCTTTTTGTATTGATGCCAGTAAGAATTACATTGTAAATTTTGAACATTTTATACAAAGTATAGAAGAGAAAGAGACATAAATAAAAGCAAAGAGGGTCAAGGGGCACATCCCCTTGCGGGTCCAAAATGGCCGAATTATATATATATATATATATATATATATATATATATATATATATATATATGTATATATATATATATATATATATATGTATGTATATATATATATATATACGTATGTGGAGTTTTCTTACAATTCCGTAATGTCTAAACTACATAAAACGTTCGGTTAAAATGCAAAAAAAGTTCACTCATGATGCAAGACCTTTCATCGTTAGTTAAACACTTACGCATGTTTATAATATTTTAAAACAAATAAAAACGGAAAAACAAAAAATGTCGCAATCGCAATATCCAGCCAAATATTTACTCCCCGGGGTAAGTCATCATTGAAATGGCCGAGCTTAATTTAAAGGTTTGAATCTGCTTCCGAATAGAGGATCTGACCGGTCCGAAATGACACACTGGATGTATATTATTTGAAAAAGCGAATAATAATAATAAACAAAAATTGACCAATTCAGTTGTGCATATCAGTTAGGTCTTTCAGCCGAGCAGTTGAGAGTAGGTGTTTACATTACATGCCGTTTTTAATTTGGCTAAAATAAAAAAAAATAAGCCGCGGAAAGTCTAATTAGAACGGAGGCGCGATATTTCAAGTAATGGCCGAAATTCACTTTAAAATGTTACGAAAAAATGTATAAAACACTTCGGGTATCATCGTATTTTGTCCACTCGGTTATTTTAAGAGGTGGCCGGTCCCTTTTAGTTCGTTAACACATTTTATTCGTCTCGCCGGAATCTCAATTATCAAAAGAGACGTGATCATCTGTTGAAATTGAGACTATTTCAAGTCGGAAATCCGATACCAGTCCGCTAACCAGCTTTAATAAGTTTCGTCGTAAAAATTAATTGTTGGTTCGATATTTTGAACTATAGTTGTGGTCGTTGAAAAATTGGTCACCCCCCCCCAAAAAAAAACAATCGATTAACCACCTCGACGAAGCACTAATTTAATAATGGGTTAAAAGCAAAAAAAAAAAATAAAGAAATAAAAGAGAATTGCGAAACTGAAACGTTAAAAAAAAAATTTCGTTAGCGACAATATCTTTAATCGGAAAAAAAAAAAACAAATACAGCGGCAGTTTAACTGTTTCTCCGAAAAAAGAGAAATATTCCCATTTTAAATCTGCTGTTTTATTTCAAACGCCTAATTTTCTAAAGATTTTTAAAAATCCCTACGACAGCATATTGTCTTTTACGAACAGTGCGCAGAATAAGAAAAATTGCATTACGCTTTTGTACAACACACGTTCGAAAAATATGAAACACTCACGATTGCCGCCACGTTTATTTTGGGTAAAAGTTTTTCGGAAATTCATCACAAACTAGAACACCGACACACACACACACACACACACACACACACTGCGAAAAAAGTGTTACCTCGAAAAAATAAAATTAATAATTAATTTTTGCAGTTTTAATCGGCGACAACTGAAAGTTCTTTCGCAATATTACTATTAATAAAAATCCTTTGAATTTATTAAAATCGCCAATTCCATAGTTCGCACCGACCTTTGTATTGTAGTTTAAAGCAAGCCCTGACTTGTATTGAGCGCGACCGTAATAATTTCATATATATATATAGTAATTTATTACAAATACGATATTTGTAATAAATTAATATATTTTATAATTAACAAACAGGATGTTGAAAGATTCTTTATTAATATCATATATATTTCATCATCGAAACAGCTAAAGTCCCATTTAAGTTTCGAGCGCACATGGCCCATATGTCTGTTGTTGCTGCCATTAGTTCGTTTATTTCTGCCATTTCCCATCAAATCAAATTTTGATTAGTTAACTCTTCTTCCTATTGTTTCTGGGTGAGGTCCCTGAAAAGTCCCCCCCCCCCCAAAAAAAAAAGAAAAAAATGGCACATATGTCAACGTTCTACACCGAGAGGTGTTTCGTTATGTTTAGGATTATGAGACACGGGCGCGCAAAGCAGCTTATCGAGAACTACCTGATGATAACGTTTATTACGCGCAAGGATTTGTCATTCGGAAATTCGGCTCATCTGAAAAGATAAAAAAGAAAACCGAAAATCTTTTAATCAGTATTAATTTGCAAATTTCGTATTCCACATACATCGACAGGATAACGCGCCGAAGGGTAGTTGCTAAGAAGCCTATAATTAAGATTAAAACGTGCGTCTATCTAGTGGAAGTGAACCCCCGACACATTTCTAAATTGTCAAAGTTTCAGGGAAGAGATTAATAATATTACATACGGTCGTGAATGGGTTGAGATTTAAATAGACCAACAGCGAAGAGACACACATTAAGGTAATACAGAATTTACGTTAACTGGAGGAACGTCTAACATTCGGCAAAGAAAGTCAATTATGCTCCAAGGAGCTCTTTTGTAACTGTGAATGCGAACAACAGTTTCTCGGTCTGCACTAATTTCTGAATTCGCATTAACTAGTGAGACACTATGCTAGGAAAAAATTAATTTTTCACAGTGAAACATCTTACAACTTCACGCGTACACAATGAAAGCTGTTAAAGAGCCGGCACTAATGCTAAGTAAGAAGATCCGTGTAATTTTATCGCTGCGAGTTTCTCAGTCAGGCAGTAAACAGTGTCCTGCGTTTTCCTCCGCTTCGGGCGATGCTTAGTTCAAATTTGGGCACTCCTACCCTTCCATAATACAGTCGGGCGCACGATTTGGGGTGTGTATCAGAATAGTGTCGTACAATTTAAAAACCAAGTAGTTTCGCTTTTTTAATTAATAATTTTAAAAATGGAAAAAATTACAATGAAAAAATTTAATTTCTACGCGATAAAAGTGTATAGTAATGTGACATTGTTTTCGTACGATTTTTAACGTATAATTAATTTAATTTTTAATAAAAATTCGCGTACAGTAAACGAAAAACAATGAACGACGTTAAGCAGTTGTAAAGAGGTTCGAAAGAAAAGTTTTTGTAATGTAACTTTTCAGGGTCCTAGTGTTGTTTTACGGCCGTTATTTTTCAGTATGCGCAAAGTTGCGACTAGGAGCGGTTATTTCGAAAAATAAATATTCCATTTAGAACATAGAGAGCAGCCTATCACTAACTAAGTCGGTCGTTCGTATTCGGGGCTGTTCTCAGAGAAATCACCGGTTCGGTTCTCTTCCATCAGCCGTTTTATTAAGTAAGCTTTTCATATAACGCCAGTGGAGTTTTTCTTAGCATTATCGACGTAGGTGAACGGCGTTCCTGATTGCTGTTTGTTTATCCAGTTGAAATGCGCTAACGAACATTATTCAATTTTTGTTTCGGTTGAAGTTCGTCTCCTCCTAAGATGGCCGTTTTATTTTTCGGTATAACGAAGCATAATAAATTTGCGACCGCGCTCATCTTTATAGTCGGTCTTGATCGTTAGCAACGGATAATTCATTTCTGTACAGTATCATAATTAGTGTTTCGCGACGAAGGGGGGCTCTTCAGATTTTAGTAATTTCTTATTACGCCGAATTCTACGAATTATTCCGCAATAGTTATCGAATTTAGTAGTTTTTGCGATGGATTTAAAAATCCGTCAACCGGCCACGTTAATTGTTACCGATATATCCTGGGGAGCACTGGATCAAAATTCCACTACTCAATATTGGCACGCGGATTCGCAGTATACTCAGCGTCCAACACAGCTGAATATACCGGTAATACGTTTCCCATAATTTCTGCTGGTAGTTTTTTTTTCGGTTTTTGCTACTATTTACATCACTCGGTGGATCAAATGATCTAATTTCTCTGCATGTGTAATTGCTGGCACTGCTGATGCGTATTTCTGCGTTGGCATTAAAAAAACACACGCACATATATATACACAACGAATTGAGTCGGTTAAATGTTAATCTAGTCGTAACAAAGTATAATTGTATTTCAAAGCTCGGTATAATTCTTTCTAGAAATGGATTATATAATTCTTGTGCAAAATCTGTAAAAGTAAGTCTCATATATCCTTGATAGAGTATTATTGTGAAATTAAGCTTTTCATAATGTACTTAAGGGTCCCTAATGGGGATCCAATGAGAATACTAGGGCCAGTTCCTTTCTACTTTTGCATTATCCGCCTTTACTTTCCCAGAATGTGTAGTTTTTTTTTAAATTATTCCTTTTTCAATAGTGTTCAGAAGTACAATAAGTCATTTGAAAGAAATTTTTTTGTAATTACTCCTCGGTCAATTTGATTTATACCTTCAATATCCTTATTATTATTATTATTATTATTATTATTATTATTATTATTATTATTATTATTATTATTATTATTATTATTATTATTAATATTTTGTTACGCAGACGATACCGTGCTAATGGTAAACTCCCGCAAACAAGATATTCTTCAGAGTCTTTTACAGGATGACTTGTATAAAATCAAAAACTGGTTGCACCATAATCAACTATTTATTAATCTAAATAAAACTAAATTAATTATTTATAGTCACATACCACAATTTAAATTTAATGATTTCAAAATTTTTTGGGAAAATAATGCTCCCCTGTATAGAGTGTATGAGATAAAATATTTAGGCGTTCAACTAGACTGTAAACTGTTTTGGGATAAACATCCAATTTATCTTGCACCGAAAATTAGAAAATTAAATTATATATTTTACTATCTAAGCAAATTTTTCAATACTATACATCTCCGTAAACTATATATTGCTTTATACCAACCCTTATTAAGCTACGGAATCATGCACTGGGGCAAAGCTGCTGACCACCATTTAAAACATTTGATTCAACTCCAAAAAAATGTTGTAAATCTACTTGGCAGAGATCTGGACACAGTTGTAGATTATAATATTATAAATCTTTCAAAACTCTATGAATTACAACTACTTATGTTCGTTCTTAAAAATAAAACAAAATTTAATATTTCGGTTATGCAAAGTATTACTAGATCAGCGGGCGAAGAATTAGCAGTATTACCGAATATTAACAAATACCACATCCGAAATCAATCTATATATATGGGTCCTAAACTTTTCAATTCTTTACCTTCCACTTTAAAAATACAACTAAAAAACTACAAAAAGCGTCGAAAAATTCTTTTATCATACTTACTACCTTAACAATAGCACAGATAAGGAAAAATAAAATTAGAAACGAGAGTAGAACTAAGGAAAGAAAGAAACAGATAAGACATGAAGAGGGAAAAGGAAAGGGAAAAACAAAAAAAAAAAAAGCTCACCAAATTTTAACTTATTTAATATTCAACTTACTACTTCTGTAATAGTAAGTACAGTTTTTGTATATACGTATTTAATTAGAGTGCACATATGTATAAGAATGTCTAAATGTATAAATGCATCTGATTGTATGTATGAGTGTGCATGTTACATATAATTGCAGTTTTTAATATTACTTTGTTTAAGAAACTTTTATTTTAGTTCAAAATTTTTTATTGTTTACATATTTTGTTTAAAAAATTTTTATTTTGGTTCAAAATTTTTTTTTATTGTTTACATATTTTGTTTAAAAAACTTTCATTTTATTTTGTTCCAAAATTTTTTATTTTTTTGGTTGTTTTCAATAGCCATCGCTCGCGCAAACTTGCGCATAGATGGATTATATATAATAATAATAATAATAAAAACTTGAATTGAAATTGAATTGAATTATTATTATTATTATTAGTGGTATTATTATTTTTTAGAAAGGTCACCGTCAATTTCGACCATCAAATTAATGCAATAGTCAAATTTTGCATTCCTATTGAAAACCAAAATACTGCTATTTAATAATTGTTTTTGATCTATTGATCTATACATTATACATACAGTGGCGGCGACAGGGTGGTGCGAGCGGTGCGACCGCACATGCCGGCATCATGGAGGGGGCGCCAAATTCAATAGACTACTAAGAGCTACTGTGTACTGGAACGCGTCGACTAGTCATCGACTTTGAGGCATAGCTCATGAAATAAATTTAGCTATTCTTAATCTCTCGTCTGGATTTGAAAATATTACGAATGATATATTAGTTATAGCATCATCATCATCATCATCATTTATGGGAGAGTACAATTATGATGATATTTCAAAATGGTTGCTTATCGACTCTGCTACAAGAGATGAAATAATCATTCGAGGTCCGGTATGTAATAAAATGAACGATGAAAACCATCCAAGGCAGTATGACGGTCGTCATTTTTTAAATAGCACTTTGAAAGACTAATGCAAAATGGGGAAACATTCAAAAGAAGATAGCTCGTATACTCTAAATCGGCGGATAAAGTATATTGAACATAAATCCCCACTCTAATTTGGGAAAAGAAGGATTTGATGACTGGTGGCACTTATCAACACGTCATTTGAAGGGGCGTCATTTTGAGATCTTGCACAACCGAAAAAAATTTTGCTAAGGTCGCCACTGTGTAATATATATATATATATATATATATTGTCATGAGCCTACAGTGAGTAACGTACATAAAATATTGATTTTGTGTTTGGAATTCTGGCTTTACTATGCTGTGGGAAATGAAAAACATAGATTAAATTTTATATTCCTTATTTTATTTATTATCGATCAACACGGCATAGTATTTCGTATATAATTCTCTCGTAATGTTCGAACCGAGTAAAGTAACATAGTTGATATGAAATGGTTCGAACGGTTGGGAAGTTGGAATATAATTCCGATGCCGTACCAACACAATTATAATAACGTAGAATTAACTAAGGCTAGACACGAATACACTGCCCGACTAAAGCGACGTAATTTTGCCAAAAATTACGCGTGTGATAAGCATGATGTGTCGTTGCGACTGGTCGGGTAGTACCGACAGCTGATCGACTACCTGGGTTTTCGCGAGTCTTTCGTTCGTTCGTCAATTAGTAGTATCCGTTTTGCTCTAAAAAGAAGAGTTACCGTTGTCGAAGTGTGTGCCTGATCGGCTCACTCGCGTGAACTTTTAATTAGATTTATTTTGCCGGAAGAATTTTTATACGTATATTTATTAATTGTTGTTTGTCGTGGATTACTCGTGTATATTATTTTTATGTTCGATAGTATAATAAAAGTTACAAACTAGCCACCGAGGAGAAGTTAAGTGTTTCAATGTCACTAGAATACATATAAGTATATGCTATTTGATTAACTATCATATTTTATTTGTGAATACGCGAGACCCTGGGCAAATTAGATAATCGGAATGGACACGGCGGTCCGAGCCACCGTGAGATAGCTTGATAATAGCTCAAAGGCTTCTTACTCTTGAGATATAAAGAGTGAGCACACGATAAATTGGCTCCAGCGAACAGGGACACGATTTGTCCAGAAAAGACCCCTGATAAAGAAAACATTACGAAAGAAAATTTTGGTCTCCGATCAAACGGAGTGGCGCCTGATACAACCAATTCATCTCATAGTTAATTACAAAACATCGTATTAAATTTGTCACTGGGCCACTGGGAGAAGAAGGCGGTACAGTAAGTCTATTAAAAAAAAAAAAAAAAAAAAAAAATAGTTATTCGTTGTTTTGTGTGTCGATGTATCATAATTATTAATCGTTGTTTTGTCGTATTTGTAAGCACTCGCAATACTAGTCAACATCAATTTTGATATTTTTTACTAGTCAGAAAAAAAGTATTGGCGTATTTTTGTAGAAATTATTAAAAGTAGCGGAATAATCATATTACTAGAAAAAAAATAAAAATAATAATAATAACAAATAAATAAAATCAATAATGAGCTATAACAACATAAATATACAAAGAGGTACCGAGTTTCCGGAAATGTCGGATATCGAATTAGATGTTCCGACAACTCCCTCGCCGGAACCAAATCGCGAGACTCCTACAAGAAGGCAAAGAGGTACCGAGTTTCCGGAAATGTCGGATATCGAATTAGATGTTCCGACAACTTCCACGCCGGAACCAAATCGCGAGACTCCTACAAGAAGGCAGTCTATAAAAAAAGAATTAGCGGAATCTCGCATGGAATGTACGAGTATGATGAGGTTACTACTGGATCTGAAGGACTCAAGTGAGAAAAACTTGAGATCGAGTGAAAAATATTTTACAGATATTAGAGATTCGATTGATGGAATAAGACTGTCGAATGAGAAAACTTGGAAAGAAATAAATGAGTTGAAAGATGATATTAGAGAAACCTGCAGTACTTTAGAGCTCAGAGTTGCGGAGGAGCAGGCGGAGTGGACATGGAAATAGTGTTTAGTGCGAAGAGAATAGACGCGGATATCTCGATCTTGAATTCGGAGGTTGAGAACAAATTAGAGAAAGAGGAAGATGAGAAAGATGAGAATAAAAGTCGAATCAACATCAATGTGAATAATGATGATAATGTTAACACAACACCGATAGTAATAATTATGGAAAAAATACTATTAAGAAAGATAAAAATAATAACAGCTATAACAGTATAAATAATAGAAAAAGTTTTGGATCAGTTAGCATTGATACAAATATTAATAATAAGAAAGCGAAAAATTATGATTATCGGAGGACTAAAAATAATTATAAAAATAATAAGAAAAAGAATAATAAAGGAAATATTAAGAATAATAATCAGAATAACGAAAAACAGAATATGAGTCGTAAAAATGAGCTGAAAATTGTTAAAAATAAAAACAAAAATAGACATAAAGGTAAAATGAATAATAATAAGTTGTATCATAAATATTTAAATAGCAGCCATATAAAAAACGCAATTAAATCGGTACATCGATCGTATATGATTTTTCGATCGTGTCGATCTTGTACGGTTTTCCGGTCGTGGAAGTACCGGAGAAAGAGATCTACTGGCTTGCTTAATACCGATTATTTAAACGCGGTGTTTAGTTTTATTTTAAGTAAACACTTAAACACATTACGTTATTATTGCGTTATTTTTGTAATCCAAAAAAAAGTAAAAAATAAATAAATAAATTAATTAATTAATTAATTAATTAAATAAAATAAGATAAAAAAAAAAAAAAAAATAATAAAAATAAATGTATACATTTTGTTTGAAATTTTCACGGGCTCGTAACTGTGTTCATCGTATCTTGTAGTCAGTAAATGTGATATTTTGATAGTGAAAACGTTTCTGAAATTACACTATACCTCTCAATTGTGTGTGGATAACGTTTATCAATCAATTAAGTAGCGCTATCTATGGTTTATTATTATTATTGCAGTGTCTTATATAGATATGTTTGGTGGCGTTCTAATCAATTAGGTAGATTCATAGGTATGTGAATAGCGATGTGCGTGTACGAATGTTTTTATTATATACTTGGAAAGCTGCATTTATAAATAAAAAAATAATAAAATAAAAAATACGTATATATAAAAAATAAAAAATACGTATATATAAAAAAAAAAAAAAACATATATATTTTGCGAAATTGGAGAAAAACGAGTTCAGCGAGAACTGAGGTAGAGATCGGATCCTATTAGCGGCGAATAGGTCTGACTTAATATGATTCAAGATCTTACGAGTCCTGAATCATATTAAGAGGGGGCAGCTGTCATGAGCCTACAGTGAGTAACGTAAATAAAATATTGATTTTGTGTTTGGAATTCTGGCTTTACTATGCTGTGGGAAATGAAAAACATAGATTAAATTTTATATTACTTATTTTATTTATTATCGATCAACACAGCATAGTATTTCGTATATAATTCTCTCAGATAGATAGATAGATATCTCCTCTTCTTTCTTTTTTAAATTAAATTCTCCCCTCACCATATATGTATGAAGATTCTGACGTAGTTCGTTTCTATAACTAGTTCATTTGAACTATAAGAACTATATGAACTATATATTTTTGAACTTTGTAGGTGATGCAACTTCTTGACTTTAGTTTATTTTACCCGTTTAGTTCATCTTAGAGCTATATAAATAACCACTTAAGTTGCAAGTGCAGCGACTAGTTAATTTTTGAGTTTTAAGCAAACATTTTAAATTCACGAATTTTACCAATTTACTTTATTTTGAAATACAAAAGTGGCATTTGAAGTTATAAGCAGACGTTTCAATTAATCACAATATGTGACCTTTCAACTTAAGTTCATTATACCTACTTAGTTCATTTTGCACTGAAAGTACTTAAATGTTTAAAAAATAATACCAATTGAAATATCCACATAGTATATTGTATATATATATATATATATATATATATATATATATATATATATATATATATATATATATGTGGATTATTGGAAAGAGACGAATAATCAGGTATCAGATAAACACATTTTTTGACCTTCATTTAAATATATTACACAGGAATATGTACTATTTAATTTTGAAATTAAAATTTTGTAGAGGTTGCGCTTAAGTCGGTGACGAGTTATGTTAGTCATGCGAAAATAGCATGTATCATGTAAAAATGTTACTGTTTGATATTTGGAACTGGATTGATCTGGCTACCTCGTTATTTCGGAAATTGTCTTTTTCCTTTTATTCCGTTAATTTTTTTTTTTTTTTTTTTTTTTTTTACACGTATATTTCAGTACAATCTTATTATAGTAAATAAATTAGCACTACTTTTAAAACAGTGTTGCAACTTAATCTAACTAATTTGTAACATGAGCAGAGTAGAAACTATGTACAATTACATAACTCCTAATATACAGATATATACATAATCATACGCGCATATAAATACTCACACGCACGCACACCAAGTATATGCCCATATCCACAAAATACATACATACGAATATATTACAGAATAAATTAGGTGACTAGTTCATAAGGCTTTGTGCGCTTAAGGCGCCTTAAGTCATCATCGGAAAGTAGCAGTTCTAAAGCCTCTAGATTTGGGTGACTGTGAAGTCGGTATTCGTGCGCTTCTGCAATATAACGTATGACTTCATCGATCCATGGAATATTTAAATCGGAATGTATTTCTTCGTTTCGTTGATACCAAAAAGCTCCAGTGATGTTTCGGAGACACTTATTTTGAGCGCGCTGAATAATCAACCGATTGGATGTCTTTGCACAGCCCCAGAGTTGAATACCATACATCCATATCGGTCTGATGATTTGACAATAAATCAAACGCTTATTAGACAGATTGAGTTTAGAATAACGCCCAATCAGCCAACAAATCTGTCTTAATTTATGCATGGTTTGTTCCTTTTTCATTTTGACATGCGTCTTCCAATTCAGCCTGGAATCTAAATGCATACCCAGGTATTTAGCAGAGTCCGATCTCGGAATAGGAAGACGATCAAGATATATAGGACAGGTCTTAGATTTACGAAGCGTAAACATAACATGCACTGATTTTTCTTGATTAATCTTGATCTTCCAATCACATGTCCATTTGCTAATTTTTTCTACTGCATGTTGCAAGTTAGTCGTAGCCAATTCTGGGGAATTGCCAACTGACAAGATGGCTGTGTCATCTGCAAAGGTAGCAGTAGTCGTCTTGGCTGTTGTTGGAATGTCAGCTGTATACAATAAATACAGAGAAGGTCCTAAGACACTACCCTGTGGAACACCAGCCTGTATTGGATGAAATTTGGACTTTGCTTCTTCATAAGAAACTCTGAAGGATCTATCAGAGATATATGATTCAAGAAGTTGGCACATATTTTCCGATAGCAGGTTGCTCATTTTATAGATCAGCCCTTCGTGCCAGACTCGATCAAAAGCTTGCGATATGTCTAGAAAAACCGCCGGACAGTATTTTTTTTCTTCAAAGGCTCTTTCAATTAGCTTAGTTATACGATGCACTTGGTCAATCGTAGAGTGCTGATTGCGGAAGCCAAACTGATGATCTGGTATCTTTAATAAGGGCTTGAGTCGCTTAAGTAGTAGTTTTTCAAATAATTTTGATATGGAAGGTAACAAAGAGATTGGTCGATACGAAGTTACTACTTCTGTTGGTTTCCCAGGTTTCGGTAACATGATGATTTGAGCGATTTTGAAACATTTTGGTACGTATCTCATTCTGAAACAGGCATTAAAGAGATATGTCAGCATGATGATTCCTTTACGTGGTAATTCTCTAAGCGCTCCAGGTGAAATTTCATCGATTCCAGGAGCCTTTTTGGGATTCATATTATTATCTAACTCTTGTGCAACTTCAAGAGGAGTTACTGGTTTTATTTGCTGGAAAGGTTGGTAATTTTTCGTTGTATCGATCTGGGAGTTTATATTATGTGTTGTAAAGACTGAAGCTAAATGCGAAGCGAATAGTTCAGCTTTACTGTTGTCGTCGCGAATCCACTGCCCTTGTTCATCCTTGAGAGGAGGAATATGAAGTAGTGGACGTTTGAAGCGTCGCGTTGCACGCCACAATGAATAATTTGTGTCCGCTGCAGGGCTTAAATTTTCTAAGTAGTTTGTGACGCTTTTCTGTTTGAAATCCTTAATTAGCCTATTAACTTTATTGCTAATTCGATTAAATTTTGTTTTATCCGATGGATGACGGGAGCGTTGCCATATTTTCCGTGCACGTCTTCTCTCTTTTATTAGTTTCCTAACTTCGATAGGATACAGTACTTCATTTGGAACGTTTTCTTTAAGAGCTGGAGTAGCCTGGCTAGCAGCTTTTCGCAACAAGTTGATAAAGTGCTGGGCTTGCTGTTCTAAATCACTAATAGTTTTAAGCCTGATTTTAAGTTCAATTGAAGAGTCAAGGCTTTCTCTAAATTGATTCCAATTAGTATATTTATTGGTGAGATTTTGCGGAATTCTTTTTTTAATCACTACAGAACTTAGTGTCATAAGTACCGGAGTATGATCTGACGATAAGTCCGTAATTCCTTCTACTTGCACGTAATTGGCAGCGATTCCTTTAGTAATGAAAAAGTCAAGGAGATCAGGATTCTTCGCGCAATCTGTTGGCCAGTAAGTAGGTTTCCGCGATGAAAAGAACTTACACGAACATATGTTGATAGCGTTGAGAAGTTCAGCACCTTTTTTTGGTGTCGTCAAACGTGACCCCCATATGGTGTGTTTTACATTAAAGTCACCTGCAAGTATAAAACGAGGACCGAGTTGATTGAAGATATCAATAAATTGACTTTTTTCAAAATTACTATTGGGCGGACGGTATGCTGCAGCTAGATTGAGGTCTGCGCCATTATAGTTTATTGCTACTACTGTGGCTTGTAGGAAATTCAATTGTATTTCTTCCTGTAAATAGTGTTTGATATTCTGTTTAATTATCACTGCTGTTCCTCCTCGTCCTCTGCCGCTTGGGTGGTTAGTCCAATATGTAGAGTAGCCGTGAATTCTGATAAAACTTTTTGTTGTAAAATGTGTTTCTGAGATTAATGCGACGTCAACAACATGTGTGTTAAGAAAAGCCTCGAGTTCTTGAGCTCTCTGACTCAAGCCATTGGCATTCCAGGTTAGTATTCGAAACGAGGAGTCAGTCATTTCACTATTTTTCCTTGGCTTTTTGTGTGTTGGCTCAATGGTTTAGTTTCTAATTGAGTAACACGTATATTTAGCTGGTTAATACTAGTTTGGATACTGTGAAGTATAGCCATAACGTCGTTAATGGTTGGATCTTTTTGTTGTGGAGGAATTTGTATTTGTTCCTGTGATTTTAAATTCAATTTGGTTGCATGCGCAAATGTTTTTCCTGCTTGCACTTTTTCTGCAGGTCTGATTCGTTCCTCTCTAACACGATCTACCACTTTTTTTATAGGCTGGGACTGCGTTTTCGACTTTTGATGGACTTCGCAACCAGCGTAGTTAGCTGTATGTCCTATCATACCGCATAAGACACATTTTGGTTGGTCTTTTTTAAGTTTCTTGCACTCTTTGGTGAGATGGTTACCGGCACATTTGACACATCGAGGAGGATGAGTGCAGTAATTTTTGGTATGCCCTATTCGTTGACAGTGATGACACTGTTTGATTTTATTGTTTTTATGAGGGGGTTCGATAGAGACTTTACAATGTGCAAGATTAGTTATTTCGTATACGTTTTTATTGTTCGCTTTTGGGGAGATTTCGATTTTGAACAGTGGAAAATTCTTGATTTGCCGTCTTCCTTCTGTATCCCTATATACTTTCACTATAGGGCTTATCCGAATAATTTCATGACCAGTTTTTCTTAAGTCATTCTTTATGTCCTCATGGTCGATTGATGGCGGTAATCCACGGATCACAAACGCAAAAGGACGTTCAGATTTCGGTTGAAACGTGTGATATGTAATTCCACGTAGTAATTCATTTGACGTACTTGCTGAATTACTATTCAGATCTTTTAAAAAGGCTGTAACCGAGCGGTAATCGTCACTATCACGGACAGATATTTTAATATCTCCACTAGGAAGTCCCTTAAAGGTAGGTTCTTTTTTTGTTTGTGTGATTACTTTATTTTTAAGTAAGTTGAAGTTTTTAACGTTACTCACAAATACAGGTGGCGGAAGTGGAGTAAATTTATTTACCAGCTGATTCTCATTTGTTATGTCAGGCATAGTTGAAATATCTACTGATTTAGAGGGAGTACCGTCACGTGTCGGAGTTTGCAATTCCACACAATGTGACTGCTCAATGCAGTTTAACCTTTCGATAAGCTCATTTACCTGCTTTTGCAGTTGAGCTATTTGGTTATCCTTGCTGGCAATTAATTCTTCGTACCGTGTCAGAGTAGAAGTTTCTCGTGTTTCTATTTTTTTCCTTTTGTTTTCCTTTTTTCCATTAACAGTGTTAATATCATTGTCACTGATTTGCCGTTTCGGCTTGTCATTAAGTTTTAATTTTAATGATGAAACTGTTTTATTATTTCCCGCCATCGTATAAGTTTTCTTGAGCGGAAATATTTTGTGTGCGATATATTCTTATTGAATATATGGTAACACCGTTAAGCCAATGCGCTATAACCCCCTTATCGTTTTTCGAACGGTGATGTAAAGAGAAGAAAAAAAAAAAAAAAAAAAAAAGTAGAAGAAGATGAAGAAGAAAAAAAGAAAAAAAAATGAAAATATCCTCACCGACCGGAACAGAGTCCCAACGAAAAATCCGATTAGCCTCAGTTACATTACTCGGCCTTTCTAAAAACCGCGAGAACATAAATGTTTATAATAAGCAATCACCGCTGCGAGAAATGTTTATACTAAACGGTCGTCGCCGAGAAACCACAGCATAGCACGATACCGTATGTTTTACAGACAAGCACTTTAACGAACGAGCGATGAACACAGAATTATTCCGTTAATGCGTCGTATCGTTTATTTTAACAATTCATCGGAAATACAACTAAATTATAATGCCGTCGTAATCTGTGTGGAAGGAAGGAACGATTTTCGAAGTCTCTCACTGTAAACGGTTTAACGCTTTTAAAAGCTAGTCTAGTGCAGTGTAGAACTCGTTCTCGTCAAAAACGGTTACCAGATCTGCCTTATCAGCCAATTAAGTCGTTGTAAGCGGTCGCGTGCGATATTCTAAAAATCTAGTCCTGCCAAGATAACGAAATGAAATCGCTGCTTCGGCGCAAAAGACTTCGATGTGGCGGCAAGGCGTTTTTAAAAAGTTACGCTTCTTTCTGGTACTTTTAAAAGTTGGCCAAATTTAATTAAAACGTGTAAATATTAGCCGCATTTCGAATATTTTGCGCAGTATCAACAAAGGAGCAAGAGTTGATGGCAAAATGTGTGCGAGTTTCTGGTCGGTATTAACAGCAGCAGCATCGCGGCGCGGGTGATAACGCGAAGACGATGATAGTGCTGATAATTAAAGCGAGCTTGTGTATTTTAGGGGTTTTTTTCTTCGTTCTTCTTCGACCACTTTTCTATGTCAGTGCGACTTCATTGCGTTCATTATTGTTTTCATTTTCTCTAACGTTGTGTGAGCGAAATTAAACAGATTTTAAAGCTAAAATAAATTAACGTTGCGCCGAATTCGCTAACGTCGTCAAGTGCAGAAATTTCTTCAGACACTTTATAATTGAATGGTTATCGTCCTTTCGAACGGCGGTAGAAGAAAGGGGGAAAAAAACATTCAACTTAAATTTCTGCAAACGCTTCATCAATTTCCTTTATGTACTTTATTTTATCTTCGTTATTACGTTTCTTTCTATTTTTATCGTTAGTTACACTTCAGCTAGAACGCGGTATTTCTTAGAAAAACCGATTTGATGGCTCTAATTCGATCAGACTTTCGAAAATGTTTTTTTTTTTACTCGAGAAATCTTGGAAGCCCTTAAAACGATGGCGGATACAGTGTTCCAGTTCGCAATTATTTTTGCTCCAAAATAAAAATATATATAGTAATTACGAATTTGTAAAGAACTCTATTGTACATAGAAGAACAATATAGTACGATTAATATAATAAAAAAGGGGAACGTAGTGTTTAGCAATTAGAATCGTCTTTCGTAAAATGCCCTTATCAACACATATTTTGACAGCCGATTTTGCACGACTTCGAGTCGCGCTGAATTTTATTTAAAATAGTAGAACAAACCGCAGTAGTAAACAGTTTTCTAAATTTCTCCTCTGCGCTGTAATTGGACGAAATAGATTCGCTAATGTGAGAGTAGTCGTTATTTCAGTCAGGTGGAACTTTATTTTTGATCGAAGACCGAATTTTTTCAGAAAAATTTCCTCAGCTCTAGCGAAAAACTAAGTAACGCTGAAACATGTTCACATCCGGTGAACAAAACTCGCTGCAACTTTAACACGTACATAAATTAGGGACTCAATAAAAAACAAAAAAGCAAAATATTAACACCGGTGTTTTTTTTTTCTTTATATTTATTGTAATATATATCACAATTGATTCCGACAAGAATCTACTTGCCGACGAGGTGCTGCGTATTATTTAGTTTATATAACATTATTATATTAATATATTTACTTATATGACATAACAATTATTTAAGTGTTATTTAGATGGAATAATTTTTAAATTATTCGTATCATTTCTTTATATTACATTTTGTAATGTGCAATGTATCAACTCGTTCAGTGTTAATATTAAATGCGATATTTATGATTTTATATTGAATCAAGACAACAAAACGGAAATGTATAATTTTAGAGCGGCGTATTTTGGAGTAACGAATTAATTTTTCTGATTAAGCTTGTATATCGCGAACATGGAACCTCCTCCCGAAGCGTATCTACTTAAAAACGCGGAGACAACAGAACGATGGAAAAGCCGAAGTAAAAAATTAACCCGAACCAAAGATCATACTTTTCATTTCTTGGGATGCCTGACTGGCTAGAAAGGCACATCAAATTAATGAGAATTTAATGGAGAGAGGAGAAAATATGGAGTAATACAATCACAGCAATGTTCAGGAAATAGATGATCCAAAGAGCGCTCACGGGGTCGAAAATAATTGAAAGAAAGGCATCGATCTTAGGATTGGCTACGAATAAGGGTAAAATGGAAGCAGGATGGAAAGATTGTTAAAATTTGGAAGGATAAAGGAGCTTTTCGACACCACAGGTCGTTTTCGAAACATATCAGTGAAAATGGTCATATGAAAAGGAAACAAGGAATTGATTGTAGATTTCCTGCTTCATTACGGGGACTTACGAAAGAAATTTTGACCATAGAATAAAAACTTTAAGAGGATAGTAAAGATCGGCGAAGTTGATAGAAAAGTCGATGAGATAATTAAAGGAAATTTTGTATGGCAAAAATGAACTGAGAAGAAGAGAAATAAAAGATGAAATATGTATTTGATCGGAGTAAATCAAGCGCGAGTTTTTATAGATCGAGATGTAGAAATGAATAGGAGTGGAAGACGCGAGTGGTTTAGCAAAGAAATTATGGCCTAAACAAAATCTGCCAGTAGGCAGGCATAGCGTATTAGACTCAATAAGAACCGCCGGTATTAGAGAGGATTTAAGAATTTTAAATTATATATATATATATATACATCGAATTCAGAGAGTCGGGACTTCGAGGTCGCTAGATAAGAAGATAGCAGTCAAATTTAGAATAGATAATGGGGACGCTTATGGAAAAAAGTAAGAATGCGGTGATCACTACCCTATTTAGTTGGCGACAGAATTTTTAGCGAGTTTAGTCTTTTAATGAAAAAAAAAGGAAAGATACTTGATATGTTCTATAGAGGATAAACGACTCTATAGCAAGGAAGATTAACAGAATAACGTTAGAAAGAAACGTATTATTTAAGAATACATATTTACATAAATAGGATTATAAATGGGTAAATGCAGCATAAGAAAACTTAGAAGGAGAAACTGAAATAATAAATGAGAAAAGGATATGCTCCAACGCAGTTAGAGACGCGTTAAATGCTTCATTGGCTGTTACGGTACTGTAAGAAAACGAAAAAAACAAAGAGAAAGAGATTAAAGGAAAGGAAGCAATACTGGCATTGATGTTGAAAAAAGTAGTTCAGAAAGAGAAACCTTGAGGAAGGTCGCAAAATAAAAGCTCCCTTAAAGCGTGAAGAAACGGAAAAGGGAAGTAGATTAGTCGTGAAATTAATAATGAGGGAAGTAAACTGAACTGGGTTGTTGCTATCATTTTATCCTTTAAAGTTGGTAGACGGATATTAAATAAAAAAAGTATCAATGAAGGAAGCTAGGCTATAATGTTTTTGAATGAGACATTTTTATATGTTGAAAAGAAAAAGAAGACTAATAAAATCAGGAAAATACCATACTGAAAGCCGAATGTACTACTGGGAAATACATTATTAAGTGCTAGTCACTAAGTAAGATGCTTGTTTAGCATGTGTTCCAAACACTTTTCTGATACAGCATGATAAATAAATGGGTTATAGGAAAAAAATTTTCTTAGGAATGGGGACGATAATACATCCAGCATAGTTATATCTCTAGAAGGGAAAGAATTAAAACGATTGAGGAGAAAACTCAAGCATTATTCAGACAGGTTTTTCCGGGCAAGAAAACCGTCAAGATCTGGGACTAGAAATTTTTAAAAGAACAAATTTTAATTCATTAATATTGAAGGCAAATTATGAAATGGAAAAGCGAATTCTGTAAAAATGAAATGAAATATAATTCATCAAAAAAAAAAAAAAAAAAAAAAAAAAAAAAATGAACGTAAGCAGAGGCAACAAAATTAATATAATAGAATTAGGCTATCGACCGATGGAAATTGGAAGTACGTTCCGAGGGTGGGAATTTTAAAGCTCTGGTCATTTTCCAAATACGTGAAAGAGCAGTTGTCTAGAGAAGCCTTCTTTGAGATTTCAAGAATAAACCTGACTCTTCCTTTAGCCAGTTTATGAGCCGGAAAATTTCCGCGTAGAATTAGAATGGAAAGTTCTATAAAGCTGACGCGACCACGTTCAAGCGCGTTGCATTCTTCATTCCGCCAAAGAAATGAGGCTGAACTGCGATGATCGGTGAAGATAAAGAGTAAAAAAAAAGGAAAAAAGAATAGACGTAATGGAGTGTAAGAAAGAATTATAAATAAGTATAGGATCCTAGTTCAGTTACGGTATTAAGTGAGCGTTAACAGAAAAACGAAAGTCCAATTTATTGACAGGCTTAAAGTAAGTCGGCGAAACACTAGCAGAGGAACATAGCCATTATTGTAGGAGCCCGTCAAGGTGCTTCAGTTGCAATTAAGACTAATAGTCGGAGAGCCAGAGGTCACATCGATGGAGCTAGAATGAAATAAGTTGGAGAAAGATCGTTTACCAAATTATCAGAAAGGATAGAATTCTTAAACATAGAACCGTTAGTATTATAGGATCTGCAGCCAGACAAGGAGTTGCACATTTGAAAAAATAGGATAGTGACGAAAAAAACAGTCGATCAATTTTCTATATTTCCATCCGTGATATGGCGATTACGTATTTACTAATTATTTCCTTTGCAGTAGACAGTAGCAAAGTGAACATTTTACTCTGGACGTTTCACTAAGGGAGTCTTATATAAAAAATCGACACGGCTGACTGCAATCTATTGTGATCGCTACGTACTTTTCTTAAAAGTCCATATATGTACATATATATTCTAGATTAAGTTACGAGAGAGGAAATAATTTAATTAATCATTTCTGGTGTTTTTTCCGGGCAAGCGATTTAACAAATTTCGTTGAACGGTTTGAACAGCATTTTGAAATTATACAACCCGGCGATAAATATATTTTTACCATAAAGGAATTTCGCGTAATTTTTAAATTTGATTATAATTCCCATGTATTTTTAGGGACTACAAATTCCTGTAAATCACGTTTTTTTTTATCGTTTTAAAAGTTATAAAAACGGTAAACATATGCGCCACAGAAAATGTGTGTAAATTATTAGAATATCCGGACAGATGTTTCGGGATCAAACTGACGGCATTTCTAGCGAATAGTTAATGTTGGAAAGTCTTGAAATGGTTTTAATTGGCGGAGACAGTTAACATCGGTAACTAGTTCGGGCAAGTTATTTAATCGAATTTCGTGAACAGAGTGTAAATTTCGATTAATACGATTTGAAAACTACATTTATTGAAATCTTTCCGGTTAGTAGTGCTCGTCTCTGAATAACTATTTATTTCTCATTTAATTTTGGCTGACTTAAAATTGTCCGAGAGTTAATTAGCGAGAACCGCTAGTCGGAGAAAATGTAGCAATGTTAGTCCTCAGGGGAATATTCCAAAAATTATGGCCGATTAATACATTAAATATAAAATAGCGATTGTTGCTTGATAATTATTACTTTATTATTAGCATTAGTTAACAACAGTCAGGAACAGTTCTATACCACTTGCGACCATAGTTAGCACAAAATAAAAATGGCCTACAAGAGACGTTATGCGGAAATCGAAGCGTATCTGCAAAAACTGCAGGGTTACAGATAAATCCGCAAGAAATTATACTTATTAAATACATTTAAAATCGAGTTTTGTAATTGTCCGACAAAACCAAATTCCATGTAGGAGCATTAAGAAGAAATAAATAGATTTGCCTGTTTGGACATGAGAGCTTTCCTTTCCTTTAAGATATCCTGTATAATTTTTTGTTTACACATTTATTTCCCTTCGGACTGCTAATTGCACTAGTTCTAGTACCGATCTTTTTGTGACTCCCTTGCTATCTCTTCATAGTAGTTCTGGCCGTTTCCACCTTCCCCAAATAACTTTCTTAGTGTCCTCAACTTCCTTTGTCCTACGTTCTTCCTTCTTGATGGGTAATCGTCCGTAGCTGACAAGCCCAATAAAAAAGTTAAAAAAAAAAAAAAAAAAAAATAGATGGAGCGTTTAGAAAAGTACAAATATTACCGGATATGATGATCCTGAAGGAAAAATAACACGCGCTGGACAACTTGAAAACACACACTCAAAAGTAAAATCATCAACGAAAAAAAGGACAAAACTAGTTCGGCAATCACCGCTAACAACATAGAGACTACAGAAACTGAGCTTCTAACGGGGAAAACGTGTAAAGGACATCTTTTCCGTTAAGTATGCATAACACGAACGAAACTCGGAAAGAATTAGAGAAGAAACAAACTTTGAAGATGTCGGTGAAGGAATTATCCAAATGCGTACGGAACATATCCAGTAGGGAAGGTGGATAAAAGACTAAATTGACACAAAGAAGGCTAAGCAGTGGATATAGACCTAGGAGATTTTTAAAACAGCACAAAAAAGGCTCCCAAAGTGCAACATAGAAACGGACAGAAAATCATAACATCTTTCTTAAAATCTCAAAGGCCTCCGTAATTTATACAACTAGGATTGTGACTTTTTCACCGCTGCGGCTTTCGTCATTCGGTCGTTCGATAAATATCATTACGACCGATTAAAGTTTCGATTAGCTTAATTAACACTAATTATAAATAAAGGAGACTACAAAAGCTCCGATAAATAATACACGAAAAGTACAAGTATACCTAAAACGCGCGCCTTCATTTTTTATTGTTAAAATAAAAACTACCGTAATCACTAAAACGAAATTGTATTCTCAAGTCGAATTATTTCATTACGAAATTCCTAAACGTTGTAAGATTATTAAGAAATACAGACACGCTTTCCCAATAACCTACTCGCGTTTAATAAAAAAGTTAGTTTAACATTCAAATTTTCATTCCACTTCTCTTCGATTAATTTTTTCGTCGGTTACGAATTTCCTTTTGTCTCAGCGCCACCGCCACTGTTTCGGAGTAAATCTTACCAGCTTGTTGTATTTTGTTTGTCCACAGTCGAGATTATTAAAAGCAGACACTGGCTGCCCTTCGCAGAAACCAGCGCAAGCTGCCGAAGTTCATCGGACCGGCGTTTAATTATACATTTTCGAAGCGTTATAAAATACATATATTTGTCGGATGATAGAGAGGCTGGCTTTGAGGGCGGCACACTGCTCGCCGTCAAGGGTGGCGGTAATGGCGGAGTAATTAATCGCAGCGCTTGATGTATAGCGGTTTTGATAAAATGCTAATAAGCCGATGAATAAGAAGAGGAGGAGAAATAAGAAGAAGAAGAAGAAGAAGAAGAAGAAGAAGAAGGGCGATAACAAACGCGTGTGTACAAGAAGAATTAGAAAAGCTAGAAACGGTTAGTTATTTCGGTTTCGAACTTAAACGGTTGTATGAGTTCCGCGCCAGCCAGCATGCAGTATGCTAGAGAATTTGGTTTGTAAATTCATCGCTGACTCTCTTTGTCTCGTTGCGACAGCGAAAGCTGCCTTTGTAGGCCGGTTTCGCTATGTACAGATGCGAGAAGTGCACGCCATCTGCACCTAAATGGAGCGAGGAACACAGGTTCCGCATGTCTGGAAGCCGGGATGCCGGCGCACCGACAGCACTAGCTTCTATTCAAATTTGTTTACGCCGACTTAGTTCAAAACAAACAGCGTGAACAGTTCTCGAGTTAAAACAGCCGCCGATGAACTATAATACTCTACCGATACCACTACCGACGAGATGTGCTATTACTGTGAGCCACGGCGCACAGATCGTCTGTCGTTTTCCTCCTCTTTGCCTTTATTAACTATAGTCGTCGTCAGTCTTCGAAATAGAAGATTAATAAGAAGATGGAAAATGAAAAGAGTGCGCTAACGCCGCCGCCTTCTGGTAATTTCTTTTTTTCGGCTTTATGCTTCGTTCTTCATTTTGGCCACGGTGCGCCGATAGTCATTCCGGTTCAGTTACTTCCGGACCCGGCCGACATTTCGCTGGATTTCTCCGCTTCTTCCGCCGCTAAAATATCCGCAGATCGGCGAGCATTCGCGCGACCCCCCCCCCACACCTTAAACTTCTTCCGCAATTGCAATCTTTACAACGAACGCCATTAACCCGTTCGACACCGATGAGTCAATAAATCGAACGACGTCGGTCAAATAAAGAGAAAAGCCGGAGTCTGCGACAATATTTCCAGCGGAAATTCGTAAATTTTACTTCGGCAAAGGGAAAATTCGGGCGCTCGTCTGAGCTTTACGAAACGGGATGTGCTGCGAGTATTTATCGCACACTCTACTTCGATAGGGTTAAAGAAAATTGTAAAGATTTTTAAATATCGTCGTTTAGTTTTTTCGCAAAGGTCGCCTTCCAGATATCTTAGAAAAACTGAGTCAATAGAGATGTATGCCACGTTGGACTAATTTTAAAAATCGCGTAAGGGTCACTGGCTAGTATGGTTCAACGCCTTTCCGGTTCGCTGATTTACATTAAGGGGGTATTCTGGTCTAGATAAATTTTGGGCGTTTTATCAAGCTCAAGAAATAATAATAAAAGAGAAGTGGCGTGTCTAGACATCCGGTAGGAACGAAGATCCTTTCACTTTTTGGTAGATATACAAAGTCATTCATAAAGTATACGATAAAAAATGACACACAATATATAAATCCCGTATGAATAAAAACAAAAACAAAAAATAAGTTTAAATAAAATGTACACGTGTTTAGAATTGAGCTTATACAGCTGACCGCGCACAATGCTTGCTGCTCGAATCTCGATACTAGCACGCACGCGCGCGCACACACCCGTATATAATAGAAAGAGACGCTGTGAAAGAGGAAGAGGGTGCGCCTGGAGGACGCATAACGCTTTTTCGTGTCGCGACGATTTCTATCAGTTTACTCCTACCGCCAAGACGCGTAAAAGAACTTCGTTCCAAAGAAAAAAAAAAGTGTTTACTACCTATTTTTTTCTCCTTTGCAAGATGTTTATTGATATTTTAAAAATAAACAAAAACAATTTGTGAAAAAAATTAAAATTAAAAAAGTTATAAAAAAAGGTGGTCTTCTGGTTGACATGATTACAGAGCACTTCTGGTCAAATTTAAAATAAAATTTAAAAAAAAAATAATTCTTAATTAATAACATAGCCCTTACTTAAGAGAAAACGGATTTTTTCCTGCCGCAAAATAGCGGCTGTCTGAAGAAATAATACATTTTTCGACCTATTTTATAATTTATAATTTTTTTTATTAGTAATAAAAATAATTTCGACACAAAAGTGGTAGGGGCGATAAAGGGTTATTATATATTGAAAGTTGGTACAAAATTTGAAATAAATTGGTTAAATTGAACTTGACATGTCAATCGTGTTGAAAAAAATAGTTTTGAGAAAATCGTGTTTAAAGTTTTGAGCGAATTTCAGGCAGTCGCAGCAGTCCCCGAGTTTTAGAATGGTATGATATCATTTTGGACTTTGTTAATCGGCGATTCCATGGAGTGTGCCTTCTTCGACTTCAAAATCGATATTTTCAGAAGCTCGATCTGATTTAGTTCTAGCATCCTTAGAAGCATCAGAAGTGAATCGAGACTACTGTTCCCCGTTTAGTAGCGAACGCATAAGAAGCTTTGGAACCAATAATAATTCCCGTGTAATTAACAATTTTAAAAAAATCGGTAAAAAACCTTCATTGAAAATGCAAACGCAGCTATATAATTTGCAATTTCAATTGAAATCCTGCATGTACATCTGATTTTAGTGGGACTTTTACAATCTTCCCTTGACTCGATGTTACTCGACACACAGTAAGTACGGATGCGCTTACATGCTATTGTCTTCGCTTTCGACTACGATCACACTCGGACACCAACGCAGTCTCTATCCGATTCGACTGTTCTTACGAACGTGCACGGGGGAATTTTAGTTTTAGCCGAATAAGCATCCTTGACGGAATCGGTGTCTGAGAGATGGCGAATTAATAAAATACCAGGGAATATTTTGTAGTTCAAACGCCACCAAAGGATAACGCTACAAGTACCGAATAATACGTTTCACATTTTACAGACAAAAATTAATATTAATACTCAAAACGATTTATTTTCAAACTATGAGCAGCGTAAGTACGTCTAAGTTTCTTCAAGATTGAAGCTAAATTGAGCTGAACTAAACACTGAACACAAAATGGTTTTCTTTTAAAAAAAAAAAATACGTTATTGCGACCTTCGGTTAATCGATTTTTAAGTGTCTGCTGTTATACACCTATATTTATACATTTATATAACGTCGTTGTACTGAAAATGGTCAGCTCCGTCGTGACGGGAGCTATTGCTGCGCCACTGAAATAGCTATAACTCCGTAAATTATTAGAATTTTATAATTTTCTCTCGAGAGTATATTCTCGTAAAGGTCTAAACTTCAAGAATATGGAAAAAAAAAATTTGATTTTTTCAAAATTCTAAACCGGACTTAAATATCTACTTCAATATATGGTATTGGCCGGTTCCAGGTTAACTTTTTCGAGTCCGGTATAGAAAGTGCCTCGCAATGCTCACTATATATATAATAGACTACTTGAATGAATCGTTCGTTATCAAAGTACGAAACATCACATCATCAGCTTTCTTTTTTTCTAGTCTAACGCAAAATCAGTTGGTCACCCCACCAGCGAATCATTGTAAAATGCGATACCAACGGAGATCACTGACGCTAAATTAAATAAAAGCAAAATAATCACATTATTGTCAGGGACGAATTAAGAATTTACGATGCCCAGGTATAATCTTAAATAAAAATTCAGTATTATGGATGTGCAGATAAACAAGAAAAAAACAAAAAAAACCCTACCATAAAATCAACTTTTTTACCCTAGAAAACTGAATGCTACATAAACTGAATGTCAAAGGAATTTTGTTTATACATACATTATATATGTTAAATATTTGTAATTTTTCATTAATAACATTATGTTTTCTCTGCAAAAAAAAAGTATTTATATCGTGTATTTTTCTTTATATAAATTAAACACGCATGTTTAAAATTCCTTAATTGTTTGTGTGATCGGAAAAAACTGAATGAAACACAGTGTGATTCATTAAATTTTTCGAAATGCAAATATATTTATAAAATCGGCAATCGATTAAAACTCACTTTTTTCTTTTTTTTGTGGCTCGGCTTTAGTTAACTATCAAGCCATTTGGCCAAAAACTTTTTATTTTACATGATTTTTATACAGCACTAAATAAAACGTATCAACTTTCAATAAAAAAATGTCAAAAATAAAATATTGTTAAAATTAAAAATATTTCAGATCGTAAAACGTGTTTACATAAAATAATTTATAACGATTGCACCGGGATCAATATTTGAATAGAGAATTTGTTGTTAATCGATTTATCAAATGTTTATTTATTATTCAATGCGTACGTTAAAGGACTCGTTCGTTGTTTTTTAATCTAATAAATTATATTTATTGTAGAAAATTTCCATAAATATTCATTTTATGTAGCATTTGGTTTATTCGAAAAAGGAAAAGTTTCAAAGAGAAAAAGTATATAATTTTATTAATGATATTCTTTTTTTAAATATATAAAGATTAATTAAATTCCTTTTTAGGAAAAAAACGCACATTGAAAATCTTGCATTTTAACACTATTGAGTATTTTGGGAAAGAAAACTTCAATTTTATACGTGGAAAATTAAATTTGTTTCTATTTGAGAGCGCCGGCCCCTAGCCCATCCTAGAGATCCGGCTTTGATTATCTCGTTGGTTTCTTCTACATTTGCAGCTCCAAAACATATCCGTGTAGTTATTAATTAAAATTATAGTCGCGCTTTATTACTGGAATATTTTACACGATTAACGTTACTCGTGCGTTTATTTAATTTAACGAATAAAGATAAATGCCCGCGGATGAACTTTGAGAGATTCTAAAATGTGGCCACCGTCGAACTGAAAAGGGCCAATACCGATAATCGCTTCTTTATTTTTCTCGACCGATCTGTACGGAATCTAAATGCTTTAAACTCTTTCCTACACACGTCACTTTACTGACGGTTCCAAAAATTGGAGTTGGTTCTGTGTCATTTTGTCCTGCATTGAATTTTATTCTGAATCTTTTAAAATTCCCTCCTTATGCTTAATTTTTTACGCAGAATTTATTGCTATGTTTTTCTTTTTTTTTTTTTTATTTCCTCATCACTAGTCTTCCATAAAGAAAAATCTCCGATTCTAAAATTCTTTTGCAAGTTAACTTCTCTTCTTTCTGCTTCTTCCGATTATGTAATACGTACCATACGCTTTGTCATCCGTTAATTTTTCCACTCGATCGAAATCGATGGATTCCTTTTAGACATTGAGCCTAATAGACATTACCCTTTTCTTCCGTTTACTTTGGCAGATTTTTCGACACATTTTCAGCTCGCGATACTGATCTTAATTCTTCAAATGACTCATTCCAAACTGACCATGTCTCAAGTCTTATTCTTTTTCATTTCTCAATTTTGGCTCTTTTTACGACTCAAGCATTTCTATCCATTAGATACTTCTCCTCTTTTAAACGTCCTACAATTTCCGCTATTTTAACCATAGCCTATACTTTTCACATAACTTTTTTTTGTATCTTCAGCTACTCCATTTTTTCCCTTCTGATATAATACGAATATTCCACCATTTCCACCGAACAATCATCCTTCTGTTCTAAACCTGCTATTCCTACACCCCTTGTATTCTCTCATTTTATTCTTATTCTGTTACCGCTGCCTTCAAATTTATAAACGTTTAAGAATAAAAAAATATAATTGATTCGTTGTAATTTTGTTTACTAGAATAAACGATAATAAGAGTGTTGGGCACTCACGCAACGGGCATACTTGCCCAGATAAAAAAAAAAAAAAATAGAAAAATTACCAGCCTACGACGTTATTAAGAATGAAATTTTTCTTTTTAATTAATTTCGCTTTCGCAATTACTTTAATTTCCTTGTTCACGAGCGCGCTGACGGTCAGTTACGGTCGGGTTCGGTGAAAACCGGTCCGAATATTTATCTGGTCTATAGGCGTTTTGCTAGTAATTCTGATAATCCTGCGGATAGTGACTCGTAAACTTAAATCCACGAGTGTTCGACTGGCAACGATAAACTTCGTCTTATGCGCTGAAACGACCCCGGCTTAGTCGGATTACACGACGATGGTAGTTTCCGTTTGCTTCCATATGCTGTACTAGCCCGAAACTTTTCTACGAAATCCACAAAGACTCTTTACTGTTGTAATCGAAGTAGGGGACATTTATCGCTTTCTCAACCCGCAGCCCGCGTTCGCCCTAGTTACATGTATTCAACCATTCTGGTCAGAGCTGAAAATGTTTAAGAATTTCCGCATGCTCATGCATGCGCCGCTTCCTGCGCTAGACACATTTACGTATTCGATTCTTAAAATAACAGCCAACGTTAGACACCGTTCACAACGTCGAAAGCTAATTACTGCGATTATTCCCGAATACGACAAGAAAATATCGAAATAACGAGAGAGGGGCGACGTAATAATCATAAAAGCGAGAAAAAAGCGAAAAAAACGGTAAAAAATTAAAATATACAAAAAAATTTATTGGAAATGATTCGTGACGGTCGCAAATGCACTAAAGAGCGCGATAGTGAAACTTCCGGATGTCATATATATATATATATATATGAGTTCAAGTAGTCGCACAGAATGAAAGATTCTGCGACGAGTTGGTTAACGTGACACTCGAAAACTGAGGAGTAAATTTCGGATTGTTAAATTCATTACATACAACCATTTCTTATCTGTTTAACTTGTTTAGCAGTTGTTTTGTCGAGTATTGTGGAATACGGTTATCTCCGGTGCACTGTATTTAGCGCGCGCTAATCGGACACACTCGGCGGCTATTGTTGACGTAGTTTAAACGACGCGCCGTTGCAGGTAATGCTTCTACTTCGCTGAAAGTGAATTTCCACGCTTGTTCTAGACAAAGATTTTTTCTTCCAGAATGTGTTGATTCGGCCTTATACGATTTTGTACACTTTAAAAGAAACATTGGCTTTCTTGCCAAAAGACGTTTTATCTCAGTTAAAATCGTGTCCGCCATAAAGTAAAGCAAGTCCCATACCCTTGCCAGGAGGCGTCGGGGATTGTGAAGTTAAGGTTCACAGTGTGTACTGGTCACCCGATTTATCTATAGTTACGACTTTTATCTGCAGAAGTGATTTTTAACATCCAAAGTGTATTTCAACAACCGGATGTGTAGAATTCAAAGAGATATATTCGAAATAAAATTTCATCTTTCCAGAAACTTCGGTAAAAGTTTTCGAAAATTTCGGAAAAACTTTCGAAAGTTGTACTACAAATAAGGGCAATAATTTATCGTATTTATTAAATGAATATGTTTAAATTTTCATTCTTCCAGGTTCTTCTTATCTGTTTGCGCAATTCACGTAAACGGCTGGTTATTTTTCAAATTCGTCAGGTACCAATGTGCCAACCCGATTAATTTTTTTGCTGTTATATTTTTCTAAATTAAAAGTCAAACATTAAGGGTTAATTTTGAGTAATATTCTGTGACTTTCTCTTCTCTAAATGTTAATAAGTCATTTAGGCTTCCTGCAGATATTCTAATAATATAATGCTCAATTTACCTTGATCAATATGTTTTCTGCTCCTGCCCCGTACTAAATATGGAACATTCATCCAAACAGGCGTTTCTAGCATATTCCTATTTTTTTTTTTTTTTAGACTCTCCCTTGACTTTTCTTCCCAACCACTTGAATGTATTATGTTAGAGATTTAGATTGTGAGGCGATAGCAGATGGAAAGAACAAAGGATTGAAGTGGGGGAATTATTGTTGGAGATGAGAAGGAAAGGATAAAGGAAAGGATAAAGGAAAGGATAAAGGAAAGGATAAAGGAGCGGATAAAGGAACGGATAAAGGAAAGGAGCCGGAAGACTTCGAGATTTTCGAATACAAAAGAGAATGTTCGCTAACAAGAGCCGAACATTCGAAAAAAACATGGTTCGCATTCGAGAGAAGAGTCAGTGTTGTGGAGAGAAGACAGCAACGTGAAGGGTATAAGGAAAAACGAAAACGAGAAGATAGACGAGCAGAATGGTTAATTCTTAATCTGAATAAGGAGACAATAGTAGAACGACAACCGGATGGGAATAGGAATCAAGGCCGAGGACTAGGTGCCGGCTGTATGAGAAGATAATGCGGTGTCTGTCCGACCAAAATCTGAAATGATTGGCTAAGATTAAGTCTGAAGCTGGAAAATAGCTAGAGAAAGGAGAGACCATTGAGGGCGGCCGAACGAGACAATGCCCTCAATGTCAAAGTGACTGAGAGCCACCCATAAAAGGTCTATAAGAATAGAACGTGACGATAGTAATTTACAGATAAGGAAACGAACTGATGGAATAATTCTAGAAATTACTTGCTTTTGGAATCGGAAACAATGAGAAATTTGAAGATTCCGCTAGTTGTAAAAATGAAACTACACGTAAAATGGTAATTGATTCCGCTATGAAGATAAAGCAGAAGGAAAGGAACAATACTAAAGTGTTCACATAATTTTATTACTAACTTTTCTATAGCCGAAATATCTTTTTTAATCTCGCTCGCACTGAAAAAACCACTGCGATTCATTTATTCGCAGCCCTGAAAATAATCGGCAGCGTTTAATTTTTTTTTTTTATTTTTTGATATTTTATATTTACTTCGCACACCCATGCAACATATTCCACCGTAATACCGCTGTCTTCCTTCAAGTTAAATAAGAAGTGGAAGAGAAGACAAGCGGAAAAAACAGAGGTTCTTCATGGAAATGTTTCAGATTCTATTTTAAAATGATTTCTATTTATAATTTTAATAACTGCAAACGTTATACAGTTGTACGAATTGCAACTGTTTACGAAAAATATTAAATAGTCGGCACGGTACGCTAGAGCAGAATTCAATTCGATGTTTTTATTACAGCAAATCAAGTCAAAAATTGAATAAAAAATTGAGTAACACAGAAATCGTAAAATTCACTCTTTGTACTAGACACGCACCTGGTTATTGCAATAACCAGATCCACCTTTCTGGTTGCACCGTGGCATAATCCCACTGACGGAACACCATATGCTCTTCGTTTGCCCACTTCCACATGGTACAAGAAACCGCGTCCAAGAAATCTCGAGCAAAAACCATTACGGGAAACTCCATCACGACGTTATAATTAAAACGGTAATGATTTTTTTCTAAAAATTATTAACATTTTGGACATTTAAGGTCTGCAGAAGTACATACGGGAGTGTTTGCGTCCGTTACAGCCGTACACAGCAGCAGCTAGAAAAATAAATGATAATAAATTTAATAACTATTGTAAAATGCGTAAAACCCTAGTTATTTGTAACGGTCAAAAACATGAAACATAATCCGGTGTTTCTAATTAACCAGTTTGTCAAATTAATATAATCGTGTATTCTCTTTCCGGCGTCCTCCGCTTTTTAGAAAATTATTCCGAAAGAGATTTTTCAGAACTATTTTTCCCGTTTCTTTCAAAACATATTGGTTTAAGCGCGTTGTATTTTACACCAGAAATACAACACAGTTCGCAGTGCCGAAGACTATTTAAAGGTCCCGTTTTCATTTATCCATTCTTAGAGAAGTACGAAATACCCTGTCCTGTCTGCTACCCCTCTTCGTCATATTTGAATAGAATAAAAATAGCAAACAAAAAAAAAAAAAAAAAATTATCGCGTAAATATAATAAATAAATAGACGGTTTATTGACCCTGATACGTGTAAAGGAGAATATTGTGAAGTACAAAAATACTAAATAGAGTAGAGCTAGTTGAGCAATCGAAATATCTCGAAAACTACATGTTGACTGATAAAAGGGCAAAAAATAGCGGTCATGGGAGAGGAACTCATCACACAACCACCGGTAGTCTAATTATTCCTGCTATTTGTTCCTTTTTAGATAAAATTTCTGATCGGATCAAAATATAACCGACTTTTTTCCGTACCGTTTGTTTCTGGGTAAAGGTCCTTGGTTGACGAGCCCAAAAAAAAACAAAAAAAAAAAAAAAACAAAAAAAAAAAAACACCGGTAGTTTAGACTCGTGTAAATTGAATTACATGCACGTTTTGTTTATTTTTCGACGAAATAGTAAAAACTCAGTTTCGGTTCGTTTTTCTTCTGTGCGCGATCAAAATTATCCGTTTTCGATCGCGTAAGTATTAAACTTTCTTTAAATCTATTTTGTACTTATGATATCTAGAAATGATTTGGTTCTTATTCGAACAGTTTTTTCATAGCCTGTTAGTTGAGCAACTGTTGTCCAACTAATAACCCTACACGGTTTGAAACAAAAGCAATATGTGTTTTTCTGTTATTTTAGGATGCGGACGGAAGTATTGCGCTTCTGCAAGAGATACTAGCTACGAAATACTTGCTACGAAATAGGCCGGGAAAGACAATGACTATCTACGATATATCAAAAATTGTTGCAGATTCCCTTAGCTCAGGTACAAGTGTAAACATCATGAATGATTTGCAAAAGATGGGTATCTCTCCATTTAATACGGACATTTTTAGCGACGATGATTTTTCACCGTTATTTGTAGCCGACCATCCAGATCTAAAATCTGTCTAGCTGGAAAAAAATCCTTCAGAGCAAGCTAAATTGGTCCACATGGATACAAGTTTTGCACCAGTAAACGTAAAACATAGGAAAAAGGTCAGAGGCAACAAACGTGTGACAAAAAAAAAAAAAAAAAACTTGTGGCCTCCTTCTTTTTGAAAGTCGAAAAAGTAGAGATTGGCGATGTTGCTTTTGTAACAAAATGTAATAAAAGGTACGATCTTACAAAGAGCGAAAAAGAAAACTTTAAAAACCTCCAGTAAATGTACAACAATTTTTATAAATCGTAATTATTTCGGTACCAAAATTAAAGTTGTAAATCTACCCGTAAACGCATCAATTCGAAATTGAGTATACTTAATAATCAACACAACGTTCTCTGAGTAAATCTTATCATCAGATTATATCGAAACAAACTTTAATCGTTTAATGTTCCTTTTTTTTTTAACAGGTTAAGTCACTGAGGATGATGATTTTTGACCAGAATCAATTTTTTTTTGTCTAACCATCTGACCACCGGAAGTAGTACATTCAACCCTATTCAATCTGAAATTAATATGAAAGACCTAATAATAACGGAGATAGGAACGACAAGAGACATAGAAAATACAATAAAGAGTATGAAGCCCAAATTTTAAGAAGTACGAATGGAGAACAAAACGTTGAACAGAAAGAGAAGGTCATTCGAAGACAATACGTTATTACAATATCATTGATGAAATTATACCATTCGGCTAGGGACTGAAAAAACACTGAAATCATAAGCTTAAGGTGATAAATAAGAGCTCATTCTGTATTATCGGTAATACCAAATGTCAAAACTTAGTCGATATAAAAGAGTGTGAAGAAATTTTCAAGCGGGCCTTTATATCGTGCAGCGGATTCTTATTATTCACTGTTTGACGACAGGTCTTAGGTTCATATATTTTAATTTTCGATAATATTTAATGCTCCGTTTATATTATAAGCCGCTAAAACATTTACCGCATTGCACATTGCGTCCCCGGGTAGAATGATTTTTAGTGTTTCAATGTAGGTTTTCCGAATTAATTTTACAATGTTTCCGTATGTTCGAAAAAAAACTGAACATTTTTCTCTAAACCATTAATCTATTTATTTAACGAATCGGTAGATGAAGGAATATTTCCAGAAATTTTAAAAATCGCAACTCCGGCGTATAAAAACGATTTAGCAATTTTTAAACATCTGTCGTATATAACCAACAATCTAGAACGCGAGAAATCCTATATAGAGATTTACTTCGATCTTCGTAAAGCTTTTGGCATAATTGATCATAAGATTCTTTTAGACAAACTGCACTCATCCGATTTTCGTAGGAAAATAGTATATTGCTGGTTTAACGACCAATGGTCTATTCATTAGTAGATTTCCTGCTCAAACTCGCTACTGTCTTTCTTATCGTTCCCACGACGATTTCTGGACCGGATTCTATCCTTCATTCTTTACCAATGCTCGATCTTCTTAACCTTTCTGTACAGCCCTTTTCTTCCTCTCTTCCTCGGTTTTTTAATCTTTTTACCTTAGCCGTTCGATTATTTCCTCTATAGTTCGCCTGCGGTTCAATCATAGTTTGCTTCCGGCTTCCGTTTTTCTATTGTTCAATCTCTCCTTCGTGTCCTTATGACTCTCCGGAGCTCAATTATACCCGCAATGCGAATCACGTCTTGCTCGAATGCCCCTTTATTGAACGTGCTACTCTGTATTCTAATCTTCTGCGCCTTGGCCTTCCTACTCCTTATAGTGTCTACTCCATTCTCGTATTCCCCTCTCTCAATATAGTTCCTTTGTTGGCTTTTTTATCTCCTCAATTTCTAATCTTTTTCCCTATATATAATGTACGATTCTCTGCGTTGGGTAAGTTCCACTGTTAACGTGCCCAAAAAAAAAAAAAAAAAAAAAAAAAAAAAGTCATACTTATTTCAAAGAAAATGCTTTAGAAAGATAAATAAAGTGCATAGTAGCTTTACGATCCAGCATAGCGGGGTGCCTCGAGGTAGTATTTTGGGTTCTATTTTATTTTTAATATACATATATATAAATTAATTGTGTGATCTGAAAAGAACGGGACAAATTTTCGCTTACGCTGATGACACGGTGTAATTGTGACTAGCTCGTGTTATACTCGGACTTTGCAAAATCTAGCACATTATGACGTAAATACTCTATTAAACTAGTTTCATAGAAATAAGCTCTTATGGTAAATTTAAATAAGACAAAATTTATTGTTTATAGTCATATACAACAAAATAATTGGGATAGTGTGAGGATAAAACTGAAGAATGGCACAGCTATAGAAATAGTTCATGACATTAAATATTTGGGTGTAAATTTGGGCTGTAGATTAATGTAGAATAAACATACCAACTACTTGCAACGAAAACTAAGAAAGCTAAATTATATTTTCTATTATTTAAGTGAGTTTTTTTGGGGAGAACCGCACTTATTCCGGTTATATCTGTCCCTTTATCGGCCGGTACTTACATATACGGATTATTGCATTGGGGAAATGTAGCGAAGCATCACTCGAATCAAATAAATTACTTACAAAATTGGATATTCAAACTTGTTAAGAAAAATAGGGGTTCGGTTTTTGATTATAATTTTCATCAAATTAATATATTATACAAAACACAGCTAATTTGTACATAAATATGAATTTGGATTCTTCAGGAAGGATGGTAAAACTAGAAACTGTGATAAAGAATTAGCGTTAGTACCGAAATTTAACAAATGTCATTTTAGAATGCAGGCACTTTATACGAGTTCATTATTTTATAACCAGCTGCCGCCGGATGTTACATTAAATAAACTAAAAAATTTTAAATACTACAAAAAAAAGCATAAATATATGTTATATCATTTCCTTGGTGATCATTTAACAGTCGCATAATGTATAGTGCATTCGCATTTCTTTTAAATTTTCATTTAATTTTTAAAGCGTTTGATTTTATTCGTTTATATATTTTTATTTTATTTTTTAAATCTCAATTCGCTATGCATTTTTGATTTTCTATTGCATTTCTTTTTTACTTGCTTCTTTTCTTTTTTGTTAGTTTATAAAAAGAATATGTAAGATCATTTTAATTTTGTTGTTTTTAAAAAATTTTCTTTGTTCAAGTTTTATTATCTTCATTGTATTTTAATACTTCATCTATGCGCCGAAATTGCGCGAGCGATGGAAATGTGTACATTAATAACAATAATAATAATAATAATAATAATAATAATAATAATAATTATAATAATAATAATAATAATAATAATAATAATTATAATTATAATTATAATTATTATTATTATTATTATTATTATTACTATTATTATTTTGAAAAGCGGATATAAAGTAAATACCACCTCACGAGCTTTGTTAATTAGTAGGCTTTTAAAGGTTGAAGACCTTTATCGAAAAAGACCGCAACGAGTTAAGTGCATTAAATGCTGCCTATTTTGAAAACGTACATTCCGGCCTTTCCAAGGAAGACAGCTCCTCCAATCGAAATTTCTTATCGGCAGGCATCCTATTCCTACTAGCCTGCCCAGCATACATTGCTTAATATAAACTTCCAAGGGAACTCTGCTCTTTGGCTTGGCACAAGAAAGCAGATATACATGTGACATTCGCCTGCATTCGACTGTTTTTTCAGCATAAATTGATCAGGTTTATGAGCTACGAAATTGAGTTGTTTTTTTTTTTGTTTTTTTTTTGGATCGGCACGTAAAGAAGTAATAGTATCATACAAGTACACCACACTTTCTTTCCAATAATAAAAAACACAATGAGGGGTTACGTTTCGTTGTACATATAGGTGAAATTTTTCCTCTTTCGAGTCGACTAATTTTTTGCAAGTGATTTCATTTTTTTTTAAATTGGAAATGGTGATACCTTTGTAATACCTATTATAAAAAACCATACCGAAATAATAACGCCATAAAATTAAATTTTAAGAGATAAAAATAAGGAATCACGTGCACCTGTGGTAATTGTTGATAAAAATCTTGAAATTCTGTGGCCCTCACAGTAACATTGAATTTTTTATGGTTGGGTCGATTAATAACTTCTTTAAAATCTTCGTAGTGATCAACGTTTGAGCGACCAAATCCTAATTTAGCGGGTCCGAAATTTGGCAACGACGCTCTGTTCAGTTGGCACCACGTTACATACAAGCATGCGCGGTACAGTGGTATATTATGGTAGTATGTAGTATTACTTCGCTTAGGTAGCCTGGGTGCCATAGGTTATCGAGACTTGTTTCGTTCCAGATCCGAATCGCTCCCAGGTATTATGTACCTAATCTGAAATTGAATTGAGTACCAGAATTATCTGATGGAAAGTTAATCTGAAATTGAATACCAGAGAATTATCTGGTGGAAAGTTAATCTGAAATTGAATACCAGAGAATTATCCGGTGGAAAGTTAATCTGAAATTGAATACCAGAGAATTATCTGGTGGAAAGTTCATCTGAAATTGAATTGAGTATTAGAGAATTATATATGGTGGAAGGATAATCTGAAATTGAATATCGGTTGTCGCAGAGAATTATCTGGTGGAAATTAAAGGCGGATCACCGGTAGAAAGGAACTGGCCCTAGCATTCTCTTCAGATCCGTTAGATCCTTAAGTATATCATGAAAAGCTTAATTACACAATCACCGACGCCCTGCTGAGGGTATGGGACTTACTTTACTTTATTACTTCGTTCAAATTTTAAACGCGTTTTTCTGAATAATCCCTTTTCTCGGCGAACGTCATATATATAGTTATCGCTGTACCGAGGTTTTGTCCGTCAGAAATACCTACAAACATTCCTTTTTTGGAATAATAACGGGTATTCGTTGCTCGAAAAAATTCGCGACAAAAATCCGAGAATAATTGTAGCACGTTCGAAGGAAAAACTAACAGAAGAAAAATACGGAGGAAAACTCGTCAAGTTCGACTTTTTTCGTTTCTTTTTCGTTCGCGCTTCGAGTAACCCCATTTTCCAAATCGTAATCTTTTCCTTTCGCGCCAATATTTTAACTGCGCTGTAAACACTTGTTCGTTACGCGTTCTTTTTCCATCGTACACAATAAAACAGATATCCTCGTTCGCTGGCTTAAACAGGCGGCACTGGGGAACAATGGTCGTTGTCTAATGGCCATCATCTGTAATAGAGGGCGCGGACGTGGGGCGGCGGCTATAAATTAGCGTGTCGGATTTAGATTAGGATGTTGTTATTCGGACAGCAAACGAAGGATGGAGAATTTCAGCCGAGTTGGAATTTGAATGTAGCGGACTGAAAAAAAGATAAACAGCAGTCAATCCGGCTTTGGCTGCTCAGATCTGTGATTTATGTCGGTAGCATGCGATCGTAATTAAACCTTTACCAGTCTCGCCTCTTTGCCGCTCTTCGACATTAATTATCAGTCAATTTCATCGTTCAATTTCTCTATCCGACTCGCATTTTCCGAAGAGATTTATTTATTTAATATGGCGCTCTGCCGTTGCCGGCTTCACTCGTTCGCACTCGGCGCTTCATTTCCAGCTTCCGAATCGACGATTATGCCGCTTGTCCTGCTGCACCAAGTTCAAATAACTGCAAGACTTTTTCCGCAAAACCGATTTCGTTTAGTTGTCGTTAATTGTTTTTCTTCAGCTCGGCCTTAGACCGAAGTTGCCTCTGTTCCGGGAAATTCACTTACAAAGAGGAAAGCGTCGCCGGATGGGCATCTACTTTAACGGAAAACTGTACTATTTCGACGCCGGCGGAAATCATGCATAGTCGCGCTGGTTCTCGTTCGACGGCCTCTCTCTGTGTCCGGTCATCGACGGCGTCATCATTATCGACAATTTTTCCACCGAGCTTTTCCGTTGATCTAGCGGAAAAATTGCTTTTCAGCGAGAATGATGATAAACGATTATCGGTACGTTCGGAGAACTGCTGACGACGTGTTGACCTGGAAAATTTTATTCACTCGCAACTTGCGCATACCAGTCTCCTCGGAAAATTTATCTTCGCTCATGTGTATCGAATGTTTTCCGAAAACACACAGTTTTGTCGGTGACAGGTTAACGTATTTTCACGACTACTAGTGCGTCAGAAGGCGTCGTTCTCTGTGCTCTTCGCGTGTCTATGTACATGTATGTGCGTCGTGTTTAATAATCCGTACTTTTATCTCATATAAGCCGAAAGCTGTGCATTTGTACGCGATTTATGTTTTCGTTATCGAAAGTACTTGTGTCAGGAGTTGTCCCTAGATCATCTCTCGTACATGCATATTTTTTCCTCCTCATCTATTACCCGGTAACGATGTAAAATGTTGACAACCGAGATCGCTTAATGTGCTGAATTTAAAAAAAGAAAAAGAAAGAGATATTGGGCAAAAGAAAAGGAAAATTCTTAGAAAAACGTACGGTGAAGCTAAATGAAAGAAAAATAGTAAACAACTGGAGAGATGAAATCGAGAAAGAGAAATAAAACTAATAATCATACCTGTAAACACTTTGTTGCCAACCTAATAGCAACTTCTTCTTAGACCACATCAGAGTAAATACTAAATTTAGAAATATTACTACAGTGTTAATGTGAGACATATTAATTCGTTAAATCAACTTGAAAATTCTCTTTGCAACATTCTCATCTTTTAATTTCGAAATTATCGCTTATAAACTAAGTCTCATTCAACGTATCCTTGAATAACTGTCATGTTCTTAATAGCATACTTGCTTATTCGGAACCCGGTGTTTTTTTAACTTTCCTCCTTAAAAGACTGACGTTAGTTCAGTTTGGTTCAGTAAAGAAAAAAACGATTAATTTGGACTAGTGCACTTTTGTCGGTGGCAGCGTCTGTAGAAGTCTCTTCACTAAATTAGACTATATCCAAAATTCGTGTTTACTTCTTCGCTTAAGAACTTTAAGATCTGCTACTTCATCCGCATCGAGTCTCATGCTCTTTTCCTACGTAGATCCTTAGTTGGGTACGGATTCATGTCAAATACTTTCCTTCTATAGATATATATATATATATATATATATATATATATATATATATATATGCTGTGTATAATTGGAGCTTCTTTCTCCGTAAAATCCCATTACTGTCTTACACTTTTTAAAGGTTTCTCACATTTCCCTCCGTTTATAATTTATTATAACGTATTTCCTTATTTCTCCTTAAATTTTTTTTTGATATTTCACTTTTACCTAAATTTTTTCCACTACCTCTTTACCATCAAATCATGCTCATATTATTAATCAACAATTCAATAATCACTGTATTTATTATTTCAACACATTGTTTAAGTATATTTACAATAAAAATAAATTTGTAACACGTAATTAAACAATTGCATATCATTTTTACAATTACTCCCGTGAACATGAAGTGTTAGCTTCGAAACGCGTCGGGGATAAAAGTGATATATAATTGTTTAATTACTTGTTACAAATTTATTTTTATTGCGAATTCGATAATATTATACAGTCCTTCTGCCTCTCTCACCTGCTCATCTTTACTGACAGTTCAAAAGTAATTTACGGAGTTGAAGCTTCCTTAGGTTCGAGCTTCCCTCTGATTGCCTTTACAGAATTATTCTACATCCTTCAAAAACTATTTTCCCACTGTTCCATCGTTTATACTGAATCAGTTGCAATTTTACCGTACTCTTCTCTTTATATTCTCCATATAGGGGAGCAACAATATTTCGATAATTTTTCATTCTATCATACCGCCCTCATTTCTAACTTATTCGGATTCAGTTCTGTACAAATTGATTTTATTTGGATTCCTAGCTATTTCGGTAAAGAAAGTAGTGAAAAAATCGATATTTACTGGATCATTACGTTACTCTAAACCGTAATCCTGTTAGTAAATTTTCCGCTCATAACATTACTTCTCTCCTCAAACATTTTCATCTTAAACTTCGAACAGATAATTACGCCTCTTATTTTTCTAGCAATGGCTTTTTTTGTCTTAATTTTCAACCTACTCCTCCCCAAAAACCATGTGGTTTTATGATTTTCCTTCACTTTACCGATTACGAACAGCATCCAGTTACGTTTCGGCTACAACTTGCTTTCCATTTCAACTACACTGTTTTGCGCACTTTATCTTACAAATACCAATTTTTCCTGTGGTGGTAGTGATATATATATCTATATATGTATATATATTTTATTTTTTTTTAATGTACTTCTTTGTCTCTCACGAACAATCTCTTCTATACTCCAATATCACCTTGGTTATAATTTTCCAACTTCATATAATGATATTTTTCCCCTTACGTTCCTTCATCGTGCCACTACTCTAATTCTTACGCATCTCATGGGTATTTGGCTATTAATTTTAGGTAAATTAGATTAAGTTCATTGTTATGATCATTGTAGATAACAAGCTTTAAAAAAAAGGAAATGAAATGAAATCGAAAATTAAAGAACCAAATTTGCTTAGAATTTGTTTCAATTCCTTTTTTAAAATGCTAAACGGCTGAAAATTACGCATTAAAGTCGCCGGTCTAGATGTTATATTGCGTTAGTATTATGCGATTGTGCGTGTGTCCAGGGTATGTTTTTGTCAGTAATGAATAAAAAGCGTATTAGAGACTGACGAAGAAGGGAATGTTATCGACTTTAAAGAGAGAAGAAAGGTAAATAAATCGAAGAGTTTACCAGATAAAAGATGGTTATTTTCCCGATTTTGTTAATAGGTGTTTACACTATTTACCGTTGAGTCGGTGGAAATACTTCAAGGTTGATCGGGATTAGGTGAACGTTGCCATATTGTACGGGGACTGCGCGCGCATACCTCAAGATTAATGGTATACATTTTTAACACAACAAGCGACAACAGCGGTCACAGAACAAGGATAACGCTAATATAAACGTAAATTACATTAATCTGGCGAAAAAAACGTGCAAAATTACATCAACTCTTTTATAACTAAATTGAGTAAAGAACATTATTTTCTCTTCATTTACTCCGGTAAAGGAGATTGTGCATACTTACATTCAACGTGTAGCAATTAGGCAGATTCTATATATACGAATAATGGTAATGCAGCAGTTGAATTAAAACCAGTTTAATCGGACTTTACGAAGTTAAAAAGTTAGCAGTTTTAATCTGAGCTCGAGAATACATTATAAAAGGCTATGATGGGGGTAAATATTTGAAAAGCAGTTTTTTTTTTACTTGGCTTTTCTGATCTTTCATGATTTTCTAGTCAACTAATTGGCAGTCTTAGACTTGAGCTAGACGTGACCAAAGTTACGAATTAAAAAGATTTTAACGCCGGATTTGCTGTTTTCCTTTTTTTTTTTTTGGCGCCATAACAAAGATCCTATTCCCAGAAGCAATATGAACACGGGAGAGAATCAACGATTCGTCAGAGATAGATAATATAAAAGAACTAAGCAGAGGAATGTCGAATAAAGAAGGGAATGACAAGATATACACAAGAACGTCAAGTGTTCGGAGTTGTGATGAGATGGATGAACGCACTCAAAAAGAGAATATGGTTGAAATCACAGAAAGCCACAACGTTCGGGTGAAGAAAACAAAATGGAGAAGAACATGTTAAGGAAACGCGAAAACGAGAAGAAGGCTACAGTGAATGATTTGAGCGAATACGTAAACGACGCCGAAGTAAGGGGAAATGAGGAAACAACGAGTTGGAACAAAGCGTAAGTTGAACAGCCAGGTAGTGCGAGGTAGATGATTATTAGAACAGTACGGAGCGTAGATGTTGGATCAGTATTTGTAGTGAAGTTTCTTGGAAAGAGGTACAGAATTTAAAGTATGAATTGCAGGGAAAGTGGACGAGGAAGCAGCAATTCGGGCCAGTGAATCCGCCAATCCAATCCCCGGACAAATCAATATGAATTGAATGAAGAGAAATCGTGTGTCATGAATGAGAGAGTGTATTCGAAGAATAGATTCTTGAGAAGAAGTGCAAAACGTAACCCATCAGTTGAAATGAGCAGCAGCTAGTCCAGCATATATCGATACGACCAGCTCCTGAATCTACCATTACCTTCAATCAAATCTGAACGACAATATTTCGGAACTCCTGGAAAAAATTGCGGAAGACCAGTCTAAAAACTGAATAAAAATTCTCTGCACACTGATCGTCACGGCGCTTACATATTTTTTTTGCAAACTTATAGAAGAAATTGCGAAATTAGTGCGTATCTTAGATTCCAACCACTTCGTAGTAAAAGTTCGGTGTGGCTTTAGACGAGACTGCTCCGTGTATTTGCAGAACTGAATTCAGCGATTGTTTGCACATAAACATCATGTGCTATAGTGTTCTTTGGTGTTTTTTTTGAATTTTCGAGAATACATCCTGTCAAAAATGAAATATTCGAGAACAAATGGCCAAGTATTCAAAACACCCCCGGTCAGATCGTCAATTCTTCGTTCGACTAAGGCAAATTGAATCGGATTTATACCGGTTAAAAAACGGAATTGCTCAATTTTGAGCCATGTCCTTTTCAACATTGTCAATCGAGTTCAGGCTTCAATTTTTTGCACTATTTTCGGTGAATACTTGGCGCTATTTTTGCCTTCCGCTCAAAAACGAACCTAGGTCAAGAAATCTTGCAAAGCGGCCATTAGTTCTGCTGGGTTTCACTTCCTTACGGAGAGCTTAACGCAGTTCATTTTTTCAGAAATAGAAAATTCCTGAACAGGTTTCATAATCAAGGCCTCGGACAACGTGTCAAATACCCATGCCGTTAGATGACTAAATTCGAAACCTTATATTAATAAAACAATATCCAATTACATAAAAAAAAAACTAATCGTTAAAAATTTTTCGAATAAAAGATACATTTTATTGATCCATGGATATACCAGAGTACAGATTTAAACGGATATTAATGCACGGGCGAAGTCGTGGATAACAAAGGTAAAATTAAACTTAGTCCCATACCGTTGATGAGGTATCATGAATTTGTAAGGTTCAACTAAGCCCAACGGCAATAATGAGAGTAGGGCACCAATTCCTTTCTACTTTTGGATTATCCGCCTTAACAGGTAGTATTTTATAAATAACAATTTCTGTCAGTTGCGTTGTTTCTATTTTATTATTTCTCATTCTATTTATTTCGACTCTTTTTATATGCTCTTCATTCTGTTAAAAAATATCGCGCAATTCATTAACTTCCCGGAGTAAGTTCGCTTCTTTCGTCCGATATTGTCTGTTCAGAATGCATCACATATCAGCATTATCCTCGATCTCTTCTCGTCTTATGCTCTTCTTGTCTTTTGTCCTCCTTTTCACCAAACCAGCTTACTTCACTTATAATTTTTTTGAATTCAAACACTCTCCGAAGTAATTTGTTCTCCCCTCGGACATTAAATCTCTTCCTCACCCTACCGTTCGAAATTTCAATCACGTGTGTTTATCTTTATACTTCCCTTCCCATACAATTATCTACACGGATGGTTCAAAGTCTGATGTTGGCGTTGGGGCTGCGTTAATTATCTCCGCGCTTACCTATTCCGAATCCCCTTTCAGTTGCCCTCCTTTTCCTTTATTTTTCCTGCAGGCAGTCGTTTTTATATCCTCGACAAATAACATCTCGCGAGATTCCTCCTATCCTCGGACTCGAAAAGTGTTTTATTGGCTATCTCCTCTCCTTTTCCTACTCATGTTACTGATCTCATTATTCTTCAAATTCGCTTCTTAATTTCTAATTTATTTGCATCCTGTTTTGTTGTAATCGATCTACTATGGATTCCTGGTCATTGCGGCATTCCTGGCAACGAGTTAGTTGATTCGTCGGCGACCAATTCATTAGTAGATTTCCTTCTCAAACTCTCTACTGTCTTTCTTATCGTTCCCACGACTATTTCTGGACCGGATTCTATCCTTCATTCTTTACCAATGCCCGATCTTCTTGACCTTTCTGTACAGCCCTTTCCTTCCTCTCTTCCTCGGTTTTTTAATCTATTTACCTTAGCCGTTCGATTATTTCCTCTATAGTTCGCCTGCGGTTCAATCATAGTTTGCTTCCGGCTTCCGTTTTTCTATTGTTCAATCTCTCCTTCGTGTCCTTATGACTCTCCGGAGCTCAATTATACCCGCAATGCGAATCACGTCTTGCTCGAATGCCCCTTTATTGAACGTGCTACTCTGTATTCTAATCTTCTGCGCCTTGGCCTTCCTACTCCTTATAGTGTCCACTCCATTCTCGTATTCCCCTCTCTCAATATAGTTCCTTTGTAGGCTTTTTTATCTCCTGAATTTCTAATCTTTTTCCCTATATATATAATGTACGATTCTCTGCGTTGGGTAAGTTCCACCGTTGACGTGCCCAAACAAAGGAAAAAAAAAACAAGCATTCAATTGGCAGACACCAAAGTGGGATCGGCCTGCATTCATACCTTTACGTTCCATTTATGGATGTCTTCGCTAGATCAATAACAATTTCATAAGACTAACAAGCTGCGGTCGATCCGAAATTCTGCCTAACCATCGGCTGCTTCGATACTGAAAAAAGGAAATATAAAAAGAACAACTAAATTAACTCATTCGTATTGAAATCAATTCCATCTCACTTACCATACCTGTAATACTTATTTTACAATTCAACATTTCCATGGGGATTCTCAAATTTCGTCACTGCTCGAAATCCTCTCTGACAATCAACAAAAATTATACTTTTCCTCTTTGTTTTTTTCTTCAAATTAAGCGTCTGTAGAAAATTCAACTGATTTAATAATCCGAATTTCGCCGGTGATTTTGAATTTTTCAAATTTGTTCCTTAAAATAATCCTGCTCCAAGTTTTACGTGTCGCTTGTCGCAATTTTCATTTCATTACTTTACGCAGACTATACTATGAAAATTGAAAATCTATTTTTACTTTCCCTTTTACGATGCAGTATAAAGAGAGAGAAGAAACATCGGCGGCGCGCATATATTTCATCATAAAACATCATCGGAAAGAGTAGAAAACGCGGGAAAAGAAGAAGCGAACAAAAAAAAGGTAAATATCAACGAAGTAGTTGAGAGTTGGACCGAGTTCGGTTTTATTCGTTACAGCGATATGGGTTTTTCCTACTTTTTAACGAGCGTATCGTAACTAAAAATCGGCACATTAACTATAGTTAAATGAAAGGGAAATTGAAAGGGGCGCTAACAAGAAAAAGCTGCTAGAGGGTGGATGATAAGGTTGCTCGATTCGATTTTGCTTTTATTAGCACTTTCGCGATAGTGTACGGCACGGAATAGTGTCGTAGCTGGAACTATCGTTGCTGACCTATATTCTTCGGCGTTTTCCTTCATCTTCTGCTTCGTTTTCTTCTACGGAACAACGTTCGTCGTTCCCGAAAACAACTTTGTTCCTATTCCCGTTCCGCTGCCTAATGCACCTGTACCGCTTAATTTAATTCTCTCTCACTCTACGCACGCGATAATTAATTTACTCGTGCTTTTTGATACGTTCTTTAGTACGTGTCCGTAACGGAAGGTACAATCGCGGATATTTTTCACTTTGATGTAAAGAACGTGGCTAGCTTCGGCGAAGAAGAATGACGCTCGGTCTAAGATTAACGGATTAAGAGCGGGAGTATTTTTTCGCTTTTCAGATATTTCTTGAAAATTATCAAGTAGGAGAGGAACACCTCCCGTAAAATTCTGTCGGGAGAAATTAAAAAACTATATACATAAAGGTGTCGTCATTCTTCGCCGCGGCCTAATGTGAAAAATCGTTGCAAAGGAATATGCAACATTTTTTCCGTTCCGTTTTCTGACAAAAAAATAAAAATAAAATGGAAAATAAATAGAATGTCTTTTTATTTTATTTTATTTTATTTTTTATTTATATTTGACAAGATTACGTAGTTGAAATAACACTTCTTAGATCTGACGGCTAACTTTTTCCTTGGCGAGGTCTAAAGAACAGAGAGTTCAACATCCGCTCTACTTTCGGAATCTCACGCAAGCTGGATTGTCGCCTTTCACAGCAAAAGTAACTTCCAATAAAATAAATTGGCGTTCTTAAATTGTCCATTTTTCAGTATGAAAACCGGCTGTATCCATGTTTAAAAAATAAAACTATCGAAATGTTTCGTTTTTATTGTTTTTCAGTTATTTTATACGAAATTCAGCCGTATAGATTTATCAATTTTATTAATAATTGTTTTAAATATGTACAATAAAAAATACTTCTTCTTCATCCGCCGTCTCCGTTACGAAGGTTGGCGATCAACACGGCAATGTCTTTTCTAGACATGGCAGATCTGAACATTTCAATGGGTGAACAGCGGAACCAACGATGAAAATCATTTGTCCACGAATTTTGTGGGCGCCCTTTTGATCTTTTGCCCAAAAGCTTTCCTTCCATAATGAGACGTAAAATCTCATATTTTTGGCCTCTCATGATGTGGCCTAAATAACGTAGTTTACTTTCCTTAATCAAATGTAATAATTCCGGGCGTTTATTGATTCTTTTGAGGACTTCTTTATTAGTTACTTTTAAGATCCGCGGAATTTTCAGCATACGCCTATACGAATATAATTCAAAGGCCTGTATACTTCTTTCTGATAAAGCATCTAACGTCCAACTCTCGTTGCCATACAGTAAGACCGAGAAAACGTAGCAGCGCAGAATTCTAATTCGTAATCCAAGATTTAATTCCCTTCTGCTGAGCAGGTTCTTCATTTTTATGAGCACTGCTCTCGATTGCTCTATTCGCGATCGGATTTCTTTCTTACAGCTACAGCTGTCGTCGAAAAAGGTACCCCCAGGTGTATCTAATTGATTTGACCTGTTCTAGTTTTGTCCCATCTGCTTTTATCATTCATCGCACAGGCTTCTTAGAGAACACTATTACTTTTGTTTTAGAGCTGTTGATGGTGAGCCCATAAGCTTTGCTATAGTCTATCAGTTTGTTCATTATTTTTTGCAATTCCTCCTGACTATCAGCTATAATGAGACAGTCATCTGCGTATCGAATATTATTAATTGTGACTCCATTTACCTTGATCAACCCGTCATCCTCATCAAGCGCCTCTCTGAATATTGCTTCGGCATATAAATTGAAAAGCAGAGGAGACAGTACACATCCCTGTTGAACTCCTTTTTTAATTTCTATATCCTCCGATGTTACACTTTCGATTCGTATCTCAGCCGTTTGCTTCCAGTACAGCTGACTTGTTATGCGCAAGTCCTTCCTGTCTATAGGGATACCCTCTAAAATTTCCATCAATTTTCCATGTTGCACACAATCGAAAGCTATCTATGGCGCACGCGTATACATTAATATTCATATCCCGACAGCGCTGTGTGAGCATACGGACGGCGAATAGGGCTTCACGAGTGCCCATGCCATTTTTGAAACCGAATTGTGTATTTCCCACTTGCTCTTCGCACCGTCTATATATTCTTGTATGTATTATTCTTAGAAATATTATTAGAGCGTGCGACATCAGACTAATCATACGGTAATCGTCACATTTTAAGGATTTTGTTTTCTTTGGAATTGCAATAAAGGTCGATTTTAACCATTCGGTCGGTATTTTTCCTGTATCGTATATTTTATTAAATGCTTCGGTCATTTTGCGTATACCTATGTCACTATGGTCAGCTAAAACTTTGATCACCTCTGCGTGTATTTCATCTGGACCGACCGCTTTGCCACTCTTCTGTCGTTTAATTGCATGTGTAACTTCTTCCTTTGTTATAAATGATCCAGTATCGCTGTGATCTGGGTAATTATCATGCGGCTTGATTGCTCTATTATCGTTAAAGAGTTGGCCAATATAAGCCTTCCATATTTGGAGTTTTTCAAAAATACTACGCTAATGTAAAAAGAACTCTTTTGGCCAGCTCACATTTGAATTAAAGCAGACAAGATTAAGAATTCAATAGTAACCACTGTTAAAAGTGATGGAAATTCGGAATCCGCTGGACATTTCGATATTTCTTAACTTTCTTTGAACATTTTCGTTTCTAACACGAAACTACTTCAGCTTCATTTGTAACTTTTATTTAATACTTCCATAACGTAATCTACCGTATAGAATAAACGTTTTACATTCTAATACTTCCTTTTTCTTTTTTTAAAATGTAACGTCGCTTCACCCAACTCGGTGATTTCGTGACATATTGACCCGCAGTGTTAGAGTTAATATACACAAACATTCCTTAAAATCTATTTCGAAAAAACAATTCAGATATTATTTTCACTTTTATATCATACACGTGAAATACTTTTTAATATTCTTATCAGTTGCACTGCTCGCCTTTACCTAATCAGAAATTATTGTTCCGTAGGCATGGCAATATTCTGTAGAATGAGACCTATATTCCGAACACCATACAACTTAGAAAATGACTGTAAGTTTCACACAGTTACACAAATGAAAATGTTTATGCAACGACTCATTCTGGTCGTATGCTTTGTCTTCCACTTGATTGTTTTTGAATATCGTTTATCAAAATTCCAATCTGATAATTGTCGCTCATTCGTAATAATGACAGTTTTTGTGATAACTAAAAAATAATAACATTCTTCTTTAAGGCTTATTTGCATGATTATCGAAGATCGTATAATTTCATAGCAGTATTTTTAAAAAGGCAATTTTTCCAGAATTTTAAACTAAAAACTACATAAGATATAATATTTACCGCTTCATTAAGAGAAGAAAAAAAAAGTAGAGAGAAAAAGTCGAATTTTTTTCCCAGTTTCTGTCGAAGAAATAATTTTATCATTATTTTTTTTTTTATATACACCTTTTGAAAATAGTCACCTTCAGTTCGGTTGGATGAATGAATATCGACAATTCAAGCACAGCGAAATTTCAACCAGGTTATACTAATACTAACTGAACTTATTAACAATAATAATTACGGGACTAATAAAAGTATACCTGCTTTAGTCGCTAGTAGGCAGCGTGTCTAAGATACATCGAACCATTTGAAAAATCTAAATCAAAGTACAAGGACGTAGACTATTACAATATGAAATATCCATATAGATATGACAAATGTAATCATAAAAGGTTTACCAGGAATATAATGAAAAGGTATTACAAAACATAGTGGAAAAGAAATATCGACATTATGAACAGATGTCTAACCTGATGGATCATTAAATATAGAAAAAAGATTCTGCTCCTGTGCAATATATAATAAAACTACAAATAAATATCGAACGTTCCGAATTCCGATGACATACTCGTCATGTACGACAGAATTATATACGTACTTTATCAAGCAATCGACAAATTCGTAAATATTAAAAATAGAAATCATAATTTTCTAATATTAACCGACTCACTGTGCGTATTATATAAAATAGACACAACCGACAATAATATAGCCGTGAAGATAAAAAGGAAAATCGAATTTACAAAAGTAAATCACAATAATCACGTAGTACTCAAATGGACACTAAGGCATTACGGAATAGAAATATGAATTCGTTGATAAATTAACAAGGAAAGTCACCGGAAATGTGAACAAATCAAATACCATTGAACTGATTGCGTACATACTGTTAAAGATATAGCAACAAATAAAGAAAAAATTAATTTTTGAACAGAATAAACTGCGGAAAATATTATTTCAATATACAAAAAGTATCAGGAATCCCCATGGTGGTGGTACCTTCAAGTCAAGGAGAACCTACCTGGCAATTACATAAAGCAAATCACACGGCTTAGAACAGGGGACATACCAGAACAGCAGACCGATTAAAGAAACTGAACATCATCGAATTATCGGATAAATGCCAATACTGTAATAAAGACTACGAGGAAAACGTTAATCATTTCCTACGGCAATGTACTCAATTCCAAACACAACGAGAAGAACTTATAAATAAATTAACTCGGGAATATCACACGTTACCGATAAATACAGCATCCATTCCTACAAATCTATTAAGCATATAAACTTTATCAATATCCCTTTAGAAATGCAATATTGAAGTTTAAAATTTGAAAAATATATATGACACGTTTAACATATATAAACTGGCTAAAAGGTTAAAAGGAAAAAAAAGAAAACAAAAAAAAACAGCGATTTTATGCGTAACCCAATCAGTCGAAATGTGCGCACTCCAAGAGCAAATGACAGAGACCCTAATAAAATCTTACGTCAAATTTAAGGGGGAACTCGAAGAAAACGGGCGTTTGACTGTAGAGAAATCATTGTGTTCGGTTCCGTCTAGGAACCACCACGATTCCACAGAAGGCTCCTTTTACCGAATATAATGTCCCAATAAGATCGGGATTCCACTACGAAAAAATTGTATCGGATTAGAATTTTGCTACGAAGAATAGTGGACAGATAATCTGTCGACTAGATTCCAGCGCTTACTCTCCGCGCTACCCGCACGATCTAAGACGAAAAAAGAAAAGATAAAAAGGAAGAAGAGATTTCCTAAATTTTTTACGACACTTTTAGCTACACATTTATGATATATAAATCTAAAAATACTAGTGTGTGTGTTTTTGTTAGTACAGTCCGTTTAAAAAAATTTCTATTAAAATCACCCTGAAAAATAATAAATACTGTTTGCAAGTAAATGCGCGAAGCAATGAAATAAACGCTACACCGAAGATGACACAGTATTTAATGACTTCTGTAGTTTCATCAGCAAAGGTTTGATCGCTGAATAATAAGTTATTTAACGCTTTAATGACCGATGTATGATCGCATCGAACAGAGATAGTCACGCAATGTGCCATGTTGCAGGGCCAACATTATCAGGGAAAAGTTCATTTATCCAGTCATGTTGAGAAGAATGTCGCTTCTTCGACTTCCTCATGCGATGAAAAATTAAACAAGAGAATTGTAAGCTATATACGTGAAAACAGATTTCAATCAAAAAAAAAAATTCGCCGATTATTATTAAGAAAAGAAAATAGCTTTGCGGACGTCGGGTAATTGCCGATATAATCTTCTACATCGCTCGCAGGAATTCAAAAGTTATCCGTACAATGTAATTGTATTTGCGCTGTTATCCGGGTGTCAGAATTCACACTACGGATTCTATATTAGAAAGTTATCCAACCAGAAGACTGATCCGCTCAATGTTAAAAATCAAATTGAACAGCTTTATGGAAAACGTTGAGGCTTTTTTTCGCCTATTCCCGAAACTTCGGGTAGGGTACATTTGTTTACTAAAATATTGATTTATTATATGAATGGAATTAATATAACCCATGGATATTAGGAATTTGGTATTATATTAATTTCCGTTTTACAGTTTTTTACAATGTCTACTATATTTTTATTATTTACTTAATATAAATATACATTGTTTTTTCGGAATTTTATTTCTTCAATTGAAAATTTGTTTAATTCATTCAAATAATTTTGTACAAGTTGCTTTATATCATAATTACAGAGTGACTATTATTATCATTATATAATTGCATCCTTGTAATATATGAAAAAAACATCATCTTTAAAATTACATATCACACAGTTTTCAGAAATCTTCAATTTATATAAATATACCTTAAATAGATCGACCGAGCCCTGTTATAAATTGGACATTAAAAAACCTTGGGCTTATATTGATTAATTATACTTGGGAAAAATTGGTACGTTGTTCCCTTATAATTAATCCATATAACTTGAAATTTATTTATATAAAATTTATCCATAAGTTTTTTCATTTGTTTTACTACTTTAAGTAGTTTATCTTTATATTCGAAAAATGGTGTTTTATATATTACGTTATTGAACGGGGATGATCTATATTAATATTATTTTTAATTGCGACCACCGAGCTTAAATGTTTTTGTATTTCATATCGCAATTGGCTTAATAGCAGCTATAACGATGGCCGACAAATAGCCGATTGTTCTATATGATTTAATCACTTTTATAGCTATATAAAACCTTTGAAAGCTTTTTAACATCTTTTGAAATTTTTTCTACATATAATATGGTGATACTATTATAAAGTATGTTAGGTAAAATTACACTTTTATACAACGTAACTTCTTTTTTATAATTTATACAGTTTTTTAATTGAGGCTTAGCAGTACTTATAGCGAGAATGTATCTGCCGATGATTTTTTTCACGTTATTAAAATGGAAAAAAAATGATCTGGATTAAACGAATTCTGTAAAATTAGATCGAAGTTGCTAATCAAGCAATTGTCAAAAACGGAAATTAAGTCTGTCGCTTAAAATAGAAAAAAAATTTCTAAGAAATCTCCGAACTAGCCACGGAAGCATATGGTCGAAAAATCAACAGTACTTCACGAGTCTGAGACCACTACAGATGTAAGAATTATCAGTCGCTTACAAACTCGTCGTTAATCCGGTGATGAATATCGAAATTACACCCTGTACGATAGTGACTATGCCAGCAGAAGCAAAATGTTTAATCTATAACGTCAATAATATTGCTCATTGTAAAATTTATTTTCGTTATTTCTCATTTATGTTATAAAATTTCTTAAAGCAAAAATTGAAATATTAAATACCTTTATCCAGTTCAGATTGCTATGATTTACTCGTTTTGACCGGTATTTCAAATATAACTCTGTACAAGATATTCAAAGTGACAGTTTGATTCTTCGCTTCGTTGTATTTACTTTAGCGGTAGAACCAAGATTGCGTTATTCTCACACATCGGGGATATCGCAATCGATTCAAATTAATACGAGAATATAAAGGAGAGAATATTAGCTTAGTACCGTTCCGAATAAATTACAAATATGTTACCTAAAATATGCAACAACAAAAAAAAGTAAATAAAACAGTGAAAAAAAAACACTACAATTTTCCAGCAGACGTACATAATTAATTTCAATAGACCACATCCGCAGCGGTTAAATTAAGAAAAGCGATCTACCCATTCTGTAAACAATTACTGATGTAATAATCGTACTGCAACGGTGATGATATTAAATCTTCTTTAGCACGCTGAATGAATGCGCTTAGCCTATTTTCATTTATATTATTCGGACTAATTACGAAAATGCAGAACTTTTATTACGTTGTTAATGACGACACAAAAAATGGCCGAAAGAAAACTTTTCTAATATAAAATTTCCGTAAAATGGGGAATAAAATGAAATAAATAGTAAAAGTGAATTTTTATTTGCGCAGAATTGACGTCAGCAGCAGGACAGAAAAATTGTCAGCGAACATAAATACCTTTACACAGGTACGTGTTAACAATTTCCGAAATAAACGTTATTCCCTGAGTAGCAGTTTAGCCGGAATATTTTTATAAAAATTGTGCTTGATCGTTGGTGAGTTATACTGAATTCACACGGTCTCTGTTACTTTTCGTTTTTCCATTGTCATTAAAGGTCAGATTTGCCTTCATTTCCATCAAATATGATACTGTTTAGGTCGAACAATAAGTAAAATTTCTTAATTATAGGATTAATTTTTGCTTCATTAAACTTCCTTTTTAGTTCCACATAACAGTCGGAAAATGAATAATTTTCGATAGCGTTCAGTTATCTAACGCCGGCTGCCAAATGAGGCCTGCGAAGAATCGCAACAAGATGCGGAAGACTCCCCCCCCCCGTTGATGATGGTTAATATCGAAAGTTAAGTAGACCCTACAAGGTGAAAAACAATCAAGTTAAGTATGGAAGAAAAATCTAAAGCAGATTAAAGTTGAAAAATAATGTATTTTCGTATTTTCCAGTTCAATTTAGGGAGCCAGTTTGTACGCTGTCTGTCTTTCGATATATAACGCATACGAGGTTACTGAAGTATTCTTATGTCAACTTAAGAAAACATCTTCCGGAGCCCGTAGAAACGGCTTATTATACCGCCAGAGATATCTTCAAAGTTGCGGGCCTGACTCGATAGTTTCATTTAGAAAACAGTCTGCTATCTTACACATTATGACAGACAATTTTAACATTATACGTTCCGCAACTGACAAGGGAATTATACTCAAAGCTTTTTTCATCTTCTATTGCCTGTAATCCTCTTAGATCATATATATATTTATATATAATATACATAAATACATACATATATATATATATATATATATATGTATATGCTTCATTCCCCGAGCATAACAGCTTATTCGTTGTTTTAATGCGATACGCCAAAGTACATGTATGAAAAATGCAGCTTTAGTCTATATAAACAAAGTTACTGACAATAAAACATCACTGAAAACCTAATAGTCACCAGGCAGTCATTTTCTTCCTTAAAGGATTAATCTTCTTGCGCGCAATGTACAACTTTCGAAATCATCACAAAATTTAAGTCCAATGCAAAGTTATGGTATACTGTTTATTTTTAGTATATGTATATATATATATATAAACTCGGCCATTTTCGCAAGGGGCTATGCCCCTTGCCCCCCTTACTTACATTTCTATCTCTTTCTCTTCTATACTTTGTATAAAATGATCAAAATTTACAACGTAATTCTAAGTCGGTTCATATGAATATAATAACAGAAAATCCTATCCTAACATTTAACTTTCATTATAAAAATTAGGACATTTTTTCGTTACATAAAATTGTGACATTTTTCGTTAAAAAAAATAATAGAGGCCGGGCTATGAATTACGTTGTAATTATTAATATATATATATAAAGCCGATAAAAATTAAAATATAACAAACGTTACATAAAATTGGGACATTTTTTCGTTACATCAACTTGGAACATTTTTTCTAATTGGGGAGTGGCCTAAGAATTATGTTGTAATTAATACATTGTCCGAAAGTTACTGTCAGTAGCAAGAACACAAGATTAGGTAATGGTTGAGAAACACTGCAGACTTTTATAAAGTGGTTTATTAGTATTTCACCCGAGATGTCGCACAGAGACGAAATTCATTCAACTAGAGTAATTTTTTAAAGGGCAGCTACGCGGATGACCTGCGTCATAAATAAAAAAAAAACTATTTTGTTTAAGTAGAAAATATCGTATTAAAAATTCATTTTCATTGAACTCGCTATCAATAACAGCATACTTTTTTTTTTTTCGAAATAGCGACCTATGGACTCGTTATTTTGTTTTTCGGATTTGAGCTGCAGTAATAAGGTTAATGAAAAATCGCGCACTACATTCACAACTTTCTCTTCTGACGAAAATTTGCATCCGCCTAATTCTTTTTTCAAATTTAGGAATGGCCAATAAAGTCGGGACTGTAGGGTGAATGCTACATTAGCTCAATTTTATGGTACTAAAGGATCACAGCGACGAGATTAGCAACATGAAAGCGAGCGTTCGAAATACTTTACTTGAGAAATAGGTCAGACGAATACATTTGTGTGCGAATAATGAACGATCGCTACTTCGGAAAACAGTAGCCCGCTATTATTGGCCTGGAATGCGATGGAAATTAATTTTTAACGTAATATTTTTTGCCGAAAGAATATATTTTTTTTAAATTTATGACAGGGTCATCAGAGTAACTATTTTTCGAAGAGTTACTATGGTCGAATGAATTCTTAGCCTATTGGGGTGTTTGACATCTCGTTAGAAAACTAATAAGCTACTTTCTATGCCTGCATTGTTTCTCAGCCGATAGGAATGCTGTGTTCGTACACTAAACGGACAGCCGTTTCCGAACTAGCTATGTATGTATATATAAATTTAAAAAAATAAATTAATTAAAAAAAATGGACAAACAACCGTTTTTATAGCACATAAATTGTTACGGTGCGTGCAGAATTGTACTAAATAACTCGTATAGGGGGGAGAAAAAAAAGGAAAAAGAAAAATAACTTTACCCAAAAATTTGCATACACTGTTTTGAACATTTACAACGAACTGGTAACGTCAGTTAATGAAATAAATCTCTCGTAATGCGAAATGTATACCTCTGCACTATTTTACACTAAATTCGTAGACAGTGTGTATGTAATTTAGCAACTTTGCGGGTTTCAGTGAATCAAAATAGCTAAAGGTGAAAAATACGCTTGTTTTTCTCTAAAGTAATTAATAGATACGCAAGCGGTGGGACGGACAGCCCTACCACCATATAAAACAGTACAAAATACTTCAAGGATTACGAACGATGCAGAGTCATTAATGGCACGTACGTTCCAAATGAAGGAAAATTAAATCGGATAAGGAGATACGGAAGAACTATAAAATTTACAGGCCCCTATTACTCGGCGCAGTGCGAAATTTTGGGAACTCATTTGAAACGAGAGATGACGTTGTTATTTTGGCCAATGACGTGTACACAAATTAGAAATCATTATACGACTGCGGAAGAATTTAATATGACGTCGTCCGTTAATGTCGAAATAAACTTATGTATTTTATTAAGTGAGAGCAGATCTTCGCACCCGGCGAATATTACTTTTAATAAAATAAACCAAATTCGTTTTCGATTCAAAAAAATTCGCAATCTGAAGACTTTCAAATAATCATCCATAGCGAATCGTTTTTTTTTGTTTTTTTTTTGGTTTATCTTTTCGGCTCCCATAACCGCATCGTTTAAAAAGGCTAAATTTTAAAAATGCGCTCTTTGTTAGAAAGTTGAGCGGCTATATATAATCCGGCCAGTAGTTGTTCGCTTATTAATAGCGTACCGAAAATGTTAATTTAAAATCGTAGCTTTACACACAGTACTTGTCGTTCTAGTTTGATAAGCGCAGTCGGAAAACCGGTTTTAATTGGAAACGTGAAAGACATTTATAATCGTTTCGAAAACCATACTTACATTAAAGCGCGGTTTCTGCGATTTCGTTGCCGAATTTGAATTTTTTCGCTTTAATCGGTATAGCTTTCGCGAAACCTGGCGTTCTCTTCGATATCGACAACGGATAACAGCAGCCTACTTTTAATACACTGTTCCCTTTCGGTAACACTTTTTTGTGAGTAGTCTGATCGTTTTTCTTTAGTCATTTTGGGAGATGAAAAAAAAAAAAAAAACGGCGACCTTTAAAATCTTCTACGAGAAATATTTTTAAATACGCAATACCGAAATTAATTTCCTCGTTATTCGTATTCTATCGTATAATAATCGGCTATGGAAATTTTTTTTCAAGAAAATGAAACTTTAACCACTTCAATCGAACGAACACGGCGTGTGTACCTGTTTAGACGAGAAACTGATAAAAATTAAGCGCCATAATCGTTTTATCCGCCCATTATCATTCGGGAAATGCCGGGTCAGCGAATTCTGAACACTTTCCGAAATTGCCACTATTACGACGCTAGGTGTTTTCCGCTATTGTTGCAAGCTTGCTGTTCTTTTGCTCTCCAGGGGAATCGCAGTGCTGCGAATTTATCGGATCTACCGTTGCGTCCCGTAACGATGTCGCATTCACGCATTAACTCTGCATACTATTTTCCCTTTATGTATTTACTTCTCTATACCCTCTACCGATATCATCAGAGGCACGCTAAGTTGCTAATTTCTACCGACGCCTGACGGTTGCCATCATAATCGCGATACGCTAACAAACTAATAACCTACTACTTGTATGAAACTCATTTACAGAATGAATTTCATCTTCTCACACGCTAACGCAGTCCTTTCGTTTGTCTAACATCCCCGACAATATTAAGTTATTTTACTAAAACTTCTTTCCCAGTCACGATGAGCGGCGATATTGAAGCGGTCCTCCGACCAACTATTTTTCTATAAAATGTATATACTTATGTGAAAAAGTTTCGATAATTATTTGAAAATTATCTCAATAGAATAACCGAAAATAATTAAAAACGTAGAAAGTTCGAATAATATTAATGGAGGAGAGAAATCGAATGCGCCAGTGAACCGAAGAGAATACGGAATTTCAAAAAGCGTTACAAAGTTTAGTGAAAAAGGAACTTGACGGGTGGAAGTAAGCGAAACCTCCTCTAGTATACATTAATGACAACGTCGCGCCTTGCGCCGGAGTATTTTGAAAAATCTTTAACGAAAAAGCGTATGCGTAATGGAAGTTGTACTGAGTCAGCTCTATCGGTGAGACGCAGTTAGTTAGTTAATTGTGTTTTTTTGTTTTCTTTTTTGGGCGCGTCAACGCCGGACATTTACCCAACACAAAGGACTAACAAATAATGAAAAACGTAGGGATTTGAAAGTTATATCAGGAAGCGATTAGAAACAGAAGAAAGGAAGGTAGCCAATACAGGAACAACAGAAGGAGAAGGAATGTAGTGGGCACAGTAAGGGGTCAGGAGACCAAGGCCCAGCAAATTAGAATAAAGGACTGCGCGTTCCGAGGAGATAGATGAGCATTCGAATGGTGATTTACATCACAGGTCAAATTTAAGATAGAAGGATGGAAGGGACACAAGGGAGACTGAACAGTATTAAAACGAAAGAGGGATTCTACAATATACCGCGTTGTACATTGGCAATCGCGCTGCGGTCATGTGTCCATAGTTGGGACGACCGAAAAATAAATAAATAAGAAAAAAATTATTGTAGAAATAATTTTATTTTCTTCGTTTAAATGGCGATGAGTGTTATAAAAAAAAAACAAATAAACTCTCATTTGGAGAGTTTAGGAGGAAACTCTGTAGTTTTGTGCGTAAAATTAGGGAAATATCTGATAGGCGAAGTTCTTGCAAAATTAAATTTTTACCAAAAAAATAATTATTATGAAAGTTTAGAAAGCAAATATTTAAAATTGAGTAGTCGTCACACCTTTAGAGATCATGGGCGTGAAAAACGATTATGAACTAATAGAAATGGCCAGCATATTGATCTTTTTTTGTTTGTTGGCAAAAACTGTGCAGTACCATTTGCTGGAGTTGTACGGTTGTTAAACAAAGTACTCTGCAGACGTGAATTAGGGAATTTCCTAATGCAAAGAGTGGAGATTTTTTTCTTTTTTTTAATATTTTAGGATTTTGTACATTATACGTACGGAATCTTAAAAATCTGTCGGGTTCGTCAAAAAAGACATTGGCCCAAGAAAGAAGAGAAAAGGATGAGAAGCGAATCAGATATTTATGCGATTGGATATGGAGGATAGAAAAGACTCAAGTGCTAGAATGACCGAGGGTGATGGCAAGGAGAGAACAGAAAATACGCAATACGGAGTTGGAAGACCAATTGACAGAAGAGTAAAAGAAAGATGTTCGGACGCGATACGGAAGCACTCAAACAAAATGTTACTAGCGTCATCTCCAAAAGTTGTGAGTAGAAGGGTATAGGTGACAGAGAGAACGTGTATTGGTGCGAAACAGAATTTCTTTTTTCTACGATATACATATTTGTATTATATGTTCAGAGCGACTTTTTACAACGTTATATGCACCGGGGACGTTTTGAGGCAACTCGAAACAACTCGTTTTAAAATATGTTTTTTTTTTTTTGTTTTTGTTCTTATATTATAATTTTATAGACCGACAATCGTTTTATAAAAATACCTGAATTATTCTTTACACATAAGAGGAAACTAAACGATAATAAGTGCTTGGGCACCCACAATATAGGCATTGGCCTCATGGGACCCTTTACAGTTATTTAAAAAGAAAAAAGGAAAAAAGAAAAAAGGAAAAAAGGAAAAAAAGAAAAAAGGAAAAAATAAAAAAAAATATTCAATTCGACCTCTTTTTATTATTTAGTTTAAATGTCAAAATTTATCTTCAGCAACCATTTATTCTAAGGTAAAATTGTACTTTATCGGAATATTAATTTTTCCGATTAAATTAAGTAATATATAAAAATATGGGAGAAAAAAATTAACGTGCTTCAGACGATTTAAAAAAAAAGGTGTCGTCGAGGAGTAGTATTATTTTCGGTAGTTGTTTGCTGACGTCTTCGTAAGCCTTTCAGATGTTGACAGAGATTAAATGTACGTTGTTCATTTTCATTGCACATCAATTTGCGCGTAAATCACATCAAAAAGCGAACTAAAATTATTTACTTTTATTACATTTCGTCGTTGTACTTGACTTCTACAGTTTCGGAAATTTAAAAATTACATACCGAGAGAGCAGTTTTAATATCCTTTTCCGGCTTTAGGGCTTAAGCTGTAGTAAGAATTTCTCGATTGGAAAATCGGAGGAAAATCGACGGAAATAAAAACGAAACATTTTTTGATGTTCGTTTGATTATCGTTTTTCTTTTATTTTTGTTTTAAGGGGCCGCGAAAAACTTTTCGACTTTCGAGACGTGTTTAATAACTTTTTCTTGAAATTATTAAAAGTTTTAAATCATTATTATCGTATTTTTTTTTTTGGTTTTCGCGTGTATTACATTTCGCCGGTACAGGTTATTATTTTTGGGCTACTTTTTAGAATTACGAAGAAAAGGTCGTTGTAAATTCCCCGCTGAAATACTCGGTGTTGTTTACTCGCTCGAGAGTTGCCCGGTTATCCAGTCGGCATTTTGAGCAATGCGTTTCCCAACACAAACTCCATTCGACTTTTAATTTAATGCGTATTATTATCTGATTCAATTTCAATCAGATTACGCCAAAAAAAAAATTAAATTTTTAGAAGAATCGAAAAAATTTGAATTACTTTTTTCGTGATGTTTTGCGCGAGCTTTTTGCTTTTCTTATTTTTTAGGCTCCTCAACTGTGCACATTCTGGCGTGAAAGGAACCGTTTCCGTGTTCTTAATTTACAAAATTATTGAGCTATTGATCCTGCCCGAATGAAATACTACACTGCCTAACCTAACCCCGCGATAAATTAATATAAAATAGTCACTTTTATGAACAAAATCCGTATAATTATCCGGTAAAAAATTTATTATGTGAGTCTCGTGATTGTTCTGTGTACCTCTAGACCCACGCTAAACGTACACATGGATCTAATACGGTGGATTTGTTAATAATTAAAAGTCTTAGACTTGTATTTTTAAAATAGTCAGCATCTCATATTATTTCCACATCGATTCAACACTTTTCCGCTTCTGGTGTAGATTACTTATGAATAGAAATTAACAACAAAGATAGCGGTATAGTTTTATAAATTTATAATTGAAATTAAAAAAGCTAAATTTTTTAAATTCTATATCAGAAACGTAGTTTTGTTTTGTTTAAACATACACCCACACACGCACACACACACAAATCCGTATACACAGTTACTGTTTCTTGTTTATTTCAGGCCCTGGCCTGTATATTAAACAAGTTCAGTCAAGCATAATGTTCGATGCGCTGAGGATTCCGAGTGTTATTTTAAAGGCAAACATAATATTTATATTTACATAGTACCAAATTCAAAACAAAGAAATCTGACTTTTCACGCCGCAAAAAGGGACATGTTATTTTTCGCGATTTTTTTAACTTTTCGCCAACTTCGTAAGTTTCGTTAAGGAACTGAAATACGGTTTCGTTCTCGACAAACAGCAATCTTATCTACCATACAGCTCACAAAGTAAGTAAGTCCCATACATAGGTACCGTAGATTGTGAAGTTAAGTTTTTCATAATGGTACTCAATGGATCTGATGAGAATAATGGGGACAGTTCCCTTTTTAATTTTGGATTTTACTTACCCAGATTTCTTTGGTACCCAACTTCTTCAGGCTGAATAAACCTGACAGCAACTTGGATTCGGAATGGGACAAATCTCGAACCCGTGATCTCTGATTTAGTAGCCAAGCACCTCAACGACTAGGCTACAGTACCACCATATAACTCATCCCGGGAAAAAATATGTTTTATTCAAATTTAAACTTGGAAACCCGAATGTTCCAAACTAGAAAAATATACAAGGGTGCGTATATTTTTAACCTTGTTAAAAATATTTAACTATTACACTCGTGCTCTAAGGAGGAAAGCTACACGTTGTTTTTTGCGCTTTTTCGAACTTCTCGCCAACTTCAAAGATTTCGTTAAAGAAATGAAATACGGTGTCGTTCGCGACAAGTAGCGATCTTTCCATCGACATATATCACACACCTGGGGTGGGGAATTATTTTTTTCTTTTTTTAAATTTCAAGCTTTTGGCGCCCCGAGGGCCGATAATTTTAAAGTTGTAAGCTCGGCTATAGTTTTCGTATAAAGTAGTTCTTTATGCATATATTTGAGATACGTGTTTTGGTTTCCTCAACTTTTTTACTCGAGGTATTGCTTACATGAACTCACATCCTTTTTTTTTTTTTTTTCGTTGTTTTTGGCCCAAAAAGAAGGGAAATTTAAATGATTTATCAACCGTAATTTTTTCATTTAATGAAAGAGCTTCTGCGTTTTTATACTTTGAATTTCACTTTTAGAAGGTTAACAACTCTGGTGATGAGTTGTAAATTTTTTAAGGGTGATTTTCGAGATCGTTTTAAATTTTATTTTATATATATATTTTTGACAGATTTTTTTTTTGCTTTTTTGCTGTCCAAGGTAATCTCGGTTATCTTGAAGTTATTGCTTTAAAGAGAATTTTAATTGTAAATTAAGATCCAATTTTGAAGTTTATATTTCAAACCATTACCGAACTATTCATATTTTTAATTGAATATTTTAATTGAATATTTTAATTGAATATTTTAATTGAATATTTTAATTGAATATTTTAATTGAATATTTTAATTGAATATTTTGATTAAATATTTTTGTTGTTCCTGCACCATCTCATTAGGATTCCCCGTACATTATATGTATACGGAATCTTAAAAATATCCGATTCAATAAAAACCGTAAAAATTGAGTATTTACCCCTTAGCCGCAAGTAAACAAAATCATTCCTCATTGACTCCATATCTATTGGTATCTTCTTTATTCCCTCATATCGCCGCCGGATACATTACATCTTGACATCTACCCTTTTTTTCCCAGCTCTTTCGTTGATTGGTAATTAATTGCACATATTTTGTTCACCAGCTGAGTTTCGTTTCGGCTGTTTAGCCCCAGAGTCGTATACGTATGTTAGTCTACGATACTTACCGATCTCCATTTGGAAGTTGATTATCACTTCATTTGTATCCTGAGACTGGAAGGAATGTAAAAGTTAGGGTAGTTAAAGTAAGAATCGTTAAGATTTACACAGCTAGTCCAATCGATCTAATAGAAACATCGGTTCATTTCCCTGACCGCCGTTGTTTTCTCGAATTAGATTTCTCTGACTGTTTCTTATCCGAGTAGACCTTGCGCTTGGACATCCCTTAATTAGCATTTATGCGAAGTACGTTCTCACGTGTCCCAAATTTAAATATTACCGAATAATAATAATAATAATAATGACCGGGTTTAAACAAATATTCGCAGAAATCAAGGTAGCCGTTGTCACTGACACAAGTGTGCTGATTTCTGGTTCTTTTAACGTTGGCGGAAAATTATTAAAAAGCGCGGTAAAAATCGGCCAACTTGTCTGCGGCAGTGGAATGGAAAAGTGCGAACGAGAAAAGACAAAGAAAAAGTCCGCGATGATAGGTGAACGGATATGGAGAGAGGCAGTTAAAGCGGGTGCAAATGATGAGGATAGGAGTGTGCAATCACTGAAGCAAATTTCCAATCGGATAGCTTTACGAGGTTTGTTATTCGACGACTTCATTATGAGGCGACGAAAACGTGCTCCCCTCGCTGCTCGGGGCCGGTAGCGCGTTGAAAGTTTGCCGTCAGCCGAAAGAAGAAGCGAAAAGCAGTTCGTTAATTTACCGGTACTCGAGCGAAAGCTCAATTTCTGAAGACGCGCGCGAATCTTTCAACAAGCGTGTTTAATTAAAAGCTTCGAAAGCCGTTCCGAAAGACACAATTCCGGTTCTTAATTTAGCGATTTCTTATTGTTAACCTATCGTGCCGGATTGTTCCGCATACTCCGCTTCCGCCTGTCGTCGTCGTGCTGCTCCTAGGATCGGTCGCGAAAAGTCGATATTTTCTAATTAAACTGAAAGCGAAATCTTATCTCCCCAATCAAATTTACTTCTTTATAGAACACCATTAAATACTCCTTTAATCACTCAACGCGCTCGTAAAACTCGTTCCACGTTTCACACCGACTATTTAGTTTACCCCAACCGCCCTGGATGGGGTTAGTCTCGAGGAACTGCGTCCAATCGTGAAGAATTACGTATTTATTTGGCGGCGGGAATTAACAATTTTACTAGCGCGAAATAGCCGACTAGTGAGACCGGGGTAAATTTCGGAAAATGTAGATTTAGCGTATAATAGCGAATGACCGGTATTCAAAAAACAGGCTTCATTATCGGAATTGTTTTTGCCGTTTCCGGTTTGTTCGTCCGCAGCTGCGATTATAGATTAGTCTCGCGATATCCAACCGACTACCTCGCATGGTCGTCATCCCTGTGCGCGCGCACATCCTGGAAGCGGCTGTTGTGTAGATGCCGCGAGAAAAATAAATTAAACCTCCGAATAAGAAGTGCTTCCGCTCGGAAGACATCCGCGTGTCTTAATTATCGGATTAACTGAAAAATCACCTCTTTCCGCGCCTTCCTCTTGTCTCACTATTAGGCAGCCGTTGATTATTTCTCTTTCTCGACATTACTTTTTTTAATTACACGCGACATCGTCAACATTTTAAAACGTAATGAAAACGTTTTATAGGTATAACAGCATTTACGCAATTCGGTAACGCGTCCCTAAATAAAAACGTACACTATTAAAAAAGGTTAATTTATCCAGTAAAGAATACGGAATCCGGCAATTTAAATCTCAGATTCGGATGTAGTATCTTCAGATAGCCGATGAATGGTCTCTTTCGCCGGTACTAGACTATAAATTTATTTTTACTGATATCTAGTGTTTTGAACGCGGCGCACATTCTCCAGCACAAACGCTTTCATTTTGTGTAATATTCAATGTAAAGATGTTTTTTATCATTATTCTATTAAACGCACTTCTAGTTTTCATCGGAGTTTACGGTGTGTGCGATAATTATGGAGTTCCGTCATTTTTTCTCTGCAATATTTTTTCCTAATATTCCATCCGATTTTATTTATTTATTTATTTATTTATTTATTTATTTATTTTGAATGCACGTATTTATTTCCGTTGGTGGTCATCATTCGATATTCGTACATCGACGTCAACATTTCGTCATATAACTAATACGTCAATCGGCAAAATCGGAAAAGATACTTATTGGAGAACGAAAAGTAGAAGGAATAGAAAAAGTTGAAAGAAGGACATGACGTTCGAGCTTAGTTCTTCACTAAGAATCTTCCGCACTTTAGATGATACGGAGAGTGGGGTCGATCGACAGCCTTTCTCGGATGGGTCGTATTATATTTCGGAAAGAGATGACCGGCGGGTTAATATTGCAACTCGCTATTTGCTTTTTATTATTCGGAGCGACGGCAAGAACTCACCGGTAACAAGTTCCCTTCCCGCGGCTGCATTCCGGATGATGAGCTTAACGAACTAGTTTAATTAACGGAATGCTCTGCCAGTGTGCTGTGCTATACTAGCGTTGACGAGTCAATTAGCTACTTACGCAGTTAAGAATAACTGCTCATTTTCCAGAGTTGGCGAAATACTTATGCATGCGACGGGGTCTTTTAACCAGGAACAAAGAGCAGACAGCGGATAAGTAAATACAAAACGAAGAGCTTATAAAATAAGCGGATTACGCCGAACGATAGATGAACGTATCCCCGCAGTCATAGTTCCGACCTATGTGCTCACGAACGATACATAAAAGAGGAAACTTTTTCACTGATGCGACACTTTTAATAGCGCAGACACAAAGTATGACGACAGGTAGTCCCCGCCGATTGAGCTGTTTCTATCGGCGACGTCGATTATTACGATAAACAAATAAACATACAGGCGCGTGTAAATTTAATCACGCAAAACGACAAAACATTCTGAAAAAAAGGTAACTTCCAAACAGCCTCGCAATTGAAAATACCTTGAAATTATGCGAGCGGATTAATCTTAATTCCTATTAATACCGTGACAATGATGAACAGTTTTACATAACTGTTGAGTAATTTCTGCCTTCAGTTTCGTTCCACATTCTAAATCTGAGACGCCGGGTAAGAAGCAAAACTCGAGGAAGTCAAAAGAAAGCTATATGCTCTACAGAGAGACTTACCACCTAAAACGATGCACAAAAATTACGCATTCGACGACGTTTTTGATTTAAAAATATCCACGGAAAACTTACGAATAAAGAGAATCGAATGCAGATAAAAACATTAACCTCGCATGATTGGATTTTTGAAGTGAAACTTCTTACGGCACATTAGGGAAAATTTTTCGTTACGCGTTAAAGGAAGGTAGGTATGTATTTGTGTGTATGTGTAAGTATGTATAAGTGTCTGGGTATAGTAGTATACCAAAAAGAGTAAATGTATAGTTAAGTATTTATACTACGGGACTTCGTATAGTATATAGCTTATGACCATTCTCATATATATATATATATATATATATATATATATATATATATGTAATAAGTATGTGTACACACCACTCGATAGAAATATATTCACGGTACGATACATTATACATTTAGTTTGTTAGTGAGTTTTTAAATCACATGGACGCCTCGCTAAAATCAACGTGTATGACAAAATACCTATGATTTTAAGTGGAGATTTTAATGTCAATTTTGCTTTAGACAACTCTCTACAATTGATTGAATTTTTAAATGACAATTTGAACTTATCTCTACAAAATAACAGGATGATATCAACGATAAAATCAAATACAACGATTGATGCAGTGTTTTCAAGATTGTTAGATGATATTGAGTGCAAAACTTATATTTCTTATTTTAGTTACCACAAGCCTTTGATAACAAAAGTGTGTACTGAAACACCCATAAGCATAACTGAATTAGACCAATGATAATGATACTTTTTTATAAATATATATATAATAAAATTTTTCGGATTTATTATTTAATGAAAATGAGAATTTTGTTTATACTGATACCTTTTTCATCCTAAAAATTAATTTAAAATAGAATTTTTAATACATGTAAGCCAAAGAAGTTCCACTTCCTTTGCGTGTACACACTGATACACGTATCATTTTGTTTTTTTCGATTTTTTATTTTAGCGCGACCATTCCTATTCAGTGCTAGGGTGGTATAATCCAATCATCTGACAGTTATTCAATGGATATCATAATTGATAGCTTCTTCAAAAGAAAAATGGAAGTTATCGAAAATAAATCAATAAAAATATACGTTGCTTAACTTTTTTAACGGATAAGAATCTCCCATATTAATTCGGGTGCAAGGTGAAAATTTTAAAGAAAATGAAATGTATTGCAGAAAGGGAATTTTAACGCATAATAACGGGACACGTTTAACACGACATCATGACTTATGAGGAAACAGCAAAAATTACCTTTGAATCTGCGCCGCCAACAGAACAATAAATAAATTCAATTACCGTTGTACTGAACATTAGCGAAGGTAAAAACTTATTCAGCAAAATTTAAAATCCTTCAGTAACTCCAACGCCCCATCAAGGGTATTGGAGTTAATTTACATTTAGTCGGGTATAAAGATCGAGAAATTGAACCAATGACCTAAGAGACTGTTAACTAGGAACTTTCTTGTCTTGCCTTAGTGGCTTTCGAGTTATTTTTTCTTTACAAATACCCAATGGGTTGAAGAAACTTTACCAGTTCATATTAGGGAAGATGAGGAAAATTTGACCTTTTCAAAATTTTACAAGGGTTTCGTACTTCGGTCTTCTTCTTCTTCTTCTTCATTAGCCATTATCAGTCCACTGCTGGACGAAGGCCTCCCCCAATTTTTTCCAGACGGTGCGATCTTTTGCTTGTTTTTGCTATGAATTTTCGAATTTCATCTGTCCATCGTATTCTCAATCGTCCTAAGGGCCGTTTGCCATCAGGATTCCATAATGTTGCCACACTTACCCAGCGGTCTTCGTCTGTAACAGTATGTTCATAAATCTTACTATTTTTAATGATATATACTGCATCTGTCGCTTTCGTGTTCAGGGGGCTGAACTTCGGTATTAATAAGAATTAAGTAAGCGAGCGAATAAATAATCGGCGATTACTCCGTTTTATTCAACGGCGCAGAGAACATTCAACTGCTGAGGATGTACTCTACTTCAGAATTAAAATGAACCATCCTAAGGCAAAATTTCTCAAGACTAGCCTCCCGCTGACTTGCAGAGTTAGTAAATAAAAAGGGATGGTCGTGAAATGAGTGAAAAATTTTCGCGTTGAAAACTTAATTTATGAACAGAGAAAAATTATTTGTCATAATCACTTTATCCGCATTTAACGGTTGTACACATTTTTTAACATTTTCCAAATTCAACCCTTCAAGAATTATTTAAAGATTCGAGTTTTATCGTAGTTTTGTAAACTACGCAACATTCAATCAAAGTAATTTACAAAATTTCACTACTAGAATTCAAATCAACACATCCGTATACACATCAGGTAAAAACGAAAAATTCGACCGAATACAACATTTACTAAGACTTGTTTAACACTTGCGAATGTTTATAATATTTTATAAAAAAAAACAAAAAAACTAGACAAACGGTTCAAATATTTACACTAGCGCAATGTCTTCAATATAATATTTGCAAAATTTGAAATTAGAAACGGAATTTTTGAACAATTAGAGAAATATTTTCTAAATAAAATAAGCATCGAAAAAAATACGTTCAATTTTATATCGTGTGTAAAGTGAAAGTCAAATTTGAATAAAACTTCGGCTATATTCCTATTCTTCAGGAGCAGCATTAATGAAAGCAGAATGAAAATAATAGATCCGTGAAAATAACACATCTTTCTAGTACGTAAAATATACGTACCATTCGTTAAAATTATAAATATAAACACGTTTTACAAAAGCTCACCGAAATGTTTTACAAATAATCGTTTACTCGTAATTTCCATTAAAATAACCGCATTTATCAAGTTCAAACTTCGCCGCGCTTATATTCCACAAACTTTCATTATTTACCGTTAAATTAGACATTTCAAAAGTTACGATCACAATTTCAAGAAATAACTTCTACAACAGAAACACAGAAGAAGCGAAACAATTAATAGTTGCAGATCGTGAATTATGATTACCTTCTAAACATAACTCGTTCATCGTTCATTACCTACTCCTCGTTAAAGTAATATATACTTGCATACACACACAAACATATATATATATATGTATAAACAGGATTCTTTGATAAATACAATAGCGCCCAAAGAAAAAAAATAAATAAAAAATAAATAAATACAATAAACACCAACGTATTTTAGTTCATCTTTATGCGCCGTAATTTCGTTGTTTTTAACGTTCAAAAAAAGATAAAAGCCTAAACAAGTTGCATCTTTGCACCACTACTTTGAACGGTTTGGAATAAAAAAATACGAGCCGATCTTTATTAAGATCCTATTAAAAACATTCGTCCCGTTTTCTTATTTAGCTATGGTACTGATAAACGGGAGATTCACTGTCCAACGACCGTCTCTGGTGTCTAATGCGATTTTTAACACGTTTTTATTAACTCGCATTCGTGTCTGCCCGCTCAGGTGAAATTTTACAATCGATTTTAATATAACTCCCCGGTGAGCCATACAGTTGAAATTTTGAACATAGCTCAGAACTGGTTGACAATGCATTACTGTATAAATATTATATTTATTTGTTAATATTTATTAATAGTATACTGATATTAATCAAAGTGACGTCACCACAAGCTTACTAATGCGGACCGATTCTCGAATTCCCTTTTGTGCGGATCTTCGAATTCTCTTTGGCGCTTATTTTTGTATATGAGAATGCAGTCTCCCTGCTTTTCCAATTGGTACAAATCTTAAAATGTAATAGGTGTTTGCAAATTTTGCTCGCTAGTAATATTACGCCATCTTCTGAAGAAACAACGGAAGAAGATTTTTACATCTGAGAACGCGTAGCGCTGAACTGGAACTTTTTAGAGCTCTACCTTCGCTTAAGATAAACTAAAAATAATTTCAGATAAATTCGTAAGATATTATGAAACTGCCAGTGGTAATTCGTTAAAGCGGTCGTTTAATGTTTTTTTTCTTTTCGGTTGGCTCTCTCCAACCATATGTCGCGTTACTTCAATAATCTAAACGAGCCGCAAAAAGGTAGGCAAGCAATAGGAGATAAGTTAGAAGGAAAGAGCGAGACTAGAGCTTTTACGATAGCGAGACGTGGTTTTGCAAAAATTATTCGTTGGCCGAGAAAAAGCAGAAGCTGAAGATAGTTTGAGGGCTGTTCGGTCGGCAGCGGCTCCAGTTCGTGACAAGAAAGCCTTATCATTAAAAGCGCCTGGTCATCGAAGCGGCCGGACTGGTCCGCGAAATATTTGTCGCCTGCAGGATGCGTCTATTCTCGAATAGTTGGGTTACTTTCTTCTTTTTATTACCCGATTCTCAGATCAGCTGCTCCGGTCTTATGTAAAGCTCTGTAAACCCTTTCTGACTCGGCATAAAATTGAATCAGACTAACCGAACGGTGTACATTTTCCAGGTAAATTATTTCACGCTATATCTGCTCGCCGACAATGTTATTAGATTAACCGGTCTTCTTGCCTAGAAACATGATCTGCATATTCCTAACACGAATCTTGACAATTAATTATTATTTATACCGTCACCTTTTCTATTTAATATATAATTTCTTTATTTTGTTCCCCTTCGTACTGAATAATTTTTAGCATTTAATTGTAAAGACATGTACATGCGTAAAGGTAGAAAAAGCAAACCGATCAGACTAGAATACTCTACATTTTCTTTTTCTCGATACAGTTCAAAAAATGATCACACTATTAGAAAATACGGTTGATTTTGTTTCATTCCACCTTCTGAAGTATCATTAACGGCGATAAATCCGAATTTACAACTAAAATTCTCCTTAAAGCACTAACTTCAACATAACTGAGATTACTTTGGACGACGGCAAAAAAAACTGTCAAAAATATATATATAAAATAAAATAGCTTTCTTTTTTTTTGACTTTTTGGAAAGTTTCTTGTTTAATTAACAAGCCAAACGTTTACTATCCCGATGTCTATTGTCGCCTTCGGTCCCTTTCATTTATTATAATTTTCCATGCGCTTGTTGTTAGAGTTTGTCAATTTTTATGCCGTAAACTATTCTCTCTTCCTCTTTTAATTTGTCGATCATTGCTTAAATACTCTTCCGTACACAGCTTTTTTTTTTTTGTCACGCTCAATTTATCTCATTGTCAATTTTGCCGGGACTATATGCTGATGTCACTTTGTGTGCAGTTTTTATGAAGCAACAAAAAAAATATTCGGATTTATGTAAAACCGCGAATACTTGAAACTGTGACTGAAGCAATATATCATTTATTTCCGGAAAAGTTACTAGTCTTAGTGATGACGAAATAGAGATAGGTTTCTTGAGAAACATGGCCGATGCCAATATTGGCGATTTCGCTATCTGTAACTATGTGCTGCTGACGCCTTATGGCGCGCTATTGTCGATCGTTTATAATGCTTAATGTCTCAGCCCGCAGTAGCAGTGTTCAGTTGTATTTCATGTAGCACACTGGTTGCATGTTGTACACGTTTTTCCTGGTTGTTCGTTGTTTCGCTTATTTTGACCAGTTTTATAAGATTATTTTATAGATAATAATCAGGCAGGTCCTTCATGGGTTAAAATACGTAAAGTAACAATTAACAACCCCAAAATACAACTTGCCGAGGGTGGACTATCACATTAGTTTTTAAATTGTTCGGAGAATGAAAGCCTAGATTTTAAGTCAAATTCTGATTATACTTTTTTAGAATCTGAAGATGAAGACGATGATAATCAGTTTTTATTTCTATTTTTATTGACCACTTATACATATAAAAAAAAAAAAACATATTTCAGCAACGCTTGAGATCGTTTATGGGTGTTAATTTCGTTTTTTGTTTTTTTTTTTTTCTTTTTTGGGCAGATTTTATAGTAGAGGAGACAGCCGATCAATTAAAGGAGACGCCATTGAGCGATTTGGATAGAAAGTTTGTCACGATGACTCTTTGTGTATGAAAAATTTTCCTATTTACTGGAACTAATATCCCGCGCATTTCAATTGCAAATAGAGGCGCATCCGCGGCGAACGTGTTGAATCAACCACTGATTTCTGGCGATCTCCTAATGGAATAGGGAGAAAAGAGTATTCAATCCTTTAGCCTCTCCGGACGGGATATACTGCTGCGTCACATAATTATCTTTATACCAGCAGCCCCCCACCGACGAACTATCCTGTATGTGGGCAGCTAAACACAAACCAACTGTGACGCATTTCACTTATAACTGCAACAAGCTTGCGCAACACGGGAGAGCGCATAATATGGAAGCTCCTGGTCCTCTCCAACACTCCTGACGCCATAGTTAAAATTCTGGCTTTTGGCAAAAAAAAAATCGGATTGCATTTGCACGTGTAGATTTCACACAGCTTTCTTTGTTCCGCAATAGCCTGAACAGTTTAAGACAGATAAAATTTATAAAAAAAAACGCGTATCTTACTTCTGAAATACAACTTATTTACAACTACGAATCTCGAAAATATCAGAAAAGTGGAACGTGCCACCACGAGAGAAGCAGACTTGATATATGTATGTGTGTGTTTAGGTAGATGGATATAAGATTGTGTGTGTGTGTGTATGTAGAGTACACCAACCTATTATGGTCATCACCATTCAAGTCAAACAGAGAAGTATATTCTGTATGCGCATAAGCCACGTACGTTGTACGATTATTCACTCGTTCCTCCTGAAACGTTAACACCTGATTAACTGTTCCCTATTTCTGTTCAACACATGCTATTAGATTTTTCATGGAATTCATGATCTACACTATTAATTCCATCTGTAAAAACTAAAGACCTTTTTTGCAGCGTATAAAATCGAAAGTAATCCAAATCAACCTGAATTTGACAATTTAATGCCGGATCAAAGATTATTCGTAATTTCCTGATCTATTTCTTTACTTCTTCGTTTGTAGAAAATCAATATATAATGACGATTAAAAGTTCACACTTGCTTAATTATTAGCTCTTATTCGAACGTGACTTAAGTGAACCCCCTACTAAAAAAAAAAAACATAACACCTCTACGCATATTGTACCTAATACGGTTCTGATAAACATCAACACACGTTTTTAGTTTTTGATCATATCCATTTTCCTTCTTTTCTATTATTTCGTACCCCACATCTCGCACATTACTTTATTCATCTTTTCCTTCACATCTGGAAATTGCTACTTAATGGACCTCGTAGCTTACTATACATTACTTATCGGTATAATAATTACTGATTGTTATGCGTGAACGCGAAATAATTTTAAAATGTAACGATCACACTGAAACCAGCATTGCTCCCTACTCGAACATAACGCGACCTGAATCGTGAATCGAAGCCTCTCCTAGGAGATAACCCTAATTAAGTTTACAAACTGAATCAAAATCAGTTCGAATTAGCGTGAACAGATAAACAGGCGCATCTAGCCTTTAAATATCCTTCTTTAAATCAACGATTCGAAGGAAAAAAATTAGGCTACGAAACTAGCAGAATGTTAAAAACATCAGAAAAGTTGCTAGAATAAAAAAAAAAAAAAAAAAACGTTTTTCATTCGGCATAATACGTAAGCCTAAAAAGTACAAAAAATGACAGATCCTTTTAGTCCCGCTGGATTGCTGAAAGCGCTCAAGGTGTTGATTTCGAAACAGCAGTCGAAAACGGCAATCGAAGACTTCAAGTGAATATCGAAACGCTAATGGTACGAAAACAAAGTTGATGGAACATTACACGCCCGGAGAGTTGAGATGTATCCCTAGAACAGAATTCGTGAAAAACTTTAAAAAAGCTATTTTGAAAAAAAATAACGAAGAAAAGAAGTTACGATAATGGTGATATAGGCAAAGAGAACATAGGAGAGAAAGCGTTGTAATTTCAAAAAGAAGAAATGGAAAAATTTTGCAAATCTAGGATAATTTCTATTGTACATTTCTATAGTTAATCGAGTCATTGGAAAAAATTGTAATTAACGTAAAATATTTCAATTTATCCGGCTAAATCTGTTGACTTCGTGAAGCGTACGCAGTGCATAGAAATCGGAAAGGAGAACATTTAATCGATGTAGAGGATGGAAAATACCGATGCGGTTTTCGACTTTTTTTTTTTTTCTGAACCTCAAAATCCACAGAAAATAAAAAATTACTTTTTAATATGCACGTAAACGGAAGAAATAAAAAGCGGTTAAGACACGGAAATAACATATAATAAGGGAAGAGCGAGGATGTACGTCGCGTAATATAGGATCAAACTTAAGGGTTGAGGGTATAGAATTGAGCGCCACTCCTGAGGAAAAGTGGTCGGCGTCGTCAATTACGATATGCGAGGTGACGGACACAGCAGGAAGACGTAACAGTGGGGAATCATCGAAAAAGAGAAGAGGAAAAAGGGTGCGATTGAAATGAAGATTTGTTATTATATAAGAAGTGTTGACGCGACTGAGAAGTAGGGAAAAGACAGGAACCAAGATTGCAAAAGGTAAGGTTGAATTAGAGATGGCAAAAGGAGTGAGGTACGAAAGTAAACCTCAGGCCACATTTTAAAAATCGTGGATTTTAGAAGTAGGAAAGGGATAAATTCGGTGCTAATAAAATTACCGACTGCGTTTTACCGATTCCATTGTAATTTGATATAGTATAAAATAGTCGTTAATTGATAATGTCTATATTTATTAATACAATATGATTCTACAGAAATTGTATTTTGATTATTTTTATTATTTTCATACTTAATTCTCTGTTATTGTTATTAGTATATTTACTTTTTTTCAAAGATGTTCAGCGAATTTTGACTGGACAATGTATGTATGCTCTTCGTAATGTATTTTGAATCATCTTTTTGCTTGTGCTTATATAACAACTTTTACGTATTAATTATTATTTACCTGTTTATGTGGTATTTGAAGTAGTAATGTTTATTATTTTATTGCGTAAAGGAGTTATTAGTTTTGTAGGCAATGTTTAAATTACTTGGTTTGAACGATCTTGTAATTTTATTTATTATTAGGTGGATTTAAGTGAATCATTTATTGTTAATACTTTTCGGTATTCGTTTTATTATTGTTGTTTTGTATAATTTCTTTTACATTTATTATATACATATATATATATATATATATATATATATATATATATATATGATAAACAAAAATGTAATTCAAAACACATAACAGATAATGGGGCTACGTTGACAAGTCAAAATTTCCCGAAAATCTTATAAAAAATAAATATACTCTTAATAATAACACAGAATTAAACGTGAAAATGATTAATGACCTTAATTATGTAAAATTTTTCAGAATAATTTAATTACTAAATATAATTATCAATTATCATAAGCTTCGATATGTAACTTATTCATTTTTAGGATTCCGTAATAACTTACGGAATCCTAATAAGATGGTACACAAATGACAAAAATATCAAATAAAAATCAATAACTCACGAACAGCTTGACTTATAAACTTCAAATTTGGAACATAAATCACAATTAAAATTCTCTTTAAAACGATCTATAACTTGAAGATGACCGATTGCCCTGGGCGGCAAAAAACCCAAAAAACCGTCAAGAATATATAATATGGTACATAAAACGACCTCAAAAATCACTTAAAAAATCATAACTCGTCACTAGATAAACTTATAACGATGAACTTCAAAATATAAACTACAATGCAGGAGTACTTTCATAAAATCAAAAAATTACGTTACAAAAGTTATGTAAAGTTGCCCAAAAGTTCAAAAAACCGCAAAAATTACGTGCCCCCCCCCTAGCGCCGCGAGTATTGTAGTTAAAAATTTTGAACGCGGCTAAAAATACGCGCATCCCCGGATATTTCTCTAGTTTGGAACATTCGGATTTGCAACTTGAAAACTGGACCTTCGGGGCACCGAAAGCTCGAAATTTTGGAAAAAATATTTTTTTTCCCGGACATGTGATATATCGTTGGAAAGATTGCTATCTGTCGAGAAGGAAACCGTATTTCATATCCTTAACAAAACTTTCCAAGTTGCCGTAAAGTTCAAAAAAGCGCGAAAAACGACATGTCCTCCCGCTTAGCGCCGCGAGTATTGTAGTTAAAAATTTTGAACGCGGCTAAAAATACGCGCATCCCCGTATATTTCTCTAGTTTGGAACATTCGGATTTGCAACTTGAAAACTGGACCTTCGGGGCACCGAAAGCTCGAAATTTTGGAAAAAATATTTTTTTCCCCCGGGCATGTGATATATCGTTGGAAAGATCGCTATTTGTCGGGAACGAAACCGTATTTTATTTCTTTAACGATACTTTCAAAGTTGCCGTAAAGTTCAAAAAAGCGCGAAAAATGAAGTGTTCCCCCTCTAGCGGCGCGAGTATTACGGCTGAAAATTTTGAACGCGGCTAAAAATACGCGCATCCCCGTATATTTCTCTAGTTTGGAACATTCGGATTTGCAACTTGAAAACTGGACCTTCGGGGCACCGAAAGCTCGAAATTTTGGAAAAAATATTTTTTTTCCCGGGCATTGGATATATCGTTTGAAAGATTAGTATTTTTCGAGAACGAAACCCTATTTCGTTTTCTTAACCCAACTTTCAAATTTGCCGAAAAGTTCAAAAGCGCCAGAACTAATATGTAGCCCTCTGTTTGCATCGCCAATATTATAGCTATAAATTTCGAATGGGGTTGAAAATATGCTCATTCTGACATGTTTGCGTAGTTTATTTAAAATTTTGTGTATATATCTAAACAAATTTTATTTAAAAATCGTAATCTAATAAATAGTGACAAACGAGGAAGGTGGTTTAAGTAATGGTATTCAAATATAACTACATAGAAGTTCGGAAAACAAACAAGTACAATTACAAATTTTTAAATATTTATTGATAATTAATCCTTCAAAAAATCTAGGACTGAATAGCGTTTATTTATTAGAATTTATTTTTTTTTGCAGTACAATATGATGACACTGCGTGATGTGTGAAAAAGAACTGGACTAAAAATATCTTTTTTTGGAATTATTGTTGTTTTGAATCTACTCGTAGTATTATGTAAATGAAAATTATGGTTATCTTTAACTTAACATACGGAATCCTCAGCGCATGAAACCTCATGCTTGACTGAACTTGTTTAATTTATTTTATTTATTATTAATAATATTTAACTTTCATAATTGATTTTAATTTCGACTTTTCATTTTATACTGTACGTTTACAGTTAATTTCACTTTGTATTAACTACAAATGAAGACATTCGAAAGTAATCGGTATTTTTAAATATATTAATCGAGTGCTTCGCAACTACTATCATAAAGTAATCGCATACAAGTTCGATGAAAGAATAAAAACGTAATACTGAGGGAAATGCGCTAAATGCTAATTCTATTTACGATAAAATTTATTCGAGAGGTGATGAAGTGAAGACTGGGAAAAATAGATTTTATTAAAGCCGCTGTGTCTGAATTATTTTCGTTGCAATTTCTAGGGAGTTTAAAATGAATAAGGAAAAATTAAAAGCGGAAGGCCAGTCTAGACGGTTCGTGAAAATGTGTACCGTTCCCCTCTGGGACTCGAAATGTTTTTAAATAAGGTCGATAAACAGTGAAATTAACAATTTCTATTCTTTTTCTTTTTTTCTTTTTAAATAATATAATTTAATTACCGACACGCTCCAGAGTTCAAAACTTCACACGTTCGTGAAAACATTAAAAGAAAACAATAATGTACTGTTTATAGGATACGAGCTTACGAAGGCTTTTATAAAAACGCACGCATAAAGGACGCAAAGCGATGAAACGAAATGCAGTGTTAAAAATAGCGCAATAATTCGAGGGAAAAATTGTCTATTACGACATAGTGACGAATTATTGAGTGATGAATTTTAAATAGCGGCATCAACTGGCGTAATTTCAAACGGGCTTATCGAAATGCTCGGAATTAGTAGAGAGGATATCTTGGAGAATAGCGAGACAGAATGACCGATGTTACGAAAAGGGTAAATAATGCGAAATGTAAATGAACTGGAAATGTCATTGCGAACGGAGACGATTAGAAAAAGACGGAGCACTGCCGATGATTTTAAACAGCGAATTAAATTGCGAGTTCGCCGTTAATTATTTGGTAAGAATTTGCGAATCTGTCCGCAATGATTGATCGACGATATTAATCAGAGGTTGGCGGCCGTATAAATTTTAATTTTTTTGCAATCGCTATTTTATTATTTATTATATTGTTAGTTTGGTTAATGTTTGCTTTGAGGCCTTTTTATCGTTCTCACCCCACCGTGTCAATGGTGTTCCTGAATTTTTCGAAAATTCCCAGTAACCACCACGGGGTACAATTCAAAATTACGTACATCGAACCAGTTTTATCGCAATTATCAAATGAGTCGAGGAAACAACAAACGTTCGAAAAAGCAGTGACGATGGCGTGTGAGAAAGTAATGGAAACAATAGCGCAGTGTGAATAGCGACTTGGAACTGAAATAAATACGATAATTGAAAAAATTAGGATGTCCATGGAGTGAGTGAAAAATCAGAGATGACGATGTTATTGTCTGTTTTTACTTTTAGTTGTACTAGATTTTTAAATAAATTCGTTATAGTACAACCTAATGTTGTATTATTTTTCTCCTTTATTATATAGCGTAAACCTCACGTGAGGGTCTTGGTCCACCAAATCTCAATAAATCTCGCCAAAGAGGAGGCGGTCTAAATTAAAATAAAAGCAGCTCACGTAATTAATGCATGTCCCCTAAGTGAAAGAAAGGCAACCTCTTCGCGTATATATCATTAGCTGTAAAAAAGGCCGAATGGTTTTCCAGAGTACAATTATTCAATTTTTATTTTAAGTCGGTGTAATTGACACACAATCACTACGCCTTGAGTATCCTTCTTCACACTCACAAAGCACACAACTATACTAGTTATTACGAATTTCCCATCGGGATCAGACAAATAAAAATTAGAATATAAGACGACTGTACTTCTTGGATGTAAGCTAAAGTGCCTCAAATGGCAACGCGTCATTCTTAGCCCAATAATCTCCACTAATTTTTCTGTTACAATAATTTTCCCCATAATTTGACATCAAATAAAAATTTATTTATTTTTTTTTTTTTTTTTTGTAGCGCAGTCAGAAAGAATGACGTCAATTTTCCTTGTTCCATTTTTTTATATGTGTGTATGGGGAGGGGGGGAGGGGGGCGTGCATGCGCGTGTGTGTACAAGATAACAATTTAGTTCGCACGAAATACATCTTACCGGTATTTTGTGAAAAATCAGACCGCGCTATAAATTAATGTGGATCGTCTGGATTATTATTTAAAATACTCTCTGCATGGATTAACCTCCCACAATTATGAAAAACAGCGTGGACCTTTTTTCCATTTGGATTGGGAAAAACTCGTAAAAAAGTGCCACATAAATTATGTGCGTGCGTCACGTATTAGAATTTATTTACGTTTTTCAATATGTGTACGAAATTTTAAACTCTAAATGACATAATGATTGTACGATATCTGTATGTATATGTGTTTATGATTTATAAATAAAGTTAAACGTTTAAGGGGTTGAAATAATGTATCATAATGAAATTTGCTAAAGCGAAAAAGATGTTAATCTGTTTTTGAACTTTTTTCCTTTGCGCGTCTCTTACTATTAAATATTAATTTTTATTTTTTTATTTTTCCAGGTTTGAGGAAAATTTGATCCGATCAACGCGCCATTATTGAAGTAAGTAAATCTTTTCTCGTACTGTTGATTTTGCATTAATTACAATCTGCTCGTCAAGAGGCCCTTGAAAATTATCAATGGGCGTCAAGAGACTATCGTAAATAGTTCGTCGGAATAAGTAAGAAATGAACGAATCAAAAAAACTCGTCCTCGTAATATATTATGAAAATCTAACGAAAAACAAAAGAAACGTTTAATCTCCGCGGGGCTATTCTGAAATATGCGACTGCGAGAATCAAACAGTAGTTGCGCTATTATTCTCATACACCGTGCGTAATTATCGTACAGCGCGGTATGTGAAGGACAAACTTTCTTCTATCGGACGAAAGTCGCCGCTGAAGCAACTGCGTTTGGAGGTCCTCAAAATACGACTATTTAAACGAAAATATTAGAGTACGTCCAGCGATTTTCAAAAATGGACTGAAATATTCGCATCTTAAAATCCCTGTCGTCTTTAAAATATTCCCTATTTTCGGTTACGCATTCTAAAACTGACTTCTCGTAACGCCGCTCCGGAGTTCCTTTGAACGTCGTCGGCTGAATCAATCCTGTGTCACCTTTCTCAACTTCATTTGAAAGAACAACCGATCGAATGGAGTCGGATGAGTGCGCTGGTTATTGTAGAACTGCCGGATTTGTTTTTTTACTGAAAACTGGCTAACGATGTGAGTGCTGAATGCATTATCGCGATGGAGTAGCCGATCGTTTTTCCGTTTATTTCTCGAATACTTTCAGGGACATCGCGACAATATGAAAAAAGTAGCAATTTGTCCGCGGCGAAGGAATCCGTGCTATGCTCTCATTCTGGAAATTAAATAATCAGTATTTAATTCGACGGTGCCATCGAGTTTTAGGGATCCCTTTAGCGTTACCTATTGCGAGAATTGCTTCTTGACTTCTTTCTCGAAGACGCACCATTTTTATGATTACGGTTAAAATTAAAACTTATAAAATCAATCGAAAAAAGACATAATCCGAGTTGGCTTTTTTCTTTCGTCGGAAACCAAAATACGCTATTATTTTCATCGACAACTAAAAAAGGATTCAGTTTGATTTTATCTAATTCTCCAAGTATCCTCCTCATGAAATAGCGGTGCAACTAATCCTTAGTATTAAGGAATTTGCAATTACCGGAGGGACGGAAAGATTCCGAACCGATATTTTCCAAAGTTTTCGTCACCACCAGATTAAAGTCACTAGTGCAGATTTTTAAACTTTTATTTAATACTTAGGGAAAAGAAATAAAACTTTATAACTTCCAAATTCACCTTATCGATGGCCATTGCATTGTCCTAAACTTCGCCATTTACCCTGTTTTCGAATATTTTAACGGAGAAAGGTTTTATTAATACCGGCTATTTGGAATTTAAAGCTATTACAAATTTTAAATTTTTTTCGTAATATTCTATTTTCTGAGATTAGAGCTTGTCAAATAAAGAACTAGCGCAAAGAAAATCAGCGATGACATCGGTACAAAAAAACTTTTGCTTCTAATATAGAACATGCGCCCATCACTCTTTTTCGAATTTCAGATAGCAATCAGTGGCTATTGCTGATGTATTATAATTGCGCACCTTACAAGAGAGTTTTTATCCGTTGATTTATGGTGTTTTAATCAGATCGGATCGGCTTGTTGAAGTGAAAGATGGGAAGCAATGAATATTGTGAGGTCGACTGAACAATTTTTGACGACTACTCACCTAGAACTGGCTGAGCAGGTGAGTTATAAACAGGTAGAGTAACGGTAGTATACCGAAACTTTTTGAGTCACACAGCATTTTCCGCTCAATACGTGTTAAAATCGGATTCGTTTGCGGTCAGAATTCCATTTTCTTTATTTCTCGTATGAAATATTGGCTTATAATAACTTTTGGCGCGATGACGTTTTACGGCTTCTTCGGAGAGTGGCGCTCCCGGCTGCGTATCAATTACTACTTAAAACTTACAGTGCAGCCGTCGTTTATTTCCAGCGCTTCGGTTAAAAAACTGCTACAGCGAATGGTCATCCGGTCAAAGCATTGCGGAGGTCGATGAAATGACGCAAAGATTCTAGAAACACATTAACTAGTAAAAAGCACACGTTGACTTCGCAACAAATAATTGTTTTCTCTACGGGTTGCAAAATTATTTAAAATTACGAGAGATAATGACAACGTAATAATTTCTAGTTTCTTTGTGTCATTTTATGCACGAGTGTTGGCAAATTCTCTGATAGAAGGAGAAATTCGATGTAGCGATTTTAAGTAAAGCAACAACCGAAATCAAAGGTTCAGCATAAATCGCGGTCTCAAAATGTGCGAGACATGACTCTTGTGTAGTAATTGCAACAGACTACTACCACCCTAGATTTTTGTGATGCTCACTTTCTGTCTAATACACTTATAGCCATGAAGATAGCACGGATCTAAAATTTTCTCAAAAAAAAAAAAAAGGGGAAGTTTTCTATGTAAAATTCTGAATGTTGATACTTCTTAATTAATTTGGCAACTCTTCAAATAGATTTCGGATTTAGCGAAAATTCCTGTACAGATAGTGCAGAACAAACTAAGATGATATTTTGCAATTTTTGTTAGTTATTTGCTAAAAAATTGTGTAAAATTGTTTACACGTGTATTTATTAATTGCCCATCTGATGGATGTGAAATTGCTCATTGCTACCGCACGGGATAGTGAAGAACAGTGTTTTGCCGGGGTTGGTTTTTATCGAAATAGCTCGTAAGTAAAAAGGATTAGTTTTAGGACGTGTTAACTAACAGGTGCGACACACTGAAAGTATTGTTTAAATTGCGTTGTTGAAACAATTGGCACGTTCCATTTTGCCGCTGTTTTCAAGCAACTAATACGCTAGCGCTGTTGTTTTTTACCTGCGACAATAAACACATTAACCTAATCCTGTTTGGCTATGCTCTCGACTTTTAATCTATCCAGCTCGAAGCTGCAACAAATTGTGATATCTCGTCAGTTATTACACCAGGCCGTTTCGTCTATCTTTTTCCTATTTCTCGTCTCTCCCTTTTTTCTGTCTTTTTTTTAACCCCGCTCACGAAAGAAAAAACTTAAAAAAGAGGTAAGCGGAAAAAACATTTTATTAGTTTCCTTTTTTAATTAGTCGTTTTATTAGTGTACCTGTACCTTTTTTACTAATTCATTAATCAAAGGAATAAAATTAATCTTAATTTGCGCGCTAGACTGGGGAATATATTGTAATGTGTGCACTATTGCATAGGTCCGATAAAAGATAAAATATAATAAAAATAAATAATTCAGTAAAAATGTTTAATAAAAGTCGTATTGAGAGAATGATATACATATATTGTGAGTAAATAAGAACCAGTTATTGGCTTGACCGATTTCGTCTTTGGAGATGTGCGCGACGATTGGTCAGCAAATGAACTGAATGGCGCATTAGTTATGGCGGAGCAGAAATAGCTCGAAATATAAAACCGAATTGAAAAACTCATCCAAGTAGCAAAGTTTTCGTCTAGTTGTGAAACAATTTCGACCTTTTTCGGCAAAATAACCAGTTCGTCTCGCAACCGAAAGAACTTCGATATCCAGTAAGAGTAATTCGATCGCCTAGCAGCCGAAAGAGAATCGTGATCCGGAATGTGCTAGTAATCGCCCCGAAACTCGGTTTTCGAATTAATAACATTCATGAAATTCATAAAATACTACAACTTCAATTAGCGCGTCTTCTCCTCGCGTTTATCAAAAATTCAAGACGGAGCCACCAACGTACGCCAGCCTGTCAACAAAGTACACCAAAAACCCAGCAGCCGCAGCAGAGTTATATGTTCCATATATATTATTTCGAATTGTTTTTGAGCGTCTCCGTTTACGTATATTTAACAAAACATCGAGATACTTCTCTCTTAAAAATAAATTCCTTTTATACGATATTAGGCGTCTAAAGCAACCTGAAGTAGCTGCTACCGGCTTCAGTCTCATACAAAAAGAAAAATTAAATGATTTCCGAGCACTTATTGTAAGGAATGAATAATTAACGATAGTAGTTGAAATGTTCGAAAATGAATAGATGTCCGTTACTTCGAAAGTTAAATGCCTACTCAGGAATAAATAAAGTGATCGCGAATCAGTGGATTGTCGTCGGCAACTGAAGAAGTTTCCGCAGTTTCAATTAAACAGACTTTGCAAGGACGAAAGAAGAAAAAAAATGCAACTAATGAAGTTTACCGCAGCGTATTCATCTTGAAGTCGTTTTATTAGCCACAGCAACGTCGTTCGGAGAATTAATTTATCCGGTAAAACAAAACCGTGTAGTTAACGAGTTGAAATTTCGACAATTAAGAGCCGATGAGAATTTTCGTCAAAACACAGATTACACTGATCTTGCGGCAAAGTCACCAGTCACTGGTCGGAACATTCTAGCGCCAGGCTAAAGGCTAAAAGCTGATGCTGTTTGTTAAGCAAGACACAACCTCTTCTTCGCACTACGGATTTCTTGAAATAATGAACTCTCTCGGCATCGCTGGTGGCTCGTCGGTACACCTTTCTGATTACATTTTATTCATAAAACACTAAAAAAAGAAAAAAAAAGGGTTATGTTAAATTTGTGAGAGACCTGATCAACGCTGGCGTCACGAGGATAAAAATTAACAGTTATCGACATTGCCGATTTCAGATTAGACAATTTTTTCAAAATGATATTACAGTAGGGAATGAAAAAATAAACTTTTATCGATTTGCACCATCTTATATGTATTATGCTTCTGATAGAAGGGTAAATTTTGCTGACAATTATAAATAATTTACGGACAACTACAATATGAAGTATATTTGTTACCAAAAAGTAAACACTTAGCGTTTCGGATAGCTTGCACTGTGACCATCATTACCGAGTTCGTTTCTGATGACAGTCAGTGCGAGCTGTCTGAAAGGTTAAGTGTATTTATTTTTGGTAACAAATATACATTCGATTTTTCCGAACATAGTTGTCCGTAAATTATTTACAATGGTTAATAATTTTAAAAGTTTTGAACATTTGCCGATCAAAACACATTATATACCAGGAAAACATCGCATATGTAACGACATAAGAATAATGATAATATTGAAAGTTATAAAAAATTTTAATCAATTGAATTTCACGGAACAATTTTATCTTAATGAATTTAATAATAATAACATATTAAATACGAAATTTCTAGACAGCTATCCGTTATTAAAAATATTTCGAATGATAATTCATTTTTTTAAATTTCCAGTTTCGTATTTATGCGATCGATTAGATCTATCGCGACCTTTATTTACGACAACTAAATCGGTTGTTATAATCCGTTAACGTTCGTTTTACTTTATGCTTCGTTAATAACGTCGTAATTATGGATCCGTGATATCCGAAACTAGTCGGCTAAATTTCTTAATAATTTGTAATTACTGTAAATACGCTTTCGCGTTTAACCCTTGTGTTCGCACCTGACTTTACCTACGTTGTTACGCACCCGGCTACCCGGATACCCACCTCTCTTATTTTTCTCCGTTTTTCGAATATTACGACCCCGAAATCGCTTTCTAAACGTTTATTTCTATAAATAAACGTCGCTATTGATAAAAACTGATATTCTACGGGAATCCTAAATGTCCCCGTTCCAGAAATGTACTCGTTCATAGCTATTTTGATTTGCTCGGGTGCGAATAATTCAAATACTGATCATACAAATGATATACGTGTGGCACGGAAATTCATGTCCCCTCTATAGAGCGACGATGGGACTTGACAGGTTTCGGAACATGATGCGTTTTATTACATTCGACGATGCCAATGCACGCCAGCAACGTATCAAAGAAGACAAAGCATCTGCAATCCGTGATCTTTGGACTAGGCTGAAAACAAATATTTCTCAGCTGTACTAGCCGACTGAGAATGTAACAATTGATGAACAACTTTGTTCTTTCCGTGGTGGCAGAAAATTTGCGTAGAACGTTTTTTCTAAGCCGGCTAAATAATTTGGCGGATTTACGATGCTGAAAACGCTTATGCATTGTGCGATATCATTTACGTTGGTAAATCAGATGATGTTCGAGAAAGTAAAAAAGCTTGCAACTTCGTACCGAGGCAGTGGTAAAAATTGCCGAAATTCCTACTTTTGCCCAAGTTACATTCAAAAATGCACCGTTGTTTGGCACCCGGGTACGAACACACAAAGATCATATTAATACGTTCTTATTACGGGATTATAAACTCAATTGAATAATTTAAATTCTCTTACGCATTAGTTCAAATAGCTTTTACGTTACTCGATTTATCGCTACCATACGGTTCTTTTATAGCAACTTATATATATGTCATACATTTCACGAGTAGAAATCTAAAAACACACAGTCACTGAGTTTCTATTTATAGAACGAGACGCGAACAAAAATATTTCACTCAGTAAAGATTCTTGTGTGAAATGTCATAACATCATCGGGTGACGTGTCACCGAAACAATTTTCGCCTTTGGACGACGATAGGGGTTGTTTTGCATATAAGACAAAAAAAAAAAAAAAAAAAAATGAAAAAAAAAATCGTCTTAGGCTGCAGACATTTGTGTCTATGAAAGGATTTCTTCCTCATAGAGAAAAACAAAATCCGTAGCGTGGAAACCATTCTACACTGGAAGCCAGTTGCTGTAGAGACGTCACTATTCATAAACGTCGTAGTGTATTAGTGTATATATAAGGTCGCTGCAAACCTATTGTACATTAGAAACCCTGGCACGCGTTTATTATTTATTAAATATTATTGCTTATGGCTGTGTTTTAACAAAAATTCTAAACACGTTTTAATGTTTTTTTCGAATACATTTTCCATCGAAAGTTTATGCATATTTTTCAGTCACGTTTTTTAACTTATCAATCATTTATTGCATTTATTTCTGCGACTTTACCGGTAATTTTTCGTCCTCGATGAATCTAATTGAATTCAATAACTATCTCTATTTTAAATCTAATAGGACCGATCGTTCTGTTCTTACAATTCGCTTAGTATAAAATAATCAAACAATTTAAGCGAGCAAAACTTACTGCATCTACCAAAAGTATCTGCTTGTGATCTAATACGACCGTTTTGTAGCCAATAGTCTAGGCAAATCTAATAACTCTAATTTTTTGTAAATGTGTTTTAATTAATCAGCCCGGAGATTCGCCGCGTTAAAAACTTTTAATAAAATACAAAAAAAGTATTTCTCACCGACACAATTAGCTATTTAAAACCCGATTTCAAAAGTTGATTCATTTCCTTCGCAAAACCGTACGCAGTAGCATACAATAAGAAATGTAAAAAGTTCCCTTTGCTGTCTCACTGTGTCATTTTACTAACCGAAAAGTTGAAGTCCCACCCGTTAAGATCAATAACATAGATCTTCCTGTGCGAGCAACGGTCAGGTATATTTAGGTTTGCACTTAGACAGCCGATTGACATGGAAACACCATATACAGGTTAAAAAGAAAGAATTAGATATCCGGGTTAAAAAAATGTACTGGCTGATAGGGAGAAACAGTGTACTGACAACGGACAACAAACGTCTAATATACACAACTATTCTGAAACCCATCTGGACATACGGGGTTCAACTTCGGGGTTGCGCTAAACCGTCAAACCTGAAGGTAATACAGACTTCCCGGAATAAGATCCTTCGGTTGATAACCAAGGCACCCTGGTATGTTACTAATCTAACCTTACATCGAGATTTGTGTGTAGACTATGTGGCTGATGTCATCAAAGTCCATGCTAAAAGACACGCAGACAGACTCGATTCTCATCCGAACACTCTTGCTAGAGGATTGCTCGATGTTACCGATAACAGAAACCGCAGGACCTTGTTTAAAGTAGGGGTAATCGGGTAGGTGCCATTGGGTACTCCTCCCTTCATGTTTAAGTTCATTCACACGTATTACTAAATGTCCTTGTTGGACAGCTCGTAATAGTATATAAAAAATAAAAAATAAAAACAACAAAATCACATTTTCCACCATTATCATATATATTAATGTTAAAAAAAGGTCGCTTTTCGCCTCTGTCTGTTCATCTGAGCGTGCTAATCTTAGCCGAAACAAATTTGTTCATTCATCAATGGATAAATTAATTTTTTTTTTTTTGGTACAGTTTAGCTAGCCTACTATGGGAATTTCAACGAAGTAGCAAAAAAAATACACTCGATAAAATTTAAAGAAATCGAAACATTCACTATAGTAAATACATATAGATAAAGTGAAGAAGAACATTATTAATTTCTAACAGCGTGTATATTCGTGCGAATCGTGGAATTATCATTTAGTGTGTATATCGAATCCTGATTTTTTCCCGAGTACTTCCTTGCTTCTCTTCATTTGTGAATAAATCTTTCGCCTTTTACTAAAGAGAGTACTTACTGGAGACAGAAAAATGTTGAAATAGAATTAATGTAAACACAAGCGGAAACAAATTAAGAAGCTACCCTTTTTTTTTTTTTTAAAAGGTCAAAAAATAAAAATTACATTTTTCAAAGAGAACATTGCTATATAAATTCGTATAAAACAAAATTAACAAATCTATTATAAAAGTTTTTGAGACAGCGAGATTGGTGAGCTTAACAAAAAACTAGTAATTAACCAATCGGATGCACATCTATGCATGTTGGGGATTTATTTAAGATGTAGGTTTTTTTCGTAATCCGACTCGGTGTGTTTTGTTCCGGTGATGAATAAAGTAATGTTATTCGAAACGTCAGTGGAAGAAAGAAATAGTGACATGGTTTTTACCGAAAATAATAAACGAATGAAAAATCAAAAAAAAACACAAAAATTTAAGATCGGGTTTAAAAAAAAAAATGTACCAAAAATATAAAACTTCAAAATTTTACCCTTGACCATACTTGCCAATAATTTAAAAATTTTTTGCGTATCATTTCGAATCGTTTTGCGTAAAGTTACATTTATACTATGGAAAATGAAATACAACCTGAAAAGAGAGATAGAAAAGTAAAACGCCAAAAATCGAATTAATTATTTTTATATGTAGACCGATTTCAAACGGCTCTGTAAATCCAGAAGTGACTGTGTATGTCCTTCTAATAATAATTCGCTATTTACCGTTGCATTATGTTATTGCATAGAATGAGTGTAAAAAAAGCCTAACCGGTTACTTGGACATATAATGTTCCTTGTTGCCACCTGATAGCACTATAATAATGACATATCGAGAGATTAGTCGTATATAGAATTTGCTCGTATCAACAAAAAAAAAAAGAAAAGTTGCAATACAAAACGACCCGCTAGTCACTCGGTCAAAGGAGGGAAGTGTACCCCTAGTTCGTTAAACGCTGAATTCGATTGGCTGCTTGTATATTTCTCAAAACACGCGTAGAGTGACCCAATAACGTCAGAGAAATACCCGCAGTAGCGAATAAAGCATGAAAAACGAGCAAATAATCGGAATTCAACAATTACTCAACAATGATTTGCGAATGAAGCATTTTTCCTCACATGCTCAAATAAACGACTTCTCGGATTTCGGCTGGCAAACTAAAAACTACCGCTTTAGTCAAGTGTGTTAATCTTTGCTGCTGAAGAAATACCGGCAGATTAATTTCTTTTTCGATTTGGTACTTCACTGCAATCAGAGGATTATACATGTTATAGATATAAAGAGATTATACATGTTATAGATATAAAGAGATTATACATGTTATAGATATAAAGAGATTATACATGTTATAGATATAAAGAGAATACCGTTTATATTATTTATCATTTTATACAGATAAACTTTTTTTTCAGATGTTCACTCAAATTCTCAAATTTTAATTATTTCTGTCTATTCAATTCAATTACTATAATTTTACTACTATGTATATTTTCTGAAATATTTAATTTATCTCGATATACAGCGAACAACATATTCCGCGCACAATTTCATTAATTTTGACAACCGTATCCGAAACTGCGACAGGGCGACCTAGACGTTGGTCATCTGCGACGCTTTCTGGATGCCCTGAAAACCTTTTATGCCATTCGAAAACACGCGCATGTGACATACAATACTGCCCATAAAAACGTCTTTTAGTAATGCTGAACATTCGTTAGCGGTTTTTTCAAATAAAACAAGAAATTTCAAGTTGACGTTCGGCTTTTTCATCGTAGACTTTTCCGAAAAAACTGTACTGAACGCGTCCATCTCAATACACGAAAAAGCGAAACAACCACTGCGCACACACGAATGTGCTTGCCTACACGAACAGTAGAGACACTTTAAAAGGTTATTGCATTTCGCACACCACTTACCAGGAATCCAGTAAACAACGTAGTCTCGTTATTTAATCGCCGTACCTTGGAATGCTCCTACGTTTAGCCAACCTGAAATATGATTGGGTACTAGAAAAATCTTGGAAAGTAAAAAAGATTGAAAGGAAGAGAAACTGCCCCCCCCCCCGGTATTTTATTCTATCAAAGCCGTTGGACTTGGTATATTGTGAACAACATCTTATGCAATCCACTCTACTGTTTAATTCCGATTTTTTTCAACCTTATCCAGAAACATTATAAGTTCTATCTTTTGATTTGCCTCCCATTTCGCATATACTCTCCAAATTTTTTATCCGCTTAATAATTACGGGTGCTACCTCGGTGCATTATCAATAACAATAACTATTTTCCCCTAAAATGAGCTAACCTTTTTTTTTTTGGGGGCCCGCTTGTCAACTGCGACATCAACCCAGCGCGAGTGAAATTATTTGCACTATATGCGGTATCCTAGCGGTTATGGTGCTTGGCAACTAAATCAGAGGACACGGGTTCGAGACTTGTCTCGTTCCGGATCCAAATCGCTGCCAGGTTTATACCTAATCTAACATTGAATATTGGTTATGCCAGAGAACTATCTGGTGGAAAGTAAAGGCGGATAATCTAAAAGTAAAAAGAAACTGGCCCCGATATTCTCATCAAATCCCTATTAGGGAACCCATTATGAAAAGCTTAACTTTACAATCTATGATACCTTATCAACGATATACCTTTATTTTAGTTTACATTCTTAATGTGCGGCAGCGCGGTGTCTTACCCGAACCGAACATCAGTGCCTAACCAACTATGCCACAGTAGCTGGCTGACGAGAAATCGTCTCTATTCAGAAACAACTGTTTAAAAAAGGCTCCTTGAAATATAAAGCGCCCTTTATGTTTTCCTTCAAATAATACGTCACTTTCACACCCTGTAACTCGCAAGACACATAAATTCCTATGTAAAACGTAAAACGACCGATTCTTATTAAAAAACAGTAGTCATTAATGTTCGTTTCCGGAATTTATTTTCTTTTAAAATTACGTGACACTTCTTTAAACAGTAACCGCTCATCGTATTTTTCCACTTGTTGTTGTCCTGTAAATGCGTTGAATTTAAAATACTGCTGAACTATACTTCAAATTTTCCATTTAATCGTAAGAATTTTAACCTATATTCTCACTCGATTAATAGTATAGATAAAAAAAAAACATATAATAGTATTATATACCATATTATGGTAATGAAAAAAATACATACATAATATAGAACGCTGACCTAGTTTCGAACTATATTGTTCATGATCAAATTACACACTGCGATCGTGAACGATATAGTTCCGAATTAATCGGTGTTCGATACTTTTTATACAATTAATAAAATTAAATTTTAGGAGATTTCGATATAGGCGAATAAATCATATTTTGCGAATTCGCTAAACACGATCTCAAGATAACCTTGTACGCAATGCGAACATGCAATAGAACTCGGTTCACGTATATATAATGATATATAAGTAATTTTATCTATCGAGTATAATTGTATCTGGCTGTGCTTCGTAAATTTTGCCGTCACGGGAAAGTCATACAATCCGGACAGCGTTGATTTCTCGTTCGCGTCCATTTTTCAACGCCACCTCCTCTCGACCGGAGCTAAAAGTTATCATTCCAATCGTGTTCCGAGTATAGCGAAGTTCAACAACATGTAGTAAACTAAATCCCCGTAGTTACTGTTCGCGACCATTAAGCTTAGAAAATTCCGATGTGAAAGTCAACTATGTTCGCTCGGAAAGTAGCATTTCGGCGGATTCATTTTACAAATTAGAAAATAGTTGCGCGTTCGGTGCCCGATTCCGGAATTTCGAAACAGTCGCCGGAAAGAATGACCCTTTTTCGACGACGCGTAAAATCGGCGTCGGCCATGTAGAAAGAAAAAAAGAAAAAAAGCGAAAAAAAAGAAGATGAACCCGGCGGGGACAGCAGCTGATTAATTCAGCGTCGATATCCGGAGTTCTGAGAACGGCACTGATAAGCCCGGCAGCGCGGACGACGGTGATAAGTGAAAATGCCGGTACGATTTCTGTCGTCGACCAGTCACGCGTAAGGAACATACTTGAATATAGTCGGTCCTAAACGCAGGTTATGTATATTTAATGTTATGGACAGAAATCGTCGCTGACTGCCACTGTGCGCCGTTATGTACATATTTTTAAGCCACGGCTTCTTCTCGAAAGACGTTAAACCAACATGAATAATGCATAGTTCCGCGTCCTCCACGACCTGCTCTGCCCAGCCGCATAGCAGGAACAGCCGCTGGCTGCTCTTGGCGCTATTCATTCGGAAAATAAAACTGTACGCACACATAAAATCAAACCGGAAACGTTCTTTCCGCTATCTCGAACGTATTTACCTCGAATTAATTTAATTGGATTGCCCGTTGCAGCCAGAAGCTCGCTCCAATCGACCGAACCGAAGAAAATCTAACAAATGCACATTATCCGTTGCATTTGCGGTGCCACGAAGCACGCTCATTTACAGCGCTCACGGTTTTTTTAGTCTCCTGCTCGCCTTTTGTTTTCGATACCATTTCCTCGTCCGATAAACACACATTTCGGACCACTCCCCGAACACGATAATTGAATCGGCGAATTAAAAAGAAAAACAACCGCGCTGCCACCTGTAACACATCCTATTGACTAACAGATATAGCTTTTAATCACTTCAATTTCACCATTCTCGTTAATCTCTGCGCAACTGCACACTAAGTTTGAACATTACGAAAATGAAGAACGATGACAGTCGGATTTTTAGCTTATTGAATATCGCGTTCTTTCATGGTTGCTACGTACATTTTTCTTCCAATAAAAAATATAAAAATAAAACACCTTGACTTTGAAAATAAAGCAACGTTCAACTTTTGCTAAACCACGTCGAACACTTACTAGCACCATCTCTGGTAGTCGCATCGTTAGACATCAATATAGAGCGTGGACTGAAATAATCATAGTTTTACTTGTTGCGCTGGAGAGGGAACGGAAAGTCTTTCTCGCGTAATCCTCCATTGGTTCCGCGTAGGATGATATGTGAAATGGACCGAGGGAGCTTCGTAACTGCTGCGAGAGAATTTCAGTGTTACTCGAGAGTTTGACGCTAACATTAACACTTTCCAGAAGATGCAACCGGCGAAGCCGTTCTTTACTTCGCTCCCTCCGAGCGCCCAACATCTATTTACTGCTGGAGGAAAGCGTTCAGCGCCCGCTTTACATTTTAAGAATTTTTTCCAAGCTACGTAGTACGGACTTATTTGAAGTTATTACGGGTTTCTTTAAGAAAAAAAAAAAAAATTTGATTTGTACACCAATCATTTTTATCTAAAATATAATATAAATTAAGAACGAATTTTTCTCTCGTACGTATCTTAGAAAAAACAAGAATTTTTACAACAAAGGAAAATAATTTTTTATCCGACAATGTTTTTAACTTGAACGATGGCCGGGGGTCGCTTCGCAAATTTTTTTTTTACACGCACGCTAAAACACGCTAGGTACTCTTATTTGTGATTTGCTCTATGGCAAAATTCTCGATTTGCGATTAACAGTTTCGGTTCATGTTTTCAATAAAATGAAATAACCGTATATCATCATGCAGCGTATCATCCATGTTAAAGTGGGGTTATTTTTTCTAAAATTTTTTTTTTTCCGCGTTTTCAAATATAAAATAATAATCTCCGGTTGTACGATATAATTCAAAAGCCATGTGGAATGATTAATTCATATGGGTAATTCGGTACTGTGTTAAATCAAAGCAATGGAAAATTATGCAGACGGGTTTACGGGTTTTTTTTTTTTTTTTACTGTTTTCAAACGACCGAAAATTAAGACATTCAAATTTTTGATCAAGCAGGCGAAATACCGAGAATTATAGATCACTTTTTTAGTAACTATAGAGTTTCGCAATATATGTCTGTTCATTAAATTATGGTCGCGCCCTGCCTGGGTTTAGGCAGTAGTAACGGTTATGAGATTTTGATGGGTTGTTAACACCTGAATTAATTATTAACGCAAGGTCATCTTGACGGGTAAAAAAATAAAAAAAAACAAAAAACGTACGCTATATATTCTTTACCCGCGATAGCAATCAATTCAAAATTCAGCGAGCCAAGTTCGATGGTACGTACAGTTGTGAACATCTCATATAGTTTTATAAGACACGGAACGTAGCGCAACGAAGTTGGAAGATAGTTGAAAGAAGGACAACAAGCTATCGAGTGTTTAACATTTTGGTACCCCCACTCAAATAAAAACGGGTAAGATGTGGTCAACGGCACATTTAAGAAACTTTTATGACCAAAGACGTCGCTCCACAATGGGCACACCGACTAATACAGGCCCCATCGAGAAAATCAATGTAAAAATTTTGTAGCCGCATTGCAAAACATTTGACAATAAAATTTCGCAAAACTGAACATCTGAAATTGAACTTTGCTCGGCGATAAGTAATCGTAAAAAAGAGACCATTATAAACTGCAATGTTTCAAGAAATATCAAAAAAAAAAAAAAATGTCTCCATTTTACGTATACATATATATTTAGCTTTCTTAATTGAGAGTGCAGCGATCGTGTTTGTTTCTCGCGTTAATATTTTCTTTTGTCTGAATTCCGTTTGTTAAATTCGTATTCGATAAGATAAGTATTCCGTCTACGGTAAACGCTTATCAGCTGAGCGGCGGCCGGGAGATGTTTCGTTCCCCTACCCGCCAACATAATCCACCGTTGCAGAAACATGCAGTTGCCATCGTCTCCGCGGGTGATAACAATCTAAATTATTCTAATACTAACGATTATGATATAAACGATGTTACTAACAACGCATGCAGTAGTAATTCCGCCTCGCTTACAGAACCCGGACGGTCTATAGGTAACACAAGTGAACACGTTTACACACCAGTACTTTCTCCACCGCCTGTCAAAAATACGTGTCAGTTAGTACGAATAATGATTTAAATAATACATCAAATAAACATCCTTGGCATGTAGTTAAAAATAAATGAAAAAGATCGAAACAATATACAACGAGCAGTTCCTCCGATAATTCTGTAAACAACCAAATTAAAAGTTCTAACAGATTTGCACCTCTAGCGTCTGCTGACGAAAACGAAAATCAAGATACCGAAATGACAAATAATTATAATCAAATCGAACGTAAGCCGCCTGCAATAACAGTTTACGGCGTGACTAATTACTCCCAAATGCTAATTGATATTAAACAAATTGTATCTTTAAGTTCGATTAGCTGTAAGTCTCTAACAGACAACAGGGTACAAATTAAAGCGAATGATTCTGACAGCTATAGATCTTTAGTCAAATATTTCCGTGACGAACGTATAGAACACCACACTTACCAAATAAAATCTGAACGAAGCTTCCGAGTTGTAATTCGGCATTTGCATCATTTCATTGATATAAATGAAATTAAGGCCGCTATTGAAGAACTGGGACATAGAGTCCGACACGTTGCAAACGTCAAACATAGAATAAGTAAATTACCTCTTTCGTTGTTCTTTGTAGACTTGGAGCCGCAAGAAAATAATGCTGAAATTTATAAACTTCAGGCGATACTTCAAATGAGAATAAAAGTGGAAGCACCACGAAAGAAGAGTATAATCCCACACAGTGCTTCAGATGCCAAGCATATGGTCATACCAAAAATTATTGTAGCAGGGCACAAGTATGTGTTAAGTGTGGTGGACACCATAATGCCATTCAATGCAATAAAAAACGTGAAGAACCACCCGTTTGCGCTAACTGCCAGGGAAATCATCCTTCCAACTACAAAGGCTGTGAAATATACAGAAAACTCCAACAAACGCGTGATAATAAATTAGTAAAAGTGTCTAACAATAACACTAGAATAAATAACCAAGCATTGCCTACCTATTGGCCCAAATTAGGCAATCAGAATGAAACAGTAGATTTCAATCCTTCCCCGCAAAACCAAACGTATTCAGAGACATTAATACGACAGAAAACAAATAACCTACCTAGCAGTGATATGGATAGCATGCCGAATAAAGATATGCTACAGACATTTATGTCAGAAATAAAAAATCTGCTTAAAGATATCATGAATCAACAATTTCAATTATTCCAAGGTGTAATTCAAACCATATTATTGTCAACAGTAACTAAAAATAAATGACGGACTTAAAAATTGTTACGTGGAATGCTAACGGAATTTTAAACCATATAAACGAAATAGAAATGTATGTTGCGCAAAATAACGTTGATATATTTTTAATATCAGAAACTCACTTAACTGACAATAAATACGTGCAATTTACGAGGTACAATTCTTACTTTACAAATCATCCGGATGGGACTGCGCATGGTGGCACAGTCATTATTATTAAAAAAGGTATAAAACATCATGAAATACAGAAGTATAAATGTAGTTATTTACAAGCTACTACTGTATTAATAAATAGAGATCAAAGAAGTAATATTACAGCTTCAGCTATTTACTGTCCTCCGAGGCATGTTATTACTAAAACCCAATTTAACAATTACTTTAAAACATTAGGTAATGTTTATATAGTTGGGGGGGATTTCGATGCAAAAAATATATATTTTGGATCGAGGATTACGGTACCTAGAGGCAAACAGTTAAAGCTGGCGGTTGATGAAAACCGTTGTATGGTACACTCGTCTGGAACCCTAACTTACTGGCCTACAGATCCATTAAAGATTCCAGACTTACTGGACTTCTTTGTAATCAAAGGCTTATCAACAAACTTTATTGATGTTTACTCTGATGATACTCTTTCATCTAATCATACACCAGTAGTGATTATTATTAGTGGAAAAATTATATGGAAATTACGCGCACCAAAACTGTACAGTAGACAAACCGACTGGGATTCATTTCGAGAAATGCTGAGTAACAAAATTAACTTAAAAATTTCACTAAAAACTGCAAGAGACGTAGAAACAGCTGTTGAAAACTTTAAAAAAACTGTCCAGGAATCAGCCTGGGCGGCTACCCCACGTAATAAGAAATACGAAACAATCAAATATTACCCGGCAGAAATACGTAGAGAAGTTGCTTTGAAGAGGAAACTGCGGAAGATATGGCAAAATAATAGAAATCCAATAGACAAAACTAGATTAAATAACCAAACAAAACGAGTAAAGCAACTGCTACAGACTCACAAAAATGAAACATTCAGTGAATACTTATATAACTTATCACCCACTCCTCAATACGAATATTCCCTTTGGAAAGCAACCAAACGATTAAAAAGACCGGTAGAAAAACTGCATCCAATTAGAAAGTTAAATGGAAAATGGGCTCGAAGTGATCGCGAGAAGGCCGAAGAATTTGGAAATTATTTTGCTGAGGTCTTCCAGACAAATCCTGGAAAAGATTCTCTACCAACACCGCTAAACGATATAGATCAGAGGAATAATGTGTCAAATTTACGTCTCCCGGAGAAATTAAGTCAATAATCCAAACCATGAATCCAAACAAATCACCCGGATACGATCTAATTACTTCCAGGGTATTAAAGGAATTACCTCGCAAAGGTCTTGTCTTACTAACTTATATATTCAACGCTATACTTCGATTACGATACTTTCCTATCCAGCTGAAGTTTTCACAAATTATAATAGCAAAGAAACCGCAAAAACCTGCAGAAGAACTAACATCATATCGACCAATCTCTCTTCTTCCGGTGCTCTCTAAAGTATACGAAAAAATAATATTAAAAAGAATGAAACAATTCCTGGAAGGTGGAAATTTAATACCCCGGAACATCAGTTTGGATTTCGAGCTGGTCATGGAACTATAGAGCAGGTACACCGTATAGTCAATATTATTGAACAGTCCCTAGAGGCTAAAAAAATATGCGACGCAGTTTTCTTTGATGTTAAACAGGCGTTTGATAGAGTATGGCACGAAGGGCTGCTCTATAAAATCCGGCGCCACCTCCCATACCAGCTTTTTGAATTATTTAAATCGTACCTTAGTGAACGATATTTTGTGGTTAAGTATGGAGATGAAGAATCTCGATTGCATCCGATAAAAGCTGGTGTACCTCAAGGTAGCATACTGGGACCGGTTCTTTACTTAATTTATACAGCGGATATACCTGTGCCAAATAACACGGAAATAGCCACTTTCGCGAACGATACAGCAGTGATTTGTTCAGATTCGTCGCTAGAAAATGTCGCAATAAACCTACAATCAGCAATTAATACACTCTCGATATGGTTCAAGCGGTGGCGAATAGTAATCAACGAGAAAAAATCGGCCCGTGTAATATTTACAAATAAAAAAATCTGCAGCATCAAAAATATTCACATTAACAATCAGGTAATTCCGGTTAAGGAATCAGCAAAATATCTCGGAATCCATTTGGACAAACAACTAACATGGAAAAGCCATATAGTTAAAAAACGGAACGAATTGAATATTAAGTACAGGAACATGTTATGGCTTATAGGAAGAAGATCCGAATTATCGCTGGAGAATAAATTGCTATTGTATAATCAAATTCTGAAACCTGTATGGGCGTACGGAAGTCCACTTTGGGGCTGTGCTAAACCGAGTAATATAGCGATAATACAACGTTTCCAAAATAAAGCACTAAGAACAATTGCAGATGCCCCATGGTATGTAAGGAATCTTACACTGCACACGGATTTGGCAGTTGAACCTGTCAAAGAACAAATACAAGAAATTTCTCGGCAATATGGCATTAAACTAGATCATCACAAAAATATCTTAGCCATTGGATTACTAGAAAATTCGACAGAAATCAGACGATTAAAAAAGCCGACAGATTTATTATAAATGAACAATTATAATTAAAAAGTATTAAAATACAGGCAGCGGAAATCCTTGTCGCTGGATAAGGAGCTCCACAAATCATCCATACTATGTTATTAAAATTGCTAGATAGCCCAGAGCTAGTTGCAAAATTGCATTAAAAAAAAAAAAAAAAAAAAAAAAAAATATATATATTTAGCTTTAAAGAATTCTTCACTGGAACAAGATCTTTTATCAGTTGCATTACCCTTTCATAACCAGTTTTGATTTTTGAATCGTTCCTTCTCAACGAGAGCGTGTTTATTTCATTTCCTTTTTATTATTTCCTCTCTTGCCGATAATATATTTTCTATGTAAGCATTGAAACTATTATACAGCGACCGTCCCAAAAATTCATGATAGTATTCCTTTTCGGCATTCTGATATTATATTTTTTAATTCAAACAAATTTTGTATAATTTTACAAATTTGACGCGAAATACGATTGAAATTAATAAATTTGAAATTTAATTTTTCACTTTTTCCAAATTATCTCGTTTAATTACGTAATCAAAAATTGAATATTATCGATAATCCGAACTAAAAATAGTATCGACATTAACGGTTAGTAAGAAGTTCTGATGTATTCACATTATTGAACGCCGGCAGTAAGACGAGTATTTTCTTTATGTTTTATTTTAAAACTATGTATATAAAGTAACTGAATATTTTTTAGAAACAAAATTTTCTGTTTTAATAATAGAAACATTTACACACATATCAAGTAATCAAGTAACCGGTCTGTATGAATACAAAACTATGAGTATTTTTTCGATATTTTCAGCTTGTTTTCGTTTATATCTTTTTTTTTTTTTTTACGTGGAATTTCTGATAAATAAATGGATGATGTAGAAATAAATATATTAAGCCGTATTTCTAACTAACTGAAATGATAACGCTTAGCAGATGACACCTGAAAATCACCGTAGGTAATTCGTTAAAAGGTCTGAATAAAAACCCCGTCCTCGCTGCCGCCTAAACGATCCATGCCCAAAATAAAATTTCCGTCGTCAATAAGATTCCACGCCTAAAAAAGAACTCATATACGAAAGCTGCGTGATAAATTGTTAACACGCTCTGATTGATTACGTACTTTAAAAATTCAAAAATTATTTTAAATAATATATTTGATGGAGTATGTATTTCTACTGTTTGATTTTGAATAAAAACCGCGAACGAAGTATATGCGTAGATTTTTAACATTATCGTTACTGAATTCGAAAAAATACTCATAGTTTTGTATTCATACAGACCGGTTACTTGATTACTTGATATGTGTGTAAATGTTTCTATTATTAAAACAGAAAATTTTGTTTCTAAAAAATATTCAGTTACTTTATATACATAGTTTTAAAATAAAACATAAAGAAAATACTCGTCTTACTGCCGGCGTTCAATAATGTGAATACATCAGAACTTCTTACTAACCGTTAATGTCGATACTATTTTTAGTTCGGATTATCGATAATATTCAATTTTTGATTACGTAATTAAACGAGATAATTTGGAAAAAGTGAAAAATTAAATTTCAAATTTATTAATTTCAATCGTATTTCGCGTCAAATTTGTAAAATTATACAAAATTTGTTTGAATTAAAAAATATAATATCAGAATGCCGTAATTTTTAATGATTCAAGAAATTCAACTTAAATCGGAATATGAATGTGTTTGGCCTAATACGCATTGTTCGATTTTTTAAAACACGCGGTAGTAATAGCTTTTTTGTCGCATTTCAATTCCAAAATGAAAAAATAAATAAATAAATAAATAAAAACTAAAACCTAATGAAGTATGATCAAATAAAAAAAAAGGAGATTTAAATTAATATTACTTTTCCGTTGTACTCGTGTGATTCGTTTTTACACTAAAGGCGATTTGACAGTTTGGAAAATCTGTGTCCGGCCGTGTTAACTGTTGGATTATCTAAGAACCGGAGTTAACGAATTGGAGACAGTTCTGTTGATAAATCCACTGCACCATCGCTACACCGTAGAAAACGTAGTCGACTGGCAGCGACTGCTAAACAACTGAAAGCATCGAATTAAGCCGGATGCGGTACAAGCAGTAAGCCTCGTTTAAAGTTTATCAGAATTACAAAGTTTTTATTCCCACACAGGCCAGATTCAGATAAATTTTCTAACCGATTGGTTGTTGTAACTTTTACCTTTTAGTTTCCCTCAAAATCGATCATTTCAAATATAACCATCCTATTTCTCTAAACGGACTAGGATATCACAAGTTACACCGACATGTAATTTTCTTTTATTTACTAAGTCGTTTAATCCCTATTAACAAATCGCTTGCTTTATATGACAACCAAACTTAAAAAATGTGAATATAAATAAAAACAATAAACGGAGAAGTAGGAAGAAGAACCCGTTTCGTATAATTAAAACGTACAAATTTTATAATTTATAAGCTCATTTGTAGAAAAATAGATTTTTATTTGCACAATGGTTAACAGCTGGAATCTTTCCACTATTCTAAAATCTTTCGTAGATTCGAGTACTTTTTCTAGTATTGTTTCGTTCATTTTAAAAAATTTTAATATTTCCTATAAGCTTTAATCTTTGTTAAGTGTTCAGATATTCTAGTATATCTAGTGTAAGATTTCATTACCAAATGTAATCGTATTTACTTTATATATATGTATATAAAAATTCCCACGGATGATATTAACGAATGTAAAAAATAAAATAATTGCTTTTCTATTTAATATTTAATATACTTCTTTTTTCTCTTTTTCTCTCTCTCTCTCTCTCTCTCTCTCTTCCTCCCATACATTCTTTATTGGAACACGTGATAAAATACAGCGCTGAATGAACTAATTATTTTTTTCGGTATAATCGCTGCCAACTAGGGACAAACAGGTTTTGTCACTTTTATCGTTTATGATTTCTTGCTGTTTTTATTTTTTTATTTTCTAATAAGCTACTCTAAAAATCAATCTGAAATAACGTTTAAATAAAAAATTTTTCGATATCATCTTTACTTGTATTTACACATACCACCATCACAATAAAACTACAATAAATCAAACCGCGTTAGGCGCCGAGAACTCGAACGTTTCCAGATTTTATCTGTCATACAATTGGATGCAACTTTCGATGTATCGCACAGCTTTTTTTTTTTTGATTTTTTCCCCCTTCATTATCATATAATATCTGTAAGCTTTTGGTATTTGTAGGCCGTTTCAATCGGGTTTTTATTTTATTGTTTACACAGATATTAAATTATTTCAAAATTTTTTATTTGAAATTTCTAAAAATAGGCTTGCGATAAAAAACTTAACGTTATTACTGATCATTGAAAGAACATCGGTTACAATTGCTTTAAAGCGGCAAGCTCTATATCTTTCATTAGTTATATACATCAAAACTAGGATACGATCGCAAATTACACCCAATTTCATAGCATATAAATTCTAGCCTCCGTTGACACGACATACCATTTGCTTTTCCAATGCCAGATGTAATCGCAAAGGTATAATGCAGCAATGATAAATGGGATAGAAAAATAATTTTAAGTGTCTAAGTAAAATTCCTTACTGTAATAACTTTTTTTTTTTGTGTTACCCCAATTATATACAAAAGTATGCAAATATTATAATGGTATTAATTTAACTTATTTAGATATGTAAACGCCGACTTGGAACTTTTACATATGGTTAAAGTTCAGAATTTTGGCGACAAATTTCCTTATAGTTCAATAAATTATAGTTCCTTTTTCTTTGAGAATTTCTACAGTGAATTTTATAGGCTTTTAGAAATGTTCTATTGACACACATGGTTTTTTAAAAAGTTGTCCATTGCTGTTGTGTTCCTTTCGGATATTTTTGAATTTTTTGCGTATCTGAAAAAGTCCGCAGTATCTTCTGATTTATTAAATTCTGTGAGAAGGCTATTGTCGATGATTTTAAATCGTCGTAAATAAACCACAAAGTTATCGCGGGACCAGTTAAGTACTGGATTAAAAAGTAGTTGGATCTTAAGTATTTATTTTTTAATCTAGTTTATGTCACTGTAATAATTTGAAGTGAACAAGTGTTTATTTTTAAAAAATATAGACACTTTTTTGTTCGTTTTATTACAAACAACAAAAATTCACACCGTCGAAATTAACAGCTAAAAGTGACAGGTATAGTTCAGGTAAATTCTGGTTTTTTATAAATTTAAATGATTTCATTACAGTAATTCGGTATTTTCTTTGCAAAAATATTCGTTCTTTTAGGGAAAAGTAAACATATCTATGATTTATTAGAATTTATCTAGGGTGAATTATTAAAAAAGACCAGAACATCAAACAAGGGGGGAAACAAATAGAAATTAAAATGGGCTTCATGAGGGGTAGGATGTTTTAGTATTTCACACATAGAATGAAGGTAAACGTAGTTTAAATGTAAACATTTAATTTAAAAAAGAAAAAATGTTAATATTTTATTTATTTTTTTCTTTTTCTGGTAATTTTAAAAAGTTTGATAAAATATTAATGAAAGATATCTGGATATTTCACTTCGAAAATTAGTTTTGATAATTGGGAACTGATTCGAAAACTGAAGAAAAGCTGTCGTTGTTTCTTTTGTAGGAGCAAACATCGAAATCGAACCGAATTCTTCTTTTCAACTAAACCCGAATAGAAATTATATAAGGGTTTAAAACCTGCTTTAAATACTAATTAATTTTTTGTTTTTCGAAAAGCGGAATGGAGTAACTCTCTAAAGTTTTTTTGGAAATTTCGTTTGAAATTTTAAGTCGCTATACATTTTTAATTGATAGGCAAAAACGGCAAATTTCGAAATAGTAAAGTTTTGCAACTATCTGAGTTTTTCAAATTTAGCGTAACAAACAACTTCATCTAAAGGTGACACCGGTAGTAGAATCGGTTTTATCGTAGGAAAGTAAGTTGCGACACAATCGTAAACAATTGAAAAAAAGTTGTATTCATTCGTGTTTAATACTCGTGCGCAGGAGTAATTATACTCTGTGTAACAGTTGCATAAGCACTCTGTTGTACTGACTAATTGAAAAATGTCGATTTTGCTAGTCGGTTTAAATGATACGGGGTAAGTAATATATCGTTTTTCTCACATCTGTAACATGTTTGTAGGCCGAATGGTGTGTAAGATGCTGATATTCCATGGTCCCGAACCCGGTATAATAATTAAACAATAAACACGAAAAACAATTCTTTAATTTTTTAATATAATAATTTTATTAATCTGAGCAGAAAGCACCTCATATCTGAAAGAATATGTGCATTTGAGATAACCTAAATTGTACAGCATTAGTTGTTTATAGTCATCCTAAAATAGCATTATAGAGCATTTTTTTGAAATTAGTCTGATGAAGGTCACAAAATTGTTGCATTTGTAAAACTATTCACGGTTAATCAGCAGCTGTTTAAATCCGAACAAAGCAAACAGATTTTAGCTATCACCAGAAAAGAGTGAGGTGGCGAACTAGCTGGCTAATATAGATACGACATTAATTCTGCAAAGCATATTTTGTTTTGAAATCAGAACGCGAAAAATGTTCACTGATGGCTGTTTGCTTTAGTATAAACTTTCATGCTGATACGTGGTTCACGATAGTAATAATTATTTGAAACATCGGATCAAATCACTAACATTTTGCACCAAATTATTCTATGCCATAAAATATGAGTATATATGGCAGGACTTGGGATGTTTGCGAGAAAAAAATATCAATTATTAAATATCTTAAACCAAATACACCTAAGAGTAAAATTATTGATGGTAATTTAAAATTTTACAGTAACCTTAATTTTATTAAAAATAAATATGATTTAATTGTATTCTAAAAATGATACAATAATCAAAATACTCGTAATTACAAAACAAGTTCAGTCAAGCATAATGTTTCATGCGCTGAGGAGATTCGGTACGTTAACTTAAAGACAATCGTAATATTGTTATATTTACATAATACTAAATTCGAAACAAAGATATCTGATTTTTCGCGCCCCTCAAAGTGGGAGTTACCATTTTTCGGGGTTGTTTTGAACTTTTCATCAAATTCAAAAGTTTTCATTAGGAAAATTACATACCGTTTCGTTCCCGACAAATAGCGATCTTTCCACCGAGGTATATATCGCACGCCTGGAAAAAAAAGGTTTTTTTCAAAAATGGCAAGCTATATAATTTTAAAGTTGTAAGCTCGGCTATAGTTTCCCTATAAAGCGGTCCTCTATGCACAAGTGTTTGAGATACGTTTTGCTTTCGCCAACTTTTTTACTCGAGGGGTCCTCTATTTTGCTGTTTTTGGCCCGAAAGGGGGGATGTAAATAATTTTTAGCCGTAATTTTTTGAACGGTTTTTTTGTGTTTTTTTTGTCGCTCATGGTAATCGGTTATCTTTAAGTTAATGATTTAAAGAGAATTTTAATTGTAAATTATAATCGAATTTTGATAAGTGTCAAGCTGCTTCCAAGCTCGTATTTTGCAATTTTAATTGAATATTTTCGTCATTTCTAAACCATATTATTACGATTCCGTACATTATATGTGTACGGAATCCTAAAAATGAACTCTACTATACAAGTCAATAGTACGAACTATATTATGATGGTAGGTAAAATTACACAGATATGATAAAAATTAAGTGATTTAAAAAATGTTAAGTCAACAAATTATAATTATATTGAACTAGGATTAAATTATACAGGAACTTAAAACCCTACGGAAATGCAAATAGAAAACATGTTACCTTTGTTAAAAATAACATTCAGTTAAATAATGATAACGTAATGTTCATAAAATTGTTTTTAAATTATTAATATCAAATAAATATACTGAAAGAATTTAAAAATATTTGAGAAAATTACTTTATAAATAAATTTCAGTATTCATGTAATAGAAACGGATGATATAGCTACCGATCTCAACTTAAAAATATATATAAATAAATTTCAATCAATCCGGAGGGGTAATTATAACGGAATGGCCTGGCAATGTTATTTTACAAATCTGAACGAATAAATAATAAAACTTTTACTCTTTAATTTTTTTTCTATTATGCAATTTGTAACTGGACAAAGGATTTTTTGAACTCTACTTATAAAAAAATATAATGCTGCGGATCCAAAAATGATCCAAAGTGTAATTTACAAGGTTGTAATAATATACATACGACGGCTTATAAACTTATAACAGTGAAATTGAATAAATTTAACAATTTAACTCTACTACAAAAAGTCAAAAATCATAAAAATAATATATATTTATATTAATAAAATTGTGAAATAATTAAATTCAAACAATTAGGTATATTTATACCGATCGCGAAAAAAGTTTATTGTGACTCACAGAATTAACTGACTGAGACATTATTTATTATTTTATTTTTTATTTATTCTATTATTTTGCCCGGTATTTAGCTAGTTTTCTCAATCGAAGTATGATATCTGAAATTTAAATTTATCATTGACACGATTGTTTTTTAAAAATTGGTATAATTCCATAGCTGCTTATTGGTTCAGTGATTATTTGATTAATATGAATTGGCCGCGTATTATATATTCGGGGACGATTTCTTTATACAATTCTTCACTTACTTCGTTTTTCAATGTGCAATCCTAAAACCATACGTGTTCGATAGTCCTTCTTGTTCTCCACATTCACTTATATCTCAGGTAATTATATTTTTGTTAATTTTTTCAGAGTTAAATGTCCTCAGTCCTTAATTGTACCGTAGTTTTAATAAAATCCCTTTCTAAGCTTCGCAAGAACCAGATGTAAATGTCATGTATGTTATAGTAATATTCTCCGCAATTTATACTCATATCTATATTACGCATCTATTAAACTTTTACACTTCAGTCTGCTCTTAAACTCTTTCCAAGGATGTTTTAGGTTTACTTGTTAGTTAGCCGGTATAATATTCGTAAATTAGTCAGCAATACAGTTTCCTTATATGTATTTCGCTCTGGAATTCACTTAAACACTACTGTGTTTTTGAATTTTTCACGATGTTCCATATAGGTGGTAATATTATTCTGACATCTTAATAATAATAACGGTAATTCGTGGTTGATTTTTTTTTATGATATTTCTAATACGGGATTTATGTGTTTTTTATATAATTTTTGTGATACTTTTATTATTTATGTTCGGCATAATATCGTGAATTTGTTATTTTGGGAAATATATAGAATAAAATGTTCTTATCGACGAACTATTGTAATTTTCTGCTGTGCTATTAATTTTGCGGTTTGCTGCGAACAAATCTGTCGTAATTAATAATATTTTTGTACTTCTTGCGCTAACGGAAGAAATGCTGTTAACTAAATATACGTGCGAATTCGTCCGCTTAATTCAACAATAGTTTCAGTAAAACACGGATCTGGAAGAAGTTTGTATTTGAAGAAAAACAAAGAAACAGATATCATAAATAAATTGTCGTGTTTCACTAACAACGTAGGAAATGATTTATCACAAAAATTTAGAAACGAATGTAGCTTTGCTAAAGCGGCAGTTGTAAATTTTTCACTTTTATTACTACTTAGCATGTTCAAAGATATTTAAAAACGAAAATCTAATAAGGGGATATCTATTCTACTTGCGTTGATGGTATATTTAAAAAAGGTTTCAAGTCAATGTTTAGTCAGAAAGACTCGTTTTCAAGTCACGAATTTACCTTCTATGCCTTAAAATTAAATTGTTACTGAAAAAAAGGGTAAGAAATTTTAAAAAATCTTTAGCGTATATGAAGCATACATATATTTGTAATGTATACGTGTACAGGAGAGGGTGAAATAAAGGAATGCAGGTGGAGTGATGTTTAATACACTTTGCGTGTTATGATTCGTAATAAATCAATGTCTATTTGAAAAACTTCTTAAACACTTGTTTTCCTTACGCCGTAACTTTGGTAACTTTTTTAAAATGAAGTTCTCAGCTTTTGTAAACAAACTAAAGGAACGACGGATATTTTCTTCTTTTATTCTATTTTTTTTTACTGAGGAAATCGATGAAACTTTATAACTTTAATATTGCAAGTAATGTATATTTTTCATAACTTGACAATATAGTAAAATTTTTAGGTCGACCCGTATACATTAATCTTTTTTTTCAATTTTTTGAATCACTCAATAACATTCAAGCTGATATATGGCTAATGCGTATATTGTGTGACGAAAGTGATGTCGAATTTTTTTGTACATATATACATATATCTATATATATATATGTAAAAAAAAAGAGGATAAGCGCCTTGGCCAGCCTTGTAATGGAAAACATGTATAATCTATTTAGCAGATAATTTCGTAAACAACTTAAACGAAAGTTATCGATGGAATTGATAACCGTTTTGGTCTAGATTAGAATGAAAATTTTAAAAAAATTTATCGTACTAACAGTTAAGAAATATGGAAATATATAACCGGAAAATATAGAGGATTCCGAATTTAACGCGACCATCAGAGTTACATTTAACCGGCTAAATCGTTTATGATAAAAAAGGAAAAATTTAATTCTTAATTTCGTTTAATTTACCGCAATTAAGTGAAGTGTTCCTTTTTTATAATAGATAATAGTTCCGATATATCAATGCGCAGTATGAAATCGGAGTTACGGGGATGGGAATTGCCGACATAAAAAGCATAGCCAGGTGTGTCGGTTTAGCGAAAAAAATTTAGTCGACTACATTTATCACATTTTCAACGTTGCATTAAAAAATGCTCGACTTTGATCTTATGATTTCTTGGCTGGTACTTGCAGAATCCAGCAACGCTTGCAAATTATAAATATTAGCGCGTAATGCAGCCGATATTTCTTAAAAAGATTATTATATTTTTTATTTATTTTTTTGTGTGGGGGAGAATATTTTTGGCATTTCGATTTTGAAATATTTGCTTTCATTTTCATCGAAGCGAAAGAAATACATTTAAAAATTTAATTTGTTCGGGCTCTAACAGCGATTTAGTTTCTTCGAGCATTTTTGATTAGTAAAACGTTTTTAAAACTCGGTCATCGTTTTCCGTTTTTTTTTTTTTTTATTTTTTTCAAATTACGTCAATTTGAACTTTTTTAGAAACAATATTGAAAAAATTCAAACGGAAAAGAAGATTAATTTTTTTCTTCGTAAGATTTAAAAGAGAAAAATATAAAAAATAAGTGATGATTAAAAAAAAAGCTCAAAACCGGAAAAGTTTTCCGAATTAATATGCTCAATAATAAATGTATTATTTTAACACGGTATCTCCGAAAATTATGTTAGATCCTTCTTGAAAATTTTTCAGGTATTCTTTAACTACCCATTTGTTGTTTGTTCCCCCCCCCCTTTCCCGGAAACTTCGGGTAGGGCACATTTATTTGCTAAAAATATTGCTTTATTATATGAATGGAATTAATATAACCCATCCGATTAAGTGTATTTTCCGGTATTGTATTAATTACCATTTTACAGGTATTTTCTACAATATCTACTATACATTTTTACTATTTACTTTTCTTAATCATATTTTCTACTATTTATTTTAATTGTAAAATCGTTTACACGGTTTTTTTGATTAGTTATTAATATTACATCTTTTCGAACGTAATTTATATAAATTCCATCAACCGCTGTTGAACGAGAAATATCGGTCGACAAAAAGACTTTCGGTTTCATATTATTTCGGTCAGCTTAGTTAAAATCTGCAAAAAAATTCATTCTGAAGTCCGTGGTCTACCATTGAAACCAGTGTTCGATATTCTCATAAACATGGCGCGGCATTCTGACTATCCCGGATCTTCTTCGTCCCCACTCACCGAATCCCCCCCTCCTATACACTTATATCACCATCGCGTTGTGAAGGATACTTTTTAATCGGCCACAGATGGCCTCAAGTATGCGCTTGATTGCACACGACGCCCTTTACGATAACTTCCCTGTTCAAGAGAAAATCACAGCGTACAATCTTAAGATATGTAACTTGCGGACCATAACTTGACTTTGGATTCTTTTTTATCCGATTACGATATTGTTAAAAGTACGTACGAATTTTAATTCGACACGGCCCAGTTTTTTAGATATTACTTTAAAAAGTCGGTGCACCATAAAAAAACAAAAATCGAATCTGAGCCGAAATAATGTGAAAAGATTTTGCACTACTGCGAAATCTTATAATCTTATCGACTAAATAATACACTATATCAAGTACAGTAACTTTTTTCTCTCGGTCAAATCGGTTCATTAAATTACGGCCTGGCACTTTATGCATAAAATTAAGGTTGTGCAAAGAAAAGAAAAAAAAAAACCCATACGAATATTAGAAATGTTAAATTTAACGATAACAAATCTGCGCGTTTTCGATAGCATTGTTGTATGTGAATAAGGTGAAAAACCGATTTAAGGAAATAAAAATTAATAAATTTTTTCAAGCAACTTAAGACGACGGGCGAACAACATTTTTATGCAAATATTAGAAATCTACCTGCCTTCCTTCGAGATTAAGCCTCTTCAACGGAAATATAAAAGTTTAAAAAACTCACGGAACCGGTAAAAAAAACAAACTAAACGAGCGAATTCGCTCGGTCCGGATAAGGATTTTGGTTTTTGTGCGAGTGAAATACTTGATAAAATTTTCTGTTCTTATTTCGGTTAAATTTTTCTCGAAATAAACCGACATCCGAACGGGAAAATCTTGTTTCTTTCTCGATTTTTAATTTTATTACGTAGAATACCGGTTACACAGATTCCATGTGGATGTTGCGATTTCTTTCTCTTAAACGATTGGTTCGTTTTACGATCTACCAGAAAGGCGTTTTAAAAGTTTCGAAGTTTTTAGCCTCAGTCTTTTCGTTCAGTTATTTCCGCCGCTGAATCAGACTGTATCTCAACTCGCCAGACCGACGTAATTTTCTCGCCTTTACTCTGTAATTGTATGCGCAAATAGACTTAAAAAAAAGTACTCGCCCAACGTAAACTGTCGCTGAATGAAAAAATACAAATAAAAAAATCGCTTTACGATTTGCTCGGAATGCGATAATGCGTAATTATATAGTGTACATTTGACAATCAGGATTCTTTTCAAAATTGCTTAGATTTATTCTAACAATTATTTTATTTACGCTGCTGTGGAGAAAAAAAGCGAAATAAAGTAACGCGATATGGGTGGGTGATTAATGTCATTTGAATAGATTTGAAATTTTCACCCAATTGCCATATAGGAAACAAACGAGTGTGCTGTCGGCAGTGAGTCTTCTCGCAAGCGCAATTTCCAATTGATCGGCCACCGGAAACTAATTAGTGAATTTTTTTGCTTTCGCTTTAGCAACTGCGAGAAATGCCGAATTAGTATTTTTATAAATTAATTTTTGTTTTAGGAAAAGCATTTCACGGTATTTCTGATAATTTGGGGGCGAGGTATTTTAATTCTGAACTTTAAAAATAATTCTTCAAGAGCGCTTCAGGTTAATTGCGCGGAATAAATTATTTTTCTTCGAATGAAACTCTATTATATTATTACAAGAAAAAAAGGGGAAAAAAGGCATTGAAATTAAAGATGATCGGCTAAATTAATAGTGTCCAATATGCCGCTATTTACTTTCGGTCCACTATCCTTGAGAAGTTTCCTGTCGGATGCAATCTTCGCCCAGCGGAATCATGACTGGATGTCTCGATCGACCTTTCTCAGCGAATTGAAATCTACGACGGAGCCATGGTGGCCTCCAGTCGGAACGGAACGCAGCAGTCAATCGCCTGAGAACGGGACATACGTCTTTTTCCCACGACTACATCCTCAAAAACAAGCTCCAAAAGTACCTGCCCATTTTGTTCTATCGATGAATATTCATCAGTTTTGCATATCTTGCTGAAATGCACACGTCTAAATGGGTTACGGCGCGGCCAGATTACATCGCTTGCAGACATCCTCTCAAATACACACCTACCGCTTTGAACAATCTCATGACTTTCGTTCAGTCTAACGAGCTGAGGAGTCTGTTTTAAAACGTGGATCCACTCGCTGCGATAGCCTAGGTAGTTACATGCAGTGTGTGGTTTAGTACCCCTCGTTAAATAATTAAAAAAAAGTAACAATTAAAATACGAGAAAACTACTAACACGGTACATATACATGGTTGAAGGAATGGTGCAAAGACTGAAGATCGATGTCTTTTGCTCCTATTCCATGACGTTTTAGGATTCAATATACTCATTTATACACACTATTCTGTTAGTCCAGCTTATTTGTAGAAGTTGTTAGTGGCCAGATGGCTTCTCACAGGGCCATAAAAAAAAAAAAAAAAGAAAAAAAGAAAACAGAAAAAAGAAAAAAAAATGATGTCCTTTATCTTGTTTTTCTTTAATAGTTCTTTTTTTTTACGGTTTGTTGATTTTGACTTTGTCGTTTTCTTCCTGGATTTTAACTTCTCTCAGGTCATGTTCTTTCGATTTTAAATATTAAGCTGTCTGCATGTACCAGTGTACAGATGCGTATTACGCGGCATGTTATGTATTGTCACATATATACTCTTACTTGTTGTCGGGTCAAAGCCGCTGGCACGCCCAAAAAACAATATATATATATATATATATAAAATAATATGATTATTATTCTATATTAAAAAACAAAAAATACTCTTACTTAAATATAATGCTATACATTAGTATTGTTATTTATGGTATAAGTTAAGATAGTTGTAATTTTTGTACTTTGTATCTTTTTTTTTAACAAGCGTTGAAAAGAGTTGTGGGGCACTCATACAACCGGCATATTTTCCCTGCGAGACCCACAACTTATTTTTTAAATAAAATAAATAAATAATCTGAAATAGATTTCGTCGCAAATTGCGTGAAATTACAGAATTTAAGTTACGAATAGCATGAAATAAAAATCCCTCAGTAATATTTTACGAATTCCACTCCGAGGTTAATTTCTCAAAGTATTACGCATGCGTGACTGTTTCTGATAGTTTCCATTAGCGAACCTACAAAAGTAATCAGCAACTGTTGAAAGTAACCTGTTCTAGATTTCTATTTTTCAACACCAGACGCTGTCATTAAGTTTATACCGTACTTGGTTTGTTAAAGGTGTAAATTACTAAAAAATTCACGGGCCAAATTTGTTCTAAAAATTATGCACAATACCGCTTCGAATAAAAAATGAAAACAAACAAACAAGAACACACACCTGGACCAAATCTACTCAAAAGTCCGATAAAAAGCAAAAGTAAATAACACCTCACTTGTTCGGCGTAAACTTGTTACGATACTTTCGACCTGCAATGTACAGACACTTTTTTTTTTTTTTTTTTTTCGAAATCTATAAAACTTTTAACCATAGTTCGATAATAATATGGGGTAACTTTCGTCTTCGACTTAATGATAGACAAATTATTCTAGCGATGTATTAATATAATTGGAAACATTACAAAATTGTAATGATGATCGACGAGAATTTGTTAAAATTATTTCACGATTTCGTAAAGTCGGCTGTCGTTAGAAGTGCTGCCTTAATTAGTTTTCTGTCGCTTCAGTGTTATTCATTATTTCAAACACTTTTACTGCGTAATTCAAATTGGCGACCAGCATTATTTCTAGTCGAGTTATTCTGCAACAACCGCCGTAAGTTCGGAATTATTACTACCTGAGAGCCTTGCGTGCTTCTATGCACTCTACCGTTATAATTTATATCGGCGTCTACTTGCCAAGTGAGGAATCGTGCATGACGCATTAAGCGATGCAAACATTTTTTCACATTAGCGACGTTTTCATACTGAACCGCACAATTTTACTTTCCCTGCGTTTTAAGAATTACGTAAATACACACGTTCGTGTAAAAAGAGCTTGTGACCGCATTTCCGGGTTCGCTCAACGAAGTTCATCAACTAATGCGTAATTTACAAATGGACATTTTCTTTACAAAATGTACATTACAATTTTCAATCGGCTCAACCGTGTAAAAATAAAATCGGTTCAGCCTATTCCCTTTTAGATCCGGTTTAAAAACGAGGAAATACTGCGCATTTTAGAATAGGCGGCCGGCTTTATCCGTAGCCGTTGTTGCTTAAGCAACAAACCTTAAGCAAGGGCCGCTGAATTTCGTACCTCTCTATTGTCGGTAATACCGAACAGACACTTCGGTATGTGATCTAATTCAACGTTACAACCGGAACAGGCACACTGCATAATGTCCGCTAACCTGCGTTTACTGAGAAGTCTCGAGAATGATAAACTAATTCTGGTGCTGTTTCAAACAAGTGCCTCTCGGGTCTGAAAAATACACGGGCGAATAAACGGGAGTTGTCTATGTTCATTGTGACGTCATATAGGTGGAATTTTTCGAATTTACTTCGGCACATGTGACGAAGTGTTCACATAAACTGTTGTATGTGTTGAGTTCTGCCTTTGGAAAGGGTTGCTTTTAAAAATACAAAAGTTATTGATAATACGCATTCAGTATAAATGAATAAACGGATTGTTTAAAAATTTATGCGAGCACCATGAATTCTGATTATTAAAGTATTACGTTAACAAGAAGAGCATATATTATAATGTATTTTATGTATTTTGTTTTTCTAATAGTTGTCGTTAGGGAAACATAGTAAAATCTGTACGATTTTTAAAAATAAAAAGACAAAAAATTCCCGATACCAGTATAAATGGATAATTTATAGTGGCATAGAATAAATCTAGTAACCCGTGTTTCTCACTAATACAAATGGATAATATTTAGCGGGTGATAACTGAAAATCACCACAGGTAATTCGTAAAATGGTCGGAGTAAAACCCTCGCTCGTTAAAGTCTAAACACTAAAACGATCCACGCCCAAAAAAGATTCACGCCTAACGCTTAAAGGAAGCTGGGTGACCCCCAAAAAAAACACTTATAACTTAAACACAGTGAGTTGTATAAGATTTATTAATAAAATTTAAAAAAGCTAAATTAATAAAGTTTTAGAATAAACTGTTTCCTGTTTTATATTTTTCATATATACTCGTGTGCATTTTGTATAACGTTTAAATACTCCATAAATTTGCTAAGCAAATGTATGTAATATTTTATTATTTTAGCCAGTTTGCGAAATAAATCCTTTTCCCAGTCATTGTTTATCTCGCCTGCTGCTTGTACATTTGAAATAGTCACAGTTGTACAGTCCTGCTGTATGGTATTATATCATCATTGCAGCATTGTTAATATCTTAGTGCGAAAAAAATATTGTCGATCACGTATTTCGTAGCATCTTAAAACTTTCATCGAACAGTCGAACTAAACATTCATCAGCTTTAACTATTTAGCACCTCTTTAACCAAATAGTCAACACTCCCCGGAATGCATGCAGGAATGAACGCGTAAACCTGGCTGCCAGCTTAGCGGTTAATTCTCCAAATCTTCAAAATACCAACTAGCCGCTTTTCTTTCTTCGTTCATTTCTTTTCCGCTATTGACTGAAATCGAACCAGAAATGAAGTTTTAAGTCTAGTGTTTTTTTGCATCAAATCAAGCTCACTCTAAAACGTGTATATGTATTGGGCACATTCTTCTCGCCCATGACTATAAGTCGCCCCTTCTCACCGCGATTTTTTCCATTCTGCAACCAGCCCTCTATCCCTTCAGTCATTCACTTCCTGACAGACTGTTTTCACTTTGATGCAGTTTGCGAACTAAGTAAAAGATCTTATTCAAGATGTATTCTTTCAAATACGCCTTTTGCTATGAGATGGTTGCTATTTAGTTTTGAGAATGGTTCTTTTATTTTGTTTTTATTTCCTATTAAGAGCCTTGCGCTGAAAAATTTACAATGAAAGAATATTAATAAAATGACGTCATCGAAAAAAAAAAAAAGCGTAAGTCTGTTTCCGTCTAACATGCATTTTGCATTCACTTTTAATGGGCTACTTTCCCGTCGTTTAAAATCAAAAACAAACAAAAACAGTAACAATAGTAACAATTTCTGCCAAACTTTCGATTCGAATATGGTAATATAATAGGCGGTTGCTATGGGGAGGCAGCGGCGACCATTACCTCCTCGCGCTACTTCGGTGAATTTGAAAGGGGGGTAAAAAAACAAAACGGATAACTGATGAAAAATATAATTGATTCCACTTAATAATGAAATCTATACGAACAAAATCTATTTTCTGGGAGGGGGGGGCTTTCTTCGTAAAAAACGAAAGTGTTTTGATTTTCGGCTAAAACATAATTTTATTCGCGACCACTAATTTCTCGCGAATTATATAACGCTGTTAATGTATTTTTTAACATTTTTGTTGCAAATTTCACGCAAACATTCCCTAAAACGAAATTTCCAACTGGTTAAGAAATTCATTTTTCAATATTAATGGCAAAGTGAAAATATTATACAGAAAAAAAAAAACACAATTTTTTCAATCCCTCCCCTCCTATGAGAAAAAACCAATGAGCGCCAGTGATTTTGTTTCGTGTCGTTCTAAAATCCGTTCATTACTTCGTGGTTATAAGCAAAACTCCGAAGTACGAAAAAAAAAAAAAAACGATTTTCCCGTTTCACCCCCATTTGCTCACGGTAACGAATAGCCCCGCGCGTGATAGTCGAAGAATCTGATTATTTATACACCGTCGCATATTGCTCGCGTATAAATTATCGCTCCATCGACAGGGCTAATTCGATTCTGCTAATTACAAAGGGGATGTCGTCATAGTCGCAGAAGAAATTTATTAGTACGAACAGCACCGATGCGTAGTTTAACAGGTCAGAGACAAGAGAAAGCAAGTGGATTTGCAGAAAAGACTAAGGAAGCGGAGATTTTAATCTAAAAAGCTGGATAATCGAGTTAAGAAGAAAATTGATGCTGTACGTGACGCCGTAGGAAGGATAGAATAGAATGAATACGTGTTAAATTGCAAATTGCTTTATTGTAAGTAAACGGCCTCTCCGCACCGAGCGCGAGATGAAGAAAATGGCTTGCTTTACTGCCGAGTTGACTTTTACCCCCTTCAAATTCCTCCGCCGCTCGTCCGAACAGAGATATATACGTGTACACGATGTCTCGGCTAATTATGTTTAAGACGCACTCTTTCGACCTTATCCGTCATCAGTTAAATGAACCTTTTCTTCATTTTCCAGACCTCTCGGTCCTTCTGTCTTCCAGAATCGTTATCAATAGAACGCAATTTAGCTTTATACATTTTAACGAATTACCCCTGCGCGCCCGCATGTCGAACCAGCAGATAACGAAGTTACCGCGTCTCGCGCTACGCGTACACCTCTATATCAGCTGTGCAAAATCTCGTTTAAAACTTCCCCAACCGACCGCCCTTGACCCTGCCCAAATTAATTAGTTTATTCCTCGCGAACGAAATGTCGAGCAGCGACGAATCCAGGCCTATCTTCTTCTTAGTGTAGTGCAGCACGGTCCGTATCCGCTGTTTCGTCAATTATAATTAACTACATACCGTATCATCGCTTTATCGCGTTTTTCCCAGTTGCACCACCGGTTCAGTTTACGAATTCGTACGAACGTCGTCCGACATCGTCGCGCTCTCCAAGATTATATTCCAAGCACCGGTAACCTAATTAGTCAGATAGTCGGACGGTTTGCGTCAGAACTAGGTATCATCGGGGTCTGTTGCTAATAGAGCGCATTCGGATGACTTCTTGATTTCCCGACGAAACACCGTCGATATAGTTCTCTTGCGTCTCGACAGATGGCGCGCTTCACCATTGACGATTTACTCAAACGGTTCAACAAGCTTCACCGGTAATAATTTTCATTCGGATGCAGCCCGAAGCAGCTTCTTCATCGTTATTTTGGCTGAGTTAAAATTACAGCGAAAACAGTTTTATCTCGTTAACGTGTTGCGCGGGGAAAAAGTATCAGAGCAACAATACTAAGACTGAAGAAATATTTGCGTCAACGGTGAAGGCAAAAAGTGAAGGAGAAAAAAAAAAATCAGGTAAAGGCTTGTTGAAAATTTCCAGTTTACACAGAGTTCAATTTCCGACAAAATCTTCGAACTTTTTAGAATAAATTAAAGAAGCACATATGATGTCACTGTCAGTCGCTGGACATGAAAATACTGAAGTGACGGAAGCGGTGAAATATTATTTCCCATTGTCTGGATAAAATTAGAATTTGATTTATTTGAAGGAATTTTGCCGAATTTATTTGATGTTGAAATACTAGACTTGTACACGGTCATTTAAGTAAAGTATTAGTTTTAAGATATGTAAATCGAACTACAGTAACATTAATATTTATGAAAAAACAACACCGACTTATTTTGTAGTACAAGTTACATTATCATGGCGTGACATAAACAAATTAAATGTAAATAAAGAATGACAATATCAGTATAGGTCAGTATTGTTTTTTTATAAATATTAACATTATATAATCGCAAATTTCTCTGTAGTGTTCCTCATACGTAATATAGAAATGGATAGTAAATTATTACTTTAAGATACTTTATTAACCGATCCTACCTATCTATTATATATATATCTATCTATTATATATATATATATATATATATATATATATATATATATATATATATATATATATATATATAACTCAACTATTTTGGCCTCACAGGGGGTGTGCCCCTTGACCCCTCTTGCTTTCAGTTCTGTCTCTTTCTCTTCTATACTTTGTATAAAATGATCAAAATTTACAGCGTAATTCTCGACTAGCATCAACACAAAAAAAATAACATAATCACAAAAGTCCTATCCTAACATTTAACTTTCATTATGTAAAATTAAGACATGTTTTCGATACATATTTCGCTACATAAAATTGTGACATTTTTTATATAACAATAACAAAAGTCCTATAAAATATAACAAACGTTACATAATGAAGAATCTTTTTTCATACTGTTTGTTAAATATATAAAAATAGTAAGTTAATATTAACAAATATAATAAACAATTATAACAAACTGATAAGATAAATTTTCTTACTTAGTAACGTTTTCGGGCATAACCCATCTAAACCAATATGTGAACAGATACAAATTCTAAATCACACTGAGGTAAACAAGGGAATACAGTGGTTTATATATAGGTTTAAAATAACAAATATAGAGTCAATGGTCATAACTATTAAAAGGGTGTAAAGTACATAGACTATAATAAATAATATTTAAGAAATTTAATGATCAAGTTTAAATAAATATAAAAATATATAACATAATTTTTAAAATTTTATATTAAATAGGGGGTTATTGTTATTTGGGATTTGATCGTTTAGAATATTACTTTTGTGTTTATTTATATAGTAATTTTCAACTATGTTCGTTCATCTTTATCATATTTAGCTAAGACTGTGACTGTTTTTTCTATAGAATTTGGTTTATGTTTATTCTTTATCAAATGCTCGGCATAAGTGGATTTTTCTATTTTATTGTTTTTAAATGATTTTACGTGTTCATCATATCTACATTTAATTTTTCTACCTGTTTGGCCGATGTATGTTTTTTCACAGTCATCACAGTTTATTTTATATATGCCACTATCTTCATATATATTATTATTTCCTTTATTTGTAGTAATTATTTTATTTTTTATTATAGTTTATTATTGGTTTTAAAAGCTACTTTTAATCCTTGTTTTTTAAAAACATTACTGGAGGATGGGGAAGAACGGCTGTTCTATTATTGGTCAAAAATTGGCCAACAAGCAGAGACGAGTGACTTGGTGCGTTGCAATTCTTGTTTTCCCACAGTTCAGGCTTCTTCCGTCACACATCTTCCCGTAAACGCTTTAAAACTTCCACGTAGAACTCCCCTTGTTAACTATCTGACCCCAGTGCTATGAATGCTTAATGGAAAACTCCACGATGGTCAAAAGGAAAACAATCAATATGGAATTCATGTTCGAGCGACTCATGCGTGCTTTCTTCGGACGTAGCGAATGTTGACCAACCTCCATTGTGACGACTGTGTACCTTCGTTTCAACGTCATATCCATAAATCTAAGTTTCGTCACCTGTGATGATAGCTTTCATAAAGTTTTCGTCACTGTTAGCACGATGATGCACTTCCTGGTTAATGTTGACACAGTTTTAGTACTGAATCAATGCCCATGTTTCAGAAAAAGATTTGCCGATGTTAACATTTAACGTTACAGCATTACTCCACAAACTTCTCCATTTCCGTTTTCTCGCTACTTCGCGGAGCGCCGACTGCATCTGTTCATTTGATCGCTCTATTCGCTAACTGATCACGCTGCCGTAATAGCGCCACATTTTGTTTCGAAAGAATGTTGCTCCAGATGTAGCACGAAGGGCAAATTTAAATTTTACACCATTCGGAGGCAATTTCAAAAGTTCCGTCTTTTTTTGAACGGACCATCTATATCATTTTTAAACCGAGAGTAATATGAAAAAATAAGGAAACGTTCTTGTAAAGATGCATCGGTTTTATTTAACGTTTTTGGCTATATGTGTTAAAAATTATAATTTATTTTCAGCGTGAACTGCGTCTTTTGCAGTGTAGATATGCAAATCAACTCCGCTAGAGCAGTTTGATATATATGTGTGTCCTTTCCGACTGCGGATATATATCCGCTTCTCGACTCCAACCCCGCCGGAGTTACCTCGTATCTAGTGTGCAATCGCTATCTTCGGCTGTGTATTCAACTCCAACTCCGTGTAGAAGTCTGAACACAGAAAGCAACAGACCGTTCTTGACCACAGTGCGCATGCGTGGTTTCGGAGTGGAGATATATCAAATCACTCCGCCAGAGGTAAATCCGACTGCGTGTCCGGAATGACAACATTTGTTCGTTGTAGGACGTCATTCGGAGTTACGATTAAATCACGTATCGTCGGTGATATATCCGGCTATGTCCAAACGCGGATATATTTCCGAGCATATAACTGTGTCCTCGCAGTTATCCATGCCTATAGTGTAGGGACTAAACTTTGAAAAGGCATTATTATAAAAGATTTGTTAGGGAAATATTTTAGCAAAAACGCCGTTAGATTTCTTTTACTTTTTAACTATTTTGATCGAAGAAAGGATGAATGCTTCAAAGGCCCCTTTCCTAGTGATGCTGAGAATTGTGCAAGCGTTATTTCATTTTCTTCGTCCCTTTTTCGATCTTTCGGGTTATTCGTTTTCTCAGTCGTGTAGGAAAGTTCGTGGTTGCACGTGGAAGTTAAGAAAAAAATAATAATAAAAATAATACTTGATAAAAAATTAAAACGAAATAATTTCCTTCCGGTAGCTCGTAATTTTGCTGAAAACGTGTTCGCTGTGCCTTACAACTTTTTAAGGTAAATCGTTTTCGGATTTTTTTTTTTTTAATATTGGCAAAGCGTGCACTAATGATTAGTTGCAAAAAGTGCCCTCTACATTTCCCCAGCCGCGGAAAGTACTTAAACGAATTCAAAAAAATTAAAGATGCTCTTTAACGCCGACCCGGTATCTTTTTCTCTTGATTTTTCAATTTTCCGTTAATTAATATTTTATAGATTTTTTTGTTGTTTTTTTAAAATCATTTACGTGTTTTATACGTAGGCAGAAAACCTTTCAGGAGGACAAAGTTGTGAAACTTCTGAGGCATTCTGATATTAAGGACGACCGTTTTGCGCTTTGGAAACTAATTGTATAAGGACATATTTTTCGTATCGCTAACCGCATAGGCCTGATCAATGAATGAATTTTTTCAAGACACTAGCCAAGCTCGTGTAACGAAGAATGTTCGCACCTGACAAAAAATGAAAGTGGTGAACGGTGGCAGACGTCGAACGGAAGTAAAATTTAACAGCGGAACATGTCTGCAACTGAAAACACGAGAGAGCTCGGAAATTCGTTAAACAATACAAGATCGGGCCCGTGTAAGAGAGTAGTTGTAAAATAACAGGATCTTGACCGGGCGCCAAAATACCGATACTTGAATATCGATAAAAGGCGATAATTTCCAATTTCGTAGCTGTCCGATATATTGCCCGTAACGAAAGCGAACTTATAGAAATAATCTAGGTTCTTTAGCGCCTCCTGTATAATATCGGACACATGTAAGTTTTCGAATTTCATGACAAGTGATCTCTTACAATGACCGAAGAGGGACCAGACTTTTGAGCAAGAGGGCTTTTTTTGTATAGTACATTATAAAACGAGACATCGTTATCCATGTTGCACTGAAAATAGTTGTGTAACATTTATGGAACTATTTAGTGCAGTGGTCGGTAAGTAACGCGTGATAGACTGACCGTGACGCGTTTCAGAGATATATTCTGTGCGCATATTCTGCGCTGTATGCGGTTTCTGTGCTTGGCAGCGTAATGAATCATCATCCTTTCGGTGCCAAATTGTTGTTTTGTTACTTGAGTGATGCCCGAAGTTCACTGAAAAAAGGATAAGGGTAAGAGCTTAATAGTTATAGTTCAGTTAATTGAGAGTGTGTATTATATTTAACTGTCAACAATAATTGAACGAATGTCTACAAAAACTAAATAATATATATATGTATATATATATATATATGTATGTATATATATATATTAAACGAAAAAGCGTAAATTGAAAACATTATACGTCGCTCATCTGGACAACCAGTATAGATAAAATGTTTTTTTACAAAAAATAAATACCGACGACTTGAAGGTTTATTATGAAAATTTAAAAATGCACCAAAAAGTAAAAAATAATTACTCCCGATAAAAAATATATATATCAGAGTGATATAACACTTAAGTGGTGAGATATTACGATAATTCTTATACAACATTAAAACCTTAATTAGAGTTGGCATCCAATTCATATAATAATAATAATTAAAAACTGCGTTAAATGTTCATTAAACTGTTCCTAGATATTGTATCATGAATTTATTGCCAACTCTAATTAAGGTTTTAATGTTGTATAAGAATTATCGTAATATCACCACTTAAGTGTTATATCACTCTGATATATATTTTCTAATCGGGAGTAATTATTTTTTACTTTTTAGTGCATTTTTAAATTTTTATAATAAACCTTCAAGTATCGGTATTTATTTTTTGTAAAAAAACATTTTATTTTACAATTTTTAGCGTTATGCTTGAATTTTTTTCTTGTTAAAAATCAATTTTTTTTCACATTATTCTCCATACTTAATACTTAAAAAAAATCGAATTCTTTATTTTGAACTGCATTTTCACGGTAAAAACATCAAAAGCTATATATTTCCATGGTAATTTGGCAAATTTATAATATTTTAAGTCAATAAATCTAACCGGACGTTGAAACTAATCATGAATGAAAAGCATCCAAAAAGCTTCAACTCCCGCATTATTAAGGATAACTCAAAAACTACCGATCAGATCTTGATCAAATTTAAATTGGACCACATGAAAAGCACCACCTTTTAAATAAAAGAAGAATCGTCAAAATCGGTTTACCTAGAAGAAAGTTCTGAGGTAACACACATAAAAAACCTAAATAAAAAATAAAAATAAATAAATAAATAAATAAGTAAATAAAAATACAGTCGAATTAAATACCTCCTTATTTTTTGAAGTCGGTTAAAAATGGAATTAAAACATCGATTAAGTCGAATTACTACAAAATATGCAAGTGAACAATGGAGGTTGTTGGGAACCGTTCATTTTTACACCGCGTATACGAACTAAAACGGAACTATCGAAGTAAACAAAGTGAGTACTTTAGCTATGGGACTAAACTTACGCTAACAGAGTTAATTTTACATCTACCCAAAGACAGGTAAAACGGAATACCGCAATTTCATACATTCGAGATGCATCATAGAGTACTTCCGAAACGTGTACTATGGTATCCTTGAAACTAGAGTTACACATAATGTCTGAAAGACAACTTCCGAATATTATAGAGAGCTCTATGTTTGCTAGAATTGCATTAAAATAAATGTATAATAATTTCGCGAAAACAACCAAAATATAAGTGTGGTATATTTAGCCGCAGAAATGTATTCTGGTCTAATTACTAGCTAAAATTAGAAATTCGCAGAAGTTAATTGTATACGGTAAATACGTGGAATTTTCTAACATGGTAATAAACGGGAAATTTGAAGGACAGAGATGATTTTAAAGAAGGCGGCGGCGTTGTAAAATTCCTAATTGGATTTTAAAATGGGAATTGTAAATGAGATTTTAGAATTTCAATTTACCTCTTAAAAAAAAGGTTTTCCACTTCTAGCTGATGATCGGTTCCTAATTGCGATATTTTCGTGATTATATTTGATACTTGAAATGTTTGATGATGGGAGACGAGCTAAGCAAACATATGGCGTGGTTAATTGGAAGAAAAAGACCGAGAAAGAATAAGAACATACACCGGTTAAGTAACGAAAGATTTAAAAAAGCACGCGACAATTAACGGTGTAACCCTAGTTGACTTTTCGGCCTAGCTAGGACAGGAAAAGACGTTGGGTGATGATTATGCTGAAACGAACACGCTTCGCATTTTATTTTAACTTAATACCGTATTTTTTTTTTTTTTTAATTTTCTCACGAACTAAGTGTAAAACAGGTAAAATTTATCGACTCTTTGTTCGGCCAAATCCTAAAATCACTTCTAAGGCGCAATTTAAATCTCTTTCGGATGAGTAATAGCGATTCGAGAGTGTTGTACGGTAAAAAAAGATAATTTAGAGGCCGTATTTCGTTTTTTTTTTTCAAATAACAAAAAGCAAACAAACAAAAAAACAACGTAATTCAGAACAAATTTAACAGGATTTTTCTCTCTGATAAGTAGATTTTTTTTCCTTTTTTTTTTTTTTTGCTCTCCCTTAAAACCATCAAATTCAACGTGTATTTTAGCGCAAAGCCCCCACGCGACATCGATACACATTAGTGACCGACCGGAGAGATACACTTCATCGAACTCTTTCCAGTCAACCATCTACTATTTTGTTAGTTACGTATGCGTACTCCAACCGTGCTCTTGCTAATATTCACCAGCAACACCGAGCACCTCTTCAAATTGAGAAAGTGACGAACGCGCTATTCTTTGGAGATTTCGCTTTAGTAACAGTTGCCTATCTAATTTTCACGGGCAGTCTGAAAATCGTATATTTACATTAGCGAATCTGCCCACTTTTGAATAAGCATTGGCCAGTAGCCAAGTGGAAAAGGCGAAATTTCCTTCATTTACACTTTCTATGCGTCTCTTCGATGTTCATTGCATAAAATTACACACCCAGAAAATTTTCCAGAAAACCTCTATAGCAATTGCACACTAATTCCATAAAGCGCCCCGCGGTCGAGACTTTGACTCACGCAAAAATCAGCAACGCATCATATAATTCGTTTGGGAGAAAATAAATGGTCAACAAACATTTGTATATCGTACGCGTGTCGGTGTTCATTTAAATTTTCTAAAACGGCAATTAGTAATAGTCTAATTACGCGAAGCACACACTGTCGCGGATAATTTCGATCAAATGCTCATCAGAAGCACCGGCGTCTCGTACCGCCATTTTCAGAGAAATACATTTTGTAATAGAAGCGAACAAATTATATATACAACACCGTCTTAACAGATGTCGAATGTTTATTTTGAAATAAATATAACAAGCTCTCTATATATAGAACAATTAAGAAAAACTTAAAATTTCAAAATAAAAAACAAAGTTATAAATGGGTAAAATTCACATACGTACATCCTTCAATATATAAAAAATAACAAAATTACTAAAGCATGATAACGTCAATATATCATACCGTACAAATAATAACTTAATTAATTTACAGTAATTCTGTCTCGGATAATTAACTTTTTCTACTCATCTCTACGATGTGCCCAAAGAACTTCAAAGTTTATTTTTCAATAGCCAGCAGATTTTTTTTCAATTTTCAATTCTTCAAAATAAAACGTTCGTTGTTCACTGAATATCTGCAATAACGTGTCATTTTAATTAGTTGTTACATAAATACACGTACATCTCTCTATATATATATATATATATTCTGAATATATCTATTTGTAAAAGATAAAAATATATTAATTTTATATAACGATACAGTTAAATATTATACTTACCTTAATAGTAACGTTTTCGGTTCATCTTCAGCTGGATCACCAAAAGAAATAATGATAGACTAAGGACCATAACAGATGGAATGTGAAATTTGTTTGTATTCTCTGTTAGTAAGTGTTTACTTTTAATTTTAAAGCGAATTTTCAGACATAATAATGTTTATCCATCTTCACTAACATGCGAGTTTTTTTGTATGTCTTCCTTAGGAGAAAAGCGAGCAGATTAAGCAGGATTATTACAGTTTGTCTCCGAACTGGTTAAAAGGAAAGTAAGCCTCATACCCTTTTAACAGGGCGTCGGCGATTATGAAGTTTAGCTTTTCATGATGGTACTCTAATATAGATCTGATGAGAATACTGAGGGCCAGTTCCTTTCTACTTTTGGATTATTCGCCTTTGTCTTCCTAGATTTCTCTGGTGTAACCAATATTCAATATCAGATTAGGTATAAACCCGGAAGCGATTCAGATCCGGAACGAGACACGAACCGGTGCCCTCTGATTTAGTAGTCAAGCACCTTAACCACTCGCGCTACCTTTCCGAACTGGACGTAATCATTTTGGTAAAGTTCTAATCGTTAGATCCGGTCATATTTACGAATTTTTCATTTGCTTATTTATTAGTAAAGCAATCGGAATTAATCGAGTTACAAATTTTTCGAATACGCTCAATGATCTCACTTTTTTCAAAATATTTTTGAAATTTTCCGACTCGGTTTGGTAACTTTTTGAACTTCGTTAATTTATTCAACAACAACAACGTATTTTCTACGGGCAGGAGCCGTGATTCTCATTCCTTAGCCACAACATTTCGACCGGTAACCGGAATCGTGTTGCCGACTGAGGCAGATGCGACGCCAACGCTTCGTCCAGTTGTTTTTGTCGTTATTAATTTTCTACTGTTTTTCTCCATATATGTATGTATATAACGTGCCTGACCTGCCCTCTCGATTTCAGCGGTCTGAGAAATTCTTTAAATACCCTAACCATGTACTGTGCAACACGTTATCAGATTTTAATATTGCGACAATTTTTATTTATCAAAGATTTTTTTCCGATTAACAAAGATTACTCCGCTCTCAAGTGACCTAAAATCCAAAGCGAAACTAAAAAAGAAACGATAACAATACTCGTAATTGTATTTGTTCGGCGATTATTTGCATGTAAATATTCGCGTTCTATATTATTACTACGAAGTTTATGCATTCTTTAGGAAAGACTATCGAGAAGTTGCTACTGATCGTTAAGTTTTCTTATCTCGATACACTTTCTGGTTTTTTGTTTACTTCGCCCGTTAAATTCGGTTTATGTTTTGGTTTTCTTACGTTTTTAACAGTTTTTCGCATAGTGCTATTTCCTTTCTCGTTTTCCTCGTTGGTTCGTTCCTTTTTCTCTCGTTCGTTGAAAGCGATTAATTTGAAATAGCCCTTTTTGAGGCTACACACTGGCTCGCCCATATAAAGTAAATCCGCATTGATTTGAATCGCATTTTTATTCAACTCCCGCAAATTGCGTGTCGAACAGCATTAGAATTTCGCTAGCGTCAGTCTATTTTTTACTTTTGTCTCACAATTCCAGATACCCCCTCCCCCCACACGGTATTCATTTACAGCCGTTTCTATATGAACATCTTAAAATTACAGATAGTAGGTGAAACCCGGCGACGGTCTCATGTAGGAAAATCTTCGTTCCGTTTCACCCTTAATTTTGCCGACAGGTTTTGTCGTCATTCTCCGAAGAGGCGCGATTAATTTATCGTTTAGTATTGCAACTATTCAGCAAATCGTGTAAAGTTTGATCTTTGCCCCATTATGTTAAAGTGAAATTAACAGAAAACCCGAAAATTCGCCGAAGAGAGTGCCTCTCCTCGTATTAAGCAAACCCTTACAGTATCAGTATGTAAGCGGAAGTGCCTCCGAAATCACAAACATTACGTAATGTTGCTACTTTGAGCAACGCTTAGTCTATTCGATGGGCGAGGAGGTCCTGAAAAAGTTACCTCTTTAAAATAATCTTAGTTCACGATTCTTTAATTAATTTTTTTTTTTTCTAGCGTCTTTTTACGAAAATTTAACCGAATTACAGGTTACACGGACCATGAAGAGAAATAAAAAATACCGCCAAAAAAAGTAGTTAAATATCTGACACAGATTGATTTATACGAAATTTTCCGATGTATTTTGGAAAATGAACGGCCGGCAAATATAATTTAAACGGTACGAATAGACGAGGGGGGGGGGGAGTTTTATTTTTATAAAAATTAATTAGCGACCGTCTGGCGTATTTTTCGATCGTTATATTCCTGACTGTGAAATTATCGCTCCCGAAGTTTCTCGCTTCATTTCAACGGCCCGGTGTCGCGTGTTATTTTGCATAATATTATAAAATAGTTTTTGGGGTAACAGTGCGGGGGGTGGGAGAGCGATGGTGTGGGGAGACAGCGAGGCTAGATGCTTTTGTTGCTCGACTCGGGACGGAAATTGAAATGAGATTATTTAGCAAAAGAGGTGGGGGTCAAGGGTTGAAGCTCGATTTGCGGAAAACAATTTTCAATGAAAAATAAATCACAGTAACTGTGAAAACGTATAATAATGCCGTCGAATGTTGGACGCGCTTCGTTTAAATTCGGCGTATTTAAATTAATATCAAAGAGCCGTTCGAAAACGATTAAATGTAACACGTCACACAGAGCACAACCGTTAATAAAATACGGTATATAAATGCAACGATGTTTTTGACAAAATTATGGAAATCGCTATATTGCAAGCCGTTGTTAAAATCGATGTTTATTATGTATAGGGTACGTGCGCAAATCCGGTTTTTACGGCGTGCTCCGGGCCAATCGTTACGAAGAATAAATTATCGATTTTCGAAAACACGTAATCGGTTTTTTCGTCGCCACCGATTAAACCTCGTTCGATTGTCCTCCGCCCATCTTTATGTTTACCCTCTCCTCTGGCTTTTTTACTGCTATTATCCGCGAACTTTCATTTCGCTCAGACTTCGTGTTTCTCCACAAAAAACTTTCATTTCCGCTGCGACCGATTAAACGACGATTTTCGTTTTATTTATTTCTTCGTCTACCAACGAACACCGATAAGGTTAGTGTTTTTTTTCTTTTTCTTTGTTGTTAAATATGCGCCTTGCTTTAATGAATTTCTTAATTTTCACACTCGCTGAGAACCTGATATCAAGCGCTTCCATTGCCTGGTGTAATTACAATTAAAGTATAGCCAAGGTTTTTTTTTATTTTCACCACCGATATATATATATATATATATATATATATATTAATTACAACGTAATTCTCAGGCTATCCCCATTCGAAAAAATGTCCCAAAAAAAAGTTACAATTTTATGTAACGTTTGTTATATTTTATAGGATTTTTGTTATTGTTATTTAAAAAATGTCACAATTTTATGTAATGAAATATGTAACGATAAATGTAACGAAAAAATGACTTAATTTTATATAACGGAAGTTAAATGTTAGAATAGGATTTTTGTGGTTATGTTATTTTTTGTGTGTGTTGATGCCAGTAAGAATTGCGTTGTAAATTTTGATCATTTTATACAAAGTATAGAAGAAAAAGAGACAGAAATGAAAGCAAGAGGGGTCAAGGGGCACAATCCCTTGCGAGGCCAAAATGGACGAGTTTATATATATATATATATATATATATATATATATATATATATATATATATATATATATATATATATATATATATATATATATATATATATATATATATATTATACACAGTACTGATAATTAACGCTTATTAAAATATTCATATATAATTCCGAAGCTTTTCACGGTCGCAACGGTATTAAAGAAAAGAGAAAAATGTAGTTGCGGTTGTGTGTGTATGTAAAAATCCCCCCCCCCCCCCCCCCCGGTTGTTAAAACCGTGTGAAGTAGGTGTAAAGTGAGTAGTGCCGCAAGTGCTGGAAAAAGAAAAGTTGGACGCGAATCCGGTAAGAAGATCGGTCAATTGATTCTGGAGATTTTACGATCGATTAAGAGGGATTTGTAAATGCCGAAAAGAGCTCAGAACTAATTTTATGCATACGTGATTAGGAAGGCGATTTTAGTTGTCTGGCTCCTCAGTTTCAGTAATCAACTTTATAGAAAGGCTGGGAGGAAGTAGTTTCGACCAAATGGGAAACTTGGGAATGTGCTCCCGTTATAAGACCTACGACTGCAACCAAGTGCTGTCTTCTAAAGGAGGATATTTTGAGCATTAGAAAGGGAGTTGATAAAATCTACAATTGAGATCTGAGAAATTTTACGACTGCGCACAACCAGAGCCGTTTATGTATCCCATAAATCGTGAGCACGGAGTCCCTTACGATATCTCGTTCACTGAAAATTCTGACAAGTCAGTTTTATTCCTCGACCGAGCTGGTCGTTAAAATTGTTTCCGCTTCGACAGTCGTAAATTGCGTTGTGACCAGTCGTCGGCATCGTCGCTTATTTGCTAATTGGCGGATGGTATTCAAAAAATTTTTGTATTTCAGTTTTTGCCTAGCTAACATCATATTACGTGTATATGAAAGAAAATTTAATAAAGACACTTACAAGAACAATTTCTGGCGAAGTGACATTTTTTACGAATTCCTTCTTTTAGGACATGTTAATTTTTTCCAAACGTCCTACAAGTTTCAGTAGTGGACCGCGTTTTGGTTTGCGATTTACCGACAAGCCTACCCAGCCGGGTTTATATGTACAATGTATGTTACGCTCGCCTGAAACACACTTTCCTGCTTTATATCGGGCCTGTGTTTACACCGTAAAAATTATAGTCATCTTTGAACATAAATCGAAACTTGAGCTGTTATGTTAAGCGGTTCATAAGGTAATCGAGAATATCCGGCAAGGTTTATTCCGATCACTGGAGCAATGTTCCCCGGCACTACGCTAAATGATTTCATCTTGTGTTTTCTTTGTGGTTGCTGCTTGGATTAAAATTGCGTGATATCTCAAGTTCTTCGGGCTCTAGTCACCGCCGGAGAAATAATAAACCTTCGCTGTAAACTACGAAACTATTCTTTCGATATAAAAGTTAAATACAATGCTGTCGGCACGATAGAAATACATATTAAACAAAGTAAGAAATTCACGGTATTATGCGCCGAACATAAATCATAAAGGTATAAATTAAAATTACATAAAAATCACGCACACCACACTTTTAAAAGATATTACAATAAAGATCGACTAGTTTCGACTAATTACACAGTGTCATTATTACGATGTCGGTTCAATCTCGATAATGACACACGATAATTCGTCGAAACTAGTTGATGTTTTTTTGTTTTTTTTGTGATATTTCTAAGATGAGATTTATTATGTGCTTTTTATATAACTTTTTATGATACTTTTAATATTGCGAATTTATCACAATACTTTGTGAAACATATTCTTTCGATTTCCGTTCAGTAAATTGGGTGGCCAATATGCGACGGAGATTATGATTTTACCGCGTTTAGTGGCACACTAGTTGCTTGAATTTACTTTTTTCCGCGGTTAATTTGTGTTATTTAATGTTGTTTAATTTTTTTGTAATTACCGCGTTAGGAAATGAAATTATTTATTAGAACGACTTCGAGATTTATTCTAAAAGTTTAAAAAAAAATCCGCTAATAAGTAAAGAAGTTACCTGATATAAAGTAATTCAACGTGTAATGTGAAAGATGTGTGACTCTTTCATTAATTCATCGTAAAGGTGGCACCAAATTATAATTTAAAAAAAACAAAAAAAAAAAAAACGATTTTAAATAGTTCTTCAGTACTTATAGAAAACGAGCGTGAATGCGTTCTCGTTTAATACAATTATTTCCAATTATTATTGCAGTTTGAATTCGATGACTCGGAAAAATTAAAATCCCTAATAAAGTATATTACTCTGAAAAAGACGGTACTAAAGGAATGTATTTATTTATAAAGAGATATGGTAATACATAAAGTGACAGATAAGAAAATAGAACTGAAGGAAAGAAGAAAAATAGAATATAGACTGAGGGAAAACTATTTGTACAAACTGCCGTTAGCTAAAACAAAGATGAACTCAGTTGTTAAATAAAATGCCTAAAAGGCAATAATAGAATAGAGGAGGATAAAATTGGGGACAACAAAAAAAAAAAATTAAGAAAATAAAGAGGAATGATTGCAGGAAGAAGGAAATATAAGAATAATAATAAGCATTAAATAAGAGAAAAGGGTACGAAAAACAGTGACAAACAAAAGTGGAAAAAAAGGAGAAGGAAAAGGGACGGAAAATAAATGATAGATATTAGTTACAGCTAAGTTAGAAATAAGGAAAAATAGGATAAGTTCGTAATAAAATATTTTCGGGACGATAAGATTGTATTGTATATAAGTAGTATAGAAATCTTTCGACGTAAGAAAACTAGTCGACAAGCGTGTCTCTAGCTTGATGAGAAAATGTATAAATAGCGATAAATATATATTTAAAAATAAATAAATAAAATAAAATATTATCTTTTAGTTTTAGTACGTTTTTATTAATTTTTTAAAATAAATCTCGAATTTTTTCTATTTTTCGCTTAAACAATTTTATTAGTTTCCCGGGCCGCGCTCTGTGTCTATAATCAAAATGTTTCAATAATGAAATTTGTTGAAAAATTTTTTTGAAGTGTGTGTTTAGTGTTTTTGATTTCATCCCTCAAAGTAGTAGTGCTAAATTCCTAAACTTGTTCTTTATTTCACAATATCGTTCCAAGTTTTCGTACGCAATGTTACTGGCGAATAATTAATTATATTCACTTTTAAATTTTAATCTTCCAATATCCTTTTGACACTTTTGTATTTCAAACGTACTATATTTTAATCCGTTAGGTTTTATTTTTCGTTTACGGTTGTTGCGTAGTAACAAAATAAAGAGCTCCTCGATAATCATGGACTGTGAATTTAGTCTCTTCGTAATGTGCTTAGCCCGTATCAGGTTCCTTTCTCCCGGCTGCCTGATTTTTTTTGCTAGCTCAGTAGCGAAAGATCTCGTATCCTTCGAAAAGCATTTAATTATAAAATTCTTTATTTTAATGGTAATTATTAACTTTTGTTAAGTTTATTGCGAAGTATTAATTAAATGTATTTTTCCTCGCATTCATTCGGTATTTTTTTTTTTTTTACTGCATTAGTATCGGTTGTATCCTACACCGAATACGATTCCCTAACTAACCTAATCTAACGTGCAGTACCTGAGAAGAGAGCTAACTTCCCGACCAGACTCGAGTCGGCTACTGTTGAAAGTATTTCCATTTGTTTACTGGCGCGTATGAATTCAGAATGCCATACGCGTATGGGCCCTAATTGAAAATACTCCGTAATAAATAGCCGTCATATTTTACGACAGAACGCTAAATCGGCTCCGCCTCGGTCAGAACTTATAATAAAAATTCCGACCTTTTCTAAATTTGAGATTCTGCCAGAGTGGGGCTCGTATTTTATTATGGCCGACAACAACGGCATGTAAGACGAACCCGTTTAAAAGTAAAATCAGATAAGTAAAATAATGTAAAATGAACCCATTTTTTGTTGTTTATTTTTTACTTCTCTTTTTGGTTTTTTCTTATTTTCCATCTAGCCGCATTATCATTATTATTATTATTATTATTATTATATTATTATTATTATATTATTATTATTATTATTCTGTTCACGACAGCCGGTGTAATAAAATGGAGCTTTAGCAGCATCACAGTCCATCTTGTTTTCCGTCGGAGAGCTTTCTTAGGTTTGTGATGATGGACAAACCGTCGACGGTGTAATCATCTTTATTCGTTAGAGTCCACTAGCAAACGCTGTTTCTATGTGAAATTTCGGGTACAAAAACTGAACAGCGAATATATATTACGCTACGTAATACACTTGACAATATACGCGAACCCGTCCGAAGACAATGCTAAGTTCTTTGCTAAAAGCGACTCCATTAGAAGTTGCCAACTGGAATTGCTTTCATATCATATATCAAGCGTAGTAGTTCTTCTTTTAGCCTCCCCTTCGCACTGGTTGTTCATTTCGCATTCCTCTCTCCATCACGTCCACTACATTATCCATCTCTAGCTCATTCTCCTTCTGACACACCGATCCTCGTCATTATTTCCTCCTTTTTTCCTTTCTATTCCATATGCTCATAGATGCGTATACATATATATGTGTGTGTGTGTGTGTGTGCTGATAGTAACGTGTATGGTACACACCTGATTACTTTATTTGGTTGAAATTTTTCGACACAACATTGCACTTACACCGTGTGAGAGACTGCCTTACGGAAAGTTAAAATTATTGTTAGCTTATAATAACGAAAGAAATTCATCACAATCGCCGACAATGCTTTACGTTTATTCAATTGAATCTACGAGCATTCGAAAAATTTTTGACCATTTCTTGCCGAAGAGACGCGCCTTATTGCATAATAAACTACTCGATGTTTCCTGATGGTAGAAACCATTTCTACCGTCGTCTGCATCTTTTTCTTTTTTTTTTTTATATGATCTGACGCAAGACCGTAAAATAATAAATTTATACAGAGATTGGAAGAAAAAAAAAAAAGGAATTCGGCGAAAACGCAACATACACGACGAGATAATACTGAAGAATAAATAAAATTCCACATATGAAATTTGTTTGCACTCGGCATTATTTCGAATGAACATGACCGTGTAAATTACTTAAACCCACGAATGCCGAAAAAAAAGAGACAAGTACGAAATCGAACATTCAAACTCGAACATTCAAACTCGAACGAGCAAAAATTAGATACTCCCCAAAGGTTCGAACAAACATGGCATATCGTACATTATCGCCGAATTGATATTATCCCCTTCTCGAACTTTGCTATATTGGCGTGCGGCTGCAAGCCAATGTTATATTTAATTCCTGACACGGAACAACAGATGAAATCATCGAACCGGAACTGAGCTGAAAAAACCTGTAATCTAACTCGAAAACCCGGACTGAACGGGCAATTTTTTCGGGTTTTTAAAGTTAGTTTTTTCTTGTAACCTTTTATTTATTCGTCGAAAGCTTCATCAGTGCGATATCATTCGTTACTGTCATAAGTAGGAGGACAGGAAGAAGCATTAGTCTAGTTGAAAAAGTAATTTCATTGGTTTTTCCAAGTCGGCAAAAGTTAAGACTACTTAATAAGTGGTGTTTTTTCACTTTTTTTTTTATATTTTTTTTGGCCCACTTTAATAATTTAAGGTGTTCGTTTATCAGTTTTACCAACAAAGGCGATGGCGTAAAAATCTGAGTCTTTCCGGCTTCCTTCCTTTTGCACTATTTTTTCTGTCGAGTCGATCGCCATCCTTCAGGCTATCTCTTTTATTTCTTCTTTAAGCGATCTTTCCAATTCCTCATTATTTCGGACTCTAAAGGCGTCTCTGTGATCCTGACCATATCCTATTTGAATGTCTATCCCTCGTGAACGAACGCACCTCTTTGTATTCCAATCTGCTGTCACTCAAACTCCCTACTCTCCTTATTGTGCCTCGTATATCTTATCGTTTCCGTCGATCTCAGTTGTTCCTATCCTCAGTTCCTTTATCTTATTAATAGCTGACCGAATCTAAATTTAACTGATCCTTCTCCTTCCTTTCGTTTCTGGGCGAAGATCCTTGGGAAAAAAAAAAAGGCATCCTTCCGACCCTATCCTCTCCTCCTTCACATTCCTCTGATAGTATTATTCTCTCAATTCGATCTCTTACCTCCAATCTGCGGTCATCCCGCTCTATTCTTATTGATTTTTTGATCGATCCCCAGTCATTCCGGAATTGATGGTAATGACGCAGCCGATTCTTTGGCTCGTTCTGCTGGTCGCCTTGATTCATTCCTCAACCGTTTCCCTTCTTCAGATATCCTTTCTTTATTCACCTCCAATCACACCAGACCGTTTTATTTAGCCGATTTCTCGTTCCCTGTCTTGGTTCTATTCTATTCCTTTCGGTTGTTGCTCTTCTATTGTCGCCCTAATTCGTCTCCGGATCAATCATTCTCTCCTCCCCTCCTCTCGCTTTCGATATGCTCTGTCGCCTTCTCCTTATTGTTCTCTTCACGATTGTGATCCTCCTCGTATATGTGATGCTGATCACATTTTCTTCGAGTGTCCCGCTCTTCGTAATAAACGCTCCCTTTTATACAATCAGCTCTTGTAATTAAGTTTCCCTACTCCATATAACTCTTCCTTTATCCTCTCCTTTCCTTCATTTTCTGTAGTGTCTGCACTGCTGTCCTTTGTTGCGTCCATTTCGGACCGCCTAGCTATTTAATGCTTTAGCTTAATTTTCCCTGTTGTTGGGTCAATGCCGCTGGCGCGCCCATAAAAAAAACCCAAAAAAAACAGCTTTTAGTAGAATTCAACAAGGCTGAAGGGAATATATTAAGAAGCAGATTGGACAAAGACCAGACAGAAAACAAAGTGGCTATATGGAGATTAGGATGTTTTGGTTTTCCGTACATATGGAATAGCGAAGACAAATGAAATGTGAACATTTAATTTAAAAAAGAAAGAATGCCGATTTTTAGCTGATTTTTAAAAAATATTGCAGTATATATATTATTGACAGATACTGAAAACTTTCGTTTTATTTTGGAATTATAATAATTGGTAACTTCGTCTTTTTTTTATGTTTTTTTTTTTTTTTTTTCGAGCAAAAATCGAAACTAAAATGATTCTTTCCTTAACTAAATCGGAAACTAGATTTAAAGACGTCATTCGAAGACCCGAATGAAATCAGTAAATGATGATTTTCAGGTTCTCTTCTCTTCAATTCCGTATTTTTTCCGGTGTTAAATTTCCTTCGAAGTTATTTCGTTCCTGTAATGCACGCGAGTAATACGTCTGACGAAGCAGGTATTCTCTTAAAAATGCTAGTTATAAACATGGCCGAACGAAATTTCCAATGATGAAAATGTTACAGAAGATAGCGATAATCATGAAGAGATTTCATCGTACGGAAAATCCGCTGACGACACATTCAATTGAAGTTTACACGAGTGAAAAAAAAAGGTTAAATGGAAATGACAAGTTCCTCATCAAAGAGGACATAAACTGGGTAAATAAGTGTTATTTAAAAATAAATAATAATCATTATACAAACGAACGCATCGGATAAAATAGCTAACCAAGAAAGAGCTAAGAAATGGAATTAGCATTCTAATTGACAAGAAAAACACATAATAAAAAATCGAATGTCCGCGAAATCTAAATTAAGATATTATAAAGTGGTAATTAAACCGGGGAATGTGTCGTGTCGGAGTGCCTAGCAATGAATGTAGGTAAGAAACTGGGAACAACAAATCAAAATAAAGGAAAGGAAAAAATAGTACGCAAAATTCTGGGATCGAGATTTGATCATAAAATATGGGGAAAAAGGAGTAATAAGGAAATATACGAGCATACTAAAGATATTATTAATACAATGAAAAAAAGGAGATTAAGCTATATTATGGTCACTTAAAAAGAATGGAGACTTTAACAAGAAGAATTTTCGAATACTTTGATAAAAACCCTAGAACGCAAATAGTTTAGTTTCGGGAGGTTATCGATCTTGAGGAAATTAATATCACGGCGGATGGCAATAGGCTTCGAAATAAAATCAATACATTCCGAAGTTTTAAAGAGAATGTGAAGAAAAAAAAACGGTGCAACAGCATTTCGAATTAAAAGTAACAAGCATTCTTTCACGGCGATTCAACGGAATATTGGAACGGTCGGTTGATAGAGGTCTAGATGAGGACATTTGAATCGCAGACGGAACAGAGCTAATGAATAGTAAACTACTCCGAATCCAGCTGCATAAAAGTGCGCACATATGAGAAAACCGCCTTTCTATCAGTTCCTCCTCCAGTTCATCCTATCCTTCCATTTTGGAGAACTTTTGTTTTTGGATTGTTCCGGTTTCTACATGACTTTTTCATAAATTCCCCTGTTCTCACTCCGTCGATTCCTGCACCGAATATCTGTTTTTCATTTCTTCTTACAAAACCTTTATCTGTCGTTGATTTTTAATCACTAACTCTATTTTCGCTTCGTCGTAATTTTCACCGAGAACACCAGAAATGGTAATCGCCTTTCCGGCCGTCTCTAAATTTAAAACATTTAAATTACCTTCCGGTTGTTCTGATTTCGCGTTAGACCTTATCTTCGGGAAATTCTTTTCATTTCACCTTCTTTTCCTTTGGAAAAACTAATTCTCTATTTCTTCCGATTCTAGGAGCGTCCTTGTCAGCTCCTCTCCTGTTCGATTTTAAATGTACTCATATCGCCCACCTGTTTGTTTCGTGCAAAACAAATCGCTTTTCTTCGGATACTCAATGTCACTGTAATAACGCAATTAACTCCCTGACGCCAATTTATTAATAAATTCTCAGCCCCCAATGTCCTTGCTTTACTGCATCGTCTTCGGAACCCGAGGTTCTCTTCTTCTCTTTTTCTACTTATTTCTTTATCAACTTCGTGTCATTCTTCACGCTCTTGGTTCCTTGTCCTACCTCAGTATCGCGCTATCACTTTCTCAATGATACGTTTTCATCTGAACCACACCTTTCCTTCTTTTTCGATTCCTTTATTGTTTTATATTTCTCTACTCTTGATAGGTTGCAATCGCACTACAACCGACCACATATTGCTCCCCTCTTTCCGGGGAACATCACAATTCTTGAGTTTAGGTCCTCTTACATTGTGCGATATGTGTATTCTTGCTTTTCCTTTATTAACTGTGTTGCTTCTAGCTACCTTCATTTCCTGTATTTCTCATTTTTTCCACTTTTTGCAGCACTGCCCTCGGTGATTTGCATTCCCTAATTTAAGTAAAAAACACGAAACAAGAACAAAACAACAAAGAACTGAAGCTCATTACACACCCCTAACCTACGTGCCGGATGATAAATAAACACTCGTCCTTGCGCACCGCTAGACCGGAAGCGCTATCTTATTTTTCTGCAAATACGACGCGGTATTTTTCTTTCTCATTCGTATCGTTAATTAGTAGTTTCAGCTGTTTCTCGTCTATCAGATACAATTTAGCTCATTATTCGGTGTAATTAACGTTAAAAATAAGACAGATGAAAAAACAAAAATGTAATATCCTCGTAAAATTGTTGAAATAGCAAAATTAAAAATTTTTGCACGCGTCCAATCAACGTACACTTATTACTAGAAACCGTAATATAGGGATCATTTGTTAAGCGTTTTTTAAGCATCCCTGCGCATGTATATAATAGTTTACAGGGAAAAAAAAAAAAAACAAAAACAAAAATAAACACACCGATCGTGGTCTATTGCAAATGCGGAAAAATTGGAAGCCACTTCCGGGTTAAGCGCCGCCATACATGAACAGAATAATTCCACCGTAATTTGAAAATAGACGTTCGATAATCAAGCTAAGAGAACCGCTAAAAACCGCAGTCGAACGACCATTGGAAGGAAAGCGAGATATTTTTTTATCTCTTTACGTATCTCGCCGTATCTTACTGGCACCACGAACTAAGCTGAAAAGTCCGTGACAGGGTCTTACTGACGGCATTGAATCCTGTGCAGTATCTTGCCTACATTTTCCCTTCGCTAACTCACGCAAATCGTGGACGTTATACGTATCTGCAACCAGTTTAACCATCTCTATTCCGGTTCTTTATGTGTTCAAAAGTCAAGGTAGTGCCGCGTTTACGCGAACGTACAATTTTGTCACCGGTCTATTTTAGGACACTACCAAATAATTTATAATCGGAAGGCTATTATTCCGATCCCTTTCGATTAGACATCTTATTAAAATCGCTTTCAAGCCAGTTCCTCTTACAAATGTCACCTGACTAGCTCGCATTCTTTGCTTAATGTAATTTAAATAATTTGACAAATTATCGACGAGGCAGCTTTCCTCTTTCATTCCGATATTACATCCCCCGGGAAAGTAGTGCCCTCACTAATCCTTTGTCCCCGGGTGTCCTGTCACACAGAATTTTCAGCTTAATTTACCTGGTCGTAAGTAAGTTGGATGCTATCATCGGCTGAATCATTTCAGTCTGTCGTTTTTTTTTCGATGTTTTTCACGTAATTGCCGTCCGTGCGTTACATTACGCCATTTCCGCTACATAAAAACGGCGTACATCCATTACATGATTTTTCATGTTGACCTAATCATTACTGTATGCTAAACTGCATACATTTTTTTACGCGTGTTTCATAATAATACTTCATCGTTAGAACAGCGGCATTTGTTGTTTTTTTTATTTATTTTTTTTTCGGTAACTTATGTTGATACTCTACAAATTCCGCCTAAAGTAATATATTATTAACGGGGACCGCTTTATCTTAATTTCCGTTTGACCGATTGGCCTTGCGCTATCGTGATTTCTTTCAAATAGCAGATAATTCCGAATAGTGTCCGTAATATTTCGAATATTTTCACAAATGATATTTTGCGAGTTCTTTCAGCGTTCAGTAGTTTTTTGCGCATACCATGTGCCTTCAGTGTGTCAAGGATACTCGCTTTATTCAGTGTGCTGTGAATCGCAGATAGAACGGACGAAACGTATGTGCACCATTTTCACATTTCGGGAGACACCTCTTTCAACCTAGCTGTTATTCCATTAAGAATTTTAACCGCATCGTCTTATAATTGTTTAATTCGGAAATGTCTCTTTAGAATGTACGCTGTTCAGTATAGCATCTAGGAGTTTGACTACTACAATCGCTGTTATTCCGATTATAACGTGTTCTCTCTTCACGCTTATCATCGTCATTTTATTAAAGCATAGCTCGCGCGGCTCCATTTTTATTGTTATCGGTTTTTTTGTTTCTTGCAATATTAAATGCGTCGTCTAACACCGATGAATTATTCACACATTTCTACACGACTGTATATTAATCTTATACTTATCTTCGCGAATTTTTAGTTTTTAGATTTTTCCGAAACCATAACGACTTTGAAAGATTCTAACCGCATCTGAATAGGCATTGTTGTTCGGCTTTTAACTTCGATTAATATTACGTGTCCTACCGGGCTGTACAATTCACATTCGCCGCGTTATTTACATTCTTCGTGCCGGTCAAAACAACATCTTGATTACGGTAATTGAAAATCGGCAGAGCCCCCCATCCGGGAAACGATACTCTGCAATTATTCGGAACGACTCGAAGCGAATTCCACGTATCGAGACATCCGACGACAACAATTTTACAACGGATTCTGCTGCATTGGCGCATGTGTCGTCGTCAGGTGTCGCGATATTACGGGAAGAACGTTGAATGTTAGATTACGTCATTTTCGCAGACGGGTCTTTCATTCGCCAGACCAGCAGAAGAGTGTGCATTAGACGTGGTTTACCGACTGGAAAATAGGAATTTCTTTTCGGAATGAACTGAAATTTAAGCCGTATTCCGTACGTTGTAAAAGGCGCACGATCGGCTGAAGTCAACTTGCCTTTGAAGCGCGGCAAGCGAGCGTTGCTATTTTGTTGAAATTATGTTTTCTGCGAGCTACTTTCACGGGTTATTAACTAAAAAGTGTGTTCGCGAATCGGAAGACCAACAACGGAAATAAATGAAGAAATAAAAACAAAAAACAAACGTAAATAAACAAAAACGCAGAGCTAAAAACGGTTTTTCGCACTATGCATTCCGCATAAACTTTACTTTCAGTGCCGGGGCGGCTACTACGTTCTTTTTTTCTTTTTGAGGTTTTTTTATTTTCAGTTTGTTCTTTTTTTTCTTTTTTTTCTTTTTTTTTTTTTTTTTCACGTGAAATGGTTTTTAGACCCGATGGAGCTGTTTAATTTGCGCCCCGCGTGATATTTAATAATTATGACCGTCGATGGTTTTGTTTTGCGGTATAATGCGAAAGCACTACACTCGTTTAAGGTAGATGAAGCAATTAATTAAACGTGGCTTTACGCATGTACACGAGCTTCTAGCAAAACGCCGAAAGCAGAGTTTATGGTTATCTCGACACGGCGATTATTAGCATTTTCCAATTCATTTATTTACTCAAGTTCTTATACTTTCATTCTATACCGTAGTTTCTGTATGTAGTATGAACGTTGGTTTTTATCTTGCCTAACATAACGACCGCGATCCTAATTAGTTTAGTCGCGGTGTAATTACATAAAAAACCAACTAACGTCGATAGGCTATTTAAAGAGACTACTAATTACCGAAAGTTTTACACGTTAATCAAAATCGTTACGGCGTTGATAATAATAGCGTGGCCGCTGCCAAATTCGTATTCAAATAATATTTCGAACGTTCCTCCTCAGTTCTAAAATGAAAAATGGGAGAGATTTTATAAACAACAAGCGTTCATAGATTTTGAAAAACATTCCAATTATTTATTTATTTATTTTATTTTATTTATTGGACTTTGAAAGGAACCAATCGGTCCATGTGCAGAAAAATCCAATTATACTTACGGAACGCCGTTGTACCCGAGGCAGTCCGAAAAAGCACAGTATGACTGAAATGGAATGCTGCAACTGACGTGCCATGTGACAAAATTCGGCTAAAGTTAAAAACTTATCGTTCAGTCATCTGACCGGTTGCCTATACGGTGGTGAGTGCTGGCCCCAGCTGCAAGGTGAAAAGAGCAAGCGCTGTATGTAATGGAAATGTGCATATTAAGGTGGTCAATGGGTATCCGGTTATCTGATCTTAAGTAAACTCCGTTTGTGTCGTTTAAGATGGTACGGGCATATGTACTACGTGCTTAGAAAACCGAAAGTGGCTCGTTGCTATCAATCGCGCATTCATTCCAAGTTCGAGGCAACAGACGGCGGTTGGAAGGCCAAGGCGAAGATGGCTCGATGTAATCACTGCGGATCTCATCGAAGCCGATATCGATTCAGGCCTAGCGGTAAAACAGCTGCAAACGACCAATTTGCACGGCAGACCCCGCACCAACGATAAATTACCAACCGCGGAGAAGAAGACTTATGGAAACTTCTTAAAGATCGACTAGCGTGTAAACTTTATACGTCATGATAAGTTTGCATTTCTTATAAAATTGTTCTACTTTCTGTTACAAATATTAAATATCAAAAAAAAAAAAAAAAAAACCCCCAAAAAAAACAAAGTCAAGTGTACACGAATTATTGAACAAAATGTCAAAGGTTGTGAAGTAAAGGTACAGTTTGTGGCTAAGGGCTATTTTTCTTCATTCCGCTGTCTCCGAAGTTGGGCGATCATCGTGGCTGTTAACAATTGAGATTGTGCGGCTTCTTGTAATTCGATTGTCGAACATCCGTACCAACCGCTTATCTCTGCAATCCAAGACACATTTTTCTTCTACCCCTGGTCTTCTTTTCCCTTCAAGTTCACCTTCTAATACTAACTGTAGTAGAAGATAATATTTTTCCGGATGTCTGGATATATGACCGAAATATTCGAGTTTTCGGACTTGTACAATTTTCAGAAATTCGAATTTTTTTTGACCATTCGATTTTGGACTTTTGCTTATGACGTGGTCTCTGAATGAGATTTTGGCCATACACATACATTTCGAAGGCAGTTAATTTCTTCGCTAGGCCTTTGGTGAGGATACTCCTTAAATCGAAATATTTTAATTTGAATTTATTTAAATATAAATTATTTAGTACTAATTTTGTTTGTTATTAAGGGGTATTTGTTTATTTTATTTTATAAATATTGACAGACAGGCATCGACACTTTCCTATATTGTAGAGCGTATTTTATGTTTTTAAGAGAGTTAAGAAAGTCGCCAAACTTGCTGTTTTCTGCAAAAGCAAAATTTGAAGATAAGTTAATTACGCTGCGCAATCTGGTCGATCAAAATTTTTTTTTTTTTTTTTTTTTTTTTTACACGTATATTTCAGTACAATCTTATTATAGTAAATAAATTAGCACTACTTTTAAAACAGTGTTACAACTTAATCTAACTAATTTGTAACATGAGCAGAGTAGAAACTATGTACAATTACATAACTCCTAATATACAGATATATACATAATCACACGCGCATATAAATACTCACACGCACGCACACCAAGTATATGCCCATATCCACAAAATACATACATACGAATATATTACAGAATAAATTAGGTGACTAGTTCATAAGGCTTTGTGCGCTTAAGGCGCCTTAAGTCATCATCGGAAAGTAGCAGTTCTAAAGCCTCTAGATTTGGGTGACTGTGAAGTCGGTATTCGTGCGCTTCTGCAATATAACGTATTACTTCATCGATCCATGGAATATTTAAATCGGAATGTATTTCTTCGTTTCGTTGATACCAAAAAGCTCCAGTGATGTTTCGGAGACACTTATTTTGAGCGCGCTGAATAATCAACCGATTGGATGTCTTTGCACAGCCCCAGAGTTGAATACCATACATCCATATCGGTCTGATGATTTGACAATAAATCAAACGCTTATTAGACAGATTGAGTTTAGAATAACGCCCAATCAGCCAACAAATCTGTCTTAATTTATGCATGGTTTGTTCCTTTTTCATTTTGACATGCGTCTTCCAATTCAGCCTGGAATCTAAATGCATACCCAGGTATTTAGCAGAGTCCGATCTCGGAATAGGAAGACGATCAAGATATATAGGACAGGTCTTAGATTTACGAAGCGTAAACATAACATGCACTGATTTTTCTTGATTAATCTTGATCTTCCAATCACATGTCCATTTGCTAATTTTTTCTACTGCATGTTGCAAGTTAGTCGTAGCCAATTCTGGGGAATTGCCAACTGACAAGATGGCTGTGTCATCTGCAAAGGTAGCAGTAGTCGTCTTGGCTGTTGTTGGAATGTCAGCTGTATACAATAAATACAGAGAAGGTCCTAAGACACTACCCTGTGGAACACCAGCCTGTATTGGATGAAATTTGGACTTTGCTTCTTCATAAGAAACTCTGAAGGATCTATCAGAGATATATGATTCAAGAAGTTGGCACATATTTTCCGATAGCAGGTTGCTCATTTTATAGATCAGCCCTTCGTGCCAGACTCGATCAAAAGCTTGCGATATGTCTAGAAAAACCGCCGGACAGTATTTTTTTTCTTCAAAGGCTCTTTCAATTAGCTTAGTTATACGATGCACTTGGTCAATCGTAGAGTGCTGATTGCGGAAGCCAAACTGATGATCTGGTATCTTTAATAAGGGCTTGAGTCGCTTAAGGAGTAGTTTTTCAAATAATTTTGATATGGAAGGTAACAAAGAGATTGGTCGATACGAAGTTACTACTTCTGTTGGTTTCCCAGGTTTCGGTAACATGATGATTTGAGCGATTTTGAAACATTTTGGTACGTATCTCATTCTGAAACAGGCATTAAAGAGATATGTCAGCATGATAATTCCTTTACGTGGTAATTCTCTAAGCGCTCCAGGTGAAATTTCATCGATTCCAGGAGCCTTTTTGAGATTCATATTATTATCTAACTCTTGTGCAACTTCAAGAGGAGTTACTGGTTTTATTTGCTGGAAAGGTTGGTAATTTTTCGTTGTATCGATCTGGGAGTTTATATTATGTGTTGTAAAGACTGAAGCTAAATGCGAAGCGAATAGTTCAGCTTTACTGTTGTCGTCGCGAATCCACTGCCCTTGTTCATCCTTGAGAGGAGGAATATGAAGTAGTGGACGTTTGAAGCGTCGCGTTGCACGCCACAATGAATAATTTGTGTCCGCTGCAGGGCTTAAATTTTCTAAGTAGTTTGTGACGCTTTTCTGTTTGAAATCCTTGATTAGCCTATTAACTTTATTGCTAATTCGATTAAATTTTGTTTTATCCGATGGATGACGGGAGCGTTGCCATATTTTCCGTGCACGTCTTCTCTCTTTTATTAGTTTCCTAACTTCGATAGGATACAGTACTTCATTTGGAACGTTTTCTTTAAGAGCTGGAGTAGCCTGGCTAGCAGCTTTTCGCAACAAGTTGATAAAGTGCTGGGCTCGCTGTTCTAAATCACTAATAGTTTTAAGCCTGATTTTAAGTTCAATTGAAGAGTCAAGGCTTTCTCTAAATTGATTCCAATTAGTATATTTATTGGTGAGATTTTGCGGAATTCTTTTTTTAATCACTACAGAACTTAGTGTCATAAGTACCGGAGTATGATCTGACGATAAGTCCGTAATTCCTTCTACTTGCACATAATTGGCAGCGATTCCTTTAGTAATGAAAAAGTCAAGGAGATCAGGATTCTTCGCGCAATCTGTTGGCCAGTAAGTAGGTTTCCGCGATGAAAAGAACTTACACGAACATATGTTGATAGCGTTGAGAAGTTCAGCACCTTTTTTTGGTGTCGTCAAACGTGACCCCCATATGGTGTGTTTTACATTAAAGTCACCTGCAAGTATTGAAGATATCAATAAATTGACTTTTTTCAAAATTACTATTGGGCGGACGGTATGCTGCAGCTAGATTGAGGTCTGCGCCATTATAGTTTATTGCTACTACTGTGGCTTGTAGGAAATTCAATTGTATTTCTTCCTGTAAATAGTGTTTGATATTCTGTTTAATTATCACTGCTGTTCCTCCTCGTCCTCTGCCGCTTGGGTGGTTAGTCCAATATGTAGAGTAGCCGTGAATTCTGATAAAACTTTTTGTTGTAAAATGTGTTTCTGAGATTAATACGACGTCAACAACATGTGTGTTAAGAAAAGCCTCGAGTTCTTGAGCTCTCTGACTCAAGCCATTGGCATTCCAGGTTAGTATTCGAAACGAGGAGTCAGTCATTTCACTATTTTTCCTTGGCTTTTTGTGTGTTGGCTCAATGGTTTAGTTTCTAATTGAGTAACACGTATATTTAGCTGGTTAATACTAGTTTGGATACTGTGAAGTATAGCCATAACGTCGTTAATGGTTGGATCTTTTTGTTGTGGAGGAATTTGTATTTGTTCCTGTGATTTTAAATTCAATTTGGTTGCATGCGCAAATGTTTTTCCTGCTTGCACTTTTTCTGCAGGTCTGATTCGTTCCTCTCTAACACGATCTACCACTTTTTTTATAGGCTGGGACTGCGTTTTCGACTTTTGATGGACTTCGCAACCAGCGTAGTTAGCTGTATGTCCTATCATACCGCATAAGACACATTTTGGTTGGTCTTTTTTAAGTTTCTTGCACTCTTTGGTGAGATGGTTACCGGCACATTTGACACATCGAGGAGGATGAGTGCAGTAATTTTTGGTATGCCCTATTCGTTGACAGTGATGACACTGTTTGATTTTATTGTTTTTATGAGGGGGTTCGATAGAGACTTTACAATGTGCAAGATTAGTTATTTCGTATACGTTTTTATTGTTCGCTTTTGGGGAGATTTCGATTTTGAACAGTGGAAAATTCTTGATTTGCCGTCTTCCTTCTGTATCCCTATATACTTTCACTATAGGGCTTATCCGAATAATTTCATGACCAGTTTTTCTTAAGTCATTCTTTATGTCCTCATGGTCGATTGATGGCGGTAATCCACGGATCACAAACGCAAAAGGACGTTCAGATTTCGGTTGAAACGTGTGATATGTAATTCCACGTAGTAATTCATTTGACGTACTTGCTGAATTACTATTCAGATCTTTTAAAAAGGCTGTAACCGAGCGGTAATCGTCACTATCACGGACAGATATTTTAATATCTCCACTAGGAAGTCCCTTAAAGGTAGGTTCTTTTTTTGTTTGTGTGATTACTTTATTTTTAAGTAAGTTGAAGTTTTTAACGTTACTCACAAATACAGGTGGCGGAAGTGGAGTAAATTTATTTACCAGCTGATTCTCATTTGTTATGTCAGGCATAGTTGAAATATCTACTGATTTAGAGGGAGTACCGTCACGTGTCGGAGTTTGCAATTCCACACAATGTGACTGCTCAATGCAGTTTAACCTTTCGATAAGCTCATTTACCTGCTTTTGCAGTTGAGCTATTTGGTTATCCTTGCTGGCAATTAATTCTTCGTACCGTGTCAGAGTAGAAGTTTCTCGTGTTTCTATTTTTTTCCTTTTGTTTTCCTTTTTTCCATTAACAGTGTTAATATCATTGTCACTGATTTGCCGTTTCGGCTTGTCATTAAGTTTTAATTTTAATGATGAAACTGTTTTATTATTTCCCGCCATCGTATAAGAAATATTTTGTGTGCGATATATTCTTATTGAATATATGGTAACACCGTTAAGCCAATGCGCTATAACCCCCTTATCGTTTTTCGAACGGTGATGTAAAGAGAAGAAAAAAAAGAAAAAAAAAAAAAAAAGTAGAAGAAGATGAAGAAGAAGAAAAAAAAATGAAAATATCCTCACCGACCGGAACAGAGTCCCAACGAAAAATCCGATTAGCCTCAGTTACATTACTCGGCCTTTCTAAAAACCGCGAGAACATAAATGTTTATAATAAGCAATCGCCGCTGCGAGAAATGTTTATACTAAACGGTCGTCGCCGAGAAACCACAGCATAGCACGATACCGTATGTTTTACAGACAAGCACTTTAACGAACGAGCGATGAACACAGAATAAACAACCGAACTACGGAGCCATTTGCGACGCATAACGTATTTAAAATTAAGGTAAGAAATTTAGCGGAAGATTTACTTCGAACGTAAAAATTGAAGACGAACATAATAAAATGCGATCTTAGAACCTTAACTTGATGATGGAAAGACTGATTAATGATTGTTGTAACGACGTAAATCTATAATTGATATGGATCTTACTGATAGCTAAGGGATAATTGAGATAACGGAAAACAACTAAATGAAAAATAAAGTGCGTAATACAAAGTTCAGCCAGACCAATACTTCGGACTGTTGGCAATTCGCTATGATGAGAGTAGAAGGAGCTGTTGCTTTATCCATGACGTCTTTACTTCTCCAGATCACATAATATTTAATTTTAAGTATATTTCTAGGAGCGTCTCGAGTGTGAAAAGCCTTCAGTTTAAAATTCGAGAAACTCAACTATTAACTGCTACAATTTAGAATGCGAAAGGCTTAAATGAACTAATTTCAAGGGTCTATGCCTAATTAATAGTGCTGATCGCTTAGTTTTCATAATTATCGGTTTAAATACTAATAATGTAAGATGTTTATACGACTAATTCTCCAGCTCCAATTCGGGAACCTACCACATTAGTTTTAAATGAAGAGCTGTTTTGTTTTTCCTTATGACTATGTCTGAATAAATTTCCTAGCCTAAATTTGAACTTGATCGATATTTCTGTCCAACGTTCAAAAAGAACCGAATTAGACGATGGTTGAAAACAAAATCGTTCGCAGTAACGCAAAAAACTAATAGCACGTAGTGCTTCGATAGTTTATAGAAAAGAAATTTTAAAAATTGCCAGTTAACCTAATTTGAAAAATGGTTCCATCGGGCTAATTAGATCCTTTTTATTTTTTTTTATGGAGACGCACATTTCCGAGCGAAAATTTTTCTAAAATATAGCGATGAAAATTCTCTCGCTACCGATATTATTACCATCAACGAGCGATATTTTAATTTACTAATAGTTCTTTAGGAAAACAGAGAATGAAAGGCGAATATTTATGGAGAGATGTTTCGAATTTATTTTGTTGCTTTTTTTTCGTTTTATTTTTACGCGCGTGTGTAGAAAAGAGAAACGAAACCGAAACATCGACAATAGAATAGAAAGAATTTTCCTTTTTCTTTGTAACTCGACGAGAATTTATGATGGGTTATGAGACCGTTTTAATCAGTTATTTTCCTTCATTTTATCCGTTCACCTTGCGCACGGCTTGAAATGCGCAACTCGCAATGCGCGTAAGCTTTTTGAGAGCTCTAAGGGTTTTGCACTAGCACAACGATCGAAGTAAATACCACTGAACAAGGAGGATATTCGGAATAAAATCAAGTTCAAAGAATGCTTCTCTCTCATACCGCCGGTATAAAATTTGATAACACAATAAATTCCTCGATCCGCTCTTCAATCTTTACGGACGGATGCTCTAGCGGAGTTGTGGTCTCGTTCTCGTGCCATCCTACAAGGCATATAATTCTTCTTCCGGAAGTTCTACGAAATTCCTCATTGCCTCCGTTTCTCTGTAAGCGTCGCTTAGCTTTATTTTCATTTCCCCTTTATCCTTTTTTCAATGTGGTCGCCCTTCGCATTCGTCATCTTCTACGTGACCTGTGCTATTCAACATCTACCCAGATTGACTTCGTTCGAGTCACCGAACATTTAAACATTAATGGAACCAAACTGTTGCCATTCTTGGCAGATCTGTAACTTCTAACGGGCATTTTATTCGCAAGATTCCGCGGCATCTCATTATGACACCCCGTCTATGTCTAATGCCAATTCCTTTTATCTGCTACATAACGCAATGTTCCTTGTTTTCGGTTCTATTACTTAGCTCGTCTATCCACGGTTACTAAACTATTTCTTCTTCGTTTCTCGTCTCCCTTCATATCTAAGCCGCTTTTGCTTGACAACATCTCCTTTTTGTGTCTATTTCATCTTGAAAGTTTCGAATATTACTACTCTCTATGCCATGAGCGTGAGTTACTCTATTCGCAACTCTTAAAACTCGGTCTTCCTCTTAATGCCTCCTATGTTTTTCTCTACCTATTTGCTCGCTAATTATCAGTACAATAGCCACTACTTCCGACAATGCTACAAAAAACGTGAATATTTATTCAATGAATCAATGAATAAAGTGAGAACATCTTTTGAGAAAAAGTTCGTTCCTCGACATCAACAACTATCGCTGAAGTTTATCCCACTCAACACATATGCATACTCCTTCTTCCTCTCGGTGGTTTTCCTGTGACCTTGCCTTGGTAAACAACCCCCGAATCACTCATTTTCTCGCGTTGTTGTACTTCCGGGTATTCTTAGCATCTCTTTCGGCAATACGGGCGAGGGCATTTTCTTTCTGTCGTTTTTCATATCGAGATCCAAGAATGATACTGCAGTGATTTTTCTTGGCTTTCTGCAGCGTTTGTTTAGGGTTTTCTCCCCTAGCCAAGAGGTCTCCGTTTTAAGGCGCCGGGAATCCGCCTACTCACCCTGAAATGACATTCATTATTCCGACCTAGGAAACGGTCTCGGGTGAGCGGCTGACAGTCCGCTGTTGTAGCAGCGGATAAATGCTTAACACGGTACTTTTTAAAGAGACGCGTGTATGTCCCCTGTTAGTCGTTTTCCTATTAGCGATGTGAGTTTCAATTTAGATTTTCTGAGAGCTGAGCCTTTCGAACAGAAATTATCAGCCCGCATGACGTAGACGTATATAACTCACCCCCCGTTGTTATTTCGTATATCTTTTGCCTGTGGGACTAGCACAATAAGGCGGTCGCGATTAACTACTTACCAGAGTAGATGCCTTTAGCGACAAAACCGGTCCGGTGAAGCGAATATTTTTATTAATAGACCGGGAAAAAAAAAAAAAGAACAAAATAAAAAGAGACGACGACAATAAAACAATTTATTTACAATAAATGGAAGGAAAAGTATAAAACGATTTTCGATTTGCGTACCGATATTTAGGGATTTCGCAATAATAGAGCACATAAAGCATGCTTTCTGTACTTTGTTATCGTCCGCTGGTGACGATGGTGTAATGGGTAAATTATATCGAGATATAAATGAAGTAAAAGAAAAATAAAATAAAATCAGGGCCTGTTGCGGGAGGTGTGTAGGGGGGTACATTGGAACCAGTTGTTGGTTAAGGGTTAACGGGCCGAGAACTATCATCTCCTTTAAGAGATGCGCCCAGCGATCGGTTAGTTTAACCAACTAATTTGTACATCCGCGGCGGCGGAGGAGGTAGCGCAGTAGCCTAGTGGTTAAGATGATTGGCTACTAAATGTCTCGTTCCGGATCCGAATCGCTCCCAGGTTTATACCTAATCTGAAATTGAATTGGGTACCAGAGAAACCTAGGAAAGTAAAGGCGGCTGAGAGAAAGGAACTAGCCCCAGTATTCTCCTTAGATCCATTAGGTCCTTAAGTACTATTATAGAAAGCTTAATTCCGCAATCCATAATACTCTGCCAAGGATATATAAGACTTACTTTACTTTACCGGTCGAGGGAGGAGACAAAGGATGGAAAAAAAAAAAGTCGAAAAGTATGAAAGCTGAATGGGATAGTATTCGTCGAGTCGTCAATGAAATTTCACTCAATTCCAGTAACAGCACTTAGTATCAGAATATTTGAAATAATTCACGATCCAGTAATCCATTAGTGTGTCCAGGTGACCAGATCGGAAATAAAATCGTATTCGTTATTGATAAATTCCGTATAAGTTAGAATAAATAAATTCGATTGTACGCGTCTTCTCCTCGCTATCGCCAAGAATTCAATCTGGAATATCAATGTACACCCGCTTGCCTACGAGGAATCAAACCGGCTGCAGCTGAGTGTTACGTTTTACTCCCGTATTTATATTAATTTTAAACCGCTTATATTTTTACACGTCGTACAGGAATTGCCTTTTCAGATCGACTTATCTTGAAATATTTCTGTACGATTTTTTCTGTGTATGTCTGTCCTATTTAATTCTTTTCGTACATTCTCTGATTCGTAGCCTTTTCGATCACTATTCAAACTGACTGTTTTGGGAATACCCGGACATTCTGGAATCGAAAGCAATGACTCAAAAAATCCACTAGCCCGTTTATAGATCTATTAGACCTTTTTCAATTCCACAATATTACCTTTCCGCATTTGCTCATTCTAAATTACACCGTAACTCTTATTTTCATTACCCTTTTTTTCTTGAATCCTGATTCCGTTTATCTATTCAACCGGATCATCCGCCCTATTTTTGATTTTTCGCGTCTCCTTCTTTACGGCGTTTAACTCTCTTTACAATCTGTCGTCTGCGTTTTACATACAGTCTACTCCTTCCTCATCGCTTTCCCGCTTCTCCCTTATATTATCTCCATTCGGTTCTCTTCACCTTTCCTCTTCTTATTTTACACGTGACGCTGATCATGTCTCGTTGGTATTTTGTTCCACAGTCGCTGAGAGTTCCCCTTTTTACTCACTTTTACTAATGGATCTTCTTGGTAAGCCCGCATTTGCCCGAAACTCTAAATTGCTGCATCGAAATAACCTCGTTTATTAACTTAATTAATACGAATGCAATATTCGCATCCCCCTTTCAAAATCAGCTTTAATCATCTCATACAGTAATAATGACATTTTGAACCGGTAACCATAACATTCTCCGAGTTACTATGTAATTTTAGGCTTATTTACATTTCGAAGAATAATTATCTCGGCCCTTCTTGTCACGCTATCGAATAAGTATTCAGCTAAAAAAAAAGAAAAAATTACCGATTGTGACTGCCTATTAAGAATTACACTGGTCCTGGTAAGAAATACGACAAACGACAGGTATAATTTAAATTTGCTTTTACAACTTCGGTCGCAAACAAAAGCCGGATACTACTTGGCTAGAAAAACGGCGACGATATGGGTTTTTTCTGTTAGCCAAATTCTCGCGTATAGCTATCAATAAATGGGGAGACCTAGAAGTCGATGATCACGTTGCGTCCGTTTAAATTTAATCCTTTTTAATAGGAATACTGCAATTATTGTAATTGCAGTAACGGAGAGCAGGGGTCAGGTACACGTGTTTTCTTATTATAACGTCACCGGTGACCACTGAAGCGTTGTGATTGCTGCACTAAATACAATTGTTGTCATTCAAATTTCGTTCACTTTTTACACGTTTTCATTTTATAAAAATCATTTATAAAATCATTTATTCATATGAAAAATTTACATTATTTGTTCTATTATTTTCACATGGTGCGTGAAAATAATAATTTATAATTATGATATTTTTAAATTTTTGAGTTATTTCGAGTTATTTTTTCATAAAATTTAACATAGTCAAAAGTACGATTCAAAACACAGGTACTTAATACGGGTACATATATGTATATCATCACTAAACTGCGTAGGTCACCGGATTACGTCGGAGGGCCGAACTGACCACTGTGAATACTAACCGCGTCACCTACCGGGTATTCTCCACAGTACTATGATTGCTATCGGTTGCGTAACTGTACGCTTTTTTCGTTCATTTTCTGCGTTAATCTTATCCAGACTATAGACTCTCTCTTTTCATTTGAAACAGCTGGTCGGATAAATAATAAGTTTTCAATTACAGTCGGGCACGTCGTTAAAATTACTTAAGGCGAGTAGAATATTTTTACCACACAATTATCCGATAATGCTCCGGGAAAATATAACGAAATGAGTTGGCATCAATCTGTATGAATTTTCTCGACGAAATGGTTATACATATATGTATATATATATATATATATATATATATATATATATATACATATATATAATATATGTATGTATGTGGTGTGTGTGTGTGTATGTACATTCATTATTTTCTCAAATAATCTAGTAAAAATTATTCAATTTTATTTATTTTCAATTCTCATAATTTTACATTGTTTGTATCGTCATTCTTTGAATTTTGAATAAAACTCGGATGTTTTTATTGTCTTTTTTTATGGAAAGATTTAATGAAACCATTACTGACAAAATTATACCAATGAGAAAAGAGCATAATTTAAGCTCACGAATAGTTTGGAAAAGTACGATTGAATGAAACAACTCTGTTCCGAGTTATTTTACCGCTTGACTAATCCGTGTTACAAATTTTTGTCGATTAATTAACAACGGAGTATGTATTTCGAACATTTGTAAGCAGTTTTAAGCTGTTTTTTTTTTTTTTTCTATTTAAATCGTACACTCCAACTTTCAAAACAATAATAGCATCTACAATTAAAAATATAAAATCACAAATAAAAGAAATTTATTCTCTAATTTTTCTGAATTTACAATTTTATATTTTTAATTGTAACAATCTAGAGAAACAGAACATAATGAAATTGCCATCAACTCAATAATAGTATCTACTGCAATAAGCTCCATAGACATATTAAAAGAAAAAGAAACCATTTCATAAATAACTTGATAAATAATTTAGTATTATCTTCTGCGTAAATATTTCTTCTTTTGTTAGGCGCTATTTCGTATTATTTTGCCACAGTAGTTTCCCAGTTTTCCAACTGGAGACGAAGGTGTTATTTTGTTCGGGTTCATTTAAGTGTATTTTTTTTTACAACAATCGCTTCGAAGTTTAACGCCTATTTTCATTGCCCGGTCACATCTCACAGCATTAATTTGTCTCGGAAAGCGGTATTCATCCCTCCGATTCCAATTTCGTTGCAGATGTAGCTGCGGAAACGGATGAAATTACGAATTCGACGGGCGTAGGAAAATTTTAGATGGGCAAAGAAAGGTCTATTGGTTTCGCGCGTGAAGTCGTACACCTTAAAACCCTAGACTCTATTGTTCGGCAGTAAATTATAAGCCATCAGTTGTTGTAGAGTATGGGATTTTCTTCCATCATAACGACGGAAATATGAAACACGAGGCGAGTGAAATATAGGTGTGGGAACCCTTAATTATGAATACAAAAAATAAACGTTAATCTACCTGCGTCAAATACGTTCGGGGTAGCTCTATACACTATCTAGACCGAACTAATCAATGCTTGGATCCGGTTAAAAATATTATTCAGAGCGAAGGTAACAATGATATTTAAGACACTTCAATTTAAAAAATTTCAGGCGACACAAAACCACAGTCGTCGTTGAACGTGTAACGCGGCAAGTTTTTCTCTAAGAACCATTTTCGTCTGTGAGGATTCAGTGGGCAAATAATTGAAACTTTATAAAATATTCAAGCCATGCCAAGGCTTTTGAGGTTGGCACGCACGTGCTTTTCATATGGAAATTTGGCCGTAATCGATACCGCTTTACTAGAAAATAATAGTTTATATCTTTCTTAAACTAATTTCAGTATGAGCGAGTAAAATATTTATTTGCGAGAAAGCCTTGGCGCAAAAAGGTTTATATGTGTTAGTACACTGACGCCAAGTTGATTTTACTGATGACACAGCTACGCGCAAGACTTAATAGTAATATCTGAAAAAAGTAAAAAAATAAAAATATTTAAACGTGTGTCTCTGTATGTACAAAATTATAAATCGCATGATACGACAGTTTCGTTAAACATAATTTTTAAAGTATTTTTAGTCGCGAACTACATAACATGTTTACTAGGGTAAATATAAATGTAAAAATTGAAATAAAATTTCTTAGTAAAAAATTGTAATACCGCCTATCAGCTGATTTCTATAAATATATGTTAAGTGATTAGCATTTTGATACGAATAGATCATGTGCAGGACCGTGCGTGATATTCTCTACAAGAAACAAGATAAAAAGCTTGGCACATTTAAAATCGAGATGAACAGAACAGTAAAATTAGACGCAGTTTGTTGAATTACGTCCAAAAATGTATTTTATAAACGTATTGCAGATAATAAAGAGTTTAAAAAATGTTAAGGAGGGCAGTCGTCTGCGATTAAGAATGAACTTAATTTTACAGACTATTATAGCTGTGTGAGTGAAGTGCGTAAATTAAAGATGGGTTACAATATTTAAAGTCATACAAAATACGCTCTAGAACAGAATAGTAGTAAGTGACAAGGATAATGAAAGAATAATATGTAGCAATAAGATAGATACATTTATGAAAACTTTATGTGTAATGAATTCTATGACAAAAAATTTAACAACGTTTCAGCTGAACTAACAGAGCCTCTATTATATAAAAATATACATATACGTATTGTATGACTATATAGAAATATGTATTATTATTATTAAGTATAATGCTAGATATCTTGTGTAATAAATTTTGTATTAACAGTTTTGTTTATTTCTCTGAGTCAATAAATTTGTGAATGCGTGACTGAAAATAATAATTCGAATAAACTTAGTTTAAATATCATATAGATGGTCTATCGATCTGCATGATTCAGTCCTAAAACTGATTTACATCCGTAATGATACTTCTCCAGTATTCTTTAAAACCGAGTAACTGTTCAGCCCTGTATGCAGGGGTTTGGCTTGTTGACGACCCGGGAAGGCACAGTAACAGGACTTACATCGCTGTTACCGAGTTTGCCGGTACTGCATATTGTATTTGGATTTATCATGGTTTACATTAATTGCGGTGGTTTCTCCTTGCCTTCCGTAATGCTTTAGAGTTTCCTTCTCTATCTCCATTTCCGACCACCCCTTACATGGAGAACCAACGCTTCTGGGTTTGAAAGTATTTTACCCGCCATCACCTCTCCTTTTAGTCGTCTTTTACGACCGGCAGGAAATACCATGGGGGTATTCTGACCCAACCCCATACGGGGGGGGGGATATAGAATTATTTCTAATTAAAATTTCGCATTTGTAATAAAAATCGGGCGACTTCCCCTAAAATATTTGGTATTTTCTGCCTAAACTGTTGGCGTTTTTACTAAATTGGATATTTTATGATACGGTATTTGCGGTAAAATTCTGCTTTCTATCCAAAACTGATGTCGTTTAGCGTTAAATCGTATAATTTGTATGAAAATAGCGATTTTTGTCTAAATTATACACTTTTTTCTATGGCATATTGACCTAGCGTAGTTGTTATATTGTAAAAGTGACTAATAGAGGTGTTGTACTGGCAGAAAACACAGCTTTTGAAGAGGGTAGATTGTAATTCTTTATGCACTAAAAAATTCGGTAGAGACACGTGAGCTTAAATGAGCAGACCTCAGCACGTGGTAAAAAGTATATACATTAAACACAGCCGTTTGTGACAATTGAAAGCATTAGTGATACAGGTTAGTATACGTTAATTAATTCTGACCAGGTACGGACTTAGAAGTATATAATTAGAATAGACAATATAGTACATCCACTCTGGATACTGATATGCACAGCATCTCACTAGAAATATGTAGGTAAGAAAAAGAGCGGGTCCCAATAAAAGTTAGTACAGCGGTTATTTAGTATCTACCAAAATCTAGAAGCCGAAATACACCCCGTCACACATATTGGCATCATAGTGTACCTTGGTTAGACGAATGTGAAAGAGCCTCCCCAAAATCTAGAAACTGAAACCTAGTCGCTCACATGCATACGCCGGTTCCGTGATTCTTTCGGTTTTTTAAAACTCATAAACGCAACAGAATGAAATATAATCAGATTATTATATGTTCGCACAATCAATGATAAAAATAAGCTTAGAATGTAATCTAATTTGAATTAATCATCAGCGAAATTTCATTTTTAGAAATGTATTCATTCGAACAACATGTGAGAAACATAGCAATATTGGGTTAACGTGTCATTAGCATTCGGTAAAACACATCTCTCAAAAACGCACAAATTTCAGTATGGGTTATCAGATTATTATTACGTTGGTTAGTCAACATGAAACGCGTTGTGAAAATCATATGCAAACACGTGAACGTAGCAAACAACAGACAAATGATTAAGATTACCGAGTTGCAGCTAAACCCGTTCGTGTTCGAGTGCCGTTACCTTAAGTGAAGGACTGCGAAGATGTCTGCAGAGTTAAAAAATGTAAAACACGGAAGTATGGCAAAACCATTTTATATCAAAATCAAGCGCCTGATCAATTTAATTTTAAATCTATCGCTGTTCGTAAATAGGGGAGGGCCATGCGGTATTTGCCCGGGAACGCCAACGGCACCAAATTATTATTCAGCTTTTTCATCGTTTCAGGTTTAGCAGCGTAAAAAATGTCATTCACAATTTATTAAAATATACAAACAAGGCGGAAACGCAGAAATGTAATTATTACGTGGTCAATAGATTTTTGTTACTCAGGTGACAGCTTCAGACTGACTTTCTTCATTCGAACAATCGCAGTCATTAGTACTTTCTCGCGTCACTATTAATAACGTACATTTTCGCCGCATTTTTAACAACGTGTCTTTAAATTGCTTAGTACGAGAGAAATTTTTACGACCTCCTTCTATTGCTGATGTAGCTAGAGAATCCATTTTCTTTAATAATTGCTTTTTAAACATATTCTAGAACATGTTTGCTAGTGTACGATATTTGCAGCGACGACGGCATTTGGAATTGTTTCTAGCGCGCCTTTTTAGTACATTTAAAGTAAGCACCGAGCTGCGCGCAGCCCTAAACATTTTTCGTTAAAACACCATTCCTAGTGATTCTGAACAACTGTGCTGAGAGAAAAGTATTGTAGATTCCCCGAAACGCTGCACCAGAAATCGTTAAACCATCTTTGATTTTGTTGCGCCCTGCATATGTTACATAGAAGTGTATTTAAATACACGTGCATGTGCTTTGTTAGAAGATTGCGCAGTGGAAAATAGAAGCATTCGAATTGAATTAGCAGACGAGTGTACAGAAAATGTTAATCCGCTAAGAGAGAGATGAACGTTGCAGGAGTAAAGGGAGAAGAACATCGGATACGTTTAACGACCAAGCATGTCGTATAATCATGTCACCGAGTTTTCACGTACTTTTGGTAAATGAACCTTCTGTAATAGGTTCGGCCCGACGGAACAACGATATATCGACGACAAAGAACCATCGCCATGTTTTAAACTAAGACTGTTGTCTTTATATCGATACATTTCACGAGGTCGCTCGCGAATGAATTATATTCCTCCGCGTCTTTAGTTCCCAGTCATCACCTTTGAATATTCCATAAAGTATGACTTCTATTGGGTGCTATCACTTTCTTAACCTCCGCCCAATGCTTTAGGATAGTTCAACAGGTATTAAAACTTCGATATTAGTATTGAATTTCCATTTACATTTTTCATTTAGATGTATTTTAAGGGCAAGTTACCTGTCAGCGGTTAAACCCCGACGAAATTGCCAGAAAGAGTTTGATACTTTTTAGCACTGAACGGAAAGAATTTTGTAAAAATATACCGAAAAAATCACTAATATATAATGTTTACATAGCTACTGAAGGAAAATATAGAAATGACTTCGGGAATGCTGAAGCATAGAAATAATTATAGGATGAAGGGAGTATCGGGGGTTTTAACGGTGCCATTATTTACATCTGATTGCTATTTCTCCAATTATGTTTCTTACTATCTCTCAGCGGTAATCTTTCTTTCGATCACTCCATTCGATGTGTGTTTCTCTATGAACGATAGCTGCTGTTGGCTTTGCTGCGGAAAATTCCAATTTTCTGAATTCACGAATAACCGTCCTTTTCTGTCTTTCCATTCAACCTAATCTTCCTAATCCTTGCGCTTCTTAGGAGTTTTCCTTTTTTCGTCGGTCTTCTCTATATATCCATATTTTATTATCTCCTTCTCGCTGCGTTCTGATCTCTATTCGGATAACTGCTCCTTATGTCTGGCAGAACTATCCCCGCTATCAGTTTTTATACTAACATTATCCGATATCGAACTGAGACCTCTAATTGACTAGTTTCATTTCCTATCGTTTCAGGACGACGGTTGATGGGCCGATTAAAAAAGAAAGGTCTGTAAGCTAGAAAAGGAAACGAAACATCCGAATAAGATGTAATCAGAATAACGCAGATAAAGTTGAAAATTTTTCTGAGAATTTTTTAACTACATCTAAATATGTTTTCTTCTTTTTTCAATTAATCCTTCCAAATACCTTTTAATCTCACGGACAAAATGTGTCGAATGAATATGTGAAAGTTGGTATTAATCACGTGTTGCGGGAATAAAAATACTTCTGAAAACATTTTATTATTAATGTTATATCGTGCATTTAAAATGTTACTAAATTTACGTATAATAACAAAAACTTGTAATCCGTTTTTTTCTTTTTCTTATTTTGTTTCTTTTTAAACAACTAAATCAAATCCGAAATAAAGTTACACGTAAATTATAATTTTTACGATATGTTCTGCGACGTTTTCTTTCCTATTTTACTTATTTTAAGTCGTGACTTATGCGAATTACCGAAAGTAATCTATAAATACAGGGGTGGATCCAGAAGGACATTTGAGGGGGGGGGGATTATATAATTACATAAAATCATCTACGGTAGGCAGCAAATTTGAAAAATACCCCTTGTTTCATAAAGAATATCAAATAGCGACCTCTTTAGAAATGTTTTCAAAATGTTTTGAAAATACATTACGATTTTTAATTTAACTTTTGTCTTATATTTAAGGGTTAAAAACAAAACGAAATTATAAAATTATGGTAGTTTAGGATATAATAAGAAAGATAGTATTTTTATTAGACACTTTACTTCTTTTTATTTTTGTTACTAATCCAATGCGAATTCTCTTTGTTCGCGAGCAAGTTTAAATATAGGTATATATTTCTCATTGAACTATTTTTATTTACTTTACAAAATAAAAATTAAAAATAAATAAAAATAGCAATAGAGATCGATGACAGTTGGCTTTTAGAATAAAAACACGAACATTAATAGTTTTACTAGCGAAAACAGTATTAAATATTAGTTATAATTAAATCCATATGTTGTAACATTTATACAAATCTTTTACAGCGAAAATTAAGTTTCTCTGTTATAACAAATTTTTCATAGAGGCTTTGGTTCTTGGGGGGGGGGGGGGATTTCCCCTATCCCCCCAACGCCGTGGATCCGCCACTGATAAATATAAAAAAGAAAATCTGGAAATATTCGAGTAGTTTAACAATTATTGAGATTCGTTGAAACTGTTAAGTAATTAAAAATTCGCATGTAGCATAACGACATAATGTGCCCATGCCCGGCAAGAATACATAAAAAAAAAATCCAAATTTTTCTTTTTGAGGGTGAAAAAAGGGTAAAATTCAGAAAACCGCTTTTTAAGAAACTAATAATCACGCTGCAGCCGAAATTACTGCAGCAGGTAACTGACATTTCGTAGGAACGTTTACATCAAAAAGATGTCAAATAGACCACTTTTTTGTGAAAAGTCGGTTAAAAACCGTTTTCCGAAAAGTGTATAAACTATTATATTTTCCGTACAAATAGCAAACCGTAATTTCGAATGAAAATCACTTACATAATCTACTAAAAGTGCGCGAATTTTTTTTAAATTCTTTGAATTTTAAGGGAAGAAAAGAGTAGCATCCCATTTTTACAAAATCTATAGCCCAAACGAATGGCGGTGATCATCACGTGAAATTTTATGTGAACATAATGTATATACTAAAAATGTCAAATAAGAACATTTTTTCAAAATTCGAACTTCGAAAAAGGTTTAAAATCGTTTCCCGAAAAAAAAAAAAAAAAAAAAACATAAAGCGTTACATTTTCAGTGCGAATAAATTTAAGAATTTATTATTTTACTATAAGATTTTTTACGCGATCTACCGAAAGTGTGTGAATCTTCTTCAAAATCCTATAAATTGTAATGGTAGAAGAGAGTTTCACGCTGTTTTTGGAATAAAGTAATAATCACGTAGCAACCAAAACATTTGAAACCATCTAAATTACACTAGATGTTAAAATTCCACATAAATACTACTGATCAAATAAGAAAGATTTTCTGATTATTCGAATTTTAACGAGTGAAAAAAGTTTACAAACTGTTTTCCAAAAAGTACGTAATATCTTTGTAAAAAATTGGTTTTTATCATATAATTTTGGATCAATGTTGTTTATGTCTTTTACTAATAGTCGACTGTTTTTTTTTTTTTTAACATCGAAATTTTAAGATGGCGAAGAATTGTATCCTTTTTCCCAGCAAAACTTAATATCACGCTACAGCCAGAAGGAATGGTGTTTATAACGAACATTACATATTGAGTTTTGTTTTAAGTCGATATCATAGGTATAAACTGCAACAATTTAAAAAATCAAAATCGACTTATCAGTGATGTCTCTGTGAAACGGTACTAGGCACATAAGGGGACAACTATATATCTGTCAGTTTATATCAGGGATGCCAAAAAAGTGAGAAAACTTATATTTTTTGTCGAAGTGTCTGATATTCATTATTTATTTATGTTAAGAAGAAATAACGATATTTCCATTTGATTAATAGGATTTTTCCTTTTTTTTCTTGAATGATTTAACAATATATCCTCTGTCCGAATTGGTTTCCATGTTTTCGTTCGTTCAGCGTTTATCAGTACTGCAAACAATGTAGTGTTTATTCTGTTATATCGCTGCTAGCAATTGGAAAATAAACCGTTTTTATTATACCAAGGTTAATCATTTTCGTCTGTCAGCTATGACGCAAAAAGGCTGTATATGTCTGAACAATTTTTAAACTAAAACGAATTCAACCAGCGATGCAAGTTTCCGGAAAATATAAACGGAATCGGTAAAGAGATGTATCGTTCAGTATTTCTTACTAAAATGCGTATTTACAATACTTTTTTCTTTTCTTAATTAGTAGACGGAATTTCTAAAATGTCTCTCATTTTCAATGTTTTCCCGCATTTTTCGTGTTCAAGGTAGTTCAGATGTGCATATTCGTTTTATATTGTTTAAATGGAAATTATTTTATTTTTGGCAAGTTTTGTTTGTTAAAGCCATATGTTTTGCTTAAGTAAGGCCGTGTGAAACTGTTCTACCTTAATTTCAGCGTTTGTTATAATTTTTATTTTATTTTTTATTTACGGCACTACTCTCCACCTAATTACTGCGAAAGGAGTTCATTTTCCTTTTTTTTTTTTACTTTAAAATGATTCCACTTATTTTCAATAATGCAGGTAATATAACTTACGCTTAATTTAAACGTATTACTTCAAAAATTTACGTGCTTTATTTTTATTTGTTTTAACCGTCCGCTGTATAAGTTTTATTTACTTTAATTATCACTTTTGTCTGTTAAATTAAAAATTTTTTTTGCCGTATATATATATATATATATATATATTCGTGATCCGCTTATTGATAGCGATAGATAATAACTAAATAATAATCAAAGCGAATCAAATTATGATGTACGCCGGAGATAAAAATAGGAGCAATAATTTAAATCACAGGTAGCAACACTGTGTTAAATTAATAGCTGCCGAGAAAGAAAAAAAAAAGATTTTTCTAAGGTCTTGGTTCCTTTATGTAGGTGTCGATAGGGTAGCAATAAAACGTGTTATTATTCGATAAAAAGGTTAATTTATTTCGGCTTAATCTTAATTACATAGTTTTAATGTCGTTTCGAATGTTCCACTCTATCGTCTCAACGTTTCCTTCTCTACTCTAAACGTCTGAGACCTAATATTACCTGCTCCCTATAGTGCTGCATCTGTTCTTTCCTTTCCTTCGCTATCTGTTATCACTCTCCTTGGTTCCCTCATTGATGCTACAGCTGACCGCATACGAATCTAAATAATTAATTCAGCGTTACTTTTCTTTCCTGTCGAACACGGGGGCATTGGTCCTTTGTTGACGAGCCCAAGAAAAAAATAAAAAATAAATACGATTTGAGTCAACTTTTTTCTTTTTTTTTTTATTCGAGTAGCGTGATTTTATATTTTTCTTTTTCTTAAAATCCCTGTTCTCAATACACTAACCTGGCTACATAATTACGAACACTAAAAAAAAATGAACGATGCAGTATTGAAATCAATTCTTTTGTCAGAGAGCCCTCAAAAAAAAAAAAACAAAAAAAAAAACGTAAAAGTACGTGGACCAGTTATTCGCCAGGAGAAAAACCAAACGTTCATTCATCAACTTAGGAAAAGTCCGGTTCGATAAACTGCAGCAATCAAATTCCGAACGCAACACTATAAATTGGAAACGGTTTGCGCAAAACTGCCATGATTGGAGGAGTGAAATCATGAACGAAAGAAAACGTAACGAATAAAATTCTCCCATTATTACCGAGCTATAACTAGTATCGTTTAGGTTGATGAATTGTAGTACAACACTTCTTAGTCGTTATTGTTGTATGTGTGTGTGTGTGTGTGTGTGAATTTGAATGCTGATTTTCATTTGTTGCGTATATTTATTTTTTTTGAGCCCGAAGTCGGTATATTATTTGTATTTCACGAATTCAATAACAAAAAACGTAAGCACAATTACACAATTTTCCTTTTTAAAGTTATTATTACATTTATCGGCTAAGGCATAGGCGTATAAAGAACTAATGTGAAACACGATAATATATATATATATATATATATATATATATATTTACTAATACGAATAAAAACTTTGGAAGGAAAAAAGCTTCGTTAACACACATAATACAATTGTGTTTATATAAATATTTTAATTAAAAACAGGAAAATAATAATCATTTACATTTCAAGCAGAAGGGTAGGTAAATTTGAATGAGTAGTATGAGATTGATGAAATGCTAAAGAGTAAATTTAATAGCAGTGATCGAAGAGAATGTATCCAAAAAGATGATAAATGCGCATGTAACAACTAGTAAAATTATAAATCACTATTAAATGATCGTAAAAATATTATTGGTCGTAGGATTTTTTTTTCTTTTTTTTTAGAGTTAAAATTAATTAAAATTTTGCGGTTATTCACTTTCGCGGAGCTATGTCACTAGAAATTGCCTTCTACGAAGGCAATGACTTTCAAATAACATGAATTCCATTGAAACTAATTAATTACAGGTCGATAAAATATGGCGCCGATAAAATTTGTAATTTTCTTCGGCGCATTAAAAAGGCCGGCATCGTAGAGGACATTACTGATTGACAGTTTTCTATTTCACTGGAAAAACATCGTTTGTTATTTATGCCGGCAGTTATAGCATGTTTGAAATTCGCCGGATTTTACACGTGTATGAAAATAACGTTTCTTTAAGTAACAATATTTGTTAGGTCTTTAAGGGAAACCTTTTAAATTTCTTTTTTGTTTTCGATGAGCCGCAATACCGCCCCCGGAAAATTTTCAAAAATTTCACAGCTTTATCAGTTTGTGTTCCAAGTATGTAAGGACCGTTTTTTTTTTCGATTATTTTTTTTTCCCTAGTATGTTAGGAAATACGTTTTTAAAATATTTTCAATGAATAAAATTACTATCGAAATATAAAACGAGCGTATTTGCGAATTATACTTTTGGCGAAAAATGAGCTTGAACATCTTTCAACGGTCACACAAATGCGAAATGTATAAACAGTTTTTTGTTTTTTTTTGTTCTCTTTTTCTAATATCAAATATAAAAAACCATTTCTAAGAAGACAACAGTCAATAAATAAAAATAAAAATAAAAATATATATTTTATAATATAGGCATAAATAGTAGTACGTAAGTAACCAGGTTTTCGAAAGCGGTTTTATAACGATATTGATGGAATTTATAAATTAGGAATTTTTCGAGATTTAGATAAAAAAGACTGGTCGAGGTCTAGAAAACTCCACGAAAAGACAAACCGTAAAAAAGAGATGACCAGTATGTTTAAATGAGAGTGGTATTTTTAGGATATTTATTGAAAAATAAACAATAATTGCACGATAGATTTATTCACATTATTAACTGAACACAGATATTTCCGTTCTATAGAACGCGATTGATTACTCGAGTATATAGGACGTGCGTCGTTGTATAAAATTGTACAGACGATAATTTGTACTAATATTTCCCAGTGTTTACGAGTATTTTTGTTTTTATTTTTTGTGGCGTGGAAATACCTTTAACCGGACAACGATGATTTATGGTCTAGAAATCGATGGTTCCGGAAAATATCAATAACCAAAAATTTGGATTTAGACTTTTATGGAAAATAAATTTAATAAAAAATTGAAATTTCTCTGCCGAAATAAATTTGTTCGCGATATTTTGCGATTTCGAAATATTAAGCAGACTTATACTTTCGAAATTGAAACAATTGGCTTATTGTAGTAACTTTCGTGTTACGTGCGTATTATTGTTATTAAAAATGTTTGTGAAATTCACGAGAAAATATATATATATATATATATATATATATATATTTTAATCCGCTAGTTCGGAATACGAATGCGAGCACAAAGCTAGCGGTCACCAGAGGTACTCCATATACATTACTAACAAGCGCAGTTTTCCATTAAAAACAACGGCAATCGACATTTTAATAGTTTTCCGCGCATAGCGCTGGGAACGCGACTAAGGAAGCGACTTTTCCTCAAAAATGCCGCGTTTGAGGCTTTTTGTTCTCTTTTTGAAAAGGAAGCGGCATATTTTACTTCCCAAAAAATTCGAATTACCCTGTCAAACGTACAAATTTTAAGCAACATTCGACAACTTCTTTTTTTTTCTTTCTCATTCTTTGTTTTTTTCCCTTCCAGATGCCACGTTCTCTAATTATAAACTTAAGCAAAGGCAAAAAAAATGGTAACAAAACTACGCGTTCCTTTTCGTATTTTTCTCCACTCATCTAGCTGTAGCAAAAAACAAAAAAAAAAACACGTCAATTCGCCGTAAATAAGAACTATGACGAGCTTTTAACCGGAGACTAAATAGCGAATGTAAACAGCAGCGGGGAATATCTTAAATTACTTTCTTGGATATTTTTCTTCCATTTCGAAAAACATATTGCGCAGATCACTCGAATGGCTTTGAGAACTCCTACAGACAGACGGCGAACGGCGGGGGCCCGATTGAGTACACCATTTTTCATTTATACTAATTAATTAGATCGGCGTCTTGCTACGAAATTGCTCACCTATAGAATTATTCGAAATATTAACATGAAGCTAGTACGTAACAGCCTAAACCGAATTTATTCCTCTATGATTCAGAAAAAAAAAAAAAAAAAAAAAAAAACAATTTATTCCGTTGAAAACAAAACTAGTACATTTTAAAAATGAATGAAAAATCAAATTAAGTGATTAGATAAAATTGAAGAAAAAAACATACATTATTGCAATAAACCACAGTCTCCAGATCTCACATCATTTTTACGATTTTTTTATCTAACTCCATTTTGTCGTTTGCATCGCCCTTGATCATGTTTTATTTGAATGTGCGGTCTTCGCTGTTGAACAATCGACCTCTATTATTAAAACTCGGTATTCCTACTCTCTCTTTATCGGTGCTCCTTACATTCTCTCATTTTCTTCTGCTTCCGTTATTCCTGCCCTTGAATTATTTTTATTTCCTGTATCTTTTTAAATGGTTTAAAAATAGGAACTTTATTTTCTCCTTCTTTCCGTTTCTCACGCTAATGTCCTCGCTGACAAAGCTATTTTGAAAAAAAAAAAATATATACATGCGTAAAAAAGAATTAAATTCTCGAGGAATACTTTAACCGTCGAGCAAAATTAACGGACTTACGCAAAATTATTTTTAATTGTAGTCTCGAGTCTCCGGCGTTATTCCTAAAAACTTAACGATCGATAATGAAACCTATTCCATATCATGGTATTTGCCCTCCTCAAGGATCCATCACGGTCTTGAATAAACTGCGGACGTGTATTATTCGGTTTCTATTTTTATCTAAGATTTTTAAATTTCCTTTCTTAATTATTAAAGTTACGATTATTATTCTTGTTACTAGAATTAGTTTGAAAGATTTCTACTACAGAGTATTTAATCAAATTTATTACAGAGATACATCGGTCAACCTATAAATTACAATAGTTAGATATCTATACGCATATACACATATTATAAATCAAATGAAATAAAGGAGAATAACGGTACACGTATATTGTGCACTCTGGCTGGTTTACTCGTGGACGATTGAATCTCTTTTGGCAGGCCAGTGCGCTTTGATGATTCTCGACGACAACGAAAGGGGATCCAGCGTAATTAGATTAGTATAAAAGTTATATACGTAGGACCTTGATAATCAAAAATCTCGAAATTTATAGAAGACGATGCGGTTGTTCTCAGACCTTGCTGAATCGCCGTTCTTTTTGACGACCAACATCTTATTTAGAACGTGGTTGTTTGATTCACAGCCCTACGGAGGACGTTTTTCGAACAAAACAAAAACTCGACCCGTGAATCCTGGTCAATACAGAACTTCCAGCTTTTCAGCATTTTGCTTATATATTTCTTTCTTCCAAAATCCGAAATCTGTCTTCTTCTCCGTCTCTGACATACCTAATCGTGTCTTGACCAATCAGCGCGTCCAACCATCACTGGCCACGATCTACATTGATCCGTTTCTCCCCAGCCAACAACAGGTTCCGACACTCTCACCCATTCGCCATCTCATTACTTTATAATTAATTTTTTGTTTATCTATTTATTGTTTCCGTGTAATGGCAATCTCGTTAGATAATAAAATATTTTCAAGCGATATTTTAAAAACTCGCAGAAAAAAAGAATAGATATTCGCGATCCATACGATCGATTTTTTTATCCTCTTTGTTCATTCGCCGCGAAATATTTTGAACCGAATCTCATATAATATTGTTTAGAAAAAGAAACCGTTTTGTCTTCCAGAGATTAAAAACAAAAAAATACCGTTCGGAAATTTCGTATAAGCGCAAATTTAAACAAATTAGCCCCAACCGGTCGTATAGTAGATAAATATAAAATAAATTATTCTTATGAGACAAAAAAAAAAAAAAATACGTATAAATTTACACTTTAATCAAGCTTACTTCGGAAACGTTTTATAACCCATCCCATCAGCTGACGACGACAGTGCGCGGAGCACTCAATTAAAACTAAAAATGTTAGCTAATGATGGGCCATGCCTGAAAAAAAGTGTTTCTAAAGTTATTTTAATTTATTGAAGTATAAATTTATACTTATTCTTGTCTGTTAATAGGGGAATTTATTTATTTTATATATTTATGAATTCTAACAAACAGGCTATGGACTTTTCCACGAGTAATAATATATAATTTAACTAAAAATAGAAGAAAAAAAAACAAAACCAAAAACTTCTACAACATTTTTTTGATTCCTCCATTCTACAACAATAATTCGTTTCTAATTTTACGCGTACAGGTTCGTTTCGAGGACAAGGGTTATGTAGACACCTCGCGGTGATATTATAGCCGAACATCACTTTGTTTCGATCGTACGAGATGAGCAATGTAGCTTTTCTTTCTCCTTTCTTTTACCTTTTTTCGGTGCATTAAAAGGCCGTAAAATCGGAAATATAATGCAGCCGACATAATCGGCGATATTAAATGAAAGGCAAAATTGTATATAGGATCAAAAAATATAAAAATCCAAAAACCGGCCCCACGCCTTTCACGAAACTAAAGCAAACTTACTTTAAATTAACGCTTACGAAATTTTCCGCCGGCGACTTTGCAAATTATCGGAAAAATCATAAGAAAACCCGCGATAATGAGAGAAATATCGCGTACCCCTATTCGAACTGATTTATTTCTAAAATTGTAATATAAATGGCATCACCACTCCCTCCAACTCCGACTCTCTCCCTGACCCTAGATTTGCCTAATGGCGTCTATACAGTTACCTGTCCAACTTTTGAGAATAGAAGCGAAACTTTCATTTATTAAGTTGCCAATTTTACACACTGCAGCCTCGGAAAGCGTCGTAGAACTGGCACGCGCTTAGTTTGCGAGCGGTCCGATTTTCCAGCTAGCTTGCTGCTATTTTTGTGTTCATTATGAAATATGCTGGAAAAGTAAACCGGACGGAGGAGCGTTCCAGTACTGATTTTTGCGAGATTGTATAAACGGCCGTTCGTGACGATTAATAAACAACAAACGAAGCTGCTCGCTTTTACTGGAGGGCCGGAATTTCTAACGAGGAAAGCTAAAATGCTCATTAAACTGAAAACGTGTAAACAATTATGAACGCTAAATCGCGTTTTGATTGTCGTTATTAATTTAATGCGCCACGTCGGTCTCGAAAATTAATTAATAATTCCTTATCATCTGACCGTAGGCTCTGCTTCGAAGCGGCACGCTGGCCGTCTTCAGTTCCGAAAATTCCGAATATTAAAATTTTACCCGAACGAATTTTTCATCCGGAAAGAACGGAACGAATTTCGAATGAAATAACGGCACAAATCGAGCTGATCAAACGAGCCGGAATGTTGAGAGAAAAATTTAAGCTGATCTCTTTTATCCGCCAATTCGATATTGAACTATAAACTTCTTGTAAGAGACTAAAGTCGTTTATAATTTAAATCACTATTTTTTTTTTTCCCCAATAGAAAATGCTTCATTTTGCCGATCGGTTTAATGTACCTCCCCCATTCGCGATATTTTGTTGACTTAGTACGCTAACTCTACATTGTCTACAGGCATTATTTACTTTGAAAGGGTTCTTAGACATTGAATCGGAAATCGAAAAGAATTTTCTGTAACGATGTTTAAAGTTATTTAAGATTTAACAAAACAATGCGCAATAAGAAACAAATCGCAAATAATCGACATATCAACACTCTGATGATATGTGGTATTCGAACGCGATTCGAGTTGTATTTCGTTGTTTATAACATTTGACCGCTAAAACTCTCGCAATTCTTTTCAAATCCATGTCCATGTCAAATGCAGTTATCATCGGTGAATTCTGCACACTGGTCGATTTGATCGGTGTCTGTTATGTGTGTCCGTATTTAATGCACTTTTGTTTTCGTTTAATTGGTGATTTTTAAGTTTTTGTTTCTTTTTTTCGTTCTAATTATGTGACCGCTATTTTAAAATTATTTACGATTATATAGATGGAAAGAATAGAAAATGCTCTAAACTCTCGTAGGTGAATTCGGGCAAATGAATAAGAGCATTTTTTTTTTTTTTCAAGTAAGCCATCATCGAGAAGTTTTATCGAATCTTTTTAGAATGAGTTTCAGTGTTATTGAATATATAAAAAAAAAACAAAAAAAACTATATAACCAAAATCAAAAATCCGTTATTATTATTGTATTTATGTGATCCTTATTAGGCAGAGAGTCATACTATTAGGGATATTTACATTAACGTTCGGCCAGCCACCGTGTGGCGTATTGGGCAATGGTAGAACCGGATTCCCGCTATCCTAGTAACTTCCAAAAACTTTAATTGTGCTGTTAGTTAGTGTCCTAACGTGCTCAAAATGGAAAAAAGAAAACAAAATAAAAGCAACAACATTTGTTATACTAGTGAAATTTTAACAAAGAAAATTTAAACGCGCAACAACAATTTCTCATTAAACGTGTGTAAACAAGAACGTTAAATTCGATTAATTTACTGCAAAAATACCGATAATATATCGATTTTGGTGCCTGACTGATGAAAACTTACCGATCGAAGGAGAAAATTAATTTCGTATTTCTCTGTAGCCGTAAACTAGCTAAGCCTGACGACATTCTCAGTAAAAAAGAGGCCCCGTTATTTCTGAAGACATTACAGCTCGGATAATTTATTAAATCAGAAAAACAACGCGAGTATCTTTGTCGTGTTCTATTCGCGGTTTGAATCATTTTCACGTTCTCGTGGATCCGCATTCAAAAATTAATTTGAACTATTTTCCTTAGCGATGATCGTCTTCAATCGCAGCGATATTCTTATATACTCTCGTTCTATAGTGATGTACGAATTTTTAAGCTATACACAAATTAAATAATAATAAAACGCAAAATGTACGATTTTTTTTTTAAATTACAATTGCGCGTTTCATGTGTTTTATTATAATCGTTAATACTTTTTTTTTTTGTGTACAATATTTTTTTTCTTTCGCTTCCTTCTATCTGATTTTCATATATATTTTAATGATTAAGATGTTCAGGTTCCTATGTTCGGAGGACCGCCAATTTGTAACGACTTTAGCCAATTTGTGACGAATTTCACACACGCGCTCCTATTATTCGACTCGTCAACTTGTTCGGATCCCCGCCGCCAAATTTTCGTTATAGACCCCATTCCTTATTTCACCGTAGCACTTCGAATTTAAGACGCACTCGTGTTTTTTAGGAAACGATTTTTGGAAAAACATCGAATTTAAGACGCATCGTAATATTACTAGATATTTAGGAAACGGGTATTTGGAAGAAATAAAAATACCCGAGATAGAAGAAACTTAAACGTAATTTACTTAACATTAAATATGCCTGATAGAAGTACACACATACCTGACACAGAAAACAGTATTTTTGTTTTCTAAATAAAGCAGTCTGTTTTGGTAACTTTCTAATTACGTTGTTGAATCATCGTCCGGATGTTGAATCGGATTCGTTTCCGACGTCATTGTGATTCCAAAGAACATCATCTTCCGAGCCATCCAAAGCATTCGACAAGCAGCATTTCAAAAAGGATTTAACGATGATAGCCGCTGGCAAATCTTTCCAAGCTTTCGAAATCCATTCTAGAGGATGGTAGCTGCTGAAGCTCGTTTAATTTTGCCGGTTGGTGTAAGGATATGTGGTCAGTTTCAGTCGATCACTGATTGAATCGTGCACGAATACGATCTTTAAAGGGTTTTGTTAACACCGACATCAGGTAGAGTTGTAATTGGCTTGTCATACCTTCAAGAATTACTACTAAATCACACGCCTCATACATGCATACAAGTTAATCGGCTAGCAGATCAACTTAGTTGTAATACGCACAACGTATTATATTCATTATAAACAATGCCGCTACTGATAAGCCGATAAAACTGACATCCCGCAATAATAATGTGTGCACGTTACAATATATATATATATATATATGTATGTATATGTAAAAAAAAATTAATGTTTTGGTTCCTTTATTGACTTCTCCGTAGTTTTTGTGCAGTCGTTCGTTTCGAGAAATAATTTTTAAAAATGAATACGAGGTTGAAATTTCAAACAAGAAAAAATTCAAAGATAAAAATAGAAAATGGAAAATAATGAAGAAACCAATAGACGTAAGAGACTATTTCAGTTTTGATTAATTTCATCGACTACGTAACGAATAAGAAAAACGTAACGTTTAGCCACTACTGGCAACAAATACATAATTGTAGTAGTAACAGAAACTTGGCTGTAAGCGGCAAGGTACAGCGGAGTTTTAAAGCCGGATAATCGGGCGAAAAGTGCATCGGGGCCAGTCCGTTTTTTCAGCTACACCGATTTATGATTTATCAACAAACATTCGCCTGCAAAAGAAAGCGAAATGTCCGACACAGAGTAAGTGATAAAGGGTATGTAACATTTGTGTGTACCTTTTTTCACTGTTTCCGACATTTCTTACTTTTCTCGCTTCGACTATTAACCATAATCATCTTGTTCGAAACGATTTTATTTCGCAAAAAGAGTAGCTCACATGTTACTAGAAAAGTGTAAAGGCAAATCCAAAAAAAAAAAAAACGAAAGGAAGCGAATATAGATTGAAGGAAAAACGAATATGTAAACCATTTCCGCGAAATTGCGGATTATGGCGAATTTTTCGATTTTTACTGAGTACACTGCTGCGTTCTTTATTAGACAGAGCCGTATTGTAGAATAAAAACGGTTTTCTACGCAATGTTGACAACTGCGAATTTCCGTACTAAATAAATCAGATAAAATCGCAAATTCAACTTAGAATTAGACAACCATTTCAATCCGAGGTCTTTTTATATATGTATGTATAATATACCTCGCATGCTACAATTTAATGATGTCAAATAACTCTTCCAAACATTAAGAATAATTATAAGAATTAAAGGAAAGACAAACGTATAACTGCTCAATCCTGCTACGTATCTCACGTTTGGAAGTGCAATTTTCTTCAAGTATACTTCCCAGATATTTGATGCGTGGGACTTGTTCAATTTTTTCACCGTTTATTTTGATTGAGCATTTAATTGGCTTCTTCGAGAATACTATTGCTTTTGTCTTAGATGTGTTCATTTTTAAACCGTATGCAGCACTTTTTTCCACGATCTCATCTAAAATGCCTTGCAGTTCCTTATTACTGTCTGCCAATATTAAGCCAATATTAAGCTGTCATCAGCATATCGAAGGTTGTTCAAAATAACACCGTTAATTTTCAGTCCCCCATCATTTTCTTCAAGTGCCTCATGGAATATAGCCGCCGCATAAATATTAAAAAGAAGAATACTGCCATAGTTTTGGCTTATTAACAGTTGAACTTCCTGTCATTTTTTTTTTTTGTGAAACGAATAAAAAATGTTAATTCTATTTACTAGAATTGTCTCTAGCATTTACAATGTTCGTTTTTTAAAAAAAAGCAAAAAAAGCAACAGTACAATAAAAAAAAGATGAACCGAGAGTGTGAAACTAAGAAACTGATAGGAAAGTTTCGCTTAAAATAAGTGCCGTCGGTTAATGTTATCCAGCAACTCACGAATTAAATCGTGTATAATTAAGAGAAAAATGGTCGCGATAACGTAACGAAACTTTTAATTTAGCTTGGACTTTTGATTCTAAAATTAAAGCTCGCGTTTCAACTTTTAATTAAAATTCCGATTGAATTCTCCACGTCTGAGGCGTACACGTCATGACGGCAACACAAAATTACGAAGTGTGTAATTGAGACGCCAGCAGGAGAGGTCAATCTGCCGATTTTGGTAATTTGGCAGGGAAAATTTCAAATGAAACAGGTCGCCGTTCAATGAAATTAAACAACCGGGCTTAACGAGTGAAATAATTTTAGACAGCGATGATTTTTCTTTTCTTTTTTTTTTTGACAATAAAAAATTAGAGCCCGAGAATCGAACTCGTCGCAGCCTAATCGGAGTAACAGTATTGTTTACCTGAATTAAGAGTTATGAACGACAGCGGTGAACTATCGTCTAATTTGCAATACCATTCTTTTAGACGGTATCTTTTTGGTACGAATGTTACAACGATAAAAAATGGCATGTACAGTTAAGCTTATGTACAGTTAAGCTTATATAACAGTTCTTGTTGAAAATGAATACGCATCTTAATATGTGTATGCTTATTTATTTATTTATTTTTTTTTTTTGATTCTTTTTCAGTTGATTGTTTAACAAAAAAAGAAATAATACGAAGAAATTCCCTCTAATTTAAAGTGAGAAACATTCATAAACACCATAATATTTTCAGGCACTATTTTAACATTTTTATACCTATTTTACTGTAAGACGCTGAAATTTTATTAAAAAATGTGTAATTAATCATAATAATTCGATTATATACGGATCTAATATATATGAATATGTATTTCAGTGGTGAATTTTCCGATGTCTCTGGTTAATTATTTTAATCGTATACTATTTTTCATATTCCTAAGTCCTCGCGTACTTTCTGTTAATTTTTATGTGCTGCTAGAAGTTTTAGAGTGAACTTCCTTAACTATATCACTATAAAATGATCGCCTTTCTTTTTTCTCTTCCATAAACTGTGCGATCATGAGCTATCAGTAGAATTCAATTTTCACATTTTTCGAAAATATTTCGTTGCTGTAGTACACAACCGCCCGGTGTTCTATTTTAAAATGTTGTAATGCGGATTTTTTATGCCGCATTAATTTTAGGCGGTGTGAAATAGTTCCCTTTTTGTTTTTCGAAAAAAATTTATCGCTTTCGATTTATAGTTGAACGTTCCTCCCTGCTTTCCGACCTACCAACTAATTTCTTCCATAGTGATTATCATTTTTGGGCGTGCATAAAGAATATTCCTGTTAAGTAACAGACCTGCTTCTAGATTAAGTAAATACCTCGGAAATACCAAAAAGGTTACTTATTACTGTTATATCGAACAGTTCTTTAGCAGAATGTGTGATAACCTAGAACCGAAATGTTTTTGGATAATTCCTTTATTGGCTAACTTGACCCTTTTTAATATAAAAAAACACTCGCGTTCGATTAAACAAATTACGTTTTTTAATGATCTTTTTACTTTCGACTGATGTAACGGAATAACAGTGTAAATAGATGTATGGCTCTGAGTGGGGTCTGCCCTCCAAAAAAGGTTGAAAATTGAACGTAGAACCGACGCATCAATTGTGTAACTGGAACTATCGAAATAAAGAAGTAAAAATGAACGAGAAAGAAAATCTTTAAACAATTACACTTTAAACACAATTACGCTTTAAACAATTACAGGGACAACTTTATGAAATCACGATTAACGTCGAAGCTGAAATTAAGGGCGATTTGCTGTTATTTCAGCTATACGGAGAATGGAAGCACAGGCGATAGCAGAAGCGATGGCTAAACGCCTGGGTTCGTTTGAAATGTGTATCGATAGCTATTCAAAATGGTCAAGTGACAATAAAAAAGAACAGTTCAAGGTCCTTATAAAACGGCGTAAGCTAAAGTACTCAGGACATATTATGCGACACGCAGAAAAATATGAAGTATATTTTACATGTAATACCAAAGAGTTTAAATAAACGATAATTTATCCGACAGGAAGCACATCTATTTAGCTGATGGATAATTTAAAACGACGGTACGAAAAATCATCAGTACACTGCAACCAATAAGGATAAAGAATCATCCACTGAATGATCGAGACCCAATGTACTGATGATGTGCCGAAAATCGTTTGTTTATAACTAAAACTCCTTGAAAAACCGCGGCGCGGAACAATTTATAACTACACCGGAACAGAACCATCTTGAAAATACCGATTACACTTAAAAATGATATCGTGTTTATCACGTTCCATTAACATTCGAAATTAAAAATATCGAAATTTTTTGTAGTTAACATTATTATGTCGTGAATGAGAGTATCCATATGGCCGAGGTCGCCTTTAAAACTATTTTCTCAAATTACTAGCGCTTAAATATCGTAGAAAAAATATAAATTTATTAGATACTCATACATGCTTAAAGTAGTTTTCCCAGAGAAATGCCCTTTTTCTTTTTTTTTTGTTTTATAAAATTGAATTATTTATGAGAAAATACTATTATGGCGAAAAAGTATTCATTCATAAATGTTATAAAAAACTATGACTTTTTCAACAAATTTCTCATTTGTAATTTTACTCTAATTTAATCTGTCTCCTGTTCTACTTATTTCGTCTGAGGATCGCAGTGTGCATTTTTTTTTACATCTCATTTCTTGCCGCTAGTATCAAATTATTGATATAATCTTCGATTTCATGAACGTACTACTACCGATGATATCTTCGCCCCACAGCCTGATTTTACTTTGATATTTCCTCCATCATCTAATCTTGCTTCTTTCGTTCTATCCGGATAGATTTCATATCTGGCCACATGGAGATTTTATAAGAATTCCTGCACATTCTGCAGCTATTCGTCTCACTGACCGATTTCCACTATATAATCTGTTTGCACTATATTCCATATCGAAAAATCTGGGCCTGGTAACCCACTCTATTCCTCCTGTTTTACTAATCGCTAACCTTATAATCTTATTATCTTATTTTCCTTCACGATTTTAATATACCCCGATTTTGCTTTTCTCCCCTATTCTGCAATAACTAATGCCGGTTTGTCCTTTTTGATCTTTGCAAAAGTTATACACTTAGAATTATTAGGATTTGCACGAGAGAATCGAATCCGAATTAAAAATATGCCTTAATAAAACAATTCGACTGCGATACCTATGCAGTCGAAGAAACGTTAAAAAACGTAGTTTATTATGAATGAATCAACTTTGAATTTTTGAAAAACGGTGAAAGTGAATCAGCGGCTTATTCTAATTATGTATAAGCAAAACTGTTGGTGTAATTCTTTTCAATTCGCACTGTTTCCATCATGTATCTAACTCACTCGCAACAGGTAATTTTTACCTTTTTTTGTGCGTGTGTGTGTGTTTCTGTAGGTAAATGTATATTGAAAGTAAAAAAAAAAACAACTAACACGTGTTCGACAGAGACGTCTGCGTCGCTAGTGGCAAACGGCATATAAAATTCCCGACCCTATGCCAAATCACGATCACGATATGCCCATTTCGATCCACTGTTGGATGTAGATAATTTCCGGATAGGATATCCAGTTAGCTTAAACTCCCTTGACGGCCAGGCAAATTGGGCAAGTCACACCAGTTGTTAATTTGAAACGATAACGGAAAACTAAATATCTAACCGTACGCGTTGGTAATTTATAAAAAAAACTATTAATACCTCAATCGGACAAAAATTAAAATTCTCTTTTGAATGCATTTCAACCGGAAGGCATATGCGTATCATTTCGGTAGCAACAGTGTCAGTAATGCTGGATAATTAAAAAATGGCCACATTCGATTAAGAAATTCGGCTGGAAAAAAAAATAGGTGAAGTATTATCACGTTTTCGGACGAAAAGGTTTATTGAAATGTAAATTTTACGGCTTTTGTAGAAAAAAAAATGAGTAAATAAGCGCGGGCCCCAGCGTTTAAAAAAAATTTCGTCAACGCTGGGATAAAGAATATCTGTTGTTTTTTTTATGTCATCAAAGGCGGCCCCAGTGCCTAAGCAATTAACGTTTGTGACGCAGCTGTAAAAGTCAATTGAGCAAAAAGCAACTACGCTAAATATATATATATATCTATATATATAAAAATCCCGTGTCTTTATGTTTGTGCAGGATAAACTCGGAATATACTTGACCGATTTTTATAAAATTTTGAAAGTACATGCAATTTAATCCAACTCTTAAGAGATAGGATACTTTTTGTTTTAATTATTTACATAAATATTTCTTATATTAAATAATTTAATCAATCAATTAAAAAAAACAAATTTAATTATTGGCTATTATGTTTTAATTATTTACATAAATATTTGTCATATTAAATAATTAAATCAATCAATTTAAAAAAACAATTTTGCCGATTTTATTATTTTTTCAGCACCAACTACTTTTCGTGGCGACTTTTGTGTATCGTGCGATGTTAATCGAAATGCAACCATGTTTATCGCTGGCGCATGGCGATATTATCGATAAATGATAAAATGCATTGTGTTCGCTCTGTTGTTTACAAAAAAGTTCGTGTTATTACGGAATTATGAATGTAGAATTAATATGCGTGTTAATGATGCAATAGTTTCCCATTATGTAAAATACATAGATAGGGATGGTGCATCTTTGTTTTCGTCTCTATCTTATTTATTATATAATAATGAATTATTAGGAGTAGAAGAAAATGTATCGTACAATATGTTTGTAAAAACTGAAAGAGATTTAAGCAATATACTGTTGGAATTAATAGGGAACATATAAAAATAAAATAGAGTAACTGATATGTCAAATATTCGAACTTTTGGGCCAAAACCGCCGTATAAATTTTTTAAATTAACCGTTTAACTTTTTTTTTTAATAATTTGCTACCAGAAATATTAAAATCTTTACTCAACACTGTTATTTTGATTTTATGATAATAAATTAATTATAATAAAACGCTCGAGACAGAGTGGTTGAAAGATATGAGTGAAGATGTTCTCTTAAACGTGTAATCATGGGAGATCACCGTGTGTGAATAACTTGATTTCTTCAAAACGATGGCTGTGTGTGTTGTTTAGTTGAGCAAAACTTTTTGTTAGATTACGACGGACAAGTCATAGAAAGATCGATAATCTTTAATTAAACGTGAAACAGACGACTATTTTTTGTTAGACGGTGATAAACATGTTTCACCCAAAAGAGAGAGAAAGAATCTTCACGTAAATACAATTCCAGATAAAACAAACACTTTTTAATGAATTTCCAAGTATAGATTTAAACGGGCATTAATACACGGGCGAAGCCGTGGGGCACAGCTAGTATATATATATATATATATATATATATGTGTGTGTGTATATATACTTATATATATATATATATATAAATATACGCATACACTCGCACACAAAAATATGTATAAAGTTCCCTTCGGTATCGCTGAACTTGAAGAACTTTTTGGTTTTTCAGAATTTTTCTAATCAGCTTAACTCTAAAAAACCGTATAGTAAACCAAAGTGAAGGATTAACGAATGGAACGTAAACAGCGTATAATGTAAACGAAGAAAAATATGACGAAAAAGAAAAAAACAGGTGCAATGTTTTAAATCAAGATATCGGTGAAATTCGAAAATAAGATTGCTAAAAATATTTCTAAAATTGGGAAATGATACTAAGTGCCAAAACACGGCAATTTACAGCGAAGGTAGCCCTAAATCAGCGTACAAATATTTAAATATTTAAATATTTAAAGTTTCACGATTCAACTCTGACATTTAAAGTTATAATTTAAATTCTTAGTCGGCCTTATTTTTTCGCTGAGATTAACTGGATAATCGTTTTCACTTTTTTAGTTATTATTATATTATTTTCTTCTCTAAACCGTGACGGCGAACACTGTCGTAATATAATAATGGAAAGGTATAAGGGTTAGGTAACAAAAATTTGGCAAATTGTTCGCGGTTATGGTGAACGCAGTTAGAAATATTATAAAGACACCCACGACTGACTTACCGCGGCGAAATGAACCCTAAAACCGAAGCATAACTGCGTACGTGTATCGTTAACAATTTATTAGAGCGAGTTTTCGCCCGAAAAAGATTAAATGAAGCGCGAAAAAAAAATAAATAAAAAAAAAAAAGATGTAGAAAAAGGAATTCAAAAATCGGAAGAGCAGAAAGAGCAGCGAGCTCGTTAAAAGGTATGTTGTTATTCAAACAAACAAAAAATGAAGACTAATGTTTTCGGTTGTTAGTTGGAGTTTCGAATTTTGCCCTGAACACGAAATAAAGCAGAGGTAAAAAGGCGAAGAAAAAACAGTAGGAAAAGTTTTAAATAGTGCACGACGGATAGAGAAGAAGAAACGAGAGGCAGGAGAAGTATAGTGGCGCTTAGTAGGGAACGGGTTCAATTTGCAAGCGAAATTGCCAGAACGAAAGAGAATAAAGACAACTAAACCGGGTACAGCGGAACGAGGGAAACTTAATCGGCTGACGATAAAAGAACTGAAAGCAAAGACAGAGTTTAACGGAAGGGCACGTAGTTTATAAAGTGTGCCCAAAGCAACTTTGCTAATTACTTCGGATTAATTAAAATGAATTTACTCCTTTGTGCTACTCTGGATAGTATGGGGATTAGTGAGAGCTGTTCGAGATCGGATTCACGATGACCAGCCGCTACAGAAATAGCATATTCGTGTCGGTACGTGTTAAAAGAAACAATTTAAATCGACCGAGTGAATTGAAATAGAACGGCACGTTTCGGCGCAGCTGTCTAGACGAGACAAGCCCGAATTTGTCAATGAGCACACACAGTGCTCGAGCATAAAATTTACCCCCGCTAACGGAGTAGAGCGAAATATTCCAGTTTCACTTTGACGTAAAATGTAACACGGCCGTTTGATATATATCAAACGGCCGGCTTTTGTAAAAAAATGGCGTCGCACCGTATACGGTCAATGAAAATAAATGATTTAGTTCATTAATCTCGTCTAGTTCACTAAACTGTTGTGTCACTTTCTATTAAATTTTCCGATGATTTCCTTCTTCAGCAATGTCCTTAGTATATTTTGTCGGGATTTATTTTAAATCGCTTTCAGAGATTGTTAACACATTATTACACGATCTTTCTTTAATAAAGAATTCTATAACGCGCGCGTACCGCGTTTAAAGAAATAAATAGGAGGAAAAATATTTAACTGTAAGATGAGCGAGCGTGAATTTTACTGGTTACGGTGTAGAACTCTCCGTACGAAAATGTAACGCAATCGGCTAAGTGGTAATTAAATATCAAAGGGGTTAGTTAAGGAAGAGACACGCGCCAACTCACAACCGAAAAAGAAAATCAGATAATTCCTTTACGATCCCAATGATACATAGACCAGCTCATCATCGACGACGGCCTGATAATCTCCGGACCAGCGCTTCTCAACGTTTCTTTTATCACACTATGAGCTGGTAGAAAAACTTGATCATTTTTGTTCTCAACCAGTAAATAACTCGCTTATACGGGGATCAGTATTAACTAAAACAAATAGAAAAACCGCCATTATGAAAATAATTTTATAATGTAGTGCCACATATTTATCGCTATATTCGTTGAAATTGTATACAAAATTCGTCTAAAAACAAATGAGTTTAACGTGCTAGTGTACCCGCTGCTTGTATCATATATTAACCGAGCACACTTTTGTCTAATGGGAAACTATTTTTCGTTTCCGAATTTTCATCTTGACCGTTTTTACTCACATTAACGCATACACTTAATAAACGTTTTTCAGTTGTTTTCCTTTCGTAAAAGCTACAAATAAAATGAGATGACAACTTCGAAGCTAAACTAGTTCCAAATAGGTTCGTTACAAATATAAATTACACATTATCGCGGCGATTTTTTTGGTTTTTTTTCTTTTTTGTGGTAGTACTTTTTTTTGGGGAAGACGACGATGCCAATTTCAATATGTCTAATAACAAATAAGGGGTAGAAACATTCTGATTTTTTTAAAAATTTTCAGAAAAAAGTGATAATGACGCAAATATTTTTAAGTATACTTAAAAATGTTTGCGTCATTATTACTTTTTTATGAATTGTTTTTTTTTTTTTATTAAATCGATTAGAAGCTGTAGAAATGTGGATCCACAGAAGGATGTCGAAAATATCATGGATAACTAGAACATCGAATGAAGAAGTTCTAGAGATGGCCGAAACAGAAAGAATGCTAATAAAATCCATTGTACATAGGAAAATAAAATATTTCGGTCATATAATCGGAGGAGAGAAATATCAACTCCTGCAACTAATCCTTCAGGGGAAAGTAGACGGAAAAAGAAGCCGAGGAAGACGGAGAACGACACCTGGTTAGATAACATCAAGGTATGGACGATGGTGGTCGTTAGAAAGACTCATGCAAGATGACAGAAATATAAGTTTTTGATGCTGACATATGTGATCGTCAACGCTCTTCGAAGAGTATGACACCAAGAAGAAGAAGAAGAATATATATGTATGTATATTATACATAGTACCTGGGTGACCGAGTTTCGCTCGGTATTTTTTTTTTGTAAAATCGTGTTTTTTCGGAAAATATACTTAGATACGAATCACATACTTCTTAACCTTATTTTAATAATCTTACGCATAATCACAAAGCACATAAAATATTTACGAAACTAATTGACGAGTTCATATTTATGAATTTAAAGCCTCTTTCCATAGTTCGCTTTTCAATACTGAACGCGACCAAAATGTAGAGGTCCTTCGAATTCGCTTTTCCCGGATTGTTGGAAAATGTTTTCAATGGCTGCACACGTTGATTGTTATGAATATATTTCTATACGTTTTTTATTAGAACATTTATATTTTGTCAGTTTTATCTCTGTCGGGGTTTATTCGTTATAAAAATAAATAAAAAGCGTCTTGTAATTTTACCTGTGTTGATCAGCTGTTTTCCAACCAATTGGAAAAAATTTCCAACTAAATCACTGCGAAATATAATAATAAGGGTATACTGCACGTAAGGGGGGTTTTAAAATGTGCACAACATATTCTCACTAATTCACTTTCACAAACAAATATATAAATACGCAAAACATTTAATATCTGCATATAAATAGGCAAAGTATTTTTTCGTTTATTAACCGATTTTCTTTTTCTGTTTTTGTTTAGTAGCAATTAAAAAACAGCTTTTTTTGCCTTATTTAAATATAAAATTAATACAAAAAAAAATAAAAAAACGAACTGTTCGTTACGATATTTTCGATTCGTGTTTTTTTTTTTTTTTTGTTATATATGTATGTATATATTTTTACCGCGTGTGTGTAGCGCATGATTTTTGAATCGCCATTATCTGACCTCCATCTGATCGGCTGAGAGTCAAGATCGATGCCTTTCTTTTGCCTATTTGTTCCTCGCCATTTCCAGGTATCTGGAATTACCCGTTCGCCTGTTCCGCCTACCATAGGTTTTATTACTTTTTACTACCAGTATTGACACCATCAGCCCCCCTCGTACATAAAGAAACTGAGCTCACGAAGTCCTTCGAAAATCAAAAAATAATACTAAAAGCAAAACACATTATCTATTAGATGGTCATCAAAAGATCGCGCCACCAACCATGATTCCTATCATACTAAAAATATTAAAACCCATTTAAAACTCGCGAAATCGAATTTTGCCACGGATTAGACCTTGACAGATCGACGCAAAATACCCCTAGTATGCAACATAATCACAAAAATCCTATCCTAACATTTAACTTTCATTATATAAAGACATTGTTTCGTTACATTTTTCGTTACATATTTCGTTACATATTTCGTTACATATTTCGTTACATAAAATTGTGACATTTTTTAAATAACAATAACAAAAATCCTATAAAATATAACAAACGTTACTTAAAATTGGGACATTCTGCGTTACATAAAATTGGGACATTCTGCGTTACATAAAATTGGAACATTTTTTGAGACATTTTTTCGAATAGCCTAAGAATTACGTTGTAATTAATATATATATATATATATATATATATATATATATACGTATATACAAGAATTGCTCGTTTAAAGATATTAGATAGATAGTTGTATGCTGCGGCGAAAATATATCATGACGATGATGATATAACAAGTTTAAAATGGGAGTGTTTTGAATTTATTATTATGCAAATGTAAATTTTTAATTGATCTTGTTTTATTATATGTAATTGCTTAATTTTTATTTACAAATGTTCTCTTATAATAACAATTAACGTATATTCTCAATTATGTAGATAAAATGGCATTGATGATGCGGTTAATAATTTAATACTCATCTGTGTAAATGAATTATTATTCATGTTTTTTAACGAAGCTCAATATTTCACATTTCTATTGAAAATATACAATTCGGTTTTCTCGAAGGCCGAAATTACGCCGATTTAATAATTTAACATTACCGCGCGCTCTATTAAAATGGTTTCCTAATCGCCAGAACGATGTTTATAAATCCGCCGTTGTACATACATACATATATCTTTTTTCGTCACTAATGTTTTTTGTACATTCGTTTTTGTACTATTTTTTTTTAAATTAATTATTATTTCGTAGTTATATTAATATTAATTTTTTCACGTAACATTTTGAAAATGACATAAAAGTGACTGGCAGGAAACAAGAAAAGCAGAGAAACGCAAAAATAAGAAAGAGTGATAAGAAAAAAAGAAAAATGATAGGGCGGAGGCAATGAAAGAGGAGAAGTAAAATAAGTATTACCGGGTGGTAATGGAATATAAGTAGCGTATACGCACCAGGGGAGCTTCACGAATCTGCGTGTTAATAGCAGCGCTTTTATTTACGATAAAAATGACGATGGCGATGACGATTACGTCGATGGTGATGATGATGATGATGATGATAAGAGTTGACTTATAATTTGTTCACTGAAGCAAATTTTCTATGATAAAGAGTCGTCTGTTTCAGTGCTGATCTTTCCATCTAGCGCGATGGTGATAGAAGAGCGCGATGGTGATAGAAGAGCGCGATGGTGATAGAAGAGCGCTCGCTATCGGAACCGATTTGTAAATTTCAAAGCTTCTCTTTCCAGCGTAATGGAAAAAGAATCATCCGCGGGAAAATTGAGTGCCAGAATGAAATGAGATGAGCCAATAAAAAAAGCGAATAAAGAAATACGAAAAATAATAAAAGAAAATGGTATTTTCCGGAAAAAAAGTAATAATAATAATAATAATAATAATAATAATAATAATAATAATAATAATGATAATAGTAATAATAAAAATAATAGTAATAGTAAAAAAAAGTGGTATAAATTCGAACATTTTTCTGTCTGTTTTTTCATTATGTAAGTGGATCAAAGAAGTACGCGTCCTCAGCGACCGATTTAAATCTGATATTGTTCATTGTTCCGCAATTCCTCGAATTCAACTGGATAGAAAAGAGAAAAGAAATCCGAATAAAAAATCGGCAAAATAAAATCCGACAAGAGCGATCCCACTTACTGAACTAACACTCTAAATGCAGAGTATCTTCGTAGTTGCAGCTAAGTCGATTTCCGTCGCCATCTCCGCTTTCCGTAGCTTAATTGTCTTTGCCACAATCGTCCAAAGAATCCTCGTCCTGTTCATTCGAATAGAGATTATTCTTTGAAAGCCGGATACAAAATAAATCCCCCAATTTGAATTTCTATTTCTTCCCTTTTTTGTAGCCACGTAATTGCTGCATATTACCTAGAATTCCCGTTTCGTTCTCCGTTCGATTTCAATCGACTAAGTGCACACGATTACTATCGTAAAATTGCCTATTTAGGGTTTAAGTCGACTATATCACCTTTTTTTTTTTTCACATTGCGTTTTACTCGCCGATTTTGTTTCTTTTTGTCCTCGGCAATTTAATAGTTCACAGAAATTCCCTCAACTTGTACGTTGAACGAAATTGTTCAGCTGTAATAAGTGTTAAATTCATGATATACAAGTGGTACGATCTGTCGATCAAATTGAACTTTAATCAATAAATTATCGTACCGCGATTATGATATACATGATTGATGTCTGCTGCTACACAGGAATTTCCAGTACAACTCGACTAGGAAGTTATAACCACGTGTGTCAAGTGGTTGAACACACCGTTGCCTATGAGCTTTAATCGATTGCACAGCTAGAAAAGATGACGATGTTCGTTCGTAGCTGTTTTCATAAAACGTTCTAGGCTCGCGAACTGCGGTTATTGCCGGCAAATGTAAAAAAAAAAGTTTTCTTTTTTCGTTTTTTATAACACAATACGAGTTTAATTAAGAATATTTGTAAACATAACAAATTTTTTTTTTTTTTATTTTTTTTTTTTATTTTTATTTTTTTTATTTTTATTTTTTTTTTTTTATTTTTTTAAGTGCCGTGTACAGCTGCCGGGGCTAATTTGATAGTATTATAATAAAGTTACAAACACTAAAGCGAATTTCGCAGGATTGAGAATATTAGTATACAGGAAACGTCTTCCCTTTTTGGGCTGGCGAGATATCTTTAGCTGGAAGCGAAAAGAATGTGCAATAATGAAGGCGCAAATTTAATTCGGAATATTTGTGTTTAGTTTTACTGAAAATTTTTTGATTTTTTTTTTTTCTTTTCAAATCAACATTGGGGTTTAATTAGTAGTTAATCCAAAAACACATTACATATTTTTATTTTTTTCGAATTAAAAGTGAACCGGTTATGTTCATTTTTAATGATATTCTCCGATTTTATTTTCTAAATGAAAATAGGTTATACTTCCTCCAGGTGTTGAAATAGTATAATACTGAATTTATTTTTATTAATATATTTTCTATTTCTAGCCGAAAAAGGGACGTCCTCCTTCCGGATCTCCAAAAAAAAAAAAAAAAAAAAAAACATTTTCGGTAAATTAATGTTCTTAATGCTTAGATGTTTGTTATAATGTTTGGTAATTTTATTATAATACTATTAAAAATTCGTTACGTTTCATTCGAAATTCTGTTAATTAAACTTGCCATATGCAGTACAGCAAATTGTTGACTGCCAATTTAACCAGTGCGAGACCCTAGAACGTTTTATGAAAACAGCTACGACCCATATCCCAGGTACGCGGTGCATTAATTTAGGCGACAAAAATTTAGTACTCAATCTTAAGATGCTTATTAAAGTGTTGTAACGTTATATTCTCTCCAGGAACGCCAAATTTAACACTATTATTTGTTTTCGTACTTGTTACGCCTTCGGGGATGCCACCGCGGTCTTTTAATTAGCATGGACGAAGAAGGCTAATTATTTTCATAATTACTGGAAAAATAATATTATTTGAATTTTTCATGTACCGTATTAAAAATTAGATCTCCATGGTATCTTTTGATGCCAACTGGTGAAAAACACAATATTAAATACGCACGAACCAGCAACGATGCAGGTATAAAACGATTACTTAAATATAATATAAAATTGTACGATCAAATGCATACGGGATTCTGTTGTAATTTAATTTTTACGTAGGCACTTTTTCGGAATTTTACCGCATAAAGGCGGAAACGTGATAGTTTTTTTTTTTTTTTTTTTTTGGTCCCCAATTCGTGATACGATGGGGGTAAATATATTTAGAAAATTTATACCAATAATTTATATAAATAACAGGTCTGTCCTGAGCCTATTTAAGTTTATGGAACCCTGGCAGACTGTTTTACAATGTTACCAATAATTAGTATTCCTTAAATATTAATATTAATACAGGTATACATGTACTTTACGGTGATTTGATTTATTTCGGCTATCGTAAAACTACTGAACATATTTTAAATAGCTTAGTTACTAATTGATCATTGCTAATATCGCTAAAATCTGTGTTCTTAACAGCCGGAAAGGATATACTTCATATTATCAGTAAAGTTTACACTTTACACAGTGTTATTTGAGTGTGCAATTTTATGTTTATGTAAATAATCTTTAAATAGACCGTGTCCAGTAAAAAATTGGACATCAAAAAAAAAATTTGGCGTAAAAATTTTATTATGTAGTCTATCATCTATGGTTGGAAAACTTTTTTTAGCTATACCGTTATTATATTGGTCCCACTGCGCCTAAAATTTATTATTATAATATTTATCTAATATATAAGTGTTTAAACTGTTTAAGCGTTAACGAGGTTTGTTCGTGTATGAAGTAAGGTCGATGATACTGTACGTTAAGGAATTCATGATTTTTAATATTATTTTTTATTAAAAATACGTTAATATGTTTCTGTATTTCGTAAGTTAATGATTTTTAATACCTGCGATGACAGTGCTTGCCATGTATCTGGTAGTTCTATAAGCTTTAATCATTTTTATTGTTGTAGTTCTCTGTAAACTTTTTAATATATTTTGAAATCTTGTTAACTTTTAAAATGTCTATATATATATATATATATATATATATATTACACTACCATAAAGTATATTAGGCAATATTACGCTTTTATATAATGTTATTACTCCCTTCTTTAATTTAATCGGTTATTACTATTATATAATTTGTTAAATATAATTAAAAATGTATTTATCTTCTTAGTGATATAGTGAAAATGATTATAAAATTTTAAGTTATTGTCCATTAATACACCTAAGTATTTGGTTTGACTAACCATCCCAAAATATTTAATCTGTATTGCATCAAATTTAATCCTCTAAGTTTTTGTTAAACAACATGTAAGTTGACTTAGATTCGTTAATATTTAAATTGTATTGTTCTAACCATTTCGCGATTTCTGTATAAACTTGGTAAACTTTATTTTCCAATACATTTTCATTCTTATCGGCTATTTGCAATATCATCTACGAAAGTGAAAATGTTTAAATTAGTAGGTAATCGTTATACATTTCAGAGAAAACTTGCAGTACTCCCATAACGGTTTCTTGTTTTTTTTTTTGAATAATTACCGATTTGTAATATAGTGGAGCGATTTTTAAAATATCAATTTACAATGTTCAACATGCCATTATGTAATCCTAGTTCCTTTAATGATGCGAGTAATCTATTTAAATCTAAACTGTCGAAAGCCTTTGTTATATCAAGAGTAAGTAAGCATGTACGGTAATCTTTACTTTTGTATATTCTTATTGTTTGTAAAATATTGTCTATAGCCAATTCAGATGATCTACACCTGATAATGCGCCATATTGGTTATCATGTATTATTCCGTTATTTGCTACAAATTCTTTTAATTTATGAAGAATACATTTTTCATAAATTTTACTGAAATTAGATAACAACGATATAGCTCTGTATGAAGTAGACAAGTTTGGACTTTTATTCATTTTGAGTATTATAACCGTTTTACTTAATTTCCATTCTTGAGGATAATAACTATATTTAAACAGTACGGTTTAAGAACTTTCGGTATTATTATACATCTGGTAACAAATTATGAAATCTTTTAATAAATCCATTTGATAGTCCATCAAGTCCTGCTGACACTTTATTTTTAAGTTGTTTAATAATTACGTTAACTTCTTCTTTGGTAATCCATATGTTTACGTTAAGTATTCTTCTGCTTTAAGTGATTTTAGGTTAAGGTTTGACATCAATAAGTCGACTTTATCCTTTTCTGTACATGGGCGTAATTGTCTGATGTTAGTATATTAATACTTTTTTTCTTTATTAGTTAATATTCTATATTTTAATCCAAAGACATTTTTGTCTTCCAGTTTAATGTTTTCCAGGCTTTCAACTTAGCGTTTTTAATCCTAAACTTATATTCCTTAAAATTTACTTTATAATTATTGTAATGGTTATTACAGTAGTGTCGCGATACTTTTCGTATACATTATTTACCATTAATTTCTTTATTTGTAATTCAGTATTCCACCAATAGACAGATGACCGGATGATGGAATATGAACTATTTAGAACTGTGTTGACATAGAGTCTTGAAAACTATTCACGCAACTTTTAATTTGTTGTATATCATTGCAGATAACATGTACATCAATCATATAATTGAATTTTCTTAAATTAACTGCTAACTTATTGTAGTTAATAATTTGAATAACACTTTCTTCTGTCTTGCTCGTCGCCGAAATTACGTTAAAAGTAATACAAAAATGAACACTGGCATTTAATTGCCGTGATTAACTTGCCAATTTTGAACTCGATTTGTTAAATTTCTAGTTACCAAAGTTAAGTCTATTACACTTTTTTGCTCGCTTCTCTTAAAAGTATATTTGTTTTTAATATTGAAAATTTTATAAGTCATGTAATTCTATTACATTCAATAATTTCTTTCCTCCTCTCGTATTATTATTATTATTATCCCATAGTAAATTTCGATAATTTAGGTCTCCCAACCATATAAATTTCGTTAATTTATTATTCTTTAAATACATATCGATAAATTGAAAATATTGAGTAGATGCGTCATTTAGCGATATGAACGTTAAAATAAAAGTAATATCCTCAATTTCAACAATAATAATGTTAAAAATATTACGTACAAATTTAGTTTTTAAAGGTATTCCTAATTGATAGATTATCATAAGCTTGTTATGTTCTTAAAATTTGTGGGTACATAATTACTTTTACACTTATCACAAATAAATATAATATCTATATTTTTAGTTATCACCTTTATAAGTAAAATATCTCTAGCTACACACTAGAGTGATTTTCATTGTACCGTAAGATCTTGACCATTGCTTATATACTATGAAGTCTAGTTAGGGAATACGTTTATTAAAAAAATATATGGAAATACTACCGGTATTATTAATAATATATATTTCTTAATTCCGTATATAGGGAATTTATTCTTCAGTTTCAGAATCACTGTCATGCGACTCGTCAGTTGATTCATTCAGGTTATTCAGTAGTGCGGAAACGTGATACTGAAAGCGAACATACCAACGTATGTGGCGGACGAAAAGCAAAAGAAATCAGAGTTTGACAAATGTTTTAGGTTAGACGGATATAATGGAAGCTTTAGACGATCTCGTTCTAACCAACACGTCGTGCCGACAAAAAGAAATTGCCGAAGGATGGTGAAATTTTTTCTTTGCACGTATACGCACTTTCAACCCTCTGACGAAAATTGACCGATAGCGATATTGGCTAACTTCTCAACTTACCGGATCGACTAGAGATAGGGACTAGAAGACGGTAGTTGATAATTTGTAAGACGATAATGCTACTTGGGAAATGGGACGAGATGAACAGTTTCAAAAGATTAGCCGGATAGCCGATAACTTTTAGCGGTAATGGCAACAGCAGTGACGACCACCGAACAAACAGAACAGATAGTGAAGAAATTGGGTAAAAAAAATTTTTGAAAAATTAGGGGGAATTTGTAAAGTACGAAAAGGCTGTTAAAATATGGTTTACTAGCGAGGAATCGTTAAGCGGCGTCTGAAAGCTGAAAACTCCATATGTTACCGCGCGTCTTTTAGCGGTCGATTATGAACGGCCGAGTTAAAATTCTATTTGAAAAATTCCTATTATTTTTGGTAACATTCTTCTGAGGCGCTTTTGTTCGCATTTTTATTGCTCGCGCTAGTTTCGATAGATCGATGCGATAATATAAAACATTTTTATCGGCAAGGCTAGACTAAACTTTTCTATGATACGATCAGAGTTATGTTAATCGTTTGATTTCTTTTTGCCAATTTTTGTTCTGTATAGTGTTATGGAAAATGATTTTTTTTTTTTTTGATTTTTTCAAATATCTTTCGATAGTGTAATTTCGATTTTTTTTTTTAATCTTAAAGAACGACTACTACGCAGAATGAAGATTGAAATGACACTATTACAATTTGGTCGTCATAATTGACCCGTCGTTAAATTCGATATCGAGCAGAATACTCTGTGGGAATTCTTTATAACGGTGTAATTCCAGATATAAAGTTGGTAGACCGACAATAGAAATTGAATCGGTACTTCTTATACTGTTCAGTTTAATAATTACTGAAAATGCGAAGCAAAAATAGTAACGATAATAAAATAAGTGCAATAAAAAATAAATCCAAAAAGTTTAAAATACCCTAATGATTCAGCTTTTTCTCGCTTATTTTGAAGACCACCGGGGTAATTTTTGAAAGTTTACTAAAACGAGATGATTGAAGAATTTTTAAACAAATTCAGATTTTCAGTAAAATTAGCAATGAGCGGTTTTTACAAGAAAAAAAAAAAGAAAAAGCGATTGAAGAATTTTTAAACAAATTTAGATTTCCAGTAAAATTAGCGATTTTTACATCTGACGCAGAATTCTTCGAAATGCACAGTAAGAAAGCTTGAAATAAGACGAACAAAAAACTCGATAAATAGAAAAAATTACTTTTAAAATTGCGTGTTAAAAGAAAGGAGATTACTACTTTTTCAATAAAATACACGAAGGCGAGTCATCTAAAATGTTAGAAATTTTATGAAATTTGATATCGCGGCTCCCACTAAGAGTTCGATTCGATCTTCGGAGGGTTCTGTCCTCTAGGCTGCACTATTACTAATTTGGTCATCTGAGCGGCAGATCGACTAATTGCAAAAACAGCACGCTATTATTGATACGGGGGGACCTGGAAAGCGTCATGGGCCAGCATAGTAGCGTATCGTCATTAGTCCGGTTAGAGCTCGGAAAATGAAACGTTCGCATGCGCAAGTACTCTTTTGAAAATTTATATCGTTAATGTCTAATAAAAGAATCGTACAAAATTTGAATATTGCAAAATAAATTGGTCCCTTTTACGTTATTCTAGATTTAATTATTTTGTTTAGAAAGGATGCGGTAAGAAACATTTTTAAAATTGTATTTCGTAATAAATTATTTTATTTATATCGATAGCGTTAAAACTGCTTACATTTATAAATTAATATTTTTAGGAGTCCATATGTGAAATCCGGACGATTTATGTAATTATCAAATAGTTCTGTTCTTCAATTACATATGTTACGGAAAGAGAATATGTAAAGTTTACGAATTTTATGAATAGCGCATTGCCCCGGATTTTACGTAACTTTTAAACAGTTTAACCGAGCTAATTAATGTAAAAATATCGAACCTGCAATCGGATGTATGCTTTTATACATGAAATATTTACCTTATCGTCTACAGATTTTTTTTTTTAAATATTATTACCATTTTAACAAGAGTTCATTAATCATTCCGCATTATTAATTCTATAAGTGTTATCGTTTAAAAACGTTTCACTTTATAAAAACCGTTTCATAGCGGCCAAAGTTCGAAATTCGCATATAAAACAATAAGGAATGCAAATAGTATTTATAAAATATAAAATTAATAGTAACCCGGTGAAAGATAAACAAGAAGGCTAACGAACATTTCGAGATGCATAATCTAGGAAAGAGGTAAATGTTGCAGCGAATTCAAATTTTTCGTATTTTCATGTCGTCGTTTGAATGAAACGATTTAGCGAACCTCCCAACCGATTTCATAATGTTTTCGTCAAAAATTCTACTACATCGCACGTATTTATTACACGTGCCCCTTTTGAAAATTATACACCGGGACAAAGATATATAAATGCAAGCGTGTTTTAAAAGACGCTTGCGCGCGATTATATGTTTCTTTTTGGGGAGTTTCTTGTTATTATTTCAGTTAAAAATCAAATGAAAGCTTAAAATATCTAAAAGTTGCTCCTGTGCGTTAACCCGCTTTTACATAGAATTCTCAGTTAATTTTAAGGAATATCTGGACGCATGAAAACCTAGTTGCTAGAGCGCTCGACTTACGAAGGTCATGGGTTCGATCCCGGGCGACGACAGAACTTATTACAAAGAATTAAATAATCGCTAATAGAATCATATGGGGAAGGCAATGGCAAAAACATGCACAGCATCATAATATGGACACTAGTTAGTACACATAAAACGTACACGGGACTGCACTTGTATATGCCGATATAAATCAAACGATCACTAATCAGTTCCGAATGTACACACGTCCATACTGCATATAACAATTGCTATTAAAAGGCTAACTTCATTTTTTAAATTTTAGTATCCAAGATATAGATCTTGCTATATAATTCTATTCCATTTAAAACGGTAAGTAATCATTAATTTCGTTCATCGAGTTAAACATTTTGAAATTTTCCAACAAAGTCCGTTTTCTACTGCGCGATATACGTTTGTCTCATTTTAGCGACGGAAATAATCACGCCGGAGATAGACCATTAGTACCAGTTTTTTCCGCTATAGTTATTATAATTGTGCTTGAATTTAATCGATGCCTACACGTGATCTGTGTAAATGTTTCAGAGATCCGAGACAAGTTAGGTAAGAGCGAATTAAGAGTTATTATAATTACCGACAGGCTGACGAGGAACGGTCAATTCCGAAACAGGTGCATGCCGATATTGGGCTCACCCCTGAACGACATAATTCCGAAATTCGGATTTAATCGTTTTTCGATCAGTTGCAGTTTTGTTTAACTTGCGGCGCGGAATTTTCCGTCAAAAGATTCATCCGATAGCAGCGGATGATTTTTAATTTTGTCGCCATTAATAAAATGGGACTAATGTTTGTTTCCGTTTTAAATTTTGCTGTTCGGTAAAGAACTTAAGAGTAATACGAAGCAGTCGACAAATACCAATTTTACCCCGACACACCTAATGGGGGAAGAGAAAAAAAGGACAGAATAAACCTCATAGAGCACTTCTCCTGCTCAGGGAATGTATCCGATAACCGGTTGCAATAACCAGCGATAGAATATTAGAGCAACAGGTAATAGTAATACCGAATGGATCCAGTGAAAACAGTCGAAGCTAATTGAAAAACCCGGCAAAGGCGCCTAACTAAATTTAAATTCACGCTTCCTCAAAGCAGAAGAATTATAATTTCGGAAAAAGTGAAAAGGAAACTAGTGTGTGGTCGGCTATGTATACTCTATAGTATAGTATATAATTTAGGGACGAAAAACGAAGAAAAAAAAAAGGAAGCTTTAAGCGTGTCCGGTTTATAATTTTTTTCCACGCACCAAAATAATAATAAAGGGTCAAGCTAAAGCTAAATCTAAATCTAGTGGAGAAAAAAGGCGGCCTGGAAATTGCATGTTAATGTGCTCACGGAGTTAGAGCCTGGTGAATTATTTAAAATGAAACTGACACCCGCTGGAAAAGGTGCATGTAACAACCGGTCAGCAGCTACCGCGCGCGAAAGGTCAACGCCGGCAATTAAAAATTTATATCGTAGCACGATATCGAGCAATAGGTCTGCGTCGGTGTGCAGTTTAAAATAGGTCAAACGCCTAGAAACCACCACTTGCAAGACCATTCTGAAGAAAACGCTAAAAAACAGCAAATTATATCGTACGCGTTTTAATTAAATTCGCTGAAAACCTTATTTTAAGATACTGTTGTTAATATGAAAAATTCGAATAAACTTTTTTCGTTGAAAAATTCGAATTTTTAACATCTACCGAAATTATAAGATTGAAGATCGACTTCTATTCCGAACCGTTTAATAGTTTTTACGATCGTACAGACGTGTGCGAATCGACTACTTACAAAAATGACCGCTACAAGCGGTATCGTATAAAAAATGTGCAACCCAAATTGGATGCGTATTTATTTTTTTTTCAATTTTTCCGTAATTAACACGAAGCAAAGGTTATCGGAGCAGTCAGAAGCTGCTGTACATTTGTGAATCACTTCCAAAAAGAATTCAATATTGCGTATTAGTATGTGAATGAAATTTCTGTTATGAAATTATGTAATTTTTATTTTAAAAGTTTTAAAATCGTAATAATTCAAAAAAAAAAAACAACGTATTACAGCTCTTTAAAAATTCATATATTTCTTATCATACTCTTCATTTGATTTTTCGGTTGTGCGTGAAATACGTAATTTTATATAATGTGTAGACGCGTGTTTTATGTGATAACGGAAAATACTTAAGTATCGCTTTAAAATTATAAAAGTTGCGTCTGTTTTAAATCCATTTTCGATACCATAACCGGAAAATGACTTACAATATTCAACCGCGTTTCATTATAAAAATTTCCATCGGTAAAATATAAAACGCCGAAATTCTTTGAACGAAGTATTTTTGTCGAATATTCTTAAAAATAAAATATTTATAAATTTAAAAAAAAAAAAAGCAATCGTTTTTGGTATTTATATACACTTTAATAAAATATCGAAATATATTTTATTAAATTCACGAATTTGATTTAAACGTAAATCATTACAAAAACCTAAATTTTAAAAAGAAATTTGTGTCGCTCACTCCGACTTCACGGTTATTTGAATATAGCTAAAAGACAAGCTTTTGAATTGTGGTGCTATCGGAGAATTTTGAGGGTACCCTGGACATCTAAGAAGACCAACCAGGAGATACTTAGGGTTATGAAAAAAGACCACGAATTGATTAATTTAATAAAAATTCGGAAACTGAAATATTTTGGACACTTGATCCGCGTGGGACAAGGTATACCTTGCTACAAACCATTTTGATGGGAAAAATTGAAGGTAAAAGAAGAGTTGGTCGGCGAAAACGTACCTGGTTCTGTGATATCAAGATGTGGACAGGATTAAATACAGAGTGGTTGGTACATTCCGCGTACGACAGAGAGCGGTACCAGAATATCATTAAGACTTCACTAGATGGCCACCCATGATCGAGATCGGTCGGGACAGCAAGAAGAGGAAGAAAAGTAAATAATAAGATCAGTGAGGAAAATAAATGGATTACGCTAAGCAAAACGACAGGGAACCGACTTCTTTCGCATAAACAATCTACAACGTGTGGTTGGAATGCTTTGAATGTTTGGAATGCTTTGAATGTTTGGAATGCTTTGAATGTTTGGAATGCTTTGAATGTTTGGAATGCTTTGAATGTTTGGAATGCTTAGAATGTTTGGAATGCTTGGAATGCTTGGATAGGCTTGGATTGCTTGGAATGCTTGGATAATCACGGATTGCTTGGAATGTTTGGATAGTCTTGGATTGCTTGGAAGGATTTCGAAAAAACAAAAAATGAAAACATTATACAAACCATCTTGGATGACATTTAATCAAATGAACCGAAGAATTGCGGTCGCCATTTCTTTGCCCGCATATTTTTACCATGACCACTCTCCGGAGATAGTTCTGAATTTTCTAGCATCCAAATGTTCGCCCTTTTTGATTTAAACGCGACTCTGTAAACCGCTATCGATTGACCCGGAAAGTGAAACATACTAATGTGTGTGTGTGTGTATACTTGTATAGGTTTACGTTAAATAATTTTATTACCTTCCGAGTAAAACATCTAAGAAGTTCGTCGCTGCTTCTTGCTCCGCCTGTAAATTTTTGATATTTTAACGGTGTTTGCGTAGTTTGAAAATTCTTCCGGCAGCGTGGCTTTGTAAAATTGAACGTATCATTTGAAATGAGTTTCTTTATAAATGAAGAACTATCTTCCTAATTCAGGTCTTTCGAGTGGTTTTGTCTCAATTTATATATTTCTTGTTTTTTTTTAACATATAGGCAGAATTGTTAAACTCTTAACGGTTTTGTATCGGAACGATGGTCGAGAGATTAATTGCCTCCTTGGAACGCCTTTTTCTGAATCGCTTCGAGAGTAATGTGTGGCCAGTTCGCAACCGGCGCTGGGCTAATTAAAAAATTAGCCAAACGAGCGACTGGGGGAGATATTTCGGAATGTAACACAGCTTTGTTTCTAGCTTTCTGGAAATTTCAACACCGCGCGGGAGGCGCTGTACTTTACCTCATAGCAGCAGCAGCAGCAGCAGCAAAATGTGATTCGACGACGTAGAAACATTTTGCGAACGCAAACGACGCCCGGTGTTCGTATAATTTATCGCGCTCTTTATGCGTTACATTACATGCGAATCGCGGTCCGAGGTGTTTTCGAGAGTGTCTCCTGGAAGCAGGCTCGGCTGACTCTTCCCTCGATTATCGTTTATTCTTTGTCGCCGTTACAAACGCTTACAGGTAATCTAGCATGCATAATGGATATGTGTATACGCGCACCAGTAAGGGAATTATTAAACGCACTGGAAAATATACGACCCATCGTGCATTTAAATAAATAAACTTCACTCCTTTCCCTCGTACCGCAACTACCTTAGTGATTTCGTCCGGTTCCGCGTTTCCGTCTTATTTTAATTTTTCTTTTTTAACGCCTACCCGTAAATATTAATTGCGAAAATCGAGTCCCGATGCAATCTGTACTAAGAGCTGAGATTAATCTATCATTTTTCACCTCTCGGTAAGAGACTTTTTTCGCACCAACAAATTGGTCACGTGTCTTTAAATTTTCGCCAGTTCAATGCACACACGTAAAAACACACACAAATGTGTCGATATAAAGTCAGAGATAAACAGAAATTTTCGGTATTATCGCAAACAGACAGAATGTGAAAAAGTGCATATGGAATCTGAGAAAAATGTAGAACCGGAGAGGGGACTAATTTTTAAAAGATTCAGACGGTAATTACCGATGTGAAAAATATTCAAATACGTAAAAAATAAACAAAAAAATCGACGGCGTAGGAAAAGATATTAGTTACCGATTTAATAATCCCGATAAAAACTTTAAATTGTATTCGCAAAATAATTTACTCGCTTAGGTTGTTGTTTTTTGTTTTGTTTTCGATTAACACGCGCTATTTTCGGCGAATGTACACACGCTCATTAACAGTGCTTGATAAGTATGATACTTGCGGAAAAAACTCTTTCTCGTGATTTTTATTATTCGAAAAGAAGAAAAAAAAATACAAAAAAACAAAAAAAAAACGGGATATATGTCACCGGGGGAACTACGTTAGGCTTTATGCTAATTCCTTTTTTGTGGCGCAGTTATTCCCGTTTACTTTCGTTCTTTTTTCTCTTTTTTTTTTTGCGAAATTAGTGATAATAGTTGAAAGATTACAATTACGATGAGGTTGAAGTAATTTTGATAATCCGCGTGTTTCTCAGTGACACAAATGGTAGCGTTTAGCAGATGAAGATTGAAGACCATAAAAAGGGTTGGCGGATAAAAACTCTCTGTTTGGATGACGTCTAAACGATTATTAAAAGAAGCGTACCGGTCGGGAAAATCTGTTAGTTGCCGGGCACGCATTTACATAATTGAAGGGCAAATCAACTTCACGAATACGGCTGCGCGGTTTTCTAGATGGTTCTTCAGTGGCAAAGATCATCGCATTTTCAACCTGCTCTCGCCTCTTATTTATTCCTTCCGCTTTGTCCGCAGCTTTAATGCATTTCCCGTTTTATTCCTGCTTCTATATCCTCATCCGTTTCGCCTTTTTCATTTCTCCCTTCCTATCACGAAATTAACAAGTTTAATCTTTGCAAACTAGCCCAGTAGTACATCTCATCAACGGGACAGATAACGATTATTTTCACGTACGCCGGTAAATCTCCGAAATTTGTAAACTATGCGGTAGTTTTACAACACTTGTGTACATTAGTGTGTAACTCTTTTCACAAATATTGCGTTTCAGATTAGTAAATCGATTTGATTACAATTCTAAAATGAAAAATGCGTTATTTTCTATAAACCAGATTGTTTTGTCTGGATTTCAACTCAGACACTGTGTAATACATGTAAATTTAGTATAAATGTCACACAAGCCGGGGTTCTATTGAAGAGTGTGCAAAATGCTCTCTAGCGGCATCTGGCGCCACAAGTCCCAAGATACTCTCTATTCGGATGTCCATTAAAATGTCACTGACCAAATTTCCCCCAGTTCGCTAACAGTCCGACGCATGTACTGCCGGGGGCAAAGTGTATTAATTTTTCCTGTTGCGGTCTCGGCATTTGTAATATACCGCACTGTTTCATCTTCCTTTAAATATGTTCCGTTAAAAGCTAACCGAAGTTATACCCGCTGATGCCCAATGTTTCTCCGGATAACGCGACCACCTATCGCAAAGACCGCATGCGGCTGTTTTCACAAAAGATTTCGCATTCGTGAAAATCTATACGACGCTTCTGAAACGTAACGACCGAAGGAAAACAATTTAAAATTCCTTTATTCGCTCTTGTTGAGAATAAGAGAGTTTTTGATTGGTTTTTTTTTTTTTTCATTTATTTTTTTCAGTCTAAATGACCGTTAGTTGTTTTGTTTTTTTTTTGTTAAACTGCATTATTACGCTTTTTAAAACTTGCACCGCTGCTGCGGCATCATAATTGAGTGCATGTGAGCATGCAATTTTCATAGTACGCAATGTGCTATACGCAAACATGCTCGTTTTAACTGTTAACCTGTTAACTGATAGGACGGAATGTGTATTTTTAAAATGATCAATTACGTAAAATTTTCACCTGTTTTTTCTTTTATTGACCTGTCTTTTGGTCAACTTTAAAATATCCGTCTGTCTATATGCACACGAGGTCTGCCCGGAAAGCATCCAGAGTCGTTGTTTATAACTCGGATTTCGAACTCGTTTAGGTCTTCGCTTGAACATTGCTCTCAAAGTACTTCCCTTGTCTGCTGCCAGCATTTCTATCACTTACACTCCTAAAACGCATTTTTCAATATAGCCATATCAGTTCACACTCGTCGCATTTTGTGTTTCCTCCTCCACCTTGGCCAATTCGGTTTCCTTTAAACGGCGAATATTCTGCTTAAAAACCGGATAGAATAGTCGCTGGACCGTGTAGGGTACCCGCCTAACCTACACGATATCGTGTTTAGTCAAATAATCTTGAAGAACGTGTGACACGAAGTCACCGCTTTTCCAAAACTCCGATCGATTAGCGTCTCGTAATCATAATTGCAAGATAATACTCTTTATCGATAATTTGACTACCTCTCGCGTCGAAAAAAAGCAGTTGACAGCCTTCCAGAACGAAGATCAATTTCAACCGATTCCTGTGACCATTTTTTAATTGCACTTTATAAATGTTTTTAATTAATAACCTTAATTACAGTTACACAGTTATGTATTAATTAAGGTTATTAATTAAAAACATTTATAAAGTGTGCAATCACAGTTACGGAGGAAATCAAACATAATTTTTTAATTGATTGAACCACTCCTCCGTTATTTGCATCTTACCCATGACTTGGCCAAAAATTCTTTTAATATCATTGCAATCGTTTCCGTTGCACCAAGATTAAAATTTGATCTTTGGTGTCGACGTGTTCCGTCATTTTTGTAAAATGAAAAATGCGACGCGCTTAACTTTGTACTCTTGCAAGCATGAAATTTCTTCTAGCGAGTTTCGGGGTAGAAAGAGTAATAGGCGAAGCCTTTCCACAACGAAGCCTTTACGACGACACTAGAGCAATTTGTTCTCCAATTACCTTGTATATATATATATATATATATATATAAAATAATTTTTCGTAATTGCGTTAGAAACAAATAATATTATAAAACGGAGAAATCGAAAAAAAATTTAAACGCGAAATATAAAGAAGAATAGACAAATTTCGCTTTTTTTTTCCAGTTAAATTATTGTATTATATGCGTGCTCATAGCTTCTTCTTCTTCAAGCCCGGGCCATTCTCAGTTATAGGTGGCCATATGGAGAAGCCCTTTTTTTTTTTTTTTACGATATTATTATGGGCATTTCTCTATTGTATAAGTGGACTTGTTGCTCAATGTTCATTCCTACCACGTTTTGATATCGTACATAAGCGTCTCCTCCGTCCAACTCTCCTCTTACCCGTTATTTTACCTAATAAAAGATATTCTGCAGTAACGAGTATCTTCGGGCCATGGATCAGATAACTAAAGTACTTCACCTGTCTTTGATGATGCTAATTAGTTCGAGTTCTTTATTCATCAGCTGCAGATCTTCCTGGTTAGTTTATTATTATTTAACTATCCACGAGATTTTTAGAACTCTTCGAAAATAACATCCATGGTTCGAAAGCTATTTCCTTTAGGGTCCAGCATTTGTATATCCCACAACACACGCTAGTATTTGACAATTTTAATTCTCAGTTTGAAATTTAGATCGTGCGAAGACATTTCTTGCTTGTTCAATTCTGCATCTGATTTCATCATCAGTGTTGTCGCCCTTATTATTAATTTCAGCTCCAGGGTACTATTCTCCAGCATATTTCTCCGTGAGTAAGTTGGCTTGGTTGTTTTGTATATGAGATATTTTTATTGAAATCTGCGCTTGCGAAACAAATGAAATAGCACTTATTCGATTAGTAGTGGTACGCTCTTTTGTCCGAGAAGATCAAAAAGTTTCCAAAAAGTATTAGTTATGCTTCTCGCAAATGAACGAAACGAATGAAAACATATTGCAGTTCTATCGAATATTTCTGTTTTCCGAAAATTAATTAAAATATGAGTAGATTCCTCGGAAATATTTTATTGTCTAACGATTTACGATTGAACATTTCATTGTTTTCGCTCGTTAAACGGTATTTCTTTATTGGGGTTTTTAAACGTCGTGCTGGTTGTGATAATTTTTTTCCTATTTTAATTCTTTTGGAAGATTATAAAATAACAATCTATTTTTATTCTACATACGTGTAGTAAATATTATTCTTGCTACAATAAATGTCATCATTATTATTACGCAGTGTATTTAGATTAATGCAGAGTGCGTTCTAAAATAGTGTTAATACGAGTGTGTAGTTTTACGCAATTTTGGCCTTTGTCACGCAGAAGATAATTTCAGGGCAGCAAATTAAAATATTATCCTCTATTGTCCCCCGCCAAAAATAAATCACTTTTTCCGCTTTCATAATTATAGCGGTAGGTTTAATTCAGTACAACTGAAAAAGAAAAGAAATGTTTAAACAATTTTACAATTGATAAATACTTAAACACACACTGAGGGACCAAATCGTTTTGTTATCATCCGATTTTAATTAATTCGTAGTCGTATGCGTGCAGCGTCACATATTCTTACGCCACATTTTCGCATATCTTACTCCCTGTAATGCACCCTAAAAACATATCACATTAGGAGGAAAAAAATCGGAAAAAAAAGAGTCTATTCACTCGCATAATACGGATCTTAACACTCACAGAACATTGAGGAGCCGATTTTATTGCTTTAAAAAGAAATCCGAGTATATTTTTCCATCAATTTCAAGTAACATCGCTTGATGAACTTGCAGAAAAACCAAAAAAATAAATAAATGACACCAATGTTGAGGACAAGTAAAAATGCTTGAACCCGTTACGGTTAAAATTATAACCATATTTATTCGTTATTCTACTTTTAATCTTTCAAAAATATCTCGGTAATAGTGTGTTTAATTTCTTACCTCCATTTTAATTTCTAATTCTAGAAGTGTTTAATGTTAAAAGTAAAATGAAACATTTAAAATGAGTTGCAGCGTAAAGTGATTTATATAACATTTCGGTTCTTGTAAAAATGTAAAATAACAAGAAAAGGGAAAGGTTGAAAACCAAAAAAGAAAAAAAAGAAAAAAAAGAAAAAAGGAAAAAAAAAGGGAAGTATACAACAAATGAAAACAGAATTTATTTTATATTCGGCACTATAGTGTATGTTTCTTTATGCTGGAGCGCCGCGGATATCCACTTGAAAATTCGTTTGGCTTGTTTTTAACGCACGCGTCGATCGATTTATAGCGAAGTACCGGCAAGTCGACGTTGCGTGCGCGATACGCTTGCGACACTGGCTGCAGCAAAAACTGCACGCAACATTAAGCACAGTGACGCAGAGTCGCCGCAGATTTGTGACCGGCACAAGTACTTCGCAACGTAGTTACGCTACTGCGGTAGCGTCGCACGCTAAAAAAAACTACGCTAATACTCCCTCGAATCGGTCTGCTATTCTGTTAAATTTGCCATACCATTCGCTCCTACTTTTCTCTCCTCTGGCCTGAAGCTATTCGAAATGTTAAACTAGCGAGAATGATTACGAAATTTAGAATATTATCGAGTAATCTCAAATTCTTTAAAAACGCGGAAATGATACACCCCATCATTAGATCGCCACATACGTTGGTCGGATGGTTTGTGATAGGACACCATCTCGTTTTAGTAGAATGAAATGCTTAGCGTGCTTGGTCACATCGGTCGGAATTGAAAATCATCGTGAAATTGTTCTTAGGCGGCGGAAAAATTTTAGACTTGCTGAAAACCTCCCCGAGTCTTAATTAATTTCACGAACCGGGGCATGTTAAAACATGGAAAATTTTCAATGGCGTCTGGTCTGCGATTGAATCTGTTCCGAGCGTTTCCGCACAAATGTGTGTATGTGTACAGTTCTAATATTAGCAGCATGACGCAATAGTGTTGCGTAACGTTACAATTACGGGTGAAGCGCCTTGTGCAATTTTAATACATGAAACGCTGTCGCTGTGACAGGTGAGGTAATACATTTAACGAGATTTCGTTCAATAATTCTGTAAGGTTTCGTTCACTTTTGAAGGGTTTCATTTAACTATAACGCACCGATATTTCGAACGACCAGCCAGTCGGCAAGTTTGGAGTATTCCCCGGTTAAGCGGTTTAAACGGGCATTTTTTAACGTTTTAATACACTTCCCTGCTACACTATCATTATTTCAAAAGGTCCATCAGTGGAATTTCCAATTAAAAACAAAGTTAACAAGACGGAATTCCAGCACCGTACCTAAATTTTTTCCTATGCCGATATCGTATCGTATTTTTCGATAGCTTCCTAATTATTACCAGTTCAGGTTCGATTACTCGAATTTTCGAATTCCTTCGATTTGCTTTTTCTCCTGAATAGCGTTTTTTTTTTTTTTTGTTTTTTTTTAAATATATTTTTATAATTTATTACAGAATGCTTCCGTTTTTAGTAAAAGGACTGGAATTTTAAATAATCGGCGCAAGCGAAAGTGGTGAAGAAGAAAATGGAAGTAAAAATAAAAAATTCTTCATTTTATTAAGCTGGTGGTAAGGGAAACATCGTATATACACTATAGCGTTTTTGTTATAACAATCGCTATGAACACTATTATGCCTGTGCAGCTGAAATGTACGAATAGGTATAATGACGCTCGGGAATTAAGTATGGCACACTATGATGATGAGGACGATGATGATGATGATGATGATTATGATGATAAAAGGAAACATAGATAAAAAGCGGATATCCGTAAATAGTGCTTAAAGAATTCACGGCGGATTTCTTAGCCAATAATGATTACTATACTGTTATCCTAGTTGCACGAAAGTGTAAATTCATTAGTACAGTAGCTCCTAAAACTAACCCGCTTAGGATAGAGGCCGAATTCCGTTAAATAAATCCAACCATCATCAAAATATATATGAGAAATGCAAAAGACACATTAAAAAGGTCGGTCGTCTAAGTCCCTCTTTGCGATTCTCGCAGTTATATATTCAAAAGCCTAGACGAAGTTTAATTATGTTTTTTCTTTTAAAATTACCATATTTCATATACATGTAAATGTGTTAAAAACAAAAAGCAATATAGTCTTGCCTGTGTACACCTGCGTTGCATATATAATAATTGCTTAGTATACAACCTATATCGGTATATCTAAAATGTACGAATAGGTTGTCCACCAACCGAATGGTTGAGGATATAATGATGATGATACAGCGAAATAATATTTTAATTTGTAACTCTGTTATTTAATATTTTCTATGGCTTGAAAATTATGTTCTCCATATATATTTTTTGTAAAACTTTTACGACTTCAAAAACTGTCTAATTTTGCACTGTTTTTTTTTTTTTAATCCCGCCCAAAATTTAGCGCAAAAATTTATCGCTTTTTGCTTTTTTTTTTTTTGATTTATAATAATTTAAAAGCTATAAAAAATACGAGAATTTTCAAAAAATGTTTATATAAGGTCGACAAATATTTTAACATTTACCGAAAGAAGTTTTTATTTTTTTTTTACATTTCAGTATTAGGTGCGAGTTGTAGAAAACTATTTTCACGTTATATGCTCGTTACGCATAATTAGTTCCTGCATCCTATACTAACGGTTACCCTCCGATGAGCACGAAAATCGACTTTAGTCCTCAAAAATGATCTCATTTAAATATTTGCGCACTTATTTGAACGATTTCACGATTTTGTTCCGCACCCTAATTTTTATAGCAGCTCGGCGTTAAAGTCGTATTTCGGGAACCCGGTAGCGTTCGGTACTCTTAAATCGAAAGCACGATTATTATTATTAGGTAAAATTGAAAATTTCAAAATATTACTTATGCTAAAAATTAGAGTCATGTAACACGAAAAAAAAAAAAAAATAAAACAAAAAACAAAGTCAAAATTTCAAAATTAGCTAAGCATCTATTTTTGTAATTTTTTGCAAGTGTGGCAACATGTAATATTGAATTTGAGATTAGTTGAAGTTGTTTTTCGAACGATGTAGTATCATTCGTATCGACTAAAAAAAAAAAACGGTAAATCAACTGTAGTCGAACGGTGATGATTATTTTTAGAATCAGAACTCGTTTTCGATAAGAAAGAATCGTAATAAATTTTCATTAGGCGTCGTAGGAATTGCAATGAGCCCTCTTTTTTGTGTAAATTAATCGAAATCGGATAAGACAAATTTGGAAATTTAAAGACAGACAACTTTACATTTTTTAATTGCGAGCTTTTCGGTGACAAATATCCATTATTCGATGAAAAACTAAATTGCTAGTTGGGAAGTTAGCAATTTATTACTAAAATGAACTGCATGTCGATCGTAAATTGCAGGGGATTCCCCCCGCACAAATTAGGCGCCATTAAATGAACCATTTTTCATATATCGGAATGGGCATTATTTCGGATGTATCGCAAATAACTAAAAACAGAGATGGTCCGTTTGACGAGTGATAACCACATTTGCGTGTTTTTTAACAAACTCCCTCGGCGACGGTCGGAAATGATACGCGATGGAAATGAATAAACAATAATAATATTTCCAGACCGAGAAGACGATTAGAGACAAAAGAAGAAAAGTCAGAAATGAGCCCGGAAGAGGAACGTTCGCGGTATCGGCTAGACGGGTTTGGAATAATTCAACGCACGGATATTCGCAATTCGGAACGGGATTATGCGATAAATATTTAATTCGCTAGCAAGCCCGTCACATTTATCTAACATTGAACTTTGCGCACATGTCAGTGGTGAAATCGCTTCAACTGTCTTCTTACGCAACTCTGTTCCAAAACGTCACAGCTTAGCAGCCTTGCATCTACCTGAAAGTGCCAACCTAGCTCTTATGCATTTTGTCGCTCGCAAATGAAAATGACGTGCGTTTGCGCTTGACGTCTAAACTTTGTATTGACGGTTCGCAGTTCCGCTGTGTCCAATTCAGGTCGCCGTTTTAATCTTCCCGTTATAAGCTGAAAAGTAGGAAATCGGAGGTTTACTTTACTGACGACAGAACTCTAATTGAAGATTCGAAAAAAAGACGTGATTAATTACTCTGAACGCGACGATGCGGACAGAACGGAATGTCGCCCGCAATAACTCAGCGGCATATTTTCGCGGGCGTACGAAATATGATGAAAAATGTTTTCCGTGATTTCCAAATGGATTATTATTAAGAAGGGCTCTTACTGCTTCGATGTTCCCCCTTACCCATCACGTTATCCTACGTTTTGGTTATACGATCGGCTGAAACGCCATGCGCTGTTCGCCGTCGGAGTTTCTAGCTAGGTTTTCGACCAGCCTGATGGACCTTAAGATGCAGTCTTCCCGATTTAAAAAGATCTCAAAATCGCAACTACGGCGCGCCGGACAAATCATCAGAAATGTTAAATTGCATAATTTCGACGAAGAATTAACGACCCCGCTAAACGATATTAAACATTATCGAGAGGTGGCATTGCGTTTTTGCGACGGAACGACGTTGGGCATCCAGTTCTTCCGATTTATTTAAATAATTCATCTTGCTTATCGCATGTGTTCATTCTCGTTCATTGAAATTTATTGGCGTCATTTCCCGTTCATATTTGGGATTTGCCAACCAACAGTAGAAAAAAGCCAACATATTCCATAAAGAAAACAACCCAATTTCTGTTTTGAGGTTTTTTACAAAGTTATAGGCTCTGACATTTTAAAATTATACCGAAGATATAATTAAATAATCAAAAGGTAGTAATGTTTTCCGTTCCCCTTTTATACCAATGTTATCATCACTTCTCGACTAATATAGACCAAAAAAAGAAAACACACACACAAACAATGAAAAAAAAAAAAACGATGCAGACCTATCTAAAAGCCGTAAGCGAAAAATAAACTCAATCACGGCGGTAAAATTTTTCTTTTCATTTAAAAATTCCCATTTTACGTTGCATTCAGAAGTAAACATATTTATTTACCGGAAACAGTACTTACTATTTCCTTTTTTCTTTCATAAAATATTAACAATAATTTTTCCTTAAATTATGATCATTGAATGGCTAATCGCGCGAACCGCTTAATTTAATAAAGAAACGTAAAAATGCAGTGGTGGATCCACATGGGAGAAATAAGGCACATCCCTCCCAAAGAACCAAAATCTTGTTGGAAAAAATTTGTTACAACAGAAAAAATTTATATTTGCTTTATAAAAAATTTGTATAAATGTTATACCTGTGGAATTAATTATAACTAATATTTAATACTGTTTTCTAGTAAAACTATTAATGTTACGTTTTTATTCAATTTTAAACGCCATTGTCGTAGATCTTTTGCCTTTTTTATTTATTTTGCAATGTAAATAAAAATAGTTCAGTGAGAAATATATTTATTTTTTTTTATTTGCTTACAAACAAATAATTCGGGTCGGATTATTAACAAGAATAAAAAAGAAGTCTAATAAAAATATATTACCTTCCCATTCTTTCTGGTAATTTACTATCTAAATTATACACTACCAATTTAGTTTCAATTTTATAATTTCGTTTTATTTTTCACCTGAAAATAGTAATAATTAAATATTTTTAAAACATTTTTAAAACATTTTTAAAACCTTTTAAAGAAGTCGCTATTTGATTTTCTTTATGAAACAAGGTATTTCTCAAATCTACTATCTACCGTATAAGATATTACATGTTATATAATTCCCCTCCCCAAAAAAAAAAAATATCTCTCTGCATCCGCCCCTGAAAAATGTACTACCATAATGGTATTTTGAGCATTGTCGAATGTACACTTTCGGTAAAATTTTTTGGGAAAAGTACACCTAAACTACACGATCCTCTGTGCCATTTTCAGAAACCACAAAACAAAATAACCATGTCTTCCGCGCATTTTTCTTTTATTAATAAGCTCGGTAATTAGTCATCTCCGCCCGGATACGATAGGAAAGTAATCAGATTTTAGTTCGATATCGAAAACTGATAAGAGAATCAATAGCGGGGATGATGACGGAAAGGAAGACAAGGGCGCACGATATAAGGGACAGATTGTAGGAAGCCCAACAACAAATGAGTGAATAGAGAACAGAATGAGGTATTAGGATCGTAAATTGCGGTAGAGAGGAAAATAAGAAAAAGGACCAGGATGTCTAACAATCTAACGGAACAAAAATATAACTTACTTTTAAAAAATTGAAATAATTAAAAAAAGGCAAAATCTAAGAAAATATTATCTTAAAGAAAAGAAACCTTAAAATTGTAATTATTTTTACGCAAATGCCCAACTAAGAACGTTTAAATATAAATTTATGTTTAATAATAATAATAATAATAATAATAATAACAATAATAAATGATGATAATATAGGGCCGATGAATTGAAAAAGATAGAAAATGAATAAAATCGTTTAAAACCCTATTTAAAAAGTGTATAGCGCTTCCCAAAAAAAAATGTGGGGACAGGGAAAAAAATGTTTTTTTTTTTGTTTTTTTTTATAGCTCTCCTCTCTTTCTCCGTTTAGCCGTTAAAGAACTACAGAAATATGAGTAAAAAGAAACGATCATGTTCCTTCTGTGTTATTGTAGAAAGTCAAAATTAAAAACAATTACAATAAAGCGAAACTCTTTTGAAGAGCTAACAATATCAAAAAGAACCGGTCGAAATTTTCAGATGTCGCCACGATAAAACTGGTAAAAGAAATAGTTCGTAGCATGTTTTTCCTTTGTACGACTCATTTTAATCGATTTGACTTGTTCGTATTTACATGTGTATTCTTCACCATTCATCAGTGGGTTTGTTATAGGCGCAGGTTCAGTAAAAGAAATTTTAGATGGGATTTAAATTTGACTGAACTGATATACTTCTCGACAATTTTTAAATCTGCTGACGAACGTAATACTTTCGAGCGGTCATCGTTTCTGAGAGTAATCCGCGTTTCGTATTTTTTGGGTCATTCTGTTACGCTTAGTCCTTCGCAAACCAACAGGCAGAATCGTATTTAACAACTGTTCAAAAAATAAATAAAAAATAAAAAATAAAAAAAAAATAATAGAAAAACGTTTTTTCCGACTGGAGACTAGAGCTTACCTGCGCAACCAGTAATTTTCGTTAATTCATTCGTAAGACTTCGTAAAAAGATGTTTCGCCAAGTTCTTATACCTCTGGTTAACTATAGCTTGTTTAAATTTCGATCTTTTTTTTCTTTTTTGACTTTTTTGAACTATAATCTGTTTTTCGTTCGCGATTAAAACAATTTATTATTTTATTCAATACCTTCGTAAAATATACGTAAGAGATGCTTATCTAGAATTTTTATCTTTTCCACAATTTCGAGTAACAACAAATTAAATATAATGTACCAGTTAATAAAAATAATGAAAATCATAAACATTTTAAGAATAAACATTAAATAAAAAACGTTAGACATTTGGAAATACTCTGTCGGAAATATAAAAAGAAATGATGATTTCTACCGTTCAATTATGTTCTCTAGTGTTTTAGACGGATTCTTTACTCAAAATGTTTCTAGCTCTTTTTTATTTTATATTTATTCTCGAACGTTTAGTTTTGTAATTTCCAATACTTTTATTGACAGATTAAAGTTCCCCTTACATTTCCACATTTCGTGGTACGTTACGAACTCATATACGTTTTTAAATTCTTTTACACACGTATTTGCGTTACGGAAACGTGAGCTTTGTTTTCTCCTACTCGCTTTTCACAGTTGAATTTTCCTTTTTCAACTTCTATTTTAGTAAAATATCTGCTGTACACATGTTTCCAAAATTTTCTTTTTTACAATTAAGTTTAACAAAGCGTTTACGTTTTATCTAATTTCTTTAACAGAACGCCAGTGGTATCTTGAAGTCTTCCACTTACTCAATATTGATATCTATTTTATTTAATATCTGCTTCCACTATTCAGTTCACAAGTATGCTAGAGAACAACCAAACAAGATGTAGCAGATGAAGAATGTGTGTAGGGCTTTGATCGTGTCGGTGATTATTTCGAACTTTTCAATTCTAGAAAAGTTATAAAACTATTTCAGTATACGTTCAGAAATGGAACTGAAAAATGAGCAGACCCGTTCACTATTTACATTTTTGATCTGCTAATTTTTTATTCCGCCTATATTTCATTTTGTTTAAAAATCTTATTATTTAAGCAGATAAAAAAAAAAAAAAAAAAAAAAGATACTCCAGCATACACGAATGTGATGCTAAAACTAGTTATGATCCATTCCATACGGATTCAACGAGCAAAAAAAAAAGTCGATCGCTTCGAATTTTTTTTAAACTTTCGAGTGGTAATTTACATTTGATTTCAGGAGACATGTATTTTTATTCGAAAAACATTTTTGGTTCTCTGCAGCGCGATATCAAAATTTACATCGGAAAAGCTTTATTTCGAAAATGAAAATTCTCATTTTTTTTAAATGGCCGTAATTTTGACCCAAATTATTATATTGGACGAGTTTTTTTTTCTTCAAAATGTACGAAATTTTATCAGCCTTTACTTGTTTTTTTTTTTTTTAAATTTTTATTTACCTAAAAACTTTTTCAGATAAATTGGAAAATACGAAAAAAGTGATTTCTTTTCGAAACTGAATATCTCAAAAAGGCCATCTTCGATTTGCACGAATTATGAACATGTTTTTCAAGACCAAATGATCTATCTTTCCAGCAAATAGCAATGTGCCATTTTGCCCCGTTCCGGAGATACGGGTTTGCAAAGAAAATTACTATTTCTGCATACTTAAAGCATGCGCTATATATAAGTTTATATCGTAATGTTTAGATCATATAAACATGGATAAACCATTTCTTAACGAAGAATTATGCGAAGAAATCAATATTAATTGACTTTCTACTGAAGCTGAATTAAAATAATGTACACTTTTTATTCAGTAATTTTTAATTAGAGTAATTTACACATGTGAAATCAATATAATAGGGGGCCCGTTATTTTGTCGACAGCCATAATGTATAATAATCAGATATATTAATTGACAGTCAACACTAATCCATTCTTGTTTGTTGGTTTTTCTCGTTGAACTTTCCTTATTCACGGTTTCTTAGTCTTTCGGATAACTCGCCAAATATAACTGTCACGAATGCCGTGAATTGACCCTAACTTTTTTCCATTCTTCAGCCTTTCGCATATCGAAATTTTTGGAGTTCTTCAGCATTCAAAAGTATTATCCTTATTGTACTAGTATACTTATTTATATGTTTCACAAAATCTTCAGCATTGATAATAACCAGTTATGGGTTGTAACGTAATGTAATAATCCGCAGATGCCATCACACGCTCCTTTTCCGTTTCCAGTTATAGAAAAAACCCGTTTTGCTTCATGGAACCCATTTCCAAATTCAAAAAATTGAAATCTATTCTTGAAATGAGCAATAGCACCATGCAATTTAACGGTGATAGCATTTTTCTTATCTATTCTAGTACACAGCCGGCGTAAATAAACACGCATTGCGTACTTAGCAAGAATATTGAATGTGGTTTATGACATTTAATTCTGAAATTTGAAGGTAATTGTTTGCAATAACAATGCTGGGGTTTACACATATCGCATATAGGGGACATACGCATGACAAAATAGCCATTTTTTTTTGCAAACCTGTATCTCCGGAAACGGGGCAAAATGGTGCATTACTATTTGGCGGAAAAATAGCTCATTTAGCTATGAAAAACATATTCAAAATTCGTACAAATCGAAAATGGTCTTTTTGAGATATACAATTTCGAAAAGAAATTACTTTTTTCGGGTTTTCCAATTTATCTCAAAAAATTTTTAAGTAATTAAAATTCGAAAAACATCAGGTAAAAAGTGATAAAATTTCCTACATTTTGAAAAAAAAGCTCGTCCCGATACGATAATTTAGGTCACAATTACGGGTATTTAAAAAAAATATGAATTTTCATTTTCGAAATAAAACTTTCACGATGTAAATTTTGATATCGTGCTCTCCAAAAACGTTTTTGGAGGGGGTAAAAAATACGCGTCCCCTGAAATTTAACACAGATTACGATTTAAAAGTTTTATCGATTTTTTTTGCTCATTGAATCCGTATAAAATGAACCTTTGTCGGTAGCTACATATTTCCAGAAAAGAAAAAAGAAAAAAACTAAGAAAAATATTTATGCGCTAGATTCACGACAACACTATAAGTACCGAAAAACCAATTTAGCTTTTTCGAAACTTATTTTTACACCTGTTTAAACGTGGTTTTTTTTTGGGGAGGAGGGGTGACCAACCAAGAGCAGCTACCTAGGACAATTAAACTGTATTAGAGATTAAATTTTAATCCGGTCAGAAATCGTTTAATCGTTATGTATATAATAAAACGGGACAGTGAAATTGCCGGATTTTTATAATTTATCATCATTTAAACATGCAGCATTTAGAGTAAATGTTGTAACGTTCAACGTCTTTAAAATAACGGCGAATTTCAGAATTCCAACATCCCGCTGATTTACTTTTAGATATTTGATTTTTCATCAATCTTTGCAGTGGTCCAAATTAAATTTTCAACTCGCGGTACTATTTAAATTCAGCCGAATTAGGAGGAAACGCTTTTAACGTTAAGAAGATTGCAATTTTAAACATTTCTGAGAAAACACAGTAAAACATGCTTTTCAAAGTGCGCTTTTTCGGCGAATTTAGGCAGATTTCCTCGACTGAAGATTGCGTTGTTAAAATTTTAACCGGCCAGGGCGAAACTTAAGATAACCCCCCCCCCCCCGTTCGTTAGCAACGTTTTGATAATTACCGGTTATAATTTTTATAAATGAGCGCCGGATACATAATGAATGAAAAAAAGGTGCAACGGCAAACGTGTACCATTGCAAAATTCACAAGGGCAGAAGGATTTGGCAGTAATTTCGAAGTTCAGAACAATTTTCTTTTGCAAGTTATTATTATAATTTGATTAATTGCCAAAAGGTCAAAAGTCTGAGGGGAAATTATTTGAGGCGGCCGCGCACTTTTATGTCAAGGATTTCTCAGGACGCTTCCCTTTAACCAGACACGTCTAATGTACGGGAACACTGGTAACATTATAGAATGAAGACTAATTCGCTAAAGGTTCGTGCAGGTAATTACCGACCTACTTTATAACATTTATAACATGTTCTTCGTACGGCTAATTTTATTACCACCACCCGTCAAATGATTGACGATACAACGCTACACCATTGTTCGCTTATTTCTTTTATTTCCTTTAATTTTTTTCTTTTTTTTTGTATCGTTATCGTCGGAACAACTTAAAATGATAATAACAATACTAATACTAATACTAATACTTACTAATACTAATAATAACAATACTAATAATAATAATAATAATAATGATAATAATAATAATAATAATAATAATAATAATAATAATAATAATAATGATAATAATGATAGTAATAATAATGGCAAAGGAGAATAAAACTAATAACAATTTTTGTAAAGAGAATTATTTATTAGGAATCTTTTTTTCACGGAACATCTTGTTACTGTAATTTCTTTTAAATCGAAAATATTTCTTTACTAAAAAAAGAAAGAAACAAAAAATACATTTGCATTTTTTTTTACGCTATTAAAAAACGTTAAAAACGTAATGGCGTACATTTACTTTGGTTAATTTTTTAAAAAATCCAATAATCTGACAAAACAAAGAATCTTGAATCGTTTACATATTGTTACGATTTGAAGGGTTTTCTCTGTCCCTTTTACGGGAAGCCAATGCTACGACTGTTGAATTTCACTGTTCTTTGTTTGCGGGCGCCAGTGGCAACTCACGGCTTGCCACTACCGGTATAACTCTGCCGAGCAGAGCGTCAAGCTTTTAAGAAAAGAAATTTGCCGATAAAAAAAAATATGAAGGAAAAGAAATATAAACTGAAACCCGCCGATGAAAGGCGGTCACCTCTCTGAAAGGAGATACCACGGTCGCGCAACGCGTGTCCAATAAAAATTTTAAACAGGCAAATCACGTGTATTTCAAAAAAAAAAAAAATACCAATTAAACGACACAGGTAACCGGAAAACTCCGGTATTGACTAGAACTTAAAAACTTCGACTAAATACATATTTTATGAAAGGCACAGCTCGACAAAACGGTAAGACGACTAGACAAATTTCTTGCTGCTCTCGACGACAACTAGCTACGAACATAATTAAACGGTAACTAGTATTAGCCTTTATCTAACTAAGTCGGCTCGATATTTTATTCTAAACTAACGCGCTATATTAGCGAAATCCTTATCAATTAATAACTCATAGCCGCTATCTGATCTTCACACACGGCTCACGCGGCCGACAGACACTATCCTGTTTTGTCGTAGACCGCACATACCAGGACACTTGCACAACCCCTTAACACTTCCCGAGCCGAGAAATTCGACAAAAATATCGCAAATTACCTATTCGGTCGTGTAAATATCCCGGCCGTATTCTCTGACGACGATGAATAATAGAATTGATGCCGAGAGGAGATCGAAAATTAATGATTTTAATCGAATCCGTATCAATATTAAACAAAATTATTTGTACACGCATTTTTAAGATTTATAATTCGGCGCAATGCGGAACGAGTTTCCTTTTTTTTTCTTTTCAAAGAATGCTTTATTAGATTTTCGTTAATCGTGCGTGCGCATCTCCTTTTTCTTTTCAAAAAGTTTTACAAATTCCCGCGCAGATATGTTATCTCTTTGTTAAAAAAAAAAAACAGAAAAAAAAAATGATCCGTCACTATATCGAAACGCACCAGAAAAATAATTCGCTTTTTAAAAAGAGTTGAAATAAACCGGGTGGTAAAAATCTATTTTCTGAAACTTCAAAAGCCTCAGGGATGAAAGACAACATCGAAATACCCATGTGTGCGTCAAAATGCTGCAATGCAGCGACCAATTCGATATCTACGTCTGCAATTCAAATTTTTCTTCACGATAACCGGTTATCTAAGGTTCTTCGGGCTCGTGTGTAGCCACCGGTGGAATTAAATTCTCCTTTCGCTAAAATTAATACTCATGTTTTTCCCCTCGTATTCTGAATGATGACAAAAAAAAAAAGAAAAAAGAAAATTAAAACAAGAAAGGACACTTTAAAATGTATATATTTAGTTCTTAAACACATTTCGAACGCATTCAGAATCTCTTCAACTAGGAGAAAAGTTATTCCAGGAAAGTGCGGACAACAACTTTGAAGTAAGAGTCATCGGAGGGGATTGCGGGTGGGGGGGGGGGTATTGCGAGTAAACTAGAGGGAATTTTTACTAACTTTGTGATTTCTTAAAAGGACACGTAATGTTTTCAGTCTCTAGGACGACGTTCGGTGAAAGATGTTCCGGTGCAGTAGGGAAAAAAATGTTTTTTCCATGTTTACTAGAACGTTCGGGAAGTAATCATTTCATTAGCGTTACTTTAGGGGCATATTTCTGTTCTGGAAAACTGGCGACAGGTAATCACCGATTATTTTTCTAACCTTCTTAACGGTTTCTTAAAAGTAGGTAATTGCAATTTTTAGATTGCGTGAGCGACGGACAGTCTACATCGACATCTCGTATCTGTGGCGAACTTGTAGTACAGACATTGAAATCCGATAGCAGATAATTTATCTCAGTAGCCTTCGGTAATTCGATGCGCAAAGTGGGATTAATCAAGTTTTTATACGTCAGAAAAAAGCTGTTAAAATGCTCTCCGATATCCTGTTCGCGATCTATAAATAATAACAGCCAATCGCGATTTTGTCCCGGAATAGCGAACTGTTCGACGTAACGCTACGCACTGGGCCTGTTATTTTCCCCTCGAGTATTGATGAGAGCCGATGCTAATGCCATTTTTCTTCCCTTAATCACTGCGGTTTTATTTTCAATTTTAACATTTTTCTCGTCATCGCGCGGAGTTGATGTCTCCGCGGCATCCATTTTTCTCTCGAGCAACGACCGATATATAATGATACGGGAAAATTCAACGTTTCCTCGGTGACTTAAATTTAGCTGTTACGCCTAGCTCCGGTCAGCCTGTTCGTTAAAGTAGTTGGTAATTTGCTCTTTTTACGTTTAATTTCAATCCTGATCACCGGCTATTAGGAGCCGGTTAATTTGTTTCTGGACCACGTTAGTAACCCCGTCGTCCGAGTACCCGGTCCCTAATGAAGAACTCTGCTACTATTTTCAGGACCCTTATCTTCGTGTCACGATAGCGTGTGGCTCGCGGTCGGTATTTTTTCGGAGCGGAAATTAATTTCATCCGATCTAGAGGTAACTCTTTCCCTATCCGTAAATTTTTGTGATTTTGCTTGACTGAATATAATTTTCATCCAACTTTTCCCGATTATCTCCAGATACACCGTCGGCAACTGTAGGTTTACTACCCTCGTTGGTTTTCGGTGCATATTCGTACGAGCAAATAAGCATCAATCACTGTACTCCTAGTGCACAGTTGTGCACAATACAATGTATAAATGCAAGTTCAATTACGATAAAGTAGTACATCACTTGATGAAGCTAATAACATCTCTGCGTTATGCAAGGTAATCATCGCATTTCCCAATGCTGTTGATAGTTTCCTATAATTCACGCGGATTCATTGATCGTAATACAGAACGACTTAGAAATTGAATGAAGATCGATATAACTTTAGAATAAACCCTAAATCATTCACATAAATCGCAATAAGGTATAACCTTCGGATAACCGCTCACCGTAGAAACAAAGAAATATATATATGCGTAATATAGAGGTGGTAGACTAGTGTAAAGGTGGTCACTCCCAGCTTTACCCAATCTGAAATATATGTCAGATGTAGTTTTTAGACTAGCGATGTTACGAATGTTCGCATTTGTATTCGCGTATGCGAATAATTCGCAATTATTTTTAACATTCGCATCAAACGATGCGAATATTTTGCGAATGTGCAAGTTACTACATATTCTTACGAATTCCTTATTTACAATTTTGACGTTTTTGGATCCACGGTACAAGCATAAATTCTTTAATGATATTGTAAAGGACAGAGCAAATGCTGACGTTGTCGCACTCGCATTAAAACTGTCTAATCGAAATCGGGATTCTTCAACTTCAACGTCCGGTACTAAAAGGCCGGGGGAAGAATCAACACATAATATCAATGAGCCTTCAACAAGTTCCGATTGTTCTGCTAAAAGTCTCATTAGCAATCTAGCTGGAATTCTGGAGTCAAGGCTCCGATTTAAAATTTGGGGGTAGTAGAGACACGCAAGAACATGAAATTAAAGCACAATTGAAGATATATCATCTCAAAGAAAAATGAACCTTCCTCGATGAAAACCCTCTGGACTGGTGGAGAACTAAATTGAAATACGACAAGTTGTCAGATCTTGCTCGCAAGTATCTCAGCGTTCCTCCAGCCAGCGTTCTATGTGAGCAATTATTTAGTGCAGCCGTCCTTATATAGGAGCCACTCAGAAATCGCCTTACCGGAAAAAACTAGCTAAATTACTATTTATAAGAAGAAAAAAGCCAACCAACTCTTGCAAAAAATCTCGATCGAATTTTTTGTCTTTTTTTATTCCCTTTCCAACCCTTATCTGTCGGAATCGACCTCGGAAGACATTTATGAAAAAAAGTATATTTGCCGCAAAATCGGGAGTAAATAACCGATATTACACAAGTTCGGAATTATTTGTCCGACATTCATCATTATGCAAAGGTAAATTACGCTTATATTCTTAATCGAGGGCGTACGTACTTAGCGTATAATATATTACAGGCTGACCGAGCTTGTTCTTCATGCTCAGTAGCTGCGCAATATCGTCTTATAAACTGTCCGCTCCTGCAAATGACCCGATTAAATGTATATCAAGTCATCAGATAAGCGTGCCTTCGAACAATTCGAGGCAAGACAAATGGGCCGTCGATTGATCATAGGACGACAAAACGGATTTCATGTTCGTCAACGCCTACTTTCTGCAACGCCACACAGTATCACCGAGATTAATCATCGACGCGCGACACAATACTGAAATCAAACTCAAATGAAACATTTACAACGTTGTATAATTATAATTGCGTTAGACAAATAACGTAATCTTCGAAAGATTAATTAGCGTTCCGAGAACAACGGTGCAAAAGGTAAATCTAATGACAGTTGAAAGCGCCTGCCAGAATCATTAAACCGTGACGATGTAACCGTTTTAATCCTTTCTTCTCTTTTTCTCTTTTTCTTTTTGTTTTTCAGACAGAACAGATCAGAAAAGTTAATTTCAGGTTTCTCTGGTTTTCCTTTATAAATGAAATAAACTCTTGAATATTTACACACACATACACAAACGTAGTTACAGACTATACGCGTGCTCTTTGTTAATTCGTTAATAAGAAAGAACAATGTGAGTAAAATTGAATACAGATGAGCTAAAATCGTTCATATCTCTCATGTGAAAGGGGCGGGGGGACGTTTTAAAACCGAATGCAATGATTATCATCTAAAACTCTGACGGAAATCTAAATCGCAAACATTCCGCTTTTTTCCTCTAACCACGATATCGTAGCAGCCAATGGAACATTTACTGAATCGAACATTTTCAATTAAACTTTCGATTTCTCCAAGTTATGTGGTTAAATGTTTAATTTCTACGATGATGGTTGGTGTAACCCTTCCGAAACGTCAAGTAAATATATACTTCTTTAACACAGTTGTGTCCAACTTCTGTAAATTCGTCGAGTTAATCGTTTTCGTTATGTCTTCCTTGATAGTCGCTTTTACGGAACGCATCAGGTATCTTCCCTTTTATTAGGCTAAACTAGCTAAAACTCTGTCACTAACTAAACCTGATGATTTGCACATTCTTATTTTTTTTTGTACAAATGTCCGTTATTCGTTCTAAATTTGACTACTGTTTTATCATCTATGGCTGTGTCATCCAAGTTCCGACTCTCTAAATTAGATGCAATCCAAAATTCTCGTCTTTAACTATGTCTCGGTACGCTTAAATGCAATTGAATTTAATGTCGCTCACAACCTCTGCTTTAATTTAAATTCCTACCTCTCGATCTCCAAGTATTTTACTTCCAATCTTACCTCTTATATATTTGCCTCGCTCTTAATTCATTTTGGCCGCACGCAGTTCCCTTTAACAATCACCTCTACTTTTCGTTTAACTTCGCCGATCTGTGCCGTTTTGCTGAAGTTTTTATTTCATCATTGCCTCCAAAACTCCTTACGCAAACCGTAGTTAAGCAGGAATTCTATGGTACACCATCAATTCTCTGTTCACTTTTCATGCAACCATTTTTACTGATGGTTCGAGAAGGTCTATCGCGCAGCTTCTTTTATCCTCTCAGATTTTAACATAAATCTTTTCAGTTTTTTTCTTCTGATATTCACAACTACGATCTGTTGACTCTAATCGCCTTTCTTTCCAATATTCGATTTATTCCGATTATAAATTCTTGCAGGTTTTCTATTCGGCGTATACGTTCACAATCATACCTACTCTCTACAGTCCGCAATCGATTCATAATGATTTACTATAGGTTTCAACTGATTCGAGTAGGTCTGATAATGAAGCGACTGATTCTTTGGCTCGGTCTGCTGCTTCATTCTGCTCCTTTTGTTAAAAAATCCCATCTCTTAACCTACTTCAGATATTAATTAGACATTTTTCTACTGTCCGTTCAATCCATTCTTCTTATCTCCACTTGTTTCCCTCACTTTGTTGTTACGTTGTTGTCTCCACTGTCCGTATTCTATACAAAAAATTTCCTGTTTTCGCTTTTTATTCCTCTTCACATTGTCGTCTCCGTTTAAATTATGTAGTTTTTTGATTATCACTTATGTTTACGAAGTGTTCATCTCTTCCTGCAAAATGCTCTGTTTACACAAGCATGGGCTTTCTACTACTTATGTCCTGTCCTTTTCCTCAGTCATCATACCTGTTATATCGACCGCTTTTATTAACGATATTTAATCGGATTAAAGTAAAACCGATTCTTTTTTTTCCTAATTGCTTCTGGAACACCGCGAAAGAAGATATTTAGATATTCGAACCATGAATGTCATCCTACATTAATCTTTATCAACATTTCTTTTCTTTGACAACTGAAGATACGACATTTTCAAAAACGATTCCATCACATCCGCATTCAAATTAAATGTTTGTTATTTACGTTTATGATTGTTCATTATTATAGATATACACCTATATGTGTATATATGCAAATGATTCTCCTTTTTTTTTTTTGCAACCATTACCTCTTTTTTGTCGGAATGAGTTAAAATTGTTTACCTCTTTAATTCAGTACGGTAATTATGCACTATTCGTAACTGCACTGGTTTAATTAACCAAGTAGATTTGAATAAGCAGCGGCAGAATCTTAATTAAGCTACATAGCTATTTCTTTAGACTTACATACAGCTTAATTAAGATTCCGCTGCTGCTTGCTTAAATCAATCACGTTGATTGCATCACTAAAGTTACAAATAATACAACATTTCTGCGCCGGATTAAAACGGCTGAAAAACTTTACCTATAATGTATACTTTTAATGGTTATTCCTAAACTAACGAAATGCACTAAAGCGGAATTCGGTTCGCGGTGTTTTTCATTCCTTTTTTTCCCCAACGGGTACTATCCCGTAATCCTAAATTATTATTATTTTTGCGTGTGCCTATTTCACTATATTTTAATTTAAACACGTTTTCTATCCGGTAATCAATAAAGGCGGAAAACGCTTGCCACTTTTACAAAAGTTGAAAGCAAGACAAAAAAAATTGAAGTATTACGTTAAACATTGTGAAATAAAATCTATTTTTGGAAAAACAAAAATACCGATTTCGAAATTTACAACAAACATTTAATAAAAATGCGCTGAAAAGTAAATATAGTTATTCGATAAACCCCCCCCCCCCCCCCCGGTGTGATGAATAACAATTCTTAAACAACACTCATAACTTAATTAGAGTTTCGGTACACCAAATTCAAATTGCAAAAATAATTAAAAGCCGCATTAAATGTTTATTAAATTTTTTCCAGATATTGTAATTTTATTTTAATGACTACTCTAATAAATATTAATCAATTGCATAATATCGCCTTAAGATATAACTCTAAAATATATTGTTTTTTATCAGATAATTATTTTCTACTTTTTACCGCATTCCTATTACATTTTTATAGTAAATCTTCAAGTATCGATTATTTTTTCGAAACATTTTCATTTATTTATTTATTTTTCGAATTCGTTTTACGTTATTCCTTTTTTGTTGTTCACATAAATTATTTCCTTAATCGAAATATCAATTTTCTTTAATATAAATTTCTTTTTTTATTCTTTAAAATTTAAGAAAAATGTGGCTTCTTAATTTCGTTTTGCTTGTGCAACAGTACATGTGATTTTACGTAGACTAAATTCCATTTCTTATTGGGGTGAAAAATCATGATTGACCACTGATATATATATATATATAGATATATACAATTTTTGCTCATATTATGAGATATTTATTTATTTATTACATTCTTGCGCCAATTTAATATTCAAAAAACGTTGAAGTTGTAATAACAATTGGTAGATATACCGTAAATTATTATTACTTTTTTTTTTCGAAGAAAGATATCGTCAATTACCTATTCTCTAAAATCTCTTATCTGGTGGTCCAGAGGAGGTGTTTCATGGCGAGATTCGAAAGATTCAGATTTATATGTATACATACGCGTATACGCATACACATTATATCGGTTTGTATGACGAATATGCTCTTGAGGGCACATTTGATAAAATCAGACTATCGCTAATTTTACTGCTCAATAGCATACAGATTGTACGACCAACGGATGCAGTCGCTTATAATTTAACCAGCCGTATATTTAGCAATATACACATAAGCTCTCATATGTGCGTGGTCGTTTGCGCACGTAAGACTAAAAAAGCGCACACAGACACATCCTCAGTTATTACTCGCAGTGTCGTATGCTGCCCGGATGCCATTTTAATTTATGCTTATCATGTTTGTTAATGAGGAAATGGAAAAATTTCGCAATTCGCTTTTTTTCAGTAATCCCGCGAGTAAATTTCGCTGCTGCCCCATAATTCAACCGCGACTTCCACAAATATTTGTAATTTATAGCCTACTTTGATCGCGTCGAGCTCCACCGCTCGACCCTTTGCGGTACATAATGGAAATCCTTTTCAACGTTTCACTGCTGCTTCTAATGTGGAAGCGATGATTTTTATCCATGCCTGGTCGACTTTTTATGCAAGACATTTTCCGGGCGACAGTGCGAGAACAATTTAATATATTTCGTTTGCCGTCTAGGACATACATTCAACTGGAACTAGTAAACCATCTCAGCGGATACACCGGTAATAATAGTGTTGCCCTGAGAAGGGAGAAAACGTTATAAAATTAATGCGTTTTAGCGGCAACAGTTTTTATTACCATTTAGACGTTTAAATAACAAATTAACCCGCTGGCTCGTACAGTAAATAAACCATTAATGACTCCGTTTTGGCATCGTAAAAATTATAAAAATACAATTTCTTTTCCGTTCAATTAGAATAAATTTTATTTTGCTAAATCGTTTGCGTCTCTTTGTTTCTCCATTCGCATCCTTCCCTTTTTTCTTTAACTACCGATTGAACCTCATAATCTCTTGTAGCACGAACGTCCCGACAACATAACCATCTTCCATCCATTGGATCATCGCGATAGTCTAGTTGCTAGAGCGCTCGGCTTCCGTTACGGAAGTCTCGGGGTCGATCCCGGGTGTCAGAAGAAATTATTACGAAACATGAAATTAAATACCCGCTAATGGTCACGAGGAAGGCAATGGCAAACTAGTATACCATCATATGCGGGCTAGTTCGTACACTGCAGACGCACACGGAACTATCGATAAATCAAACGATTACTAATCAGTTCCGAATGTAGTCTCGCCTGTGTACACATTCGTACTGCATATAAACAATTGCTTAGTGTAGTAGTAGTAAGTCCCATATATCCTTGATAGAGTATCATGGATTTGTGAAGTTAAGCTTTTCATATTATACTAAGCCTAATGGATCTAAGGAGAATACTGGGTCCAGTTCCATTCTCTCAGCCGCCTTCACTCTTTCCCCCAGAAAAAGACAATGATAGATTAAAATTTTAAAAACAAAAAAACACCAGCCAGTTACGGACATTTAATTCCCATCTTCACGGTGTATATTAAAACAAGTGAAATTAAAACTAACAATAATAAATTCGTCAACAATTGATAAAACATATATAGTCAACGTTAATTAACGATGTTCTTTTTTTTTTGGAAACGTAATAAATAGATAAAAATATAACAAAATACGCGATAATCAACTTAAAATACAAAATTTCAAAATAAAAAACTACGCGTCGATCGAAAACTAACGTCGTTAGAAGTGAAACTTTTTATGGAATGCAAGAACTGTCAAAGAGGAAACAAAAAAAGTGCACTGAAGTAAAAAAAAAAAAGTGCATTTAAAACCAAAAAAAAAAAAAAAAGTGATTTGTTAAATCAGTAACGATCTGCAGATAATCTCGAATTAAACACTGCGCAGGTTTGTTTTCTTTTTTGCCTACCCTGGGCGCGCTAGCGGCTTTGACCCAATAACATGTTAAATTTTTTTTTTTTTTTTTTTTTTTTAAACCTGGCCTAGTTGTAAATACCATTTGGCCACTAACTATTCATTAAATTAAATCATTCTATTTCTTTTTGGCCGCCGCTGGGAATCGAACTCTTGACCACTATCTCAACGATCAAGAGGTCACGCCACTAGGCTATCGCGACGGCCAACATGTTAAATTAAAAGACAAAACTAAATAGCCGAGTGGTCACAAAGGGAAAAAACAAAGGACAGCAGCAACGGAATAACTGAAGGCAATGGGAAGGAGAGGATTATCTGTGTACTTGTGAATCTAATAAATCTCAGCAAAGTCTAAACATTTATTGTCTTTAATAATTTTTTACAATTTAAGGGGAAAAAAAATAAAAAAAATATACCGTTAAGTACTCATCTGTGTGTAATACGTTTCTCTAAAATTAAAATGGTGTTTTTGTGTTGTTAAAATTCTAATATGTCATTGTGTTTAATAAGTGTGTGATTTTATTTTATGTTACATTTATCAACTGGTACAACTATTGCCCATTTCCATCGAACAGTCACGTGGTTTTAAGCGGAGAGCTGTTTCATTCGTTGTATGTCTTAATTTACATGTAAATCCGCGGTTTATTTAATTTCCCGCGCTCCCTAAAAATAATGTGACACTTCTGACTATCGTTCGTTAGAATTCGCGTCCACCCATAAGCCTCTTTTTTTAACAGTTTTTCGCATACCTCAAGCGTGTACAGCAAACCCGGAATAATTATAATTTTAATAACGATGAATAATTTTCGTTGTTTGCTTTCTTTTTTTGAATATCGAAAAATTAATAACTTTTTCGAAAAAAAAAAAACGGAATTATTAAAAAATAGACGATATTTACACACTTAATTCTATGTAAAGTATTCCGTGTCTTGACTTTTACTCTTATTAAAATATTCATTAAATAACCTGCAAGGAGAAAAAAAATAAAACAAAAAGAAACTGCATTTAAAAAATCTATAAAGTGGTTGATTGTCCGCCAACAAAAATATTTATTAAAGAATTTTAATCTAAATTAAGATCATCATCATCATCATCATCATTTGCTATCAATCCATAGATAGTTTTGTAGCATTATATCACTGTTCCCTTTTTTTCTGATAATCTCTTCAATTCCACGTAGTTATTACACTCCAGGTCGTCCACAGTCTGCTTCAGATATTCGTAGCGAGGTTTCTCCCTTTGGGTTTTTTTTTTTTCACATAACACTCCTTCTATTATAGCTTTCATCAGTTCATCGTGCCCCTTGACATCTATACTACCAGTTAGCCTTCTGATGATTGTTTTTAGAAGGTGACTGTCGTTTGTTTAGGCTCTTCCTAATTCTTGTTTAGTAATTTTGTCTGTCCATCTGATCTTCATCATTTTCTTTAGACACCGCATTTCAAAAGCATTCCAGTTTTGCTTATTTCTGATTGATAGAGTCCACGTTTACGTAGACATACAATGGCACGCTTCAAACGAAACATTCCGGGAATTTTCTTCTTTTGTCTATTGGTATTGCTTTTGAAGTCCGCGTAGCTTTCTTCAAATTAAAAGCTGCTTTTGCCCGTGTTATTCTCGCTTTTATATCCCTTTCACTTCTTCCGTCTCGGGTTAAAATACCTGCCGAGGGTATGGGCAAATTCATTGACTTCTTGGTTAAGATGTTTACATAATTATGTCGAAATTTTAATTTACGCGCAATACACATTCTCACGCCGCACCAAACATACTTCTGTTTGCGCACGAATATTCTAATATAGTCATTTTTTTAAATTTTCACCCTTTTCATTGAGTCGAATTTTTCGTGCGCGCCTAAATTCCTCCAGCAGCGCGCTGCGAGAGCTTTTATTAAAAGCCTTTAACGTTATCAGCCTTTTAATTTCACCCGTTTTATTTCTAAAATTTAATTTGAATTTCTTATCTCGACAGTTTTCTCCTTTACACCACGATAGGTGAGAATTGAACTGTTTTCCAAAAAAACACCTTTTTCTTTATGAGAAAACCGACGACCGGTTAACATTATTTATTAACCCTTTCGTGGGCGGAATTTTTTCGTAAATAATAAAGAGAGAAAAAAAAGAGATCGCACGAAAAATCCTTTAAAACACCTCCATCGTTACTGTTCAATCCGAATTTTTCTGCTATACATGTTCGTAAATTTATGACTAGTGGGAAGCGCGTTTCCTTGATTATTAATTATTTTGTTAAATTAATCATTTTTATCATAACTAAACTTTTCCCTTTCTAAATGAATTAACTAATTTGTGCTAGTAGAGGTCACCGAAATTCGTTATGGAACCGTTCGGTAAGAGGAAACTAATCTGCTTGTGATTTATTTCATTCCGTTTATTGTTAAAGTTTCATTAAGATGAATTTACGACCTCGTCTTATGTAACCAAATATCAGAATATATTTTGCGCCTTAATTTGTCCGACTAACAATAATATCTTTCGAGAAGCTAATCAAATCGGTCTACTTCACCTATAATTTGGCTAAATATCTTTACAGATCTCCTGGACGAAAAAGGTTACGAACGAGAAAGTCCTAAGAAGAATGCAGAAAAAATCGAAGCTACTGAGTTTGCTAAAAGAAAGAAAACCGAAATTAATTATTATTATCGTATGGTCTGATGCGGAAAGTTGTTTACAGCAGCACGTCTAAATTATGTATCCATTCGTGAATATCATTGAAACTGGGTGTTACATTATTAGAGGACCAAAATATGAGATTCTGCGCATTTTTCTGGAAAGAAAGCTGCCGGGCAAACGAAACCATCCGCAAAATTCGTGGACAAAGAACTTTTGGAGATGGTTTGACTGCTCGCCTGTTGCTAACGTTAACAGATGACAAAGCTATGTTCATCGGCAACCCTTTGGTGTTGGAGATGGCGGATGAAGAAGAATAATTTCTTTACAGAATGGAAAATTATAATACGAAAAATAAAGCTCATTAACATTATTTTCCCAATTATTTGATGAATCGGGTTTTTCACGAATAATATCATTTCAAGTATTTTAACGTCCGGTCGTGAATTATGTTTTTATTAAAACATTTAGTTTATCTTTTTTTTCTTTTTTTTTGGGGTTTTTACTTCGATCATTATTAAAATTATCCCTATGTAGCGCTCTTACTGTCCATTTTCCTAGTTTTTTCTCTTTTGTTTGCTTTTTTTGGATTGTTTCTGAGTAATCATACCATTTCAACATTAGCTCCTTAATGGTATGTTTTATTTCCTGCTATTTCCTTATATATAAACTGTTGATGATTTAATATAATAACTTCGATCCTTTTATAAATCCGTCTACTGGGCCAGCTTTTGTTGACGTACCCGAAAAAAAAAAAAAGAGAAAAAAAAAAGGAAGATGAAAAAAAAGTTTGCATTTTCTTAGTCAATCCGTTTTCACAAACGTACTCTTCGACGTTTCGTCCAATTGTTGAAGACTGTTGTAGAGATGAATCTGACAGATACGATCGGATACAGCGTTGAAGTAGTTTTGTCTGGGTTGCTCGGTCGGGAGATGGTTTCGAGTTTGCAGTTTCGCTGAAATAGTCTTAAGATTTTGTTTTGGATAATTTTAACTTGATGCCGGTTAGATACAGCCTTAGACTGAGATGCCGTATAATTAGGAAGGCGGAATGGATAATAACTTTGTTAAAGGCGTGACACGTAGTGGTACGCGTCCAACACCGCTACTATGAATATACTTTTTCTTTGAAACCGTGCTAGCTATACGTGTGTGGGCGCAGAAATTAATGGTTAGCAAAGTGTTTAAAATCAGCCCGGGTGTCAAGTTCTTCGTGCAGACATGGCTCTATACGTTCTAGAAGCTTGAATAAGTGAATTGGTCTGTAGTTCGTTGGGATGACGGTAATAGCTGTTTTCCACACAATGTGAAAAAGTAATTTAGGCGTAGGCTGTCATCGATGATGTCGCACAGGATGTAGGCGTGGTAAGGGCAGTAGAGCTTGTTTCAATTTGGATATGGTGGAATTAAGATCGGTTAATGTGATATAGATATTTTACGAATGTTATTTACATTATATTCTATTTCGGTATCCTCGTAATTGTAATAACTTTCAGTTCCTTTTTAGCTCGGTAATGTTTTAATTATTTTAATTATTAATTACGAAACTGATGACTGACAGGAACAAATCACACTAGTCATGAGCATAGAACGTTCGAGCAAACGCCCAGATGATCTTTTTAAAATTTTTAGAATCCTCTCATTATAGAAGACAGCGGTAAAACCATTCAAAATACTGACTAAAGAGACCATAAGCTACAAGAAAAAAGCTCAAATAAGTAGTAAATACGCTTGAAAAAAAAGAAAAGAAGTTTAAAAGTATGCACGAAGAGTGTGAAATGTGCAAAAAACCCGCTTTTTTAAATCTCCCTGTTAAATAAATATATCGAAAAAAAAATAAAATAATATATATATATACCTACATCTATTTACAGTCCTAATTAGTATTCTGAATTTCGCGCAATGAAACTTAAACATTTATGGTGGTATTTAAATTCCTATTTTAAAGGATTTATATTATCGGCCAAGGTGTCTAACCCATTTTAATGAAATTCATTTTTATTCGACATCGTAATCGGAATCATTTCTTTTAATTACATGTATATCGAATTCTTTTTATAATGAAATGCAATTGTGCTCGCGTGTTGTTTCATTCAGCGGCAATTTTTTTATTTTTAGCTTTTTAACCCATTCCGATACGTGTAAGAGTGTGTATTAATTTCAGAAATTGCAAATCATAGAGGAGCGATACTTGCGTGACGAAACTGGCATTTGAACTAATAAATTCACTTGCAGCATTTTTAATATTGTCAAAATTGTAAAATAAAACGCATACAGTCAAATCACAGCCAGCTACAGTGTGTAAAGTTTAGTGGTTTTCTTTATGTATGCCTTAATCCTTTTCCTTTTTTTTCTTTTTTTTTTGGGATCGGTTCGTTCGCATTTCCAAACGAGGATCATTAATTATACTAGGACAAAATATTCCATCTTTAAGCATATTATACGTAAATCGAAATAAAAACACTTACTTTTTTACCGATACAGCCATACGTGCAACGTTGCCACTACTAATACGAAGATCTATGGCGATTCGTATTTATTTAAATGTTACTAAACCAGGTCTATAGCTCTACTTATTTTTTTGAAATTTTAGCAAAAAAAATTAGTAAAAAAAAAAAAGTTTTGCTTTTTTTGATAACTGTCTTTTTAAGTTTACTTCAAAAACTTAATAAAAATGCGCTAAAAATTAAAAATAATTTTAAAGTCATACAGTAGTAGACTCTATACCGCTTAAAATTATGACTATTCCTCAACCAAGGTTCATACCTTAATTAGAGACTTGGCACAGCAATTAAAAAACCGTATTAAATGATACATTTTGTATAAGCCGAGGGTATTGAAAACATCAGGAATACTGAATGTGGTTTTTTAATTGTTCTAATTTGTGAATTTGATATGCCGAGACTCGTAAAAAGATATAGAAATAATATGATGCTTAAGAATAATCACCATAGAGCTCCATTTGGAAACGGATGTTACGAATGTTATATGTTCGATATTCGCGAATACGAATGCGAATGTTTGGGAAAGTCATTAAAACAGATTACTTTATTTAATCTACTAATAACTCGAAACATAGAAAAGATACTCTACGATATATTAAATAGTTTTGTTTCAATAATTAAATTTTAAAAGTGGCAAAATTATATTTTATAAATAGTAATTTAGCTAGTTCTTTTCCGGTGAGGCGATTTCTGAGTGGCTCCTATATAAGGATGGTTGCACTAAATAATTGCTCACATAGAACGCTGGCTGGAGGAGCGCTGAGATACTTGCGAGCAAGATCTGACAACTTGTCGTATTTCAATTTAGTTTTCCACCAGTCCAGAGGGTTTTCATCGAGGAAGGTTCATTTTTCTTTGAGATGATATATCTTCAATTGTGCTTTAATTTCATGTTCTTGTGTGTCTCCACTACCGCCAGATTTTAAATCAGAGCCTTCGTCTTCGCTTGAGGACTCCAGAATTCCGGCTAGATTGCTAATGAGACTTTTAGCAGAACAATCGGAACTTGTTGAAGGCTCATTGATATTATGTGTTGATTCGCTCGGCCTTTTAGTACCAGACGTTGAAGTTGAAGAATCCCGATTTCGATTAGACTGTTTTAATGCGAGTGCAACAACGTCAGCATTTACTCTGTCCTTCACAAATATCATTAAAGAATTTATGCTTGTACCATGGATCCAAAAACGTCAAAATTGTAAATAAGGAATTCGTAAGAATATGTATGTAGCGACTTGGACATTCGCAAAATATTCGCATCGTTTGATGCGAATGTTAATAATAAATCGTCACTTCGTTCATTCGCGACATTTGCAATCGTTAGCTTATCCACGAAATTCCGAAATTAATTTCTTTGTTGCTTCAGTGTTTGTGAGAGTTCCCCTGAATATTTCGTGTGAAGTATTTAAATGTAACGTAGAGCCGGTGCTGTGTACTATAAACGGGGACCATGTTCGCGAAGTGTAGTGTAATTTTCTTCGTATACCTTTTAATTAAACTGTCGGTACTGGAAACGGTGGTTTCCATGCAACGGCAGTGTCCTGATCAAAAACATAACCGGTCAGCTTATTGATTAAGGCAAGAGGAAAAGCTGCTGAATTAGCAATTTAATCCGGCGCTCATTTACAGTCGAGCAACAGACGCCGTTTGAATAGCAAATAGGGCGGCCCCCCTCGAGCGTTTTTTAGAAAAATTTCGCCGTTGTTTTCGATTTTATTTTTTTCGAATAAATGGAAAGTAGTTTTATTAAAAAGAAAATAACAGTTACGACATTTCTTTGTTCGCCAGAGCATCTTTCAACCGACTCGTTAGTGAGGAAAAATGTTTTTCATCATCCCTTCAGAATTCTAAATAAGCTGGAAAAATGTATAACTCAAACAAAACTGATCCTAATTAAGAATAATAAATAAAAGGTAAATTCTAATTATGGCACTTTGTGTATTTCGCAGTTTCTCGTACGAATGGATTTATATATATATATATATATATATATATATATATATAGATTTAGGCGAAAAAAAAAAAAAATAAATAAATAAACACCCGTTTGGAGGTTTTTTTTTTTTATTTTCGTAATTCACACGCGCGTCACGTTCAAAAAAATAATAATAACAAATGAAGTCGTTAAGAATAAAAGGTCGAACGGAATATTTAAAAAAAAAAAAAGAAAAAAAAATCTGCTGCTAAAATTTTATTTATTACGAATTCAAAATGTTGGTCGGATATTAAATTATGTAGGCGCGCAACTTTCACTTGTATTTAATAAACCTCTTTATTTTTTCACCAATTCCTGTTGAACAAGATTTGAAAAACAGATACATATTTTTTAATTTAAATGTTAGATATATAATACGAGTTTTTTATTTTTAATGTAAAATACATACTTCTTTTTCGCTAAGTAATCTGCAATTCGTGTATTTTTTCAACGAAAAATATTGTACGCATAACGAACGCACTGAAGTCAATGCTTTAATAACTAATCCGCTGCTCTATTAGTATAGTCTTTCATATGACTCCTTGCACAAATAGTCTCCGAACAGTAGTTGATCGTTATTTTTCGTATCTTCTTCTTCATCCGCCGTCTCCGTCTCGAAGGTTGGCGATCTACAATTGGAATTTATTTCTATCAACAGCTATTCGGAAAAGTTCTAATGAGGAACAGTTGAACCAGTTGTTAAGATTATCCATCCATGAAATTTGAAGGTCTACCTCTCGATCTCTTCCCAGCCACAATTTTACCCTCAAGTAGTATTTTTAGATATGATTTGATCCTCTTAAGATACGTCCAAATAGTATTGTAGTTTCCGTTTTTTGATGGCTCGTAGTAGTTCAAGGTTCTTTCCCAGTCTATTAAGTATTTCAATATTCTTTACTTTTTGCGTCCATGGTACTTTCAGGACACGTCGGTAGCAGTACATCTCAAAAGCGCTGATTTTTTTTCTTCTAATGTTGAGTCTAGTGTCCAGCACTCACAACTAAATATTAGTTTGGAGAAAACGTAGCATCTCAGGAGTCTGATTCTGAATTCCAGTTTCAGTTCTTGACGCGTGAATAGGTTCTTCATTCTTATTAGCGCTTCTCTCGCCTGCTCAATCCTGCTACGTATCTCACGTTTGGAAGTGCAATTTTCTTCAAGTATACTTCCCAGATATTTGATGCGTGGGACTTGTTCAATTTTTTCACCGTTTATTTTGATTGAGCATTTAATTGGCTTCTTCGAGAATACTATTGCTTTTGTCTTAGATGTGTTTATTTTTAAACCGTATGCAGCACTTTTTTCCACGATCTTATCTAAAATGCCCTGGAGTTCCTTATTACTGTCTGCCAATATTAATCTGTCATCAGCATATCGAAGGTTGTTCAAAATAACACCGTTAATTTTCAGTCCCCCATCATTTTCTTCAAGTGCCTCATGGAATATAGCCTCCGCATAAATATTAAAAAGAAGGGGAGACATGACACAGCCTTGACGTACTCCTTTCTTAATGGCTGCTTCTGCTGATAATGCGTTTTCTACACGGATTACGACTGTTTGATTCCGGTACAGATTACTAATTATCCTGAGATCATTCCTGTCTATAGGTATGTTCTTCAAAATCTTCATCAGTTTATCATGGTTCACGCAATCGAACGCTTTCTGGTAGTCAATAGCACATGCATAGACATCCACGTTGACATCTCGGCAGCGTTGTGTTATTGTACGTATTGCAAATAATGCTTCCCGAGTGCCCATTCCATTTCTAAAGCCAAACTGGGTATTACTTATTTGGTTTTCGCAACGCTTATATATTCGTGTATGAATTATCCGGAGAAAAGTTTTCAGGGCGTGTGACATCAAACTAATTAAACGGTAATCATCACATCGGCTCGCGTTACTCTTTTTTGGAATGGTTACAAAAGTTGATTTTATCCATTCTGCTGGTATACATCCTGTACTGTAGATCTTGTTGAAAGCTTTCGTCATTCTCTGTATACCGTTTTCACTATAATCAGCGATTACTTTCAGCATTTCTGCATGTATATCGTCTGGTCCGACTGCTTTTCCGTTTTTCTGTCTTTTAATGGCATACAGTACCTCTTCTTTAGTAATAGGTGGTCCTTCATCACAGAAATCGTGGTATTCTTCCGGAAGTAGACTGTTTCTGTTATCATCAAAAAGATTCTCGACGTATTGATTCCAGACTTCTAGCTTATCTTTTGTACCAATAACAGGTTTTGCCTTCGGACCTAGCAAGATGCCAGTATTTTGTTTGCGATGGGTACCTGCAACTTCTTTGACCTTCTTGTGAACGTTAAATAAATCCTGTTTATTCTGGTAACCTTCAATTTCAGTGCACTTTCCATTCCAGTATTCTTCTTTTGCTTCTCGACAAGATCTCCTGATTATATTGTTCAGACTCTTATATTCATCTGGGTTCTTCTTAACACTTCTTCGCTTCTCCATCAGTTTCAGTATTTCATCTGTCATCCATTTCTACTTTTTCATATTCTTGTCATAGCCAATGTTTTCCTTCTGGACATCTAGTATTATTTTGCTGATGTTATCGCAGCTGCTCGTCCTGTTTTCCTTTTGGAGTTCAATTTTCACGTTCATTATGTCTCCAATTTCGGATTTGAAAGTTTTACTCTTCAGTTTATTCACGTCTATTCTTCCTTTCCGTTCCTTCTTTATCTTGACGAATTTCCGCTCCACTTTTAGTTTCATGATGACTGGGTTATGATCAGAATTAATGTCAGCTCCGGGATAAGTTTTAACTGAATGTACGTATCTCCAGAATGGACGGTGTAAGAGAATATAATCGATTTGATTACGTGCAATGTTTACCTCGGTGTAGCAGATCTTTTTCTTCAGCATTTTCCCGCTGCGGCGGGGCCTGCTTGACTTACGGCATGCTTCCAGCCCGAACGGCCAAATACTAGGGATGGGTCCACTCCGACTCTGCTGACATCAGCCGTGACAGCATCCATCCATTTTCTTTTCGGCTTGCCCTACCGGTTGCTTGCCATTGACCTGTGCTCTGTCTACCAGTGCCAGGAGCGATTCGCTTCTGGTTTCTCGAGCATTATGGTACGTGGCCATACCATCTCAGCCTGCTCTCGCACAGATTGTCCGTTATTGACACGACTCCCGTTGTTCTCCGGACAACATCATTCTTAATATGATCCGATAATTTAGCATCCGCATTTCCATCAACTGCAGTGATTGCTCTTCCCGTTTACAAGTAGGCCAGCATTCTCCGCTATACAAGGCCGCTGGACGGATGGCAGTCCGATAAATTTTTGACTTTAACCTTATAGGCATGCGTCTGTCATACAGCACACCTGTCATTGACCTCGCTGATGCGACCACGGACTACGTCGGATGCACTACATATAGGATCCGAGATATTTAAAACTGTTTGTCCGAGATAGTAATTCGCTGCCGACCTGAATAGATCCGCTGATATTTGGATCCGTTGTAAAATACTCGTTTTCCCGGACATTGACTTTAAGTCCATACTTCAACAATTGGTCGCTTCAAGCCTAGATTCTAGCTTGGAGAGAATCTTTTGCGTTATCAGCTAGCAAAATATCATCTGCATAAAGCAGTGTCCAAGGGACTAGAGTTCGTATATATTCCATGTGAAGGTATCTGGGACAATGTTAAATAGTAGTGGCGAGAGTGCGGATTCCTCAGATAATTTAACTTCTTATTGATTATCATCCAAAAGGTAAATTTAAAGGTGAAAATTGTCGGAGCGCTACCTTGAAAGAAATTTGTGAAGCATTACACAGTTGCACATATGCCGATGGATAGTAGAAGTAGATTAGGCTGTTAGAGAAAAGGTTGGTAGATAAAGAATGATGAAAAGGAAAAAAATTGTGTAAGGAAATTATAAAGGAAAATTATAGAGGAAAATTATAAAGGAGAATTATAAAGGAGAATTATAAAGGAAAACTATAAAGGAAATTTATAAAGGAGAATTATAAAGCAAAAATACAATGAAAAATTACACAGGAAAATCATAAAGTAGAATTGCAAAGCAAAATTAAAAAGGAAAATTGTAAAAGAAAATTACAAAGGAAAGTAAAAAACCTTGAAAAGTATTTGAGGAATCACTCTGCACTTCCTTTAATACTTTACTCTGAATTGAAACACGTGCAGCGAATATGTACACTGAATCAAACATATTTAGCGAACGATAAAAGAATATTTTTATAAAAGGATTTTGAAAGCTTTTTGGGCTTTCCAATTTTGCAAGCGGCAAATGTAAAATTCAAGAACTCCCGAAATTAAACGAAAACTCCGCATGTCACAAAATATCAATAAAACCGGTGTATATAAAATTAATACTACGAATGCAGTTTGAAGTTGTAACTAAACTCATCAGACCACAAGCAGAACACTGTTAGACGAAAAAAAAAAAGGCGGAAGGCGACAAAAGTTTAAAAATACCATCATTTATAGACAAATTATTAAATTTCGATTCTAATTTTCGCTATCGATGAATATCGGTAAAAACGAGATAAAATATATAACACGTAACCTGTAGCGTATTAATTTTAAGTGATTTTTAATGTATCGCTGGAATAATAAATAAATAAATAAATAAATAAATGAATAATAATAATAATAATAATGTCCAAAATACATACACACAAAAGCCCAAAAAGCGGTCATTGTGAACACATATAACATAGTCCGATAATTCCTAAACCAAATAAAACAGTAAAAATAATAAGAACGAAACAATATCGATTAGAATAATGAAATTAAGCAGCAGTGACTCGATTACGATCCGTTGTAATAAATACCGGAAAGATCATTCCAAGAATAAAATGAAATAATAATAATAATGTATATACTGTGGAGACAGCGAAAAAACCAAGCGGAGACAAGTAACGCTTGAAAGAGTAATACGTAAAGTGCTGGGGAAAAAAATAAATAAAAAAGTAAAAGCCCTAACAGGATTTAACGAACATAATGACGATGTTTATTTGTCAATGTTAGTAGAGGAAAAAATGGGTGACCGAGCGACGGACAACAAGCCAGAAAGAAGCGAGACAGGTTTTGCGGCTGATAGCTTCGAGTGTAGCGCGCGGGAACGACATATTTTCCGGGGCCTAAACTTATTTTTCCGTTATTACATTAGTTGAAGTCGGAGCTAGTTTACGTGATAAGGGAAACAGAGACGGGAAATAGATTAAAAAGAAGACGTTGGAATTTGCATGTTGGCCCCGAGATAAATGTGCAACTGCACAACTGTCGAGCAGTAGAATTTTTCGGTTACTCGGGGTTCCTCCTGTGACGCAAACATCGCATCGGATTCCCTGGCGGCGTTCGTGCCAACTTCGCACGCCGCTAACAATTCGCAAGCGTCGTCGTCCTCCGAACTCATTTTAAAACTTTCACCGCTACAAAGAAACTTTCCGAATGAAACAATAACGAAAGCTCGGCGATATTTTATCACTTCTTCGCTATCTTTCTGCGAACGGCGGACGCTATTCTAGCATCAAGTTTTATCGAAATTCTTTATATCGGGCTTGCGCAGATGACTTGGCAACCGGTGCGATTCCCCTTAATTCGGTTTCATCTGACATCGGCGGTATCATCCAAGTGAAACAACACGTGCACGATTAAACCGCTTTCGTTTTCGTACCGGGACGGTGTTTCGAAAATGAAAAACAATCGGATAGTCGCGTAAATTGCACAACGAATCTCGAAAACAACGATAAACTGGTTCCGGAAAAACTTTTTAGAAATTTCTCGGACCGCCGAATTAGATAATGGCGATCGCGAGATGCCTTTGAAATTTTCTGCGCTTGCAGGTGAACAGTTTTCAGCCGCAGGCAATGGGACTGTATCAGCTGGCAATATCGGTCATATACCGTGTGCTAATATTAGACTATTTGATCTTTAGCGAAAATTGCATTATGAAATTTTTCTAGCGGATGCGTTAAAAAATGCTTTCATCGATGATTATACGGAAGTTGCTCCGCATTAATCGTCTAAAAGTCACAAAGATACATTCCGGAAATGTGTATAACCTGTTTCAGTCGACACAAGTCATGAAATTGTTACCGGAAAAGGAACATTTCACATATATCAAGAGCAAGTAAAGAACATTTTTACAGGAGCCGGTTGGCGCAGAATCGAATAAGAGTAGAGAACTTTTTTTTTTCGATATCGGAGACAACTTTAGCGGCGACATCTGACGACGAAGATCATTCCGATCTAACACTTTCTTGTAACTTCCTGAATACTAAATGCGCCGGCTAACCATGCCATTCCAATGTACACTAGCGGAAAACCCCAACATTGATACTAAATCAACCGTTTTTGGAACAGTTGCCCATCGGATGTTCCGGGGGACAAATTGTTGGCCCTTAACCTGCGCTTGATTTTTTATATAAAATTTACGGATTTTTTATTTTCGTTTTGTCTCATTTAGAGAGGTCAGCTGCCCCCTTCGCTGCACGGTCTAAAATAGACACTGAGTACCTGAAATAAAACTTAGCGGGGCTCGTCATCATTCAGCCCACACCACTTCTCGGTACCGTTAGATGAGAATTTAACCCGTAAAAATTTGTCTGAATCCTTTCTAGTTTGCGCACTAGCGCGCTCCTTAAATTTTAATAATTCGGGTACCGTCTGCGACACCCACGTCAGCAAACCGTTTATTCAACTGCGGCCTCTTTGAAAGTCTTGGAAAAAAATTACCGGATTCCCGCGTTGTTCGCATAATCTCCTTTACTCTGAGACACTAAAGTTGGGGGCTTTTGCTTTGAAGTTTACCGTTCAAAGTTCTACAATTTCCGTTTTTCAAAACCAGAACAAACTATATGTTTAATCTTCGTTTTCCTTTCATTTTTAAATCTTGTTCTTTATCATTATTATTATAATTTCTAATTTTTCTTTTAAACGGTTTAAAAGTTTGTTTGTAGGCCAAAAAAAAAACAAAAAAACAAAAAAACAACAAGAAACACCCATCTATTGCATCCTATTATAAACGTGTTTGTGAATTTCCTTTTATTTATGAAGTTTACGTGATAAGGGCAATCGCGAAAGTTATTTGCGTGATGAGATCAGTCGCGAAAGTTATTTGCGTGATGAGATCAGTCGCGAAAGTTATTTGCGTGATGAGATCAGTCGCGGAAGTTATTTGCGTGATGAGACCAGTCGCGAAAGTTGTCGTCGATTACCCGTCAAAGGAGACAATAAGTACCCTTACAGTTAGCCGCATGCAAAGACAAGGTGCGAGAGAGACGACCGAAATTACAAATTTTCTCCGAAGCGGTAGTTGTCGCCTGAGTCGACGGTATTGTTTTGTTTCTCTCGAACCGGTGCGGAGGCCATCATTCCAACAATCATAAACACTCGTCAGTAGTAGTTGGAATATGGTCCTCTTAGTCTTTCGTCGAAAAGACGAGTGACGCAGAAAAGCGAAAACTTTAGAGCTTTTTCATATGCCTTGGCTAAAGTTCAGTTCGTTTTCTCGCTGCCGAACAGATCGACACTATGCAGATCGATCTGCTCAATTTCGATGCAACTGTCGCGTACGATTTTACTACTACGATAAAATATATATTTAACCGCTGCTTTCGCTCGTGATCTCCGCCGGTGTTTAATAAATGACATTGCGCGAGCTTGCTCACGATAAACGAAAAATAGAAAAGAAAAAAAAAAAAAAAAAACAGTTGGAAAACAGCCTTTCTTACGAACGCCCATATCACTTCTTGCGGTCGAATTCGACGAAACGCCAGCAGTCGCCGATAAGAGGAGTCGAGCCGACATTTTCCCATTGTTCCATTCAAAGGCGAGGAATCAATTAAAAACAACAATGAACCGGAGATAGCCGCAAAAGTTTAATTTACACACAGACATTCGCCGAAACTGCAGATAGCGCCAGATGATTTTTCCGTCGTTTCTTCGCGGAAAATATGACGGAAGGGAAAATAATGGAAAAAGACGAAGAATAAAAGAGACTTTCCAGATGAAATAAAAAATATACAGCGAACGGGACAGAGCGAGAGTCGGCGAAGAAAAAAGGCGGTTAAAAAATTCTTCTCAAATAGGCAGATTTCCAATGATGGTGGCGAGGAGGAGGGGGGGGGGGGGGGGTGTAGGGAAAAAAAGAAGCAGAGAATGAAGAACAGGAAGCGGTTCCTCCTAGATTCCGTTCGTGATTTTTAGGTGGAGAAAAATTATTATCAAACTCTTATAATACGAACGCGAGAAGAAAAAGTTAAACAGCGTCGCGCGGGGGGGGGGGGATATAATCTTTCGGTCGATTTTTATTCCGTAATAATGGAATATTGTCATTTCCGGTGATAAGTCCAACCCCACCCGTCGCCTCCACCGATCGCGAATTATTTCTCATTCCGTTTCTTCAACGAGTTGTGAAATTATTTTTAATGTATTTACGCGCCAACAAATCGCTTTTTGCTCGGGAACGCGCCTAAGTTGGCATACCTGAACTAAAATCTGAACAGATAACCTCCCGTCTCCTTTGAGAGTTTAGCAGCGGTCGACCTTTCGGCATTATTCTATTCTCCGGACGATATTCGTAATTCCGATTGGTATTTTTCTGTTTAACGCAAATTATCCGTGGCGTTTTTATTTATTTCCATCGCTGCTGTACACGATTTCGTGCAAAATTTTCAGTTTGATAATAATAACGTATAAAAGTTCGAGAATTTCAGAGTATTTACGCGGTTTTTTTATGTTTTCTTTCGATGAATTTTCCGTAAAACGCAGTTTAAAATCATTCTCAGACAGGCAAAGTCAATAAACGATAATTTAACTTCCGCTAATCATATTGAAAAGATTATTGTGCCCTTCTAGGACAGTTTCTGAGTATTCTCTAAAATTCCGCGATAGATACGCTTAATTGCAAGTTTTTCCTCTGCGATGGTCGATTATTTTTCGATATCGATGAAAATACTGCTGGGTTCCCCCGCTCCAAGTATCTAAATCCGAACTATGCCTTACTACAATTCGCGCGAATTATTTCAAAATACAATTTTTACCATTCGTGGATTAATATACATACTTTTTTCTTTCTATTCGAAATAACGTATCTAACAGAAATACTATAAAAAATATGTACATTATTTCAAATAATTATTCCGGCAAAACTGCTATTTTTAATATAGTATATTAATTTGAACACACTTTTGCGTAAACCAAAATTTGACGTAAATAATTATAAAAGTTTTAAAACATTATTCCTGTCATCGTAATTAAAGGTAAAAGAGAAAGCCGAGATCGGTTTTTAAGAAATATTGCCGAACTTTACATTCTTCCGAAACGGCTTGTTTTTTTGTCTTTTTTTCTCTTCTTAGCACGCAAAGCCGTTGCAAATCGAACATCACCACGCTGCGCCTAAGTCTCATCTCTGACGATGCAACGGTAAAAAAAAAAAACAACAAAGAAGCGAATTAATACGAGGCTGCCGATTAAATTCCGCAGATCATCAGAAGAGTGGCCAGTTAGTCATAATGAAGAGACGAAACTCAACTTCTTCTTTCTACCTTACCGCCTACACTCAGTGAGAATGGTTTGCTGTAAAATCGGCTTCTTGAATTTCGTAAACAGTACATTCAACATTTTAGTCTGACAACGTGCTAAGGATTTGAACGGCAGATGGGACGTAGTTTCGTTGATATACATATTAATTTTTTACATTTATGAGATGGGTGGAATACTTTTCATTTGGCTTGCAAGAGCTTGAAAGTTCTGGCCTGTTGTATGAAATATTTTAACATCGTCTACTCTGAAAGCGCTATATAGTGTAGGAGGAATTACGAGGTCCGTTGGATAATGGTATGGTCGAGCCATCTTGCGGAGGAAGACCTCTATCTAGATCAAATCGGAAAGTTAAGACGAACCGCACACGTCAGTTGATCATTACTACTACCAGCGATAGTATACATTTATCGAGACTGTAAAACCGACTTTTAGCTTTTTGTTCTTTTCTTCAGACGTCGCGACGAAATGAAAAACGAAACAACATTATCTGCGCTCAATGAAACGGCAATGCAGCCGTGACACTATTACGGGCGGGTTTCTTGAATTGTAATTTTTATTCGCGAATTTCGCGGTACACTAATCTAAACGAAAACGTTCGAAACGATGACGGTCGAAAAGTAATTTCCAATCTCAAAGATAAAACTCGGATCTTTAGAAGAATTTCGCGATAATTAATGCGATCGAACGGGGTTGGTTCTAATAAAGGTTGATCGAGGCAAAGAAACCGAGCAAACACGAAACCGGACAGTTTTCGTTAATCGTGACTTTAATGCGGTCGTTCTATAGAGTGCAAATAGTCCGTTGCCCCTTGTGCGGGAAGGAGGGGGGGGGGGCGTGCCGCGAAATGTAAATAGTCAAAAATTCGAATTTCTGCCACGCCACTGGTCCACCGTTTTTTCCCCGTAGGCCCCGCGATAACGGCAAAAACCGCCGGAACTCTTGCGAACGGCGCTCGTAACGGCGAAATAATAACGAATGTAATAAAGTTTGTTTTTGTTCTTGGCGAGCAATCGCTTGTTATGCAGATTCGCCGCGAACACTCGAACAAGCCTCTTCTCGTTGCCGGCTGCGTGCAGCAACATTTCCTTCAACCTCCACGGAAGAGTACTTTAACGAAACCAAATCTATTCGCGGCGCACTTAGTTCATGCAAAAATATTCCTCTTCAAAGCCAGTCGTCCATGTATCGAAAGTTCCCCCTCGCCAGCCAACGCCCCCCCCCCCCCCATCCCTGCTGCCTCCGCCGAGTCGCTCTTTATTTTCTTCTTTGCAGTTTCTTTGTTCTCGCTCGTATTTATATGTGTACACACGCAGTCGCCGGAACAGGCAAAATTTTGCATTTTTAAATTGCAGATGAATTGAATTTTTCTTACCGAAGCAGACTTCTTTCGTAACAAAAGCCTTTTTTCACGCAAAGGCGCTCTCCGATAAATAACCGTTAATAGCGTTGTCGGCGTTCCTCGATTAATCGTCCGCAATGTTCTCGCACCCTCCGCCGGTACCGAATTACATCGAAATTGCGCCCTGCTCAAGAGTTTGATTTTAAATATTCACCTTCCGTTCATAGGCTGGAAGTCGTTGTTTCCTCTTCCGTTTTCCCTTTCTGTTTTTGTTTTTTTTCCTTTTTTTTTTCGCTTTTCTTCGTTCCTTTGTAATCTGATTTCGTACGTAGGCCGATAATTAATGACATACGACGTGGAAGAAGTACATATTTAATAAGACTGTTTTCGGATCCGTACAAACTCGGCAACGTAATAACCGAATTTCATTACGTCCCCGTACGCAGTTTTGCCAGATGACTGTTATTCAGCCTAGACTCATGCACCGAAAGTGAATATTGACAATTTCGAACGCAGTAATGGTCATCTAAACCGGTTCCACAGCTGATCATTAATCACCAAAATTGAAAACTCCTCCTCAGATTTACACATTTATGGGCATATTTAAGAAATGCATAAGTAGCAAGAAAATGAAATGTACTCCATAATAATAAACGATAAATAAATGTATGAAAATAAAATCGTTTTAAAAAAAAAGGGAAAGAAATACCGACTTCAAGATTTATTATGGAAATTTAATAAAAATGCGCGCTAAAAAGTAAAAAATAATCATTCAGTAAAAAAAAATATTTCAGAGTGCGCTAGCATAGCTTACGTGTGATGGATTTAATTTCGAATCGGAACCAAATTTATACTAGAAACAATTTTTAATGAATATTTAATATGCAGTTTTTTAATATTTAGTGTACCGAAACTGTACTTAAGGTATGAATGTTATATATATATATATATATATATATATATATATATATATATATATATATATATATATATATATATATATATATATATATATATAAGAATTACGATAATATATCACCACACTTCAAGTATATCACTCTGAAATATACTTTTTTATCGGAAGTAATTATTTTTTACTTTTTAGTGCATTTTTATTAAATTTTCATATTAAACTTTACTATACTATTTTTCCAACCGATTCCTTCAGTGTTTAAAAACTTTTAATGCATCAAATTTTTTTTAACATTCCTCCGTAGTCAAGAATGTCGTTTTCCTAGAAGTCTCGGTACTTTTATTGTTTTCAAAAACAGTTTATTTTTTACAATTTCGAATACCTGAATTTTTTTCTCGATAAAAGTGAGCTTTTTTCTCGTATTATTATTCTCCGTAATATTTTAAAATCGATTTCTTTATTCCGAACGGCATTTCCAATTTAAAAACTTCAAAAGCAGCATTTTTGCACGGTAAAATTTGGCAAATTGGTAGTATTTTCAGTCAATCGCCTCTGTTATACTAAAAAAAAAAAAAAAAAAATATGAAGAAAAAAAAATTATCCAAAGGGACCACATTATTTCGCGTTTTTTGACGAACATTCAGTTTATGTTCACTGATTTTTCTACTAATCTGATTAGTACTCTTTCTAATGGAAAAAAGGAATCGACAAAATCGGTTCACATGAATATAAGTTACGCGCGAACAAACAAACAAAAAAATACGCGATGAACGTTTAACCTCGAGCTTTTTGGAAGTCGGTAAGGATAATATCTATATGAATTTAGTGAAGTTTTCGGGCAAGGCTCCCCGAAAGAAATATGAAACCGAAAGAAGAGAATTAAACTCTGCGACAAAAGTCAATCGCATATTTACAAATAAAGAAGGACGAAATATCGTATTTACAAATAAAAATCAAAACGCAACGCAGCTAAAAATTATCATCCAAAAGCGTACTTAAAAAAAAAAAAGGAAAAGGAAAACGGGTTTAATTTCTTTATATATACTATAGATATTTTTATTGTTTACACGTCTGCTGCTGGAACATTTAATTTTCTTATTTTTAATTCGAAAAAAGTGCCCGCGAATAAATAGGAAATAATTATTCTCTTATCAAAAATAATCCGAACCCGATTCAAATTTACGCTTTGCTTAAATGAATTCCTGTTAAAGAACACTTTCGGCGACGTCACTCGCACTTTTCCCAACATACCGTTCACATCCGAGACATTACCGAAGCCGGAAGTTAATTCGAAAATTAATTGTATATAGAAATGCTTTGCATTTTACGTATCATCTGCCGCTCTAGTCGCGCTAATCAGTCATAGTTGTTAAACCTCAGACGCTTAAGCTACGGAATTTAGTCGTTGAAGGGGGAAATTTTTACAAATGTAAATTTTAAACGCGATGCAAAAATTTATAGCCTATATAGCAGGGAAAACTATTAGAGTCAGTGTGATCTTATAAACAAATGTAAAACGCACTGGCCATCTTAAATGTCGAAATATTCTTGCAACGCATTCACACACGCCGGTGTGTCTGCAAAGCTACCGGAACTTTTGCAGTTTTGTAGAGTTTTTACAGAATTTTATGACGTAGTTTCAACAAACTTCTTTCACCCTCAGCTGAGACACAGCGTTACTTAGAAAATTTCCTAGTTTTTTTTTCCAGTGGAAATGGTAAAAATGAATAAATGAATAAAGGGAAAATTTTAAAATAACAGATTCTCATGGAAAATATTTCGCTCTTCTTTCAAATTATCAGCGAGTAACTCGCAGACCTCAAGAAGGAATTTTTGTCCATCACACCGGTTTTGATTTTTCGTGATCCCATCCCTGTTGATGCTGGATATTAACATTAAAAAAAAAAAAAAGACAAAAAGACAAAAAGACAGAAAAGCGAACATTCATAAAGATGATGTTCTCGTCGCGATTGAGAAAACTGACTAAAAGAGAACAGAGAAAAGGAAAAAAAGAAATCTCGTTGCCAGCCGTGATCGAAGGCGGCGAAATAGATTCGAAGTATACACGAATGTATGTATATCTGCCCTGTTCGGGGAATAATTAAGAATTACTTTCGTAAGGGAACAAAACAATTCGCGGCGAAATTTTTTAATTTTATATCGGTATTTTTTAATTAAATTTCTTACACATAACGAAATTACGATAGTGCAAGTTCTAATTGTGTCGTATTTTCCGCTTTTGTTGCAGTTCGTTTAATTCCGGTGACGTAATAAATTAAAATGGCGGCATTTGTAGCGAAAGCAGTTGTCGGAAATAAATTAAACGCCGTGAAAGGTAAGCATTGCCGTGTAATTTCAAATTATTTCTACATAACGAAACGAAGAAATTGCCCCGTAACAAAACTAACCCGGAAGCTAAACGAACGACGACAGTATTACTTTCCTGCAACTGTTAATTAATAATCATCGGCATATTTACAGAGATCTGAATACAAGGATTGAGCACGAATGAACAAGGAAACGCACCGGTACTTTTCCCCTTATTGAAAATCGTCCGCGAAAAAAGTTTTTCGCTGATAGACTTTCTTATAGAATTCACCAGTATTCTAGTTCTTACAGAATTCATCACTAACGTAGCTGTGCCAACATAGGGAACGGATCGCTCCCATTAACACCATTACTCAAAAATTATACAGACATAAGTAAGTTTTCGAAGTTGTGTGTATTGTTAATTAGATGATGAGTTTTTGTACTTTCTTAAAATCCATTCTTTATATTTTACGTAGGGTATAGTTTAATTTTTCACATAGTTTTTCGGAAAAAATGCGGATGACCGAAGAACTCAGAATACCGAAGGACAAAAAAGAGCTGAGCCAACTCCGTAGGATTCCTTGAAGCCGTCTGTGAAAGCGGTTTGGAAAGAGATAGAGCTTAACGTGTTTAAGAATTCACTATACTTAATAACATGCTGGGGAGTAGGTTTCAACGGGATAGTTGTAAAAACGTAATTAATAAGGTAAAGATGCGAAGACTGAAGGAGAAGTATGGTGGTTTATAGAGGGTATGGTGAAAACTAAAGGAAGCGGACACAGAAATGAGGGATAGTATTGGGAGCTGAAAGGAACAAGAGTGAACGAGAGGGTAATCGCTAAATAGTAAAAAATTCTTCATAATTGATTTTTCGAACAGAAACTTCGAAAACGATAAAAACCAGCAGATGTGAAAATTGTTTTATTCGAAATCCTTGTAGACAGTGAACTAATAATAATATAATAATAATAATAATAATAATAATAATAATAATAATAATAATAATAATAATAATAATACATATATATATATATATAATATAATAATATATATTTATAAAATAAAGAAGAATAGTAATACAAAATAAAAATCAAAATGGGTGATATAAAGTCAAAAATGATTTTTATCCTTCTTTGATGACAGAAAAGCATTTCACTGTGGAAAAGTATCCGCATGCGGCTATGCTAGCTTTGTGTCACAAATATACCCTTGAATTTGTTTTTACTTTCACTATTTAAAAAGAAAAAATTAATTTTTAATTTTTTATGTAAATACGTAAACATATTTATTTGTATGTTGCAACATTATTGGCATCAACGTTGACCGTCGTTTTAACGGCCAAAATTACTTCCACCGAAATGGTCCAAAAAATAAACACGATTAACGGGGGGGTCTCGCGTCGCACTTTTGTTCGGCTAAATTTTTCAGCTGGCGCTTTTAATTTTTAAAATACGTTAGTCAAAGTTCCAAAATCTAGATTTTTATCATTAAATTAAAATATCACAAACCTGAAAATTCTGAAATGATAGTACAAGCGAATGTACGAAATTTAATTATCACCTAGATAAACCTAGATATTCATTATCTTATTATATGTCATTCTAAATAAAATTGAGAATGTGATTTTCTTTCATACCGTCGTGATATTTTATAAACTTTGAAACAAATATAACACACTTTAAGTACGCAATACTATATATTATTTATTTAATAGAACAACACTGAATAGTTTCGGATAATTGTATTCATCGTCATAGTGATATATAATGTGACTTTTTAGTTGTCATATCACTATGAAGATGGATATAATTATCCGAAACTAGTCAGTGTTGTTTTATTAAATAAATAATATAGTATTGTGTATTTAAAGTGTGTTATATTTGTTTCAAAATCGAGAATATTTCCATCGCTTAAAATTTGACGTTACATTTATAGGACTGCTGACTGATTTTATATCTAAAATTAGTATCTACATATAAACATGAAATAAATAAATACCCTTTAATAGAAAACGAAAAACTAGTACTAAATTAATTTATATTTAATATTAATTTAAATTAAAATACTTCGATTTAAGGAAAGGTTTTCTTCGAGCTATATCATCAGCTAACAATAGACTGTACACTTAACTAAAAATAAAGGCAGTAGACTTCGTATTGTTAGCTGATGATATAGCTCGAAGAAATCCTTTCCTTAAATCGAAGTATTTTAATTTAAATTAATACTAAATATAAATTATTTAGTATTAATTTAGTTCGTTAACAAGGGGCATTGATTTATTTTATATTTATAAGTATCAACAAACAAATAAGGATTTAGTTACATCTAAGCATCTACGTCGTTACCACAACCAAAGGTCTGCCGGATTAAAATTACTTGTACGAACAATAGTCGCATATAATCTCGGACCGTAATGTCTTTGGAGCAAACAGCGGTAACGGTAGAAAAAATTGTCCGTTTTCTCGGAGCTTTCGATACTGAAATATTTTTTTCCTACTAGCGAATACCTGACAACGACGATTGTAAAATACCTTTATATATTATTTGTATAATTTTCTAAATCATAATCGTACGTATAAATATCTAAATTACAATCGTAGTAATCCAAAAATGATACAAAGCAGAACCATAAATATCGAAAACAAACCTAAAACTACATTTAAGGGGGTCCTCTAGTTTCTCGGCTGTTTTTTTACGTCTTTTTCAAAAAAATTTTACGGGCAAACCATCGAAATAATAAATCTCATTGTTTTTACATAATCTTTAATAACATTTAAATGAGCTTTAGAAATTTTTTGAAGACAAAATATATAATAGAATCAAAGTTATAGTGGCTGACAGGAAGACATCAAGTAAAGGAGGTGCTTGATGGTGACCAGGATTGCGGCTGTTCTACTTATCCGAAATCAAAAAACCAAACGGCATTTTAATCTTCATATTTAAGACTAGCGATTGAACCAGAATGAATTCTAAATTACAAAAATTAATTTTTTTATACACGTTTGAAAATTAAATTCTATTTTTTACTCATTTTTTCTTAAGTTTTTCGCTCGTAGAAAAAAAACTATCGAAGTAATCATGATAACCCTGGTTCAATCGCTGGCTTATAACAAATTAAAGATGCTGTATAAATTTGAACAAGATCGGTGCAGTAGTTTCTGAAATATCGTGGTCACCGTTTTGAAAAATAGTGTTTCGAGAAAAACGCGTTTTTAAGTTCGCGCATGTGATTTATAATAAAAATTTCATCTCACCGTCAATCTGCTATGCCTGGACCATACAGTAGGCCTTCCTCTTCTTCTTGGAAGTCACGCAGAGCTGCTCCGTCTTCCCTTTTCGCGATTCGGGTCTGTTTTACAACATCACTCGTGCGCCTTTCTGAACGGTCGATCCGAGAGCTATCACGCTGTTGAACGTATCCTTTAGCTTGTGGGCCGATTTTCACTCCCAAGGTTTCCAAGGTCTTCAGGATAAATTCGAATCCTTCGTTGAAGATCATGACAGCGAGAAATGTGGTGATTTCAACGACTTTTGCCTCAGAATGGAGGTGCTTTGGAGCAAAAGTCCAGATTAACGAATTGAGCGACTCATTATTATTTTGAGTTTCCGCTCCCAGGCATCTGCTTAACAATTCTTCTCTGGATAAATCCTCATAAATTGGCTTTATAACCTTTTGAACTGCTTCAGAAAGAGGCGGTTTATCGTGCTTGAATTGCTCAGCCTCTTCGAGAAACTCAGCTCTGCGCCATTTGCATCAACTAGATTCGCCTGCAGGGCAATTTTGATGCTGTGGAAATCTTGTGATAGAATGTTGCCCAAATTTCCTTTCTCATCTCCTCAATAGAATCTGGATGTCTTCGAATAGTTAATCCATAATACTTTGTCATCTCACCAATCAATTTATCAGCGAGTTTTCCTACACCTTTTCCACCAATGCCTTTATTAGATTTTTTGAAATTTTAAAGCCCAATCCTCGTACATCATGTTGATGGAAAGTCACTGTACTTTTGCACTCTTTACAAATAACAGCCGGAAAAATAGTTGCGAAATACACTCGCGAAATTCAAAATACAATACATAAAAGTCTGTTCAACGTTCACTTCTAAATTTTTATTTTGAACAAGTTTCTTCGCTGACGCCGATGTAAACGACTTGTCTTGTTCAAAAGTGTGTCGGTTGCCTGCGAATTTTTGCTTTTTAGGTCGATCGTAACGAGCCGGGGCGTCTCTACTTCCTTTCTTTAACATTTTAAAAATTATTTTCAAAAAATCAGCTACGTGCGACTCGCAAGAGAAAATATACAGTACGCTTTGCAACTGCCGCAGCAAAACTGAACTAACCGACGCTTCACAGCGTCTCAGTCAATATTCGAACGCGCTGCTCCGTTCCAGGGCTGTAACTTGTGAACCGCTTCGAATATCGAAAAATCCTTTGGCACACATTTTCTACACATGTTGTAAATGTGATTTATGAAAAAAAAAAAAAAATCGATTTTTTCGACCCGAGAAACTAGAGGACCCCCTTAACGAACATGACCAGTGACGGACGCGACGTCACGGTCAATTCTCAGACACCAGTCACTCTTCTAAGCAAGCGGAGTAACAGAAAGGCTTCTAACCTCTTTCGATATTAAAATTGCTTTTTGCTGTTTTTTGTCATAAGCTCGTGTCAAGTAGTTTCTTCAGTGTCGAATTTATGTAATATCCTTGTCAATTTCACAGTTTTGTCGAAGATGTAGTAACATTTAGCGGAGCATGGAATACGCGCAGACGCGACTCTAGGAGAAACGTGAAAATTCGTACTTATTACGATATCAGTCGTGAAAAAGTGTCCAGCATTCTCGCTTACAGTATCAATTTCGCTTTCACGACGTGCGAGCTTTTTACAGTGAGTTTAACCTTGAATGGCCCGAATTTCGCCCCGTATTAACGCAGACGAATACGGGTAATTTAATGTTTCGCGCACTTGAGAGCAGTAGTCTACGGCCCAAGCAAATCTGAAATAGAAGAAGAGCGTGAAAGGCACCGGATAAAGGGGAGGTGGAAGAATTTGTACAACTTTCTTATCAGCAGTGCGAGTCGGGGACGAGCGCAAGAGCGTAATTGTTAAACGAATTTTGATAAGAGCTGTTAAAGACAAGAAGAAAATAACTGGAGAAAAAAACCGCGACCACCGCAGTCACTCTCGACAGTTCGAAAACGTAGTCGGCTCACTACTAACTTAACTTCCTTTTTTTCTTTACGTCCGTTCTTCTTCGTCTTTATTTACACTTTTCTTTCCGCTCCGGCTTTTTCTCTAAAAAACTTTCTCTATTCCGAAACTTTTCAGAAAGAATGAGCAAACAAATTTAAAGAAAAACTAGAAACAACTTACATATTCCAACGGTCCATTTAGAAATAATAGTGTTTAAAAAAGTAGTAGCACTTTTTTTGAAAATAATGGTACCGTGGTACAACTTTAGAAACTAGAGGATCTCAATTTGCCAACGTCGAACTGACTATTTTGAGTCTCCTCGTTCTGGAAGAGGCTATTATGCAAACAGGATATTACGATTGTGTCAGTCTGCGTGTACATATATATATATATATATATATATATGGCTTTATAAAATTACTACTCGGCAACGGATCGATGTAATAAATAAATTTTGAGCTTCACGAGTTTCGTATACTTCGGGGGCCTTTAGTTGCATTTTCGAATTTTTTAGGTTACATAACGCTGTTTAGAAGCAGTGAAGAAAGCAACCGGTTCTATGGAAACATCTTTAAACGTGTACGTTGCCCACCCATATTTATCTTTCACCGATAACACTGGAAAATACAAATTACTGCAGACAATAATAATGGGCACGATAGAAGGAAGAAGAAAGACCCCTTGACTAGATAATATCGAAAAATGAACCGGAATTAAGAGAGCGGAGGATTTATTAGCGAGAGACCGGGACTTATTCTCCATCAGATGGTGCAATCGATGCAAGGTGATTAAGCAATACCCGAATGAATAATGGGCTGGCACGAGAAGGAGAAGAAAAAGATTCCCCGGTTGTACCCTAAAATATAGGGAGATCGTTACTGAAAGCTACTTTAAAAAGCGTTGAAAATTCTGGCAAAATTCTATCCTTAAGCGTACCCCGACTTTTAAATCTTCCAATACAACTCGTTACTAATTTAAGTTAATTTAATAAGGAAAAATTTCGTACGTTAATAAAAATTTCAATTGAAAAATGTAAAATTTTATTTTAGTTTCTCCGAATATGTCATAGTACCTACGACGAAATTTTTAGTGTGCGTATTATCGTGCATATTTTTCACTTTAAGATTTTTTTATTTTAGTATGGAAATAAATTCGAACCCTAGAATCGCTGGAATGTTCTATATCGGATTTTATCCAAGAAAAAAAAACGGCGTTCCAGAACAAACCTTCGACGAAATAATTAATTATTAAAAAGAGAACGCATTGAGACGGTTTCAAACCAAGAAACTAATTTATTTCCTAAAGGGGTGGTAAAGTGGCAAAGAATTCCATTGAGCACATTCGCAGACTACACGAAGAAAAGGACAATTAGACGAACTGTCTACGAATTTTCGTGAGAAGAAACGTAAGCTTTATTGTTTAGCAGAGAGTCGACAGACTAAAAACTCGTATGTATTACGGGAATATCGAGCACATTACTGAGTTTGAATTTGAAGAAATTTCGTATATACCTTCGGAGAAAGGGTAGAGAAATTAAGTTTTCCGCGTACCTAGTACGTAATGGATAGCGTTTAATATAAATGAAATAATTGTTTTAACATTACCGCTAATTTAAATAAATCGTGTCAATTCGATATGATATTAAAAAAACGTAAATCTATCCGGAGAGGATGTTATTCAGTGGCGGATCCATGGGGGGGGGATAGGCGACATTTCCCCCCCATCACCAAAGATCCAAAGCCACTATGAAAAAATTTGTTATAACAGAGAAACTTACTTTATATAAAAGATTTGTATAAATGTTACCTATGGATTTAATTAGAACTAATATTTAATACTGTTCTCTTCGATCTTTTGCCTTTCTTATTTATTTTTAATTTTTATTTTATAATGTAAATGAAAATAGATCAAAGATAAATATATATATTTTTTGTACTTGCTCACAAAGAAAGAATTCACATCGGATTACTAACAAAAATAAAAAAGAAGTAAAGTCTAGTAAAAATGCTATCTTTCTTACTATTCAAATTCTAAACTACCATTTTAGCTAGAATTTTATAATTTTTTTATTTTTTACCTAAAATAAAATAAAATTTTAATTAAATTGTAATAATTATGTATTTTTAAAACATTTTTAAATTTCTAAAGAGGTCGTTATTTGATTTTCTTTATGAAACAACGGATTTCTCAAATCTACTGCCTACCACAGAAGATATTATGTAATTATGTAACTTCCAAATTAATGTGTCTGAAATCAAACAAACCAAACAATATTCTACTTTTCACAAAAAATAATGGCGATAAAATCACCAATGTGACAGAGAATCTAAACTACTCCCTGTCCTTTTTTTTTCTGTTAGACAGAACTGACAAAGACAGCAACAAACAACGGACTCCTCCTGATACTTTCGCATGAAATAGCATTATAAAAAATTTAAAAAACAACAAAGCTACTGGACCTGACAACATTACAAATAAGACACTAAAATTAATCCAAAAGATCTGTCTAAAACTCCTTCCACTCCTATATAAAAAAAAAATCATCCCCTTAAAATATTTCCCTAAAACCTGGCACGAAGCAAATGTAATCCTACTTTATAAATCAAACAAAGATGCAAATCTCATAATCTTCTATCGCCCAATATGTCTTTTAAATACTGTAAGCAAAATTTACGAAAAGCTATTAAAAAAGTAGGATATCTTGCCATTTGAACTCAACAAAGTTTTTAGATAAAAGACAATTTGGATTCAGATAAGGTCTGTCCACAGAACATGCTGTGAATAATGTAATCAGCAAGATAGCAGCAGCCTTAAGAAAAAATCGAGCGTTCTTGTCATAGGAGTGGATATCAAAGGAGCCTATGATAACTGCTGGCATCCTACTTTGTTTGACATTTTAAAATATATTCTGATCTAAGACATACCATTGGTAAGTACAATATAGTGCTCCCTTAAAAACAGACGTGTAACTCTTCAAATAGGTAAGCATAGTGCAAACACTGAAACCAATAAAGGCTGCCCACAGGGTAGCGTTTTAGGTCCACTTTTCTGGAGTATATTATTCAACTAAGCTCTACCATACGACAAGAACGTTGACCTATGCGCATATGTAGATAACTTACTATTGATAATAACGGACGATACAAAAGTCAATTTCGAAAAAACAGCTAACAAAACGCTTGAGGTACTCGGAGCCCGTCTAAATGAAGTGAAGCTTAATCTTTCAGTTGAAAAACGCTTTGTGTCCCTTTTCACAAACTCCCTGGAACTAAAAAGGAAAAATATTAAAGTGCTTTACAGGTGGATCACTTTAAAAGTAGTCGAACATTTTAAATACCTAGGAGTTGTATTAGACAATAAACTCTCCTTTAAACAACATATAGACTCTACCACATCTAAGTCGGACGCTAAATAATATCAATTACTAAAAGTGTGCTGAAATACATGGGGCTTTGATTACAAATATAGACTTGTGTTTTTCCAACACCTAAAAAAGAAAACCTTAAAGCAAAAAATCTACTCTACACAACGTAAATACTTAATAAACGCCTGCAGAGCTTATAGAACAATTTCTTATAGCACCCCTGTTGCTCTTACGGGAGTCTTTTCACTAGACCTAGAAATTAATTATAGATCAATCATTTTTACTATAAAAAACCATAAACATTTTGAATATATTAACGATCATGTCTATCAAATAATGAATTTTTTGCTTCCAATAAATCCTCTTCAGAATAATTCCTACATGATAATCCACCATGACTTACATATAAAAATGTCGCTAAAACAACTTAAAAGACACATTAAAAATTATTTCATGTCCATATGGCAAAACTCCTGGGAAAGAGATACAACAGGTGGGTATACTCACAGGCTAATCCCACGGGCTTACAGTTAACATCTGACTTTTACACTACCCAACTCCTCACTGACCACAGACACTTCGGAGCTTACTTAAAAAAAGTAATACAAAATAACTGAAGATAACAAATGTGGATGTGGGGAAATTGAAAACGCCAATCATGTAATCTTTCACTGTAGTAAGTATGACGACATCAGACACTTCAATATAGGAAACCTCAATTTGAGCAATTTAACTTTGCCAGCTAAATTTCAAAAATTCGCTTTCTTAGTTTTGAAACCAAAATTTACTGACAAAAATAACATCCTACAGTGATTTACATTACTCAATTGAATAAAAAACATTATACTTAAAATCTGCAGATTAACACATATATAATTTTCAATACCGGACAAGACAATCTAGCCTAAATGGTAGATCAAACTGAAATCAGTCACACGCGTCTTTCAGAAAGAAAAATAAAAGAAAATTAAAAAAAATAAAAATATTATTGTCTTTTAAATAAGTACACGATACATAACCCACCAGATCATGTAGCATTAAGTTTCTCAAGCCGGCTACTGTTTCCTTAATCAGACTAAGACTTGGTCATTCTCTCCTTCCCTCTTCTCGTTTTTCCTTTTCTCTTTCACCCTCTCCCTTTTGTTCCCTCCACTCTACTGATCCTCCCTTTATATGCGACCCCAACCATATCCTTTTTGAATGTCCTGCTCTTTTTCCCGAGTGCTCTCATCTATACGCCGAACTCCTGGCGTTAGATCTTCCTACCCCTTTCAATGCTTCCTTTATCCTTTCCTTCCCATCTCTAGCCGTTATTCCGCTCCTACTCTCCTTTATACTCTTTACCACTGATCGCCTCAGAATCTAAGTTTTTGGTGATCTAAGCTCATGTAGTTGAGTCAATGCTGGCACCAAATCCATTAAAAAAAAACAAAAAAAACAACAAAAAAAAACCGATATAAAAAAAAAATTAAAGTTTATTACTTAAGTTTTATTTTAAAAAGGTTCTAGGTCAAGATTAAGCCTAACGGCGGTGCTTGGCTTGACGCCTTTGTACTCAAATTCGTATTGTAAAAAAAAAGCGCTACTGAAATACAGTTCTTAATCAAAAAAAACATTTCCCCCCCCCCCAAATGTCTCTCTGGATCCGCCCCTGTGTTATTGCATTCCTCCGTGGTGTTTTCTACCAAAAGTACATAATTATCGCGATTCACATCTTCGTTTCTCGTGAAAAAACCCCGAAAAGAGCACTTTTTATTGCGCCCAAAATGCAATTCATCGCCATTTGTGGAGATTAAAATTTAACGAGGACTTACAAATTTCGAATTCGATTTTTGGTTTAAAATCGAAATAAAGGTACACTTTGGGAAAGTAACCGCACGTACCAGAAAGTAGCTAGTTGAAATCTAATCCTCGCTGTACGTGTCATTCGAGTCGAGTTATTAAAGCATTCACTTTTCATGTATCATCGAGCCTAATGATGCCAAAGATACTAGATCGTTTAATCTTTGCAAATTTCTTTACCGCCTTCAGTTCAATTTCAGACGACTGGACGACACGTGAAACATTCAAAATTCATAATTAAGTCGACTCAAACTGTGTGTAACACAGAGTCCCGACTAAAAACTCGTATATATTAGCTAGAAATCATCAATCTGAATTATAAATTATTCATTAAAGGCATACGAAAAACCTGATGATGGTAAAAATTCAAAGGCGTAGTTGGGGACGAAAAATTTTATACACCAACACCGCCAGTTATATTCGCATTAATTTTCGAAAGTGATTAGCGTTTTCATCTTTAAAACCCGTTTAATTTCAATATTAGGTTGTTTTTCTTTTTGTTTAATTTTAATCATTCGTCAACTGCCACAACATTTTAATCTTTTCTTTCACTCTTTTATTTTTTAATTAATTCATTATTTACAGCTTTAAACTTAACTCGGGAATATGTGAAATGGGCAAATATTCATCGGTTTTCTATTTCGTGTTATTTTTCATCCCGGTGCTGAGAATTAATGTTGCGTAAAGGTCTTTCGTAAAAGTTTTAGCCGACAGAGGAAAATTCGTAAGAGTTACAAATTCAACGGATAAACGATTTAGTAAAATCCGAAAAACTTCATTATTTCTAAGACTAATGAAAACAATACACAAAACGTGCTATTAAACTTTAAATAAAACTTATTACGATATCCGTAAACGGTCGCTTTCTATCTCGCATTTATAAGCAGCCGTAGAACAATTTTATCATTCCGTCGTTAAATTATGGACTGATTTTGAGTAAAATAAATTTTTCACTTAACGTCAACCACACATTTGACTTTCCGGTCTACCCCGTTCGAAATGGGAAAACTCAGCTATTTGAAGGATGCATTTTTCCAACCAACTCTCACGTTAGACGTTTCAGGAATAGTACACGGTTTTGATTAAGGTAACTGTTTAAATTACACCTTTGAGGACATATAATTTGTTCAAAGCGTAGCAACACGATGACAGTTTATGCTGGCGATCAATAGATCGTCACAAGATGTGTACAAATTTCACTTTTTTTGCATAATTGTCATGAAACTTCACTGATCTGTTCCTTTTCGATTCCCGTCCAATACTATCGTGCCTGCTTCTAAATTTATCGATGTTGCCCAAAATATTATCAGACTTTGGTCGATTTTTCAACGACGGTAATTATTTCAGTTTCTGAGATTTCCGCTAACGCGTAAGATACCTGAAAATAAATCACGATTAGCTATTAGCAGTCACCTAAGAGATAGCCCGCTCATAAATAATAGTGCCGGTACTGAAGCGAACTTTAACGATGAGGCTTGCAGCGTTGCTGTATGTCTACGCGATAATTAGCTTTTCGTCTAATCAACTTACCTGCAATGCAAACTTTACACGCCAGCCTAATTTTCTAGCTCGGTAATTATTACTTTACCTGCAAAGGTCCTTCGTGGAGCGGCAAAACTTATGTCAGTGACGGGAAGTAATTAACATTGCTTACAGCACAGTTTTGTTTAATCTCTTGAAAGCGATTATCAAGCGACACGTTATTAATATTAACCGAGAATATTTCTAAACTAATCCTCGTTCGCGATTCGAGTAGTTCGCGCTAAATCTTCTCTCCTTTTCTAACCGAACGTATTCTTCACATTCAAAGCCAGCGTCCGTCCAACTTATCGTTCGCTAGAAAAATCCTTTTCAAATTATTCAGATACTAATCTGCCTATTGTGTGTGATCGGAATTAATTTTAGCGACTATTTCTCTTGTTTTCAACGTGTGGTAAAATTCAGCCTAAAATTAACTTTACTAACGACATCGACTGTTACACGCTGCAGAACAAAGTTGACCAACAAAGCTGCGAAATTAAATTGTTGTAAAATTCCACCGGAAGTCTGTAAAAATCGAATTTATAAGAAAAAGAATTAGGGCAAGAGGTATGACAGTTTTATAAACGAGTATTAAATATAGCTGTGGTTTCCAAATTATTCCAAAAAGCTCGAAGCCTAAAATATAAGGATTGAATACACACACATATATATTATATATTTGTATGTATGTATTTTTTTTTAATGTATGTATGTATGTATGCATGTATTATTTGTTTTTTTTTTTGTTTTTTTTAAATGTATGTATGTATATGGGTATTCGACGAGAAAATATTCATCCGAAAATAAAAAAATATGCACATTATTAGAATCTACTTGGAAGAACAGGTGAACGTAACTTATTGACTATTAGTGTTAATTATTCTACACAAAAATTTTTAATAATTGTTTTCATATGTGTTAAACGTACGTTATGGCTTGCGTGTTTAGATAAAATTATTAACGTTCCAAATGATATTTTAGCTGTTTTATTTCAAATGTTCGGTCCAAATGTTCTTTCTATATTTAAATCTGATTGTCGTCACTGCACCAACAACGTCTAATAGAAAATTACCTTTTAACTAATTTTTCCGTGTAACAAACTTAATTACCATCTTAAAGCTGTTTTCTTTAATTAGTTTACATTATATCTTCTTCTTCTTCTAACTCACTCGCTGCCGAGTATGAGTGTCATTTCTCATATCACTTCTTCTCCGTCAGACAGTACGGTGCCTGAATCGCATAGGCGATATCAATCCGATTTTATAATTGCATACATAGGACTTTATAATAAAAGAAACAGAAAGAGATCGGAGAAACGGGAAGAGGGAAAAATTGGAAAAACCGGAAGTGGATGAGACTGGAGAAACCGTCAAGGGGTAAGATTAGAGGAAGAAAGAAATGAAGAAGTGAGAAATGATGGTAGCTACGCATATTATAGGAGCACAGCAGTTGGTGCGCAAGCAACAGCCATGCCGTCCATCCTACTACACCAGTTAACCCAATAGTAAGGATGAGACCAGGACGATTGGACTGATGCAGTTTTTGCAGTTAACTGCGGACAGGAATAGGATAAATTTATCTAAAAGGAAAGGAACAGAAAGGAGATGGGTAAGTAAATGGACGAATAAAAAGAATTAGGAAATGTAAAAAGGGAAAAGGAAAAAGGGAAAAGGGAAAAGGAAAAAGGAAAAGGAACTCCCCCGCGCTTGGCCAAGGCGCTCGTGGGGGATGGTTTACTTTCGGAGTATCCATTCTTCTAGAACAGTTGAACCTGTCTTACCCTTTTCTATTAGGGAAATAGCGGACGAGATGATTTCGGCAGCCTTGACTCGCCAAGGAAAAGGACTTTCAATAGGCATTGTTGGAGTTTTATCAGCATCCCCTTTATGGCCTCCCTACACCCTTCAATCCTATATATATCCTGTCACTACTGGAATTGTCTGCGAATGAGACTTTCCACCAGTAGCCGCTCTTTAGTCCGCGACTGCTTATTTGTCCAGTTGAGCGTTCTGGGCTTATTCGCAGCTAGAGGTCATTTTCCGCAATCCGCAACCTGTGGACGCGCCATATATTGTGTTTAATTTGCAACTTTTACTTACTATCTGTTCCTTAATATTCTAACCTTTCATGTAAATGTAATTTTATTAATATGTTTTCTTTAGTAGTTTCTTTTAATAACCAATTATGGATATCAGTTTTTTCCAATTGATTTTTTTCTTTTAGTATTTATAAATTGTTTAAATATATTACATTGCGCTATGAATAGATCGTAATATGGGTCCTTTTAAAAGGTATACTACGTAAACTTGGGCAACTCGGAATAATTTTATTTATGATTTTGCATAATTTTAAAATGTATAGTTATATAATCAGTGCGCGTTATTTATTTATTTTATATATATATATATATATTTGTAAACGAATATCTAGGTAACACGGTAACTAAAAGAAGTTAAGGTGCTTGGCTATCAAACCAGAGGGGTGGTGGTGTCATCAATTTTTGCGAGTTGTCTCATTCTGGATTTAAGCCGCTCCCAGGTTTATACTCAATCTGAAATTGAATTAAGTACCAGAGAAATTTAAGAAAGTAAAGGCGGATCCCAATTAGAACGGAACTGGTCTCAATATTTTCTTCATATCCAATAGATCCTTAAGCACATTGTGAAACTTTACTTCACAATTCTCAGCGCCCTGTCATGGAACTTACTTTACTTTTTTTTAAATGAACATCTACGTATTTTATATATCTGTAGTTTAATTTTCCGCTTTAAAATTATAAATTTCAATTGTATTTTCAACATTTTTCAACCGCTTGTAACATTAATTGTATTAGATTACTGGTGCCGAGAATAGCGGAAGTCTACGATTACACTACCACGACTTATTACTATTAACAACTTGTGGAATGCGATGTATTATTAATAAGTGAAACTTAGTTTTTCATTGATAAAATTGCTTGATATAATTTACTAGCATATAGATTAAAAAGAACAATATAGAAAAGATAAACATGGAGGTGGAGTGTAGTTCCATATATAAAAAGTAATACAAAATTTACCGAAGTAAATCTTGAGATAAATCGAATAGGAATATCGTTCATATTAAGATACATTTAAGAAACAAGCAATGCGAATTCCCAGTGTGTAGAGGTATATACCGTTAAATCGACATGCGCAGAATTTCTAGCCAAGTTATCTCAGATAATTTGTGTAGCTAATAAAATTGCCCGCTATTACGGACGTCATAAATATAAAATAATTAGACAGAACAAGTAGCCGTAATTATTTAAATTTACTATACTCGCAAGATTTTCAAGCATTGTGTTGAACCAACTTTTGAAAGGCCGAATAACAATTACCGCTCATGTCCGGTTATTTATTTATTCGAGGAATAGATATCAAACAAAAATACAAGTAATAAGTGAGGCTATAAAGGTCGAGCTTCTCAGATCACTATGCACTCAAAATCAAGTTTAAGAGAATAAAAAGTGTTAAATACAAATGAACTTTATTTAGAAAAAAAAAAACATTGTTCCGAAGAAATCTATATTGATATTTCAGAAGTATGTAGACTAATTACACTGCAATTACTGAAAAATTTCAATTCTCTTTTTTTCAAAAATTCAAACTAGTTTGCAAAATTCAAAAAAAAAAAGTTTAAAAAAAATAAGTTGGCAGCTAATAGATCAGAATGAATATCGCAAGAAATTTTAGCGAAAGAAAAAAACAAATTGTACAAGTTAGCAAAACAATTTTCTCCAGAAAATGCACTAAAATATATCCAAAAAGAAAAAAAAAAGCAAAGCTAAAAGATGGAAATGATAATAAAAAATACTGGTCTCTATAATCGGAAAAGGCTTGGGAAACAAAAACCCCAAAATTAAGGAAATAATTTTCTAATTTTATATTTTAACAATCGGAATAAAAGTTTAGCCTGAAACTACGAACCAGATGTATTTAAAAGAGTTTTCGAAAAAGGTACAAAACAAAAAGTGATATGGACTTCGTATTGAAAAAAAAATTTTTCAGTTACAATTAGTATGGTTCCTCGTCGCATAAATCACCACACTAGTTGAACACATGTAAAATGCATATATAACGAATAATTCAGACGCCTTTATAAAATACATATATAACGAATAATTCAGACGCCTTTATAAAATGCATATATAACGAATAATTCAGACGAAGGCTACCCTAACGGTAGATTTCAACATCCGGAAAATATTTCACATCGTTACGCCATCAAATAGAATGTACGGCATCGGATTTCACTTAAATAAACTCGGAATTGATCTATTTGAATTTTTGTTTTATTTTTTTTTACTTCATTATGGCCACGATTGAAATAAGCCGTGAAAAAGTGGCGAAATATGAAAGAAGGGAAGAAAATAATAAGTTGGAGAAGAGAGATGATTAATAATTTACACAGAGTCTCGATAAGTTACCGCTGGATTACACCTTAGGTTCGCTTTACATTAAGGCAGTAAATTACGAATACGGTACAGAGTTGTTGTTGGTAAGATTCTGTTTTCCTCTAGATTCTACAAAAATTATCAAAAATCAGCACCAATCGATGCCACGGTGATTAATCTCATACAAATTAAAACGCTGAAAACTTAAAATATATATTTTTCATTATATCAAATTGTTTAGATAATTACGTAATCGACGGGGTATTTGAACTTTTTTTAAATATTCGGTTAATTTGCTTATAAATCAAATTGAAATATAAATCGTAAAAGATTACGCAGCTTTAAACTTCAATAGTCCAATTTTCATGCGCCTACCGGCGAAAATGTATACACCGTTCACTTGCACGGTATACTTCACGTAAAATCAGTCAATTCTTTATACGAAATCAAAAAATATCAATATAACTTCAGCGCCTCAAAGAGACGCTATTGACACTGAATCAACTATAAGAAATTAACCTACTTTTTCCATCTGTCGATAAATTCAAAAAAAAAAAAAAAAAAAATCGATACAACATTGCGAGAACAGAAAAACTAAAAATTATTTTTAACAATATTGTACAACGATTTTACACCTTAGATGCTGAGCATAATCGTTTGTTCCATGCAAATATATACACATACAGAATATTTGCCCCGCGACACCTACTATAACGAAGGTATAGAGCCTTCTGCAGCAATTTATCTCGACAACCACGTTGAACACGTTCTACAACGCAGAACTAAATTCTGTATATTCCGCAGTACGATGTAACGGTACTATTTATGGTTTTTGCCCTCAGGAATTCCAATCACGAGATCTGTTAAATTTTTAAATAAATTAAAATTTTTTCCGATTTAAGCCGATATATTTAAATGTTCACCTCTACTACACCTTTCTTTCGTAAACGGCCGACCGCTGAAAACGCAATATTATTACATATACGGAAAACGAAAACGACCAACAATAATTAATTAATGCGCATGAATGAAATAAATTTAAAATAAGCAAATTGTACATGTTTCACTGTTGTCGATGGTGATGTGTGATTCGTTAAAAATCCGGTGGCTTTCAGGTGGCTAAGGTTTTGGTTGACGCGCGGTGTGAAATACTTAATGTTGTCCGAAGGATTAACTTCTACCGGAAGATGCAAGAGTAATCCTTGCTCAAAGCTGTATGATAAGAGTCGAACGTTTGTTTTCGTAAAAAATTCCATTAAACATCAACCGCTACTTTGATAAGAGGAAACAAAATGTTACCATTAACTCGGAAAACTGTCACTAACTTGTTGAGAGGGGACCGACCGAACTGAACGATTCTTTTCGAACGGCAAAAAGCGACTAACTAAAAACTGGATAATTTCTCTAACCAAAAGTGAGCTACGACTGACTCAAAATTAGTAATTAATCGAACCGAACAATTGTCGGATCAAAATCTTCATTCGATCATTGACCATTTCTTCCTTTCCACCCCCTGACCGTTGGCCTTTTTCGAATCAGGTACACACGCTTCTTCTACGATGATCGATGATTGGCTGCTAACAGAATCATATTATTTTATATTTTTTATTTTTAGTTTATTTTTATATTCTGTACAATGCAACGTACACATTATTAGAACGGCTAAAAAGTTGACCGGATAAAGAGTTCATTCATATCCTTTCCGAGCAGGTAAATGAAAAACAATCAAGTTATTTACAAATTAAAAGCAATTTATAAGTTTTTTTTTTTTTTTTTTTTTTTCACCACTCCGGTCTTAGAACCACAATTGGCGTTGCTGTTTGGTTAACTAAATCTTGACTTTTCTATGTTAAGCAATTACTTCCTCATATCTCTTCTCATTAGAAAAAGACATGATTTTTAACTAATATACTAATAACTTACTATTAGTTTACGTTACACACAGTTTATCACAGTAAAAAAAAAAAAAAAAAAAAAACTTTTACAAATTAAGTCCATTTTATGACATTGTTCAACACAAATTAGGTTTGAGCGAGTGAAATTAATTCCGTAGATGCTGTTGTAATTTTCTCGGGGTTATCCGGGTAATGCATCTCTACACCAGTATCTCTTGAGTCTTCTCCGCGGATTCCCAGGGAGAGATGAACAGAACATGCTGGACGCTTCTATGTTTTCACTGAGTTCAAGTTTACTAAAGAACGTACCATATCGAAGTTTGTAATAGTCTTGCACGAATGGGATCTTCAGATCGTGATGGAGTGTTCTATTGGACACGAAATAAGGAGCGTTGGCAACCTGTCTGAGTATTTTAGATTGAAGCTGTTGTATTCTGTTGATATTGCTCTTGGATGTTGCGCCATATACTTCGATGCCATACCGCCATACTGGCGCCAGTACGGATAGATAGATTAGTCTTTTGCAAGACATGCTCACGGCAGACTTCCTTCCCATAAGGCTATTTAAGATTTGAAGTCTCGAGCGAATTTTTTGCCTTGTGTACGCGACGTGGATCCTCCATGTTAGACGTCAATTTATAAGTTAAAAACAAATTTATATTTCATTGTTTTTGTTCATTTTTCAACTGTAAAACAAATTTCAGAAACAACTCGACAACCGTTCCTATCTCCTTTTTTTGTGAAAGTTGTCTTTTGAACATTGCCTACTTTTAATCGTAATCTTTACGAGTGTACCGGCGATTTTTATTTTCGAAAATAAACCTCTCACTTTAGTGATCGGCAGCCGCCAAACCTCTCCCGATTACCCTAAAGTCACACGGATTGTGTGCGTCGCGACCAATGATAAATAATGAATTCCGCGCAGTAATCTACTGTATCGTTTACGGAGTAAATCTTCAGATCTCCGTTCCGAGGACCGAGTTGAAAAAAGTCTCGCTTGATCGGTGGAAAATCGTCTGCAATTGTTAGATCTGCATGTCGATAAAAAAATTTTTCGGGAAACAAAAATATTGAGAGAAGCGGGACCGCAGGAAAACATAATCGTAAAAAAAAAAAAAAAAAAACGGTCCAACATCGATGAGTAGCTATAACTATCTTTTGACAGGTGCTTGAGGTGGTCGCTTAAACGCGCACCAATTATAAATGATGCGACTTGAATTCCGAGCTTTCTCCCCTGCACCGCTAATACGAGATCCTTTCTGTCTTGCGCCAACCTTGAACTTCCTTATCGAACGAGCCGAGCCATTTAAATCGCACGCTAGCAAGGAAGTGAAGGCGACCGGAATAAGGCGCAAAATATGACGATGAAAGTTCAAGCGGACCAGCGAAAAATAGAATGAAAAAAGCTTGGAAATCTAGAAAATTGCTTAGTTGCTGCCAGAGTCGCTTGGCAACCACCTAAATTAGCATTTGACAACGTAAGCTCCGCACAAATAACGATACCGCCGCTGCTCCAGCTTATGTCGCAACATTTCCCTTCCCATTCGCGAAGCCGCTTCGGCCGCGACTGGTTTAACACAACTCTCCAAATGCTACGGCCACATGCTGCAGCAACCAAACCAGACGAACAACGGCTTTTACGATCTCGGCTTCCTTGCACACTACCTTCCTCTCTATTCCTTGTTCCTTGAGCGCGTAGTTTTTTCATTTTTATTACCAACTTCAAAAGCAGCCGTTATATGTCACGTGCGTGTGCTTCCTTTTTCATTTTTTTCGGTTTTTTTTTCGGTTTTCACGTTTGTTCGCGCGTTACTTTCGATAATTTAGACCGATTTTAACAACGATGATTATTCGAATAGGGCTAGCAAATGTTCAGCGTGAACATACGCAATAGTCGTTAAAGTTAAAGAAAGTTGTTCACCCTTTAGAAACTTCTTTTCAGTAATATAACAGAAATATTACATTCAATCGCGATAATCGAAGAACGAAATTCTAACGCAGCTAGGAAACATTTTTTTTGTTTCTTTCTTTTTGGGTTACCGACGTTACCCTAGGATAAGTGAATTTTTTTGTTCCTATTTTCAATGTGCAGCAGTAGAATTCCTGCTCGAACGAACTATACGAACTACGGTAGCTGGCTGACGAAAGAACTTAAAACATTATTATCCCAATTTCCAGTAGAAATGTAGACTCCTCATCACACTGGGGTGGAAATAGTATTTATGTACATCACCAAAGGCGCACTTAGGATTTTTTTTTGGTCGGGGCTAAAATTTAGAAGATCAGTTAGGGGGTGGTAACTCGGTACCTCGACTAAGTACCTATCTATTTCCGTGGTCTGTAAATTAAAATAAAAAAAATACAAAATTAACGAATATTATTTTTTTTTAAATTACAAAACCGACGAATTTTATTTAAAAAAAAAGAAAAAATAATAATAATAATAATAGAAACGTAACATTATGTTTGTAATAAGCACAAATTAGATAAGTATACGAATTTTATTTTTAAAAAAATTAGCTAAAAGTATATAACATTATACTTGTAATAGAAGCAAAAAGTAGTAAATATGTATGTTTTTAAAAAAATTAATTAAGTAAAACAAAACAGTACAAAACGAAATTAAGATTTCAAAGATTTTTTGGGGGGAGCAATGGCCCCGTGGCACCCCCCTTGAGTGCGCCAATGTACATCACCGCGTATTTGAAGACTCGGATGATATTATCCATTGACCGGCCAGTTCTCGAGTGCCGTCACAGCTACACTTTGCTTAAAACATGATCGGACAAAAATCAGCCGAAAAAAATGTTTTCATTAGAATATGAACAAATTTTAAACTCAAATTAATCGTATTTAACGTGCGCAAAGTCGAATAGGGATGGTGAAACATCCAAAGTACGATTTAAATGCTCATCGCAAAATTTGAACTCTTTTTATTACAAACAGTAGCGGTACTTCAGCCTATTATCAATCGAAAATATTTATATTAAAAATAGTGAAATAAAATATTCAAAAGAAAAAATACCGATCTCGAAATTAACTCTAAAAATTTAATAAAAATGCGCTTTGAAGTGAAAAATAATATATACATAATATAGTAAAATGTAATACTTGAAAAAGCGTGATGATTAAACAACATTAATACTTTAGAATCTCGATACGCCGAATTCAAATTACAATCAGCTTATAGAAATTAAGTTACAGTCATGTTTTAATTGTCGAAATTTGAACACCGCGACCCTGAGGTACGAACGTTGTTTAAAAGTATAGTGAATATCCCCCTCTTTTAAGGTATATTGTACTGTATAAGATTTATCATTTATCGGATTATATCCCTTTTTTTTTTCTTTTTTTTTTAGTTTTTAGAGCATTTTTATTAAATTTTCAGTTTGCGGTCGGTTTTCTTGTTTTTAAAAAAAAAAGCCTATTTAGTTTTACAGTTTTTTGTTTCAGTGATAAACCAATCTAAAATAGTGCTACTTTTTGTGCTGTATAACGACGACTATTTTCGATAATAAGCTTGTAAAATTACGCTAGCGGCATTTCAAATTCGCCATCTTTCGTCGAGCCTACATTTGAACGGGGGGAAACTGACGTTGGTAATGCTCTAAGATGGCCGTTTTGGTTTAAAAATGTTAGGCCTGCATTTGTTGTTTGAGCGAATGGTACTTTAATTTTTATTTTGATAAGCCACTTTTATCATTAGTCGGAAGCAAGCTGCATCGGTACGAAATCCGTAATGAAAACTGCTACGGATATATTTGCTCAGCATTTTGTCTTGCTGAAATTTAAGTCCACGTTGTTTGATTTTTAAGTTTCAATAAAAATGAACGATACTTGCACCGGTACTTATAAAATAACCTGTGTTTGTATTAGCCGCGCTTTGTCCGCATATTAATACCTGTTTAAATATTTAATCTTTTTAAGTGAAATTCCTGCTGAAGATATATGTATTTCTTCTATTCAGATTGCCTCTGCCTCTCTCACACTCTCGGGAATATCAATAATTTAGAATTAAAGCAAACCGTAAATACAGCCTAAAAGAGCAGTCGGCGTAAATTTATGTGTTGAGAATGTAAATAGTATTGCTCTGGCAACAATTATTGAAATTAACTACCGTTCCGGGAGTGCTTAATAATTTTTCCGTAATTTAACTTTCTAGAATAATCTCGTGAGATTTATTTCTTTGCATAGGACATTATATACTAATACGTGTATACGAAATTGCGCGTCAGAATGTTGTTAAAAGATGACTAAATATTATACGAAAATCGAAAATGTGTCCGTCTCTCTATCTGTCTATGTTCCGGTTTCCAAAAAAGAATAGACTACTCTGGCGGCTCGTGTGACAAATTACGTATATATAGTGTATTTAAATAAGGGCTCAGAATACTACTTAGAAGACACTAGACACTGCTGTGGAATACTATTGCTGTAGATACTATTTATTTTTCTTACACTATTTCTGTCAGTAACATATGTCTCGGATCAGTTACATATATATATATATTCTTTTAAAACCACAATAAAGTTTTTTTAATAGTACATCATGATTTAATGTTTTCATATGACAAAGTATACAGCTCCCGCAGAGATCATCCCCGTTCCAAATGTCCGCTAATATTATGCTGAAAATGACTACGTCAGTTCTTACAGTTGGAAAAAATCCATACAGATTGGTACTAAAAATAATCTGTAATTTTGTAAAAAGTTTGAAGGAACTTTTTTTACACATCACTCATTGAAATGGTTGAACATACTGACCTAGAATTTGACATTTATTTTTTATTTACACCTTTGTATGAAATTTATTCTTTTAATTAATGCTTTGCGTAATTACTAAATTGCATATATAATTATTTTAAAAAAAAAAGAAATCAAATGTACAGGATGCGGCAGCATAACTTCCTTTTTTAAAATGCGCCACTTTTTTTCTACTAAATTTTGTTAAAGAAAAATAATAACAGAAAATCGAAATAAAATTGCGAGAAGGGAAGAAGCATATATATTGCCCCAATGCGGAATCTATTTCGATTTTCTGCTTTATTATTTTTCTTTAACAAAATTTAGTAGACAAAAAGTGTCGCGTTTTTAAAGAAAAGGAAATTATGCTGCCGCACCCCGTACCATTGATTACTTACGATTACGCAGTAATTCCTACTCTGCCTACGTTATAAAGCTGCTTCCTGGACTTCTCTGCTGAAACACTTACCAGCGTCTCTTTTCTTTTTCTAGGTGGGCCCGTAAACTCATTAAAACTCATTAACCCGGGGGAGACAGGTGAAATTGTTGGTAGTTTCATGTATGCGGAAACATCCTACCTGAACAAAACGCCACCTCCTAACCAAAGACGGTAGCTGGCAGCAACTGAGATTCATTTACGAAAGTCACACCGCTTTCATCACTACAATTATCTGCTTCCTCCTGACCATTTTCTATTTTCCTCATACCATTCACGTATTCGACAAACTGCCAATTTAGTAACCAGCTCGCTTCCTTCAACTTTAAATCTGAATATTTTTCTTTTGCTTTTTTTCGATTTACCGTAACACCTGAGAATCATGTCAATCATCAAAAATGGTCCTCACATTTAAGGATCCCCGTTGCGATCTAACAAAAAGTTTTTCGCTCGATTAAAGGGGGGGGACACACAGCCATCATTTTAAAAGTGCGCACATAAAATCAACAACTGACAAACAGTTTTCGCCTCGTTGCCTTGCGAGTATAGAATACTACTTTCTAAATTAGGTGGGGGTTGCTGATGGTCACAAGACAATGTCTCATAATTACGTATTTAAGAGGGCATCTTCTCTGTCCACGTGCTCGTTTTGTTCTGGTTCTTCTGGCTTCTCTGCCAACATTTTATCAAAAATGAACTTAATTCTTGTAATGATTTTTATTATCGAGCTAACGAAAAACACATCTTTTATTTTATTTATTTTTTCCGCTTACGCCTAGCGAAATATATCTAGAGTCTGTGTACTTAAATTTACTAATCGCTTTATTTGAATTTTTACGCGTACATTTGTATACACTTACCTTTGTGAACGTATTATTCAATTTTTTTTCGTTCAATTTTACCTGTTCTCTCTAACTAAACCCTCACAATAATTTTGGAGTGGGTTAGAAAGTATCTGTTTTCGCGCTTGCTCATCCATCATTTTCTCCGCGGCACTTTTTACAAATCTTGTTCCTTACGAAAATCTATAATTTTATTATTTCAGGAACAGCCAGAGTCGTTTGATTATAAGAACTGAAACGGTAATTTTTGATGTTTATGAGCAGGCATGCAAACAACCGATACCTTTCGGTGTTAAACAGTTATGTAATAGGTTACGAGAGTGAACGATTAGCATGAGAATATTTCCAGGCTTGGTCCAGTTATCCGTCATCGCGGAAAACTTTCAACATTTTTCATAGAGCACTTAAATACCGCATCATTCTCTGCAGCGCTTGTTTAAACGCGGTCCGTCCGCCGACATTTAAAGATGAGACTTTTAGCTAATTTTCGAGATAGCCGTTGCGACCGGGAGGGGACTATATATATACCGGCCAGAGCTTTGCTAACGACACAGTTCCGATTAGTTATGGACACATGTTGAAATTGTACGATTATTTAAATGTAAATCGGCAACTTTGATTTTATTTCGATTGTAATTCCGTCCGAGTCGCGGATATTTCGGTTTGCGATAAATTAATATCGCGACAGAAGACCACCCAGAAGGAAACATTCATTACCGGGGGCCAATTCGGAAACGAAAATACGTCGTTATCGTTTGATTCGGATTTCGTCGCGTCGCCCCCTATGTTCTGCCGTGAAAGCGGCAATGAGACATGCTGGCCGCCATCGAACTTATCATTTATCGACAAATTTATCGAATATGCCTTCGAACTCGAACTTTAGACACACTATCGTACACACATCTGGCAGCTGCCGAACAGTTTATGCGAAATTCTGTTCGAGAGTGTAGAAATTTTTTTGACAGCTCCTCACCATCTTTAAATTCGTTTTAGACGCGTCTGCGCTTTTTTCTCAGTCGTTTTTCATTATTCCTTTCGCTTTTCTATTCAGACGAAATGTTCCACTTGAAAAATGTTGTAGAACACTTCTTAAAAACACGGCCAGCCTAAAGTGGTTCGAAAATTCTTAATAATATTTTTTTGTGTGTTTTTCTTCGGTGATGGGTTATCGAAGTTTTAAAACGCCGCTAACTGCAGTTACAGGAAACTGTTGAAAAAAATCCTTTCCTGAGGGACTGATCGCGAAAAGGTGTTAAAAGGCTCAACCGGTTAAGCATCGAGCTCACTCGTTAACTCGTAGCTACGTGCCGGAATCTTTGAGGCTTCTTCTCGCTTTTCTTTCGAAGAATTTTCCCGGCCTCAAAGGAAGAAGTCGAGGGACACAATTCTTCAACATGCAGCCGCTCAACGTTTACCGTTTCACCGGAAAACGGTTCTTTCTCGGGGAAACACATTTTCCCATTTCTCACACTTCCCCACCGGCGGATTCTTAGAGCGGAAAGTATAAAAATAAATCAGTGAACAATTATTTAGCATTTTCAACGGCATTCTGTTCGTCCTCCACTATGCATGATAACAGAGACAGCCGAATTTACACATATCGATGGCTTAGACGGTCCCCTCTGCCGCTTATTTTACACTAAAATTTCGCCCGATATTTAAAGGGCAATTTTCTACATACAATGAAGCTGCATGCATCTCGCGGAAAGTTTGATAATAAAATTAATATGGCCGGAGAAGTCATTATCGCAATGGCTATGGCACGCGCTAAAATTCGTCATCGCTAACAGGTTAGGAAATCGTGAAAAAGAATCGATAAAGAAAATCGAAATGGGAAAAATCAATAATTTTACTGTAATTACGTATTAGAACCCGGGGCCGCAGAAATAGAATAAAGGACAGGTTACAAGAGGAAAAACGTATCTAGATCGTGTTGCAATCGTTTTCGCTTTGACAGTCCGATGTCAGGATGGTGTCTAAGTGTGGGCGCGAATATGGAAAAAAGAAATATTACGAAGAGTCTCAAAGAGCGATCGAGGACGCGCCTTAATTCGGAATATTCGCTGGCCGTGTTAAATTTAATATTTCGGTAAACTTTAAGACAAAACTCGAAAACCAAAATCGACGAAGGAGAAATCCGGCAACTGACGACGTGGGCGGATATAAAGCACGGTTAATGTGCACGTCAAAGTAGCAAACGCGGCCAGTGACGGTCAATAGACGGATAGTTTATTTAGTCGGTTCGAAACACTTCCGAACAAGCAGCAGAAGAAAAACTTCGAAAAGTCATTCCGCGTTATTTATTATCCCGAGAATTAGTCGGGTTTCTCGAAAGCGCGATGATATTTTAATAAAAATAATTTATTAAAAACTTTCCTTTATCGCCTGCTACAAGTGATTCGGATATCATTTAAAAAGTAGAAGCAACGTCGGATATCGTTGAATTATTTCATAGCAAAAACTTTAGTTTTTTTAGCTTTTTTTCAGCTTTTTTGAGTTTTTTTGAGCTTTTTTTGTTCGACTACACATTAAACCATTTGGCTGCTAACTAATCTTATTATAGGAGATCCTGCAGCGCGAGGAAAAAATTTGCTCGTTTTATTTTTATTTCCTTTCTTCCTCTTTTTTTTTCCTTTTTTTACTGAAAATTTCTTAAATTCCGTATACATCGAGAATATTAATTATCGTACCACAACACTATAGGTGCGGTTCATATTAACCCACCAGAGGTCGCGAAAAAAATATAACGCGAAAAATCGCAAACAGGGGATTTCTCCGAGTCACTAAATTATTAAATTTAACGCAGCCTAACAACTTCTTAAGAATAATGCTGTCAATATATATACATATATATATATATATATATCCGAGAGAAAGGAACTGGCCCCCCTACTCTCATTAGTGCCGTTGGGCTTAGTTCATTTTGAACCTCAACTTCACAATCCATGATACCTTATCAAGGATATATGGGACTTACTTTACTTTACTTTATATATACATATATATATATATATATATATATATATATATATATATATATATATATATGTATGTTACGGGCAACGTCGATGCCTAGGCATTGTCGACAGTGACTAGTGAATATTGACATTGCCGGGCTCCCAGCAGGTAATGTCCGAAAAATACTTTTTCTGTAAATACAAAGCTTGATTTAGATCTTATCATAGCGATCTATCATTAATCATTTGAGACTACTGAATTTTTGTTATCACAAAATCTCTCCGAGTCTGTGCAAAACACCTTTTTATATCAATTGCATTTTTTCGTAAACAAAGTGAAAACTCTGTTCAGTAAAAGAATTTTTTTTTTTTTATTTCTATTTATTTTTCGACAAAACTCGTAATAACGCCATTTTGAATTTCTGTTTCCGTGTAAGATCTTCTGGTGAGCGAAACTGAACGTTAACCCGTGCGATTTTGCGGACCAATACTATCCGAAAGTGTACTACACTTTCTTTCTTTTAAATGTCGACACACTTACTACTGTATCCTTTGTGCTTATAGTAGTCTGGCACTCTGTTTTCGACCGAAATTTATCGTTTTCTGTGCTATAACCGCGAGCGTCAATATTAAACCAACGCCGCACTAAAAATTATTGGATGGTATCAAATTATGATGATTATTATTATTATTATATTCTACGGCCCATGCCATCTAACATATGTTTCCTTTCCTGGAAGGATGTGCAATTTGGCATAGTACGTACCGGGAAAAAAGCTTATTCTTTAACGCATGTCGGTAATGAAGGAGATAAAAAACCAAGAAAACAAATATGTAACTGATTTTAAAGCAGCTGAAATCAGTGTGTAGCGAAAAATCATAGTCGACAATGTGTTCTTTGGCGATAAGTTATTCTTCTCCACATATATATATATATATATATATATATATTGTCATGAGCCTACAGTGAGTAACGTGAATAAAATATTGATTTTGTGTTTGGAATTCTGGCTTTACTATGCTGTGGGAAATGAAAAACATAGATTAAATTTTATATTCCTTATTTTATTTATTATCGATCAACACGGCATAGTATTTCGTATATAATTCTCTCGTAATGTTCGAACCGAGTAAAGTAAAGTAGCTGATTAAATGGTTCGAACGGTTGGGAAGTTGGAATATAATTCCGATGCCGTACCAACACAATTATAATAACGTAAAATTAACTAAGGCTAGACGCGGATACACTGCCCGACTAAAGCGACGTAATTTTGCCAAAAATTACGCGTGTGATAAGCATGATGTGTCGTTGCGACTGGTCGGGCAGTACCGACAGCTGATCGACTACCTGGGTTTTCGCGAGTCTTGCGGTCGTTCGTCAATTAATTTAGTATCCTGTATAATAAAACAAACTTTAATAACAAACAATATAGAACAATAAATTAGATAAATACCTATTTAGAAACGTTTTCGGGCATAACCCATCATCAGCTAAAACTAACTTAAAGGAAACTTAAAACATACTGAAGTGAATATATACGGAATACATGTGTATATATAGTAGATGTAAAGAGGAATAAACATGGCAGGTATAAAAATCTATAGGTTGAAAATGCTAATAATTAATATAAAATATAAAATAAAACAAGAAGACAAAAAGTTAAATTTTTATACTAAACACTGGATTATTATTATTAGGTGTTTGGTCATTTAAAATATTATTTTTATATTTATTTATATAATAATTTTCTGCAATGTTCATATTATTACCTTTGTGATAAGTGGCCAGGATGGTTACAGTATTTTCTATTGAATTAGGTTTATGTTTATTTTTAATTCAATGTTCTGCATAGGTTGATTTTTCTATTTCATTATTATTAAATGCTTTTGAAAAATCAATTGCAGATATAAAGAACATATAAAAGCATTTAATAATAATGAAATAGAAAAATCAACCTATGCAGAACATTTAATTAAAAATAAACATAAACCTAATTCAATAGAATATACTGTAACCATCCTGGCCACTTATCACAAAGGTAATAATATGAACATTGCAGAAAATTATTATATAAATAAATATAAAAATAATATTTTAAATGACCAAACACCTAATAATAATAATCCACTGTTTAATATAAAAATTTAACTTTTTGTCTTCTTGTTTTATTTTATATTTTATATTAATTATTAGCATTTTCAACCTATTGATTTTTATACCTGCTATGTTTATTCCTCTTTACATCTATTATATATACACATGTATTCCGTATATATTCACTTCAGTATGTTTTAAGTTTCCTTTAAGTTAGTTTTAGCTGATGATGGGTTATGCCCGAAAACGTTTCTAAATAGGTATTTATCTAATTTATTGTTCTATATTGTTTGTTATTAAAGTTTGTTTTATTATACAGTTTTTACAAACAGGATGTATTCACCTACATTTAATTTAGTATCCGTTTTGCTCTAAAAGAGTTATCGTAATTGAAGCGTTGCGTGGTCAGCGGACCCGCATCAATTTTTAAATTAAATTTATTATCCGTCGACATAATAATTAATACGTGTGAAGAATTTTTAATATTTTTATATTTGAGTTGTTTATCTGTTAAATGTGTCGATCACCTGTTTTTGTTCCGAAGTACTCCGGTCACCGACGCGTGGTCTAATTGTGTGTGAATATATCTTTTTATTAATAATTTGAAGTTATTCGCGTCTATTACGTGACACATAACTCGAGCCTCCAGGCGTGGTTGATAGTTCGGAGGACACGACAACCCGAGCCGCTGTGCGATAGCTGCTTGTTTAGCTTGGGTGGTTTCTCCGTCTTTTTTCTTGATCTAATCGTGAAACTGGAGGAGTTTGGAGAAGCCAGAGTCACATGACATCAGAATTGAGCATACGATAATATATACAATGTAGACAGTGAAAAACTAAGAAAAAAATTTACAAATTACCTTACTTTAATGTATCAACAACAGGGAGATCAACTAGCACTCTAACTAGTCATTCTACGAATTAAAAACTTAATTAATATTAAATATACACATGGTTACACTTGAACATGATCGAGTGTACCGATGTAATTTTGTGGTCCGAAAAAAGAAAAAAGAAAAACAAAATATTACTTTAGGGTGCGTAATTTTTTCCGTAATATGCAGAAATTCCTGTTGCGCCGTGAACAGTTAATTATTAGAAAATGTTACGTGTTTTCCTGATTAATAATTTTCTATTTTTGCAAGAAATGTTATAATATGAAAGAATATCTGGGGACTGTGGGGGACGAATTTCCAAGTCAATCGTTACTAACGAAGAGGGTTAATTTAGAAAAACGACAAATCGGTTAGATTTTAAAACTTTAATCGCAATTACCATATAAAGCATGTCATATCCGAGTCGCAAAAGCTCTCATCTAAAGGTCTACACATCTAGAGTTGCATGTCCGCCGCCGAATACAACTACGGGACCATTTTTCAGGGCATATCATCAGAAAAAATGCAGAACAGACTGCGTTCCGCACCGCGCAAAACTTTAACCGTATCCCACGTTCTCTGTAGTAGCAGTTAGCGTGTCGAAATAAATCGGCCGGCAGGTGAAAATTTAACGAACGCGGAATCCGCAGGCTAACAATAGGAGGCATTAAATAGAGAGATAAAAAATTGCCAAGTACACGCCTAATACAGAGCGAACTGCGACTAAAGCGCGACCAAACCGCGTCTAAAACGGGACGTTCACTCATCGGAAACGGCTTGCTAGCGGTTTTATTTAAAGTTGCAACGGTAAAAGCAGGCCAGCGATTGGCTCGTATCGCGTCTGGCATTCGGGCCAGCGAAGAAAAGAACGAACTGCAAATAAATTCTAATATCGTTTCCGAAAAAATATGTCCTCTAGGTCGTATAAAAATTTTACGGCATAATATCGGCCGTAGCAACAGTTTTACGGCTCCACCTGTGTCCCGCCGCGACCAAGCGTAAAACCGAAATAAAAAATCACTTAGACTAAAAGCAGTTTGATGTAAAAACGAAGTCAGCTGATCTAGCGTCATCATCTTCTAATTCGTAAAATAGATGGCGCTCAGATATTAGCGCGTCTAATCTCGCCTAATCGCCACGATAATACGTTTCACTTGTCGATTTAGCATTCGTTTTTACCATTTTTTCCGGTTTTCCGTTGACGCGAACCGTATGAAATTTTATATAACGGACGACCGCTTTAAAAGGCATACCACGTTTTACGGTGTAATTTTACTTTTCACGCAGAAAACGCTCCCAAAGTGCAAACGTGGAAAATCTTAAACTGAACAAGTCGTCCTTACGATGGAAGTGATAAAGCTGATCTGAAATTTCGAACAATTTCCAGCGCTCCAAATGTGAGCAAGATAAAAACCTGCACCCATGATTAACTCGAAACTCCGAAAATTAGTTATAACTAAAAGAAGGTCAACTACGAAGACGATAAATTTGTCGCTTAAAATGATGTAACAGTGAAATCATTGAACGATGATAGTTAGTTAACATTTAAAATTTAATATTAACTTTCATTTTGTTGAAATATAGCCGGTAGGTCGGTTTGCGGAACAGTTGGCATGCTTGTTCAACCGTTTCTCCTATGTAGGAACAAAAAATACCAACATTGTGGAACAACAATGCGATTAAATTTTTTGCTGCATAAAAAAGGAGACAAAAGAGATTTGAAAAATTACAGACTAATAAGAGTCTACTGTCAACAGTTTACAAATTATTTACAAGGATAATAACAAATAGTTTGGAAAGATGAACAGCAACCAATAGAACAAGCGGAATTCCGACGCAAAACATTTGACCATAATATGTACAGGCACTTACGCTTCTGATTCAAAAATGTAATAAAGAATGTTCCTTTATATATGGGATTTTAGACTTTGCGTTTGATTTGGTGTACACATACAGTCAATATAGTCCACAAGCGCTTAAAGCAAAAATAGTATGGACAAGACATGTATGCCGATCTTTTAAGTAATATATGCGAAACGGCCAGTTGTATGAAACTACACCAACATTTCCAGTATTAAAAGAGCGTAAGACAAGGGGAGATACTGTCTCCCCCAAATAGTTTACAACAGTACACTAGAGAATATGCGCTGAAATCACTGAACTGTAATTCGAAAGGTATAAACATCAATGGAAAATATACACGTACACCATTTGCGTTTTGCAGACGACATAGTGATTATAGCTAAAGACAGGGACGAGTTACATGATACAGGAACCGGAGATGATCGTAAAAACTCTAGGATTAAAGATAAATAACCAAAAAAAAATAAATGTATAAAATATGATCAAAATCGACAAACTCAGCAACCAGTGCATAAAATAAAATAGCGAAAAGGAGATATAGAAAAGGTGGACGAATTTGTGTATTTAGGTAGTCTTCACAACAAGGAAAGGTCGAACAAGCTCAGATCTTGCCAGGAAAATAATAAACGGATGGATGGCACATCGCAAAATAAAGAATATGCTCAAAAGTAAAATTAGTAGAGAAAACAGATTTGTAAATAAGTTAAAAGTAGGTGCAAGTCATGAATAGCCGTGCTGTCGATCTGTTTGTAAAATTTCCCGCCAAACGTGAAAACATTAACTTCCGTGACTAAATTGGTTAGAGTAATTCACAAAACCCTTCATTCTTCATTAAATTTAACTGTATCAGCCACGGGAGTACATTAGCGAATAAAGATGCGACGTCGAAACTTGCCATCAAATCCCCCTCATCTAGTTTTACATTTTTTAAGTTTTCCACAAATTGTTCAGAATTTTGTATGTGAACAAAGAGCAGTGATGTTAGAGTCGGTTATACCTGCCCCTCCACAGATCGCTAACAACCCGGTCAATGATGATAATGAAGACAGAAATTCTAACATTAAATATAGGTTAAGAAGAGCCTACCAACACCCTCCGCACCGCTCAAAGAGATATTTTTTCTTTATTTTTTTTCCATTTTTCCACTATTTATACGATTCACCTTTATTTATCTCGTCAGTTGTCTAGCTCAGGGGTTGCGGCTACCTACGGTCCGCCGATTGTTTTTAATCCGACCCGCTTAGCGATATTCTATCGCAAAGGAATATCGCCGAAAATTTTCATCGTTCGAAATGCAAATGACATTAATCAAATTGACCACCTTCCATGCTGTAAAAAATGTCAAATGTTAGTAAAATCCAAATTCCCAAAAAATTTCGAGCAGGATATATTTTCCGAACTTATGCGACGGTTACGACAGCGTTTTGCAGATATGCAAATACAAAAAATATTTCCATGTTTTAAAATCCGCTTGACTATATAATTAAGGAGTTTTCCATCAGACCTTCAACTGGAAGTGATTGATTTGCAAAATGGTGATATGTTAAAAATTATGTTTAATGAAAAGGATCTAACTCAATTTTATAAATATATCTTTCGAAAGATAAATATGCTCAATTAAAATCATATACACGGAGTTTATATCCGTCCTTTTGGGCAAGTATGTCAATGTGAAAAGACATTTTAAAAAATGAAGTATGTAAAATCCCAATCCAGATTATCATTAATAGAGATGACCATTTGCAAACAACTTTAATGGTAACAAGTACTAATTTCGAACTCCGATATGATGAAATATTATCTCAGAAAAAAGCAATTACATTCTTCATATTAGAAATTTTAATTTATTTTATAATAACATCTTTTTAATATGTAAATTTGCAACTTTTTTTAATATGCAAAAGTATCACTTCATAATAAAAAAATTAACGCTTTTTTTTCTCTATTAGAAAATTACCCATTTATGTCTTCACGTTTGCTACTTGGCCCCCGAGGTTAAAATTTTTACAATCTAACTTTTTCTAAAAAAAATTTTGCCGACCATGCGGTCTATCTGATGATGAACGAACCGCATAATCTGTTTCGGTTAGAGCCTAATATATGAACCTTTGTCGTGTGGAGGAATGAATAGAACTAGTACTAAACAAAATATTAACTACTTAATTTTAGAAATATAAAAACTAGCAGTGTTCAGTACTTATGTATCCTTCGTATGTAACAGTAATGCAATTAAAAAAAAACACAATAATCTTCTTTTCTTTTTGATGTTTTATTCTTCAGGCAGCTTAGGGTAGATGATCGTAAACGGTCGCATTAATTTCAGTTCGACATTAAAAGAAAACTGTTCAAAACGTCGACCCGCGCGAATCATTTCCTCCTATCTTCTGAGTGGAATTTCTCAATTACACCGCGAAAATCAAACAACGGGATGATTTTACCGAAAACATTTTCACTGTCATCTTCAACGATATCATAATTTCACATTTAACCTCAAATTTTCCTTTTAAAACTATTTTTACCTGATCCAGTTCTACATGACAGTCCGCTAGTAGAGCAGTCTATAAATTGCAACATACTAAAAAAAAAAAATTCTTTTCGATCATCGAATTTTCGCAAACATCACCGATCGTTTCTGAAGAAGCCTTCTCATGTAGATATGGTAACATCGCTGACAATTCAGAGAACGCAGAAAGTAACAAATAGCTCTGCCCTCAGGCATCTATGACGGTTCACTTTTTCAAACCGATCTCTCCCTAAAGATCCCGGTTCCGAAGTAAAAGGTTAGAAAAAAGGTGACGCCAACACCAATAACGACGGATTTACACTATGCGATCTGATTTAACGTTTTTTTTTCTCTCGGTTCGATACTGAATCCGTGGTTAACCGAAACAAATTTTTATTTTAAAATGTATTATTAAAACTAAAAGCTAATTCTTCTACCGTCGTCATCATTTAGCTAAATCTGATCGCATCTCAAGATATAATTAATTCCTCCCCTTTCTAATTGTTTCTGGATAAAGCAAAGAAAGAAAAGAAAAAAAGACACGTCATCCATTGAGAGAAAGTTCTCAGCTATGTGTATACCTTTTTAAAGGAAAATAGAAAATGTAATAAGTATTTGCCGGAAAAGAGGTAAAAATTTCATAATTGCGTTCAACTTATTGCATATTCCATTACGAACGAAATTTGCATTGTTTGACGTGGAAAACAATGCTATTGCAGAGGTCGGATAGCATCATTATCGGCTGTAATAACAATAAATTATTCCAATCGGACTAGCCATTATATGCATCTAGGCGCGTCATATTACTGCAACATATGATTGCCGACTAAATTTATGCGTCTATACATCAAATGGTCATGCTGGCGGCAAAAATATCGCATTAACTGCAGGAAACAAGCCAAATCACAATTCGCTTTCTTCAACGTTACACGATATTAGTGGAGCATAATTTATTTTCACCGATATAAAAGGCTCTTTCTGTAATATGCACGCTTGATACGCACCGCTCGTATTTTCGCGTTGATAAAATTACGCGAGCCATTACTAAAGCCTATTCAGCACATTATATGTACGCGTCACCCGATAACTGGATGCGTGTAATGTATTATCATCATCATCTTTATCATTTGCGGCCGTATCGACCAACTTCTCGTGGCCTAGCCTTCCATGTGTATATTCCATCAGCGTCTAATAATAATGTATAAACTGAATATCGAGTAACTGGAACAAGATGAAAAATTAAAGCGATAAATTAAGCCAGAACGAATGTGCCTTTGGCAGTAATTATTGATGAGAAAAGTTGCTGACTTTAGACGCGTCAGTGGGACGGAACGGAATTCGTTGACGTAAATAAAATCGTTTTTGTTACGCTGCCTAATGTATAACACTCGGCCATGCAACACGACGTCCAAACATTTTCCGTTAAAACTGAAATAATAAAAATCGGCCGTGATCAAATATGGTTTACTTCAAAAGCCGTAGCAAACATGGCCGTATGAAATCTCTAAAGAAAAATATCTTAAAATAGAATTTCACAAAATCACTTCAGAAACTACGCTAAAAAATAGGCCTGGAATAACACCCGGAACAGTTCAATACAAGACCCAGCAGCAGCAGCAGCAGAGAGCAAGTGCCAAGAAGAAAGAAGAAAAGTTAAATAATGCACTATCAAAGATACTAACGCTAAAAAATACTCTAATCAATATATATAAATATAGACAAGTCGAAAATATGATGGAAAAATTTAAAAAAAAAAAAAAAAAACGAATCGAAAGCTTAGCGTGAAATTCTATGAAGGAAAAAGAAAAACAAGAAAAACAATATACCACCTCGAAGGAATATCGTTTTTACTGATTTTAATTTTGCCAAATTCAAAATTAACAAAAATGTTAATGTTTTTCTTTAATTTTTTTTAAACTACTTAATATGTAGCCAAAAAGTGTTAAACGTGTGATTAGATATGTGAATGTGGCGAGGTGCAATCAATGGATCACCCTATTCCAATGTTCCGAATGTGGTGGACACTTCACACTGGAAACAATCCGTCAAAGAAGTCGTGGAATGGATTGGAAAGTTTTCCTAATGAACTATAGATTTTCTTTGTAATTTTCTAAATTTATATAATGTAAAAAAAGTAAATAAATAACTGAATTTCAAATTATTATAAGGTCTAAACAAAAGTGAGAGTAAATTTAACGTGATAATAACGATAACTGACAGATTGGAAGAAAATTTCTGTAAAAAATTCATCCCAGCCTCATTACGAAACATTGGAACAAAATTGTATGCACGCAAAACCGACCGATTAGAAATTTAACCCAGTGACACTGTCCGATAACGGTGCAGTTTTGTCGTTTATTTTTGTGTTCCAGCAGATTCACGCGTGTGCAGCAGAATAGCCGAATGTAGTTATGGTACAAATGCTTCTGGATCGATTTTTTTTTTTTTTTTTTTTTTTTTTATAACGCGTCGATAATGAAATTTTATTATATCACAGATGAATAGAAAGCTGGCAAGGAAAATCGAAAAGTCGGTTGTGTATTCGCGAGATCGCGTTAAATGTTTTTAATAAAGAAGTGTAGTCGTTTAAAAAAGATTACACTTATGTACGATTTATTTCGTTTACATAATTTGCGGTTATTTTAAAAATCGCGAAGTAACGAATAAATAATAGTGCGTGTTGCATAAACAAACAATAAAAAATAGCCTCCTTAAGTAATAAAATTAAAATACAATTATTATTATCGAATTGTCTCGCCCCATGTCGGATCTTATCGTGACCATGATCTGTCATCCGGTTGATTAGACTGCGCCAACAATTCCGATATACAATAAGAAGTAATAATTAAAAAATGAAACATGAGATTAGATAATTTTCCCACTTATAAAACCTCTGACAAATTCGCCACGAGTTTAATACTGTCTTCTTTAAAATTCATCGTCTTTGCCCTTAAAATTCCGTGTATTACCATAAATTAGGAATTTCCGCGTTCCGCTACTATATATATACATCCATATATATATAATCAGTCTGTTTCTTTCAATCTGTATTTTAACTTAAGTGGTTTTCCACTTTCAGCCGATGATGGACTAGACCCGAAAACGTTCCTGCGATAAGTGTATCATTGTAAACAGTTCTGCGTAATTATGTTTATTTTAAAATTTTACCTTAACCGAATTCATATGAAATGTGCACTTCAACAGTGAAATTCCTACAAGCAACATAATAGCTAGGGGTATCTCTTTGGTTTGCTATAAAAGGTAATCTATACGCGTGAGAGTAAACGCTACTTCCCTCCTCATCCGTGCAGCGTGATAAAACGATCTTCCCTGTCGTAAGCATTCGTTCTTTCTAAATAAAGCATATCGTTGCTGCAGGGCGTCTATTCACCAAAAGTCTCGGCAATACTAACCGCAAAACCTTCTTTTGTCAACTTACTTTCCTTACAATAGCATTCGGATCTCATTTGCCCCTTATCTAAATTGAATGTATACACATTTTAGTGACAAAGGAAAATCTACTTATCCAATTGTCCGTCCCTACTACCTTTCGCTTTGCAATCAGTAGCGTAGCCAGAAACGTTTTTCGGAGATTTGACCGACTGCAGTAGAACAGCACTTTTTGAATGGTGGAAGAGAACTCTATAAATGTTTAATGTTAATTTTTAGAAATACTCTATTAATAATAATAATTTAATTCAATTTATTGTACACCGTTAGAAATGTACAAACCAATAATTACATAAAATGCCCTAAGGTGGTAGCGTGACTAGCGGGATCGAAATTAGTTTACATGGGTTAAATCCGCAGTGTAGAATAAACAAATTACATTTCCCTTTTTATTATTTTTGGGCAGATTATATTCAACCCATATTTATAGCTTCGTTTGGAGCTCATGCTTGGATTACACGGTGCAATCAAGAATATAATTACATTCTTGTCTGAAACTATATAACAATATAACAATGAAGTCATACTTAATTTATAATTGAATTGAATGTACACACCCATATCACATATACGTTATACACACTTGTAGGATATATATTAATTACAACGTCCCCCATCAGACAAATCTTCTCAATTTTATGTAACGAAAGTTAAATGTTAAATGAAAACGTCATTCTTAATTATGCACCTATTAGATTTTGTAATAAAAAAAATGTATCATGCCGGTAATATTGACGTTGTAAATTTTGATCATTTTATACAAAGTATAGAAGAGAAAGAGAAAGTATAAGCAAAGGGGACCAAGAACCTTGTGGAGCTAAAATGGCCAAGTTTATATGTGTAAGAATATATATACACATATATATATATATATATATATATATATATATATAGGTGTATATATACATATAAATACCTTGTAAACCATCCCATACTCAGACATAACCGTATTTATGTGTTAATAACATATTAACACAAGTATAATCTTATATAAAAGCTCAAACATACAACTACACCACACCAAAGTCCTCACATTCATCACACATTCACAGAATTATATGTAACCAAATATATTCTTCAATCATAACAAATCTTCAGGAACCACGAATAAAAATTGTAAATATAAAAATAGGGAAAAAAAGAAATAAAATAATAATAACAATAAAATAAAATAAAATAATGATAACAATAAAATAAAATAAAATAATAATAACAATAAAATTAAATTAAATAAAAATTAAATAAAATTTAGTACGAACTGCTACATTTGACTCCGTTTCTAACGAAACCAATAACAGTAATTATAACGATAACAATAAGCTTTATAAAACAAATATTACTAAAACAAGCATAAATAAAAAGGCATAAATTTAAGTTCATACATGAGCCAATGTAGTGGTGAATCAAATAACTAAATTCAGAAAGCCACATTGCTTTATGCTTACAGAGTTCTAAAAATTATCTATAAAAACTAATCGCATTATTCCCCCAATCCTAATTATGTGATTAGTGACTTCAACAGTAAATTTTTATGCAGTAGTAATATTACAAAAATATAATTACACATTAATACTACTATTACTGATAATAATAATAATAATAAAATAAAACTTTTCTGCAGGAACTCAGTACTTATTCATGTTTTTACATGAATAATGATTTTTATGAATTTTTCTCGTGTATATTAAAATTATTAAGATAAAGGAAGACTGCTCTCCCAAAAAAAAAAAAAGGCATCTATTTTAAAATATCCGTTTTGTAAAAGCTGTCATCTAATTTTACTCATACTTAACTTTTATAATGTAATTGTTTAAGTGTTCACTTGAAATTAAAACAACGCTCGATATATTAGAAATTATAAAAGAACATATTATGATGTTTTTCAGAACCAGAGTTGTACTTTTACAGTTCTATGAACACAACGCCATAAAGATGAAACTTCGTTTTCGGAACGTAACGCGGGTTTTTTATTAATATAAATTAAGTTTGGCAATCATTAAGTTAAAACAAACGTGCGTATAAAAAAGTTAAAAATACGCAGACTAGAATTTCGAACATAAATATTCACGGTCACAGTGCGATGCGTTGGAATGGAAAAGTGGAAAAATATTTATATTTACTAAAAATTAAAGTCGATAATACGGAGCGATAAAATAATTTTGAAAACTCGACCAATGGCAAAAGCCCCAATCGCTAGTCTAAGTTTTCCCATTATATAAACCATTATTTTTACTTCTCCCGAGATTTCTCGATCCCTTAATTGTTCCGTATGTGTAGGACATTTTTCTTGTCACCCACTCAAAACATCATTAAATCGTTTCGCTGTTTCATTTAATTCTTGAAGCACACTTTATTTGTCCTTAAAAAAGTGTAAAGAAAAACCGTTTCATTTTGTAAATTTTTTCAGTTACCCTTTCGAAGTTTTCTCGTTCAAGTTGCCAAGCGTTGTTTCAAATGCGCAGATGAGCAACATTTGCTTCCTTCGAGCTAACCAGCAAAACGAAGTAAACAATTAAAACCGAATATAGTAAATTTAAAAGAAAAAAATGTTTAAATTTCTTCCTTATTGGGAAAAAATTGGATTATGCGTCTTGCCGATACGCACGTATTTATCACAAATCCCTTCACACTTAAATAATAAACAATTTATTGGACATTTTAAATATTCCTTAAAGAATTCATTAATCTTTGCACTGATGTGAATGTTTTAAACGTTCACTGAACATTGTGTAAACTTTTTTATATTACGAAAAAGATAATACATTTACGGAAAATAAGAAAATCCGATGCATCGAATTATTAGAATCAATTTGACGCCAATAAACGATAAAGAAAAGAACTTTTGATTTCATATCGATCTTCACGCAATTACACTGGATGATGGTATTGGCTGAATTTTAACTTTTGCAAGTTATTATTGTATAGAAATTTTAACTCGTACGCATATTATGATATAAGGAAAAATTTTATGTACATATGTATGTAATTAGATTCTCGAAAACGGGTATTTTTGATGAAATTCACGAATTTGGGTATTTTAGCGTCTAGAAATCAACTGGTCCGAGATCTCTTCTTTAATAAAATTCTATGAAACGAGCAATTATATTCGTTACATAGATCATCGCACTTTTAGAGTTTATTAAAAAGTAAGGAAAACACTCATGGTAAAAAATAATACATTTTTTAACCGTGGTAATTTAAAAAAAAAAATGTATATATATATATATATATTTTTTATATATGTAACTTAGTTCTCGGAAAATACTATTTTGATGAAATTTGCGAATTAAAGGTTTTCAGGGTCTAGGGAATCAACTGGCCGAAGTCTTATCGTCGGAAAAATTATACAAAGAGAACAAATTGAAAAAGGGGGAACGACTAATGTCCATTTTAGCGATAGATAAAAACAAATTTAAAATTCATAAGTCAGAAATATTATTACAAATTATCATATTTCTGAGTATCATCACTTCTTGCAAGTTTTCAGAAAAAAGAAAATACAAGATCGTGTTGATTTGTCATAATATTTCTGGCTTATAAATTTTTAATTTTTTTATTTCAAGCTGAATCTTGTTCACCACGTTAAATAGAAAATTGAAATTTCGCAATGAAATAAATTTATCGATATTTACATGCCGATTTTAAATATTCATCTTTCGTTCTCGTTCGGACGAATTCGCGCGTCGAAACTACCTATATATCTGTAACATCTCTAGCTGTATAGAATAGAATAGGTAGCGTTCTTGGCAACTGCTATATGCAACGCTAATGTATCCGCAAGACTACACTCGGAACTGGGGTCTTATAAATGTTTTTGATTTATATCGATATATAAATTCAGTCCCGCGTGGGTCTGCTATGTATTATACGTAGTGGATTTGCCTTCCACATGAAAATGCGATTATTTAATTTTAAATTTTCGTAATAATTTTTGTCATCGCCCCGGATCGAGACTTCCGTAACGGAATCGCGACGATTTCTAAATATTACGTAAACTAAAATGCATATTCAAAACTGAAAAATAGAGTTAATGCAAACAGTTGTATTACGTCGGTATCATTGGTTTGCTTTGAAATTTTTTTGTGAAAAGATGATTGATCGGTAAGTTTGAAATAAATTCGAACGAACGTTAGTCATCAATTACAATTTTTCAACCAATTGTATTATTCAAATATTGTTTCTTTTCATTCACAGATTTTTCAATTTTAAAGTAATTATAGATCGTTTCGTGTACATGTGAACATGTTACGGCTTGTGACGTCACATTTGCAGCAAAAAACAGATGTAACGTCACACAGTCTTCCAGAATAGTATTTCTCAGCAGTTGTGCTAAATATTCACACAGGTTCCACACATCCGATATCACTATAATTGGGAAAATAACGTCATTTCGACTTATATTGAATAAAATAGAACACATCGTTAGCGGCTAATAATTATGAATTGACATTTAAGAACAGTGTGAATTTTATTAAAACGATTGTTATTATATCTTATTTTCATTGCTAATACTAACATCGAAGGATTAAAATATTTATTGCATATATACATCTACCGAATAAAACATAAATACCACTGCATTGGATATAATATAGACTTGCTTTGTGTGTATAAGTGAAAATTACATACCATTTCATTGTACTTGTAGGTTACACATATTCTACTATCTAATTGTTAGTAGTAATGTTCCGATTATTTATCCTGATGAAGGTAAAAACTTGAAAAACATAGTCCAATTTAGCCGGTCCGAAAATTACCTGATATAATTTAATCAGTATTTTTCTTCATCATTATTTTTAGCGTGAAAAGGGAAATTTCTCTTACCGTCAAAAAGTCTCTATATCGTTCGATACAACATCGCTGCCATTCAATTTAGTTTCCAAACATGTCTAAATAAATACTAAAAACCGCTTCTCGACTAATAATTTCAACTGCATTTAACGTGACTACGAAACGTGTTGCTTTTGAATGCAACCTAATTTGAAGAGAGCTGATTTAAGACGGGTAACTTAACCACGAACGATGGTGGTATAAAGAGAACTTTAAATTCAATCTTACAAAGAAATAATTTTACAAGTCGTATTCGTGATCGAGATTAAGACCGCTGTTGATGACGACATGGAATAATAAAAGATAATACACCAAAAAAAAAAAAAACATTCATTTAAAGAGATTTAATTCAGTACCCTCTCATTTATTTATTTTTTGAACTAGTTCAATTGAACTCAAATAATGAAATGAGTATGCGGCACTGCAGGTTTTAGGGGAACAATTGATAATCTTCGACGAAAAATCGTACTATAAAAATGTACAATGTAAACAATCATTCTTTCAGAACCTAATAAAAGTTACTAATAACCGTATTTTTCATTGATAAATAAAAAAAGAATTAAATTAGATCCACGGTTGTGGCACCGGTAATTCGCACCATTGAGGTTTTCCCCCTTTTTTTTTAAAAAATATCGTCAGCACTTTCCAAGTTATTTTCCAGTCTGAATGCAATTACCATAATGATCAAGGAAATTTCATTTCTCGAAGAAGTCTTCCCCCTTCACCTACTATTGTTCCATCTAGCCCGTTGTTGAACGCTATTTAAGCGAAAACAACTTTATGGAATATGACAAAAAATCTACAATGTCGTTTCCTTTTTGTCGGAAAATCAGTGCGCCCACACGTAACTGTCGCCTATAATGTTTTTTTTTTTTTGGGGGGGGGGGGGGGTATACTCGTCAACCAGGGACTTCTGGCCTATAATGTTCCACTACTAGCCCAGTGCTTTGGCTTTCAACATCCGCACCTGTTCTTCGTTCTTTAAATATAACACACCAGCGGAACGTTCGAGTTATCTAAATTTTGTTTTACATTTGCTTTTTTAATTTGCTTCTAATCTGAGGTAAGTAGAGCGCAGTCAAATTCAGACCTGAAGAATCGAATATGTTCAGTAATTTCTCTTCCGTTTCCGAAATTTTTTTTCAACTGCATTTACTTACCATTTCTGACTTGTCTCGTTCCGGTCCGAAGTCGCTCCCAAGTTTATACCTAATCTGAAACTGAATTGGGGGAAGGTAAAGGCGGATTCCAAGTAGAAAAGAACTACCCCCAGTATTCCCATCAGATTCATTAGGCTCAGTTTATTATGAAAAGCTTATTTTCACAATCCACGATACTCTCTCAAGGATATACGGGACTTATTTTACTTTACTTAAAGAAACAAGACTGTCTCTCGTAGAAGTTTAATCCTTCTTTAAAAAAAAAAGGAAAGACGAAAATTCATACGCCTTTGTGATTTTTTGCAATTAGTCACTCACACATTCCTTACACAACTCACTCTATTCTAAAACACACCTAATTCTAGCGGCGTCCTAATGTTAAATGTTGGATCTTTTTCTTCTTTTGTATAACGCACATATACGCTTGTTGCTTGTCTGCTCCGCTGTTTGCGCAATCCCCGGCCCATCTAATTCCACTTACGAAAATACAATAATTAATTTTTATAATTTTATAGTTTTATCCAATTTTTTTAGCCGGCAAGGGGATTTCCGTGAATAAGTACTTCGAACTAGATGATACGGAGAGAAAAAAAATGAGAAAGTTGAATGAATAACAGATACGGGGAATGGGGGAAGGCACATTAAAGTTTAAAACTTACGCTTATTTTTAAAATTCTTTTAACTTTTTATTCACTTTACTAAAATGCGGGTGCAGGAAATGACGCCAACAGCACTGAAATTTGCTACCGACTAGTGTATATTCAGTGATTTCTTTTATCGCGAACAAACGTAAAGGTTAACATCTCACGCAAAAGGCATTCAGTAACCTTCTCCAAATCTCTAAATAGCATTGAAAAATAATAACAGCAAATAGATGCTGATACAAAAATGTTACTACAGATGCCCTAAATTTATTCCGCAAAAAAATCGGAAATTCTTGGATATCTACAAGAAAAATGAATCGGAAAATAATCACATTGCGTTAAATATTTAAATTTTCCAAACCGAACTTCATAATTTAAATATTTTCCTTTCTATCATTTCCGAAATGAAGGAAACGAACAATTTTTAAGAGGAGAAAGCTTTTCCATTTACATCTCTACAGATAAGTCTTTAATTTACTTATGTAAAAAAAAGACAAAAAGAAAAAAGAAAAGAAAAAAGAAAAAAACGGACATAGAATTTTTTTTGGTTTTTAACTACATAAACGTATATAAACGTAATTCGTTATTTATCTGTCTAACATTATTCACCGTAATGCGAAACAGTTGTTGCCTTTATCTCTTTTTCTTTCCTCTCTCTAACGAATAAAAAATTGCTAAAGTTTCCAATGACAAAAAATAAGCGATATATATTTTCTGATTTATTTATTTTTATTTAAGGAATATCAACTGAACAAACACGTAAAGTAAAATTTATTAAAAAGATAAATAAATGAAGAAAATTCTTTCAAATTCACCGAATGGCTTTTTTTCTTACACTAGTTTAGCGTAATACACGGAGGAGGACGGCCAATGAGCGAGAAGGATGCGATTCCATTAGCTAGTAAAATTAACCGTAGCGAAAGTTAAGAAAAGTTTACGAACAGTTTTATAATTTATGGTCATCGGGGTTTTTTGCCGTTGAATAAAAGGAGGAAAAACGGCATTTTAAAATTGGGATTTTTCGAAAAATTGCAAATGGCAGTTTCGTAATTAGCCTTTGTAATCGGTTCAAAGGAGCTGAAAAACAATAATTCCGATTTAATGAAGGGGATTGCTGCTTTTAATCAAAAAACGAAAAAGCTTCAAAAATATACTTATATATACATGTATATATATTAATATATATATATATATATATATATATATATAGGTATATATTTAACTCTAATGCTGGTAAAACGGAAAAGACCGCCCGTTTGTCAAGTTTTATTTATTCATGACGGGCTTGGGTGTGTGCGTTTCTGTGTATACACATTGGTATACTTAGGTGCAAATTCGCTCGACTTAAACCAGCTAATAAAAGCGCCCTAGTTTGTATCTTTTAAACGTCAAGTGTGTTTCTGAATTGCACAGGAGCATATTTTAATATTTTAGACATTACTGGAAGAATGAGAAAAAATATTTCGTTGCACGAGCTTGAAACAGAACGCTGCTTCATTACAACATGACAATGTCAACATTCGATTCCTAACAACCGAAAAAAAAAAAAAAAAAGACATAAATTAATTGAAATAAAAACAGAATTTTATATTCAAATGGTTTAATCTAAAAATAAGTAAAAGTTAAGCAAAAGTAAAGAGTAGGTCCGAATATTACTTTGTTAAGGTATCATGGATTGTGAAGTTAAACTTTCCATAATGGTACTAGGCACTAATGTGACGAAATAAATTAATAATTATGGCCGGGGGAATTATAAAAGTATGCAGACATGATTTGAGTAGTACGTTTTAGAAATAACTGTGAAACCGAAATAATCTAAAGTCTCCATCTTCGGAAAAGGAAAAATGGTCTGAATAAGAAGAAACTGCGGATTATCGAAACCGAATACCGAAATATTACTGACGTCATATAGTCGAAAAGAAAGAAGACAGAAATTATTTATTTATTTATTATATTTACAAGTCGCTTTTGGACCACATGGTCATTAGCGACTACGGTTTTACAGATAATTATAAAATTTTATATTGAATATTTGAAAATGCGCGAAACAAAAAAAAATCAAAAAACTAGCTAAAGTCTGGGGAAGTTAGATCAGTTGGAATACAGAGATGTCTTTGAGGAAGGCTACGATTTTTTTACACTTCTCGGCGTCCGAAAACATCTCTGGAAGGCCGTTGGTAATACCCGCTTGTTGTCTGGCCTGCTGGTAGTGATTACACTCGATCAAAAGATGCCTCACCGATATAGGCATGTTGCAGCGTTGACACAGGTTGGGCGGTTTTTTAGATATGAGGAACGAATGAGTCAAGTTTGTGTGTCCAATGCGGATACGAGTTAGGACACACTGCTCGTGTCTACTGAGAGTTGGCATGTTTTCGTAGGTATCTTTTCTAAACTCGTGGAGTTTGCTCGGCGTTTAGAGCCAAAGGGTGTTCCAGTAGTTTTTGACTGTGTTGCTTATCACCATTTTAGCTTCATGAGGTGTCATAAGTACTTCAGGCGGGCAATCTTGTGTCGTCGCGGTTCTTGCAGCTTGGTCCGCCAATTCATTTCCTTGGATTCCTGTATTCGCCGGTGTCCACACAAGGCTGACCTGTATATGCTTTGATTGGAGCTGGTCCAATTTTAGGTAGATGCGTTGTATAATAGGGTTTTCGGTAAACTGATTTTGGATGGCTCTTAAGCAGGACAACGAGTCAGTAAATATGGTACAGTGTGTTGCGTCTTGGCGCAGTAGGATGAAATGTTCTGATAAAAAATTTTTGTTCAATAAATCTCCCAGCACAGACGTAGAAGATGAATTAGAAGCAACAGAAAAAAAGTAGCAAAAGATTTGTTTTCCATCGAGCACCTGTTTAAAAATACGGATCCACTAATCTTATAGAAAATTCTTGATATTTACTTCCTTTTTTAATGTTCATTTAAATATCGAACATTTCTGGACTTTTATTCTATTCTATTTTTTCTCGAAGTTTTATATTTAAAATGCTTTTATCCATGCCATATAGTGGCTCGGCGGTGGTTAGCCCTGAGTAGATGTTTGATTCTTACCATTACCTCGAGCTACAAACTGTAATTTATAATAAAACAATATCAATAATAGAAAATAGGTGTAATTTCATTATCCCCTTCCAACACGTTGAAAATTAAATCTGGCCTTGCTACCATTGCCAGGACTAAGAAAGAAGGCGTATTTTTAAAAGTATGAATAGCACCATTTGAAAGCAACAGCTAAGGAACATATTGCGAAGACAATTCATCGTCACTTAGCATTGGTTAATGAATAATATAATTCATAAAAGAAAAAAAAAAAAAATGTACATTCACAAAGTTATACTTCTTTGACAAAATACCTATAAGCAGAATAAGAGCAAAGGAAGATGATGGAATGATAAAGTTTTAATTGAATAAATAATAGTTATACCGTATTTGCGAGTATACATTTTTTCACATTTTTCTTCTTCATTTAACTAAAAACATAAAAATGACCAAAATTTTGCTTTTTTTACTACCATTTAAAATAAACGTAACGAATAATTTTATTTAATATGAAATATATTAAATAAAGCAAAAAATATTTCAGAACGCTTCTTAAAACTTTTCTACAGAATTTTTAATAATGCAAGTGTAATTTCTAAAGAAAGCTCGACGATATGAATATATTTTTAATTATATACATTCCTACATTGGAAGTTTTTGTTTAAAAAATGGTTGAATAAAAATGTCAACTTCAAAATTTATTTTAAAAACTTAATAGAAGGGGCTAAAAAGTAAAAAATAATTATTCGATAAAACGTATGGTTTAGGGGTCATCCGTAATAGACGTTTGCAAGAGCATTTAGCCTTCCTGATTGCTCCATTGCATACGGTTTAATCGCAACAATAAACGCGGTAATGAAAAAGCCCGAGAAAATTAAAATTTTTGCCTCTTTCGACTGCAACGTTTTAAATTATCGTCGAAATGGTAATATTTTTTTTTTAAACCTGCGGTAATATTTTTAAAAATGTACTTGCTCGTATATACGCGTAATGCGGATACAATTAGACTAACCTGTTTTATTAAGAATAAATTTTTATCAAATGGGAATACGATGCACGAGAATTCATACGTGTGACTTTTAATAAAAACAATAATAATAATAATAATGATTATTATAAAAGTAACAGTAATAATAATAAATTCAATCAATTTATTTATTATTATTATTATTATTATTATTACAAAATTCCACAATGCGCTACGTAGCGCGAAATAATAATAATAATAACTGTTCAATTTCGAAAGCAGTCAAATGCGCAAACACCTACAATTACGACCACTTTTGTCTTTCTTTAAATTATTTCGAATCCTTAAACTTCCCCCCTTTTGCTCAATCGTTTATGCTGAGTCCACTGCTATTGCGCATGCCCTTTTTTTAAAATTTGTCTCTCGCAATATCCTTATTCTGTCGAATATGCTCAAAGCGTGCTACAAGCTACCGCATTTTCTCTTCCTTGTCACTCAACCGAGACTGTGTTATCCTTCTTCATCATTGATTTTTTCCTTTCTCGCTTAATCCAAATTTATCTCTTTTGGATTTCTGCTCATAATCGAGGGAAATGAGTTAGTCAACTCTTTCGCTCGGCTATTATCCTCTTCTTCCCTGGTACGTTTCTTCCGGTTTTCTCACCCTGCAATATATTACCCTTCTATGTCTATAGCTGCTCATTTCAAACTTTGGCTTAACTCTTACGCCTCCTCATTCTCTAACTCGGATTCATTTTTCTTGTACATTCATCCCCTGGTTTCTTGATAATCTCTCTGCGATACCCTACGTTTTGGACACAGTTTTCTCCCTTCGTCAGTTTTCTCCTCTTGTATTGCTTTCTACCGACAACCATTTTATACTTGTGATCACGATCACATAATGTTTGATTGTTCATCACTTTTAATTGAATAAACTTTTTTTCCTTCTCTCTTCTATCAAACGATATTCCCACTCCATGCGATGCTTCAATTCGTTCCTTCCTCCTCCTTCTGTTTTCCAAGCTCTTGATTCTTTTTTATCGGCTATCTCCGATATCTGAGACACCTTCCCCTCTTTTCCACAGTTCTTGGGCCAAGTTACAAACTCCCACCCCGCCAAAAAAATGATGACCATTTCACATTCGTAAATAAAAATTATCCTATTTTTAAAGCCGATCACATGCTACAGGCCAATTAAACATTCGCTAGCATCCGCTTGCGAGAACATCACTATTGACTACTTATGGTCGTAAATAAAGATCGAACTGATCAAGTTGCCGGAATCGGACAGTTTTATCAAATGGCACACCATTTAGTGATCGAATAACGACTAATTGGTTAGTGTGGACACAGGTGTATTTGAACATGTGGAAATGTTGCGCAGCTGTTCGATTACCTGTTTCATGCGCAACTAAAAATTGTATTAGAGGAAGAGCCGACACATACAAGCTTTTACTATGCCCTTTTTTCTATTTTGCGGAGGATCTGGTGAAGCTAAACCTGACCAAAAACAAATTGATTGAAATATTACATATAAAATTTTTGAACACAGAAAAAGTTTTATTTATTTAAATTCGAAACTTTAATTATCGTTTTGAGTTTTCTTATCGTCGTTCGTACATAATTTTTTCTTAAAAACCCCTTACTACAATATAACGAATGTCATAATATTTTGGAAGTTGTTATATTTTTCACGAATTCTATTCTGTAATATTTTTGAATTTTTGAAATAACTTAATCTGCATGAGCACCAGTTCTTTACAGTGCCTGCAGAGAGACCGGTGATCTGAAATATTTTTAGTTAAGCTGCGAAATTACCACGGCCAGTTTACCACGTTAAGTGGTAACTTAAATTTTTATTTTTTAGTCCAGCTGACGACTACGTATAATATATTTCATACGATATATGTATATTGGTTTTTTGCACATCATAAAGATAAGTGTAATGTATATGTATACAAAATTTTTGTAACCTTCTTTCTGTTAGCTTATGGAAAATTTTATATGAAAAACCATTTACGATAATCGCAGTAATATCCCAAGAATGATAATAATAATTTGTTCTGCAAGTAGAAAGTGTCGGAAGAAAGAAATTGTTTATGAAAACGTGGACGATGGTCGTTGCCGTAAATTGAAAAATTTACATATTTACAAGGAAAAAATTTCCATTAATTTCCCTTTGTTCTGTTAAACGTAAATCCCATTCACTTAGACACACCTACAAATTCACCATTATATTTTAGAAAATCCGACCAATGAAAATATTCACTTTTCTCCTCGTTTTTATTTGTTGTTTTTTTTTTCTGCTTACGTCATAAACGCCGACACAGAACTGATCCCTCCTACTGCTATTGATAATATCTTTTTATTAATTATAATTCCGGAAATTATTCATTTTAAAATATGTTCAGCAGCGTCACGTTATGTTTAATGTAGTTGTTTTGGTTATACTGCTCTTATTTACAACTAACAATTGTTCTACTTAGTGCCAAATCCGTTACCGAACGTTGGCAGTTGTTTTTCTTTTCAACTTTACCCCATCGCTCGCTAGATCCTGTCTATCTTGTTAAATTTCCTAGTTCTTAAATTGTTTCCGCTGCGCTTAGCATCGATTTTCTCATTACCAAGAATAATTCAAATTTGGCTCGTCTCATTATGTGTCCTAGAGTGTAAATGTATTCAGTAGTTCTATATCTTTTATTCTCCCCCCCCCCTCCACATTACTATACTTCTTACGAACTGCTTTCTGGCTATTTTACGTATCCTTCAACTTAACTGCATTGCAGCAACTTCCAGCCTTTGCGTTAGTTTTTTTATTTCATGTCCGCCATTCCATTCGTGCCCTTTTAAGTCCAACTCAACTGCATTTATTATCCAACTACCGACATCTTCAAATTTTCCGGCTTCTATCGTTAAAACTTAATTCTGCTTAATATATTTGCCGCTCTTAATTATCACCATTTTTATTTTGCACGATATTTTTTTAACTGAAATTACTCTTTTAAAAATATTATCAATTACTAAAAAAGAATACCGGTAACTGTGTGATTCATTTGGTATAATAGTAATAATAATAATTAAAATAATGATGATATTAATAATAATGATATTAGTAGCAAGAAATAGTTTAGAACCAGCAATGGCAACATTTTGGTGTCTTATGGAAAACCGTGACTGCTGTACAAAAACAGATAAATTGAAGAGACAGGACGGCATAAAAAACTACAATTTTAGTATCAATAGCAATAACAGCAATGATTAAAGAGATAAGTTGTCGCTAAAGAAAATGAATAAAATGAACGCTTGTATATCATACGTTAAAATAACAAAAATATAATTAAAAAAACGAATAAACAGAAATAACACGTGTGTGTACGATCCGGAGTGCCTTTTAAAATTATCATATTTACTAAGAAAATTGTTTATCTTTCGGTTAATTAAGAAACAACTGTCGTACGTGTGCCGAATATCGAATCTGATCAATCTTTTTATAACAATGAATATGGGCCTAATCGGAAAGACACTCAAATCTGAATCTCTACTATTCCTAGAAACTGCATATTAATAATAGTTATACGCATAAACTGCTGTCTGTGGCATAGCAGTAATACTAACGATAATAGTAACGATTTGTCAGTTGTTCCTACTTCCTACTATTGCTAAATTTTTGTCTTTAATTCGCCACACTATATATACATTTAAGTAAGTCCTTCATTCTCTTCTTATCTTAGTATGCCGGTCCCTCCACCGCCTTTACCTAGTGCATTGTGGGTCTCTTTGTTCGGATGGTGGTCATAGTGATACTGGATCAAAGTGTAGTGTCTATCTTCCTGGGCCAGTATGAACTCTATGCTATCTTTCAGCGATCGTGCTAGTCTCCTCTGATGTAGAGTTGCTTTCTTTCTTTAATGCCGTCTGCAACTACCGTCTGAATAATGGATAAACAACCATTCTGCTTCTCTGGACGGGTATTGCGAGTAGTACTGCTTTGCAGCCGCAACCGTAGTGCGAAATAGCAATTTCTGGTTTCTTGTTTCATCGGGCACCATTTCTTCGTAGCTGCGGCCATATTGTCTAATGAGGATCTTTTTGTAGGCGTTGCTCAGCAGTCGCAGTCATGGATAAAGACTTCTTCTCTTTTTAATGCTAGTTACGTCGTATTTAGTTTTATGTAGATATGATATATATCGTAAACGGGTAAAACGGCTAGCAAGACATGAGAGCTTCCCTTCCCTCTAGGACATTCCTCATATTTTTCTTTGTTACGTTTATCTCTCTTCAGACTGCTAGAGTTATACGGGTTCTAGTATCGGATCTCTTTTGACTCTTTTGTTATTTGCTCATAGCAATTCTGGCCATCTCCTTCTTCCCTGAATAACTCTCCTAGCGGCCTCACTTTCCTTTCGTCTTACGTTGTTCTTTCTTGATGGGGATAATTTTCCGCTGCTGACAAGCCCAACAAATTTATAGAAAAAATAAATAAATAAAAAAATAGTAACGATGATAATCACTCTATTTGAAGTGTATTAAAAACTTGTACGAGTGTGTAAATGAGCACTTGAGCGTAAGCTGCCTTGCAGTTTGACTTAAATACAGCATATTCGACACATCACAATAATCCGCTTTGAAATTTTTCCCGGTTTCGATTTTTAATAGATGGGTAATGCACGTGTACTGCGGAGAACAAGAAAATAGATGATGGAAGAACTGTTAAAATATAAAAATATATTTCTGATAAGAACTAAGTTTATAAATACCTTTAAAAAACATGACAAAAAATAACGGTACTCTCTAGCCAAGCAATTAAAACGAATAATAATCCATATAAAAGGTTTTCTTCCGTTTTTTATCCTTCTTATATCCGAATTTCAATAAAAAAAATGCCAATATCCCAAACTAAAATTCATGCGCTTAATTTCGAGTTATTTCTTGTGGTTAAATATATATTTTTAATTTTTGGCTTTTCCAAGGCTGTTTTAAAATATTCGTTTAGCGTCATTTCTGTTGAATATTTAATTCCCAAAAGCAACCTTTGTTATAAAATTTAAATTTCAAATCTCAGATTTCTCGGAAATTACCAATTTATAAAAGAATAGGCTAATTAGGATTTATGTTAGTTCTGTGTTTATTATATGGTATTATATTGACTATTTCTTACACACACACACATATATATATATATATATTATATATATATATATTATATATTATATATATATATAAACAAGTTCAGTCAAACATGATGTTTCATGCGTTGAGGATTCTATATGTTAAGTTAAAGATAATTGTAATTTACATTTACATAATACTTAAAACACAAAAATTTGATTACTTGCGCCACAAAGAGGGACATCATTTTCCGCGCTTTTTTAAACTTTTCGGCAACTTCGAAAATTTGGTTAAGAAAATGAAATTCGGTTTCGCCCCTGACAAATAGCAATCTTTACAACAATATATCACAAGCCCGGAAAAAAAAATATTTTTTTCAAAAAGTTCGAGCTTTCGGCGCCCCGAGGGTTCAATTTTAAAGTTGGAAACCCGGATGTTCCGAACTAGTGTAATATGCGGGGATGCACATATTTTTAACCTTGTTCAAAATTTTTAACTATAATACTCGCGCCGCAAAGGCAGAGGCTACACTTTAGTTTTCGCACTTTTTTGAAAATTTCACCAACTTCGAAACTTTCGTTAAGGAAATTGGATATTTAAGAATGAAAATTCTAAAAACTTTTTAGATTTTTTCTAGATCTAATATGTCACACAAATATTCTCTTAACAGTCTATTTATGCGAATACATTTTCGTTAATATGGGGTGATTTTTTAAGAGTTAAGTTTTTCAGGTTGGCAGCACTGGTTGGTATTGGCGTCCAAACGTCATCTGTCAAAGTGAAAAGTTTTCAGTACACTCTGCCATTTCATCGTGGTAAGACTTACAAACGATTGCAAATTGTTGAAATTTATTATCAAAAACCAGTGCTCTGTGAAAAATGTGCATCGTTTGTATCGACCTGGTGAATCAACAATTCGTGCTGTTATCACCAAATTTGGTGCGAAATTTGGTGATAACAGCACGAATTGTTGATTCACCAGGTTGATTATGACGACCATAATATGGTCGATACAAACGATGCACATTTTTCACAGAGCACGAATTTTGATAATAAATTTCAACAATTTGCAATCGTTGCTCGTTTGTAAGTCTTTCCATGATGAAATGGCAGAGTGTACTGAAAACTTTTCACTTTGACAGATGACGACGTTTGGACGCCAATACTAACCAGTGCTGCCAACCTGAAAAACCTAACTCTTAAAAAATCACCCTATATTAGAAAGAATATGAAAATTGTCATGTTCCCTAACTTCGAGTTTAACTATTCGGAAATTTCAACATTTATATGTTGTCGATCTTTTAGGAAAAAATTACTTTTTTTCGGTTAGTACCGATTGGTCATTCATTTTTTTTGGAATTTTCAAAAAAATTGTTCTTCATTCATCTGAAGAAAAGTTATACGGCAAACAAACAAGTCCGTGAAAATTGATTCTTTCTGAAGTTATAACATCACACTTTCATTATTAAACCATTAAACATATTTAAATTTCTATTTCACCATATTATTTAATTACACTTAATTCGAAGCATTTTTGTATCGTATAAATGGATAATTTTGTCACACATGTGCACGAACACATTGGATAATTGTTCGGTACATATGGAGTAGCTCGAGGCTTCAATGCTAACTTTTCAGAGGGAATTTATTTTATATTCTAATATGTAATATTATGTAAACCGTCTTTTTCGTTAGTAGGCATCTGTGTTTCATATTATATTGTCGTCAAATACCTACAAAAATATATGAAATAACACACACACACACACACACACACACACACACACACACACACACACACACACACATATATATATATATATATATATATATATATATATATATATATTTATATATGTATGTATAAACTCGACCTTTCGTGCCACTTAAGGGACTGCGCCCCTTGACCCCATCTGACTCCCAGTTCTGTCACTTTTGTATTTCGTATAGAACGAGAAAAATTGACAACGTCAAGCAATCCATTTTGTCGATACTTTGCCCTCACATATAAGAATGAAGTTATCATTTGCTAGCAATCCATTTATATACAGTATGTCACGTTTCGTGACAGTTTTTGGTGGCAGAAAAATATTTTGTGGTTCAAGCTAAGAATGACGTTATTATTAATATGTACATATAAATGAATAATTACTAAACTAATGTTTTCATTAACGGACTGAAAATGAAAAACAATGCTGATTCGGAATGATAAAACGTTATTTTAATTTGTAAAATTTACACTTCAATGTGGCATATTACAAGGCAAATAAAACGTAGTACAATACAACTTTTAGTTTTTCAATTATTCAAACTTTAAGCTTTTTACAGACATAATAAGTTTGTATACATTATCAGCTAAACTATTAGTTAATAATCTAATTCATATCATATAAGTAACTGGCTAAAAAAAAAAGTTTTAAAGTAATAATTTTATTTTAATATCCCTTCGAGAGTGCATTCTCTCCCTTCCTTCTCCTTCCGTTGCCCAAACTCTTGATTCTTTTTTGTGAGCTATCTCTGATCGTGTAAAGATCTGAGAGCCTCTTGCATCCTTTTTCCTTTGTTGTTGGGCCAATGTCTTTGTAGACGAAGCCAAAAAGAAAAAGAAAATGTTTTCATTGCATTACCTTTGATGATGAAAATATGTAAAAAACTTTATATGTTGGTCCATAGAGATTTTTTTATTTAAATTAGTGGACCGCGCTGAAGTCAAAACTTAAAATAACATCGCACTAGTTAAAAAATTCCAAAAATTCCAAGAGCGTACGAAAAACTGCAAATCGGTTTACCTCTTGACTGTGTATGTGTGTGGTGATTAAAATGACATTTTTTAATTTTTCATTAAACATAACCTACAATTTATCATTATTTCCGTAGTTTTCAAATTATTTTTCGGTACTTCCTATTATTTTCGTACGAACACATTTCGACAGTTAGGGAACTAAAATAGAGAGGTTTTAAATTTGTAGATTTCTCTCAAAATTATCCACTAATTACTCTGGAATTTCTAAACTTCCCATGGAATATAACTGAAAATTCCTACGAAATTGATAGAATCGCTGCGAAATGGTTAAAATTCTTACATTAGTCCTCGGCCATCGTCGGTACCCAAATATTTGTTTTCGTACAAAATTAATCGAATTAAATTAATGAAGTTCACGTTCCGGCAGCTGGTATTGACTTGCGAATTCAAAGCCGGTCAATTCCGGCCCGTGGAATTAGTTCTACTCGATAATAGTCATAATTTCGAGGACTCGACTGTCACCTTTTTTATACTAATTAGATGTAACGGAGCTATTAAAATTATTTGACACTGTGCGCTATAAAAATGAGTTCAAAAAGATCGTGATAATAAATTGCATCCATTTTATTAGATTGGTGAACTATGAAATTAATTCGCATTGTGACCCATCGCTTATACTACGAGTACGAATTAACCGCAAATTAAAATTATACGTTCCGCAGTATACTACGTAATGTTACCATTGCACGCATTTCTGTTATTCCTCGCAAACACGTAACTGCATCTAGCACTAAGACTAAAAAGCACTTTCGACATTTCGGAAATAATTGTCACCACCCCGAAAAACAAAAAAAAAAAAAAAAAAACCCATTAACATAGCAATCGTTCTACTGATTTTTGCGGCAACTTTTCGCTACTAAATCACTGTATGTCGCTCAAATTCTTAGTCGCATTTACCAAATGTAAACGTTGAAATCCCCCAAATCCCTACTAAAAACCAGACGGGGTAGATTTTTCACTTTGCCTAATGTACCCGTAGGGGGTAGCATTAACAAAATAAATGAGAAATTCAATTTACCGATTTCGATCCTTTTTTTGCCTGAAAGAAGAAAAAATCTTGTTCTAAGCGTGGGCCTGTTTTAAAAAAAAAAGAAAGTTGCATAGACAAAAGACTGGAAAAAAGTCGATATATAGGAAGCTCTTTGCTAGAACTCGAAAAGAAAATAACGATAATAATAATAATAAGTGTCGTTTGAACTGGTTTTACTGTTTTTCATGGAATGCCGAAGATGCACCGTACTATTTAAAGAGACCACTAAAATCGTGACCAGTAATGTAAACAGATTACCTATAAGAACATGCGGAAACGCGGCCAAATTTGAGAAAACGATGCAGCTCCCTCTACTTACTTATCCGCAGGTTTTCTGTTTCCATTAGTAATCTTTGGCGCATGTCCGCAGTACATTCAGTTCACATGTTCCGCCAAAAAATTAGATTATTTCCCTTCAAATGGAATCTGAAAAAATTTTCCAGCTCCCGCTACTACAGATTTCAGCAAACCGGCCGCAGTCCGAAATGTTTCTAGATATCGTAATCGCGTTCCGTCGAGAATAATCTTCCATACCCTGTTACATCTTAAAAAGGTTCAGGATTTTCCAAATTTCGCGGTCGAGACCTTTTTTCATTCGATAATTCGCGTTTTGAAAAAATTAAAAATTAATTTTGTCGCAAACATAGAAGGGTATCTAAAATCTGCGTGAAAATGCCGTAAATATTAAATAACTTTTTTTTTCTTACGAAATTCTTACAAATTTTACATTTCACGCGTGTATGAACAGCGTATCGAAATTTAACACTGCCATTAAAGGTGTGTGTAAATTCCTTTTTGATTTTCTACTCATTTGACTGTTTTTTGTTTTTTTATTTGAACGTCATCATTCAATTCGGAATAAAATATATAATCGAGTTAAATGCGATAATTGATTTAAAATATTAAAAGTTACCTAATTTTATCGCTTTTGCCGATGTCGGGTGTCAAATTCAGTTATTAACACGTATTGATGAAATGTCATATAGGTTTACTAATATAACCAGAAAATCTCGGTTTTTCTAATATAACAGCTATATACATGGTATTCTGAACCGAACATTGAACTATGCATAGTATTATCAACTGAACGTCAAAATATACGTAGTGTATTCTTAAGCGAACACTGAAATCAAAATCACGTAATTACGAGTTAATCGTATGATGAATCTTTTTAAAATTTACAAAATTGTGTTGTAGTTTTAATCGTACTTCATTCATCGCACCGTAGTCCGAAATTTATCGAGGAAACGTATGCAAAATTATTTTTCAACTGTTTTGTGTTTTTACACCTGAGCACAAAAGCTCATAATTGTAATTGTGTCAACAGGTAAATATTTCGTACCGTGCCTGCTTAAAAGTAACAAATTAATCCTTAATACACACTAAAAAGATTCGCTGACCGCTGTCATTAAAATCAGAAAAAAAACAAGTACATATATATACGAGTATATATATATATATATATTATATTTGTCAAAAATATTTCATTAGTCTATGCTGGCTTCCATTATTAACCCTCAAATGGGACGTTATACGCTTGTCGCGTATATTTCTCTTTTATATTTGTTCGCGCATGCGAGGACGGATTTTATATGTTCATTAGAGATACTCAGTAGTCATTCAAATAAGCGTTAAAAAAATAGGGTCGCTTTGGATCATTTTTTTTATTAATCTTAAAATATTACGAGTATTGGAATCCTTATTTTAAAAAAAGTAAAAGCATTTTCTAACACGGATAAATGTAGATTCGGATAAAGAAAACAAATTTTAAACCACCAAAAAGTAAATTAAAAAGCTTATCATTTTTAAAAAAACTTTTACAAAAACAAAAAATTTACGTATTATGCTAAAAATTGTGAAATAATTTTTTTTTTTTTTTACCAAATTTAAGATTATTATAAATATTTAATAGAAATACACTAAAAATTAAAAAATAATGATACCTATCTAGCGATGATGTCAAGCTAAAAAAATATTCTCCGGATAAAATCATTGATTTTCGATCTCTCGGCATCATATTGTTCGCTATCAGCGGAAAATACGGACGCTTGTACGGCCGAAAATATATTTTCCAATTTACGTTCGAAATTTCGGCACGGATAGTATTAGGGCCTATGTAAGTGTCCTGGGTGTACGTGTCCGGCGACAACAGGGTAGCGCGTCTATCAGCAGCGTGAGCCGCGAACGAAGAAGAATCAGTCATTGTAGCGTATGTGTGAACAGTTGATATCGGCTTATATGCGGATAGCTTTATCTCAATTTTAAGTTTACCGTTATAATTATTTACTTTTGATCTCGAACCGATCTGGCTAGATAAGTTAGTCGCCGATAATCACCGTTTTTATCCGATCAACGCAACGTCGTGTGTCGCGTTTCTTCGGCTAGTCGCTGATAAAAGTTAACGCAACCGTCCGTCCGTTTTTGAGCCATGTGCTTTGGTAAATTAACCGATATCGAGTTCTCGTGATATGTCATTTTCGTATTTTATTCGAAAACAGAACTATCGTTAACAAACAAAAGAATTTATCCGCATTGCTAAGCGCTCTTTGTACTACATCATTTCGCGTAAGTTCGAACACTTGGGATGGTTACCGGGTGACATTTCCCCAACGTGGGAAATTTTCCGAGAATTGTTTTTTTTTTTTTTTTTTAATTATATCTAGTCATCACACGAAATCATAATTCATTTTCATCAACAAGCCGGATAGAGACCGTAAGATTCATCTCATTGGCCCCGCCGGTATATCGATGCAAATCCCGAATAATCGAAAATTAATACATTGATGACCCCAAACAAACATATATATATATATATATATATATATATATATGTATATATATATATATGTATATATATATATATATATATATATATATATATATATGTATATATATATATATATGTATATATATATATATATATATATATATATAGAGAGAGAGAGAGAGAGAGAGAGAAAAAGAGATAAATTTCAAATAATTTTTCGATAAGAAGGTAATAATATATTTTACGGTAAAAACGGTGATATCAAGATTAATTCTTATACAACATCCATACTGTGTAATTAGAGTGGGCGCGAAAATCACATACGGCAGTAATAATTAAAAACGGCCACTAAATATTCATTAAATTCTTTCTAGATATTTTTGTGATTTGTCATTTCCGTGTCTACTTTAATAACCATTAACGTATAAGAATTATCGCGATATCCTTCCTTTAAGGAATATTTTTCACAAGATCTTCTCTTATCGAATTTTTTACACTTTAGTGCGTTTTTATGAAAATTTTTGAAATCGGTATTTTTACATTTTTTCGGTTATTAATTTGCGTGTTTCTAATTTTTATTACATATTTTTCATAACTAAAAATGCTATAAATGCCGTAAATAAAATTTATTATCGAAAAAGAATGGAACTCTTTTTTTTTTTTTAAATTTCAAAAACGATGTTCATTTCAACGATCGAAAGTGTTAGTACATTTAATATAGCAAAATTAAAACTAATCACTTCTTCAGGATGGTGTTTTAATTTAGCATTTAATAAAAAGTTGGTGAAATGTTTTTCTCGTAGAAAACAAAAGGAAAGCGCCGAAATAATCAACTGTTACTTGAAAAACATAATTTAATGGGAAACAGTCGAAGCAGAAACTTGGAGCCTTTCTAGGCTGAAAAGGTGGTAATGCTCGGGTCTGCACAGCCACGTTTCGTTGCTGGCGACACTGCATCGTAGGATGACATTGTAAACGAGTGTTTTTGTTAATTTGTTTCGACTGAACTGTGTAAAATTAAACGCAATCTGAATTTACGTTTAAATAAAGGGCAACGGGCACGGTGAAACTTATAGAAGAAGCTCCTAAAAAGAAATTAGCGAATTTAAAAAAAACTTTAAACTGAAAAATAAACTAAATAAATCGATATAATTACCGATATGTTTGGGGAAACATATTCCCATCATAATCTCTACCATGATTAGGCAATTATATAAATAATTTTCATGGATTTTTCTGATACGGTTTAGTTTAAAGTTTATTTTTTTTCCCTCAAATTTGAATTACCGCAGTATATTTATCGATTTGTTTACTTAAATATCCGCTTATAATAGGCGTGATTAAATTTTCCCCTTTGTATTTATTGATTTCGTAAATGTATAAAATTAAAAGTAATACGAACGTAATCGAGTGTCCAAAAAGTTAGCGACACCGAAAAATTGTTCTTCGACTATAAAAGCAAGCAATGTTTTGCCGTTGGAGTTCCACCATCATACATATATATACACTAGCGTAACTGCAAGCGTCGCATTGTTGCGAAAAATATTTTTAAAAAATTCGAATTAATAAAGAAAAATATAAAATAATAAATTACTCTATTCAAATAAACCAACGCAGTGTGTGACCGTTATATTTTATAAGCGATTAAATAACACAATATTAAATAATTAAAATGATATACGATAATATTAGCGTAATATCGCGCAAAACCCCTCGTCCGGTAACGACTGCGTGTTACGTAGTTGCATGAGTATATATATAGTTATAAATCTTAACGCTAGAGTACTAATATTATGATTATGGAATAAGTTAAGATAAATTATAATTTTTTGTAATGTATATATTTTTTGAATAAACGTTAATTGGAGTGTCGGGCACTCGCACAACGGGCATATTTGCCCAATGAGACCCACAACTTATTTAGAAAAAAAAAAAAAACAATATATAAAATCTTATGCTGTCGCATTATTTTAAAAATATTCGCGCTATCTTTTGCCGCAAAAAGAAAAGGATACAGCAATTTTCGATGCATTAGACGAATCTTTTTCGAACTAATCTTACGTCATTGTTGTTTAAAGGTAAGTTTGTAAAAGGCAAAATTCCGATCTTTCACGAATTTGAGCGAGTTCTTAGTCCAAAAAAAACCAATAAGTCCAATAACGCAAGTTGCGTGTTTCTCATTAACTCAATAAGTCGGGGCAACCAGAATAGCCGGATGGAGTTTACAAACAGTATAATTTACTAATAGTAAACAAATACGGCGAACGGGCAGCGTCGTTATACATAGTTTGAAAATATTCAGTGCTCGCTAGCGACGGTACAAAATTTCAACGTAGCAACGCGACTAACTCGCTTGTGAAGCAAGTTTTTCAGTCGGAAACAGTGTTGGCAGCGCTTCTTTCCAAACATGCCGAGTCGAAATAGAAGATTTAACATTCGAAGCAAGAATCGACTGAAGAAGGTGCGTACCGATCGCTAGGAGCAAATTGCGAAAATTCCGAGAAGATAATGATTAAAAGGCACGAGTGTTTTTAAAATATCGCCCTCCTTAGCCATTCTGTCCTTGAAAAATGTTCAGTGAGTTAACAAAAATGTAGCCTTTAAAGGCTCTAGAGGCTAAAAAATTAAAAAAAAACAAAACGACTTTGTGCCTTACGGAATTCTATTCGATCGGAGTATAATTTTGCATCGAGGTGAAAGCACAAACTTCTTCTCGGGAAAACTTTCTTAGTCATGCCTGAAATTACCTCGTGCCCGAGACATTTTAAAGTTTAAGCGTTCCACTAATCGAACGTTCAAACCTTAAAATACCGCTTAATTCATTTTGTTTTTAATGGCCCTTTTAAAAAGCAATGACCGTCTGTCTTAGGAATATACATATACCCTCTTTTAATCTTTCCCTTTTCGGCTAGTGCCGGCTAACGTTCTTTGTACCTGATCGCATTTATAGCTGTCCTGTAATTAGATTTGCACTGCACCCCATCATTGTAACAGCGCTATTTTCGCCTATCTTTTTGTGTATGAGATCTTTAACTCGGATGAGACAAGCTCATTGCAATACGAATAGTTGAAACGACCAATGTTATCAAACGCGCGGTGTCACAGATCAACTCGACGCTTTACAACGACTGTGTTTTAGATTAGTATAAGTACGCGTACGATGCTAAATCGATGTTCACAACAACGGTAAATTCTACGAAGTAATTTAATAAGTTTTCAGCCGAGCACAGGTAAGTTGAAACCGCTACTATACAAAGTCAGTTAAATGTGATAAACGCGGAGGAATATTTGGTGCGTTTAATCTTTTCGCATGCGGCGGGAATTCTACATTATACGTTCCTTCGCAAGCAGTACGCAACTTCACTTGCTCTTCTAATGACCAATATAGAATATATCTAACCCCGTTGAGGAATGTGTAGTATGAATGTAGTTTGACAAAATCTGCACCAAATAATTAATAATGAACCAATGTCCCAAGGATAATAAAATTTGTAATTTTTCCCTGAAAAAGGTTAGTTCCATGGAAATAACTGTCTCGGAAATTTTAAATTATCTAGATAGCCTCTGAAAATTCCGTGACCAATGATGAAAATTTGTTCTTCCGATCCGTTTAGATTGATGCGTTGTGAGTTTGTTCTGGCAATAAGTGGCTCATCTCGAGGTAATTTTTGTCTTCAGCTTCCTTAAAAAAAAAAAACAGAACTTAAATCGCTCCTTTTATCTGCCCGACTTAGTTTTAATCGCTATCTTCTCGAGTTTCCTTCCCCGTTCGATATTCCATTATTTTCTATTATCTCGCTTTCGTTCTCACTTTTTTGTCGATTTCCTCTCCGCATCAACTTCGTACATACAATGCAGTTATCTGCAACGCTAATCTCATACTGCTTCCGCCGTTAGAACGTTCTGTTCCGAAAAACGCACATACTTTCTCCGCTGCACCGATAGAATTATTGACGAGTGTGTTTTTAATCTTAATATAATAATTACCGATTACATTTTGTGAAAATCTTGAATACTCGTAAACGTTGGTACGGCAAAATTACCTACGCAAAATTTAGAATATATTCGTATTAAAAAAAAAAAAAAAAAAAAAAAGAGGGCTTTTTATGGTATTCCGAACTATAACGTTTACTTATATTTTACATAAAAAAAATTGTGAAGGTGAGAAAGGAAATGAAACTGTAAAGAATAAAAAGTACGGCGCGATAAATGTAACTGATTCCGCTGATGTGGAAAATTCGAATTTTAGACGGATTGGAAATAGTACCCTTTTTTTCTATGTCTCTTTTTCGCGAGCCCTTTCATCGGTGTCACATATTGAATTATTCGATGAATTAAAATTTTAGCTGGCAAGCGTTTCTCTAAGGCCCGCGGGAAAATTTCGTTTAGGTTATAGTCTTTTTTTCGATTTATAATCGTGTAATTAAACGCAAAAACATAAATCTATTGCTCATATTGTTACGCTTCGCGCACTGTTGAAATATTATTGTTCGCATGTTTAAATGTTGCACGGGTGTTTTCTGGAATCTTGATGCAAGGTAATTAAATTCCTCCGATAAATACTCCCGGCGCGTTTCGAAGACAATGTGCTTCATGATCATCACGGGAGTTAACTCACTCCCGTGATGGTCATGAAGCATTGTCTTCGGAACACGTCGGGTATTTAATAATAATTAAATAATTGTTTTATATTGGTGTATATAAATTATTTACTGTACAATAAACATAAACAATAAGCGAAATAAACAAAGTATATTCCTCCGATAAATCCGATTATAGCCCAATCCTGATTGTGAGTATAGATTGTCCCACCCCCGTTCGCAAACCGAAACATGTTCAACACTCCGATATGCATAAGTGGGATGAAAAAAAAATCGTTAGAAAGGTGACGAAATATATTGACAGGATCGTAATCGCTGCGGCTATTTCAACGGCCCTCGTTTTATATCAAAAACCTCTCGCAAGGCTGTCGCGTCCAAAGGAATTTAGTTTACAAATTTGACTTTAGCCTGTCACTGTTGGAAAAAATGAACGAGATAAAACCGGAAATGACGTCGCTAGATGAGAAAAAAAAAAGGTATTTCTGCGTTCAGCTTTTAGTCTGTTCGAAGAAAAAATTTTGGAAGCGGCAAAGAGAATGCAAATTGAATTTTACATTTCATTTCAGAAACAAAAGAAAATTGTTTGCGAAATTTTAGTCAGAGTCAGCCATTAGATGAAAGCAAATTTTTTACTTTTACCGTTTTATACCGTTGCCACTGCTTCGGATAAATGTTATAAAAAACATAAACATGCCGAGAACGGATGGGACGCTTCAGGTGGGAAATTGGAAAATTAAGGCATCCGATGACATTTTCTCGCGGTAATTGACAGCCGGTTTTTCCGCCATTTTGAAAGTTTCATTATTTTTCTCTACGAGATGTTCAAACAAATACCGTCGACTGAGTGTCCGAATTCGAATTTAAAACTTTCAACGTACTTTTTTGTCCGGGTTTTTTTATGATAAAATTCCATTTTTCCGAAAACCGAAACAAAAAGCATGTTTTTTGCGGAAACTTTTTTAGGAATTCAACTGAAAAGGAAAATAGTAACTTTACGCTTTGCGGCTTATTAGTCAGGCGGTCGAATATCGAACTTATTCTCGTTAACTTCATTAAATTTTTCTTTTACCCTTTTAAGCAAGTGCGATGAGTTTTATTTAAAATTCGCGTCACTAACTTTTCGCTATATAACTGATTATATACTTTGAAAAAAGCGTACAATCATCGCCATCTTCTATCCGCTGTGCCATTTTGTAATAATTCCGAAAATTAATTATAAAATTACGCTAAATTAATTTATCACCGACATATTTCGGAACTAAAACCCCATAATTACAAGGTGTACTCTTTTTAATTACATTGCATAATAACTGTCAACCTCTATTTTACACTACTGAAGTTGCCAAAGTGGTGGAGCGTCTACAATTTATTTTTTATCTGGTCGCGCGTCTTAAAATAGTACGACAGCTGGTGATTTACTTTTTTTATCAGTAAGAGAGTTTCTTCTGAACTTATTGCTAAATGTCACCGTTTCTGAGTATTTATCTTTTGAAAATCCGCGTGACCGCTCACGTTTTAGTCTTTTTTAGAATAAAGTATTTTTGTATAATTATCTAATGTATATATATATATATATATATATATTATGTATATAATATATACATATATACATAATATATATATATACGTATATGTACGTGTATATAAGGTAATTTATTCTCTCATTAAAATTATTAAAACTAATATTAATGTTCAACCGCAATCATGAACAACCAGACTTTACAGCGGTTGATGGGATCTGAAAATTTTTTGGAACTATTCTTAGTGATCCACATCCCTCCGGACGAATTAGAGTGAAATTTTAAGATCGACAAAACGATGAAAGCTCTTGAGGAGGACAAAAGGTAATGAATAGTCCGAAATTGTTGGATGCTGCAGAAGATCAACCTGTGTTTGATAACAGAGGCCTTTTTATCTCACAAAGATCATGAAACCAAATGAATAGTACCGAAATTCTAGACAAAATGTGTGAATGGTACATCGATAAATTCTTCTTTTTTTTTTTTTCAACATATTTGATGGCGTAACAAATTTCGGCGTTTAATCCTTCTTCTTCTTCTCGTGCCACCCGATTCGGGTATTGCTCAATCATCATGTATGGATTGGATTATCTGCTGGAATTGATTTCGATCTTTTGCTATTCTGACTAGATCTTCTGTTTTCTTAATTCCGGTCCATTTTTTATATTATCTATCCAAGCGGTCTTTCTTCTTCCCGGATTTCTTCTTCCTTCTATCATGCCCACTATTATTGTCTGTAGTAATTTGTATTTTTCACCTCTCATGAAGTGTCCAAAAAATTTTATCTTCCTTCTTTTTGCTACAGTCATTAATATTCGGTCAGTTCCCATTAGTTCCAGTACTTTCTCATTTTATTAAGTCTGAAATAATAGGCACGGAAATAAAATACAAAATGGCAAAACCAAAAGGAAATCAAGATTCGTCGTGTTTAAATTTGACAATTGTAACAGAAAAAGGTCAATGTCGCGTTCGTGGCAGAAAAAAAAACAATAGTTGACGAATAACGTTCAACAAATGTCAGAAATCGGTTTGCCCCGACTTTCAGTGAAGTACTATTAAAACACAGATTGTAAGAAGGTCTACTTTGATTTTCAACCTTTTTTTTACACGTTGGATTATATTTGTTGACGAAACAGTCTTGACATGGAACGTCCTATTTGTTAAAAAATTATTCAGATAATTGACCATACTGTGCCAGCTGATAAGAAACCATTCCGTCATATTGTATTAAACGATGACAATAATTAAAACTCATATTAAATGAGTATAACAACATAATCGCTCGTAATCCATTAGCTAAGCATTGAAAAATTTTTTTTTTTTATTATTGTAGTGTTAAAATTGTATACATGCTTGCAATGCAGCAGTGGCAGCAAAAATCAGGTTCACAAGGAGGGCATTAATTTCTTTCTGCCATCTTCGAATTGATGCCAGACAATTTACCATATTTGATCTTTATAATATTTTTCGACATTCTTTTAATGTCTTCAGAACCGCTAATTAATTCCGTATTAAAAAAAAAAAAAAATAATGAAAATATTTCTGGTCAAAATATATTTCGCCCTTGCAACCGCATCACTGCTACATGAACTCTTTTAATATGATTTTTAATTATTGTTATAACTTGAATTTGGTGCCGACTGACTACAAATAGTTAATGTTGCTTGAACCTTGTCATAATACTCTTCTATGTATTACTCTAAAATGAATTATTTTTTCCTTTTAAGTGCATTTTTATTGAATTTTAAAAAAGAAAACCCAAAGTCGGTATTTTCTTATTTGTAATATTTTATTTCACCATTTTTAGTGCAAATATTTTTCACTGATAATACGAATATAGTCGTAAAATTAAAAAAGTATTTACATTTAATAGAGATTTATCGCAGATATTTTAGCGACAGTTAGTAAATGTGTCAGGATATCTTTGGCTAATATGTGGCGCCATTCAGACTTAAAATTCGAATCGAACAGATTCTTCTTCTACGGAAAAAGAATTACAAATGTAGCTAACTTAATTTTATGCGGGGCCATTGAAGGTCGCGAAATTTCAAGGAAATTCCCTAGAAATATACCGCTTCTCCTAATGTGAAAAGATTACCCCGAAGCTGACTCTATTATGAAAACTTGCGTGGTGAAAATAACAAAACAAACTATCGAGCAAAAAAACGGAATTAAGCGCAAAAGTTAGTTTATTAAGACTTTAGAGATCGTACTTGTATTCGAGCCAAAAAAATAAAATATAATTATTTCATTCTTTTTCTTTTCTTTTTAAGAGGGTATATTTTAACGAATTTGAAGACGGACCACCGATGAATCACAAAAAAAATCCATAAAAATCGAACAAGAAAATCTCCAATAAATGAAATAAAAAAAAAACCCTAAAATCAGGTGTTTAAATGCTTTTTTGCTCTTTTTCTACTTTTTTTTTTTTTTTTTGCAATTCTTTAATTAATTTATTCCTCAAAAACCTCACCGCGAGCCGTACGGAAACTGGACAAAGCTCCCTTTTTTCAGGTTCAGTACCGAAGCTTTCAGTTAAAATTTTTTTTTCAGTATAATTGTCGGAGGTACAATTTAATGGCGATAAACTCGATTCGAAATATAGGCAATAAAATTAAAAAAGAAAAAAAAAGGAAACGACGTATTATTAATTATTACAGTAAGATATTTACGATTTTTACCGAAATACTTCTGTTGTGACGTTCGAACGAAGCGTATTTATTTGATTAAACTGTTTTGTTTTAATTAATTCGGGTTCGTTCGGACCTTATCCCGGCGCAAGTGATATTTCTCGTTATTTTCAGTAGGGGATTCGAATTCCGTTCGAAATAATCCACTACGCCGTTATTGATTAAAATTACATAGCACGCTGAAAGAGGTATAGCTTCATTCGCGTCAGCTTCCGCTTCAGTAACTCTATTATTAAATAAATAAGTCTAATTTATAAATTATTTAAATTATTTAATCGCACTTCTTGAGTAATTCAATAACATACTTTAAAGGCGGCATTGAGTGGGTCGTATTAATGTATCGATACTGTTTACGACGGTACGATAGAAAATAATATCGTAAACTCCATACACCCTTTTTAAATCATGTTGTGTAATCTGAAAACATGTTTCAAGTACTGAAATTTTGGATCCCTAAGGCCCAACATTTTTTTTTTTTTTTTTTGGCACCTACGACCCGGTTCATCCTTCATTTTGTGCCCCAACAAATACTTTTTCATATAAAAAAAAAAAAAAAAAGTTAAGGGCATTTCACCATTGTTAACAGAGGGGATACCCTTTCATATACTTTGACGCTCGGATGCAACAAACTAAAAATCGCCCTACTCAGAGTTCCGTACCGACCGATTTGATTTCAAACTAAATTTACACTCGCGGGGAAGCACTAGACGCCAGACCTTCAATTTAGAATGAAACAGTTAATTATTGGAGTTCATTTCAGTACAATAATCGCATGGTTTCATGGGAGATTTTTCCGCAAAATTTTTTTGTCATTTGTGTTTTCGTTTGTTGTTTTTTCTTTCTAAAAAAAAATTAACTGATTTAGTAAATAAACTATCGAATCGAATCAGTGATAAAAGATGACTTTAAAATCTAATAAATAACTAAAACGAGATGTGCGTATAAACAACTTTAAGGAGACAATTTAAAATAGTCAGATTATTATACGGAGGAGGAGGTTTGTTTCGAAACAAATAATAATCACAAAGTATAAGGAGAAGCTGAAAATTTAGATAAGCGTTATACGCGACTATAATGGATACACTTATATTATAGACGAACGTTATAAAGGAGTTATATGTATTTTAGAGATAACACGAAAAACTTGGCAAACAAAGACTGCGACGAAATCTACCGTAGCGAATAGAGGGGTCTTTTTGTAACAAGAGGTTTCTGTTGGGTTTTTTACTAGGGAAAATTAATTTAGGAATCATATTAATTATTAAAAGTTATTGATGCTTTTATTATAATACGGCAAAAGCCAGCATTTTACTCAAGTCTGAAAACTTTCAAACAACCGGTTATGGCGAAAAAAAAGGCTAAAGAATTCGGAAAAACCGAAATGCGATGAGGATTTTCGCTGTGAATCCTGCCCCTCTACCAACCTCGCTGAAAACGTATTTTAAGTAAATTTAATATATTCTCTGTTGTATATATATATATATATATGTTTTTTTTTTAATCTAATTCCTAGCACTAAATTTTACAAAATATAATATGTAAATATTAAAACAACTGACAAAAAAATATCAAAACTACGAGATAATTTTTTCAAAACTATTACTGAAAAATGTACGGGAAAAAGTTTGACCGAGTTTTCGAATTTTTGAAACGTTCGCGATTGTCGTCTTTCATACAACAGTTGTGGAATAATTTCGCCGTGTCTGAAGCAAATTTTTTTCATAGAAACACGTTCGACAGCAGTAGCAATTGTTTCAAAATTAATTAACGCCCCTACACACGGACGTATGCAATTCGCCTAAAAGATCACATTATAATGCAGAAATGGTTGCACAGCCATATTCATTCGCCGCTCATCCGAATACGATACGAGCACGGGGGGACGAAGAAACGTTATTCAAAAGGCCATATCGATGATGGCGCTTCTCGGACACACCATTTTAAATGACGGGACACGTATTTACCGAGCAATTTTCGTTCATTTTCGCACACACCTTTAGCGTGCCTTTATGCTATCGCATCTCTATGCGCGATGTCGGCCGACGGACAAACGACGAACGGCGCCAGTTGGCCAAGAGTTTGCGCTACGCTAAGAGACTAGACGGCAGGCGAAGGCGACGAAGAAACGTGTAGCACGATGATTAAAAGTGAGTTAAATAGAAGCCATATCGATTCCGGAGCCTTTTATCATCAAAGGAAATTAGAATGGCCAGAAGAACACTGCCGGCCCGGCCTTTTCGCTAATAATAACCTGATCAAAAGCTACACACCGACTGCAAACAGTCTAGCTCCGTTTACAAGAAGTAGTTGTTGAACATTTTCGCTGTAGCCAAATTGTTCAAGTTCGTCTCCTTCTTCTCGCAAGACTGTGTCGCAGTCTGTTTCGCGCTGCAAATTATGCGGTACGGCGATCCTTTGTTGTTTTTGACCATCCAATTTCCCGTGTCCCGCGCCCTATCTCACCGTCCACTCGATTTTACCTCTTTCCGACGGCGAAATTTTACCATCTCCGCGAGCGACCGGAATTTCATCTTCCGAGAAAGAAAAAAATCCTCATCCGCAAGCACAACGTATTGACCCGTACGGTGGTTCGCTTTACTGTCAGACAAAATTCCAATTAAACGCGATGCTCGCTTAATCTCATCTACTCGAACGGTCGGCTAAGCGAGTTTAAATCAAACAATACCTAGTAGTAGTTCTCCGAACGGTGAACATCCGCCGCAGCCCCCCCCTGCCATGTAAACTGTAGCTAATTCAAAATTAATCTCTTCGGAAAAACTTGAAAAACTCGTACACGTTGCTGTCGTTGATAGATCGATATTTCGAAAAATTATTATCCCAGAAAAAGCAACGAGTTTCCCCAAAACGCTAGATCGCCCCCCTTTGTGTCGGTGAACGCTTCAAGTCGCACTGAAGAATCTTCAAGTGAAAAAAGACGATTCCTCGCAACCGAAAAGATGCAAGCTTCACGCGTTCGCCCGCATAATTTTAAGCGGCTCATCTACTCTATTTTACTTCATAGAATGAGATTTTTTTTTCAAAAAATACGATTTAAAACGAATTTCCACGTGCAACGCAAGTGAGCGAAACAAGTAGCTAACGTTGTCAATGAAATGAAAATGAAAAGAGCGTCCATTTGCGTATTAGGCTTATACGAAGTTAGATGGATTGGATCCTTCAAATTAAACGAAGGCGACGTATAGGTACTCTAGAAAGGCCTAATTAAGAAAAATGGTGCTGGAATTTTATTGTCGAATAAGATCAATCAGTTGCTGACTTCAAATTTTTGAGGGCTCATAGGAAACTCCAACAACAATAACAAGTCCGATAACGAACTTGAACTGATAACGCCGGATAAAAGGTGAAAACTACGAGAAAGAAAAGTGGTACTAATTACGTACGGGCGATTTTAAGGCGAAAATCGGAAAAGGCGAAGGAAATGTGAATTTATTAGTTAGTTTGGTTTAGGTATGCAAAATGAGAGTGGCGAGTAATTAGCTCAATTTTGTGTAGAAAATCAATTCTTGGCCGCGAACACCCATTTTAAAACAGCATCCCCCGATGACATGCATAATATTGTTTGTAATTAAATCGATATTAGGCCTAAAAAACTTGCGCAGGAACGTTAAATCTATGAAGTATATCCGGGCGCGCGGATGCCAACTATGATCGTCATTTTAGACTAAAATTGGAGGAACATTATTAGAAAAAATGATTATATGTGATTTCTTCCTGTAACCGCTTGTTTCAATGTAAACGTTTAATAATTTAAATAACCGTAAAGTTCTTACACACTGTTACATATTTTATTACACGAACAAATTAAGTATGAATAACATTAAAACGATGTACCCTTAAAATCGGACGTACACATAATGCAAAGAAAATTTAAATAATATTACCAGCCTTATATACATATTAAAGAAATATGCAACACATTAAAAAGAAAATTTAGAAATAGTTTATTATACGTTGGTAGATTATGAAATTTAGACATGGGAGGAATGGTAAAACATACCGGGCAGAAATAAATGTTTGAAATTAATAGCAAATCCTTAAGATGTTTGAAATTAATAGCGAATCCTTAAGGAATTAAAAGTGAAATAATTAAAAAAGAAAATGTACTGAACATAGCAGAAATGTACACTTATTAATAAGGATATAGGATAATACGTGACATCGGGAAAGGAAATTAAATTGAAAGAAAAAAATTAGATTACGAGCTAAGGAAAAAATGTACGTACCAACACTGACGTTAACAAAAACAAAGATGGGGGAACAAGCTAGCGTACATGTTATAACTCAGATGTTAAATAAAATTCCTAAGGAAGTAATAATAGGGAAGAGAAAAATTGAGGAAAGAAACAGGGAAAATATAGGAAAATGGCTTTCGGAAGAAGGAAATGTAAATGATAAACATAAAATAAGAGAATACGCGACAAAAAATTAAAGAGATATATCGATTAAAAAATAAAATAGGTTACGGTTATATCGATGAGTACAAAAATAGATTAATATATAATGTGACACGAGGATAGGTATACGTATAAATGAACTTTTATGATGTTGCGATGTATAAATATAATTCGTCGACGACGAATAATTTGACGAAAGAAATTAACGTAATTAGAAATAAATATCAAAACCAACGTGATCTATACAAAGTACATGTTGCTTTTGACATCCCATCAGTGTGAAATATTTAATTTTACTAATCGAGTACTTTGTATAGTTTCGCTCCACCGGTATACATCCTAGTTTTACGATACAAATTTTACACGTTAATAAGTAGAATTTTTGCTTCTCGTCCATCTTTTTTTTAATTACACCGGAGGATGATGATAATTTTTAAATTTAATAAACTTTTGTAAACAAACAATAACCTACAGAGAAATGATCAAAACGATGCAGACAAATCATGCAATAAGAAAGGCGCAAAAAAGAAAAAAAAAAACGAAAAACCCGGAGATCGCGTACTATCAGGGAAATATTCGGTCTATCGCGCTTAATGTTACCGGGAAGTGTTTACGTTTTTCTTTATATCATCGTCTTTAACCGTCATCGCTTGACTATATTAAAATCTATCATGGCACTGTGAAATCATTGCTAGAAATCGCTAAAGTTTCATCAAAATATTATATCATTATAATGATTACAGTATATATGTAGAGATTACTCGGAAAATCGGGTTGGTTGGTTTTGCCTTTCCAACTCTACCGGAGCAATATATAGCTTTTTGCAGGAAGGTGGTGCCCCTTGATTTATGTGCGCGGTCAACAATTAAGAATTTTTTTTTTTTGAAAAGAACAGCGTTCGATAATAAAATTTAAAAAATATAATAATTTACCAAAATAACGTTAATTTGTAAATGTGTTGGCACCGCAATAATCGCAATAATTCGCTATTACAATCACCCGGCAGAGAAAACGAGCAAGTTGGAAAATGATTATTTATTACGTATAAATTAGGGTCTTCTATTAACTATGAATCGCAATTTCTGTCCTAGAATGTTATATATGTAGTCAAATTAAGAACGAATTGTTAAGCTGCAGTAAGAAAAAATTAAAATTTCATAAATGTGAAAGGCGAGATATTCTTGCTGCCACGCCGCTATTTGATCATTAATAGAAATAATCGACGAAGATAAAATGTGTTAATTATGAATGAACAAGAAAATTAGCCGGTGGGTTCAGAGGGCGTCACTACAATATATGTTCGCACCTGAGTTTTCTTTTTTTTCTTTTTTATGAGACATTATTGATGAACGAGCGAAATTATTTTCGAAATAATAATTCACCTACTGAAGTAAAAGAGCCAGTTAATTACGACTAAATTCGGTAGTTGTAACTTTATCGGTATGTAAAGAGAGGAGGAAAAGAGGGAGAGCGCGCGGGTTTCCGTTTAAAATTTCCCGTTGCTATCTGAGTGCGTTAACTGCTTAATCGAAATTTTCTGAAATTGTCGTAATTTAGCAAAATTTATTGCTGGGTCTACGTCTGTTTCGGTACATTTTTCTTAAGATACACACACGTTTCCGTAGCAACAGTTTACGACATTTTAATTGACGTTTTTCACTTTGAACAATAATGTGAACAATTACGGGGGGTCGTGTTGCGTCTTAGTTATTATGCAAAAAATAGGAACGTCCTTTTACTGGAGGGTGTACGCATTTAACCGGTAATGTTCCGTTCGAAGGTAACGGTCTATAAATATGCAGACCGAATAGCCACTTAGGTCTATGTCACAAAGTTAGCAAGAATTTCGGGTTCAATTATAAGTCTGTTGCAGTCGATTTAACGGTAAATAATTTAAAAGCTATTTCCTGTCATGTTTTCGGATAAAAATGAATAACATGAAAACGATTTTAACTTGCATTCCGAATATATTTGAAGAACTAAACTACGTTCCTCGAACGTACACTCATTCACTTGACTGAAAACTTTCAGCCCCCCGAATATGCGACTTTCTTGTATAGTACGGTTTATTCCGGTTTTTTCACCTTTTTCATGTTTCTTTCCAACCTGCCGTCATGTATAGTAATATATTTTTGTAAAAATAGTGTAAACCCGAAGTAATCGTTCGAATTTTATAAAACGCTATAACCGAATTTTTCGATGCGTAAAATTTATGAAAAAAATAATGAAACATCTTACTGCACACAGTTTTTTTTTATATATATATAAAGAAACATGACATTATATTTGGTTTTTTTAAGTATTTTACTTATTACTAAATTTTTTGAATTTTAAAACGGGGGATTTCAACAATTTACGCCCTATTTAAACAGACGTTTTAAATACAAATTTTCTTATTTATAATAAAAACGTGATATTAAATATTTTCAGAAAATTATTCGATCGAATTTTTTTTATTTATGAATTTCTCGACTACTCCCAACTGTAAACACTAGCCCAGCGCGAGTATTCCCTTTTTGTTTCAGGGACGTAGCCTCGCTTGAACGCTACCGATATTATAAATAGAAAAGAAAAAAATGCAAACATTGAATGATCGATTTTCCTTTACTCGGTTCAGTGTAAACACGCAGTACTTTTGAAATTATTATACGATAGAGTTCGCCATTTTTGGCTTTTATTGACGTTATTTCGTTCTTGTATTTATATTGTAAATTAATCAAAATCCGTTACTGCTTCTTTCAATAAAAGAAAGGTTTTTAAATTATTCCTATTCAATCGATCCTAAAAGTATACACGCATTCTGTACGATCCGCTGGATTCTAGTTGTATTCTATTTTGCGTTGATTACGGGTGACATAATCAGATAAAATTTGCAATTCTTTTACATTCGGAAATCCTGTTCGAAGAAAAAAATCTTTCTTCGTCCTCTTTGTTAGGCGCTATTTTTCTTCTTCTTATTTGTGTTCGCGTCTTCCTGTCGCTATTATCTCTCCCCTCCACGACACATTCTTATATATTCGCAGCTTCAAAGGCTACGAAACCATTTGACGACCTAGTATGACGAATACAATTTTCTAGTTTACAGTTTCATTAATATTTATATATATATATATATATATATATATATAAAAAAACTCGGCCATTTTGTGCCCCTTCACCCCACTTTCTTTCATGATCAAAATTTGCAACGTAATTCTTACCGGCATCAACACGAAAAGAAAAACAAAACATAATCACAAAAATCCTATCCTAACATTTAACTTTCATTATATAAAATTAAGGCATTGTTTCATTACATTTTTCGTTACATGTTTCGTTACACAAAATTGTGACATTTTTTAAATAACAATAACAAAAATCCTATAAAATATAACAAACGTTACATAAAATTGGGACATTTTTTCGAATGGGGGGTAACCTAAGAATTACATTGTAATTAATATATATATATGTATATGTATATATATTGTTGTAACCCTTCCTTCTCTCGAAAAAAAAGTCACTATTATCAGTCAGCGATTGTAATGAATCAGACGACGCTGTTCTTTCGATTTATACAGATATATAATTAAGCCCCAGAACCGTCAAACGACTCAGATAATAAAAAAACTTCTTGCCAAATACGCAAAATTCGAAAAGATCGTTGATCTGGCCTGAATGAACAATGAACATACGCTCACGGCAATTAGCAGCGATCAGAACGTCCGACAGCAATTGACTATCATAAGAGGACACATTTACCCCGGTCGATGCATGCGATATCGTCGCTGTTCAACCCCGAACCCCGCCCGTGTAGCTATTTAATCGCAGATAAACATTTAATGACAATAATTAATAATCGATTTACGTTACTTTAATTTCCGAAAGTGTACAGTGCAAAATTTCGGTCTCATGTGCGGTTAAAAAAAGTACGGAATTCCTTAATTATTTCTCTTTTACGTTAACCTGTTTTCTCTGTTTTCATTGTTATTTACTTTAAAGCTACATTACATTGCCGCATGAATACGCTATTTGAAAGTAAATTATAACTGAAAAGATAACACAGCCTAACCGGATTTTACTTTAATTTTTCTTATTAATTTTTAATTATAATAAATAGCTCTTAAATGACTACTCCAGCATTCATGGACCACAATAATATATGTATAGTATGTATATACATATATAGAGAGTTTTTTTTTTTTATTCGGCAAATGGTGGCCCTTTTTTTACCGAATATATTAACGGAAGAAACGTCACTGCGAGTGAGGGTTATCAATAGTATGATGGAAACATGCCGGGCAAGTAGCGTAGTTTGAACGGTTATTAACTTTGTTTCGACAAACGTTTAGAAGAAAAAAGCAGATAAATAACAATAAACTGAACACACTATTTTCACATGGGGTAACCTTTAGGAAAAAACCAAAGAGAAAGTATAGAGCTTCGGTCGGAAGTCAAATATTCACTTTGAAGTCAAATATTTCACATTGACGCTTTTTCAACTGTTGGAATTTTAATAGGCATCCCAAAAAAAAAACCATCAATTTTTGTAAATTTTTAGATGAGAAAATGCTTGTTTCTAAAAATTTTGTAAGCGAAGGTTATTAAAAATAATCTTGATGGTCAACCGAAGCGTTTAAAATTTTACCGTTCAGATTATTTGTCCGACAGCCGGGTCGGTGCGACAGCGTACGATATTATTAAAAAGGAGTTAACTCCGGTTTGCTGGACGAATTTTACAGATCAGCTATTACAACCGCATCTTCGTCTTTTTTCAAAATTCCTTTATACGCAAACAAAAAAAAAAAAACAAAAAAATTATGTAAATAATAGTCGAAATTACAATAATCAGTTAGATTTTTTAGAAATAGAGTCGTTGAGCAATTTTAATTGATAAGTGGACACAGAGCGTTTAGGAAGAAAATAAACTTCGGTATTGACCCAAAGAAAGAGATTAAGTGTACCGAAAAAAAAAAAAAGATAAAATTAAAGGCAGCCGAGCGTTTGAAATTAAAATTTTTCGATTAAGGAGAAGAGGCCGCAATTTGTCATAAGCACCGGGAGGGGGGGAGCAGTGACACGGATATCGAAATTTCATGTAAAATTTATGCTCTCAAGACGGATAATAAATCTCAGAAATGGACTCTGACAGCACGGGACAAAGTTCGTCGACGATGCCGCTGATGGAGGAACCGTTGAATTCGGCACATTCAGCGAGTCGCCAATTTCGATTGGTTTAGCCCGGCAGAAACCTTTTAGAAAGATGAGACCCGGAACAAGACTGGTACACGTTGAAAGCGTTCCTGTTGGCCGATCAAATTTTGCCGCGCGGAAAATGAATTCTTTTATCTATATCGAATGGTTGTTTAAAACATTTGACAGAGCACTTAAGAAGCGTGTTCCCCCTGTCGCCTCAGCTCTGCCAGCGAGCGGCCACATTACCACCATTTATGGCGCGCGTTCGTTGTGTTTTCTTTTTCTTTTTCTGCGTGTGTGTTTGCTCTCTTTCTGCCCGGCCGGAATAGTACGCTGTTTAAACACTTGTTCCGAAAAGTAGAGAGCACCTTCACTTTTTACAAATACCGAATTTTTCTTTCACTCGGTTCTGGCTGGAGGAGGAATTTCTTTTTTTCTCTCGTAAATTCCTCTATCGCCGTTTTTTCGCCCTTTTTCCTCGTTAACCGGTGCAGGCGCGATAGCGAAGGAAGGAAAATTTAGTGCATCATTATGGAAAGCGAATAGCGCACAACAATCAGCACGGGTGTTATGTCGAAGAGGGCGGCTCCGCATCATTGGCGAATTTCAATTTCCTTCAGCCTTCGTAAGGGCACGCGCCTGCACATGTCCTGTATCGAGGTTGCTGCGGTACATGGTAAGTCGGTACAGAGTTGGTCGCAGCGTGCAGATAAATTTTGCAATCAACGTGCTCCTAAGTGCCGCATTCCTTTAGCGGTCCTCTTCGGCGTATTAGTCGTATAAATTCTGCGCAATGTCTTCTTCTCGCTTAATAACGACCTCCGAGTAATGGCACATTTTCTGTCCCACTCGCGCCCCGCTACCGGTAGGCAGATAAATTGCTTCGAACGTTCCGTTTCTTCGGTGTCTTTCTTTTAGCTCTTCTTCGGCCGACCGAATCGCTGTGAAGAACGAAAGCGAATCGAGACATTGCCGCAGTGCCGGGACCCCATGTCCCGCCGTTACTTCCTTTCGCTGTATCCGCGAAATGTAAATAATCGTTTAATGCCCGGAGAATCGACTTAACAGCGCTCGCACAGCAACACTTTCCGTGATATCCGCCAGACAGTTTAATTCCAAGGTAAATAAAATAAAAACTTCAATAATAATAATAATAATAATAATAATAATAATAATAATAATAATAATAGTAGTAGCAGTAGTAGTAGTAGTAGTAGTAGTAGTAATAATAATAATAATAATAATAATAATAATAAAGAAATGTCGCAAACTTGCAGACATAAACTAAACCACAAAAGTCATTGCAGGAATTATCTCATTCCGCGGAATCAAGTTGCTCTCAGTTGTATTTCTGATAATTGTGTGACAGATCTAGGTTAGTAAAGCCGTTCGAGGGAAAAAAAACTATTTCCCGCGCAATAATAATAATATTTTCTAGATTTTTTTTTTCGTTTTTTTCTCTTTCGATGTTTAAACAACTCCCGGAACGGTCGAAGAAGTGAATCAAAAGAAGAAAAGAAAACGCAGTCTGGATTTGAAAATAGTTGGAAATCGACAGAATGCTAAAAAGGTGTAAGAGAACATGGAAAAATAGGAGTTCAAGAAGTTTCTGCGCGGAAGGCGTTGTTAACGGAAGAGATGGGGAAGATTCGGTTGTAGAATGTAGGCAAAATAGGCCTGCGTAAAATGAGGAAATATTCAATGCAAAGGAAAAGCAACAAAAAAAAAAAAAAAACTTGGTATCTTGAAAGATGCAAATGCTGTTTATTTCGGGAAATAAACAATTCCGACTAAAGAGGACTATTTAACGAAATGCTAGAAGACGAGCCGAGGTAGCAAAATCAGATTTTTAAAAGTAAAAAGCGGTCTAGAAAATTCGGAAAATAAAAAATATATATAAACGAAGAAGAACTTTTAAAAGCGCTAGTAATATTTCTCACGTTGTGCTTAATGCAGTCTAACTGGAGAGATGATATTTATGTCCTTCTTATGTTATATAAATGTATCATCCCTCCGAAACTACGGGTAGATTATTGTTTTTCCGTATATGCTAATGCATCCAAATCTCTTGTTTACAAATTTTGCATATTATCCGGAATTCCTATCTCACCTTTATCTTGGAGCTCTTAAATGCTCTTTCAGCTATTTATAACCTTTTTCTCATCAAAGCATTTCGGCCTCATCCGACAAACTCACTCTTTCCTACCTTTCTATCCTTCAAAGCTGGTGCTTCTCCTCCAATCATCCCTCTTACATCCCATCATTTCGCAATATCTCATAACAAATTTCCTTACGCCGTTTTTAATTACTGCCGATTCTTTCATCCCTCGAAACTATTTACCGCTCCACGGCCATCCAAAACCACTTTGCCCATCAATGATTAGACAAGAAATCTACCACATCATTATTCCCCTCCGTGATATTCACTTATAGTTCTAGCAACACGAGAACCATTGACAACTCTTTTATTTTACTATCAGACTAATTTCTGCTCGACATCTGTCGCTGAATTATTTGAAACATCTTTCGTGTGCTACCTCCGTAGTCGCTTCAATAAGTACCTAATTATTTCGGATTTCAAAGGTGCACTCCAAGTTTACTCCTCATTTTCCATACTCTTACGACTCATTGTTCATCGTTTTAGCTCTCTCTCTCTCTCTCTCTCTCTCTCTCTCTCTCTCTCTCTAAATAATAGTCGTTTTCCCACGCGCCCCTTAATTTCTCCAGGTCTTTAGTCACGTGGGAATTGAGGGAAATGAGATGGTAGACTCATCAGAAAATTGTACTCGTACTTGTAGCAAGGAAGGATACCTGTAAGTAATATTTCGCCTCACTTCTAGAAATATCATTACAAACTCTGATTGATTACCTGCGAGACGTCCTTCTCGAATACTAACATTACCTGCCAGTCTAGCCGTTCTCTTCGCAGTTCTATGGTTTTTCTCCTCTCCCGGGTGGCGCTCTGCAGCTTTTTCGTCTACGCTCCAAATTTTTCAGCTACCGATTTTCTCTTGTTCCATCTCTTCGTACCGTCCACTGCATCCCTCTGATTCTTACTTTATTGGTAATTCCGATCTCATATATTCTTCAATTAGCTAAACGAAATATTTTTCATTCTCACCTATTGAAACTTGAGCTTCCTACTCCCAGCTCCTTCTAACCTTCCCTTCTCTATTAGTTATCCCAATCCGTTCCTCCTTTCTCACATCTCGAAATCCAATCTAGTTTTAAAACCTCCGAATAACTTATCGTTCTGAATACGATTAGCTGTCCGTCTTGGCTAAGTCATGACAACAAAAAAAAAAAAAAAAAAAAACCGAAAAACTACATGTTGGATATCAGAAGAATATCTTAAATATACTATGACAGTCGGTAGCGAAGAATTTTTTTCATTTCCATCTAGCGGAATTCAGGGGAGAATTGATAAATCACGACACCCATTTTGACAGGGCCGATTGATTGCATTAACTAAGAACAGGATCGGGCGACTTAGAATTGTCGATACCGTTTGTTAGATCACGACGTGCCCGAGGAAGCGATTATGAACAACTAACCCGCACTACTATATATAAGCCGTCGGTTATAATTTCTGCAGCGTCCTAATGGTGTCCTCAGTTTCCTGTAAATGCTCATAAGTAACATATTGTCCATTGGGAACCTAGTTTACTAGCGACATAAGTCATTTATACGTAGCTCCGAACTTTCGCTTAAAAGGCTCACAACTTTTAAAAACTCTTCGATTGCGCTACCAAATCATCCCGACTTATACTGAGTATTGCATCAGAGATATTTCGATGTACAAAAACTGTGCTTAGTTGCTGCGGTGCGTTGATAAATCGCGTCGTATCAATTCAATGAACAGATTTTCCGTACAGTAGTGAACTTGCAGCGTGAGAGGCAGGGTTAGAAACAGATGGCGTCGTGGTAGGAAAAACGAAGTCGAGGAAATACAAAAAAAAAAAACAAAAAACAATTAAACAAAAATAGGTACTTTTGGTAATTACAGCAACAGATTAAGTGGCAAACAGTTAAAATTTCCGCTCAGAATAGCCATCAGTGTCAGGACATTTTGTTGAAGAATTTCATTTCATATACGAAAGAGAAATTGTTTATCTAATTTTCATTTCGGAAAATCTACACCTATTATGAAAGAAATATGTAATCATGGCACCAACACATTTACCGCGACAACCGAAAAGCAACGTTGCCCGCTTCTAATTCGGAGCCATATTATTTTTTGATTTTTTTCCATTTTTCTTTGTTCGGCGAATTATTTATATTTTAATTTTCTTCGAAAACTGTACTCAAATTTTTCTTCTCTCTCGGGAAATAAGCTTTCCGCGATTTATTTGTAATTTCCATTATACCGTAATAACAAAATTTCTACCTTCCATTTCTTTTCTTTTTTTTTTTTTTTTTTCATTTTCATACTTAAAAACCGATTCAGTAATTGTGCCTTATTATCTGGCAACATTACTACGAACGCTAATAAAGAAATAGCTTAATTGGCCTAGGCGGCCGACATCGACTGTGGGATGAGTAAAATTACGTCACCAGTGAGATTAGTTCATTTACAATAGGTGAGATTGTTTAAACGGATGAAAAATATAACGACAATAACAATTATCGGATATAAATAAGATTTCAGCGTACTCTTTCGCATAACCGAGAATATACGGTAGAGTCTCCCGATAGTTCGATGAGACCAAGGCTACCGTCCAAACCACAGGACCACAGAATTAACTTAATTTTTAATCTCGTCAACATTAGACATTGCGTTGCGTTCCTTTATGCTCGATCTAAACGAAGGCAAATAAAAGTAACAAGAGTTAACACATTCGGAATAACTTTTTCATTTTGCTGTTAATAACACTGTAGTCGTTTATTTATTATTAAATGGAGAGCTAGTAGTAACGTTACGCATTCTATGAGACAAGCCTAAAAATAGTCCCAGCTAATTAATTGGTTGAAAGACGTCACTAAAAAAGACCGCGAGGAAAATCAAGAAGACGACGGTGGAACTGTGGACAAGACTCGAACAGAACTGAAATACAGACTGAGGCTGAACTTCGGAAAAAGGTACGGATTTAACTTCCAGTTTCAGGTGATGATAATACAGAAAGCGGCTTAAGATAATGACATGAATGGGATGATGATTGCCGAAGGGTAATTAAGAAAAGCGAAAAAAAGAAAAGATAATTATCGCTATAAACATAAGAACTACATTAACTGGATCGTTTATCGACGGACGGAGAAAACCTTTGAGGATATCAGCAAAGGTTTTTTTTTTTTTTTTTTTTTTTTTTTTTAATGGGTTCGTCGACATGGACATTGGCCCAAGAACAGTGGAATAGAGAGAAAAGGGTTGGACGTATGCAAAGTATCGTTGTTGAGTAAATAGAAATTACGTTCTTGTATTTTTTTTTTATTTTTTTTTTATTTTAATTTACAAACCACGGAAATAGATGGGTACTTAGTCGAGGTACCGAGTTACCACCCCCTAACTCATCTTCTAAATTCTAGCCCCGACCAAAAAAAAATCCTGCGTGCGCCTTTGGAAACACTTGTAAATAGGAAGAGAATATTAAAAGAAAGGATAGAAAACGAAAACTGTAGAAAGTTTAACGGAAACCTGGAGACCATAGATCACATACTCGCAGGATGCCCCATGCTGGCACAAACGCAGTACACGCACAGACATAATAATGTTGCTAAGATTATATATAAAGAAATATGCAAATTACACGGTATAATAATTAATAATGAACCATATTACAAGTGTAAACCACCTGATATCGCTGAAAATGAAACGCATAAAATATACTGGGATATGCAAATAATAACAGATAAAACGGTCTCTGCGAACCGACCTGATATAACGTTAGTCGATAAGAAGAATAAACATGTGGCCCTTATTGATATTACAGTTGTGAACAACGAAAACATTCAAAATAGATACTCTATGAAAATTAATAAATACATAGAATTAACTGTAGAGGTTAAAAGACTATGAATAGGGTCAGGATAATACCATTCGTCATATCAACAATGGCAGTTGTACCAATAACTTTAAGGAAAAGTGCTGTCGAATTACATCTAAACTATGAAAAACTAGTAGTCGATATTCAGAAATCAGTCATCATTGACTCCACTCATATATGCAGAATGTTTAAAGAAACGTAATGTACTTCTCCCTGGTTCATGCCCGAGAAGCTACAACTTAAGCCTGCGAAAAGCGGAGAAGAGGATAATACTACTACTACTACTACTACTACTACTAATAATAATAATAATAATAATAATAATGACAGCAAGAACTATCGGCATGAAATTATTATTAAAAATAGGTAAAGAGCTATGACAATTGACAACGTAGTTAATTTATGTATTTTCAATGTGTAGCAGTCTCGAATTAAATTAAAACAGCTCCGCATTGGGATTACGCTTATGTGTAAGCGCTTATAAATAAATAAAATTACGATATTATTTTATCAGAAAAAAATTTCCAAAAAAAAACAAAAAACAATATTAAAATGGAATTATTATTATTATTTACTTAAAATTTCAGCTAAAAATAGACTCTCGATTAAAAAACAAACTTTTTGAAAGTGCTTTAACTGTGCCCTGAAACGTTTTCTCATATCTATATGTGATGTTGATCTGTTGAATAATGGAACAAAAGCTGGCGCCGTATCAGACTGTTGGTTCACGTGTACCGTAGATTAACAAGAACGACGCCCCTTGTTCTCCCGTCTTACATCGCCACTAATGAAGGTTTTTTCTCGCCATTTCGACTATTAAATTATTCACATTGGCAATCTAAAATGTTAAAAATAATAATGCCGCAATCAGGTATGTAAAAATATTTAAAAATTAAATTAAAAAGTACAGACATAACACGTTCAACTCGATTGTAAAACAAAACACACTGCAAAGCTATAGCGTATCGCTTCTTATCGAAATGGTTAACAGCAAACCGTTAGAGCGACAGAATCGTTTTTTGACAGAAGTAGTCGTTCTAAATCATAACAGATGGCGTCTCTAGCAGGTAGATTAAGATGGTTCCATTGGGAAACGATAATGATCGAATAGAGAAATATATGTCTATGACAATTTTAGAGTGAACTTAATTGGATTCCGAGTCACTACGGAATAAAAGAAAGTGTTAGCGATGATCCACTGGTCAACAAAAGCTGCTTCCGGCAGTATCCCATACCTTTTTATCCGTTTACCGCTTCTACTGATTTATTTCCGAAAAAGAACAGAGATCGTTAACTAAATCCGTTAAATGTCAAGAATAGCTCGGACTTGGGTAGGTCCTATAGACAGTTTATTCCGTCAAGGCGATGGTATTATTAAAATCGTGAACAATTTGAAACTGAAGTGGGAATTTTTCGGTTAGGCTTGATACAATATTTTTCGACGATTGAACTTAATAGGAAAAAAATTCGTCTATTTCAGAAGAGCAGAACCTTCTGAATTCTGGAAATGAATTTCGTGCATTTTAATCGTGCTACATTCCGCCTATCAGAAGCGCTGTATTAGCCGCTTTTATTTGTTTCGTTAAGCTACCGTTTACGTTCACTTTTATCTTGACGTCGGAAATAGTCCACTCTGGCCATCTTTATGTTCATCGTTGGAATGGTAGTCGCTTCTTTGGCACGGAAAAAGCCACTTTATTTAGCGAAACGGATGCGCAGGTCTTGTACTCAAGTATACACACGTGACCCTATTGTTTCTAGATGGTAACTTTATGGAGTTACAGAGTTGTACAACGAAACACGCTGCTGTTGCCGTCGCACGAACAGGGTGCCTCTATGTACTGTTTATGCTCGACAATCGGCTAGGGGGAATTCCGTTGGCAACGTCATCTTCAATGATGCGTACGTTAAAGCTCGCATTGTGTCCAACTTTATTATTACCGTCATTAATATCATTGTCACCGCGGAGTCTGGTGTAACGTATGCGAAATGCTGATAAGGAGAATGAGAAACGTTACGCGCAAAGTAGTCAGTTTGAAAGACGACCTAGTCGTACTGACTGCGCGCTACGACGGCGATAACGACCCCGAACTCCATTGTTGAATATCGGCTGTTCAGCTGGTACAAGCGAATGTTCAATTGTTACATGCTACTCGAGCTCTCATTGTTTTCCCATAAATTCAGAAGCGACCACGAAGCCCCGGAACCGTATAAACTGCTATCAGCAAATGTGAAGCTTTGACCTGCGCATATTTCTCCGCGAAATATTAACTATTATGCCGTAATTGTTTACGCTGTGCTCGCATTGTTACCAAGAGGACACACGCTTCCGAAGAGAGCGCGTCCTAGAACAGCCGGACCTTGCTCTATCTTATCATCCACCGAAAGTGGTCAAGTTTTTGTTTGCAATGAAACAAAACACAGCCTTCTATAAAGATAGCAGAGTGCGCCCCAGCCGAACTGCTTTCAGTTTTACATAATTGCCCATCTAGAATCCGCTTTGCGCCGTGATCGTGCCTGTTCGTTAATAACGTCATAAATAAATATTTCACTGCGCAATTCAAATATGGTCACTTTTATCAATCCGACCTTACTGCATTAGAGTTAAAGAAGTTTCTACTGTACTCGTCGCATCTTTTACAGTGACCGGTAAAAAACTACTCTACTAGGATGAATTAAGTGAACACAGTGAAAAACGGCGTTATCCCCCCTACCCACTTTAAAAGCTGAATTATCACTCTTTCGACAGAGATATTACTAGAAATTACGTAGAGCACCATTCTCAGCATCGCGCGATCTTAGCTGATCATGAAAAAAGAAGCGAACGAATGTTACCAGCAAGCTTTTTCCAACGGCCCCTGATCACGGAATCATTCCAGGTAACGATTCTACAAATACAATATATACCGCGTTGTCCATATCGGTGCATTCAATCTTAATTCGTTTTAATACCGAAATAGGTTTCAAATTTTTCAACTAATCACCTAAAGATGAATGGTTGCGTCATTCTTAGCCCGTCGTGCATTACATTATTTGTTCCATAATTAGGTTACTCTTCTGTCCCCTGATTATGTCCCGTTACTTTATATAAGATAACAAAGGTTGAATATGGTGTTGTACAACTGCTAAGATTTTTTATTTTTAGTAAAAGACAACTGTAAGAATGACGTAGTCAATTGAAAACGATTTTTCTAAAAGAATTTTCTAAAAAAAAAGATTGACTTTCAAGGGAGCTCACCCCGTTGCGAGGTCCAAAAGGCAAAGTTATATTCAAATTTGCTTGGCCTTGGCCTCCCGACTGCTTCCCGTGCATACTACATTCTCGCTCATCTACCTCCTTCTCTGTTCCTGTATTGGCTACCTTCATTTCTTCTATCTCTAATCGCTTTCAGAATAACCTGCCACTTCTTACTAGTCCTTTACGTTGGATAAATGTCCTGAATTTTCATAGAAACTGGATGATAGCGTTAACGCTACACCATAGAAAAGATGCCATCAATATCGCCAGCGAAACTAACGAAAAAAGCCCAGTTTCAGTTTTTAGAAAATTAATATAACGTGTAATGTTTAGATAATCTTTTTTCTGTTTTTTGTGTTGTTTTTAGCTTTATTTTTTTTTTTATTTTTTTTTTTTAAATAAAATTTCGATTATCGGAATAAATTTCGTCGATACGCTGCCGCGATGTTTGCTGTTCTTTTCTGTAATTTTCCGAACTTAATGACTTATCGAGTATGTAGTAGCGATGCACGAATATTTTTAAGTGATTTTCTTTAGGAATTGCTTTCAATTCCCTATAATATATATTTTCTGGGAGTGTTTATGGCGCTTTTTCCGGCATTTAGAGATGAATCGATTGTTCAAAATGCATTTTCTGACAGCGTTTTAATGCGATTTAGGCGCGCATTTCATATTTATAAACCGTTCCGGAATTCACGAGTTTCATTTAAATTATTTAGAAATTCTAAACCATCGTATTAAGCCAATATGGATGAAGTGGTGAGAATGAAGGCGACGTAATCTTACATTAAAAGCAATTCGTGATAAATTTAAAGATCGCTTTTACAAGAACTACGGTAGACTCAATCGACTTGATTAGAGAACGAGAGAAACTCGGATAACGGAAAAGGTCAGTTAATTTGTATCCTTACCTTAGAATGGGGAATCTTATAGAAGAGAAAAAAAAATAACTCTCCTACAGTATATAAAATGTTTATTTCTCATAAAAAGATAAACACGAAAAAAGTTTTAAAATTATCGTCGGTGTGCAAAACATGAATTTTTATAAGAACAAAAACAAGGAATGTACTCGTATTTGTCTAATAAATCGCTTATTAAACCATGTGTGGGGTTTTTTTTGTTTACTTGACTCTCGGATGATGTATAGTCAAATCCTCCTCGCATTCGCGAAAAATCAAAATGTTCTGCACTGAAATTCTTGGTTGCCTCTCGATAAAATTCAGTTGCGTTTACATCAGCGAATAAGCTTGATCGGGAAAAATATTCATCTCGAACACCTTGCGGTATGAAAAGTTATTGGGGACAGAACAGCTTCCATTATCCCGTTATCGCTCATCCTTAGTTTATTAATTTTTCAACATCATCAAGTTTCACCTCTTTACATTTTGGTGCTATTCTTTTATTCCAACGACACATCATCTTTCTCTTTGGTTAGTTTTTATAAGTGATATTCGCACCGGACTTCGTACTTATTGTAACGGCATTACATTCAGTAGTTGTCCAGCAAATGAAACTTTCACAGGGATTTTCTTCAAACAATTCATGGAGTGTATGTCATAGGTTTTTTTTTATGGTATCTTTCGAATGATACGGTTATTGTAAAAATTCAGCAAAATAATGCTTCCGCATTCTAGTGATTGAATTAAAAAGGATGGTTGCATTATCAATCAATTAAAAAAGGTCGCCTCTTCTTCCCAAAAATTTCTTGGCTGGAGGTACAAATTCTTCAAAAAGCCAACCCCATATGATCACGTTGTTAATCCGGAGAAATCGAATGCACCTATTCGCTCAATCAATCCGGAGATCAGATATAACCCGAAGTCGGATAAACGAGAGTCTGCTGTATTCATTTCACTCTGTCGCTGATTTTTTCCAAAAAAGGCGGACACGAAAATCTTCTACGTCGTTTTAAATGTGACCTTATTAGTATTAATGCATTATGTCAGCCGATGCTGGTGGTGTTAATAAGAATTAAATTTTAATCGTGTAAAGAAAACGATTTGAAAACAAATTCACGGCCTGGGTATTTATCGATTTCATTAGAAGATTTGAATGTTCTGTCGAAAGTTAATAACGTTCAAATTTTATTTAACATACAAACATGAATTTTTGCACGTAAAATGACGTGTGTGCTCGTTATGCCGGTTTAATTAAAAGATTTATACTAAAGTCTCAGTATGCATAATCCAGTCCAGTGACCCCGGGCATTGAATAGTTTTAAGTGGCGGAGTGTTCACAGTGCAAAGACTTTTTTCAGAGAAAAACTAAAAGGCTTACTTTTTGTATTCTTCTTTTTATAAAAATCTATGTACCGTGCCGGGAGTATAACGGCACCAAAATCTAGAAGAAACCAAAATTGAACTAGTCTATTGTGTGTTTTAAAATATGAGACTGCCGCGACAAAATCCGATTTATTCGACAACATTTCGTGCATTATACATGTTGATATTGATATTAATGCTGATATTGATATTGATGTTGATGTTAATATTGATATTAATACTAATATTTAATATTGATCAAATTTTTTTTTATTTTAAAATAAGTTGTGGGTTCCGCAAGGCATACTGCCCATCTGCGGGTGCCCAACATGATTAATATCGTTTATTCGACGAATATGTTACATATGTAAAATCAGTGTTAAAATTTTCCAGTTTTCTTTAAAAATTACGGGTCTTAAACACTGCAAACCGATATAATTATATACTGCCGTTATCTAGTACATTTAAATATATAATAACATCTAAAAATAATACGATAAAAAAATTAAAAATTATTTCGACGCAATGAAGTTAAATAAAAAAAAGTAGTTTTAAAAAAAGTGTTCAAGAAAAACCAAATCAGTTAAAAAACAGAAATCGCATGCGATTGCACCATAAGAGCAATTTTTCAGAAAATTCAAAAATCAAACTGCACCATTTGTCGCCTTTGAGTATATGGTATAAACTCTAAAATACTTTAATTTTACCCAACCTGCCCTTTCGGGCATATTTTTTTTTTTGTTTTCCTCTATGGCAATTCATTAATAGCGGAACGAAAGGGTAAGACTATCAAGGGGATATAGGCGAGCGAAATAGCGGTCGAAATAGCGGTCGAAATAGCGGCCAATTTTTTATCTCCAAAATTACCTTTTCTTTATTTTAATAACTGACAAAGGCGGGAAAAACGTAAAAATAAATGCAATATCAGCAATGATAAAAATAAATTGTGATAAAAAAAAAAAAAAAAAAAAAAAAAAAATTTATGCGGGTTAGATTGTGACAAATAATATAAAATCTAACTCGAATATGGCGGACAAAAAGGAACGGGTGTGTTCTAAAGTGCATTTGAAAATCATTTAGAATTCAGAAATATTCCCTTCGACGTTTGCTCCTATACAGAGGAGGAGCTGGATGTAGGCCAAAATCGCGATGCTTGTGCATCGTTCGCCGTGTAATAGGTTGGACTCGTAGACGAGGCGTTAGAGGAAGAAGTATTTGCCAAAAATATTATTATTAAATGCGGTAGCGGGATGGCAGGGCAGCGGATGCAGTATATTACGCTAAATGGGATATAGTAGACATTGGGGATTATGGGATAAACGGAAATGAGATAATAAGAAGAACGAGTTCGCCCGCTCCGCGCTTTAACGAATTATACCACCCCATTCCGGCTGTTTTCTCATCTTTCTCGCTTTATCCGAACCGCCTACCCCTCCCTGACGCCGACTCCCCCGGCGCTAACAGATCTGCTCGGCCTGGCATATTCTATCCGGACCGTTTTTCTAGATGTTCGCACAATGTCGACGAAGTTGCCAAAAAAATAAGGGCACACTCCGAAGAGCCGTGGCCCAAGCTGAGGGGAAAGATCTGTCTCGTTTTTGGACGCTTTCCAAGTAGGTTAATCTTTGCAGACACTGGGCTGCCTTCGCACAGACAAAGGTGCACCCGTACCGCAATGTACGTCGTTCAATGTTTTTTCGGGGCACGTTATTAATTATCTACGCCCCTTTTTTGCGCCTAGGGTGCAACGAATTTGGAATTCACATCGGGCCTTGTACGTGATTGTACAGTTTTAATCGTATACTGTTTAATAATACTTTTAGCGTGTGTGTGTTCGTCTATTGGGTGTCTGCGTAGAGTGCAAAACATCAGTGTAGCCGCGGAAAAATTAAGAAAAAACGATGCTATTTCAATTCATTCGGGAAATTTGAGTTTGTTGTACAAAATTTTCGACCCTCAAAATTTTTTCCTCTTAGAATAAATTTTACTGGCGGAATAATCTGTTGTTTTTCCGTTTGCGATAAAATTTTTCTTTCCTTTGATTGCTAATTCGCGCAAAAAACCGAAATATTAATATTTTTCCCCGTTTGCGAAAAACAGTATTAATTGAACGGTTGTTAACCATCGACGTTGTCACAGTTGTATTTTTGGTACTATTTTTCAGTGGCGCTACCATCGCAATCGATAATATGACAGGCAGAAAATTCAACATGGCCTCCGCGTTGTTTCTGAGTACCCGCTATAAAAAATAAAAATAACTTTTTTCTTTTCTCGTACTCGCTCAGGTTTACAAAATGCTTAAGTTCGAATACTATAATATTGTTATATTTAATGTTTATCTATATTTTATCGTTGAAATTAATGTCTTGCGGGAATTTTAACAGGTTTTTTTTTTTTTAATTAGCTCAAGAATCTACATGAGACTTCCTGTTTTGTTTGCAAACTTTCAGCAACCCTGAATAGCGTCGTGAACCCCGAATTTATAACGGGCGCAGAGGTTTTTACGGCTAATTAATAATGCGTACGAATAAAATCGTTTTTTCCACTCGGCAGACGTGGTGAATCCTCAGCCGGTCTATGTACTCCTTCATGATTAGAAACGTTAGTCTGCACACGAGCTGTGGACTGTCAATCTTGTTTGTAGCCACTGTAAAGTTCTTGTGTCTAGCATTTGACGGGAGACCATCGTGGACTCCATATCCTTTCAAATAACTGTATGACATACCTTTATCTATCCTAAAGTGTCTATCTAGTTTGACAAATAAAATATAGATTCGAAACTGCTGATAGCGGTGTGTATATATAAAGCTCATATCCTAAGTGAATTATCTCGTACGGCTGCCGTATGTGTTCTTCAGCTAACAAAGCGCTTCCGGAATTCATTAATTTCACAATACTTCCTCGCGTATTATACTTGGAGTACACCGAATATCTCCTTCGTTGGACATTTGTGCTTTGGCGGGTCTTTCTCATTTATCCGAGATTATCTTTCGTGATTCCTATCCAATCCTCTATTAAAAATTTCCAAACCTCATTGTCATTCATTCCAGGCGAGCCATTGGTCAAGAAGCTATCTTGTCTAAAATATGCATACATTAAAGCAGCGCTCATTGCATTAATTCGATTAATATAACACCTTGGAAGTATTTCCCAATTTTCATTGACTTAATCCTAATTGACTTCTCTTTAAAACACGCGTAACCTTATCAGTGCTCCGAATATTATCAAATAAATTTGTATCCTTCAAAATCATGTCCACACGTACAGCGACGCGGCTAAAGCGAGCTCTCCAAAGTTTCCTTCACCAACAGTTCTTCGCTGTTGTTAGGAGCGGAAATGCATGAGACTCTGCTTCAAGTATATGTTCTCCTTATTTCAGACTCCCTTCTATCGATCAATAAAAGAGGTTATATATCACCTCTCGCTTTTCCGGTTTCCATGTAACATCTTCATGGGTTTCCGGTCATGTAAGGGTCGTCCCAGACAACGAACGGGCGTAACTGCTAGAGCAACCTTATTTAGTCTATTGCCTTTAAATGTTGGTTAACAGTTTTCTGGGTCCGTTTTTCTGGAGAAAGAAATAAACTATGATCAGATCAAACAACCTGGCTCAGGTCCATAAAATCTAATACTAACCCGCGATACCATTTCCAATCTCACACCAGGAATTCTCAATGCTATCGATGTTGCGGTTAGCATACACAGTCTTTGGAGGGAGCCCTCCTTCGTCTATCTGTTCACTTTGTAGCATGTAGACCCACCAGCTGGCTGTGGAACACCCGCTAAAGCAGTGTCGACGCTTTGCTCCTTCTGCAAACCATGATTGCGTCAACTGTTGTCAAATCATTCTGTCCGGATGGCCTTAAATTGTACAACAAAACGGCACCTATATTCCTACATAATAATTAAAAAAAAAAAAAAAAAAAAAGTAAAACAAATCCCATACCTTTGATAGGTGGAGTTAAGATTCTACAAAGCCCTACGACACTAATGAGATTGGCCCAGGACCAGTTAAAAGGAAAAGATTATGTGTTATTTCTTCCTGTAATCGTTTCTTTCAATTATATGATAAGTTATATATTTTAAAACCTTAATTTACGTTACAAAAGTTATAGTTTTATATATTACACGGACACAGAGTACCTTTTAATTCGTTAAAACATATAACATTTATTTATATTAAATTATTACTTAAAATAAAAGTTTTATAAACATTATTATTCACAAAATATATATAAAAATTCGTCCTACCGGTTTCGTCTACTTGACATATTCATGGATGTCAAGTAGACGAAACCGGTAGGACGAATTTTTATATATATTTTGTGAATAATAATGTTTATAAAACTTTTATTTTAAGTAATAATTTAATATAAATAAATGTTATATGTTTTAACGAATTAAAAGGTACTCTGTGTCCGTGTAATATATAAAACTATAACTTTTGTAACGTAAATTAAGGTTTTAAAATATATAACTTATCATATAATTAAAAGGAAAAGAAATAATAAAGATAAAAAAAAATTTTAAAATAGCCTTTTTATTTATGCACTAAAAAGTACAACTTTATTAGTGTGCGACTAACGCATCTTAATATTAAAATCTGAAACTAGAAAATATTCTGAAAAATAAAAGCCGGGGGCGCAGTTACAAAAATATTCGGCGTGTGTGATATTGTGATGCACAACAACGGAACAACATTAAATAGTGACTGTAGTTTTGGCCTAGGATGTATTATAATATTAATATTTAATTATTGATCCGCGGCCCCCGCTTTTATTTTTTTCAGAATATTTTATAATTCAGATTTTAATGTCAAGACGCATATCTGGTAGTCGCACGCAAATAAAGTTGTACTTTTTAGTGCACAAATAAAAGGCTATTTTTAAAAAGTTTTTTTTGTTTTTTTTTATCTTTTTTATTTTTTAGTCTGGAGTTTTTACTATGTATTTCAATAAACAACAATAAATCTAGAATTGTATTTTATTTTGCTTTATTCAATATCTTGATTATAGGACATTTACTGAAATTTTTATTCAAAATAATGGATCCCGTTCTTTCAATTATATTGTCTTTTGTTTTTTATACAATACATACGGAATCCTCAGCACATGAAACACAATGTTTGACTAACAGCGATCTTTCCATTGATATATCGCGTGACCGAAAAAAAAAAATATTTTTTTTAAACTTCCGAGATTTCGGCGCCCCAAGGGTTCGATTTTAAAGTTGTAAACTCAAATGTTCCAAACCAAAGAAATATACGTGCATATGCATATTTTCAACCTTGTTCAAAATTTTTAACCATTAAGATTCGCACCGCAAAGAGGGAGCTACGTATTAGATCTCGCGCTTTTTTGAACTTTTCGTAAACTTCGAAAGTTTCATTAAAGAAATAAAATATGGTGTTGCTCTCGACAAATAATAATCTTTCCAACGATATATCACATGCCCGGAAAAAAAAATAAATTTTTCCAAAATTTCGAGCTTTCGGCGTCCCGAGAGTCTAATTGTAAAGCTAGAAACCGAGACGTTGCATAATGTTATATTCTTATCTATAACAAGCATTTCTGCAAAAAAAAAAACACTTTTTTAATTCATCGCGAAGTAGATGAAAAATCGTTTCCAAAATTCCCTTCAGTTTGGCGCCCCGAGGGTCTAATTTTAAAGCTGGAAACCCAAATGTTACATAATATTGTATTGTCGTAACAAGCATTTCTGAAAAAAGACACATTTTTAATTCATCGGAAAGTAGGTAAAAAATCATTCGCAAGATTCCTCCCAGACAGACAGAATGACAAAGCGAGTTAAATAAAAGGCTATAAAAAAGATTTAAATAAATAGAACGAATAGCAAAAGATTAAAGTTAACTTTTATGAAATACGTTTCAGCTTTTTTTAATCGTCCCTTCTGTTACAAAAAGTTTGATATTTGGAATAAAGCTTACAGAATAAGGTGTTGGAGATCAAAGAAAATTTTTACATTTCAACGACGTTATATCTAAAAAGGTCTGAGAAAAGGACAAGAAAGAACGAAAAATTAATAATTATTGTTCAGAAATATCCTTAGGAGGTTGAACGATATTAAAAAGAGAATGCTCAAAACGGAGGATTTTTTATTTTTTTTTTTTTTTTTTTTTTTTTTTAATTTTTTTGGGCGCGCCAGCGGCATTGACCCAACAACAACAGAAATTAAGGAAGGGGTTAAATAAAAAGACGATTAGAAATAGAGCTTAGGAAAGATTGGAGTACAGGGATTATATCTGGAGATGGAAAGGAAAGGACAAAAGAAGAATTATACGGAGCAGGAAGACCCAGTGCCAAGATTTTCGAGTACAAAACAGAGCGCTCGGAATCAAGGGCAGGGCATTCAAAGAAGATGTGGTTTGCATCACATATGAGAGGAGAGATGGAATTATGAAGGGGACAATCGGGAGAAGGGGACAGGGAAAAACGAAAACGTGAAGAGGGTAGAAGTGAGTGATTAATACGCAGTCTGATTAAGGAAATGATCGCGGAGCGTTGATAAGAATAGGATTGAAACCATGGCTGGGAAGAGGGAACCGGTTGAATTTGAAGATAATGAGAGGCGGGATTAGAAAATAGGGAAGGATAGATGTCCGACCATAGTCGGGAATGATTAGCTGAGGAAAGAAGGAGGATGTCCGAGGTAGGAATTTTGCAGAATAAAGGACCATCGCGGACGGCCGAGCGGGCTAAAAAGTCCGCTAACTCGTTGCCCTCGATGCCAGAGTGACTAGGAACCCACAAAAGGTCAATAGTAATGGAACGGGATGAAAGTAAATTGGATATAAGAAAACGAATTAAAAGAATGATAGAATTGGAGGAATGAGAAGGAGGAGAAGAGATGGCTTGAAGAACACTTTTGGAATCGGAGACAATCAGACATTTACTGACCTCTCTTATGGATGGAATGAACGAGACTGTGCGTAAAATTGCGATAGACTCCGCTGTGAAGATAGAACAGAAGGAAGGGAGCTTGAAGGACTCAGAGTGATTAAGTGAGAGGGAGGTAAACGCACCGCCCACCCCATTTTCGTTTTTAGAACCGTCAGTGAAGAATGTTAGATGAGAAGGGAAAGATGTGTCCAGCATGTGGAAGAATTCGGCTTGGATTGAAGAATGTGCGGTGGAGCTGGTTTGGAGAGGGAGAGAGAAGAGATTAATAGTCTGCCAAATGCTGGAAAAGTCATGGGAAAAGTAAGAAAGCTTGGAATAAGAAAAGACATAAGGCGAAAAATTGGATTTTTTAAGAAACTTAATTCGCACCACCGTTTTTTTTTTTTTTTAATTTTTTCTGGTTAAACTTCCGTCTATCGATTTTAACTGCCGGACAAAAAATCAAAAACTGCATTGAAGAAATAAATAAATGAAAGCGATAAAAATAAATAATTAAAAAAGTTTTACCTCTTCCGCTCTAAGAAACAGCGAAATAAAGTATGAACAAAATTTTTGGCTTGGAAATTCAAAAAACTGTAATGAGAATGAGCGAATCAATTGTTGTATAACAGTCAAGAAAGGTGCTTTTAATTGAAATACGCGTTATTTTCGGGCTTTGTAGGTGTTTAATCTGGCGCAGCGTCGATAGGCAGCTGCATTATTGCGGCTGGTAGAAATGGAAGAGTTATGTCATTGAAAAGCCTCGTACGTAAATTCGATAAATTCCTAAATACGAGAGGTGCCTGAAGACTTTTGCTAAACAGTGTCCTCGTGTCTTCGGAAAAATCGTATACTCCAAATGTTCATGTTCCTTTATACTTGGTTGACAGAATCAGATAATGGTTCCGTTTCGACACGCTGTTTCGGTTTTCAGATGATGCATTTTGTTCGTTTTCATTTGTGTTCTTTTCGGTTTTATTGAACGTTTTCTTCCAACGCAAAAATGCTTCATTGTTCGGGTTTTATTAAGAATTTACATCATTCTCTTCTTCATCGACAATTTCATAAATCTAGAGGTACCAGCTCAGCTGCATGACAAAAACCGATTACCGCGAGAATATGTTTAGTTCAATAAGTAACTGCAAACTTTAATTTCTTCTACCGAACTTTCTGGCTGCTCCTCTTTTACAAATACATTTTCGCTACTAATACTTCCCAGATTTGATGAATCTGCATTCAGAATTTGCAAAATATCACACTGATTTTAATCGATTGGTTTTACATCGACTTTTTTAAATAAATCCTAACAAATGCTTATAGTAAATTATACGTAAATAAGTCACATTAACATACCTCCTTAATTTAAAATTTAAGAAAATGTTGTCAGCAAAGTTTGAAATATTAGATAAACGATATACATAAGTTTGTATGAAATATAGGGCAATATTTTTAAATGCAAAGAAATAATATATTTACCGACTCCCAAAAACAAGGAGGTTAATGTTTTGTTTGTTTTTTTATGTTTGCTCGCGCATAGCTCTCATATTTATATAGACCGATTTTATTGATTCTCTGTCTATTAGAATGTATACCATTCGGCGGTGGTACTCCGTGTGAGTGCTGATGAAAATTGATTAATATAAACTGAGTATTCGTTGAAAAAATTTGAGATAATTTCTTAAAGGCGATTGATTTAAAATACTATCCAAATTTACTATGGAAATGTAGCTTTGAATAAGGAAAATTCCGAAGGTTTTTACGCTGCAAAAGGAGGCTTTAAAGAAATCGACTTTTCGGAGGGTTTTTTAATCAGTGTTGAACTCGAGCCGCTTAACCAGCTGATATAAAATTTAAAGTTAACTTTTATTATTCAGGTGGCATATGGTATGAGAAAGACCGGTAGGTAGTATTGGAAAGTACTAGTACTGAGTGCACCAGGTCGGTAAACCGAGTACCAGATAATACAAATAGGAGAATAATCTGATAAAAAAAAGTTGATTTTTAGCAAGAAAAAAAAATTAGTTATAAAAATTGCAAAATAAATTGTTTTTTTTTAATAAAAATTCAGTAGAGGGTAAAAAATAATTACTCCCGATAAGAAAATATACTTCAGAAGGACATAAAGATCGCAATTCTTATACAACCGTTAATACACCTTAAGTCGGCCAGACCAGCATCCTGCTTGAAACAGGCGGCTCTCTCTTGCCGAAATTTGCGGCACGAGATTATGTTCCACCCCGTAACCGGCACTCCACAAATTTCACATGTCGGTTGCGGTTGTTTTTGAAACAGGTGACTATATGTGTAAAGGCAGTGTGGCCTATGCGCAGTCGAGCTAGTGTTGTTTCCTCATGTCGGTCCTGTCTGTATGAGGTGCTCCATCGCCAAACTTGACTTTGAACAGTTTCTGAAAGCGACAGTTTTGTTGCCATTCGTGCTGCCATTTTTTAAATTGGACTTCAGATGTTGGCTGTTTTTCTTATTCTGGCCTCGAAATTTTATTAATTGCTGTACACACTGGCGTTGCACGGAGGGGCTTCGACCAGTTTTTAATTATTATTGTAATTTTTATTTAGTGTACAGAAACTCTACTTAAGGTGTATTAATGGTTGTATAAGAATTACCAATAATATCAATACACTTAAAGTATATCACTCTGAAATATATTTTTTATCCAATAAAATTATTTTTTGCCTTTTAGCGAGCTTTTATTAAATTTTTCTAATAAATTTTCAAAAATCGATTGTATGACTTTAATAAAAAAAAAAAAAAAAAAAAAACAAAACATTTTATTTATTAATTTTTTGACTGTATAAAAAAGTTTGCTTGTTTTTCGGGAGGTCTTATTCATCTTTTTATATAATAAAAAAGTTTTTTTTTCGAACAAAAATTTTTACTGCGTTGGTTGTTGTAATAAGCTTTTTCTTTTTTTTTACTTAAATTATGTATCACTGGTTTGTTAGTTGCGTGAATTTATTATATGCGTATTTGTTTATCGAGAAAATATTTACAGTGTTTTTGTTCTTCATTTTAACGCCAGGAGTGAAAATGCGAGCAAATATGAACTTTTTGCAATATTTTTGTGTTTGTAAACGCCGAGGTTAAAGACCCAGCAAGCGCGAAGCGAGAGTCTCAAGGGCAGTTCCCGTTCATTTTATAATCTGGAAATTGTAAAATATTTCAATATTAATCGAATAGCCGGGAATAATTAATCGCGCGAATATAAAAGAGATAGTACCCACATTTCGTTATGACAGAAATTATAATTGTTTAAAAATACTATATATTACCTGCAATTGGCCAATAGCACTGTGAAAGACCGGATTAATATTTCCGGCTTCTTTGCCATTTGAAAAAAGCGTTCTTCCCGCAAACGTCTAATGGTGCGCAAACAGTCTCTCCTTACTTGTACAACATTGTAAAATAGCTGTATTCTTTTCCCCGGATAATAGTAAGTTTTCATACGTAAAATCTTATTTTAACATAAACGAATGCCACACATTTACGAAACAATAAAGTGAATATGAACAATTTTAGCTTTGATCAAATTAACCTTCTAAAAATCCTTCCGTAACATGACGAAAGATTCATTCAAGTGCGACATGTGCGGGCGAATATTCCGAATTTTTAAACAATCTAGTTGTTCAGGTGTATAGTAGACGTTTATTATTGATCCGACGGCATAATTAATCAGTGAACGAAGTAGGGGACGAGGAGGTGAAAAAGTTATCAGTATTTACTTGGCGGTAGTCGCGCGTTTATAGGAAGCAGACGGTTACAATAGTATCTATAGCGTCTAACTGGTCGTTTTCGCTGGTCCGACTGAGTGATGATGGCCGTAATGTGTACGATTGCCGAAGAACAAATGATGCCTACAAAGCTATAAATATGTGCCAAGGCTTCCTTCAGACTTGCTGACGAATCGACAGCGGCTGAAAAGAAAAACTGCTCCACGGCCGGAACATGTTCTCTGGCCTTTTAGTTCTTCTCGCTTGGCTTTTTTATCTGGTTCGTTTCTGTAATTTCCGAAGAAGCTATCTCGGTGCTGCTTCTGCTGCTGCTGATAAATGAGCTGGCTCTAAAATGCCTAGAAAAAGTGCTAGCCGAACAAATGATCAAACTGCAGACAGCGCGCTACGATTAATATCAAATCGTCGCCGAGAAAAAGATAAATTATCCGCTCCTACGAGCAGCTCGGACAAAAGCTCGCGCAGCCCGTCCTCATTTACATACGCTACCCGTTCAATTAGAACTACCGTTAGAAGCGCAATCGGAACAAGCCAGCATTCGACTCGGCGAAATTTTTTCTATCCGATTAGCTGGCAGTCTACGATCTTTAAAAGCGGCAAACAACACTTACACGATAATACATACATACATATTTATATATGTCGCTGGTTGTTTTCGTAATAGAAGATGGTCAGGTTTTCCGACGTGCACCATCGACCGAGGTAAGTGAGATTTCTACAAAGGCGAAAGATTACGCTACTTTGAACGAAAGACTGTTAGAAAGGATTCGGTTTCCAATGCAGAAAAATGACGCTATCGCCGCTCCGAGGTTCTGTATCTATTAATGATCGATTTTCTTTCCGGCAGATTCAGATGCATTTTTTGAAGGCACTCGGTTGAGCCTACACATGTTTCATCTTCCATCGCACCGATGCGTATTGATACGCATCATCAACCAGCGCAATTAACCTGATGACGTATGCAGACAGCTTTGCCAGTTTCTCCATTTCTCGCGATTTTCAGCAGCTTGCATTTTTTCACTTTACTTATACTTTTAGCGGTGTCTCGCGAAAAAACTTTTGTTACCGTTTTTAATTTTTATTATTATTTTTTTTTTTTTTTCGCGTAATTAGATGTCGCAAAAATTCTATAAATTTTTCTATAGCCGTCAGATTCATTCAGAGATACATATAAGCATGTTTTGGTGCGCGAACAAAATCAATTTCCGAACCGAGTCCTGAAAATACCTTTTTTTTTCGCATTAAAAAATATATCAGTCTCTAAAATCGGGTATTTTTTAAAAATCGATACCGTACGATTTAGACGAGCTTTTTAAAACAACCGATTGATTGATCTACCCCGACTGCGCAATATAATTATTTACTCGATAAAATGTTTCCTTCTTTCCCCGCGATAAGTGATTTTCTGTCTGTCTGTTCTGACTTGTTTACTACCGATGTGTTGAAATTTTGGTTAAGGTTTTTTTTTTTTATTTTTTGAAAAATATCTCAGCGTTCGATTTAGAATTTAAAAAAAAAAAAAAATCGAGTTTGACGAATACATCATCCTTCTTCTGTTTGCTCGTTTCTTCGCTTTATCGTCTTCGTCTTATTGTGTTGTTCGTTTCGCGATATTTGCACAACGATTTATCGGTTAAAACGGCGAGGCGGTAGTTGTAATATTTTTTTTGTCAACGCTAATGGGTCATCCAGCGGTAGTTCGATTTCAGGAAAAGTTCTGTGTGTCATTGCTCGGCAAAACATTACATTTTCATATTAAGCGGACCTTACTCGAATTTCGCGTAATCACAATGTTCCCTACCCAATGCACCAGCTGTTACCATTTTTTCATTTTATCCGGAATTTTCGTACGTTATAGTAAACATTTTCTTCAGTGCCATTTCCAGAGATCCCATATTGTAACACCGTTTTCATGATGTTAATCATTAATTCCGTAAACGGGCCATTTACTTACCCGTTGTATTAGCTGTTTTTTTTATTTTTTCTCTAAAATTTATATATGTCATATATATCATATTTTAGTAAAAATTTTCTTAAATCTTTATTTTATCATCCTATTTTTTAAAAGTTTACGCCCTTGTCCGGAATATTCATTAATATCAACTGAGTGTATTTTTCGAAGTCCCAAAGTGTTCATCATTCTAAGATACTTTTTTTTATTCCTTATTTCCCATTTTCATCGTATTTCCTCACTTCATCGATAAAAACCCTGTTTAGATCGGCTAAATCACATACCGGAAACTTACAAAATTGAGCACTAAAACCTTCCCGCCCAGGAATCAGTAGACTGGTGGAAACCGTAACAAAAATCGGTTCGGTAGTCTAAGATATTAACGCACATAAAGAGATGGCCACATATACAAATTTTTCAACTTTCATTAATATATATATATATATATATAAGTATATGTATATATATAAAATTCAGCCCTTCAGGCCTCGCAAGGTCTTTTTAACCCCCAAAATATTTTCTTTTCCAAAATTCTTTTAGAAAAATCGTTTTCAATTGATTATGTCGTACTTTCCCGTCGTTTATTAAAGAACAATCTATATTTTTCAATTACAGTACGCACGGTTATATAATAAATACTACGCATGATTTACCAGTCCGGGATACTGTATTCTTTAGCAGTTTCATAACACAGCATTCAATTACATAAAGTTACAGGACATAATCTTGCGACAAAAAATCACTCCGGGGGGCTAATGGCTATGCCATTTTTACGCCAAGGGTCATCAGGAAAAGTGTCCTGTCACAAAATTTGTCCCATATATAAGACTTTAATGCGATATTAGCGCTCCTAAATCCCCCGGTGGTGAAAATTTGAACTTATCAGGAAAAGTGTCCTATCATGAAAACTAATAAAATGGTGGTTCTAGTGCGATATTAGCGCTTCTACATCCTCTGGTGGTGAAAATTGAAACTGAACGACTTTTTTCTATCGAACGGCGTAGCCAATGAAAACGTTTACTCTTCTATAAGAATTATAGAAGAACTAGACCTGGGGGTGAAGAGGGCTTACCCCATTCCGAGTTCCGAAGGGGCGAGTTTATAACATATATACGAAGACGTAGACTGTTTTGATTGCGATAAAATTTATAACTGGCATTAATTTTGTAATAATCCTGTGCTCTTGCTTTCCGAGCAACGATGTGCAATAATATTTCATTACACATATTTTATGCATATATCTATCGCACAAATAAATAAATATTAATCGATTTATTGAAATTTACACACAAAAATCGATACGAATTTCGATTCGGCGGGAAATCGACATTTTCCGCGATATTTCGCTCAATTTGCATCAAATCAGTCACGTCTCTTTTACGCGATAGACCTACTAGTAGACTGCGATATATGTGACGACGATAATTTTCCACAGTATCACGTGAGGAGTTCGAAACAGCCACAACTCCATTGCATTTTACGAGATTGTTGCGGCGAATGCAAACGCACTTACATAATTGTCGCATACCTGCACGCGACTGGTGCCTCTAATATGACGACCGGAGAAGTAGCTGTTCCTTTCGAGTCGCAGCGATCATATCAATTGCGAACTCTTTTTTTTTTTTTTTTTAATTAATTCTCCATTTCCAGTTTGTACACTAGTTGCAGCCCAATATATATTTTTTTTTCATTTTTATCTTCGTAATTCTGTCTATAAGCCCCCCACATTTTTTTATTTAAATTTAATTTCAATATATATATATATTACTCTGTAGCATTCCGTCAATCCCACACTATTTATTTATTCAACAGAGTCTATTTTACCGATTCGTTTCTTTAAACTTGAAATATAAATGATTTTTAAGAATTTTTGCACTCTTAATTAAAAGTTTCAATATAAAAAAAAAAAAAAATTGTGCTAACAAACGAATTTTTTTCCAAAATTTTTATTTATATTTGTAAGGTCTTTGTTTTTTTTTGTAATATTAATATTTAAATTAAACGCATTTAAAAGGTAATTTAAATATATACCTATGATAAAATGATGTAGGATTAAAATAATTGCATATTACTTGAGTTACTACGCCCTGATATTAATTACGCGATATTTTAAAAACGGTATATTATAATTTGCTTCGATCCCTTACAATTCGGATTTTCGAGGGAAAAAAAATGTGTTTGTAATGTTTACACAGAATCTCAGTTATCTGGTATATAGAGTTTCGACTGTAATTATTTTTGCCAAATACAGGGTGGTGAAACGCTTTTCTATCTTTAAAATTTAAAGCATTTAAAACAATTTCGCACACTCTTAGTAGACCTTGTAAGGGATCTTCAGGCAAAATTACAATTTAATAAACCTATTTTGACTGAAAAACTATCATCACGCTTTATGTTCTCTTTGGAAAACATTTTTTAACTCCTTTTCACCTTTTAAAGTTCATATTTTCAGAGAGAATCTTAAATTCATTTAGGCGGTCTTCAGTATACATTCAAATGAAAGTTCACGTTGTAATCACGCTACTTTTGGGCTTATGATAATATTTTCAACTTTCTTCAAAAACGGACCCTAGTTTTTTTCTCCACTTAAAATTTAGAGAATTTTCGGAAAGTTTGCATACAAGATCTTGTAAAACAGATTTTCACGTAACCCATTTGTAATTGCACTTTATGTATTAGTTGGAAAATAATTTTTAACCTCTTTTTAAATGCTTGAATCTTCAAAAAAAAACAGCTCTCTTATTTACCGTCTTCGGTATACGGATTGTAATGCGTTCATATGAAACTTCAGTTATCGGGTGTTTCGGCTGTAACGTGATTATTAGTTTTTTTTTAAAATGCGATGTTTTGACTTTTACCCTTTTTTTGCCCTTGCTGAATTTGTGTGGTTTTTTATGTAATTCGACATGGCGTAAGTATTCAGTTTTTTGAAGTTTCATTGGGCGGTAGCCGGGAGTTCTAGCCGAGCGAAACACCACTGCCTAACATAGCTAGATATTTTCTTCTCCCACGTCCGTTCATTAACTTACATACACGCCTAGTAGCGAGGATAAATAAAATTTCGTATTCCAACAAAAAGTACCAAAAAACGGATTGAACATTGAAAAATTTGTTCTTGTCGTGAAAAAAACTCTGAATATATTTTGTCGCATTTTGAAATAAATCGTTTCCTTTTTTTTTTCTTCTTTTGGTTGTTTCCGTTTCCGATGAAGTGGAAAGAATTTTTCTGTAAGTACTGGAGGTTCCGAATCGTACAGTTACCCTTCTCGTTATCTTTATTCGAGTTAACGTGAAAACCGTAGGCGCGTAGAAGAACTTTGTTTTATTCTTATACTCTCGCGAAAATAACACTAATTCCCTACTGTCGAAAATTGCAATTTTTTCTTTTCTACAGCGTGTAACGCTTTTTTTTATGTTTTTAATTTTTTCCCCTTGTTCTGTGCGAGACTTCAAAGCAAATAGGCAAATGAAAGGAGAGAGAGTTGAGAGAGTTAATTTTCATTTTAAAGCGATAAATAAGAAAATGCTAGAAAATAAGGGCGGTTTTCTTGAGGGGCAGAGGGTTATTTGCATTTAAAGTGGTAGAACAGCGATGTCGACTTTGCGGGTTGCGAAAGAATCTGACGAAGAAAAAGTAAGTGCATGAGACGAGTGTACGAGATTCTGAAAGGGAAGAAAAAGTGACGGGGCATCGGTAAGCCGTTGTTGGCTAAAAACATTAAAAAGCGATAGCGAACCTGTATAATTTGAACATTAAATAAAGTACCGCCCACGGGACACGAAGAGGCCTACGATCGGCTCTGCATTTCTCCAGACGATATTTGAAACGGTGTCAGGAAGGCGCGTCTATCGTTAATTTTTAAAAATACGCCAACGGGAATCGATGTAGCCGCGATAAAATTTTAAACCTTAGAAATTGAATTTTATCAATCGGGAAAGATGTTCAAATTACATTTTTACTCCGCGATTTTTACATTTTCAACCTGTTTAAAAAAATTCCCTTCTTCGTCGTCTCCTGCATTCTGAGTCACATATAATCAATTCGTCTAGAATTTATTAAATTTATTTACCACCTGCGCTTCCTTCCGATCGCAGTATTACATTGCGGTGAAAGAAAACAAAAAAAAACAAAACTGCCTACTTTCTTTGCCAATCACCCCGGAGACAGTTAAGCGTGTGAGCCGAGAATAACGTGAAATAACCGGTATTCCGATTGATGATCCTTCTTAGATTTTTAAAATAACGATTTTTAATTAAATTAATTTTCAAAAATAACACGCAAAACTCTTTAAATTAATGATAAAATTATTCGAAAATGGATTATCATGCTGGATTGACTCATGTACAAGACAATTAAGCAAGCGCGATTGACGGATTACGTGAGAAATATCGATAGAATTTACTTTTGCATATTATATACATATATGTATATATATATATATATATATATATATATATATATACATCGTCTATTCTCACTCGATTTCGAGTATGAGATTATCCCCTAAATTCAGAGGAGAATTAGGGGATAGAATAGCCACGCAATGGATAAGCACGTAAGCAGGAGCGCAGCCTAGCTTCCGTGCTGCCGACAACGTGAGAAAGGTACCAATGGCGAGGCGAACCAAGACGACTGGCCTTTACTCACACGCTGATGCGATTGTTCGCCGGCTGAATATTTCTATACGACGCTAGCGCGCACTCGCACGACTACATTCGGAACTGACTATAGTCGCTTGTTATCGCGCTACAGATGCAGTGTCCAACTGTGTGTCTAAACTGCTGTGAACTAAACTAGCGCCGCATAATTTTAGTCGTCGCCCGGTATCGAACCCGAGACCGCCGGATCGGAAGTCAAGCGCTCTACCCACTAGGCCAAACGCGACGACATATATATATATATATATTAATTACAACGTAATTCTTCGGCTACCCCCATTAGAAAAAATGTTCCAATTTTATGTAACGTTTGTCATATTTTATTGGATTATTGCGATTATGTTATTATATTCATTCGGACCGATTTAGAATTACGTTGCAAATTTTGATCATTTTATACAAAGCATAGAAGAGAAAGAGACAGAAATATAAGCAAGGGGGGTTAAGGGGCACATCCCCTTGCGAGGCCGAAATAGCCGAGTTTAAATATATATATATATATATATATATATATATATATATATATGTAATACAATAATAATCGGCAGCGTGTTTGCCGACGTTGCGAAATTTTGGGCTCATTTAAATGACGACGAGGACCGAAACGATCTAAGAAAATAACGTCCTTTTTTCACTACAATTTTTAAAGATTGAACCATAATAATAACGTAGACACGTTTGCTCCGTTGATAAAACGACCAAAATTAACACAAAAAAAAAAGACAACAACATACGAATTCGCCAACTTTTCAGGCTCTTTGTTTTTCTTTTTGTGCTGGTTTTTTTTATACCCCAATATAAACATATAATATGGGTTTTTCAAAAAGTTCCGGGCAAATGTGCAATAGCCGTACAAAGAGGTTTTTGATACACTCTTTGATACTGTGATACCCGTTTGATTATAAATGTGAAATTTTTAATTTTACTAATTGAGAATGCCGTATATAGTTTAAAAAACCCTGGAGTGTAAGTCATAGCATTACAATAACAATTTTACGTGCATACATAGGGGCTTTTTCATCGACCTATTTTTATGATAATATTATGTAAAAATGTTTAAACTCTAAAATCATCCGTAAAACAGGCAATAAACTAAACAAAGAATAATCAATATTACACAAAACAAAAACAGCAGAAAGAGCGGTCTGATCGTGCTGATATATCTAGCCGCATTGATTTTATATATGTACGGTCTCTTTCGGACCTCGTGCCCTCTGCAACACAAGATGCTTCTACGAGATGCGTATAGAAGAGTTGTTTCAATTACCTACGTCATATTCTTACGCTAAACGAATTTATTACGCCGAAACATTTTCTTTAAAATAATAGCCATTAATTTATTATTGTAAAAATGTATAACGGAAAAAAGTTACATATTTCGTAACGCAAAAATCGCACTATCGTCTTAATATGTACATTACTGAAACGATAAACGGACGATAAATGGCCAAATAAGTAGAATCCTGATGCAATTAAGGGGAAATTTAATCTTGCAGAAAATCACGCGAGCAAAATTATATGCGAGCGGTTCTTCAACGAGCTGGTCAGAAACAGTATTGTTAATTACACATCTTAAGAATAAACATTGAAATTTAATGCAAGCAACGCTTCTTTTTCGTAAACATAAATCGTTCAACACTAGAAACCGGGGAACAAAGCGCATACTAGTAAAAATTAAATTATCTCGAAGGAGACCTGAATTATCGCAAGCAACTTAGAAAAGCAACAGTATCGGTTAAGATGAATGCGATGATATAAACGATATCCTATCTGAAACGGAAACAGACGCAAATTTCATTAATTTTATTAACTAATTAACGTACAGGTGTTTTCTATATATATATATATATATATATATATATATATATATATATATATATATATGTATGTATGTATGTATGTATATATAGAAGCGGTTAATTTTGCATTTTGAATAAATGATAAGGATTGCTACGAGGCATTTTGACACTCGCAAGTGACGGAGAGGTGTGCAGAAGACGAAAAGCGCCGATTAACCGAATAAGGAGAGCTGCTGGAGCTGATCGGTGGAGCGAACCGGAATACAAGCACAGTGTAGATAGTGTGGAAAGTTGCTGTTTTATTAGCCTGCATACGTCCAGTGGAGTTGAAATAATGACGAAAGTTGTTGAACCGTTGCATAATACAGCGACCGGCTGCGACTAGGCGAAAGTTCAAAACTACCGATAGCGACTCTTCGCCAGCGTACGACTCTCATTTTTGGATGCTCTACTCTGTAATTTAATTGTCTTTCCTAGTTCGTCGACGACACGGCAAAAAGGCATCCCCGCAGCAACTGTACTTCGCAACTAGCCGCCTTGCGTATCATCTTCAATTAAAAAGTATCGCCAGCTTGCTCCATTATTATTCCATTAAAGGGTGAATTTATTTTTTCCCGCACTTACCGCGCCGTCAGCTCTGCTTAATCCATTCCGGTCACGGTTTCCGCTGACTTCAAACCGGCACCTCTACCTTAAACGGTTTCTTGCAAAATTTTTACATGAAAAATCTTTCTCCTTAAGCAGAGAGTTATCTTCTTCCCCTTTTTAACCGGGGAATTAATTATTGCAAGTTCAACAACATACTTCACTTACTTTTAAAGAAGAAAGAAAAAGTAGAAAGAGTGGCGAAATGAGAAGCTTTTATAACCAACTGTTCTACTATCAGAAAACTTACGTTATCTATTTGAACTGGCAGACACAAAAGAAGCAAAAGCCTATTGAGAAAGAAACCGCAAAGATATCACATCACGCAAAAAAAAACAACTAACAAGTGGCTTCACATAATTTTATTATAGAAATTCTTATTCCGTTTTTTTGATGCTAATGTTGTTTCGTTCGGGTAATTTACCTTTGTTTATCCTAGCTTTTGATCATCTTAGTAAATGGGCGCTGACAGGAGGTTAGCAGTGAACATAAATAAATCAAAGATATTGCATATTCGAAACATATCCAAACATGCTACTCATGAACCGCGAATTATCATCCACAGTAGCGAATGTGTCCATGATTTATATTTAAGGAACAACACAGTCCAGTCTGCGCATGTAAACCATTAGAAAAGGTGCAGGATTTTAAATATTTAGGGGATTTTATAGATAGTAATATGAATTGGAAAAAACATATACAAAATTTAAGTGTAAAAATCAGACAGACCATTCCAGCATTATATAAGATGAAACAAGTACTTCCATATGAAACACTAAAAATTTTTTTAACGCAATGATAATGTCTAGGATATTATATGGCATTCAAATATGGGGAGAAGCGAAGAAATCACAACTTAACAAGATAGCGAAATTGCAGAAAAGATGTTTAAAATTACTGCTTCCTCATGGGGGGTATAATAATTCAACATCATCATGGTGGAAGGTAAACAATGTGATGTCGCCAAAAATGTATTAATATTTATTATAGATTATTGGAGCTCAAAACCAATAATATCGGAATACCATCAAGACCTAAAATTAGAGTTACGAGAGATCGAAATACAAAATACTTTATTCAACCAAGGAGGACCAATTTAAAGATTGATAATACACAGCAGACAGTACTAATTAAATTACTACGGGAAATTCCAAGTAGTATATTAAAGGAGAAAAGATTAGGTGCGTGGAAGGAAGAGGTAAAAAAATGGCTGACAGATTGGTGTGCAGATTAAGAAACTATCGAGGTTTCTTCTATTTGTACTACCATATCGGTGACTCGTCTTTATTTTGTAAATTAGGTTTCTAAATTTCTCTTTGCTCAGCACAGGAACTACAACAGGGGCATGTAGATGATTTTCAATAATGTAGCGGAAAAGATCTTCTTTCTTTTACATTAGTGGGAATGGTTATTTTGAGTGTGACTGGTTGGTGATGTATAGGTGCTAAGTGTGTAGTCATAAGAAGTTACTGTACTAAATTAATTAAATTACTATAGTGATAAGAAATATTATTTTAGATGTATTGAAATGTTATTAGTAAATTGTAAATTTATGTCAAATAAACGATAATGAGGGTGACGGGAACTCACGAAACGGGCTAAATTTCCTTGTGAGACCCACAACTTTCTTATTTAAAAATAAAAAAAAAAAAAAAAAAAAAAAAAGCTTAGACTATTAACTCGAACGCCATCTTACGTTACATTCGCAGGTACTCATCGTTATCGGTTTTGCTTATTTTAATAATTCTCGACTTCCAATACGAATTACGGAAAATCAAACCCCCGTTTTTATTAGTTGTTCCGGCGCGACCACAATCAATAGGGCGGCCGTTCGTTCATATTTATACCCTCGGATTTTCATGCCTCCAATCAGTCACGTTTAGAATTTTGCACGCACCATTCAACAGACGGCGATTATCCAGCGTTCCGGTTCCAGTACAATTTGTCCAGTCATTCAAGAGCTATGCGCCGTTAACCGGCGCGCATTACCTGGTCGCCGCGCTATCAGTAGATTCCCAGTTGTCGTCTCTCATTTCGGACAACACGAAAGTTCTGCATAGCGAATATCGCTCATCCTGGTTATACGTTTCCTGTCAGGCAGCGCTGTCCCCGCTCGCTGCAAATTCATCTTGCTCACCTCTTTACATGCAATAGCAGCGACGTTACGAAACGATATTTCTCTTTTTTAAAATTCTAAGCGATATTTTTGTATACTAATATATATATTTCTTTTTAAATTTAATTCGTCGATTATTTGACGACACGCAGTCCTCGGGAATCAGTTTTCCGGATTTATAGCAATTCGTTAATTCCGGATCGAATTTCCATGCAATATCGTGACACGGACAAAAGCACGAAAGGAAATACCGTTAGGCGAGCTATTAAATTCCGTGTACCAATGTGTTTTTTCCAATACTAGGCGTTATGTGTGCAACAGATATCATCAAGGATTACTGATTTTACCGGAACACGGTGCTTCAGAGTTTTGCTTCAAGTAACCGCCGACTCAACCCCCTCTGTGGTTGCTTCCGTAAAAAACTTCCCCTTCGTTTATTAATAAGAAACATCTAAATATGGCGAACAGGTTTTATAGTTTTGTGTTTTTAATTTGAAAAATCGCCTGTGCATTAAGTAATACGACACCGAGAGAATATCATCATCGAGTTTATTGCATTTTCCAAGTGAAAAACTCGAACTGATCAGTTTTTAGTACGAAACGAATTTATTCCGCGGAAATTGTATAATGGTCAACAAAAGGTGTTTTTCTTACTGATAAATAGGTGTAATTTTGTGCTTTTGTGTCGGTGTTTAGTGTGCTAAAGCGTAGATATGTACATTATTACCGCTAGTAGCGGAAATGGAAAAATTATAATATTCGAGCGCTCCGCGTACATTGCTAAATGTGAGGTGCCTTTTTAACTTTAAAACAAAAAAAACAAAAAAAGAATTTTCATATGTCTCACTATTGAACAAACTTATAAAAATCGTTTTTTTTTGGCGAGCCCGTCAACTATAGACACTAACCAAATGAACTTTTTGAAAATTTTAATATGCGGCTCTGGCCAGTTCCAATTCCTGATAATTTTCAAAACGAAGAAAAAAAACACCAAAGCATCGTCAACTTAAGGATAATTTTCTAAACTTATTAATGAACCTTCTCGAACGTTCGCATTCCAAATACCGGGTGTATTTTTCCATAATTTTGTCGATATTGTTTCCAAAAGATTTCTTTCTTTCACTTTTTAAATAAATTCCAGATGTGATATACGAGCAGATTAAAGAAATGCGAAATAAGAGCAATTTAAAGAAGTTTTTGTTCGCAAAAAGTTAAGTGTGCAACGTGCTCATTTAAAATAGTTGAACGTAATGCGAAAGAATATTTTCAGAAATAAATCGAAAATTCAAAAATCGACTCGAAACATGTTAAATTACCTGGTTTTTTTGGGGGGGGGGGTGGAATTTGAAACGATATTTTTATCTTTAACGTACGAATGATTTCGGAAATTCGAACCTTATTGGAGACACAAACACATGCGCGAAGTTTACCTGGCATTGCTTGCGCAGAGCTGTTGAAAATTTAAAAAAATCACGTTGCATTCATCGGATTAAAATGGAGCGAACAATAGTGGAAAGTTTTTCTTGTTTCGTAAATTGGAATAATAATGGAACGCTCACGTACAGCTAAGGTATCATTCAACTGTCTGAAGCTATTCGCTTGATAAACTAGTTACCAATTTGTTAGACAGCAAATTCTCTTCCTCTCCACGTCTATAACGGAAGGAATGTATAGCCCGCTCCATGATTCTTCGAAATGAAAGCAATTTGTCCCGCTTTTTTCAGAGCTCGCTACAATATCGGCTTTCTATGATATTAAACTGATCCTCCCTTTTAAATGTTTCCATTTATTTTCGGACAGTGCCTTACGAGATTATATGTAAAAAGTACCTTTAAACATAGAATATTTTTCGTCGGGAAATTATTGAAGGTAACCCCTAAAAACTACGACTTGCACTCCATTTGTTCGGTAAATCTTTTTTCGCAAAACGAAAACTGGCAAAATTTATTTAGCTTAGTGTTCAATTTGCATAGTTAAAAATTCTGTGCAAGCCTAAATTTTGAAATTAAACGAAAACCCCAGTTATTTAAATTTTACCACATATTATATAATATATTAATCTTTTTAATTAATACGATTTTAGTTTATCGTTTTATCAGTAAACAATAATTAATTGAGAAAATATTTATCAAATATTACGAAATTAAAACAATTATTTAATGTAACTGGATTCAATTTTTAATAAAAGATGAAAAACGACATAAATATATCGATGACGACCTTAACAAAACGGAGAGGCAATATTACGAGGATCAATAAGTTAAGACTCGCACGTAAGTTTCTACCTAAATTAACATACAGGCCCCACTGCGGCTTAAACGAAACCGGGTTTCACATTCTCTATGCCCTTGTGAAAAAATGAAACCGGTATCTCGTGTCTGGTTCGTTTACAATGTCTGTTTGAAATGAAGCGTCTCGAGTGATTGGATAAACATTGAGAGGTGAAGTGTAGTGCAGTTTTTGTGGGCAAAAATCAATAATTTCACTAAAATTCATCGATACAAATATGTGAAGTGTACGGTGATAATGTTGAGACCCATGGTGGTGTCTAAATGGTGCCTCATATGTTCGCGAAAGGACGAGATTATGTGGAAGATGAAGCGCGCAGCGGTCGACCAACACCAACTTCGCACACACAGATTTGCACAAACGTTAAACGGATCGAAACTTTCACTCTTTCGGATGATTGCCTATGTGTATTTGATCATTTAAAAGCAGCCCTCGGGGGAGGAAAGCGTTTCGCGAACAACGAAGTAAAGAATTTCGTCATGAATTGTTTAGGTGAAGTTGGACGAAAGTTTTTCAAAAACAAGGCAACGAAAAAAATTGGTACCACGTTACGACAAGTGCTTGAATATTTTAGGTGAATACGTGTCGTCGTAAAATAGGGAAAAGATTTTAGATTTAAAAAATGTATTTATTTATTTTTTACGATTTTTTGCTTTTTTTTTTATCGCGAAGTGTAACTTTATTGATCGTCACTCGTATTCTTTTAAGGTATTTTGTACGTTGTTTTATTCACCTATTTCGACGACTCCGCAGAACAGTATATACCATTTCGATAATTCAGTATACGTGCCAGTTTTAGAGTCACATTTTTATTACGAGTTTTTATTTCTTTTACGAACATTTTCTAATTGTTATTCTAATATTGGAATAGAAAAATTTCATGAACTGCTCACACGGCCAAATCAATAAAGAACGTTAACGGGCCCGGCTCTTCATTGACGACCTTAGCATTTCCCTAGCGTCTCGTGATCCACAAATATCTCACACAATCCTTCGGAAAACTATCTCCAAACGCCAGAAATGATCAGAAGTCAATGGTCTAAACTTTTCCTCTGCAAAGACGGTATGTGTCGATTTCTATAGGGGACGGCCTGTGACCAACAGGATTCCTTTCCAAATAAACAACACCATAATTCCGAACTGTATTTCAGCCAGGTTCCTAGGCCCGGAGTTTGACAGCAGATTAACTTGGCGCCTACACATTAATAAGCTAAAATCTGAATGTATAAAGTTACTGTCAATAATTCGATACCTCTCCAATTCCCAACTCAATATTCATCCCAAATTAATTTCTAATGTTACAAAGCCTTGATGATCCTAAGTAAAATAAATTATGGGTGCCAGGTGTACTCCTCAGCGTCTCTAAGTAACCTGAAAAAACTGGACGCAATTCACCACTCTGCACTACGAATCATCGCCGGAGCCCATTATACAACACCGTGTAGGAGTATGTGGGCATTAACGGGCACTCCCTCGCTGAAATTCTATCACTCCCTGCATACCCTGCGGTGCAATATTCCATCCCTAAAGCTGCCTTATACCCATCCCGAAACCCCCTTACTCGCAGCGTTCACTAACGACCCACTACCAATTCTCACCAAGCTACTTCAGAATGTCAATGTCAACGACTCCACAGAATGTCAGGCAGCAGCCACCGGCTCGTTACATCTGTGGCAATTTGAGCCTGTAGCAGTTAACCTATCAGTTCTGCAGAAGTATGAGTCCTACGGCATGTCAGAGCAACTTACCCAAGACGCGTGTGAAACAATAAGACAGTACAGCAACGCTATCCAATGTTATACAGATGGAGCAAAAGCAGCACCCGTCGAGGGGATGTCACCAACTGCGTGCGCCTTCAAAGTGTAGGGAGCAATAACAACCATCCGTCTGAACGATTACTGCTCAATCCTAGATGCCGAATTATATGCAATACGCTTATGTCTGGAAATGATTCTGGCGTCCACAGAGCCAATTTGAAACAAGAACACATATCCCCCCCCCCCCCCAAAAAAAAATCAACTATAAAACAGACTTTACAGATTATTTAGCTGTACATTAAGTTTTCACAGTGTCTTTTGCATCTATCCGTAATTCCTTCAATATCTATTAGAGTTTTCCCGTTTTCGTTCATAAACTCGTTTCATACATATATGTATATCGAAATTGTAGTATATAGTTTTAATTGCAAAACTTGTTTGTATCGGTAATGTCGAAGTGCATAATTTAACGCGTCGACGTTATTAAAGAGAGTTCGTCTAATTAAAACAAAACGTGTACGAGCATTATTGGAATATTATTTCCGGAAACGGTTATTTTTCAGTGTTCCAGTCCCTTTGCGCGGATCGTAAACATTTTCATTTTGTTTACCTACAAGCGAGTTAGTTTAACTTTAGCGAATTCATTAAGAAAATCATCTCGGTATCGGTATCGGAATTTAATGGCTCTTAGTTAAACAAGTAAATGCGCCGGAAAACACTGTATTATTATACAATGTTTCATTGAGCTGCTCGGTTTCACGATTTTCTATAAAAACAACCAACCCAGAAATTCGATAAAAGCAGTTCAAAATGTAAAATGATGATTAAAACCCGCGAATCGTCACACTATTTAAACTGTGCAGTACGAGAATCCGTTTTAGAGTGATCACACACTTTGCCATTAATTAAATTTAGTCTTCCGAAAATATCTACATTCGCAAAGCACCAACTTGCCCTGACATAATTAAGCACGTCTTTAAACTTGTCTTTATCGTTTCTGCTTCGAGGAATTTAAAACAGCGACAGTGGACTCGCTAGAAAGACGTACACGGTCTCATCGTATTCTAATTACATCATTGCGACTAATATAAAATTGTTTACGATTACTAATTCTGCTCCGAAATAACTGGTGAGTAAAGTTGAATATTTAGCTGTTTTTTAAAGTCGTTTTCCGTAGATTTTTTCATGTCTAAGCGCATACATTTTGAAGTTCAGTATTCATTTTCTTAATTCATATTACACCGTTGATATTAGAGCACAACCTGTGTTTAATTGATCTGGTTATGTTTGTAAGGAAAACTGGAAAGACAACGATCGTTTGATAATCTCAAAGCGGCCCGTACATTATTCGGGCTATATTTTTATTTAATTTTTCAGCACATATGTCCGTCTGTTGTATTTACGATTGATGCGCAGTCCTTTTTAGATCCATTACGTTTAATAGCTGCTTTATTAGAGTTACTTAATTCAGGGTTTGAATTAATACACGTGTGACGTTTATAGGTACGTCGGTTTGCATTGATTACAGGTGTGTATATACGATAGGATGATTATTACAACTTACCAATTTGGCGGAATTACTTACATCTACCGCTTCCTGCTGCATAAGTGTCTGCTGGATGCACTTGTGGCAACACGTTTATGCTCATCTTTACGCGACCAAGTCAGCCAGAACAATCATCAGTTTACACTTATTTCTCCTTAACTGATCTCTGAGTACCCAATACAAAAACAAATAGGAGTCGATGCAGTTCAATAAAAGAATAAACGGATGCGGAAAAAATTATGAAATGAACAAAATTCAATTTGATGTTTGATAAACACATTATTTCTATTACCTATTCATTAAACATATACACTTTTATAAAATAATAATATATCTTCTTTCGCGTCTAAATCTCCTCTTCCCAATTTTTCACCAGTACATAATGGTTTCGTCGCTGATGTAATTTCACGAAAAGCATTCGATACGGCGTGATGGCAGGATTTTCCCTCATTTAGATATTCCCCTTACATGTGCTTTGTCTCACGAAGGATTTTTAACGTTATATCTTCTTTAAATAGAACGCAAAAAAAAAAACCTTCGACAAATGTAACCACATTTCAATTTTAAATTTTCCATTGTAAAGAAACCATTATCCGTTTTTATCTGAAATTTTTCTAAAATTTGAAGATATTTTTAATCGTATTAAACTTTTAATAAAAACGGCATACAAGAAAAAGTATATATTTAAGTGGAAAAAAAAAAAAAAAACTTGGTGCAGCCAAGTAGATTTAAAAGTATAAAACACAGTACCAACTCTTCTTTTTTTTTTTATTATTACTTTTTTTTTTAGCTGTCATATAGTACAACCTTGCTTTGAAGCAATGTCGCTAGAACCTAACGATCGACGATGTATCATCTCGACTTCTTTATCGACTAATAATTAATTTTTTTATCGGAGCTTTTTTAACGTGACGCCATAAGCGGGAGGCACCATGCTAAAAAATATTAACTGTTTAGCAGTAAAAATTAAGAGTTTTTAATTACGTCTTTCAACTTTTTTACACTATAAAGAGGAAAAGAAAATAGACTAGGCTTTCCGTAAAGTAAATATTTCTTTGTTCCCCGCTTCGTAGCAATTTTAATTTAAATTTTGTAAAGATTACCCGATGAAATTAAATTTGTCGAAAATCCTTCCAAATTAAAAATTTAAATAATGTTAAAAAGAAAGGTCAAGAAAGCCTTTTATTTATTAATGCGATAAAAGTAAGGAAAATAATTTTTGTAGGTCCATCCAATGGGGGGGTATTTTTAAAAAAATGAAATAGAAACATCCATCAATGTACCCCTCTATATGATATATTTAATTTTTATCACATTCCTTTAAAAAACACCTCAATTAAATAAAGCCGCAAAAATCATTTTACTTATTTATTATATATCGCATTAATAAAAAGCATTTCATTTTTCCTTTATAACATCTTATTTTACAGTTTTTACTCGCATTTTCTTGAGTAATATTTCCACATCTATGAAATGTTTATTACAATTTTCGTATATTACGAATTATTGTTTTTTTTGTCTTTATTTACACAGCGCGACCGAATAAGATAAAAACGAGAATGAAATTTTTAACAATTTTAGTTTTAAATAACGTGATTTGCTCGATAGCCGGAAATACTAATTGCCGATATTTCTTTTTTATTCTGATTTTTATTTGCACTTTTATTAATAAATCTTATCCGACCGACATATCTGCAATGAAATAATCGGAAGCAACTTCTTTATGAAATTTTTTTCACAAAAAACTTCTACAGGTCCCCCCCCCCCCCAGATCTACCTAGGTACCAATATTCATTAAGATTGGTCGTGCCGCTTTTGCGAGGGATCTGCAAGAGTACAAGAATACAAACACGACGATCAAATTAAATAAAAACCATTAAAAATTTTAATTACACGCCTTGTTTTCGTAAATTTTGATCCTATACAGTTAATAAGACAAATACAGAGCGGTGTGCTGACTAAAGTTACGAATTGGAAGTAACTTTAGAAATTAGTCATTTAGCGGTAAGCGAAAGTTCCGGACTTGATCCAACTACAAATTGTTGTTAACACTTAACTAAATCTTATTGTAATAAAAATTTTGTATTAAACTACAATGGTATGATATTAGTTTTTTTATGCACAGACCTTTAAAATAATAATAATAATAATAATAATAATAATAATAATAATAATAATAATAATAATAATAATAATAATAATTAAAATGATGATAGAAAGAAGAAGAAGAAACATGTTTAACAAAACTCCACTGTCAATCAATGAAAAAAAATTAGACACTGCGACACAGTCATAAAACTAGAAAGTTTATATTCTTCGGAATGATTAGCACTGAAAAACAAATACAAGAAATAGAAAAGAAGGAAGATCGTTAGAAGAATACTAGGATCTGAACAGGAAAATGAAATTTGGAAGCTAAGGAGAAATAAAGAAGTGTACAGAAATATTGGAAGAACAGGAAATGCTCTTTAGAAAGGAAGAGTAAAATTGCCATTTAAAAAGAATGGACGGAAAGTAAAAAATATTTAACTATTTTGATAAAAATCCAAACACAAGAATTAACCGGTTTCGATAAGTGAAAGATGGTATTACAGAAATGGGAATAGGAGAGGAAATTATGTGATAGAAGTATATTCGGAAGAAAGATACAATTTCAAATGTACAAGAAAAGCCCCAAAAAAAAGACTGAAGCGACAAATGAGAGAAAAAATTAAACATCGAGAATAATTGAAGAAATAATGGAAGGAGCGAAAGAAGAAATGATATGATATGCGTTATTTCACGTAATCCATAGTTGACCCAAATGGTTAAAAAAAAATTATAATGATAATACGTAATAACAATAATAATCATAGGAAAATCATTTATGAAATCGTTATAATCTCGTCGGAGACTGCAAAGTGACATATAACAGGCCGCAGATTGGCCAGTTCTGGCTTACAATGAGATTCAGTTTGACGAAAGACGAACTTGGGAGATTAAATTCAAATTTTTAAAGATAAATTACACCAATCTTACCGAGACCGAAACTGGGGGGGGGGGGGGCGAACGGAAATTAATAACAAAAATTTGTAAGAATGAACGAGCAGCTTAAACTATAAAAGATCATCGCGGCATACCGACGAGGGAACTTTGCGGCCAACACGAAATTTTACGCGAAGGAATTTGCCGAATTATCTTCCAGATACCTCTTCTAGTTGCACAACACTTCTCTCGCAATAGTCATTATCGGTCTGGAATTCGGGCCATTTTTCCTCCTTACAATGCGAAATTTTCCCCACTTCCAAAGCGGCAATATTAAAAGCCATTTCTGGAATTTCCTAATAATCGACCGAATACTACTGGCGAATACATATTTCCTAGGCTATTCGCGCGACCGCGTTATCCGTAATTAATGTTTCGCCGAGACAGAAATAAAAAATATATATTCCTCTTTTTTTTTATTTATCCGTGAATGAGAATGAAATCACGCTGCTCGACTGAGGATAAAAGGAAAGTGCTCATGATAATATTCCTTTAATTTTTTCTTTTTTTGTATCATTCGATCCCTCTCAACCACATTGGGGCAAATTTTAATTCTCCATACTTTCAACTTATCGCCATATGATTCGAATTCAATACTCAGCCAATACCGGTATCCTCCTTCGCGAATGAAATTACTTACCTACATATTTATGTTTAATTATTAATTAATAAACGCATATATCTTACTCGGTCGAAAGTTCCAAATTATGTTAAAAACCGTCGTCGAATATTCATTGCCAGAGTTAAAAAACAACCAGAATGTGTTAGCTTCGTTATCGCCCGAACTTCCGATCGAATTATATAATAGTAGTCGCTAATAATCTCTGTAAGAGTTTATCTTGGTCCACTTTTATTCGGTCGACAGTAGCAGTGGGCGATTTCTATCATTTAGGCAAAGATAGTCACTAAAATTTAATAATGTATATTCCTATTTTAAATTAGAGAAATTAATAGTTTCCGTAAATATCGAAGTTAAAAAATTGCAAACGATTCCTCCACGTTCTTTGTTAGATATCTAATATATTTCGGCATGGGGAAATGTTCGAATTTATATGCTTAACGATTTGTTCTCATAGAAAAATTCCGTCTATAAACTCTCTCGCTTTAAATGCAAAATGAAATGGGCCAAATGAGTTGCATAGATTTAATAACTGATGATGCTTTTTATTTTTCAAGTTCGTGAAATGCGCTGTTTTATGTCGCTGCGATTATTTTTTCGCTGCTTAGTTTATTTACATTTAATATGTTAATTACGGAAAGTGGTTTTTCTCGAAGATAAATTTAAAAATGATCGTAGTGAAAAAGATTCTAAATTTTAAAAAAAAATAACAAAAAAAACATTTTATTAAAATTAGAAAAATGTATTTCCTTTGAAAAAAATGTCAATGGTCGGTCGATAAAAAACTAAAAGGTATTTTCGAGAAAAAAATAAAATTCTATGTACGATTTAGCGGAATTTTGGCGCGGAAATTTAGCAGAATGGGTTTGAATTAATGGCATTTTATTGCTTTTCTCTTATTTAGTACAGAAATACTATACGGGTATTTTAAATAGAAATTCCTTACAGCGGCGAAGCATCAGGTAGTTTTGGTGATGCCGCGAGGTACCAAAGCAAATTGAAAAACGAAAGAACTCTTCCCGCTATCGTCTCTTTTCGGTTTCCTCTCCTTACTGTCCTCTATATCCGAATGAGGAACGCTTATCTGTGATGCTAATCACATTTGGGTTTTAATTGTTCTGCTCTTTCGGCGGAACGCTCTTCCCTTCATCTACTCATCTTTAAAGGCTTCCTGCTCACTACTGCGCTATATCCTGTTCGTTCTCTCTCAGTGTCTGTTGTTTCTACCATTGGTTCCTTTATTTCTGCCATTTCCGATCGAATTAACTTTTAATTAATGAACTCTTGTTCCTATTATTTCTGGGTGGAGTCCCTGGTTCACAAACCCCGAAAAAAAATAAATAAATAAACGAAGAAATCTGCTTCTCCGGCAGCAGAGTTTATAATCTGAACAAACTGTTTTTAGCTTTCCGATAGAAATTGAGGAAAAGTCGATGATGATGCGAAAAAAAATTCTTAATGCGCAAAGTGCCGACTACTAATAGTTGAGAAATTTCTCACGAGATGTTTTAGTCGTTCGTGTTCTGTTCGCCGGACGCTGTGGCTACTTCACCGATGATATTAGCGAATTACAAAGAACGCATTATATACGAGACAGCGTAAATAGTTAGATCAAAAGCGTTTAACGAACCAGCTTTGCACAATTTTCATTACGAAATTGTGGCTACACTACCGCTATTTTATCATAATGGCATTCGCACGCCTAATTTATGAATATATGCGTTTAGCGAAGAATCTGTCGAAACTGTGACAAATAACAGTTATGTTAAGCGAAGTTAATTAACGCGAGAGCAGATTCACTTTTAAATGGATTTCTTCATGCGATTGTGATTTTCCATTTAAATAACGTGTATTTCAATTTTTTTTTTTTTTTTTGTTCATTATAAGACGAATATATACTAATCTGGTATAGTTCTTACATTAAAATAACTTAATGATCAATCTGCTTAATATTTATTTATTTTAATTATTCGAATACATTTTGAATTAATACTTTTTGTTGTTCACACGAATTATTTTCGTTATTGAAATTACAATGTCAATTTTGCTTCAACGTATATTTAAAAATATATTAAATTGTAACAAATACAAGTATAAGAAATAAATTTAAATGTATAAACGATTGTATACTATCGTTTGCATATTATACGCATTTAAATTTGTTTATTCTACTTGCGTTTGTTTCAATTTAATACATATATTTTTATATTTTAACAAACAGTATGTTTTAACGGATTCTCTATATTACATGTAATTTTTTATTTTTTGAAATTTAAAAAAAAAAATGCCTTCTTAATTTGGTTTTGTTCGCGTATCAGTGCGTGCGTTTGTGTGGTGTCGCGGTTAATTCCATTTCAACATTTTTCTGTTTTTCACTCGATCAATCATTTCTCCATTCGATCCTATTCCATGCTGTTGCTTTTAATTTGTCGTATCTGGTACACTTCACGTATTCATAGTTGAGAACAAATGGAGAATTGAGGATAAAATTATTATTCGGCCATTTCAAAAATATGTTCTTCACGCCTGAATATTTTCCATACAACCATTTCTGCACTATTTGCACCATGCCTGTATTGGATAATTGCTGCCAACGAACATTCGGGAGTTATTCTGCCCGCTTATACCCCTATACGAGGATAACGCCGGATCGGGACAAAATCAGGATTCACCACTGATTCCCGTTTTATTGCATGAACTGGTTGTATAAGTTAGCAGCATCAACCGGTACCGCATTAGAATAACAGTCAAAAAGTGTTTTTTTGGAATACAAAAAGAAAAATATTTAAGAAGGCCTTTCTATTGAATAAAATATTTTTCTATACTTACCATTTTATTCGCTTAGCGACTGATTTCAAAAATTCACTTTGTTCGCGAGCATGCTTGCTCCATATTCACGGTAAATGAATGTATTTTATGAAATTATTGACGTTGTATTTTACGAATTGAACTGCATACTGAAGAATATTGTAATTTGATTTCAAATAAGACATAATGACGCTATTTTGAAGGAAAAAGTAAAAGAGACCTCCTTATTGTTTAACCGACATCAACCGCCACTGTGATACCTACATAATATGTATATCGTATGTTCTTAATTAAGAATTTGATTTCATCGACTACTGTTTAAAAATACTTTCGCCGTTCTTTATTTATCCTTTTTTAATTAAATTATATCGCAATCTTAAGAATAATCTTAAATAAGTATTAAGGGGATAAGTGTATTTTTATACAAATTACTCGTTGAAGAGATGTAGCCCGCTCTGGCACGCTCTATTAAATTATTTACGTTCCACCATAATTATAAAATTAGTAAATCATGTATCTTTCAAACGGTTAAGTCTTCTACGTTTCTGCAGTATTTAGCAACTGCCGCGTATTTCCATGGACCTGCAAATGCTGTTCATGCATAAGTTCAGATTCATTTATTGGTGTTGTCCACTTTCTTCAGCTGCAAATCGAGTCGTTGCGCTGAAACCAAATTCAGACAGCATGTAGAATTCGCTAATAATATTAAAATGGCCGACTTGAAATTCCAGCACACTTAATAGCAATGCAGGACACAATATACACTCGATTTCCCCTGCCCACTTAAATTGGAAAACAATTAAAATACCATCAACATCAGTTTTTGCGGAAAACAAAAAAAAACTTTTTTCGCCATGGGCAGGAAAGCAACGCAGATGCAAATAATACTTCATTCGTCCATGAATATTCTTCTGCGTGAGGAGATTCAGCAGCGTTAGACAAAAAATAGAAGAAAGATAAAGCAGAGGTGTAGCGTGATTTTCTCGTTAGAGAAAGGATGTTCTCACCTGACGGTGGAAAAAAGAAAAGGGAAAGTCGGTTATGAATCTGAAGTGAAATGAAAAATAGAACTAAGTAAAGCGCGATGTATGTACGTAGGAGATCGCTGCGGACTACGAAAACAACCAATGGCAGGGCATTTATAAGATATGGGAGAGGTCAGTAATGACTAGATGTATTAGAACGGTGCGTATTTTTCTTAAAAGTGATCGTAAACGCAGTAATATCTAACAGAAAAAAGTTAGACCATACGTATTACTCCAGTTCAAATTTAGCAGAACTGTATCCGTCCGGGGGCAGTCATCACGTTCTGTTTTGGAGACGTAAAACATGATCGATTATCACTGGAATAGTAGAAAATCGACAATACAATGGAGCCCCGCATTTGCCAGACATCGATCGATAGAAATGCCTCGACTAGTTTTTCATCACCCCTTAATGTTTATTACATTACTATTCTTATTAAATACAAATATTTTTGATAAAAGAGGCACGCCGGAGGCTCTGTGACGTCACAGGGTAGACTGCGCGCAGACTGTAGAATTTACTATCGTTCGACGGAGCCAGCGCGCACATGCAACGCCCGTTCCCACGCGTTGCCCGTTCGCGCTACCGCCGCGACTTTTCAAAATTCCCGGGCGTTAGTATTCTAGTAAGATTTTAAAAAATTCCTTGGCGCAGCCACACGCACTCCGGTCCCCGTGCACGCTGCATACTTTCGTCACACAGGCTTTTTAACGCATGTCGCTGCATGTAATAGCGACGGCGTAATTTTTAATTTTATTTTTCTGGCGATGGGAGAGGACTGAAATTTGCGCAGGGTGCTAAAAGGAGAATTTGCAGTTCTCACTTCCGAGGCGTGAAATGCTTATTAATCGCCGACTGTAACCGATGGCTTCCGTACACTGTTAGCGAAAATGCAGTCGCCAAAAACTACGCTAACTGGAGGCCGACTTACATTTCCAGTAGTGCGTACGTGTCATTCTTATCTCTAGCAGAGTTTACTTCAAAATTAACGATTTTTTGTTATTTTTACTTATCGATTAATCTCAACTGTAACTTGCTTACTTCAAATAGAGTTGCTCTCTCTATTCACGCCTGAATAGGACCGACATTACGAACCGGCTCAAACACTGTATAGCAAATTATTAAAAGCAAAGCTATTAAGCTTAGTGTCGTCACCGAACTTCCGTCGTCGACCATCTAAAAATCTGACACGTCCGTGAAGTTCGAAAACAACGTAAAGATTTCGAAAACTTGAACTAATCGTTTCATCGTACCATCCGGCGTTGAGTTGAAAAAGAGCGCCCTTATCTGTCGGTTGACACCCCCCACCCCCACCTCTCGCCATCGGTAAGTGGAATCACCTTAAGTCTGCTTAAACGACGGCCCGTTGAAAAGCCGTGTCTAGTCCGATTAAAAAGAAAGAAAAAAACAACGAAAAAAAAGAGGAATAAAAAACAACTGTTTAAATTTCAACCCACACCGCTTACCGAGTTATTTTGGTTGTCTTCCGCAGATGCGACTTACCTGATAATGACAGTTTAATTTATTATTATCGACTAACGTCCGAATAAATGCGTCAAGTCGCTGAACACGCTGCAAGGCCTCGATTCAACCTGGAAAACCTAATAAACTCGAATTCCTTTTTTCGTCTCATTAAACGCGCCTTCAACTTTATCGCTCGTCCCGAACGGACTTTTTCCAACACTTTCAACCGCTCCAGGGCTTCCGCTGGAACATCTCGTGCCCCGGCGATGCTCCGATAATACCGCTGTAGTGCACTCACAGACACACAAACGGGATTCCAGCCAGAATCACATAACGTTCTTCTTCTTTCAAACGCCGCATAAAAAAGTCTGCGGGATTGGAGAGCGATAACGTCTTAATTGGGCCGCTTTTCACCCATCACAGCGTCCATTTCGTCGGTTGCACCTAAATTATAAGTGCACCGAAGCTGGCCAACTGCTTTTTGATATCGCTAGCAATAGGCTCTTAATATTCTCGGTCTTTTGAAAAAGTACCGAAAAATTCGGAATACGTGTGTCTGCGCACGTTTGCCTCAGTAAAATAATCTGCATGTCAAAGAAACAGTGCATTTATGTACATCATTTGAAATTCTTATTATTAACGCGATAACGAAATATTATTCTTAACGGATGTTTTGAATTTTTCCATGGTCGCCATGAAAAAAAAAAAAAAAAAATCCAAAAGCGATGAATAAGATTATTTTAAATTGAAGTTTTATGCGCATGTCACATTTTAAAAAAAAAAAAAAAAAATAGAATGTTCGTAAATTAATTAATAGTAGTTTTTGCCGCAAAAGTTACATAAAAAACCGTTCCGGGAAATACGTAATCTTTCTTCTGTTACGTTTTACGAAAGACTATATTTTAAAATTTAACAACTATTACCGATTAAAGGAAATACGTTGATGTAATAAATTCATTTTTGGCGTAAGAATATGAGCCTAACTGAAACATATTTTCTGTAATTTAACATATTGTATAATAAGAAGAAACACGCTAATATAAACAATTAAATAATGTTTATAAACAAATATCATTCAACTGTTTATATCAGTGTGTTTCTTCTTATTATACAATATATTAAATTAAACTAAACTATGTGCGCGACAAAAACTATTATATAAAAATTATATTTTCTGTAAACATTGTAGGGCTCCAACGGTCCTAGATCCAAACGGGCCGATTATTACACATAAAACTCGATCATTCGAACACCGCCATAGGAATACCACCCCCCGCAAAAATTTTCTGTAATTCCTATAGAAAAATCTATATTAATTGTGCGCTACTTTTTAATTTATGTAATTTACGCACCAGTTTCGAATTTTCATAAAACGCCACATCTAATCAAAAATTACCAGCGGCAGTGGGGGAAAACGCTATTAATATGTACATATATATGTGTATACATAAACAACCCGATTCTTTAAGGCTTCCAGACGATGATCACCTCTCTAACCCTTAAGAGTCGATTTCAACTGACTATCCAATCGTAGTTCAACTTCTCAAGGTAGAAAAAGATGAATCAAGCCGCACTAGCTATAATAAAATCGATTTACGTTTATTTTATGATATATTTAGATTTTAAGCTTTTATTTTATTTAGATATACTTATTTTTGCTTTTATAATATAGAAATTAGGCAGTGGCTTAATATGTTCCTTTACTTAAAATTATTGTGTGTATCCCCCGCAGTTCAATAAAGAAAATAAACTGAAAAAAAAAAAAAAATTAAAAATATAATCACACAAAAGTGAGCTACATAATTATTAGAAACACTGCTTCAATATTATATTGCAGTATGTCTCTAGTAGTTTTCGAACATGTAGTGGAATTTATTTTACTCAGCCCGCAGGAGGGTAGAGAGCAGCGTTAATCAATGAACTAAGAGCGGTGTTTGGAAAAAGAACGTTTTCACGACGCAGAAATACAGATAAGGAAGCTAGTTTTTGAACGGCTATAAAGAGCCGTTCCCGTTTTGCTACATCGTTCGATGTGCATAAAACAGGAGGAACGAGGTCAAGGAGGCGATATGATAGCGGCTAATTTCCGGGCCAGGAAGCCGTACGGCTCTATCCGATTCGGTCGGCGAAATTTTTCCCGCGAGTAACACGCGTATAACCGAAAGCAAATGAGACAGTTACAGTAGTAAATTTTCTAACAACTACCCGGAGGCCCATTATCAAAATTATCCGCATTTCGGCTCGACGTTCACAGAAAAAATTGTCGACGACGCCCGCGTTCCCGACCACGGGGCCAGAGCCGGATAATTCCCGAGGCGGCTTCCCCGACAGCGCTAAATCGCTTCTGTCCGTTTTACTTTTTTGTCCAATTAGGAGTGGTCGCACGTAATTCTGCGGTCTCGTGTAAGACGCGCAACGACCTCCTGCCGTTTGGTCGCTCTGCGCGCAGTCCTGTTAAAATAGGGAAACGTTGACTACTAATCGGCTTAATAGTGGTAGGCGAGCGGATAAAGGCCGACACATCAGACTGATGATACTCTCGCTGCACTGCCGGCTATAATGCAGATCTCGGCAGTCCATGCGATTAACTTGCAACGCGGTGACCATGTAATGTGTAACTTTGCGGTTTGACGACTGCACCGATATTCTAAATTCGCCACACTATTGTACGGAGAGGGTAGAGTAGGTCCGGTCGCTCGACGGAACGTTCCAATCGCCGGACGACCGGATTACGCAGCGCGCTCATTGTGCATCCAATTGTTGTTCACCGACCAAGGAGATAAAGAAACACACGTGCACTGAAACAATCAGTTAGGAAGCTTCCTGAAAGTTCTGTCGGAAACCTAAAGTTGCCAAAACAATTACTATAATGGACACAACGTTAAACAGAAAACAAAAAAAATGTTTACTTTCGCCCCGTGATATATTCAGTGAAACGATGATGCTAGAGATTACGTTAATAATGAAAATTCGAAAAGAAGATAACTTCTATTGGAACGAGACTTTGGTGTCAACTAGCGACCGATATACGCGTATTGGATGGTTTGTAGAATTGAACTGAATTTTGTTATATTGTCAATTTGATTTTTCGAACGTTAGTATAGGCGCGGGCTATCTTTTTGAACTTGGAATTTACCGACTATACAAGCTAATGGAATGAATAACAACACGATAATCTACGAAACAGCGGTAAAATATAATTCCACGTACCACAACAAAACGCTCCAAGAATACGGCAGTTACATTATCCGTGTTCTAGTTACAATTTTTGTTCCGAATTTCGCAGGTCTAAAGTGTACTACTCTTATCCGATCGAAAAAATTGCTACAGATACCACACATTATTATTATTATTATTATTATTATTATTATTATTATTATTATTATTATGATCATCATGACAAACGACTTCGTTGGTGGAATATTATTAAAAATTACATCTTAACCAGCTGGGCCTATATTGTCTGTTTAAATAATTATTCCTTACAAAATAATACTAAACAATGCTGACGCAAAATTTAAGAAACACACTATTTCTATGCGTACCGTTTTCTTGGGAATTGACTAAGTGGTGGTTAAATATCAAAGGGGTAATTAAGGAAGCCACGCCAACTGGTAACCGAAAAAGAAAATCAGGTAATTTCTTTGCGACGACCCTAACACATAGGCCAACTCATCATCGCGACGACATGACCTCCGGACCGATGTTTCTCACGCCATGAGCCGGTAAAAACTTGATCAATTTATTCTCGACCGGTAAATAAGTCGCTTACGGATCAGTATTAATTTCCAACTGCACATCATTTTAATGGAGGAAACAATGAGTGCAGGAAACAATGAGAGAAGGAAACAAAGAGGAAGATAGAATATATAGTATGTGGCCAAAGCACAGCTGAATGAATAACGAGAATAGCAACAGAGAAGTAATAGAAACATGAACGGACAGATAGAAGCAGCGGTTGTGTTAGAAAAAAAGGAAGCATATAACCGAAATCTAGAAATTCTTACATAGAAGGCGATATGTTTTTGAAAAAGAAGAAAAAAGAAACAGCAACCAGCAAAGATTATGCCAGAATGGCCAAGCAACCCACATCAAATATTAGTACTATTCGCATTGAGAGAAGAACGAATAGGAATGAGTGAATAAGAAAATAATAGTCACAGAAAATATCAGGAAGAATGAAAAAATCTAGAGAGAACGACGATGAAGGAAAAGTGAAAATCTGGAAGAATAGAAGTAGCACCAAGTTGGGTCTCCATCGAGTGAAAATGGTTACGTGAGAAGAAAAACCGGGAATTGATAGTGCTGTAGAATTCCTATTTAATTATTTGAAAGTGGAATAAATCTTACCGTCGCCTGTGAAAATCCATTAATCTTTTAGCGCAATGAATTTATAACTTTTTCAGCTCTTTCAAATGCTTCCTAGTTTTAATATACAAGTATTTACTTCTTTATGTTTCGCTGTCAACTCAGCGTTAACCGTTTATTGTATATTCTTCCTGTAATATTTCGCCTTCAATTACCACTCTCCTTTTGTAATTACTGCTCAAAAGTTGAAATATGCTGTAATTTTCGCTCACACCGGCATTCTAACTTTTCTTCCTAAAAAAAATATTAATCGCTTTCAAAAGGAATAAATGAAAATAAATCGGTCGCAATGGATTTTCAATCGTCGCGTCGGCCAAACATCCGGTTTTATCTTTGTGTGTTTTTACTCCATATCTCAAAAATTTAACAGCGCCGATACGGGGAAATTTTTTCGCAATCACTTTTCCTACTTTCTCTTCTTCTGCTACAGTTAATTATTGATTATTTTGCGAAAAGAAAAAGTAAACATTAACACTAGTGCCGGTCTGTTTCAGTTACTTTTATGCATCTGCTGTTATCGTTAGCAATTACGATTCTCTTTCAACCTGCTCCTAAAACTTATTTAAATCATACAATTTTACAATGGAAAACAGCGGTACAATCTATAAATTTGAATATAATAAAAATTACATTTTATTTATTCTTTTTGTAAAATTTTCAACGATAGGTCTAATTGCATTACCGCTGAAGAATATCTTTTAAATCTCTACTCGTAGTATTTTTACATATAAATAAAAACTTTCTTATATTATCGATATCAAATTAATTACAACTTACACGCGTATATTTTATATTTTTCAGATGTTTAACTTTTTTTTTTTTTTTAAATTTTTGTCATAGATATTTTACATTATCCGAATCTTCCCCGGACGAAACATTTTCTCACACAATAGAGAACGTTTATAGGGTGAGACCCATGCCGCTGCTTACAACTTACGAAAACCTAATAATTAAAGCTAATATAAATAATAATTTAAGATAACGAGAAATTATAACAATGTACCTAAAAAAGAAATACGTTATTTAAAAGTTTGCGTCAGCATTTGATCTGCATGCAAATATCTGAAAAGGGGAGTCATATTCATTGACTTTGCAAACACAAAAAGAAGAAGAAAAAACGGCTCCATTGTCAGAGACGCCTTCAGTGATCAAAACCGAATGAATAATATACATATGTAAATAATAGAAATTTAGCAGTTCATACATGTTTCGCTGTCACTTAATTATATATATATATATATATATATTTATATATGTTGATCATTTAAACGATAGTTTTAAATTGTAGTAAATACTTATTTTGAAAAAGACAACATTGCTTATTATTATTTCATTGTAAGAAATAATTATATAAAAAAGCAATATAGTGCCAACTGGATTTTTAAAAATGTGATACTTCCATTGTTGTTCCACTAACAAAAGATAATTAATAACGATAATAATCTAGTATCATCTTCAACAGTTTAGACTGGATAAAAATAACAGTATACATCGAAATTTTACCTATAAAATATCGCTTTAGAATAACAATTGTAATTACAATAATGCTTCTGAAATAGTTAACAATTTAGAACAGGTACGAAACGTGTTCATTTAGCAGGCCATCGACACTGTTTAATAATTAAAATCATCAGCTATCCGAATAACGGAGAGAAACCGGTTGGTTGAATATTTTGGAAACGATTTTTACCAAAATTAGCGGTATTTTTATTGAATCTTAGAATGGTTCGAATACTCCGCCAATCTAGAGTCTCATCTTGTTACATACTACGTGTAACGTTTTATGCTTTACAATTTTCTGTAATCGCAGTGTTTCCCGTTGCAACAACATTCGTATACTGGTATCGATCCGGCAGAAGTTATTGCGACAAAATTACACAGGTCGTCGTCTTTATAAAAAATATTCAGTTCTACTTTAAATTCGTCTCATCTGCAATTGCTTTCAATTGTTTACCAAGTAACGGAGTACGGGTAGGTGAAGTAACTTGAAATAAATATTCGCGTTTTACATAGGGAAATTAAGGGAAATTATCAAATATCGACGAAAATGAAATAGCCAGATTCGCGATTGATGTTTTTGATAAAACTGGCAAATCTCGGCAACGAAAGACGAATTAGATTGACTCTCTGCGTAAGCCTAATTCATCATGTTAAAGTAGGAATATTTCGTCCGAGAAATTCTGAGCCAAATTCGTACGAATTTCTAAACCGTACCATTTTTCGAAGGCTAGTCTCCTCTACAGATGAAAAATGGCTAAGCGAAACAGATGTGTGTATAATAAGCGTCGGCAGTGTCGTCTTTACGACGACTTTTATTTAAAATAAGAGCACACGGATAGCGGGGGGCAGAACGGAATTGTCCGTCTTCTCGTTGACCGATTACGATTTTTCTCGATGGTATACCGTCAAATTTGATTCGGACTTGTCCTTTTGCGAACTAGAACACGGGAGCACACCAGTCGGCGCATAGGCTAGCTCGGTGCCGCATTGGCGTCAGACTGTTCGTCTCGATGAATCTTCAAGAGCGCAGTCCGCGCCTGAACTGTTAAGTAGCTGCTTGCCAGTGCGCATGTGTGCGTACGAATATTTTCCTCATATGCTCGTATAGACGGAGTCGCCGACGTCGAATGCTACGGCTACGTGTGTACGCTGTAGATTCGCTGCGTCCTGCAAGCGCGGTGTATTATTTAATTTGGCCGAGGTCAAAAATAATGGCACGCCGCCTATCATTTACCAACAGCTGCATTTAATCACCCTTCGCTGGCCCCGCGTATCCGCTTCTAACATTGAAAAATGATTCGGCCTATTTCAGCTCCATATACGAAAATGGGCACTGTATTAGTTTTGCTACAGTGCCTCTCTGCCTGCCTGCCTGCTGGACGCTAGAAATTGCGAACCATGTAATCGAAATCGTATTCCGGTCGCACCAAACAAGGATAATAATAAACGAAAGAACCGGTTGAAAAGGCCGAATTTATCGGCATACTTCGAAAAAGGAACGAAAGGGCACAACTAGTCGTGTTCAATAATTATTCCCGGTAATTGTTTTATTGAACGCGCTAATACCTGAATGTTATCGAAGGATTTTCGGAACCGGTGATCGTATTCGCAAGAGTCCCCCTCCCCGCTTTAATATTCGGTAAGCAGATTATTCTATTTTTATTCTTTCGCTTAAAAACATGTCGCCACCATCTTAAAAACCCGTTAAATTTTAGTAGAAGAAAAAAAAAAACGAGATACAAAATATCTTTAAAAAGTTGAATTTCCTTACGCGCTCCCTCTTTCCTGTTCGCCATCTATTTTCATGGGGCAATAACTACGCATTACGGAAAGAACTCTGTCCAATGATGGGGCTATTCCATATCTGTGTTCTTAGCGATATGCGCGACTCACCGGCATCGAACGTCCGAGGAATTGCACGCTTTTATTTGAAACACGGATAGCTCTTAAAAAATTAATTCTTACATTTCCCACCGATCGACTATATAATATGTTGTTCGTGACACTAGCAAGCTATACTAACGGAATATTTGATCTGTGAACAATTTTAATATTGGAGTTTTCTTTTCGCGACTCCTACAAGCATTTGGTTCAAATGGAATCCCGGTTACCACATCGTGACTTTATCCGATGCGAATAAAATTCGAACTTGACACTAAATTATTAACCTCAATCAACCACTTTTTCGAGACTTTTGGTGCTCGTTCGCTACCGTAAGATCATCGGTAACACGCAGAATCATCGAAGAGGTTTTAAAAATCGATTGAAAATATTTCAAGGGATTTTCGAACAACTTAGCAGCTGTTAAAAATGCGTGACACTGCGTGAAATGAAGTCGCGTATACATGTTTCCGCCTCCACAACTTGTGTTCATCGAGTGTCATTACAGCGTGTCTGTCTTATCTCCCGTATTGTGCAGAACTATCTGCCGGGCCACTTCGACTAACTTCGGATTTATTAAAAACGTCCCTCCTTTCGATGAATCTGTTAGAGCGTTGTTTCATTTTCTATAACTGCTTTATAGTGTTTTCGGATTGTGTCAGCCAAACGTGTTTCATACGTGAGAAATTTTTCGATGTGGTTGTCGAAAAACGGTTCGGTAGAATGTAGTATTCCGAACGCAGTTCGTCAATTATGCGCCGACGATCAAAATCGGTTAAAATGAAACAATCGTCGAAATGAAATATACGTCTTCGGAGTTAGCCGTAATAGGCGATCGAAACTAAAATTGTAAAAAAGTTGTCGTTTTCCTTCAGTTGGCTTTAATTTTTACCGTTGTAACGGGAACTTTAACCGTTCTACAATAAATAACCATTCCGGATCAATCGTAATCGAATATTTCCGATGACGAATGGGATTTTTAATCTGCGCTCAGATTTCCGCTTAAATTAATAGTGTCAGCGATTTTTTTTTTTTTTTCTTTCATAGTTTGCACTTACTCTGAAACTATTCGATAACAAACGAGTATAAAAGTACAATTAAAAGGATTGCCGTAAGAATTATCAGAGAGGATAATGTATTCGCGAAATTAATTTCATCCGCGTGTAAAAATAGGTAAATAAATTTAAATTTAATATAGATTAAAATCATCGAAATAGTGATCGATTTTTCAGATCTCTTCGACGTCGATTGTGCCCAGTTGCGCGCCCTCTTTTCCAGTTGCGGTCCAAACAGTTTTTTCACATTTAGCCGCTAGATGGCAGAACCGTTTTCGCATTGTAATCGCTCGAAAATCGATTATTTTACAAAAACTATTTTCCAACACTCGCGTCAGCACAGTTTATAACGGAGGACTTACTACTTTTTACGAAATTATTTTCGGCACTCGAAGGTGGCGAAAATTTTTTATTTATTCACATTTAACGCCGTTCGACTCGTGCTGGTGCACAGAAACCTTCCGAGAAATGCTGTTTAGCATAATCGGAACAGCGAGCCGAATAATAAGAGCGAAATACGAATACGTTGGAACAAACAGAATATTTCATGCTTTTCTTCGAACTTTGACTGAAGTCATTTTGCGCGTTTACTCGCGCGCGGGAGAAATGCTGTCTTTTTTTACTGCATCTTTACCTGAGATTGGAAATTAATTAAAAACAAAAGAATCCAATAAGGGGAAATTATTACCGCATAGACATAGGAAGAAGATGATAAATCCAGTGGTGGAAACTGATGGTAAAGTTCAAAAAACCCGGATCATCACACCGATAATTATGCGCTGCGTAACAACAACTCGAGTGTAATATTTCAATTTATTATTTAACACTTAGACGCGTATTTTTGCTCCACGAAAATTTAATTAAAAAACAAAAAAACGTAACGTAACGTATCACTGTTTATACGCACAAAACAATCTGCAAGTAGTATACCGATTAATTTCATTAATTTCATTAATATATATATATATATATATATATATATATATATATATATATATACATATATATATATATATATATATATATATATATACATATACATATATACATATATATAAGGAATGTAATATCTGAAAAACGTTAAATTCATTCTCGTTATTATGAAATAAGCCTATCTCGAATTCGTTAAAATCATGCGTTAAAAGTCGCGAAAAAAGAATTTTTGCACGTCGCGGTATCTCTCTTATTGGAAATGGCGGATGGAATTTTTAAAAAAATTAGCAAAATTTAAAAAAAAAATTAGCAAAATTTTTGTAACTCTAACACAGTGTCAACCGATAATGTATACTTCCGAAAAGACAAACAACTACGTGTAATTGTTGGAATCTCTCTTTTACAATGTTTACTTTAATGCGATATTTTGTTGTTTATGCAATCATGCTGCGTGCATAATGGTAAACAGAGGCTTACGATTAGTACTATGCAAAGTGTCCGAAAAGATCATTATTAATTTTATGTTACCTCTATAAGCGCGATTGGATGAAATATCGGTCGAAAAGGTTTTCCCGCCATCGCTTTAAAACATCATGCTTCGGCGATAACATCGATGACGGTGCATTTGATATTCGCCGCAATCAAACGATAAAAATACCTGTACCGCGCCCCTGTAGTGAACTAATTGAAATATACTCTATCATTATAGCTGAGTCCTTCCATTAAAGCCGAAAATAATAAAAAAATCATCAGTAATTCGATTAATGTTGAAACTCGACTTTTCCGAAACATCAGTCTTTCTCATTCTGTTCACACGGTGAAAACAATCGACAATCGTCCGAAGAATTACAACGAAATTAGACTTACTCGTATATACTTTTCATTAGTTTTAATTATAAAATGGGCGAATATTTACGAAATATTATAATTTAAACGATGCGCAGGCCGCGCGAATTTTAACAATAGTTAAATATTTAAATTATAATACTTCAGCGCGTATAGTTTAAAAACTACGTTAATTGATCGCGATGATTTAATAAAACGGGGAGTAGGGAATTTTACGAAATGCACACACATTTACGGTAGTCTTTGAGAGGTAGACGCTGTTGTATTCAGCGGCGACCTTATGGGAAACAACATCAAGCGATAAGCGGATTAGCATCGAGAAACGAACGAATCTCTTTGCACGCAGAAATATGGTTAGAAAGCAAATGTTTCATTTGGCTCTGCTTTTATAGCCTATCTGCCTTTTACCCATGTTTCATGCATGCTTAACCCGCTTATCGCTCATTAACGCTTAATGTGCGGTTGCAAACGTCGGGCCTTTCATTATTAATTTTATCGTTAAGAGGGAAATTTAAAAAGTGTAACCCTAGTTTCAAAATGTTTAAACAAAAAATTAACACGGTAAAAAATTTGCAAAAGTTCATTGGCAACAAATTCAAATATAATATTTGCAGATTTATTGCTTGAGAACATATTCTTCCGACGAGTCGTAAACGAAGCGAACAGCGTCTCTCGTCATCGATAAAACCTATCCTCTGCAAAGTTCTTATTCACCGGAATCGGCAAAAATGTGCGTTTACGCTATCAATTAGAGTACTTGAAACTTTTTTCCGCTTCCACATACATACATATATATATATATGTATGTATATATATATATATATGTATATATATATATATATGTATATATAGCGTTCCGTTCGCGTTTCATCAAATCTTTAACGAATGCCATAGTCGAAAATGACGAAAATCATCTCTACATCGTACGTCTTATAATCAGTGTTAATTTTTAATGAATTTAAACTGGAAGAAGAACCGTATTTAACATGTACCTTACTAACTACAATTGGTGACTACTTCTATGCCCCAGAAATCGCGTCAGTTTCAACAGATATTTACTGCTTCGTTACTTTCGCCCGACCGCGTGCGGAACTGCATTCGTGAATTCCGGAAAATATTGTTCTCCAGTTTACTCTCTGATTATCGCAAAAAAGCTGATCGCGATAAAAATTAAATCATTTGAAAGAATAAATGATGGAATTTTACGGAGCAATGGTCGCTTTTTTAATGTTGAATCTTTCTTTTTATAATAATCACGATTATTTCTAAATTATGTGACTGCAAAAAGCGCCAGTTTTTGATTCTTGCGAAATGCTGTTTTTTTCTTTTTTTTGGCTTGTGTATTTATCGTATTTCTGTTGTTCGGTATTTATTTTTTTTCGTATTCGTACCTGACCGGAGGCTTTTAACAACGAAGCATTTTTTCACGAAATGTTTCTAAAACGGAATACACCGGGTCGCGCATCCTTTGATACATCTTCTTTTAATAACGATCGAATTATGCATTTATGCGCCGACATTCGGGACTCACGCATCGGGAATATTATATTAGTGCTCCCCTACCAGTTACCACTTATGTTGGATACATGTAACATTCAAAAAATCGATTAAAGTTGAAACACAACCGAACTAAAAAAAAAGAAGAAAAACAACTTAATATTTTTCTGTTTACCAAAATAACACATAATTAACTGTAATGTGTTTTTTTTTAGAGTTAAAAAAAAATTAAAGTCTTTAATGTAATTAAGAAAAATCGCGATTAGAAAAGCAAACTGCGCACGAAGCGTCGACGACCCATTGCGGAGAGCGGTGAAAAAGAAGGAAAGTTCAGAACCGAAGATGAAAATAATCGGAGTCGGTGTTTATGAAAAGGAGTAATAGGGAGTTACTCCGTAATTTAGAGCGAGTAACTCAGAGAGAAATGTGATGTTGCGAGATTCAAAAAAAACACCCAGAGAGCTCCCGGTAAAAAAATCTAAAGCAGCTATCAGATCTACTACGTCCTAGAGTTGTCCTGGTATCCCCCCGTAAGAAATCAGTTTGAAAGGAGTGGAGAAGAACTTTATCATAATCAAATGTTTTATGTACAACTACAGGTGTTGTGTATTTTTAATAGTGGTCCGGTAACGAAAAATTTATACGCTTAAAGAGTTCCTTCTCTTTTTAATACAAAATTCTAAAGTTTAATCAACATATTGCTTATTATTATCCAGCCAACAACGCCCACAAGAAATACGATGGCAATAACACATCTAAACTAAAATCCGCATACACAATTTTCCTCGACTCGCGATACAGCGCCATCAGGCATAGGCAAATGGCTAGTACCAGTTTTAAAACACTTACTTCAGCGCCCGGCAGAATAGCACGCGTATCATGTGAGAGACACACGGCTTGTCCCGAATTAGTCTTCACAGCTGTGCCTGTAATGTAATGTAAAATAGTTTAAAATTATTCAAAAAGATCACGAATCGAGGAGTATGGTGATTTTAGTTTAACACACAGCCCTTCCTACCGTCCGTTAAAACCACCCGGCACAACCCAACAACAAAGATGACACCTAGACCACTGGCGCGCGGTTGAAGCATTACACTGCCGCCGTGCAGAACATATATACATACATATATACATATATATCTATATAAGCGGTATTGGTACAAACCGCAAATGCTGTTACGACAAATATGCAGCTTGTCATCAACTTGCGCATGACCATCAATGGTCATCTAGCCTCTTGGTGCTTATGAATTCGATGCATTCCTTAATTATTTCTATCGTCGCGAGAAAAGTCAAACTCGCCGACTAAACTGAGAATAATAATGATGTAATTTAGCGCAGTACACATGAGACGGCAATCTCGCTTCTAATTGCGACTGGTCGAAATCGATCAAATTGAAATGAAGCTTTAGCCGGCTGTACCGGATTTAATTCGAACGATTTCGTCATCTTCGTAGCTCTTCGATTAAACATCGGTCCAAAAGAGCAGCTCCGAAGGCAAATCGGTGTTAATGAAAGTCGGCAACGCTGCTGTGCTCGCGGGCCTGCACAGTTCAAGAGAAGAAGAAAGGTGTACACAGGAGACACTACTAGAGGAAAAATCGGCCGTCGAACGAACAAGTTTCGTTTCTGTTGCGATAGGCGGAACGACGAGGTTCGAGTACCGGAATAATTAGGCAGCTAACCGTAACGCAAGACCGTATGTACGGGGAAGAGCGCGCGAAGCGGGGAAACCGTTCAAGACGGTCTTTTTAAAAATTTCGAAATAGCGCAAAGTTTGTTTGCTGGTGTGTCGGTGCGTGCGCAAGTCCGAAGACCGGAAAGCTTGCGCGCCAGGTTATTGACATGGATGTTTTTATTCAATTTTTCTTTAGCGCACTTCTAGTTTCCGCTTTATCCGTGTAAAATTAAAGGTAGAGAATGAAAAAAAAAAAAAAGGAAAAAGGGAAAAAGCAGACTAAAAAGCTTTCGAAGCTCCATAAGAACCTAGAAAGCGGCCGTGTATCGGCAAAGCAGCGTCCGGGCCGCTGGTTGGTTTTTTATTCCGAGTGACGGCGCAGTGCTATCCCGTTTCGCCGGTCGCTTCTATTGGTTGCACATTATCAAAGGCTTAAATCTGGACAGAAAATGCCGGCTTATATTTCAAAGGCAGTCCCGCCGCCAGCCGACCGCCACTGCTCATGGTCGACGCAGTAGTTACTATTATCATAATAGCCGAGCAATACTTTTGTTGTTAACAGTTTAAGCGAGCTTCCGCTGCCGCACCGATTCCTATCTATCGTCGGCAGTAGCGAGCGCGCCACTGAAAACCCCGGAAGTACCTTGAAATGAAAACAATACCTTTTAACCTCATTTTGTAACGCGAGCACACATTCAACGCTCAGCTCTTAGGGAAACTGTCGAGCATGCGAAAATATTTACAACACGCTGCTTTTCCATCAAGCAGCTCCGTGTCTCCGATAGATGCGACCACCTTCTGTGTGAAAGAGGTTTCCTTCGAAATAGACGACGCGGTTTTCCCGCGCTCCCGCGAAACCATAATAAACCTTTACGGCGTATTTACCGCGATTATATACACAAACTTTCCATACCATACACATGCACATGCATATTTAAATATATACTTGTATATATATATACATATGTATGTATGAAAATAAGCAAGGTCATCCTTTCCCCCTGGACCGCACGTGATAGTTTCCTGTGATTGTTTTAGAAGAGTTGGTTTTAATTGACTATGTCAGTTTTAAATGACGAATATGTGATATTTCATATTACCTCTCCGAGGCAGGAAAAGGATACAGTCATATTGTGGTATACACATGTGATGGCTGTGTCGGTTATTGTGTATCATTCTCAGAATTCCGATTCTACCCTTTACAAAGTATCCCAAAAGCTTAATAACACATGGATGTGTATACGATGGATATACTGAGAGATTCCATTCGTTGTAAAGGTATTGCTTCATCGCAACCATGCGCTAGCGAAGGTCAGGATTGTTAAGTTGGGAATCTCTGAGTTCGCTCTAGAACGCTTATCCCATATGCAACGGCGACCAGACTTATAGTATTCCGTTTCAGAGGAAGTGGCGAAAACGGGAAATTGTTACAACATTGTTCGCATCAGTTCATTCTGTTTCTTAATTATTTTCATATTAATTAGCATACGAGGTCGTTCGTTTATAGTCCATTTCTAGTTCACTAGACTGACGAATAATTATCGATAAATTCATGTCTTACTCAAAAAATTTAAAAAAAAAGCCACAAAATCATAATTTAAAATTTAAAAATTGTAGGTTTGGGTTTTAGTTGTTTTCTTTTTTTTTCCTTTTTATTTAAAATTATATAATTATTTAAGCTGAAGACATTAATGTCTACCACTTCAATTTAAAAAACAATTACTAGCTGTCGTCAAAAACTATTATTTAATTTTAATAGTTTCCCAAAAAAACAATTAGTTTTATATTCGGTATCGTGTTTTTCTGTATTTCAAGTTCATTTTTACGGATTTCTTTCTATGTTCCTTTCATAAATTCATTTGCTTCGTGTTATTATTATTATTTTTTTTTTTTTGATCAAGTTTATACTTTATAAAAAAACAAAAAACGGTAAATAATAACGCTAAAGTAGGCAAATGAATTCAAGAAGAAATCTACAAAAATGAATTTAACCTGGATGATGGAAGAACACGATAATATAAAACTGAATAAGATTTGTTATATACCTTGACCATGAATCACCCCCCAAAAGCTTATGTGTTAAACCGGCTTGTTCTTACCAATACAGTCGAACGTTCATGGCGTAAAGCCCGCAGTAAAATTCCGAAATATGCTACTAAGGAAGATTTTTTTCCTTTACTACTTTGTGCAATTTTAACATTGCGACTGTCATATTGAACGGACCACCGCAGGAAAGTGTATCATCCGGCCTTCTATTCAATATGCCGTTTCTGGTAACCCCCTTCTAATTATCCTTTTAGTTCATATTAACAGGTACGGTGTTATCATCTTTTAGTTCATTTATAGTTCACTCTCTGTACGGAATATAACTATCGATAAGATTATTGTATATTTTACTGAAATATAAATAATATAAATTTGTATTTTTTTGTGTTTTAAAACGTTTCAAACATAGTCTAAGTGTAATTTAATAAACGAAATAATGTAAAATTTAAAACAATTTCAGACCATTCCGCACTCTATATATGTATATTTTCGAAAAGTATTGAAAAGTAACTGTAAAAATGTTAACTTTTAAAGTGTAGAATACAATTTTGGAATAAGTAACGTAGTTATTTACTGACAGTTTTAAAAAGGTTATCATAAATTTACGATCAACTATATTGAGTAGTAAATTTATTTTTTTACATTCAAAAATTTTAAGTTGGTATTTTACGAAATTCTTTACTAATAAGAAAGCGTTAATTTAATTTAAACTTTAATTATAAATTTTATAGCAATGCGCTCCCACAACCGTTGTAATTAAATCCCTATTCCACGCCTACGATATATGATTTACTGGCCATTTGTTACATTGTTTACTGACCTCGCTTGTAACCATCGTCCACTCGCATTACAATACCAGAACCTGCTGAGCTGGTTTTCTTTTCTTTTGACGTTTCGTGCTTTTCTTGTTTGTTTGTTGTTTTTTTTTCTTTTTCTCTATTTAAAATAATGCCTGACGAAAATGAATTTTGCGACGTAACCGCACATTTTACCAATTAATATTAGATTTATGAAAGAAGAAATTCACTTTTTTTATATTCGGCATTGTGTTGCTTCGTATTAAGTTTATTTTCACGGATTTCTTTCTATCGCATATTTTTCTTTCTTCAATTGATTTTTCAATTTTCGGTTCTGCCCCCAACAAAGTACGGTTTATTATATACCTCAGGGTTCGCTCGGCGTATTACAGTTTGTTAACAATAATCAAATACTTGGAATTATTGCAATGCAGGCGACAAAAATGCCATGTTAAATAGAGTTACCAAAATTCGGCCAAAATTGGAACATGGTTTTCCCGCTGCAGAGTATCTATATTCAATGATTCTGCGAAGTACGTTAATGTTCACAGTAATATAACGTCAAATGTTTACAGCGTGATTCACGGAGTAAAATTCCGAAATATAATACTAGAAAGGATTTTTCCGCTCAGTACATTGCGGAATTTTACCTCCTACAGCGATATTTCCAACGCATACGTGAATTTTTGAATATTTTAGTGTGTTCTTTGTTTCAATGAATTAAAAATGAACGAGCTAAGATTTCGGCCAAAAATTGAAACTGACGGTGGGCCGCTGATGTGTTTGCTTACCCCCTGTTTTTTAAATTTCTTATACTATATTCTATATTATTTTAACATTTAGAATTCTACATTCACATTTTTCACACCACATTCACGTTTGGTCGTAATTTTAGTTCGCTAATTTTTGCCATTATTCATAATTCGTGTTAGTTCGCACACGATGGATAACAGCAGAAATGAACGAACTAAACGAATGTGACCGATCTAATCGTATTTACCTCGAAGAACCATTCGACGGTATACTTGTACTGGATGAATGCAGGTTAGCATGCTGCTATGTTCTTTCCTCTATGCTAAGCATGTTTTTTGACTCTAATAGTTTCTCGATGCGCTTGGGGTCAGTCTGTAACCTCATCCGGTGCACCCCAGCTATGTCGAGGATTTTTGGTGGCAGACATCACAGAGGTTCTTTCAACTGTTATTGTTAACTAAACGGGCCGTAGTACTCAATTTTATTTCGTTCCCTTTATCGATATGTGTTTTCTTCCTTCGCAACTGTTCATGTATGCGACGGGGACGTTCACCGCAAACGTATTCGATGTGCTACGCTTTGTGAAGATATCATCGAATAAGGTTTCAGGACAGAGCAGCACCTATCATCTTGGATGTTGGTGGACTAATGTAATTGTAGTGAAAAAGGACTCTCGCACAATAAAACACAAAATCGAAAATCTACAATGTCCGTCGAATAAGTGTTTATGGAAAGCCAATGATGTTTTTCTGGTGCAGTTTGAAATGTGATGCGGCTAAATTATAAGCCGACCGGTAATCGACAACGAATTTGTATACTCGACGATTGCCTTCATTGACGAACGCAATATTAGTCTGCAATCGATTTGTTTATTCCTAAAACGGCGTTATCCGTTCATTAAGCAAGCGACCGGGAAAACTCATCCGGGACAAATCACGCATACACTGCGTACGTGTCTGTTCATTCGTTAGACCAGATAAAATCGTATCCGTTGTTTTAATTGCGTTTTTTACTTACGTTCCAACCATCCGATGGCGACAATCGCATACGCATGAGCAACAGCCGGAGCTTTTACCGATTTCATTGGCTGTGTCTCTTTTGTTAAATATAATACGACTGCCGAGCGCTGGCGTCGATTATTCTAAGGATAAAAATTTAATTTACCGCCAGCATTCTGTTTTCATAATTATCCTTACCTGATAAGATTTTTTTTTTTTTTTTTTTAAACAAAAATATTCTCAAAAAAAAACCACAGCTCCTTCGTACATATGTTGTTCGTTATAGATTTTGCACTCCTCAAATAATAGCCGTAAATTACGAGTTATTTCAACCGGAGGACCATTCATTATCACCAATTAAAACTTTTAACTAATAGTAGTACAACACTGAACTTTTTGCATGTTCGTACACATTCGAATGATCGGTTTAACCGTGTATATTCCTTAAACGGAATCCGAGCCATAATGTAAAAAAGTATCGTACACCAACAATACGAAGTCTTCTGCGCGAACGTGATGTGGCGGCAATCAATCTCTAGGTGTTGAGATGTGAAAATAATAAACTATTTTCCCGTATCTGCAGGAGGAAAAATACGGTTCAGTCTCATCTATGCCGAGTCTTATTTACGACAAGTCTCGTGTATGCGACAAGTCATTAATCACATTCGTGAGTTTTAATCAGCAAACGTTCGGAAAGTATTTTGTTTAATACGTAGAACTGAACGATAAGATGCCGTATTGAAAGCAGAGTGTGCTTGCTTTAAAAAAAAAAAAAATACCGTTGACTAGAATGTATAAGTAATTAGTAAATCGATTAAATTTCCGAAAAGATATATGAAAACACGAAAAACCTTTTTAGTATGTAAATAACTTAATGTCGCTATTTATAAAATACATTTAAAAACAGCCGCGAATTTATTAAGTTCGCATTTTGAACGATTCCTGCATCCTGGAAAAGCAATGTCTGAATTGGCTTCTCGATTATAAGAAATCGGAAAATTCAAAACGAATTCGATAGATAACATGATTAAATCGCACGTAAATCAAAATGTAGCTACTAACGGTAATGAAATCGAGATAACTCTATATTAATTAATGCAGGTGAATACATCCTGTTTGTTAAAATGGTATAATAAAATAAACTTTAATAACAAACAATATAGATCAATAAATTAGATAAATACCTATTTAGAAACGTTTTCGGGCATAATCCATCATCAGCTAACACTAACTTAAAGGAAACTTAAAACATAACTGTTTTAAGTTTCCTTTAAGTTAGTGTTAGCTGATGATGGGTTATGCCCGAAAACGTTTCTAAATAGGTATTTATCTAATTTATTGATCTATATTGTTTGTTATTAAAGTTTATTTTATTATTAATTAATGCGCTTGATCTGAATAAATCGGTGGCTGTTTGTGGATGCGGTATTGATTTAGTTTTATCAGTTTGTTCGGTACGTACTATATAAGTTTTTCGTTCCTTTTTTCTTTACTTTTTTTGGCTTCAGTTTTCGCTGGCAATGGTATTACGAAAAAAAAAAAAAAAAAAAAAGAGGTAGGTGGTACATTCGCATTGCCCAAATATAATAATACACTACTCAAATGAATGTGTACACCACTCTGGATAGGAGGAAGAAACGAATGTAGAATGAAAAACTGTCAGAAGTTAAAAATAGAGTAGTAGTGACTCGGTATAAATATTTTGGAGAGTTTTTTATAATGAAAATTAGGGCAACAGCTTTATATACATTAAAGAAATATGCAATATATGAAACATTAAAAATAGTCTATTATGCGCTAGTAGACTCGAGGATCAGATATGCCCGGCATCGTGGTGAGGAAAGAATACCCGGGAAGGAAAATAAATAAACTGCAAATAAAATGCTTGAAATTAATAACAAAAATTCTTAAAGGAAAAACTAAAAGTGAAATAATTAAAAAAGAACATGTACCGAGCACAGCGGAAATGTAAATGTACGTATTAACACTGCCGTTAGCAAGAACAAAGATGGAGAAACAAACTGACATACATATTTGTAACTGGGACGTTAAATACAATACCAAGGGAAATAATAACAGAGGAGGGAAAAATAGGGGAAAGAATAAATGGCTTCAGGAAGAAGGAAATGTAAATGATAAACGTAAAACAAGAGAATGCGCGGCAAAAACGAAACGAAGTATACAGGTTACAAAGCAAAAGAAAATAGATTATAGTTATCGATGCAGGTAGCGAATATTACACGAGGATGTGTGTATAATTTAAATTACGATGTTAGAATGTATCTGCCCTCTCTTCAGTTCCGATTGCGGACGTCGTGGCCAACTATAATGAGTCAGTGGATTGAGCTTATGCCACTTTTTTTGTGGCAGATTTAACATGACATCTATGAGCCTCATCGAAATTTTCCTATTGATTTTTATATATATTGAATTGTATAAATATAAGATAATTCGTCGACGAGCCTAATTAAAAATAAATAGCGATATATATGTCAAAAAGAAAAAAAGGAAAAAGAAAATATATAAAATTTCTTACTAATTTTTTACCACTAAGATTTCGAACGCTAAATTTAAACGTCATCTTGCCATTCTGTGCTATGTGACGACTAAACACTAACTGATAATTAATTTCAACTAGTCAAAATACAATCAGTTATCGCGTGACCAGTGGCAATAAGACGGCACTGCAAAGTGTAGAAGAACAAAAACAAAACACCGGAGAATAATACGTAAGCGGAATTTTTATACCTATACACGAAAAAAAAAAAATAAAATGTCTTTAAACAAATAGATGATACAAAAACAATTTACGTCAGAATGCAATTATAGCACGATTTAATTAGTAAAATTCTCTTAAGAAACGAAAAAACAGAAGTATCACGAACATGTTCGATTTTCAGTGAAAAACTCACTATAAAAATAGACGGACAAAGTTTTTCTTTTTCATTTAATTTCACGTATATTATTAAAATGTATTACCATTAAATATTAACTATAAAAGTTCCTCACTGGAAGTATGGGTTAGTCTTATTATAATACTATTCTTAGGTTGGCAATATATAATTGAAATATGGGGTGAGTCACAAGCACTGTTTATGATTTTACCGGTACAGAGCGGGAAAAAAAGAACGAAAAATCAAAACAAAACGTAAAACCATAGCGGACAGACCAAATAATATCAAAGCAACAATGCATAGACCGCAAAATAATGATTAAACACAAAACACAAGAAAATAACAAGTGCAGAGGGAACAAGTCGAAGGAAAAACTAGTAACTGTTCAGAGGTTAGAAGAATGTGTAAACATTTAAACAAAAAATAAAGTGATTAACAAGATAGCGTGGAGACTACACATCGAATTCAGGAATGTAAAAGAAAATATTTACGAGATGGGCGACGGTGTGTCGACTGAAGCTTCAAATCCCACTGCTACTGAAAATATCTGAAATAATCATTCGTATCGAGAAATATTATAATTCTCATTCTTTGTCTTACGATTTACCGACTGAGAACATCTTAGTAGTATCGAAAATATTTTCGTACAGATGGTGTGGTATAAATTATCAACACAAGCTGGCTCGACTTGCGTAAACGACATACCATGAAAGTAGTTTAATCAAAGATTAGAAACATTATTCACCTCCAGCGAAGAGGTAAACATTTTCAAAAACTTGTATTAAAGATTTACTGCGATTAAAAATACTTTTTCTCAATCACGATGTTAAGGCTGAAGCTGTTAAAACCGTTCGCATCGTTCTAGAAAATTCGTTTTAAATCGAAAAATGATATATACATTAAAAATGTTGCCAGTAAGACGGGTAACTTTTGGTTTCCTTCAAAAAAAAAAACCGTATTTCTAAGCGTATCTACGTGTCCTATAGGATCTCGTAAGTCATAGTTGTATATTGATTACTTTTTTTTTTTTTTTTGCCGAGGGTTTTCTGATTTGAACAATCAGCGCCGTATAGAACTTTTTTCAACGGTACCGCTGTGAAAGTATCTGATAATTTTCTTTTTGATTACCATTTTCTTTAAGTAACCGTCATAATCATCTGCAACTACTATAGGGGACTGTTCGATAGGAAAATCTTAATAAGTAAAAATACTTCCCTCAAGGAATTATTACCGAAACGCGCCGTGGCACGGAAAAAGGGAAAACGATTTATTTTCCACTGCTCAGAATGAAAACCGTAAAATTTCGTTCGCGAAGAATTGCTCAACAACGAAGAAAAAACAAAATAGAGAAGAAAAAAATGGAGGAAATGGTGGAGAATATTTCAAATTTTATGACCGATAGGACATTTCTAATAACTTGAATACCAATCCGCCAATAAAGACGGATCAGAGTACGTGACCCCATAAACCCAGAACAAGTTTTTCTTATTTCTTACGGACATCTGCTGCGCTATAATAATGGCGCATAGACACACAGCGTTTCTGTATCGACGCATTTATGGAGAATAAAATGGAGCAATTCGATGTTACGGTATCTGATTGGAATTTGAAATGTCCGCTGTCTTGTTTACATCAAACAATGCGTTTTTTTTTTGTTTTTTTTTTTTTATTTTCGACAGTTTTCTTGAATGTTGAACAGTGCGGATGATGGTTAACTTTTACACGCCGAAATTTCCCTACGTCGTTTTTCATTTACAGTTACAAATGCAGTAAATGAATTTTAATTTTCTTACGCAGTCACACGATTGTTTAAATCGTAAAAATCGGGCCTACCTATTACCGTTTCATACGCTGATTTCTCATGCTTTCTTTTAAACACCTCTTTACACCGTTCCCAAACTGAAAAATTTCAGTGTGAAAAATTACCTAACAAACCACAGGGGAGGGGTTCAACGCGACGATTAATTTAATCAGGGCTGAAGTAGCTTGTTGGGACCCCGTACTATTGGAACGTTTAGAAAAACAAAATATAACCATCCATACAATTTTCTTTTCTCTCGATAAATCGGGAATGAAGTATAAATTTCTATTACTAATTAACGTATTTAACATTTTAGAATTGTTTATCGTATATATATATACACATATGTAAACGCGGCCACTTTTGCCTCGCAAGGGGCTCCGCCCCTTGACCCCTCTTGGTCACGTTTCTGTCTCTTTCTCTTCTATACTTTGTATAAAATGATCAAAATTTACAACGTCATTCTTACCGGCAACGACGCCAAATAAAATAACGTAATCACAAAAACTCTAACCTTATTTCCTTTAAATCAAACAGATGTAGAAAAGTTTGAAGCGTTAAAATATAGCAAACGTTACATAAAATTGGGACACTTCGTGGGACATTTTTTCTAATGACAGTCGGCCTAAGAATTACGTTATAATAATACATATATACAAGGCCGTGTCCACGGGGGGAGGGGCATTAAAACTGAAATAATTATTATAAATACACAAAAATCTGGGAAAAAACAGAAATTTTAAATAAATATTGATGATTTTTTAGGGTGTTCTTACCTGTAAAAAAAAAAAGAAAAAATATGCTGCATATTTTTAGGTACTTTGTTAATATTTTATGCAAAATTTTTTATTACGAATATAATCAATAACATATGTCACTGTATTTATTATTTAAACTTATTGTTAAATATATTTATTTTTGTCATAAATAACATATGTAATTTTTATTAATGTTTATACGGGGTAATTCATTTATGTAAATTATTAATATATAAATCAAAATGGTGGAAATTATTAATAGTATGAATATTAGTGAAAAATATAGTTATTTATAAAATAAATATGTAAAGGAAATTTTCACCCCCCCCCCCCCCCCAAAAAAAAAATTCTGGGCACGGGCCTGCATATATATATATATATATATATATATACTAGCTGACCCGGCGAACTTTCTTACCGCCTTAGAAAGTAAATTTTGTGTTAACTTATTAGCTGAATTAAATTCAGTTTTTTATTAAGAAAAAATTAATACTGAAAATGAATTAAGTTCAATAAATGTGCAAAAACCAAAAAGACAAATATTTTGAAATGAATGTAATTTACGCGGCAGCAAGGCATTATTAACTCTAATAACAATAATCAGTATAAATTTATATTAAAAATTTAATGTACTTTGGAAACATGTTTTTTCGGGCTATATCATCAGCTAACAACACAGAGCACACACTCAATTTATATACTTTTTAATAAAGTGTGTACTCCTCTATGCAGTTAGCTGATGAGATGGGCTATACACGAAAAAACAACGTGTTTCTAATGATCTCTAATTTCTTAAAGTAAATTTATACCGATTTTTAAGATTCCGTACACACTATAAACGACGGAATCCCAATAAGATAGTTCAGGAACGACAAAAAATATTTATTTCTGTTATAGTTCAGAAACGGTTCGACTTATCGCAATTGGATCATAAATTGCAATTAAACTTCTATCTGTGACAATTTACAACTTTAAACTGAGCGATTACCCTGGGCGGTAAAAAAACCTCTAGAATACATAATATGGAATTCAGAACGAATACCCTTAAAAAATTCGTAATTCGTCACCAGATAACTCTTTAAAAGCGAAATTTCAAATATAAAACAAAACACAGGATCCCTTTATGGAAATTCAAAAATTACGGTTAAAAAATTATTTAAACCCCCCTTTTGGACCAAAAACGGCAAAAAAAAATGAATTTTCTTCATAAATTCGTAAAAACATTTTGTAATGGACCGAATTGTGAATCTAAACCATTCTCGAATCTACTTGAACACACACAAAAAATTTCATTAAAATCTGTCCAGCCGTTTAGGAGGAGTTCAGTCATATACACACGCACAGAAGAAATATATATATTAAGATATATATATATATATATATATGTATATATATAAATGGGCTATATGAAATATTAAAACACTACGAGTTATTTGCTTTTGCAGACAACATAACCATAATGACTACGCGCAAAGATATTACGGTAGTAGAAACACAGGTGCAAAGGACTTAAGTAAATAGACACATGAAAACGATTTACGAATGAACATAACAAAAACCAAAATAACGCTACTTAAAACGAAAGAAAGTTCAGAGTTGAAAATTATAATACATTCAAATGAGAATGCTCACATTATATGGATGGGAAGAGAAGAGGTAAAAGAATAAATTGTGAAATTATCGAAACGGTGCAAATTTATAAGTATTTAGGAGTTATAGTAGACGAACATTTAAGATGGGACAGGCATAAAGATTAACTAGCAATAAAAAGTAATAATACCATCGCTATATACATATTGAGAAAATGTGTAAGTAGTAAGACATTCGCACGGATAGAATTACACCTAAAATACCGAATTGAAGCGTGAGAAATAGCCAGGAAAACTTGATACAAAATAAATTACAAATGAAATGCGTAAGATTCATAGCAAAAAAAGAGAATAGAAGTTCAGATGAGATATCAAAAGAAGGAAAAATGTATTAAATGTAAAAGGTTTGTACACTTAAGTATAAAAATCTGACAACATTTAAAAAAATATATACAGAAATAAAAAGATAGAAAAAAAAACCCAGAAATGATACAAAACTATTAAGGATGAAAAACAGACCTACGAGTATAAACTTCCGATTCTAAAAAATATGTATTGACGGAAATTTTGAATAAAATACCGGAAGAAGTGATAAATTAAAAAACGGAAACTGAAAGGAAAATTTTAAAAAATAAAGGAAAATAAATAAAATAAGAAAATGAAAAGAAAAAAAAAAAAGAGGAATATGTGCTGAATGAATGAGATACGGTTAATTCAAACACTCGTATAATGTAAAACCAGTAAAATTAGAAATAAGAAATCCATTGACAAGCTTAGGCTTGACCGGTCTAAATTTTGAGATTGTAATTACACTTATAAGAAATATACGATTTAAAAAAAAAAAAAAATTGATTTCCGTAGTTTTCCGAAACGTTTAAATGTAAACCTAGTTTAACGGGCTGCGATTTCCATCGAAAAAACGTTTAGTTGTAATCACCTTAAATTTTTCAAGTCTAATACACGAGGGTCGTTTTTTGTTTTTTTTTTAACGATTCAGTTATTCAAAAGCCCTTTTTCAAAACGCACGGTCCAAAATTACAAAATTTTTTTTTTTTTTTTTTTTTTTGAAATCGATAGTATGTTTTTAACGGGCTCTTTAATGATTTAAATTACTCGCTTTCTTTTTTGCTGTAAAATAAATAAATAAATTTATAATTTAATCCTAAATTAGAAGTAATTCGCCTTTTAATTACGTAAAATACAATCTCGTTTCGTTTTTTCGCCTTTTTTTTTTATGTATTCTAAAAACGGTTTTCTATTTATTTTAATCAAAAGGCGGGAAAGAAAATTCGCTATTTTACTTTTTCGGCGTTACCGAATGAACTTGCACTTTTCACCATTTGCGCAACATTCAGTTACTTTCGTCGTGCTCTCGGTCTGATTTTAGTCTGCTGCCTCGTCCACGTTTTGTTTTGTTTTAACAGCGCTCCCGAAATTGATTTTTTACCATCACTCGGGAGCGCGATTACTTTATTGAATAGGTTCACGAACGAATTTGGAAACAAGAGAGAAAAAGATCTATTACCTTTTTAAGGATGGCAAATTAAGCCGAAGACAGCGAAAACGGAAGACGAAAGGAAAATGGAAAATATAAGAAGCACCGATGTAAACAGAATGAAAGGATAATTGTTCGTGGAAAAAGGGGTATTCAAATAGAACGCGATTCACAAAGAAAGTGTTCACAGAAGAGGGCGACCACCGAAACGACAAAATGAAGTAAATGCAGATGAGAAGCGCTTAAACGAAAAATAGCTGCGATTATGGATTATTTTAGAAAGGGGCAGCAGCTTCTAGACTACTATGGACACAGGCGATCGAATAAAGATTTAATAGCGAATTAGAAAATGAAGAATGAAAAACTGAGTCGTTTAGGGAAAGAAGTTGCAGCTTAAAAATTTACCGCTAGTCTTTTAGATCGACTACTATGTGGCGGATGTTTATCAGCGCTAATGTTATTCTTAACGCGGATTGAGTCGCTACAACTGCGTCACGGGTTTAAGCTGTGTCGCAAACTATTTCATTAAAACCGGTCCAACGTTTAAATTGTTGCACTTGCCAATGGAGAAATTTTTTATGCGAAATATGGTGAAAAAAAAGTCACAAAAAGAGACCATCATGTCTATTGTTTAACGTTAAACGTTAAACGTTAAACGTTAAACAATATGAATTTAAAAAATGGCCTAATCTCGAAAAATTTAAAAGATATCCGAAACGATCTCAAATTTCACTTAAAACACCTTAACTTAACGAACGTTTTTACCTGCTTATCCGACCGGCAGCGAATTTCACCGAAGCCCTAGTTTTGACGTCGTGACATATTCTTTCCCGTCATAATTTGTTTTTTTTAAGTAGCGCTCCATCAATTCTGCCTCCTACTCCTTATCAGCTTACATTATAGTGACAACAGCGCCTATTCGTACATTCTGGATAGTGTTCATAGCGATATTCCGCGCACAATGCGGCTGCAGACTATACGTTTTTGATATACGACATTTACGATACGATGGAGAAAACTACGAAGTGATCAAAAAAAATTCACTTACGTAATGCGGATTAGTGGTGTTAAAAATTAAGTTTATCCCGTTTGTTTATTTAGCGAGACGTTTTAAGCATTTCTCGATTTCAAAAGTCCGGTTAAAAATCGCGCTGTCGACATTGGCCACGGTGACCGGTGTGTACAGCGTGCGAGCCATGTCGTAGCAGAAACGACAGACAACTCGGCCATGCTCTCTCGTATTCATTGTTAATTCTGTCGCCTATCGAAACCAAACTATCGTGTCGTTTGCGACGATACGAATTTCTCGTATAATTTATTTCGTTTAAAATTTCGTTTTCGTGAAAATAATAAATTAGGTAGCTTTCGACGCGAGCTTCGTTCCCGGCCGTTGTCGGTCGCGCCGAACAATTCCAAGTTAAGCATGTTGAGCGCGCCGTTCAGCTTTATGGAAATTGCGCTCGGCAGATATTCACGTGCCCGAGCATTCTTCAGCGGCTGTAAAATGTATTTATAAAGCCGGTACGTGCGCGTTTGTTTCATTCGCAGCATATTATCTCGATGACGACGTCGTCTCGCAGAAAAATTTCTGTCGGCCCAAGTCGTGCACGAAATTTCGTCCGAGTTCCGCATTCCGGCTTGTTGTTGTCCTTTAAGGTCGGTACGGTTCGCGCTTGTGCGTCTGGTATAGTCCCTTCGGAACAGCTTTCGCGTGTGCCTATCGCCCAAAATCGCTTTTATTATTACGAAAGTAGTAGGCGAAAGTTTATATTGTGGTTCACTTTAATGCGCTTATTCGCAGCGGACTAATGAAGCGTCGAATACGCCGAGAGACGACTCTTCCAAGAAATCGAAAACCGTCTCTGGAGGGCGCGAATTCACTTCAAAAATTAGTTTTCCGATTGCTGGGCAATTTGTTATAACGATTTTCCCGCGAACAAAATTCTTAATTACTTACCGTCGGCGATAAATGCGCAACCCTAATTAACCGCGTCAAAATTTGACGAGCGGTTTCGGCGTAGCGCAACCAGAGAAAACGAATAATTAAACGATAAAAAATAGTTGAAGAAGGAGTGTCATCGGAAATTCTGATAAAAATGAAAAAAATACAGACGAACAATAAGTGACAGCTAAAAGCGAAGTGAAAGAGAATATAGGGGGGGGGGATTCCTTTGGGGGGATTCCTTTGGGGGGAGCTAAAATATAGAGAATGTCAATATTACAAGCCACGATAGAAATAGAAAATCGATTTGGAAGATGCGTAATAATTTATCGAAAGCGCAGAAGGACAGATTGGACCGAGAGTCGAGCGAACCACCAACTGCGAAGGAGGCAGCAGAAGGAAGCGGCTAAATTGGTGAGCGAAGGACACGGAAATGAGAAGAGAAATGATCTAGCGAGGAAACAAAGAGAGGAAGGGACCGACAATGGGAAATTTATTAATAAATCGGCTAGGCGTAAGAATCGTTCTGCTCCTGGCTGGCACGAACCGAGGTCAATTTGAATGAATGCATATAAAACCGGCAAAAGTCGGTACGGACAGAGGCGCGTATCGATACGCGGTACGGGAATGTAGTCACAATAAAGTAAAAGCTTTTTTTGTTCGATATTTTCGGAAAATTTTTTGCGGACTTAGTTTTTTCAATCAAAAATCTGAATCGGTTCAGATTTAAGTTCTTCGGCGAAATTTCGGTTTCAGCTGTAACATCTGTACTAGATATTTAAAAGCTTTCGAATAATAGTTTCGGTTTTTAATAAATCGTACGCGATAAAAACTTTCTCCCCCCTTTAAGTTTTCTGTGTCGGTAAAGGATCGAATAAAAGCCTCCCTTAATAGCCGATGAATCGGGGAAAAAAGTCGATACCCGTAATCGACATTTAGAAATGTTACCCTGTTCCTCGGCTATCGATTTTTAATTAAACGTCTGCTTGACTACTCTCATCTTCTTCTACTACCCTTTTATATATCACTTTTTCATCATTTAAAAATTCCTCCTTTAACACATGCGGCTTAATCATCTTGTTAACTGCTCTTCGTATATCTCTACTCTTACGAAAAACTTCCATACTTTTCTTTCGACTTCCCTTTCCGTCTTTGCAGAGAGTATCTCCTACCAGAAATTGCTGAACAGCAATTTACTCACAACCGACACACGAGTCTAAAAGCCCTCACGATTTTAGCGCCTCTTTCTCCTCCCAGTTTTTAAACTGCCGCGCTACTGACCGCAATCTTCTGTTTAGTTTTGTTTCTCATAAATGCTTAACAATATCTAGAGCCCTAAAAGTGTTCTCTCAGCTATCCCCTTCTCTTTCCTACTTATGTGATAAATCTCCTTTCTAAGTATTCCATCCAAATCGGTTTTTTTTTTTTTTTTGTTTTGGCTTTCTGGTCACTGGAAAAACGAATTTTCTCTTGAACCGAAGCACAAAAAACGGTTCATTTTTATCAAAAAATTTTCAGCTCTTACTCTCCTTCTTTTTCGTGCTTGTCACTAGCGCTTACGGTGTCTCACAGTTACTCTAAGCATTTTTCTCCAATTCTGCTTCGTTCTATCTGTGGACTTTCACTGCTTATTCGTCCTTAGTTTTATAATTTTCCATTTCGTCATCACTCAATGATTTCCGCTATTTGGCGTGTCTACGTTACACTCTTTATGATCTTCCACTCTTGATACTCTTCCGCTATATCTCCTTACAGTTCGTTACACTCTCGTAAATGCCCCATTTACTTTATGAATGTTCTTTCCCCTTTTACCTATGCGTTTATTTTTTTATCCCGAATTGTTGAGCATGCGCCCGTATCCGATAATGCTTTTTTCATTTTACTCAGTTAACGAAGAAAAAAACAAAAATGATAATTAGAAATGCGAATTAGGGACTAAATTAAAAATAATACAGTTAAAACGATTATAAGAACAGAGATGATCACCGGTTTCGGTGCAAACTTCATTGTTCTGCACGCAGTTCTCCCCGATGGTATGCACCTTTTGGTGGTAAATATTTATGGCGAGTATTTTTGCATTAGCTGGAAAAAGCAAAACACCGTTTCGATCGATCCTGCATCGAAAGTTACAATTTAAAATTGCTGGAAAATCTTTTTTTTTTTTATAGTACAAATTTTGTTAAGCCGTATATTTACATCTGCGCGGGAAATACTGAACGCGCGCAACATTCACGAACACGACGCGCACTTCCGTTTCCCATTTACCGACGGCGCATGGAAACGCGTGTTGTTCGGCGCGTTCTCTGCGCACGTTACGTTTTCAATGTTCTAGTCGGCTTTAACAATGAGTTTTTAAGATGAGCGAACTTGAGAGAAATTATTATCTTAACATAAAAGTGTGAAAGTTGTTTCGTAATGTTTCGATTTCACGGCGAAAGATACTAATTTTCGTGTTAATATGGCGGAAAACGGCGGGAAAGCTAGCAACCGTATTTAGATATATTTTTATTTCAAATCACTTATTTCCTACGGAGAAAGCATCACCCTTCGAGGAAACCATTGAGAAATTATCATCAATCTAATTATCGAAAGCTCTCTAAGTTTGAAAAGATGGCAGGTAATTTTTTAAGTAACAACTATAAATTTAAAAGCGCTATTTTTAAAGTTGATAACGCTTGTTTTTATTTATGCCGGTGATACGCGGACGAAACTAAATATTTTCAAAGAATTATAACTAAACCGTATAAAACCATCAAGTGTATGACAGAAATTATAATAATAGTCTTTAGTTATAAAATACAAAAACGTGTTTACATATTTTTCATTGAAAATAAAATCAATATTAATCACTACGTAACACATGTAGGTAACCCCACCTGGTATAAAACGAATTTTTTTTTTCTTTTTTTTTTTATTTTTGGGGTACGTCAACAGTGGAACTTATCCAACGCAGAGAGAGTTGTACATTATATAAGGAAAAGATTATAAATTGAAGAGATAAAGAAGGCTAACAAAGGATCTATATTGAGAGGGATTATTTTACACACGTTGTATTTTTACTCGTAAATTCAAATAATTGCATTCGATTTTTTTAACGTGCATGTCTGTTAGTAAATGAATATTTTAAATTTAAAACAATAATTATACTCTGTGACCATATTGCCGTACTCTTGAATCCACCCCTTCCGGGGGGGGGAGCTACGTTATTGCATCCAATCATGGTATTTTTAAAGTACATGGTATTTTCATACGATTAAAATTGTAAAACTATACGATATACAATTTCAAAAGTGTCGTTGTAATATTTATTCGCAAATCTATTCTTCGGATTTAGTACATCTGAAGAAATTACATATTGTAAAAATAATATTTGTACAACCACATAATTATATATATATATATATATATATATATATATATATATATATATATATATATAATATAAATATTTAGAATTAATTTTATGTTAATAGGCTTATAAATTAATGAAAGTATTGTAAAAAGAGATATTACGGAAACCGAAAATTCAGTTGAATGGTTGTTCCTGCATTAACCATTACAGTAGCTGTATTAAATGAAATTAATAAACCACCCTATCCGTAGCTTCTTAGGTAATCCAGAGGATGGGATAACCAGCGGAAAAATTAGTAAATAAACAGAATTTTTTTAAAATAACAATGACATGGAGAAAAAGGAATTCAAAAGATCAGAAAAATTAACAGAAATAAAAGAAATTACTTTCATATAGCAAACTTTTAAATACTAAAATGTTTTTTTTGAACAGTTATCCATTATCTGTCTCTTTCTCTTTTTCTTTCTCGTTTTTTGGATATATATATATATATATATATATGTATATATAAACTCGGCGATTTTCGCAAGGGGCTATGTCCCTTGACCCCTTTCTTGCTAACATTTCTGTCTCTTTCTCTTCTATACCTTGTATAAAATTATCAAAATTTACAAAAGTAATTTTTAGGCCGGCCCCCATTAGATTTTATAACGAAAAAAAGGCTCCAATTTTATGTAATAAAAAAATAATACAACCAATTATTTATACCATAAAATTGTGTTAGCAGTTTATTGAAGTAAATAGAATAGAACATACATTAATAACACAATGATATAATTTTTAAAAAACATAAAAAACATAAAAACACCGACTAGTTTCGGATACTACAATCCATCTTCATGGTGTGTATGATGGATTGTAGTATTCGAAACTAGTCGATGTTTTTATGTTTTTTATGTTTTTTAAATTATATCATTGTGTTATTAGTGTGTGCTCTATTCTACTTATAGCAATATAGTCTTTACATGCTTTAATTTATGGTGAGACTTCTTATTCATCAATCCGCACAGTAATAACATGTGTGTATTCATTACGTTTCCAAAAACGTTAATTGTAGAACCGAAAATGGGACAACTAACTAACTGTAAAAGTAATGTAAAGTGAATTACATACCCTTGTTGCGACATTTTTTCTAATAGGGACCGGCCTAAGAATTACGTTGTAATTAATATTCGTCAAAAAACGTGAAAAAATGTGGTCCCTTTGGATAATTTTTTTTTTTCTTATTATTTTTCATTAGTATAACAGAAGCGGTTGACTTAAAATGATATCAATTTGCAAAATTACTATGTAAATGTAACTTTGCTACCAACATCCAAAAAAAAAAAGGAAGAGGTTACACGTTCGTCCCGTTTTTGTTTTTTCACGTTTGTTCGCGTAGAATTTATATTCATATGGACCGATTTAGAATTACGATGAAATTTTGATAATTTTATACAAAGTATAGAAGAGAATGAGACATAAATGTAAGGAAGAGGGGTCAAGGAGCACAGCCCCTTGCGAAGCCAAAATGGCCGAATTATATATATATATATGTGTGTGCGTATGTATTTGTATTTCTATATGTACGTATATATACACAAACACATATTATATGTATGTATTATACGGAGAGCTGTAAAAAATATTCTGGGAATAGTGGCTTTGTCAAAGTGGTGAAAGTGCGCTTTAACCAAACGAAATGTTTACTATCTACTTAATATAAATAAAATTTGTGAATTACAACGAGTTAACAAAGAAACATCGAAACTCAGAGAAAGAATGTTTTCGTTTTCCTTCTGAAAATTTGCCCTGTGCATATCATAGACAATGGAACCGAACGAAGAAGGCGCCACGGTGAATTTACAACTAATAAAAGAATATCAGCGAAAGTCGCCTGCGGAGTCATCATGTTTATCATTTTGCTATCGAAAGTAGAGCAACGATTAATTTTTATCGGTTTTTAAATTGCCGCTGGAGAAAGTTAATGATTTTTTCGAAGGACTTCATTATTGCTGCGAACTGTCAATTTATCGGTTTTTCTTCAAAGCCGGGCCCCGTCACGAAATTGCATCTTGACGTACTGTAAATGTATTCGGCGAATGTAGAGCCGTCGACGAGCGGAATAATTATGCAAATGAACAAAGCGGCCCTATGTGATGATAAACAGTGCTGTCTGAGCAGAGGCTGGCCTAAACGAAATTTGATTAATACTTTAAAGTTCTCGAATAGTGTTCGAATAAACGGACAAGTCTTTGCGCAGCGGCCAGTTATATTATGCTCCAAACGGCATATTAATTGTAAATGCGGCGCATCAGCTCCCGAATAGCTAACTGCGGTTGGCCCGTCATTGAGAATATAAATTAAATTTTCTAGCCAGCGACGATGGCCACTAAATAACCACTTCGTTCGACCGACCGCTCTATCGGACCCTAGAATATTTTGCAAGTTATTTCCTGAACTTGCTGCAGAACAATTTCCAATAGAATTTCGCAATCCAAGTTTCTCGTGCGCAAATGGAATTCGCGGAAAATGTTATTTCCCTGACTGTTTTCCGAATGTTAATAGTAGCCTACGGTTGCGCGTAATTTCTTGATCGCTCATTGTTTCTTGTATTTTAAAAGTTTATCAAATTAATAATTCATATAGACACATAAATACATACGTATAAAAGTGCTCTGTTCGTATACGTATATAATATGTACATTCGCTCACCAAACCTCACACTTCCGATTGTCATTATTTTTTCGTTTCTCGGATTAAACCACTACTAATCGACTCTTGCACATTATTTATTGTATTTATTTATATAAAAGGGAGAAAACATAATGTGAATGGTGTCGCGCCTACTCAAAATTAAAAAAATTTCTCTCCATATTCGTTAGGAAATAGCCGAAAGTAAATTAAAGTTGCGAACGCAAATATCTGACAAAAATGTATTAATTAATAATAAAAGAGTATCCGAAATTCATTTTCTCCGGCTGTTGAGTAAAACACTAAAATAGCAAAAATTTCACAACTTTTTGTACAATATTTATATATACGAAGGAGTAGAGCGGATGACCTGCACTCAACTTATGAGACCAGCGCTCCAATTTAGATTTTAATCAATCTCTATGTCGTAAAGAAAAATGGGTTTAATAATAATAATAATAATAATAATAATAATAATAATAACAATAATAATAATAATGATTAGAGAACATGGAAAACTTCAAAGCGAATTTCAGTGTTAGCAAAAACTTTATCGAAATAAACTGCGCAATCTTTTTAACGCAGTGTCTACACATATTCGACTAGTATTGTTTCAAATAAACGCACCACTAATTAGTATTAGTAAAAAGCTAAAATCATAAATTTCACATAACCGGAAGAAGCGATTGCTCAAATGGACGCGTTGTTCATGTTTAAAATTATCTGCCGCTATAGACGACGATTGTTGACTGGTTTTTGCTTGTAACGAATGCAGACATTACGGTCGATCCGTTGACGGTTGTAGAGTAGCATTTCGAGGTCTGCACGTTAAGCGTATTAGTGTTATGCAGCGAATTCTGCAAGTTAATGGCGTGTAAACCGGCAATTTCCAGCCATTAATTGTAAGATGAAAGCTGTTCGAGCTTTCGCATTCGTTGCGACACCTGCTAAGAATACCGCGTGTAATTATCAAGGAGAGCCGAGTGGTCAGCGTGTTGACCCGAAATCTGAAAAGTTTTCTGTTTGCAACATTCCGCTGTAGAATGATGGACATTTAAATACAATGTTATTGTTATTAAACCGCTGCTGGCCAATGCAACCAGATGATTTTACCTGCGCGAACAACAACCTATACGAAAATTACACCAACGCGCGCCATTAATTATGACCTCGTAAAGTTCACCGAAAATTCTACCTCAATCCTGTCAGAATTCGCTAAGCTCGCTGCGCAATTCTAATGACAAATCAACCCCGTGTTCGTCGCTCAGCGCAAACATAGTGTGCCTAAACAAGCCGTTCGTACTTTTAATCTGAATAGAATCAGCGAGAAAGATGTGCACCTTTTTACGTGGGCACAAACATACTGCGCAGTTTACAAAATTAGCACTGCTACCTCGCTAGATATTATTTTCACTTAGCTGAGAAAGCGATGAAAACGTAAAATTTGGGCATTATAAATAATCAACTAAAGTGGTTTAAGAATTACATAAAATGTAGGAAAAGTATATAGTAAAAATCGCAGGAAATCAAAGTAATGAAAAAATCAATTCAGTACGGAGTAGGTCAGAGCACCGTATTGGCCCCCATTCTATTCTTAATTTACACTAACCCGCTACATAGGCATATTAAAAATGCAAATGTGTTTGCCGACGAAATTGGGTTATTAATGAAGCATAAAAATTTAGAGATGGCGGAAAGATTACATTACAAGAGGATATAGATAATTTTAGTAAATGGGAACATGATAGTTATGTATAAATATATAAATCTAAATTACTGCACATTCTCGGAACAGTACTAAACATATGATGCACGATCCGTGAATTGCCCTCCGTAATAATGATTGCATTCATGAACTTCATATAAATAACAATACTCATTTTCGTTTTTGTCCACCACTTGAAAATGTAAAAAATTTTAAATAATCCTTGAACTGGAAAAAACACATTCGAAGTTTAAATTCGAAAATAAGACAGTCAATTCCAGCTTTATACATATAAAATAGAACAGGTTCTAGCATATCGCACATCACGTATATACTCTATAATTCGATAATAATGTCTAGAATTTTATATGGAATTCAGATATATTATGTGAGGCTAAAATAAGCAAAATACAGAAGAGCTGTTTGAAACACTTATACTATATCCTACTGGAAATAAATCGACTTTAGATCAATTATGTGTGGAAGAAAAACAACGAAATGTCCTTCCCAAGATGTGTACTATTTCTATTATAGATTACTAGAATTTAATGTGTCAATAATATAAAATTACCATCTAGGCGAAAATTAACGAGAAACCAAAGTAATATATATGACATCTATCCCCGGCAGGGCGTAAATCTACGAATAGATAACACCGTTGATTCAGTTTTAATTAAACTAATTAGGGATGCTGCCAAGGCCACCCCGGAGGCTACTTCATCCCTAACTGTCTGCTCCTTTGAAGCCTGCGAAAAGGAAAAAAACTTGGTTGTAGAAAATCTACGAATTGATAATACTAATGATTCAGTTCTAATTAAACTAATAGGTACAATCGCTGATCATATACTAAAGGGAAAAAAACTTGGTGTGTGGAAAAAAAGGAAGTAGGTAAATGACTGAATTTAAGTGTGAAGAGTAAAACTCAAAATACGTTTTGAATCATTCTGTTTTATAATTTTCTTTTATTGTTCTCTTTCTATTTATTTACTCTCGTCCTTCTTTGTTTTGTTTTATTTATTTTTATTTGTTTTCTTTCTTTTCTTTTTATTTGAAGGTATTTCGCTGCCCTCATGTATATGCAGATGAGTATTTACGTCGTGTGCATGTACATACGTGTACTATGTTGTTATAATTTATATAATCTTAACTAATATTATAGTATGTATAGGATAAGCAAGAATAGTTGTAATTTTGTATACTTAGAATAAACGTTAATAAGAATGTCGGGCACTCACACAACGGGCAAAATTAACCATGTGAGACCAATAACTTGTTTTATAAAAAAAAAAACATAACAAACAATGTACACAATATTAAATATAATTTGCTTGGCCTTGGCCTTCCGACCCCTTACTGTGCCCGCTACATTCTTGCTCTTCCTTCTCCTTCTGTTGTTCTTGTATTGGCTACCTTCATTTCCACTGTTTCTAATCGCTTCCTGATATAACTTTCAAATCCGTACGTTTCATTATTTGTTAGTCCTTTGTGTTGGGTAAATGTCCTATGTTGACGCGCCCAAGGAAAGAAAAAAAAAAAATATTAAATATCGTAGGAAATTTTAACCTCGGAATAAACTTCTAATTCGGGGAAATTGAATTTTTTTTTAAAAAATGCACCATAGTACAAATTATTTTTAGGGATTTTGTAAACTTTGCAGAAAACCTTAATTCTCATCATTGTAAATGAAAATAAAAGAAAAAAGAAATAATTCAAAAATCCTTTTTAAAAAAAAAAAAACGTTCATTTCACTTGGAAGAAATTTTTTCAAATGTATCCCATAACCCTATATCAATATAAACATTGCCGGATTAGAAAATCCGAACGCAAAACTTTTACTCGGTTTTTTCGGCCTTACTTTTGCAAAGAAACAGCACAGTCGACTGCTCGTCTCCTATCTCAGTACGCTACCGCGGTTAAAAGTAACCAATAAATGTCTGTACATTTTTAACATTAAGTCGATGTGAATAACAACATTTTTACCGAACTTACAAAATTACGTTTCCTAATGTCGGTCGATATTTTAGTTCTTTTTTTTTTCCGCACGGTTGAACTGATCATTACAACGCGCTTCTAAATACATACAAAAGTTCTATAGCAATAGCCAGAGGAATTAATGTTTTGTATGTAAACATTTTTTACATTCATACTGACACCATTCACAATTGTGCTCTGCCACTATATAGATGTCATCACGCATAAAGTGTTACATTAATATCGTACGAAAAAATTTATTACAAATATATGTCGTTGATTTTTAGCTAACCTGCTCGCTTAATTATATTGCTTACCTACAGTCACAATGTGGCAGTGACGGCGATGGCAGTAATGAAAATGAATTAATTAAATTAAATGAAAATGTAATATTTAAAAATAAATTTTAAGGTTTTTTTCTACGAATAATTATTACATCGTCTGTTTCGACACGAGTAGATCACTGCTGAAACTATGTAAAATGTTAAAAACAAAACAAAAAATATGTCCCCTTTCTTGTTACCCCATGTACAGTCTGTTGCGAAAAGGGCTTGGACTAAATTGACTTCCAGCTGCCGCCGAGAAGTTATTTTTTTAGAAATAAAACGTGTGCCTCCCCACTTGCGTATTTAACATCAAAAAGTAACAAATTTTTATTTAAAACATTTCTTTTGGCATCGTCATTTAATAGATTATAAAAAAAAAAAAAAAAAAATCGAGATTAGACAGGACGTTAATCCTATTTTTTACAATTTCTAAATGAATGTAAATCTAAAACTTATTCAAACGAATAGCGCAAAATACTTAAATAAACCGATTACATTTAATGTAAAAAAGAGAAAAATCATCAATATCCACATCATGTTCGAACTGAGTTCTCTGATACAATGGCTCACAGGTGTACGCCACATTTTTCAGACCTCTACAAGCAACAATTTAGAACACTTAAATCCGGTGAACAATAATCACTGGAGCCATTTTAACCGATCCACCTCCTAGCAAAAGTTCTATTCAATTTCGATCGAACCAGTCTCAATGTATGATTCGAATAACCGCTTAGCAAAACTGAAACTGTTAACAGAAGACCGACTATCCCAGTCCAATAACAGAGACCACATTCCATAATTGCCGATGAGATTATTCCACTTCTTAGAAAAACAAAAACATATTTCTGATGACGGTAAGTGTAAGCTTTTTGAAACGTTAAAGTTTTAAGATTAATTTTTTAAACATAGTGTCTACACCGTCAATCGTGTTTTCCTTCTTTTCTTTTTTTTTTGAGCTCATCAACCAAGGACCTTTACCCAGAAACAAAATATAAAGGAAAGAAGTCGGTTATATTTTGATCCGATCAGAAATTTTATCTAAAAAGGAACAAATAGCAGGAATAATTAGTGGGGAAGGAAAGGACAGGATATAGGAAGCACAATAAGGAATAGGAAGTGCAAGCTTCAGCAAAGAAGAATATAAGGCAGAACGCTCCACGCTTTTCCTAATTATATCCAGCGTGTAAATTTTAAATCTTTAATGGTTCACTTCTTGCAACCGGATTATTCGATTTTGGGCGAATAACAGAAATTCTAATTTTTAAAGACGCATTCGTCGTCCGAGAACAGAATCTCTGCACACTCGACCCCGACACACACGATATAACGAAACAAGTCGTATTTCGTGTGCATGAATCTCATTGTGCGGTCCTTATACAGTTCGAATAACCGCAGATACCGGAAAGCGAAATTATTTTTATAAAGCAAAAATAGCCAAAACAGTGGCATAATATTTTGGAATATTCTATCAGCTGACTTCCGTAACCGTCATTTTTCATTAGAGAATTTACATTATGGAGTAGCTAGAGAAACCCGGAAAAAGTGCCGAATTTGAAATCTTAAGACTAAGCTACCATGAAAGAACCAGTTTCGAGCGCGTTCAAAATGCACGCTGAATATTATTCTACACCGCAGAACGTATTGCGCAAGGTGTGCTATTAATTAATTTCCTACGTCCACCTTCGGATATCGCAAATGACCAATCATGTGCATAACCATTTAATCCTTGTCTTCTTCCGATGGACCAGCATTGTTCCTTTTTGCTTCTACTTTTCCTCGTCTATGATAATTTTCTCCCAGTCATCCCGGCCTGTGATACGGCTGACGAATTTTAAACTGCATTCCTTCAATAAATTTGAATCCTTACTCTATCCGTGAAATATTACAAGAAGAGAGAGAGATGAAAAACACCCACAATAAAAATACGAAAAAAGGACAGCTTAAAAAACGCTTTTTTTCTCATTTAACAAGCAACATTGAAAGAATTAAAATTTGTTAACCGGTACTTTTTATGTATTTATATAAACTACCATCGCTGCGAAATTTATTTCTGTATAACGATGCAACTCATTGTTTTTATTCGTTTTTTTTTTGGTTGTTTTTTTGGGGGGTTTTCTTTTTTTGTTTTTGTTTTTTTTTGCATCTGATTTGACAGCAACAACACATTTTAAGTTTAATCATTTATAAAATTACGTGTCCTTCGGCAGCACCGAAAAATAATTAAACCATCCGAAAAAATGATAAAAATTCTTTTTGTATTTCTGCGATATTAATTTTTTGGTATCTTCCTTGTAGAAATAATAATCACCGGCAGCGCAGAAAAAATAGTAATAAATAAAACGCGGCCGAAATAAAAAATCCGGCCGGGAGAGCGGCGGGTGGGGGGATAAGGATGAAGATGGAAAAAACAAGGAAAAAGGCTTAATATTAATAATAAAAGTCGTTCTTCTTTTAATAAAAGTACGTCGTCGCGGGGAGAAAGAGAGGCAAGGGAAAACGTTAATAATGACGTTTTATGAAAGGAACCGGGCTCCGGATAAATGCTATATTCGTGATTTCAATTCTTTAGTTCGTAATTTTCTTTTCTGTCCAGCACCTGACCGGGCAACGGCAAATAAATACGCGCCAACACATTATTGTCGGCCCCGTTTCGAGCCGACTTTGAATTCGAAAAGGGCCCCATACTACTGCTGTATATTTTTAAATATGTCCGCGATGTGAATTAAAATTTTTTAATTATTTAAAAGAATTCTCGGAAAAACGGCCTTTCCAAAGGAAACGCGTAATAAAAGCTTTTCTACGTAAAAACTATCCCTTTACGTTTCTGCTGGAAATTTTCATTTCGGCAAGTTTCTCACAAAAGCAACTCCGACTTGTTTCCCGTAAAAAGAAAAACCGACCTGTTCCGGCGCGGCTGCACCAATTACTTCGTGCGGACATTTCGCTGAATTTCAAGTGTTGCCGATCCGCCGTTCGAATGAAAGGCGCTACGAGCGTCGCACAAACAAATTTGCACGCTACCACCGGCCGCTCTGAGAAATCCAGCCGCAATTTGTCGATGACCGCCACCCTATCATATAACGTAAATAATCACGTTAAACCCCTTTAACGATTGTGTAGATCCAGCGACCGAGCAGACGGGATTCCGAATTCGACTTATAAGTAGAACTTCGTTTTAACAAAAAACGAAATATTTTACGACTCCGGTTCGTCGTAAATTTTTGACATAAATAAGACAAAATTCGATTGTATCTCCTATTATTCCGATTTGGAAAAAAAAAAATCGAAAACAAAGTACAGCTATTTGGCCAGCTTCGATTTTTAAATATTTCCGTAGCCAATATTTTGTTCTTAAAATTAACACCATTATTGAAAATCATTTTGCGGATTTCCGTTTGAAAATTGTACTACTATTTCGCTCTAACCCTATTAAATATCGTGAACAGTATAATGCTGTATCATTAAAAAAAAAAACCGATATGTTATTGAAAAATAACCGGAAGAAAGGGAAATTTCAGGAGTAGTTTCCTGATCGTTAAAGTAAAGTAAGTCCCATATATCCTTGATAGAGTATCATGGATTGTTTAAGCTTTTCATTAATGTACTTAAGGTTCTAACGGATCTAAAGAGAATACTGGGGCCAGAGTTCCTTTCTACTTTTGGATTATCCGTCTTGGTCTTCCCAGATTTCTCTGGTATAACCGATATTCAATTTCAGATTAGGTATATACCTGGGAGCGACCTCGACAAGTCTCGATAACCTATGATACCTCTGGTTTGGTAGCCAAGCGCCTTGTTAATAATCACAAATGAAGTGTTTTTAACACGAAAGGAAATCAAAGTCGGAAAACGGGTGAGTCGAAACAGAACCATTATCTGATACGGTCATCGAGTCGCCAGCGACAGATCTAGCGCGAATAATATCGGCTGCCCGTCGAAAATAAACATAAACATTTTGAGTATACGATTTTTCAGAACAGCAGAGTAAAACAGGGACACCGATCGCGATCATTCTAGCAAAAATTATATAAAGTTGTATTTAGGAATTTATGCGCGATAACTTTTCCATTTCTACTGACCGTCATAATGTACATATTGACACACTAAACACCTACACAAAAGTACAAAATTATACTTATTTATCGGTAAAAAAAACACCTTTGTTGACTGTTAAAAAGTAAGTCTTAAAATCGTAGACAAGGCATTATCGGGGCTTGCGAATAATTTGCTCGGAATAGGTGTTTAGTTTACTTAAAAACTAATTGAATTTTTTCGAAGAAAATTAATAAAAATTCCGAACAACTCAGCCTCTATATATTCAGTTGATTAGACGTTATAGATTATGGTTGGATTACAGAAATGTTTGCAATCCTTTGGTGTTTTTAGTGACGAAACAATCCTACCCGCTCGCCGTCGTATGCTATTTCGAATGCTTTTCATTTACTGAATATTTTATTCTAAATATATTCAGCCATTCAGAATTACTTGTAAAATTAATTCTTCATTTTCCTAAAAGTCACATCACTCTTCAGCGGTAATAGTTTCGATAAATTGAAACGGGTCAACTTTTTTAAATTAAAATTATTAAAAATTAAATCCCACAAAACTACAACATCGTTTGATGAATAAAATTATCTTCGCAATTATGATATACCCATTATTATTATTTATTATTATTATCTTCAAACAACAACCGACAAGAATATTTTTTTAAATATTAACCCACCTGTAATCTTAATGATTTAAATACTTCCTTCGTCAATTTACCGCGATAAATATTATCTGGATTCGTTATCAGTGATAAAAGTCGTGTTCTATTGTGTTCGGATTTTATCTCCACCAGAGCGGTGAGTTCGTTCCATTTATTACTCGTAACTCTTGTTGCGAGATTTTCGACTTATTTTCGTTCGCTCGTAATTTCAGATTCGTGTGTATTCTTCCGTCTCTTTTTTTTTTTTTTCCTCGCGTGTTTATTTTATTTACTTTCAATTGTTCCTTTTCGATCACCTTTTCGCTTGAGCGCAAATGAGCGTTTCCAAAGGGGGCCGCTCAGCGGCCTCCCCCAATAAACTTTCAAACAATCATTTATCGCTTAACGTAATGGATATAGATCCTTCAACTAAGCGAAAGCCCTCTAGTCCTTTAACCCCTCCTCCGTCTTCATCTACTAAGGAATTACGCCTGACACAACCGGATACTCCTATCTCCGATATTCCTTTAACTAATAATAACAACACATCCAGTACCACTAACCAAAATAGTAACAATACTAGTATCACTAATAATACCGCTAGCAACTGCAGTAATGATAATAACAATTTCAATAAAAATAATAACAGCATTAACAATAATAATTCCAACACTGAAACCACCACTGAGGCCATCTTCCCTTCCAACCATCCCGGTCCTTTCACAGTTTTTGTCGAAAATTGTACCTCCGACGAGAATATTGGCAACCTTCACCCGCTAGCTTTGGCTAAGCTCATTAGCAAAGTCTCCACTTCTTTTACTGACATCAAATCCCAAGGTAGGGGACGCATTTCGGTCTTCTTCCCCAATGCTTCTTCCGCTAACTCCTTTCTCAACAACTCCTCTTATTTCACCGCCAACAAAATCAAGGCCTTTATTCCTCTTAATACCTTATATAGAATCGGTGTTATTACCGGAGTTCATCCCTCCTTTTCTGTCGAAGATATCAAAGAAGGGCTTGAATTTCCAAACTCTGTTATCTCTATTCGACGCATTTTCCGTTCCTCCGAGGGTTCCAAAGTACCCACCAAAAGTGTCGAGTTAAAATTCCACAAATCTTCCCTTCCCGAATATATTTCCATCTTCAAACTTCGCTTCCCGGTCTCTCCAAGTATTCGCTCTCCCACGCAATGTGCAAAATGTTTTCTTTTTGGGCATATTGCACGACATTGCAGGAGTTCTCACTCGATCTGTTCCCATTGTTCTTCCCAGCACCTCTTCTCTGAATGTGATAGTCTCCAGGAGCCTCCTCTCTGTCGCAACTGCAAAGGTTGTCACAGTTCGTCCGATCGTCGCTGTCCTGAATGGCAAAGACAGAAGGACATCAAAAAAATCATGGCCTTTGAAAACATATCCTTCCATGAAGCCTTCAAATTAAAAGCTTCCAGCATAGTCTCTCAAGCGTTTTCCTATGCTAACCGAGCCGCCGCTTCTGTTCCCTCTCTAAGCACTTCTACCCTTCCACGCAAAGTAACGCCTCTTCCTAGCCCAAAGTCCCCTACTTTTCATAAATCTCCCAAGTCCAAGTCGCATCCCAAACCCCTTCCCCACTTTCCTCCTATCCCTTCTCTGTATTCCCCTGCGCCATCAGCCGGATGGGCTCTGAATAGAGTTGGATCCTCTTCCTTCAACTCGTCTCCAGCTGAAAGTCATCTCCCTCTTGTTCAAAATAGTGCTCCTATCCACCACATCGATACCTCTTCTAATATTTTTAATTTATCCACTGCCATCATCCAACTCCTTTCATCTTTCAACATAGCCGCCTCCCCTTCATTCGGGGACAACCTTTCATCTTTCCTAGCCAATAATGTTCAGTTCAACTAACTTTTCTTCTATTCTCCATTTTTTATATTTCCTACATCTTAGTCGTTCTTCCATCTCCTGCCACATCAGATCAATTGCAAAGTTGAAACCTACTTACATGAGAAACTCCACCACTGGGCTACGATACATTACTGCCGCAATAGGAAGCCTACAAACTTGCATTAAACCAAGTTCGTGCAGGCATTCCTCAGATTTAAAAATGATCCTTCCATCAAATCTTCTATACGCTACGTTCACTGTAGGAAGTCTACAAACTTGCATAAATCCAAGTTCGTGCAGACATTCTTCAGAACTATCACTGATGCTTCCAACAGTAAAAAGCTATTTTAATAAGAGGCCATGTCATATTTTGAATAGGCCTCCCTTCTGCTCCTCTACTTTGGAAGTGAACCTATGCGGCACTTCCTTTAAGGCATTTTACTCCCTCTTTGTATCCTACTTTACTGCTCTCGTCTTTCCTTTCCCTTTTGTCATTATCCTACTATGTCGCAGCTTCCGTCCTTAAACATTATACAATGGAATCAAGCTTTAGAGGGTCTACTTGACCGCTATAACATTCATGTCGCTTTGCTGTCTGAAACGTGGCTGAAATCATCCTCCTCCATCCATTTCAGAGGTTTTTCCATAGTTCGAGCTGATCGTGTGGACGGGTATGGTGGAGCTGCCATCCTAATCAGGAGCGACTTATCATACCAATCGCACACTATCCCTTTCCTTCCACCTCCCTATCCTAACTCCCCCAATATGATCCATATTTCTCTTCTAAATCTGTCCCTAAAGCCAATCCATATCGCTTGTGTCTACAACCCTCCCACCTCTAGTCTCTTCAATATTCCGCTTTCCTCATTCCTTACAACCCTATCAGAACCATACGTCATTGGTGGAGATTGGAACGCTCATTCTCCCCTTTGGGGCTGCACTCGTTACAACTCCAACGGCTCTGTGCTGGAAGACTTTATCCTGAATCATAACCTCTTCCTCCTCAACGATCATTCTCCCACCTACTTTAAAAACGCTTTCTCCTCAAGTTCAGTAGACCTCTCCTTTACCTCTCCCGATATAGCTCCTAAATGCTCCTGGAGAACACTTGATGGCACTTTTGGTAGTGACCATGTTCCCATTCTCCTATCCCTTAATGACGTCTCTCCTCCTACCCAATCCAAGCCTCTCCATTCCTCGCGATGGATTCTTTCCAAAACTGATTGGACCAAATTTCGTTCATTGATGGACGATTCTCTCCCTCATATCCTGGCGAATTCTGATCCTATAGCCCAATACAACTTGTTCACTCAATCCCTTCATTCGTCCCTTTCTTCATCCTCTCCGCTTGTTCCCAATAATCATCACCGAAAAGCGTCACTCTGGTGGAACGAAGAGTGTAAACAGGCTTTCAAACAAAGTACTGTTACATTCAAATCATTTCGTTCGCGGTCCTCAATGTCCAACTTTCTTGCTCACAAAGAAGCCAATGCGAGGGCTCGCTTTGTTCTTAAAGCGGCTAAGAGAAATTCTTGGAAACAATTTTGTTCCGCTTTTTCTAAAGACAGGCCCTTTTCGCAGATTTGGAAGATGGCTAAGGCTTTTACTTCTCCCCTTTCCAAGCGCCCGGTACATCCCTCTCCCGCACTGCAACATCTCCTTTCCTTTCTAGATTCTATCGCGCCCGCCTACGCTCCTTCCCTTGAGGAAATCTCGCTTCCTGTTCTTACACACAACTCAGAGTCTCACTTCTTATCTCTTCCTTTCCGTTATGATGAGCTACTATCTATCCTTAATAAATTCTCCAACTCCTCACCAGGTTTAGATGGTATATCGTTCCTTATACTTAAAAACCTCTCCACGCTTTCTTTGCATTTTCTTCTGAATATCTTCAACTCCTTCCTACTCTCCGGATCTACACCTAAATCCTGGAATGACTTTGTTATCATCCCTATACCTAAAAAAAATCAATCTACGTTCCGTCCTATTTCTTTAGCCTCCTGTCTTCGTAAACTGTTTGAAGGTATGGTGAACAATCGACTCGTCTGGTGGCTGGAACACAATGATCTAATTCCTTACAATATGTTTGGCTTTCGCCCGGGGTTGGGCCCGGTCGACTGCATCAGTCTTTTCCTATTAGACGTCTACAAAGCTTTCATAGAAAGAAAATTCACTGTTGCTACATTTGTTGACGTCTCCTCTGCGTTTGATAATGTCCACCTTCCTACTCTATGCGCCAAGCTTCTTGGGCTTAACGTTCCATCTAATTTCATCTTTCTGATCCTAAACTTGTTCCAAAATAGATCCCTCTTCCCCTCTACTCCCTCCCGTGTCATTTCCAGATGCATCCACCGGGGACTTCCTCAGGGATCATGTCTTAGCCCCACTCTTTTCAATATCTATCTCCTTAATATTGCTTCCCTCCCTACAATTTCCTTCTCTCCCCTTTTCGCAGACGATATCCTCATCTACTCCAGTTGTAATGATGTGGCCGCCGCCAACGAAGAGATCAATAACTCTTTATCTATCCTTAGTATCTCCCTCGCCTCAATTCACCTCTCTCTCTCCCCTTCTAAGTCCTCTTCTATGGTGTTCTTCCTCCGCCCATACAATCAAGCTTTGGTAAATATTATTTCATCTAACATTCCGATTCCGCTCGTCAGCTCTTTCTGCTATCTTGGTGTTATTCTCAACAGCCGACTCACTTTCTATGAACACATCAACTATCTCTACAATTCTTCCCTCAGAAGACTCAATCTCCTGAAAGCCCTTTCGCCATCCAAATGGGGTGGTGACCCTTCCATTCTCCTAATCCTTTACAAGGCTATAATTCGTTCCAGAATCGATTACTGCTCCTTCATCTATGGAAACTCCTCTAAATCTCTCCTCACCAAACTGGACAAAGTTCAAAACTGCTGCCTTCGGTTGTGCATTGGAGCGCTAAAATCTTCTCCCATTCCTGCTATCCTCTCTGAATCTGCTATGCAACCACTGTTTATCCGCAGATCGCAGCTTGGTTATAATTTTCTAATTAAACGGCTTTCTGTGTCCTCATCTAATCTTATCTCTTCCTATCTTAGTATTAAAAACCAATGGCGATTTGCTCCTCACAAAATCCCAATCCTTTCTCTCGTAGCAGCTCGAGTCTCCAATTTTTCGCCTTATGTCTTTTCTTATTCCAAGCTTTCTTACTTTTCCCATGACTTTTCCAGCATTTGGCAGACTATTAATCTCTTCTCTCTCCCTCTCCAAACCAGCTCTACCGCACATTCTTCAATCCAAGCCGAATTCCTCCACATGCTGGACACATCTTTCCCTTCTCATATAACATTCTTCACTGACGGTTCTAAAAACGAAAATGGGGTGGGCGGCGCGTTTACCTCCCTCTCACTTAATCACTCTGAGTCCTTCAAGCTCCCTTCCTTCTGTTCTATCTTCACAGCGGAGTCTATCGCCATTTTACGCACAGTCTCGTTCATTCCATCCATAAGAGAGATCAGTAAATGTCTGATTGTCTCCGATTCCAAAAGTGTTCTTCAAGCCATCTCTTCTCCTCCCTCTCATTCCTCCAATTCTATCATTCTTTTAATTCGTTTTCTTATATCCAATTTACTTTCATCCCGTTCCATTACTATTGACCTTTTGTGGGTTCCTAGTCACTCTGGCATCGAGGGCAACGAGTTAGCGGACTTTTTAGCCCGTTCGGCCACCCGCGATGGTCCTTTATTCTGCAAAATTCCTACCTCGGACATCCTCCTTCTTTCCTCAGCTAATCATTCCCGACTATGGTCGGACATCTATCCTTCCCTATTTTCTAATCCCGCCTCTCATTATCTTCAAATTCAACCGGTTCCCTCTTCCCAGCCGTGGTTTCAATCCTATTCTTATCAACGCTCCGCGATCATTTCCTTAATCAGACTGCGTATTAATCACTCACTTCTACCCTCTTCACGTTTTCGTTTTTCCCTGTCCCCTTCTCCCGATTGTCCCCTTCATAATTCCATCTCTCCTCTCATATGTGATGCAAACCACATCTTCTTTGAATGCCCTGCCCTTGATTCCGAGCGCTCTGTTTTGTACTCGAAAATCTTGGCACTGGGTCTTCCTGCTCCGTATAATTCTTCTTTTGTCCTTTCCTTTCCATCTCCAGATATAATCCCTGTACTCCAATCTTTCCTAAGCTCTATTTCTAATCGTATTTTTATTTAACCCCTTCCTTAATTTCTGTTGTTGTTGGGTCAATGCCGCTGGCGCGCCCAAAAAAAAAAAAAGAAAAAAAAAAACTAGTTTTAAGCTGACTACGAAAATACAAATCATTTTTTTCTCTCTCTCTCTCTCTCTCTCACTCTTTCTTCTGCTGTACCGACTTTAGAAGACAATAAACAGCGTCGGCGACTTCAATATTACAATGGCAAACTAGAAAATATAAAGTAGACCAATCTCTCCAATGATTGTTTTCTCGTTAAATTTAATCCTCCGGTTTTTGGCCCAAATTTGTATTTTATTGATACGGTTTCGAACGTAATTGCACATATCGGATTGATGTTCGAAGTCAATACATAATTTGCGAAGGCTGCCATTTTGATTTGATATCGGCAGATCAAACGCGTGAATAGAATATAGAACTGGCCCCACCCAGGCTACCTTGAAGAACAGAGGCTGGATTTTTTTTCCTCCGATTCTGTATACCATTGATTTTTATAACTATATGTCCGTTGGAAAAATTTACCGTAGGATATGTAAGCCGGAATGGCAAACTCGATCAAATGCTTCAGCTACATCTTCCTTCTTCCCCCAAACCGATAATATCGCATCAACCAGTTTATGGCACTATGGAATAACCGCATATTGTGGTTGGGATGATCTAGAATTATACCGTTACCTTCTAGCAACGGATAGATTCTCTGTAGAATTAACTTGTCTAGAATTTTTGCTGATCAGCTGAATAAACTAATAGACCTATTGAGCGATAATGAAATTTGGCGGCTTGTTAGGCTTCAAGACCAACTGATTTCAGCCACAACTTTTGCAATCGTAAAGTAGCGTTGAATATGTAGTAAAGAAGAAAATACGTTTTTTTTTTTTTTTTGATAAATGAAACAAGATTTCTCCAATTATTTCAAAGAAATTGAGCTAATTAAATCCAGATTACTTTTAAAACAATACACTTTATCGCAAATAATATTCGGTAATATACCTTCGAGACGAGCCAAATATAATTTCTGGCTATATAAAGCCTTCTTTTACTTTGTAGCACAATTATTACAAAATATATAGCACAGTTTTACTCTAAAGCAGTAATGTACACTAAATAGTTTGTTTTTTTTTCATGTTATAGTTGATACACATATTCGCACAAGTGTGACATAACCTATATATATATATATATATATATAAAACTCGTCCTTTCGGGCCTCGGAATGAGGCAAGCCCCCTTCACCCCCAGGTCTAGTTCTTCTATAATTCTTATAGAAGAGTAAACGTTTTCATTGGCTACGCCGTTCGACTGAAAAAAAACTTTCAGTTCCAATTTTCACCACCAGGGGATGCAGGAGCGCCAATATCGCATTAAAACCATTTTATCAATTTCCGTGACAGGACACTTTTCCTGATGAGTTTCAACTTTCACCGCCAGGGGATGTAGGAGCGCTAATATCGCATTAAAGTCTTATATATGGGACAGATTTCATGACAGGACACTTTTCCTGATGACCCCTGGCGTAAAAATGGCATAGCCATTAATATATATATACATTAACCGTGAACAATTTCTTTTTAAAAATATTTCCAATGGGTCCTAGGTCTCTTAAATATTAACTTAATAGATGTACGCGTATTTTTTTTTAAAGACCGCGATCCAGTTTGAAAACATTAATAATTGAAATATCTTCGCGAATTAATTATCGCTACATATTTTTAAAAAAACATTACAGATTACTGATACTCGACTTTAAAAGAGAAATAACTCAAATTTTCGAGTTTTCACGAATCAAAACTGGCAAAAAACCGCCCAAAAATTTCGTTTTGAATCGGAATTTTTTGTGCAAATGGTTCAAAAAGAAAAAGTCGCAAATGATGAAGAGCCAACGAATTACACATAATAGAACAGTCCCAAAAGAATTGGCTACACACATTGGAACCAACGTTCGAAAAGCTTCTGCACGCTAATTTTAAGTTGGAATGTCTTTCTAATTAGAGTCGACTTTTATTTTTCCTTTTGAAACTCTTTAATTATGCAGAATGAATTTATTCTCCGCTAACTGAATAACTTTGACGGCGATTTTACGGATGCGCACTGTATAATTTTCTCGGAAGAATCGTGTACTAGGAAACTCACAAGCTAGTGCTTCATTAAATCACGTGACACATAAGGCATTTATAAGTAACGACTGATGTCGAAGTATTTTAGGAAAAAAACTCAAGTTTTTGGTTAAATTCGAAATTAAATTAATTACATGTTCAACAATTTTCCAACTAATCGAAAACTCGCAGGCAATTCATCTGTCCGCTGTTCTGTAATCTAAAATAATATTAAAAATTAATCTTTCTGCTTGTTTTTGATTACCACTGGCAGAAAAAAAAAAACATGAAATCCAAAGTTTCATGAAACCCAGACATTTTATAAAAATAAATTCTTTATCATGATTTACTTAGCCACTTTACGGAACATAGAGAAATACGAGAACAAAAACATTTTAAATTCGCTCGAATATCTGAAAAACATGATCTAAAATCCTAATCATTTTTGAATTCAACAACCATTTTTTTTTTGAGCAGTCAAATCACACAACTGAATGTTTATTCTTTAAAATGAACGGTTTTGTCTGATTTTCTACTATTTCATGGTGTTCTTTTTTTTTTTTAATAATTACGAGTTTGTTTATAAATTCATCATGATTTATATATTTTTACTAGCTGTTACCCACGGCTTTATTAATAACCGTTTAAATCTGTCCACTTAGAAATTTAAAAAAAAAATTTTATCTGGAATTATATTTATGTAAAGATTCTTTCTCTATCTTGGGGGAAACATGTTTATCACCGTCCAACAAAAAATAGTCTTCACGATTCACTTTTAGCGGAAGATTATTAATCTTTCTATTACACCTGTCTGTCGTGATCTTTCAACCGCTCCACCTCGAGTATACAGCAAATTACAATAGTAGAGTAAAGATTTCAAATTTGAATACAAATAACATTCCTCCGATATAGCAAGTATTAAAAATTATGTTGCAGGATTTTTTATTTCTCTATACTTTTTTTGAACTCTCCGCGATGAATACAACAGCTAGGCTAGGAGCGCGACTTGTATGTTTAGATCATATTATGGAGGTCTGATGATTGATGATTTCAGTAATGCAAAAAGTAAAGTAACAAAACGCGGTGGACCTACATACTCCAGAAATTAATAAAATGTCATCTAGAGTTTATTATTTACCATAATGATAATTTTATTTAAACTAGTGTTCGCCCATTGGTCGAAATTTTACCATAATTATTATTAAAAATTTAAGGAGAACATATTTGAATTCGCATATTTCCAAAGTTGTTTTGTTTTTTCTACTCTGATACATTCGTTCATTATATATTTCAGAACGCACACTTTTATAGTATTAATCGAAATTACAGTATCAATAGAAATTATAGTACTAATCGAAATTATGCTACTAATTGAAATTATCCTTCTAATTGAAAGGGAACTAGAAGTATTAAGTGATAAAATCATGCATATTCTACCCGCCATATGTTCTTTTTGATGTATATATATATATGTGTGTGTGTGCGTGCGTGCGTGCGCGTATTTGTGTGAAAAAGAAATTTTTCATGTTTAACTTGAAAATTTGATTAAATTTCTTCCGTTTAGTGCTTTTTTTTTCTTTTTCAGTGTCATAAATTTTAGTCATTAAAACTGCTAAATTTTAATATCTTAACAACTCCTATACAGCTCTGAACTTAAAGTCTACCGATCCAACTATACTAAAGTATCTGGTTATTGCAAACTTTAATTTTACGTTAATAATAATTTCAATATATTTAAGTGCATCCGCCATTTGAAATCTACCTTATGCAGGAACTTTTTTATTGCAAAAGTTTACCATAAAGTATTATCTTCGGCTCGACGTTTTACGTTCCGTGCGCCATGCGTAACTCTGCCAGATCTGAAAAACGGACCATTTTTCGATCCACATCCTGTAACTAGCAGTTTTCAAACAGACTTTACTAAATCTCAGTGAAATACGGCAGTGTTATCGAATTCACCTTTTTTAGCAAAACAGCCGTTCAAGCAAAAAATCCAGTCGGACAAATAATGTTTTCCAGTGCAACGCTCTTAATCTGTTCCAATTCAAATGGGGACCTTTATTCGTAGGCCAACAACATGTGTGACCTTCACTCATTAACACCGTATTTGTTTTCTATGTTTGAGGAACGCGTCTATTATTCTCGCCACCTGATAGGGTGCTGTACTTGCGAAATCTCAAACAGAAATAAAATCTAGCTTCAGTTGTGCACACGTTTTTTTTTTTTTTTATTTTATTGGATTTTCAGAATTAGGTACGGTCGTCAAAATCGATCCTACTTTTTGCAGTATCGAAAAAAATTCGTTACGAAACAGAGAGTAGAGACGCTTTTACACATAAAGTTCTTCCGAAATGCGAGTTTTCACTTTCGCAACATGAGAATTAATATACTTCAGTTGTTTTGTTTAAAGATTAAAAGTTTTCTTTACAATCGTTTTCCAGCCTCGGCTACCGATAAAAATCTTACAAATCTGAGAATGCGAGCTAATTGTTTCGACAATGAAAACGTCGAAATCTATACAAAAGTGTAATTATTTTTTAACAGGTCAGGGGAGGGGCACCACCACCCTTCGGATTTTGCAGTAACATTTGAAGCCTAACAACATTTTCATAATTTTCAAATACCTAGTAATCAGAATAACTTCTGTTTCAAGCACTCCGCCTCGGGCTCCTCCCTAAATACTTTTTAGGGTACGGTTTTCGAGCGAGTTTTGCAAGTTCAACATCATAATAGTGCACTGCCAGCGGAATTTAGAAAGTTTGTAAAGTTTCGAAAACGGGAGAAAAATGGCTGATAATTGAACAGAAATGCGCGTAAAAAGTATCCCAACGCCGAAGAATTGAACTGTGCAGTTTTCGAAATTCTCCAAAATTTTGCCACAGAGGGCGCCGACAGTTCTCGTACTTGTACAGACTGGAAAAAAAAAAAGCTATGTAAAGTTAGCGTAAAAACAGAGAATGATAAATAATTAGGATGGCGGCGGCGCTCTTTTAAGTGAAAAACTGCGTCCTGCGCGTATATTGTAAAATATCCGCGGAGCGATGTTTGTCGAGCGTATCACGTATTCCGGTTGAAAGTGCGTCAATCAATCATCGCGCCGGGTGACGTTTCGAAACTCACTTTTTGGCGATGCTGTAGGAAATTTGTTACCGCTCGCTACATGGGGTGGGTGAGGGTGGCGGAATCAGTTTGCGCTACGTCATCGTTATTATCGTGACTTTTTTCGGGGACAGAAAGGAAAAAAATTCGGGCAAAAGAAAAGGGGAAAATTTCATCCGCGACATGTTCGGGCCAAAATAAATCAAAGCGACAGGTTGTGTTTTATGCCGGGATTGGAAATGTCCGTTATTGTTGCATAAGTAAATTCTGCAGCCCCGTGTCATAAATCATATTTAAAAAACAGACTCATCAACATTTTAACTAGCTCTACTTGTACGTCATCGTGCTTCGTCGATTTTTCCATATATTCGATTACGCACACGTGTATCTATATGTGTGTGTGTGTGTTTGTGTGTGTGCGCGCGCGCCCCAGGCAGGACCTCTATTCAGTGGAACAACGTATAAACGAGTGAATTTTATATCAGCGGATCAAGCCGTTCGAAAACTTTCCATACTTCACAGTGGCCAGTAGTCGTGCCAGACTTTCAATCTCGGTAATTCCGTCGTCAGTCGAACATCGAAAATGGGTGTGGTGGTTCTAAGGGTAAAAATTGCCTTTTCCTGTCTGCACGGTAACATGGTAAAGCCGCTGTCACTTCGACAGTGCCGTTCCGAGCATATATTTTATTAACGCGTGCCGCCCCGCAACTAGTTGAAAAGCGAGCTGAGGTTAAGTTTGAAAATTTAATTAATTTTTAATAAACTTATTCCGACTGAGCTTCAGATTGTATCGACCTCCGGTAACGGTCCGTCCGGTGCAGATTTCGATTTCGACCGGCAGTATAATTTCATCGCGATTACTACTTAAAATTTCTCTCAGTAAACCGGGCACTTTAACGTGGACTAGACATCGGAACAAAGAAGCACTTTCCAGTAAACCGGCATTGCGATAACGAACAGCCGAAATATGAAACCCGTTGCAGACTTAATTGGGCGGCAAAGAAACCAAGTAAAACGGTTGTTTTTTTTTTTTGTTTTTTGCTTTTTTTTTTGATGGCTGTCGAAATCCGGGAAAACGGAAAATATTTGCTACCCTGTACCGGGTAATCAGGGATAACTGTAACGTAGCTCGATGAGAAGGCGGTAAATTTGAAATTACGAAGAAGAAGAAGTGTGTCGAAGGAAAAATTGAGCAATAATCGCTTCTTCCGTAACATCATCATTAGAAGGCGCACGTGAGCATCTCGTCTCTTCCAGCCGACTGCTAACAAAGCAAAAAGAAACATTTTTCCTAATTGCAAAAATTCGCAAAATTTTTTTATTGTTTTTTTCCTTTTTTTTTTCGTTATCCGAATTTCGAGGTGGTATACCAGCAGAATTGATATCGCAATTTAAACACGTTCACGTTCGTCCAACAAAAAATATCGGTTCCATCGTTTCTTTTACTTACTTGTTTTCTTTTCTACACTTTTTTTCCGTAATCACGTTCTGGAAATGCTACTTTCCGACATATCTGCTAAAATTTAGCGGTAGGAAATTTTATAACGCCGACTCCACGAGATAGGACATTAATACACGAATCCACGAGAATGGTAAAGAAGCGGCCATGCCGAATCGTGATGCAAGCGCATCCCCTCCGTGTAAACAAGCAAGCAAGAGGGATGAAGCAATTTCGCTTATACCCTGCTAACTGATGCTTACCAAAATGTGTGTCCTCGCCGGCCGGGCATTTTGTAGAACAACTAACGACGGCCGTCCGAATAAAGCCGTCTTTAAACTAAGTGCCACTTTAACGTATATCGAGTTATCCAGAAACAGTGACAGAAGTCAAGTTATCTTGGCCACAAACTACGTGGAGAAAAATATTCCTTACTGCGTCTAATATTGCCGGATAAAATAGAAGGTCGGCGTAGAATTGGTCTCGTAAACCAACGCCATGGTGCCGCGGAAATATCTATAAACGGACAGGGGTATCTCAATGTTACCAGTTAAAATTCACGTAATGATAATCGCCAAAGCTCATGGAGTACAGCAGTGCAAGAACAAGTAGAAATTGTTTCAGTGCTACTGAAAGATCGGAGGTTTCATATTTCTCACTAAACGGCCAGCAAGAAAAGTTCCTAGAGACTACGAAAAATCGCAGTACCTCAATTCCAACATGTCTAAACATAAATGATCTCGACCAATGCCTGTGAATACTAGGCATTTCTTGTAGGCAAATGACTTGGCCGCAGTGATGACGAGACTTTTGAAGAAGCGCAAAAGGCACACTAAACCATGCCATCAGTGTGAACTTTTGATAGCTATTATAAGAAAAACTAACTGAATCCAAACCCGCAAAAAACACTATAACTTCCATCGGAAAAATCGCGCACGAATTAAGTGGGCAGACTCCGACCTGAGGTGCGCTCTGAAATACCTCAATACTGGACTGCGTAGAAACAGCATTGAGAACCGGTTAAAATTTAAATTACGGCTGGAACAAACGTAATAAACTAATAGGCGGTGGCTGGGGAGCTGACGCGAACACTCTCAAAAACATCTTGGTATGTCAATGTATATATAGTATGAGTCGCTCGTCGCACGTTGCAAAAATTGGTATAGCCCTGAACGAGGCGCACAGGCCGATAAACTGGCTAAGATCTCTTACTGAAATCATTATGAACTTAGCGGCCTCACCCGTTCAGAAATTTGACGAGATGTGGCTGCAATTAATGTGACAAACGATATTACCTAAGACTAAAGTCTAGGCACATCTGCGACATATACCGTGGAGAAGGAGAAACTCCGCATGCAAAGTACGAAAACAAGCGAAAGACTAGCAGCGAAAACCATCCAAGTGTTAAGTCTCCGGAAGACAGAACAAGAAGTGGAACTGCACGTGCGAAATTGGAGATATGTTCGATAATGATCGATGAGATTGCGCTGAGCCTACCGACTACTTATTTTTGCCCTCTTGACGACAGATATGAAGTTGAAAGCTTGTTGTACGGTGACCCTGACAATTAAATAAAATTTGTGAAACATCGGACGAGCAACCGAATATAACCAAACATATGTTCAACGTTCCATATAGTCAACCACACACAATCAACATCATACAGTTAATCACATATAGTCAACCGCGCACATTGTCACTCCATATATTCGAGTTAACGTTCCGTATAGTCAATCACGTACACGATAATAATAACAATAACACTAAGTGCGATGAACAATGTGACACAGGAAGTGTTCTCAAAGGAGTAAATATGTTACAGTGACCGACTTAAAACCTACTAATACACGAGTATAACTCGGAAAAGGAAACGGTGATTTTGACCTTTTCGCTAAAAAATCACAGATGCTGTTTTTAACTGCAACATCGATGCAGCATCGGGGTACAAGCGGGTAGTTTCCGAAAGCAATTAACCGTTAGTCTAAATATACACATAGAGTGATTAGCGAGCAGTCTATGCGGTACCGAAAATGGCGAGTAATTAAAAGCATCCGGGAAACCGGAATTTGTGGACGGGCGTAGTCGATAACATTCGTAATTACGAGATAACGTTTCTGAACGCGACCGCATCAAATCCTGCAAAGAGTATTTCTTAGCAGATCTCTGGCGGAAGGAACTTATATTCAGGAGAAGCAATGTGGATGAGTTAAGAAGATACATGATAACGAGAAACATTTATCCGAAATTATCGGAACTGGACAATTCTCTTCCGGTACCTTGTTTTTTTGTTTTTTTTTTGCACACCAGTTGTTGGCGACTTCAGCTTATCGATGAACGTTTCACGTTTACTAAGAAAATCGCGAAATTAGAACGTTGCCCCGATGTAAGGAAATATTAACGTTTAAATTAATAAAAACGCGGTCACAATTGACTAAAAGAAAAATTTTCGATCGCCATAATTCGATCCTATGGGACCTGCGTGCGACCAATGACTCTCTATGGTCAGTGATTGAAAAAGCGCAGGTTTCTTAAAAGTATTGCACCGATAACTGACAGTGCAATTAGAGAAAGAGAGAAAGGCCAATCAGTGCAGCAGGGCGCATTCGCGGAATGGAGAAGCTTGACGAGCATTGTAAAATATTCAGTTAGGGAAAAAACAAAGAAAAATAAAATCATTTTAAAAATACATTTCAGAGAAATTTGTAGTTTAAAAATAACAATAAATGGGATTACAAGTAGGTATTTTTTTTTTTTAATTCATTTGTTTTTTTAAAAATAATTCCATTTTTTTTTTTTTTTCTATCCAATTACTCGGACTATATTGAATACCGTTTCCACAAAAATAAGGAATTTTGTTATAAATCGGCGTCTGTGTTTAACGTTCAGACAGTGAAGTGTACGAATTTCCGAACAGTATAAAAGTTTTACAGAGTGCGTACAAAGTAACAGATTGTGTGTACACATTCAGGATTTAATTAAACTAAAGGTAAGGCAAAACCGAGGCCAAACCCGGATTTTAAAAAAAGTTGCCATGCTAACAACGTGATTCGAGAATGCTTCTGCATAAAATGTCGAACTAAAATATTGTTATTTATAGCAAGTGCGTCTTTCGCCGCAGCGGAAAATCAAATGCGTTTTTTTCTTGAATTATACGCGATTTACAATTTCGGTTCATAAATTTCGACAATAGAAAAGTAAAGAAATTTTATTAATAATTCGGCAAATTAAATAAAAACGAGTTTTATCGTTTCGCAGGCGCAGTTGGTGGCGACGGCGACAATGACGAAGACAAGGAAAAGGAAGAAGAAGCAGAAAGAGAAAGATTAGAAGCGATCAGAGAAGCCGAAGAAAGACGCAAAGAAAAACATCGTAAAATGGAAGAAGAACGCGAAAAAATGAGGCAGGAGATCCGAGATAAGGTAATAACATCGTAATGTTACTATTTACTTATTATTTCGCCGTTTTTGCTGACAAGTATCAAATAAAGGGTTTTTTACGCATCTAGATAGTACATATTTACTTTGCCGCTAGACTCGACACGAATATTTATAGACTTTTTGTGATTTGTTTTTGCCCCCTACCCCTCGAAAAAAAAAAAAAAAAAGGTAAATAAAATTTCTTAAAATACGTGAAAAAACAAAAAAGTATACAAAACGAATATAGTACACCTAAGTTCGTGTTTAGTCGCCTTTTTTTTACTTATTAGTATTTTATATATTACATATATACATATATATATATAGTATATTACAATTATTGTGTATATTACAAATCAGCGCCGTATTTAAATTTACAGAATATTTTACCATCGTTTAAAAGTTACATTTTCGTAATTCCGTTATTTCGTGAATATCGAATAAACTGTTATTTGGAATTTTTCGGAAAGTTGTTTAATACGTTTTTGTTTAATATGATTAAAAAACAAAATGTGTACACGTTACATCTTGCGAATGTTAAAACAAGAAAAGTTCGTAAGTAATATTTGTTTTTTATTTTATTTTATTTTAAAATAAATTGTGCGTCTCACAAGACATAGTCTGTGGGTTATCAACACCCTTATTATCGTTTATTATTACAACATCACTTAAGAAATAATTAAAATAATAACCAAAAAGCGCCAAAAAAAAACAAAAAAAAACAGAAAACAATACACATAATATCTTAATACAATTGGCGAGCAACGTTATATATATATATATATGTAATGATCGATATGTTATACACAGCGTGTCACATAAGTTTTAAGACTGCGCTCCGAAAATCAACACTATTAGCGCCATCATGTGACATTTTAGGTTAAATAAGTCCAACTCTCTTCCATTTCCATAGGAGCTTTCAAGACGACCATTACTTGTGTAACAGTTTAATTTAGGTTTAAGTACGCTGTTACAGTTTTAAGATGGAAGCAAATTCTGATCAACGAACTTCCGTTTTAAAGCCGGTAAGAGTGCTGCGAAAACGTTCGAAAAATGTTAAAAGTTGCTCACGCAGTGATGACTCGTGCTAGGTGTGTTTCGTTGATACGACCTGTTTTCGCCCGGTAGTCAGTCAGAGACAAACAAAAAAACAGCAAACCCGTGCACAACGAAAACGAGTGAAACTTGCCTCTTAGCTAAAGAACATCAAAGTCAGGCTAAAAGTTAACCGGGTATTGCGAAAACCCAACGAATTATCAAAATTGAGTTGAAGAGGAATCTGTAGGCGCGCTTCGTTCCACGCTTGCTAACCATTAAACAACGGCAGCAACGAGTTTCTCGCGACTTATTTCGAATTTTCTTCAGACCATTATCGATCGTGAAACAAAACGGGAAATTCGCGCGACGAGGATCGAGTTAGAAGAGAACCATTTTGCCGTCATCGAAAGATATTCGAGGAAGCTATAACAAGAAAGTGAAACATAATTCGCAAAGATGATTTCTCAAGAGCTACCGGGAAGCTAGAAGAATATAGGCGTGTAGAATGTGTAACGGTGACTTTATTAGAATGAAAAAAATGTTTTTGTATTTTTATTTTTTTTTGGGAGCCAAAGGCTTAAAACTTACAGGGCACACTGTGCACAAGTTACGACAGTTCCTAAACAGACGATGAATTCTGGGGTTAACTAGAAAAATTCATGGTCGTTATTAGCGCAGTCTTAAACTAACACGGCAGAATCGTGTATTAGCGTTTACAAAGAATCTTCGAAGCTGGAAGTTTGTCATCTCGTAAGCATTAAACTTTCTCGACTTATCGCGAACGGTCTAAAATAACGGAGCCGAAAATGAAATGACGCTATTATTGCACACTTAGGAACGTACATAAAAATTTCTTCTAGCAATTGTGCTCAACGTCCTGGTCATAAAGCGGGAGAGGCAGAAACACACCATTGCGGAATAGTAAAGCTTAGCACGGCGTTGGACTGACAAATCGCTAGAAGTATACGCGATTCGTCCGCTCTTTAAAAGTAGAATAGTTCGCCAGCTATCATGTGCATACAGTTTTCGTACAGTTCAAGAAAAGTGATGGACGGATTTTGCTTACCGGCAATAATCACGTCTGTGTCCGGAGCTTTATAATTACCGAAGAATCGGTCAGAACTATGAAATTAGGAGGATGTTAACAAAAGTTTTACCTCTAAAGAATGTGCGGACAAAGTTAACCAAATTTTTTCTGAACTACTCGAAACAGCTAAAATGTTATCACTTCTGTATTAACAGCGCGAATTACCGGCCAAGAAATAATTAAAGTACTGTCCATCTCTGCATTACGTATGTATAATAAATCGAACTACTATACAGTAACGTTACACAGAAATTACAATCATATAACGTTAGTATTTATTTTAAAAAAAAAAGCAACACGGACGCAGTGCAAACCATATCATCATACACAAATATTGTTTATGTTACAGCATGATGATGTAGTTTGTACTACGAAACACGTAGGTGTTTTTTTTGTTTTTATAAACATTAACGTTATGAAATCGTAATTTCTGTGTAGTGTGACTTATACAAGAAATCATTTTGTCAATCAACAAAATACTAAACGATAAAATTCGATTTTAAAAAAATTCTAAACATTACTATTTCAAAATAATGCAAAGAAACCGTTCTTTAAAATTTTTATAAATAAATCAGATCAGCTTATTGTGTACGTTTATAAATATAACATAATTAAGCAAATATATACCACTAATGCGCATAGCTACGCGAGCAGTGGGATTATTATTTAAACTGTAAGTGTTAAATATAAATCTATTAATTACAAAGAAGTACATTGGCCAACCGGGGCCTTACTTTCTTTTTTTTTCAGTTCAAAGATATGTAACGTATCACTTATAATCAGACATAACTTTAAGTGATATCTAAATAATATATTTAGTTTCGTCGATTATTAATTAAATATAGTTTTATTAGCAGTTCTTTTACACTTCTATATTTTGTCTATTTAATATGCAAATATTGTTTTCGGTTTAAACTATACATTACCGTACTCGGAATAAATTTTCAGTTTTCTTAATAATTGGTCAAACAGTAAACTCCCAAAAAGCTACGAATTTTGCGCAATTATATAGTCAACATCATGCCACTTCGACAAGTTGATTACATTTCGTTTTCGTTATTAATTTTATTATATATTTCATGTCTGTAAAAGTTTTATTTTTTCAGGTAAAATTATTCGACGTTTTCGTTATTATTATTATTACTATATTAATTATTATTACTATATTAATTATTATTACTATATTAATTATTATCATTATTATTACTATTGGTGACACTTCATGTCGGTGTCTTGTTTAGCAATGCGCAATTGGTCTACAAATTTCGTGTCTTTCGAATGTGTGTTTCTTGGAGGAACCTTAAACGACGTTCGGGTGACCAATTTCCATCAAATTTTATACACTGGAAAGAGATCAACGATCAGAAACGGTCGAGCATCTATGAAAAAGAGGTGCTTCAACAAAATTGACTGAATATTCGCGACGTCGACAGTTGTTATCAAAGTTCGGAACCAACTTTTTTCTGTCGAACTTGTTTTACTCGTTATTTTATAATTGAAAATTACGTGATTATAAGTTTAACACAGATATAGATTCTATTTCTCTATAGACTCTATTCGCTTGAGTTTGCGCAATTTATATATAGAAGGGGCAGCATTATTCTAAATTTTGCTAATTTTAAAGTTGCCCAAACATTCGTGTTGAAATTGGCCGTATTTAATCACTTTCTTTAAATAAAATTTACTTTTGATCGTTATTTGTCGTCCATTCTATATACTCAGCTATGAAAGAACATTTTTTGCGAAGTGTCGGGGTTTACAACTTTCGGTGAACGCAGCATAGGCGCACCGAGGGGGGGGGGAGGGTCAACTCCCCGAAATAAAGACACTATGCGGTCCTTTAATCTAGTTAGGTCTGGTTGCATTAAAAAAAAAAACAAAAAAAAGACACCGAGTCAAAGATTAAAGAAATATTTCTAAGGTATCCGATAAAATTTCCCAACCAAATCATGAGAAATTTCCGTCTCTCCTTCCCTCGCATCCTTCACAACTCTCCCTCGCTCTCTCTCATGGCGTACGCCTAATCGCATTTCGATGTTTTTCAGTCCAAATCAGCTGTGACCCTAATAGTTTCGCCTGAAAAAATGCCATTGAAACGGGGATTTCTTAGAGTATTTACAGTTATTACTAAGTGATCATCATAATGTCTCAAAGTTCTTATGTTCGGAAAAATATTCATTCGAAGTTAAGATTCATAATTAATGGATTTTCACGTTTCTGTATTATCGCTTTACGGTCGTAAGATGTCTCGGTATACCTAGGCATTGTGACAGTGTACAGCTATGTATTAGTGTAAATTATTCTCAAAATGAAAACGAACAGAAGTAATCCTAACCTTACGCATTTAGAACTACTCTGTACAAGAGATTATTAATAAAATATAATTACTAAGTAAAATCCTTTACCTATTAAGTGTATTTTGTAAAAGACCCCCCCTGCTCGAAAAACTGGCCTGGGTAGTTTTCTTTTGCCAATGCTAATAAAATCGGCTTTGTTCAAAAAGACCAGCCAACGTACGTAAAAATGCCTCCCATTCGTTACGCGCCATTCTAATCTTCGTGCTTTTTTTTTTGTTTTTTTCGTTATTTTAAAATTGCTTCGGACCCACTTTAATAATAATATTTTCACAGGCTGCGTATATAAATTTTTAAATGGTCATTTTTTCATTAATTTCGCTTCAACTAATTTTTCGGGTTTTGAAAATCACGTAATTTTTCAATTCGGCAAAAGTCTCTATTCTTTCAAGTATGAGGGAAAAATAGCGAACAAAAGGTTGAACGCAGATCTGACATCCTATCATATGGTCGAGCGCTAGTGAAAATTTCGAAAATTGTGAAACGTATAAGAAGTTGTTTTATTCGTACAACGTAACGCGTTAATTTAAATTTTTTTTTTCTTTTCTTATAAATATGCTTGATCCGGCTTATTGTTTTCTACAGTTTCACTTGCGATGGTTCTTTATGAAGCCATTTTCACAGAAATCGATGACACAAACGTCGTCTGATCTCTTTCTCTGTCATACACACGTTCCTTTAATAAATATACTTCACCGTTTACACTTGCTTGTGTACCATCCTTTTTTCCGCAATATCCGAAAATCGGTTACGGAGAACGATCGAGTCCAGAGCTTAAAACGGCCGCACTTACAGCTAAAGGTCTCCTCTATTTCTGAAAAGATTTATTCGTCGATATCCTTTGATATTTCAATTCTCGACGCGACGAAGAAATAAAAATACAATACGAAATGTTGTTTTAGTAGGATGTAATCAATAATAATAAGAACAATGTATGGAAATAGAAAAGATAGGATATAAAAGGCGCAATATGTAGTACCAAGTAGCAGCAAATTGGAAAACAGATGAACAGTCAAGAAATGATCAATAAAATACGCTCTTTGTTCGATTGAAGAAAAATGAATAGGAACCAACGAAAAACGAAAACCGGAAGAAGATAATAGACTAGTAGCTTAAGAACGCGGACAAATAATGGAGACAACAACAGAAGAGCAACGAAGTGAAGGAAACAAAAAGAACCACGGATTGGCCGGAAGACTAGGTTGAACAGACGGATAGAAAGAACAACTGTTAGAGAAAGCGGCATATATCCACGACCATAATTTAAGATGAAAACTTTTACAAAATGTGGACCTGCAAAAATTTTAAATCAATGTACCAACGATTTGTAAATAATTAAAGATACTCAATAGCAAATACGGATTACGTACTAATAAAAAACAACGAGCGTATTGTGAGGAATTTAAATTTTTGTGAATTCTTAGAATACGGTAATCTCCAAAAAAAAAAAAAAAAAAAAAACAAAAAACACTCTCTCCGAAAATCTTACTCTTTTCTTTCTGTGTAGATAAGTATTTGTCTTTTCGGGGGAAAAAAAAAAAAAAAAAAAAACCGTTTCCCTACCTTTTACAGTCCTTACCTGCTGCTGTTCTAAGACCTATTCCGGAATCATTCGATTTGCCGTAAAAATTATTCAGATTTCGAAACACTCTAAATCGAATGAAGAGTTTTTCGTTGTTTTTCTTTCTTGTTAATAAATTCTGTTACAACTGCGTAAGCGGCGTGAAAATTGTTTTCGCAAGAAGTTAATATTCACGTTCCGCGATAAAGCCGATTTAATATTATTTTCTGCAAGCAGTTATTTCGACGCTGCGCGAATAACGGCTAAAATTCGGCATTCGCCGTAATCGACTACGAAAACATTAAATTCCATTAAAGCGTTTCAAACGCCACCTTAAGAAAATGCGTGCGGTAAAACGCAATAATTAGCCGATGCACGGAGGCAGCTGATTAGTTTAAAGAAAACTCTTTCGAAATTATCCGAATTGCACACTACCGGATTATGCAACAATTAAACGTATGTTCCCCCACATCCGCAGTATGATCACCTCTTCATCAAAAACCGTTTGTGCACAATAACAGAGGCACCTGCTCTGACAATATAACGCCGAGAAGTTATTTCTATGATTAAAATTTCCAATATTGAATAAATCAGACAGCGATGAAACGTTCGTATTTCAAATTAATTCAATACCCGACTATATTCTGGCAGATATGGATCCTCGGGCGACGATAATTCCGTGATTATTACTTTTTTTGTAATTACATTCGGACCAGTTCAGTTTGCAGATTCCTTTCGGCGCTCATTGACTTTTATTGTCACGAATGTATACTACCACGGTACTTCCCGTAATTTGCATTGGCAAAGCGTGCGCCGCGCGGTTATAAAGCACCAACTCTTACCGGCGGCGTTGAGATTCCGCGTCCGGTGTTTCGAAGCAATGCGCCGAATATTAACTTATTCTTTCACTGGCCGCATTGTGAAATACATATATATATATAGGAGGATCGACATATCTCGAGGATTACTTATTCGCACTGTAAACACGAGGCTCTTTTGAAAATTTCTATTTTCCTACTAACAACCCCACTTATATGCCACGGATAACGATCGCATATTTATTTAATTACATTATTTCATATTAATGCGGTACCGGAGAAGCCATCCCCAATTACGTTCTGCATCGTCCCACTGAACAATCTTTTATATTTAACTTTTATTCTTCATATAGGTTATAAGTATCAGCCCCGAATCATACTCCGAAGTTAAGAGGTTCTGCAAGTTGTCATTATTATTACGGTCTGTGGCTGCGAGAACTGCTCGAAACGTATTTGAGGGCATTTCGAGTTTATAATAATACCGTATTATTATTCAGACGCTCCGTATGACGACGCCATTAGTGAAAGCACTCTTCGGAAAAAATCAAAATACCCGTCATCCGTTACAATAATTTGTTAATAAATCTTCAATTATATTTACACAGAGTATTCGTAGTTAATTATTAACGATTAAAGCGGGGCCCCGGAGTACAGTGGAAAATCGATGCGTGTAATGCGCGCAGTTTAGAACAAATGATTATTACGATAGTCTATTTTCTGGACTTGATTTTGACCTTAGAACATATAAATCATCTCCTATTCGCCTACTCTTGAATATATCCTGAAGGCGCTTTGTCTTTCTCCAATCGGGCCGGTGTTCCTATATAATACTCCGTATTCTTTGTAAATCTATTATCCCCACTCTAAATTTGATTGCTGTAGTTTGTCCAAAGTCCTCGCTTATGTCTTAACGTTTTAAAGTCCAGCCCTATTCTCGCAATTCTCGCAGAATCTACCGTCCCCCCTCTCTCCCTTCACCTAGATCTTACCGCATTCTCATTAAGCGTCTTCCCATCTCATCAAATAACCGTTCATTCATATTCCCGTTATTCCCTGTTACAAGATTTGCGTTTTACCGGAAATTCCTATTCTCTCTGTTTCTGCTCTTGTTCTTCTTCTGGGTGCCTTACGTCAATAACGCGTTCGCTGCTCCCAGTGCTCTGCTTCTTGCTGCCTCAACCAGCTCCCCGAAACTACGAAATCCCATCCATTCCTTTACATTGTCAATCCATTCACATTTTCTTCTCCCTCTTGGTTCTGCCTTCTAATATGACTTGTAGCGGCCGATACTTTCTTCCTCGGATGATATGACCGAAATATGTCGTTTTTCTATTCTTGATGGTATCCCAGAGCTTCAGCTCTCTGTAGAAGACTTCTTCGTTTGATACCTTATCAATCCATGGTATTTTTAGTAAGCGTCTCGGGAATCATTAATTAAATTCTCTCCATTTGTTACCTAATTTTTTTCCATAAGTACCCGTTTTTCATTTCCAGTTTGCGGACATTACACAAAATCTGCTTTTTTTGCCTCGCGGTTCGATTCCCTCCTCCGCAATAATTGATGAATTTAATCAGTAACATCTATTTTTCCTAACCACACCCTCATTTTTACCGATGGTTATATTACGGCACACCTGGGGGGGGGGCGAATGCATCTGTCTACATTCCACTGAAATTACCTTCATTCTGTTTAATTAACTAAGCAGAAACGTTGAAGTTATTACGATTCCTTTCCATTCCTAACCTGAAATCGTTCCTCTTGATTTCCGACTGTAAAAGTGTTTTCGATTGTATTTCCTCTTCATACACCCTGTCAAGAAAGTATCGGGAATTGTTAAATAAAACGAACAATTTTTAATTTTCATCCAAATTTATTTTGACACCTTCAAAATAACATCCATTCGAAGCGATGCACATATGCCAACGCTTTTTCCACTCGGCAAAGCACTTCTGATAGGCGGTTTCCGGGATGGCCTTTAGCTCTCGCGTCGCATTCGTCTTGATGTCATCAATCGATTCGAAGCGCATTCCCCGTAGCGGAAATTTGAGTTTTGAGAATAGGAAGAAGTCGCAGGGTGCTAAATCTGGTGAATACGGCGGTTGTTCGATGATATTTACCGAGTGTTTGGCCAAAAACTCATTCACAATTATGGCTTTGTGAGACGGCGCATTATCGTGATGGAGAATCCAAGAATTGTCGACCCACAAATCGTTACGTTTACGACGGATAGCCTCTCTCAAACGTCTCAAAACACTTAAGTAAAACTCTTTGATGACTGTCTGTCCGGCTGGCACATATTCATAGTGTACCACGCCTCGAATATCGAAGAAAACAATCAACATGATCTTCACTTTCGATCGGCTTTGGCGAGGTTTTTTCGGCTTTGGCGCGCCAATTGGCCGCCATTCGGACGATTGCTGGTTCGTAAGCGTGTCGTACTCGTACACCCATGTCTCGTCACCAGTAATTATCTTTTCCAAGAAGGTAGGATCCAAATTGGCTCGATCCAGCATGTCTGCAGCTACCTGTTCTCGGTACTTTTTTTGAAAGAAATTCAGGTCTTTCGGAACAAGCCGAGCCGCAACGCGTTGCATACTCAATTTTTCGTGCACAATCGTACGTACGCTCTCGTGTGACATGCCCAATCCATGAGCCATCTCTCTCAAGCTCACATGACAATTTTCAGAAACGATTTCCTTGATTTTATCGACGTTATCATCGGTCACACTCGTTGAAGGCCGTCCAGAGCGAGGCATGTCTTCGACCGTCTCCCGACCATCCTTGAACGCTCTGTACCACTCGTAAACCCGCGTTTTTGATAAAGCAGATTCACCAAAAGCCTTCTGTAACATTTTCAGTGTATCGGCACAAGAAATTTCGTTCGAAACACAGAATTTAACACAAGTACGTTGTTCAATATTTTCACTCATTGTAAAACTTCGACAAAACCTTCAAGGTCGACTGATTTTAACAGCTGCTGTAAACACACTGGTTGACAGATCGCGCTAAAAATAGGTATCATAATACAAAACAGTTGTACCAACCTGGAAAAAAAAAATTATCTGCCTAGCTATTACCCGGGAGATTTAAATTGACAATTCCCGATACTTTCTTGACAGGGTGTATATTTATCCATTTTCTGCCTCTACTATCCTACGCATTTCTTAATCCTCCATCTTTTCTGATTTTCAGACAGTTTCTATTGACTTCCTTTGGGTCTCGTGTCATGCTGAGATTAATGATAGAACCGACTGGCTCGCTCAGCTATATCACATGTCCTGTGTCAGACGATTACTCGCGCTCATGAGTTACCAAATATAACCGAAAATTGCTAATATTGGAAATACATCTATAAGTGCCATCCTTCTCCGATCTATTCCCTCAGTATTTATTTATTCATCCCACCGGTTAAACCGTATTATTTAGATAAACCTTTGTCATGCAATTCCTTTATTTGCCGTCTTCCAATTGAGCACAGACGGCTTTTCCTGCTTCACTATATCGCTTTTCTCTATTACGTCTTCTCAATCTTCTCCTCTGCCACTCAAATCGTGTGTCTGTCAACTGAGAGGGCAGCATTCTACACTTAGATTTTCCCAGACACCATACATTGCGCATCCTTCATCTCACTAATTATTCCAATTGTAGCCAAATTCATTCCATACTCCGTCATATTATTTAGTCTCGTTCGTTAGTTTCTTTTTATTATAATAATTCTAATACCCCTGGTTCTTCTCCTGTCCACAGTCCTTCTTGTATTTATAATACCATTTTCCGCTATTATAGTTACATATATAGCTGCACGACCTATTTCCGTTCTTTCCTCCTGTCGTCAACGTTTGGGACTGTCCGTAATCATGATATTAGATGTGAAGAATTCTTCCTTCTTTCTTTCCCGTCGGCATTTTCTGCTGTCACAGTTGTAAGTATTCGATGGGTAGTTTTTATATACTTTAAGCTCTGCTTTTACAGTGCTTTGGTATTTGCGTAACTGCATACTAATACGAGCGGCTGGAACCCATAGTTCTGGTACTGAACTCTACTGTTAATCTCGTCTATCCGTCTAAAGTTACAGTGATAATAACACCTACTTGATCAGTCTTTAAGGCTGTGAAATCCACCTTTGTTTCTCTTTCTTCTTTCCTACCTTGTTCTATCCTTTAGTTTTCCTTGAATTTATTTACCGCAGTCTTTTCTAAATTTATTTTTCCTCGACACATTTCTATCGTTTGCCGGTGTCCTCTTCTCTTTTTCTGTAGCCCGCATCTCTTTTCCTTGCATGATCTAACTTATATTATTCGGTAATCCTCAAAACCTAGAAAAAAGAATAAAAATAAAACAACAATAATTCCCCCGCTGAACATACGATATAATGTCTAGTATCTGCAACGAGACTGCCTCCTTACAAGTCGGCGTACAATCGCAAAATCATGTGTTGTGATCTACGCAACTAATGTGAATATAAATGTTTATTCACACCGTGCGTATGGTGCGCATTTGTAAAATCAAATGTTAATTTCGCAAATGTGTTGATTTAGTGTGCTCCCTCCAACAATCTTAGAAACGCACAGCAGACTGTAATATATTTTCGAACATTATTAATTGTACGATTAGAAAAAGCTTTTTGTTCTCACTCATCGTGACATCGTGAAACGAAAAAAGTCCATACTACCTTCCGCGAACTAGCAGAAAGAGGAGTTTTATAAACCTACAAAAAGTTTCACGTCTTCAATCTAACCTTAAGGGCAGTTTACAGTTTGGCCCTTTCTTTCGCCGGAAAAATAAGCGCGATGCAAACGAATTCTGGATTATTAATTTTCCAACGCGTACGAAGAACAGAAGAATCAATGTAAACGTTTTACGTGCAAAAAAAAAAAAAACCAGCTAAATGTGTTATAAAATTTGCATCGCATGAAAATAGTTAGGATAAAAACATTTTATTCATAAACCGCTATATATATTTGGCAGTCGTCGGGGATTGATTCTGGAATAGAATAATACCGAGGACAGAGGAAAGCGTCGACCGCACCATACTACCCTCCAGTTCGGATTATCAAAACTTTAACCTTAGAATAGAGGTGAGGTCTGACGAAGGAATAATTCGAAATACTTTTGCTAGAATTGGTTGTACCGGGAGAGGAGGCTACCTCAAGTTTGTTCGGGAAAACATTTATTTATTTTACGTATGACATATACAGCAACTTAGGCTAGAGACACGATTGTTCGGAAACATTAATTTTCGACTAATTCTTATTTTATCCAAGCATAAAAGTGGACGCTGAACCATAATTTTTTTTTTTTTTTTTTTTTTTTGTCAACCAAGAACCTTCACCGAAAAACAGTATAAAGACAAGAAAGTTAACTCTACTCCCGATACTGGCGGAATTACCCCCCCCCCCTTTAATGATATGAAGCAGGAGGCTGGGGATACAAGAATCGCAATAGTATACGGGAAGCCTATGCTTTTCATCAAATTAGAATACGTAGAACGTTCAAAAGAAGGGTGGTGGTGAATGAATGTTTAAGCGTCACAATGCCGTATCCGAAATGAAAGTACTGGTGGCGATGAATAAACTCATGAGAAAATCAGGAGGAGTGTTAGATTAGGTCGAACGAGAACTTTATATCCGTTTCAAACCTTTCTTATGCTTCTTTTTCTTCGTTTTGAACTAAGCCGAATTGTTCGAAACCTTCAGAGTCACGCTTTGCGACTTGCGCTTAGCATATGATTGCAAAAAAAGATAGGTCGATTAAATTTTGAATTTTATTTATTCCGCGATTATTTATTGATCATATTTAAAAGGTCTGTAACGGTGCTCTTATTAAGCTTAAATCTCGACATATTTTTTAAGTTTCAATTTTTTCATCTGTAACTCTTCAATATCGACGATGTATATTGGTTTTCGATTAGCATTGAATAATATTTCTCAATTTTTTCGCCGACAACCGTACAATATTACTGAAAACGATACTTATTCGAAACAATTTTTTGCTTAAAACTGCACGAGTCCCATAAAACGATTCACCTTAAGCGCGATATTTTTCAAATTCGACATGAAAACGGTTATACTGCTGAAATATTTCGCGCCCGATGATAATTTTGCTTAATTTAAAGCGTAATGCGAATTCGGAAAATAGTTTTCCCGGCAACGTGCATAAACAATGCGATTCGGAAATCAATTTCCAGAAATTACCCTGATCTTTCGATGATTCGGCGAAATTTTAATCTTATTTTCGGAATTAACGAATTCGCTTCCATTCTTTAGTAAAGCAACAATTGCAGCCGTCAATCATGCAATAGCTAGAGCTAACATATTTACGGCGAAATTCTTCTAGAACGCCGAGAGAATGCCGGTAGGGCGGGGGGAAGCAGATTAATATAAATAAAAGGAAATCGAATCTAGAACATTCGAAAAACAGACAAAAAAAGCATTTTCGGTATTAGAGTTTGCGTATTATTTTAGCGCAGACCTTGTCTGTTGATCCGGAGAAAAAACCGAATTGAATGTCGAACAGAGAACATATTTCGCAGCAAGCGTGGCGAGCACGTCCCGGAGTGAGACTCGAACGTTTGACGCGCAATCTTATTCCGCGTTCCTTGGAGCAATTTTTATTTTTCTCGAAAAAAGAAGAAGAAGAAGAAAAAAAGAAAGATTTTTCTCCTCTGTTTTTCCTCTTTTTTTGGTTTTCCTATTTTCTTTTCTCTCTACTTCGTTTCGTTACGACTTTTATATTGCACAGCTCCTTCATCTGCGCACGTTGTTGAACCGTTTTTACAAACTGTCGAATAATATAAGAGCGAAACTGCGGCTGGGTGGCAGGGAGCAGGGTGAGATTCTTGCTTAACCCGATATTCTGCGCTATCACTTTCAATTTCTATTTGAAGAGCAGCTTTCCGTCAATTTACCGCGATACCAAAGATAAAACCGATCCATTCCTTTTGCACCGTTTTACGTGTTACACTCACCATATGTTGTTAAATGCCCCGGTTTTTTTCTTTTTTTCCGAACTTATCTCGACGTTTGAAATCAATATAAAACTCAAAAAAACAACATCGCCGATTTCGAATTACCACCGACAACAGACTGTTCACGCGGAATTCCACAGATTCCTTTAACCAAAAAGCTAACCTAAAAACAAACGCTTGCGGTCAAACACGTAATCAATTGATATGCCGTTAATTTTCGTTCTTTTTTTTTTTTTCTTGTTTTTTTTGTAGCACATATGATTTTGTAGGAAAGACAAAAATATCTTCGCAATTGTCATTGCTTTTTTTTTTTTTTTTTTTTTAGGGGGGACTAACTAAGCTCTAATCAAGCCAACTACTTAGGATTGAACGCAACGTATCAGATTTAAATCTGGTGCGAGATGATAATATAGGAGACTAAAATACAAAGGACACGTGAGAAAGGAAACGAAAAAACATAAGCAGCACCATACGAAATAGGGAGATTAAGAACAGAAGAGAAGACGTTTAAAGCAAACTTAAGAACATTCAAAGAGGATTACGTGGAGAAGAAATTAAATCGTTGAAGGTGAATACGACACCGCAGGTTTGAGATGAGAGAAAAGTGAAAAAGAGACGAACGAACTATGTCCGAAACGAAGGCGACATGTAAATCAGGGAAGATCAAAACTTGCTAAATTAATGAAGAAGAGAGGGTCAAGTCTGAATAAAAAGATAGCAGTAATTAAGGTTCCGAGAGAAGAAAACAAATATTTCACAATTTAAAGTGAAAATTAGACATATTATATATTTTTGATAATCCACTCCGGATGGTATACTTTGAAATAAATGTTAACTTTTATTGTCGGAAATATAGCTAAAACTTTTAATACATCACCGACACATTTCGGTAAGAAATACTATGTGTATTAGTTTAAATGTAGAATTGAAGTAGACCATGAGTATGTTCCCGGAACGTGTTAAATTTAGTTAACATCATCATCCGATGTAACTACAGTGATAACGAGATGGTTATGACAACTGATAGAACTATTCGATTCTTTTAGAAATAATGGAAAAGTAAATTAAATCACCGTACACGCAGTTACGTAATGTTGCATTTCCGTTACACGAATTATGTATAACAGAATTGTAAAAAACTCAAAATCGCATAAAAATATATATATATATATATATATATATATATATAGAAAAACATGAAACGTAAAATAAAATTGCAGCCCGATCGGTTTCGTTTGTCTATTTAGACACATTCTTCGTGGACTTTGAATTTATTTATTCAAGATGTATAGTTATATTTAATAATTAGCCGATATATACATAAAAGTAAATAAATAAATTGAAATTATATTAGAGCTAATTTTAAATAGTTTTAATATGAAATAATGCATTTCTAACTGTCTGTTGCATTATATATTTTGAAATGTATTTATATAGTATTCTTCTTCTATGTTTAACATTTTACTATCATTAATTATTTTTGAAATTAACATATCTTTATATCGTACGTTATCGTATACTAATTTTTTTAAATATTTTTGATATCTAATCGCGTCGTATATCTTTATATCTCGTTCTAAAATTTCTTTTAGTTTCACCTAGAACGACTCTTTTAGATTTTTTTAACATATAAATAAGACACATAAATGTCCTAAAATATGATGGTGTATGTAATAGATGAAATATGTTTCCGCTTACGCGTTCCCATTATTCTACATATCGCGCTACCATGTATTATTTCTAACGCTATAAGAATCAGTAGGATTGTTTTCTCACAATTTTATAAACTTGACACATTCAATTTAAAAAATGATGGGGTAAAATTGAAAGCTTCACAATTAGCATGCGACATTTCAACAAACACACCCCTATACTCGTCAAGTAAAAATACGTAAGAAACCTACAACCTCGCTAAAGACTACATATCTAAGCCCTACGCACGTGTTTATAATACCTTAAATAAAAAAAATTAAAAAAAATCGTTTAAAAATAGCCTTTTATTTATGCACTAAAAAGTACAACTTTATTAATGTGCGACTACCAGATACTTAACATTAAAATCTAAAACTACAAAATATTCTGAAAAATAAAAGCGGGGGCCGCAGTTATAAAAATATTCGGCGTGTGTGTGGTATTCAGTGGCGGCTCGTGAGTAACAGAAGTGGAGGTTCACAATTAAATATATTAAATATTACACAAATATTTATTGAAAAAAATTTATCAAAAACTATATATGTATATATATGTATGTATGTATGTTTCTGTGTTTGTGTGCGCATAATATTAATAATTTTCAGTTAAAAGTCTTGTAAACTAAATCTATTATCTTTCTTTAAAGAAAAAAAATCTATAACAGTTTCATGAAAGTTAGGAATATTGTGAAACATTTGTTTTTCAATTGATAACATAGCTAAAGCATTTAGCCTGTCTTCACACAGTGTGCTACGTAAAAATGTTTTAATTCGTTTTAGTGTCGAAAAACTCAGTGAGAATATAATTAGCACGTTTTATCCTTACGTAAAATTACAATTTTAGCTAGAAACTACGGCACTATTGAAAATATTCGAATGAACATATGCGGTCCATCATTAAAAACTAAACTGTGGTCCCAATCATCGACTGTGCATCCATATTCAAAACGTTAGTAGTATTTTTAATAGTGATGTAGTTTCTACCAAAAATTTTAATTTTAATTTTAATAATATGAACCGTGAAAACTCGTTACATATTTTTATTTAAGTACATTAAAAAACAAACAAAAGTTAAAATTTTGCAAAATGTTTGTTGTTATTGTTTTTTAAGTCTATGTAATATCTATATTTTATCAATCATTTTAATTAGTTTAAAAAGAAAAACAATTAAATTTTTATGCTAAAATATCCAGTCAACATCTTGAACAATGTCAGTTTTACTTAATGCATGTCTCACCAAAAAGAGTATAATAAAATGACAAATTATAAGACACAGTAGAAATCAGTTATAAAAACATTCAAGAAAGTGAATAATCTGACCGTTATATCCCATATCAAATAAAGCATTATAATTTTTTAATGTCCAAAATTTACTACTAATGAACCGTTACAAAACTGACATGAAATATTTTATGGCATAAATTACGCTGAATAAGCAATAATTTATTTATAATTATAACTACACATATTTCTTAGTCAAAAATACAAACATTACACTTTTTTTTTTGTACATAAAAGTATGATAATAAAAAAACTTAAATCATTATAAAGCAAGAGTAAGAGAAAAGAAACATTTTTTTATTATAATAAAATAAGTATAGTAGTCTTTTTCGAATATTTTTTGCAATGGTCTTACCACAGGCCTTCGTCAACGTTATATTTATAATAAGCGTTTTACATGTCACACTAACAAAATAAGCAGAACAATAAATAACGGTGTATCTGTTCTGTTTGTATAAATTTCATTCCTTCATTGAAAAAGATCGGGCATGATGTTTTTGTTAAATTCATCTGCATAAATCTTTCAAAGCTAAATATGCTAATTCGTATGCCATTATAACCAATTTTTACTGTATTTCAATATTTGGAAATTATTATGTTGACAAATAGAACCACAGTAATTTTAAACGCATAACTGTTTTTAAATGTACTATATTGTAATAACTTGTATATGTATGCAACGCAATAACGCAACCGTTTGAACATTTTTCATTTAAATGAAACCAATTTATTTAAATGACTAAATACATATACATCGTTGTCCGCCTGGACAACACTAATTTCAAGCATGTTTTGCAAAAATTCGATTTCGGAAGACATTTTATAGTTGAAGATAGGAGCTTCAGGAAAAATCTTCCAAACAAAAGTTTCCTATTTTTCAGGGTAACCTCATTTCATTTTAAAAAACTAACTTCCGGCCCCAACGGGTCACCTCTGGTGGGAGCAGAACTCGAAAACACTTCCATGGCACAGTCAATTTGCTAATATGAAACTTAGAACTTTTCATTTTACTAGGCACTCCAGATTTTCTAAGGAGGGTGGCCCGGGACACCCAGTATATATACCCCCCCCCCACATACATTTTTTTCCCGCTACTCATACATACACATTCATTTACAGCATTATACTGATAAATCTTCATCAGTGATAACATCTAAATAAGGAAGCATTTTTAACATATACGAACATTTCAGTTTTCAATAGTACTTTTATATGAATTATATTTACCGAGTCTACGAATGTAATTTTTATTTTTAATTTATATATAATAGATAACCGCGGTTTCAAATATAATGCAAGGATACGCAATGTCGAAGCAAAAAAAAAGAAAAAAACATCGGACAAGGCTGTTATTACCGTGGCTTTTCAATGCGTACTCCGAATTCAGAATGGAAAACGTGCTCGCGTTAACTGAAATGGAGAGATTAGAATAGACAATCGAAAAATAAACTTAATTCAGGGACATAATAGAGAGTAATGAAAACCAAGACAAATTATGTTGCAATTACAAAAGTATACAGCGCCTAACTCTGAATAGACACAAAAGTAACCCCGACAGTGGTAGACCGTTAGGACAAATAATAGGCAAAAATGGTAAATGAAAATATATACTTCTTAGCTCATCGCTGAAGATCGAAGAAATTACACGACATATACACACGAAATGCTGTCGTGAAATTAACAAATTATCTGAAAGAATAAAAATGTCACGCAAAATGCTGAAACTATGGAAAGCACACTTACATATATCCTATTGCAACACATATTTAGTTAGACCTGGGCACGATCTCTATAATGCTGAGGATGATTCGAACGCCGAACAAATGTCTCAATGAAGAATCAGCCGAGGCTATCAAATGCATATTCGGTCAATGCTTAGATTCTACAGGCACATAAGCAAACCCGCTTTAAAGTTTGCTATTTTTGCCGACTATTTGTCCTAACGGTCTACCACTGTCGGGGTTACTTTTGTGTCTGTTCAGAGTTAGTCGCCGTATACTTTTGTAATTGAAACATAATTTGCCCTGCCATAGTTTAGAAACCTAGGTAAAACAGAGTAAAGTAGAAAGTAATCGTCCGAAAGAAAGGTACTCGCAGTGTTGATGAATTTTGATCAAATCAGAGACAATAATACAAGTTAAAATCGGGTCGAATAGAAGAAACTTATACACAATGCCACTACCATATAAGGGTATCAGCAGAAGAAGAAGATGAGACTACCATGTATATTATGAAAGACGTTTTTTAGTTCTCTATGTAAAAAAAAATTATAAACAAGAAAAAAGGGGAGATTATCCTAACCAATCTCTTGCAGGAGAATGTTTAGGTATATCTTGTTATTACGCAGATAACCCATCCCATAAAGTTTTTAATTGTACTCCGTCTTTTTCTTTTATACTTAATTTTAAATAATTTTACAGAGTCGCGAAAAAATCTCCATCCGTGTACATGATTTCTAGCTCAAAATAGCAATTTTACGCGATAAAAACGGTCGAATATTAAGGTGAATTTTTTAATTTTGCGACCGATTCGAAACAGGAATTACAGATACAAAATAAACAATAATCCACGCAAGCAGGCAAGAGGCAACATTAATTACAGATATCCTACACAATAACGCGGGATAAACAGAAGCGGGACGACTACTATGTCCGATCTACTCGATCAGTATCGTGGTCGCAACAATATCGCGATAAACAGCATAACAAACAGGAATAAATTGTCATTAATTCGTGTTTCGCATTAAATGGTCGGTAATCCATACTAAAAATGACGAACGAAAAAAAAAAAAAAAAAAAACGATAAATCCATTCCAGTGTGTGTACAGAATAAATTTCCAAGTATAACATAAATCAGCTTCAAAAAAAAAAAAAAAAAAAAAAAAAAAAATCGCTGGTAAAAGCAAATTCTAAAAGGCCCAATTTTTAGAGGGCCGGTTAAAAAAAAAGTCCGAGCAAACTTCTCTGTTCTAAGTCTAGCTGACGGTTTTAAAATATTCCGAGCAAACAACGGATAGCGAAAAAACTGGTGTGATCTTTCGCTAATTACGAAAAGCCATTGTGGTAAATAAAACTGTACATAATCGACAACGGCCTGGCGACAGGCCATTAACGGTTGTAACTTTAGCACGAGCATAGCGCTGAACGAAGCAGCGCCGAGTCATTAAAAAAACGGCGAGATGCCGAAACTGACACCGGCCAAATGAATCCGCTTTATGCGCGCCTTTTATGTGTTTACATATGCCGCATCGAGCGATTTTAGAACAGCGAGTGGGTCGGTGTGTTGGACGACAGGCCGTAGCAGAGGGGCCGGTTTTTCGGAAAGATGACTTTAATTAACATCGAGAGCCGGTGTAAAGTTAATTGCACTTCTTCGGTAAATTTGTAGCAGTAAATAAAAGGCCGTATCACGGCAAACGAAAAACTCCGAAAACCGGACCCCCCCCACACACTTCCGGGCGCCGCTAATTTATCGGACGTGTGAAGAACGTTCGAGAGTTCAGGAATGCGCACTACATGTCGTTCCGGATAATTCATATCCGTTCCGCGAGTCCGATCGTCTGACAGACGGCGAGAAAAGTGCCGAACAACATTTGTGCAACTGCGATTTCCGATCGGCAGCTCGAAAATAATTGGAATTCCGATATATTTTTCAGCGTGGAATTTCGCTACAAAATTGCGTATTTTCTCTAGCGGTTCATTTCAGAATTACCGGGCGCGATTAATGGTGAACGCGATTATTGTCGGAATTTGTTAATAAATGCTGTTGATGAATTTTGAACGACGACACTTCCAGTACGAAATCGACTAAAATACATCGATATCCTGCCCCGATACCGCCTCTTAACGCTTCCGTACATTTTCGTCGTCGGTTCTAAAAGATGAAAAACGACAGAGAAAACCGAAACATTTTTTTTTTTAAAAAAATTAAAAAAAACAAAACAATCACCAGCTTACACTTTTAGTGTAATTAGTTTCCGCGTTGAAATGCGAAAATTTCATCGCAATTTTTTTAAATTGCCGTCCGTAAAATATCCTCCATCGGCTCTCTCGATTAATAATAATCGTTTTCCATCGTACACGTGCAGTAAAATTATCGATACTTACATGGAGCGCCATCGACGATATTTATTAAATACACTGCTCGAATAAATATACGCCCTTTTTTAATACACCAATTAACAAATTTCCGTTAGCAGGTATATGTCGTCGCCTCGCATTTCATTCTAAACCGTAAGAATGCGCAGTATTAAAACGTCGGGGCTTAAAAAACAAGAATGATTTTTTTTTTAATCTTTTTACAGGTGGAAAGTGTAAATCGAAACGAAATAAAAAAGAAAGAAAAACGTCTCTTTTAAGATTTTTTCGTGGTATACACTACTTGAGATAATTTAATTTGTAATAACTGGAATTTTTTTTTAAAAAAACCACCGACACATATTACTGTTCCCGTTCCTTTTTAGATAAAATTTCTGATCGGATCAAAGTATCACCGACTTCTTTCCTTACCTTTTGTTTCTGAGTAAAAATCCTTTTTTGACGACCCCCAAAAAAAAAAAAAAAAAAAAAAAAAAAACGGTTCCCCCTATATATTCATAGTGTACAGCCGATTGTAGCAAACAAATTTTTTTTGTTTCACTTTTTTGGGAACGGCTACCAAGGGCAATGTGACCCATCGTCCGAGAATTAAGAACAAAAGGATTTATAGCCCCGATTGTAGCGAACCATCTTTTATACTTTATTTTTTTTTTTTTGTTTAAAGTAGTAAATGAAATTTAATTGAAATCAGCAACATTGTTTTACGTAAAATATTGAAATTAAAAAAGAAAAAGTTTCTCCCGTAAAAATCCTATCTGTTTTTGTTTTTTTTTATTAATCCATTATTCGCGCAATATTACTGAGCTTTTATGGTTACTTTCGTTAATATTGTAAAATGTTTTTTGATTGCATATAAGTAAAATATATGCTAATACATATATGCTAATAATTGTTTTAATTGAAGTTTATTAATGTGTACAAATCTACTGAGTACTATAACAACACCTACATATATATATATATATATATATATATATATATATATATATATATGTAGTTGAAAAAATATAAACTCATCAATGTATCGGATTTAATTTTTCCGTTTTCTATGTTTCATTCTTAACATAATAAATTATAGCTTTTATTATTATTGTAGTACACCGTGAATATCAAAGCGTGTTGATGATTTTGTTAATATTTCAGTTGCCATGTAAAAAAAGTCTACTCGCGCAATTCATCAAATTTTCTAGCTGCTTGCCGAGAATAGTTTCACTTCAGACACAGTTTAAATTCCACAGCACAAACTATCGTGAATAACGCGACGTTTGAAGTGTATCTTCCTATTCTTCTTCTTAAACCACCTCCGTTCTAAGTTTGGCGATCACTGAGGCTAGTTCCACTTCGTTAACTGCCGAAACAAGTGTCATTAGTGTGAGTATGCACACCATCGTCGCCTATCTTCGTGTCCTATGAGGTTTTGGCCCTGCTCCGTTTTCTGACTTTTCCACGAAATGCAAACTGGAGCACCTTGTATTTCTCATTTCTATTTACGATTCTAGCTTTCGTTTCCGCATAGCTAACGAAAATTCCTTTTTTTTCCTTAGATGCAATCTTTTTAGGACGACCTCTTTTCAAAGATTTTGTGAGATGCCAATAATAAATAAATAAATAAATATCCAAAATTGCAGTTACTAACTGTTATTGTTAAAACCGAATTTTTATTCACTATATTCACATAAGTAAAACATTAATTATATGTATATAAATAAACTTAAATTAATTTCACTGAAACATCTAAAAAACTTTATGAACATTTAAAATTACATAAAACATATTTAAAGATCTTCTCGTCCGACCGGGTTCGTCAATAGTTTGATACATTCATGAACTGAGCTTTCGACTCCAGACAAAAGCACCGCCGGGAATAACAGGGGGGACTAATTACATACGTATATCTTTTCTGATCAATAACTTTTTTAAAGGGGTGTTAAAAGACGCCCTGTCCTTTTTGATTCTGGATTTTACATACGTGTCTCGCTCGACTTTTTTATGGATCCGCAGGAATTTATCTACTCTTTTTGTTCCCTTCGAGCCGATGTAGAGGTCTCGCCTTTTTTACTTGCGTATCATCACCGTCCATTATGCTGACGTAACATTTATTTCTAAGCCATACTGAAAGACTGAAAGCATTACGAACATTTTTTTTTTCTTTCTTTGGGCACGTCAACAGTGGAACTTACCCAACGCAGAAACATTATATAGGACGGAAAAGATTAGAAATTGAGGAGATAAAGAAGGCTAACAAAGAAACTATATTAAGAGAGGAGATTTCAAGAATGGCGTAGGCACTATAAGGAGTAGGGAGGCCAAGGTGCAGATGATTAGAATAAAGGGTACGAATAAGACCATATTCTGCGGTCCTTTGCAACTATCTGATATCAATACGCCGCGTCATCTGTACATCGCGTATTACGCGGTTTTTATCAAACTTAATGCCGTCATCTGCTGAAAACCGGTTGTTTGAATTTAGGCTAATGACAGACGGGACGGTTTTCCAAGGCGGTTATGTGATCGGTTTCACCATTCCATCGAGTGAATCTGTTAGTCTCGTTTAAAGAGTTGTGCAAGTTGTCTAAATATATTTTAGTATTGTTTATTTAGTACTTTCGTGCAATGAGACAAACAAGCACTTACGGTGTCCTTGCTGTATTACCAATGGAGAAGAAGAATGCTTACGTGAACATCTTTTTTTTAGCGTTTTTTGGCCGCAAAGGGGAGTTTCTATAATTTTTTTAATCACAATTATTTAATTTTATGAAAGAGATTCAGAATTTTGTATCATATTTTGAATTTCACTTTTAAAGGATCATCTGGTGGTGAGTTATGATTTTTTTAAGGGTGATTTTTGAGGTCGTTTTGTATTCCATATTATATATTCTTGACGGTTTTTTGGGTTTTTTTCCGCCCAGGGTAATCGGTTAGCTTAAAGTTATAAATTGTCTTAAAACGAATTTTAATTGTAATTTCTGATCCAATTTTGGAGTTTATAAGTCAATCCAATCGTGAGTTATTGCACATTTTAATTGAACATTTTTGTCGTTTCTGAACCATCTTATTAGAATTCCGTACATTACAGATTCCCAAAAATCGAACGCCACACCAAAAAACAGTAGACAAACGTAAAATTTAAAATTTCTGAAACTAAATTTATTGCGCTATTTTTATCAAAGGCATTAGTAATGAAGATATTAGAAAATTCAAATAATGCCATCAATTCTGTTGCTCCAGTAAGTTCCACTTGAAGATTTTATGTATTAATTTACACAAAGGGATGAATTCAGGAATCTGTTTCCCGGGGGGAAATTTATGTTCTTGGGGGGGCAGAGACTTTTTTTATATTTTTATTCAGAAAACTTTTCTGAGATATTCCTGAATAAAACTAAATATGTAAAAAATGATTTATTATGTAATTTAAAATAATGAAAAAGCAAGTATGAACAATAAATTTCAAGTAAAGTAACCGATTATAAACAAAGTTTTCTCAGTTGGTTTTAAAATTATTAATTATAATTGTATCGCTATTTTATGAAGTTTCATTTTTGCGTCAATAATAAATTTTATAATTTTGAAATTTAAAAATATACGACTAATTGAACCATTTCAAAATGTTTTGGCAGCAACTTTTGACATAACTGTAAACAAAGCGAATAAAAAGAATTTTGTTTCCCTTTAAATTGCTGAATTCTTAAACAGCTGTATTAAGTTCTGAGGGGTATTTTTAGAGTTCTGAGGGGCATTTTCCCCCCAAAACCCCCACTGGATTCATCCCTGATTTATATGATTGTTTAGCATTCGTGAATTAATTTCTCTACGTCAATTTTTTTTCCATTTTATTAAATAAATAAGAGCGAAAACGCAACACGAAACGCTTTGAAAACCGGTACGTTTGACAAGACAGATTCAAATCAATACAACTATACCACGACTGGCGGTTTGAAAACCGACACGGTGGATCGTCTCGATCAGCCATCGACGCGGTTCCAAAACCGCGATGCGGTACGCGGCGCTCCGTCTGTCATCGCCTAGTCATCACAATTGAATGACTTACCGACTCGGTTTTCCCCCCGGTAAACGCTCCGGTCATAACCGCTCCGTGTGTCATAGCCCTTACACACTCAGCACATACATTAATATTAGCTTTCCTGCTTAACACGGTCAAACGCGTAATCGATAAAGCACAGACTTACTCATACCTTCACACTTTTGAGTACAGCGAGTGCCACAACCAGTTTTGAAACTGAACTACCATTCACCAAACTCTCCCACCTCACATGTAGTTTAGATTCTTCGATGGGCTACAGATTAAGTTAGAACATTTTGAAAACAGCTTAGCCTAGTTCGAAGATGTTTGCGAATCATAGTTCGCGTTAAATCAGCTTCAAAATCACTCTCTAAACTATTAGCAAAATTTATTGCTCACTATCGAAGTTATCTTTACGATTTCGTACCATCCATGATCGCTGTATTTTATGTTTGCACCGTCACATCACAAAAAGGGACCTGATTTTCAACTCCGAACCGAAGCCAATGGCGCGTAAAACGTAAATTTTAATTGAATATCTTTAATAAAAACGGGTTTGGTTAGGAGGAATTTTCGGCAAAGTTTATATATATTTAGCAGAAATTACATTATCAGACGTTAATAAAGCGTGCTAGCCTGTGTGTGTTTGTGTGTTTTTTTTTTTTTTGCTATGCTGCCAGCCAGATGGCGCAATAAATTTCGTTTAGACGATAAAGCAACTACGGAGTTAAATGGTCAGAGGAAGGAAAAGAGTAATTCATTTGACCAGTTTAGAAAGTATGTCATCGAACATTTGCAGGGTGTGGCGAGCAGACAAAACAAAAAACTACAAAATGCCGCCATAAATCATTTTATTTCATTAACAAGACCGATGCCGGACCAGCGCGATCAACCGCCTTTATTTACAAGCTGACGGCCCGCCGAGGTGGTGTTGCCGGTGTTTATGAGAATTTTAGGTTGGACGAAAAACCACAAGCACCAAAAGTGCATGTCATTATTATTATTATTACTATTATTATTATTATTATTATTACTATTATTATTATTACTATTACTATTATTGCCATTACTATTACTGCTATTGCTATTATTATTATTAGTATTATTTATATATATTGTTGCGATTCAACGAGGGAATCTGAGGAATTTGAAACTTCTCCAACACATATTATTCCACTGGAATAGTCAACATTCTTGCACCATTATAACCCATTCTACGATAAACATGTAGCATTCGCATACGTTATATATTAAAAAGTAACAAAGCCGTTTAGAAAATTAACTTAGACAAATCAAAATCTGCTTTTTAATAAGTCGCGGAATTTAGCACAATTATGTTTCTGGCTTCTTCCTTCAACAATGAAACGAAATTAATATAATTAGCAGCAATAAGAATAGTAAACGAGAATTGATTTTAACTTTCCGTTGACGGAATCGCTGAGAAAAGGCTAAATCGCCGACTGTTCGGAAACGTATTGTGTGTAAGTATGTGTACCTGGGTCTGCAACCCGCAACTTACCCAATAAAAAATAAATGCACAACCTACGCTGTTACGTAAAATTCACCTACCGCGTATTTTATTTAATTGTTAAAAAAAGCGGAAAAAGTGGTTTATATTGTATGTAAAATATACCATATTTTTAATAAACGTTTTTCGCTGTTTTCATATTTTTTAACAAGATTAAATTATTATAAAAGATACGTACTTTATGATTTAATAAGTAATAGCCGTAAAATTAGATACTTTCTGAATTTATAACAATGATAAGTTATGCGTATAAGCGAGAAACTATATATATCCAATATATATATATATATATATATATATATATGTGTGTGTATATCGATATGTTCATAAAAAATAGTTTGCTTTTACCGAATTTATAAAACATAATAAAACATAAAAAAATGGCAGTACTGGAAATGAATATTATTTTCGTACATAACCGACACATATAACAGTGGCGGATCCACGGGAGGGAAATAAGGGACACCCCCCCCAAAAAAAGAACCAAAGCCTCTATGAAAAAATTTGTTATAATAAAGAAACTTAATTTATGCTATAAAAGATTTGTATGAATTTTAACTGTGGATTTAATTATATAATACTATTTTCTAGTAAAACTATTAATGTTCCTTTTTTATTCTATTTTAAACCCAACTATTGTAGATCTTTTACCATTTTCATTTATTTTTAATTTTTATTTTGGAATGTAAATAAAAATAGAGTTCTATGAGAAATATTTAAACTTGCTCACGGACAAAGAATTCAGATCGGATTACCAACAAAAATAAAAAAAGGATTAAAGTTTGATAAAAATACTATCTTTTTTACTATTTCTAAACTACCATATTTAAGGTATAATTTTATAATTTCGTTTTAATTTGATTTTCTTTATGAAACAAGAGGTGTTTCTGAAATCTACTGCCTACTGTAGAAGATTTTACGTAATTACATAATTCCCTCTCCCAAATGTCCTTCTGGATCCGCCCCTGCATATAATGTATATTTAATTTTTGAATTATTATTTACACGTGTGGATTTTTTAAATAATAAGAAATATTATTTTTATATCTTGAGATTAATTATAAGATTCGCGAGAACCGCAAAAAGAGGCTTACGAGCATGACTAGCTTTATTTTTAATCTTGCTTAGATCCCGTTACCGGAATTTCGGTTTCTTCTGTGCATGTCGCTGAATATTGGCTGTCGAATATTAGCGAACTTTTAAAAATTATTTTCATTCGTTCTACTATAAATTTAACCAATGAAACAATGTTCTACCGTATACAGCTGGTATAGCCGCTTATATATACATCCTTTTTTAGTTTTATATATCCCCCCTCTCATCTATATGTTTCCTTTATCATAATAAAATGAAGAATTATCTTTACTTCATTTCATCGTTGGTATTTTCTTTCAGTAAGGCTGGAATTATTTTACCAACTCACTGTTACAAATTAAAGTTTGTAACTGGGAGAGGAACACAAAATGACCAAAATCCATGCGCACTAATAAAAACTACTAAAGACGTAGAAAAAATAAGTTGACTGATTCTTGGGAGAAACTGTTAATCAAGGAGAACTACTAAGAATTGCAAGATATTGCAGCCATCGTGAAAAATTAAATCTATTGTGCAATTTTTACCTCATCCTAATCCATCCGTGTAAGTGTTACCAGTTTTAAAAGTAAAACGGAAAACAAACGGTAAACCGAATGGCATCACAGATCGCAGACAACTACACAATGCGGGAACCTATCGGCCAGCAACCAGCGTGGTAAACCTGTAAATGCATATACCGAGAACTTTTAACGGCAATTAATTAAAATATCTGTATATAGTGAGTTATAAGCCGCTAGATGAACCTAACTACGAGATAATAGAGGCCATACTATTCGGCTAGTGTGGATAGATCGTAGGCAGCCATAAAACACCCGCAAATGAAACTTCTAAGAAAAAGCAAAAATATAACCGTGCGAATTGTTATCCAAAGACTGATTAATTTTATTTTATATTCCGCTCATGCAGATAGGCAAGTGTTATAACACTAGGTGGTAATAACCCATAAAACGCAACAGCGATACAAATAACATATAAATTCATACGCCGGTATCAGTGACGGTATTCGTAGTGATTTCCCATTGCTTTCTGCGTATTTAATAATCTTTCCCGTTCCACAAAACTGACACGAGTTGATAGTCCAGTCGCCGTCTATATACTCAGTCACTGTGTAAGGTTGATTACGTAATAGTAACCGTTAAAATGAAGTAAACAAAAGAAAAACTATTCTAATACTGCCGATGTATGAGCCGCACTTGAATTAAGCGGGTATTCTAGTCTAGAAATATGAAAAAATCGATTTTTTTTTTTTTTTCATATTCTGACAGTTCAGACATTTACGAATATCTTCCGAAAAATATTTTTCAAAATTAAAATTATTTACGGAGTTATAGCTATTTTCGTGACGCGGCAACTAAATCGCCTCAGTCGGAGTGGATCAAATAATATATGTGGTAGACATTCTTCGACTATCTGAGGATAATTCAAACTCTTTTATACATTATATATATATATATATATATATATATATATATATATATATTTAAAAATCGATCAACTGAAGGCCATTGTAACGTATTTTGTTGAAATCTTTTCTTGTTTAGTGTTCAGTTCAGGTCAGTTTCGTTTCAATCTTCAAGCAACGTGGACATGTATACTCTGTGTACAGTCCGAATATATGTAATTTTGAGTGAATATTTTATTTATTAAGTGTAAAATGGATAAAAAAAGTAATAAAGGAAGTGTGCTGTGGCGTCCAGATAGACAAAAAAAAAAACAACATTTAGACTGTCAGGCGGAACAAGATTTTTTTTTTTTCTTCTCTGAGGTAGGGGCTTTAGCCACATCCTTACTAATTAAGAATCTTTTCTTTTTTTTTTTTGTTTCAATTCCCCAGAAGAGTTGGAATCGTGTCAACCAGGACAAACCATTTTTTTTTCACCCCTCCACTTCATTAGCCTGTAACTTTATGAATTTTGAATTTTTTCTTTTTTTGGTAATTATTTTGTGTATTCTTAAAACATGAATAAATAAATGGTAAAAAAATGGATAGTGAAAATATTTATTTTTTTTTTTATTGAGCTTGAAAAAACCTCCCCTAAATTCGTGCCTCTAGACTAGAATACCCCCTTAACGCGTTTTAATTTTATATATAGCTTTTTTTTTTTTTTTTGCATCTCACGTGTAAATGCAACATTATTTAGACAGTAGCCATAAATATCCGGAGTAATCAGGAAGAACTTTGATCGGATGCGAAACGTGGCCCAGATAAAATTCGTAATTTCTTCTCTTTCTTCTCAGGAGGACAAAGCAAATTTTACAATACCAGAAAATATCTGGGCATGACCACCGCGTAAAACAAAAACCGTCATCGCGCAATAATAGGTTTTTGTACACCCGCCCGAATCGAACTATAACGCTTGTGTATTAAACGGTGAGATACGATGTTCCGAGTGTACTTAAAATGCTTTTTGGGGAAAACCCCCGTGTTAAATAATAATAATTAGTACATTTCGCATTTAATTTCGAACATTTTCTAAAAAATTCGGTAATTTACAAAAAAGCAAACTGTCAGCGTCGCTGTTAGCGAAAATTAGTATTATCGATATTATTCGCAATAATAAATATCGATATACGGAAAAACAACGTTTACTGAGAAGTTGAGGGGAATGACATATTCGCGCTATAATGAAAAATCTAGTTAAACGTTGAACTATAGTTAAAAATTTGTTTATTTTCATTGGTTAGATTCGTCCTCCTACATACTATAGATCCTGGCGTAATCTGAAATGTTCCCGTATAAAGCTTTGCCACTTTACTCTGCATATTCTTTCGCGGCCCCGGTTGCTTTTATTTCTACCGAAAGAAAGAAAACGGTTGAATAAATACGAAAAATCGAAAAAACACATAGCAGCGTGTGTGCGCTAATGCAAAATTTGAATTTCCCGAACGGTCTTGCCGATGATGCCATATATATACACGAAGACCGGTTTTTAATTGTTTCTTAATTTTTACTTCTTTATTTTATACAGCTGCTTTGCAATTGTATATGAACAAAACGCATTCTAGCGATCTTATCGATCAGCTACTGTGACGCTTAATTATTTTGTGTTGAGCAAGTGAAACTGAGTAAAATCACTACTTTTATATCTATATTTCACTGGATATTAGACACGAATTACTTACACGCCGGGAGGAACGAATTTACACACACGCTAACACAGGGGAACAAATTGACTCTAGTAGGGAGTCCTATTTGTTAGAAGACTTCCTAATGGGGTCAGATTGATTCACTGTGTATCAAGTCTTCAATGGAACGTGTAGCATAGAAGTTCTAACTTGTCCAGTTCACCGGAAAAATAATTTTTACGACATAAGATGCGCATATATTTATACGTATCTCTGTGTGTGCGTGCATGTGTATATTATAAGTGTAGATATATATTTAAGTATTGTTTGTATATTTTTAACGATAACTATTATAAAACGAAATACAGAGCTGAACAATCGTGAAATCTGAAACACCATCGTTTAACTTAAATGCGTCATTAAATTTGAATATGCAATCGAAATTAAATAAAATCATTTTTTTCTTCTTTTCTTGAACATATATTTATTTTTTTTTTCAATGAAGCGTATACAATCATCACGTCAAAAGCATTCTCAGATAGATATTCACCTGAGGGGAAGCATGAGAAGCATAGCAATATACTGGGTTAGTAAGTTAATATTTTGTAATTATAGGTACAATAAAGCATATGCCTAAAAGTACTGAATTCCGACCAATTAAAATTATTCTAACAACTATTGCAATAATCTGAAACTTCCCCAGATGCACTTTTAGTAAATTTTTCGAATACAGATCCAGCAAAATGAACCCGAGACATACACCGATTATATGGGTAATTGGTTTTACTGCGGTGCACTTGGAAAAGAAAGAAGCAAAATTTTAAAGCAGCTAATGCAAGTTGCACAGAAATTGAAAACACCATCGAGGATATTTAAGCCATAGCCACTTTAGCGCGGTTACTCCGAAACACACGCGCTCAAACAATCTGCTGGTATGAATTCTTAGACACAAGGACGGAGAAGAGAATATGCATCTTGCTCTCTTTTTAAGATTTTATCTTCTGTAACAATATAGAACTGTTCGGGAGAGACTGTTCATAACAATCCTTTCGCTATAAATTTACACGTAGTAGCAAATAATTTGTCAATTTAGCCCACCGTTGACAAATCAAAATTGAGGGGATGTATGATTACATCATCAACTTCAGGGCACTGTTTATCTTACGTTCCCTTAATTATTTTGCAAAATCCGGTTTTCGTTGTATCAATATAACTAACACTATTTTTACGTAACGTTAGAAAATTCGCTGAAGTTCCTCAACGTAAAATTCAAATATCCCCTGATGGTGAAATCATTCTTTCACTTATTTTTATGTCTCCGTGTAAAAATTTCATCCTAGATTCTCGTATCGGGTATATTTTTTTACTCTTCCTCCTTTCGTAAAAGTCATCCTTTCTAATTTCCCTTGTTCTTCGAGTTTCCATCACTTAACTCGTTCTGTAGTCGATCTTGTTACCTGCCTTCGCTATTTTAATCATATTATCTTCCTCTCGTTTTCGGTTTTCTCCGGTTCCCTTTCTAAATGAAGCAATGGTATTCTCATAATGCTGATCACATCTTCCTTGAACGTTCATTTCTTTCTGTCGAGAATTGTTTTCTTATTTCCTTACGTCAAAACCTAAGACCCGTCGCATCTTATATACTGCGTTCCCTTCATCATTCCAGTTGCCGGTTATTTTATTTTGTCAATATCTACTCGAATAAAAATTTAACCGACGGCTTTTTCTTTTTTTTTTTTTCTATTTTTTAGTATAGGTCCCTGATGAATCAAAAAAAAAAAAAAAAAAGGGACTAGTGAAGAATATGAAAAAAGTGAGATATTAAGGTGACAGTCTCGGTTTGTTTATTTTATTTGAGTATGAGATCCAATAAATTGCTTCGGAGAGGCTTCTATTAAAAGTTGTAATCTCATTTTCACCTTCTTCGCTTATCACAATTTCCAGAATTAAAATTGTAGCGGTACCCGCCCATACGTTGACTCTAGTCAAAGCTTGCAAAAGTTACTATGTACAGGTAAAATAGATTTCATTGCGCAGCCGGTGGTGCGCTTTAAAACCCTCTCTGTGTATTTTACTTTTTGCTAATAAACATTTCTTTCGATATTACTAATGTTTGCTGTTCCAATTCCCTTGTTTCATATTTTGACTAATCTGTAGATTCAATTATTTTCAACAACGTGCAAACTTTTTCCTTCGTTAAGGGTATTTAAGATGGGTATGGAATTTTGAGTCTGGTTGGTAATTTTTTTTTGTTAAACGTTCATTACTCTAACATGATATACGATTTATCATAATTATAACATTTTATTTTATACACACCGCTGCTTTCACATGTGCATTGGTATTTAACAAATTATTTTCTTTACAATAAATAATTTGTCCTTTAAATTAATATTTTCGTTTGGAATATTATTCTAAATGTTCGTTTTTTAAAGGTACACGTTACTTAACTTTAATTAGTATCATTAAAGCAAACACAAATAGTATCCATCCCTTAATAGTACTACATATATCCTTCGATTGATAATGAAATAATCTTGAAAACATTTGCATTCAATTTTTAATATGTATTTCGGTTGTTTGATGTGTATCTAAAATAAGAAAATGGTAATTTAAAAAAAAAAAAAATTAACGTATTTTTTAGAATCGAATTTTATATAATTTCCTATGATTCTTTGAAATCATAAACACGTGATATTAAGTTTTAGACGTTCTGCCGGTCGTACCGTATATATTTCACCAATGATTACGCTGGTTTCGTCCGCAACTAATTACTCGTAGATTAACTAATTCAATTTAAACACACCAAATGGATGTTTCAGAACTGATTTCAACGAGTAGCTTTGTATTTCCGTTAATTACGGTTAAATTGTTTTGTATACACTTTGATTTAACTTAATTTAGAACGTGAATAAATTCTGATTAATAAATAATTAATAACTAATTAATAACTAAAATAGCAGCTACAGAAGAGACTATAAGGCAAGTGCCTGCTATTTTTATTTCTTATTATAATACCTACTTAACTGTTAGCTGAATCATAGGCGCTGACCTTGGAATGGATGCTTCCTCAATGTTATTTAACCCGGGAAATTTGATATTGTGCTAAAAACCCCTCAATATTCCAAGTTCATTAAAAACCTGATAATTCAGGTCTGGCCTCCATGCTCAGATAAGAGTAAAACTTACGATAAGTTTTATTTTTAACTGACGATCATTTAATATGATGATACATTTCTCTGGAAGCAATTAATTTTAGCCTAATTGTTCTAAATTTTTTATACCACGTTATTATTGGCATTTCAAACTGTTGGAATTTTTAGTAATGGTTTTTAAACGAATTCATCGAATCTAGAGAATAGAGATACTGAACTATTTTATACGTAAATAGGCAAAGACAATGTACCTCTTTCCCATCTGCTTATTAATCGATTTTCTTACTTTTTTGTTTAGTAGCGATTTGCACGATCTGTAGTGTGTTATCACTAGACAAATTTTCGGAAACAGTTATTTCTTTTTTCTTATTTAAATAAAAAGTGAATATAGAAAATGAAAAATTAAATCGCTATAGCCAGTAGTAAATCTGTTCTTATTAAAATAACGTTTTAATTTTTCTTAATAATCATCATTATTGGCTTTTTTACAGTGTACTAAATCGTAAGCTGTTACTTGATATCAATAAATGAGGGTTTTTAAATTGTGATCTACTGTTATATTATTGTATATTTTATTCAATTATAATGGTACTGAACTGTTTTGTATTATAGGTACATATAAACGGGTATGTTCTCTCAGATACACAATGAACAAATGTATAAGAGTAGTAAAAAAATTTTGGAAATACGCAAATTCATATTATATGTTTTGCTCATATTTTTTAATAATAATTATGGTCGAATTTCGACCAATGGGCAAACACTAGTATATATAATTACAATTGCACAAAAATAAATTTTTTCCCTACACGAGTTTTTTCAAAGTTGGCGCTTATGACCGGAATTAATGTTACGCTTTACCGTGCACTTTGCGGCAGATCTAAGGTCATTTAAGTGGGGCTGGATGTCGTGTAGTGGTTCATTTTGGAAAAGGATGAAATAAAATATTTTATAACGTTGTTACCATCATCGCATGAATCTCTTTGCCGCTTTTGAATCCGTTACTCTATGTATTCGCTAAACAACTGTACTTTAATTTCGGTAACAGTAGTAATATTTATTTAGAACCTATTGCGTGTATATTTGAAAATTTTTTTCATTTTATTTTTAGTATGACCTTACATTTTTTTTTCTATTCCTCGGTACTCAGTACCTAAATTCAAAATTTTAATTTAATTTTATATCAATACATATACGTGAAGTTTCCATGTGACGAAATACCATAAAAACTGAAAAACTTTCGTTATATGAAAAAATTGTGAAATAGAAAAAAGCGGACAGATTATTAAAATACTGTATAAATCAATCGGTCAATTTTATATTATAGTTAAACAGACCAATAATAAAAATAAATATTTTTAGTACAATATATGCTGCTATTTAGAAATTTTAAAAGCAATGTAAATAACCACAATGGACAGTTTCGAAAAATAACAAAAACCAGACTATTATTTAGATTAAAAATTTGCTATCTTAATTTACATTCTACTTACTTTTTATTTTTCTTTATTTAATTATTTTGATTAATCGAATTGGAACACTTTGTTCGTCAGATCGAAATTCAGCTCGGTTATATAGTAACATTTTGATATGGAAATTAACCTAATTCGCTCTGTAAGTTCCTTTTAAAAATTCATTTCGATATATATATATGTGTGTGTGTAAATTTATTTTAACACTGTTGAAAAGCAGCAAAAAATTCTATTTTTTGGTATTGCATTAAATTTGATGTAACTAATATCTTTACCTATTGTAAATGTTACGGTTACTTTTCTTTTTTATCATGATTTACAGCTTACACTAGTGCCTCGTAAATTTTTATTAAAATTTGTTACTCGTTCGAGCGCAACAAATTATACAGCAAAGTAACGAATTCCACATTTACATGTACACAGAAAAATTCGTGATCCATTTCAGCAGTCTAACTGTTACAATTTGTATATATATATATAGCTTACAGTTTAATATATATTTTATAAGCAATCGGGATGCTGGCAACGGTTACAAGTAAACAAAATACGGAAAATCGTGTAGTAAAAGTTTATTTTACAATTTTTCATTCAAGCAACCGTTTAACTGCGCAACTGGAGATTACAGCCAAAGTTTCCTGATAAATTACGTCACTTTAAAAATTTTATTCTCAATAGCAAAATGAAAACTTGGAAGCAAAATCGGAAACAAAAGTTCCTTCCGTATATTCGGTAATTGTAGCAACGTTTTTCTCGCTTTTTCTTTGGCCTACTTTTTATAACGGCATCAAAATTCATTTCATTCGACGCTTTACTTTTTTATATAACCGTGTCTGCTTTTCATTCGCATGGCCGATCGTAAGTACCATTTTATTCTGTTCCAGACAAAAACGGCATCTTTTTCGGATGCGTTTAGACACAAGAACCGCAAAATAGATCTCTAACAGGCTTAAGTTGCTGCTCGATAACAAGATTTCAACAACTCTGTATTATTATTTCCTCCTTTAACTTCACTCCGTAAAGTGGAAAGCTATTTGTTTCGCTTATTCTTTTATTTGTTTTATAAAAAATTAAGCCAGCTCGAAATTTTCTACTATTATCGTTGACATCGTTTACGGGCAAAACTTTGAACTAGTCAGTAGGGCGATTAGCTCTTTCATCCTTCCAGACACTTCACTCAAATTACTACGTTAGCTCTAAGTACAGGTAAATTATATAAATTTCTACCGGCACAAGTCATCTGCGCTCATCATATAATACCATACTTAATTCCTGAGCGTCGGCGACGACTCCTATTTGTATATTTCAACTGTACAAACATAGGCATAGTGTTCGTAGCAATTGTTTATATGCAGTACGAATGTGTACACACGCGAGACTACATTTGCAACTGATATCGTGAATGTTAGATTTATCGATATACAAATGCAGCACCCTATGTGTGTCCGCTATGTACTGACTAACGCGCATATTATTATACGTGGTGGATTACCATTTTACCTTCCACATGACTATTAGAGAGTATTTAATTTAATTTTTCGAAATAATTTCTGTCGACGCCCGGTATCGGACACGAGACTTCCGTATAACAGAAGTCAAACGTTCTAGCAACTACTTGCGACGACCCATCAGCGCTATAAAAATTACACATATCTTTAAAAATGTTAATCAATTATAGCTGTAGATTCTTTAAGATTAATCGCAAAATTCCGAAGCATTTATACTACAACAACGATGTAACATGAACGAATTGGATACAGCAACGTAATTCGAGAAACAAGAACGATGAGTATTCTCGGAAGTGAAAAATTCAGAAATCATTTCCGTCGAAAAAAAAAAAATATATATATATATATATATATATATATATATATAAATATAAACTAGAAAATACACAATTGAAAGAACGTAATTTTGCATTATTATGTGAATTTAGTTATGTTAAACGTTATTTTTAATAGAAATATATTTCAATTTATAGAAATTATATTAAAAAATTACGATCGTTAGCATCTCAGTTGTGATTCTTTAATGTTCATGGCAGTAATAATGTGAGTAAGATCGATTAATGTTGATTGTTCGAAAATGGCAAACTCTGATTTAAGTATCGATAAATTTTATAATTCCCTCTAAATTTTTACATGAATTTTTATTAACTTTTAATTAAAATTGATGTATCATTTGCATTCTCTATATTACAAAAATTTTAGTTTTTACTCGGTTGATAGAATTGTAGAGCGTTCGTGGTGGAACATAATCGATAAATGATACAAGTAACATTTTACAGTTTTCGTAACGAATATTAATAGTATTATGAAGTATTAAAAAAAAAAAAAAAAAAATACGAGCAGGCCAAGCTCGTTGTGTACATGGAGGAAATATGTAATACAAGGATGTCCGAATTTAAAGGTTGCCCAAATGGGCTGAGCCAACGAATTATAATAAAAATTGTAAATTCAGTAATTTCAATCGGTAAAAGGTGAAATATTGAAATAAAATATATAAATGGTATGTAGGCCGAGCATAACGAATAGAAGACGGGGAACTGTGTGTGAAATTTTATTATTAATTCTAAGATATTTTACTTATCGCATAATCTACTCACTGAATTTAATTACTGATGACGCAACAAAGCGTTCGATAAAATTAATTTTCTTTTTTCGTATCACGCAAGAACTGCGTACAGTTCTTCAGTACTCTAAATAGTAATAAATCATCCGCATTGACTCTTAAACTAAAGCGGTAAGATATTTCTTTTCTTTTTTTTTGTTACGAGCAGTTAATGTCGTACGGCTTTTACTCGTATTGATATTCGTAACATTACTTAGATACTATTAATGATTTTAGATTTAATTAAAAATTTGGTGAGAAATCTTAGGTTGTACACATCAGGGGAATATCTCCGTGTGTTCAGTTGGTTTGTCTGTGTTGTTTTTTTTTACGGCGGGTTAAAACAATATGCTGAACAGCTATCGACGTGTAGTAAACATCACATTTAGCTGGCAGCTAGTCACTGAGTAGGTATGAGTAATATTCGGGTATGTAATTCAGGTGTGCTCGAGGTAAATCCTATTTACATTATAGGCCGAGTTGAATATTCCTTTTTAAGGTTTCCAAGTATACACTTGGCTGCGCATGAAAAGATCAGCGCCAAAAGTTAAACATTTTCTGGACAAAATACTGCCCGTAGTCTGATCCTATGATTGTCAGCAAGAACGTTTGGGCTGGCCATCGAGCCGCATGGTAAACAACGTTATAAGCATCGCGATACCTCGATGGCTCGAAAAGGAAGTAATTTCAATATCCGGTTTTTTCGAATTCCTCTACACTGAACAGTACTTGATCTACAAACGCCATTGTTTAGTTTAAGTAGATTATTAATCTGAAGTAAACACTGAAGTACAACTAACGGAAAATATAAGTTCCTCCAAAGTAGTGTTTCGATGTTTTTGATGCGTCGATGAAACAGTGAATAAACAGGCTTTTTATTGCAATATGCGCTTCGAGATATGCAGCTTAAACAGTACCGTTTAGTTATATTTAATTACGTTGTCACTAAATTAAAGGTAAACATTTTTTAATAATTTAAAGTAATGTTCTCAAGCTCCATCGAGTGCCTTTATTATTATAGCATTTTTAAATGGCACAACTAATCGTATCGCCACCGATGTCACTATTAACTAAATTATATATCCATACGTACTCCCTGTTACACACTACCGGAAGTGTTCTGAATTCATAACTAATGGCAGTCTTCGATAGAAATTCCTTTCAATAAAATCCGTGACTTTGTAAAATTTTTCTTTTTTCTTAATTATTGTGCACACTTTACATGAAGAAGTATATACGTAATTTTTCAAAATATTTAAAATAATCTTTCGATCAAATGAGGAGGAAGCTCAGTCTAATGGGCATATCTATACACTGAAACTCCATCATTGTCCGCTAGATAGCGCATTACTCCCGTTCATTTGGTGTTTTGTTCCTTTGACAATTATACACACGATCTTGAGTAATTACGGGAAAAAAAGCGATAATGCAAATAATGCCCTGCTATGAAAAACCTTTTTATAAGATGCATATCGTCATTCAGTGGTACTGAAACAATAGTCTGTAACCGTTACTAAGCTGAGGTAAGAATACACGGGAGTGTATTTTTGAAACAGTTGTTCCACAAAAACCAATATTTACCAAATCGCTAGTATAAAATTATTATAATTTAAAAAACGAATTTTCAGTTACAAAAAATCTAGACTACCTGTTCATTGAAAATGTTGGAAATATGATAATAACGAAAACTGTTAAAATACGAATGCAAAAGCGAGCGAAAAAAAAAGAAAAGATACAAAATAAAATGCATATAGCGCAAACGTATCTCGTACATACTTCGATTTTTAATCTCTAAACAATAAAAATGTCTCTTTTAATTAATTGCAATTAAATCTATATGGTTTTTTTTGTTTTTCAAATCCTTTTTAATTCATCACAACGTTCTTTCTATAATACGAAATCATAACGATGTTCGTTATGAAATATGTAGGAATAAAAATGTCGATTTTTAGTAAATCGATTTAGAAAAATATTTTTAACGTTGTTTATTAAACGATTATTTCAACATTTTCAGAATATAAAATTCTACTTGTAACTTTCCACGCGGCCTAAATAAACGGGCAATAAATTATAATAAGTTTAAAACTGATTTTCACGTTTCCCACACATTCTTCAAAATAAGTTGTATTTCCTGGCTGTATATGCAGCATGTTCTGGCAGTGAATAAGCCGTGTACATAAAATTATAGTAGTGCCCAATATAATGTAACTAAAACAAATTTCATCGAAATGTTATTGTCCTTTAAATACGAAGATATGCCGGTTATTAGATTTATGCTGCCTTTCGAGAAGTGAAGATATTTCCCTTTTTTTCATCGTTCCAAATTAACAAGTAATGTTACTGTCACTTTCAGTTCCATTCAAAAATAATGTTGCAAACGAAATCATATGTAAACTAAGAATTAATAAAATCTGTGTCCGATATTTTCTACTTTAATCCCAGTTGTAATTCGTTCAAGGAAGTTTTTATCTCGTAGTAAAAGCGAGCATAAAAAGTGTGTTATGTCCTCCTTCGGATGATGTTCATTACTGTTAACGGTGACAATTTTGGTTACAATACGCTTTTCAAGAAATTTTTGTAATTTTTCTAACCGAGAGAGCGAAAATAAAGTGATCGTAAGAAAGGAAAAACATTACTATATAGAGTATATATGAAATATACGGAACGTTACCTTTGCACAATTAAACTGTTTCAAGATTTAAAGTGATCAAAACGCTACTACGTGTGCGGATTCGAATACTTACACAAGCCGCAATTAATAACTTGTTTACCTATATGGAATTGCAAATATTTACCTGCGGCAAAGAGAATACGGAAAAAAACTGATACCGTGTTGCTCTGAATGGCGCAATTATCGCTAAAAGATAAAATAGCGTAATAATAACGCGGTTTTCCGCTTGGATAACTTTCCAGTGCCGGTGAACTATTAGTCAAACGCTAACGTGTATTCTGAAATGGAAAATTTTAAATTTGTCATTCGTCAACTAAAACACATGTACAATAACGGAATAGATGTGATTGATAAACACGATTTTGTGTGAAAATGTTCTGACAAGATTTTACGTTGCACCTAGTCGGAAATATTTCATTGATAATTAATTGTGTTTTGTAAATTTATATTTTGTATATTTTTAATAATTATATGTAATATTCTATTCGATTTTGAGGTGAAAAATTATGTTAGCCAACGGTGATCAGGATTTTTGAAATAACATTAAGAAATGTGTTTAGGTTTTCCGGAATTTATTGAAACCGTACTTCCAATGACTACTCCAAAAGATGGATTTTGATTAAAAATGACTTTTCAGGCGAAATAAAAAATTGCCAAGTTAATGCCATCTATGATAAATGAGATAAAAAGAATCATTGTTGAATAAAGTAGCAGATTCGATGCCACGGACAGGATTTCGATAAAAAAGAAAACCTACTACTTCATTTTTTTAGGATAGAGAAAGCATAAATCGAAAGTTGTCACCCACATGTGCAAGTAAACTGTCATTTTTAACCGTACACAATTAATATTTTTATACTCTATCTTCCGCCAGTTTTTAGTTAATAAAACAGACTAATTCAACTCACGTTTAAAAATATATACCCTAATATCAGATCTTTTTTTTTTTTTTTTTTTTTTTTTTTTTTCATAGGTAGTAATTATAGGAAACAATTTGTAATGGAAGTGAGAGATTTTTAGGATAAAATTACTTTTGTATTCTGGAGGGTTAATGTACGATGAAAATATTTTGGCATTTGCAATGCGAAAAAAAAAAAAAAAAAATACTCCAGCAAACGATGCGCAGATATCAACTTACCTTTTTTGAAAAAATTCCCGTGCTTATTTTTAATGAAATAAAAAACCAGTTCAACGGGTAACTTTTAATCGATTATTCTGTATGTTTGTTGCTTTTGCCCATGTAGTATAATATTAAGAAGAAAGAAGATCCTCCTGAAATTCCAGCAGAAGAACCATACAATCCGTTAATGCGAAAAAAAAAAACTCCGGAAGAATTAGCTCGAGAAGCGGAAGCTGAAGAAGAAGATGAATTTACAAGTAGAAATCTATTTTTATTATATTAATTAAACTGATCGTCTTTTATTTTCGATCGTGTTTAACTTATAATATACATCTTTGACCAAACCGACATACTAAAACGTCGTACTATTAATATTCTTCAGCACTGAGGCAGTCTTTTAAAGGCTGCCTTTGAATTTATTAAAAATTAATCAAGTTTTAAACGTACTAGAAATGGTCATATTTCGGGTAATTTGATATTTTCTTTTTTTTTTTATCCCTTTGCGCAAACGACTGCGACCTAACTAGAACAGACAAAGAGGTCGAAAGGTGAAAAGAATACAGAAAAGTTTTCTACGAAATTTACGAATGGGTCTGGCAGTCGATTTTTTTATTTTTCAGTTGGAAAGTTTTCATATATGTATGATCGGCGGCACACAAGGTTTTAATCGTGGTTATTACCACCAACGGGAGACAGTTACGCAGCAGCAACTGGTCTAATTGGCCAATTCCATCGACAACAGCGAAAAGAACAACGTTGCATGATGTTTATGTAAAGTATTAAACTATTAGAAATGATTAAACTGTAAGAAATAAAAATTTAAGATTTACATCGCTTTAGCCGATTGTAAATTAAATCGATATTTTTTTGTTTTACGCTTTCATCTATTATATATACTAGAAATAAGAAAAAAAAAAATGCAAGCCCCATTTATATCTTTGATAAGGTAGCATGGATAGTGTGAAATTAAGCTTTCCATAATGGTACGTGAGGGTCTAACGGATCTGAAGAGAATACGGAGGCCAGTTCCTTTTTTACTTTCCCAGATTTCTCTGGTATAACCAATTGTTCAATTTCAGATTAGGTATAAACTTGAAAGCGACTAAGATCCGGAACGAGACCAATTTCCAAAAATCCATGATACGTCTAGTTTGGTAGCCAAACGGCTTAACTACTAGGCTACCGCACTACCATCTATGCTATATATGCATACGTTTTTTGCTGCTTTTTTTTTCGTGATGGGACTAAATTTTAAAAAGATTTATAGTATCACGTTAGAATAAAGGAAAAGAAATAAAAATAAATCAATCCCTGTTAACTGAAAAAGTCGGTGATGGTGAAACCGAATATGATTAGCTCGAAGCGGAGAAAACAAAACGACTTGTGTTAGAGATAATAATTCTAAACAATGTGAAGGATATGATGGTCGAAGCAGAAACAGCATAGTGATCCAAATGCAATAAAGCGTGAACAAGAGGAGAAAGCAGGAACAATGGACGGACCAACTACCGAACAATAAATTTCGTAGCATTGCCGTAAAACTCTAGCGCTAAACGACGCAAGGCTGAGCAATTTTTTCGGAGAACTGCGGAGATGGTGAAAGGAATAAGCATAATACAGCATCATGACAACGGTTTTGAATTTAGACATAAATGGAGAATTTGTCTGCACAGCAACAAGAAAATTGCCAGCTGTACAAGGAGACGCGTCATCCACCGTTATCGAAAAGAATGAAACTGAAGTACATTTCGATTAAATGAAAGAAAAAACCGTGAAAATTTACCTGCCAAATCATTTCGTCGAGAACAATACTTCGGTTAGGAATGAAAATCTATCGAATATAAATCTCCACTGTTCCCGAGTAACTTTGAAAGAGCTGCCGATCGATGATCTATTGAGAACTATTAAGAATTTCCCCTCTAATCCACCAAAATGTGTTCCATGTAACATTCGACTTCGAATAACTATCTAAATTAGCTGTGATAAGAAAGAGTTTCTTAAAAACAGGACGAACAGCGCCTCCCCATCTACGATCAGCTCTATATGCTTACCTATTTACTGTTCAGCGAGAGTTCGTTCACGCTAACACCCTTCGATTCCATCTCTAGATATACATAGGATGATCTCACCATCCGCTGACATCTGTATCATAACCGGGGATTTCTTGTATTACTATACCACGATAGATTTGTTTATCGAAAGATGTATCAGTCTTTACTATACGACATCTCTTTTCCTAACAAATAAACGACATATATTTTCTGCCTATAACTTCTTAAATGGCTCCTTGCTAGAACTTCTTGCCTCACTAATAAAGTACAAAATCGCTACTATACCGAACCTTAACCGAAATTCTCAGTTCCGAATACCATTTCTCTGTGAAATGAAAACTAACGAAATGACGGATTACTAAAGTATTAAAATCTACGTTCCCAAAAAGAATCAAGTTCTCAAGTCCACCACCTCTCATAAGAAATTCAAGATTCTCAGGCGATTGCAAGTGAATGGCATCGTCCTTTCATACACAATTATCGCTTAAAAGACCTGCCACCGCTAACAATCCGTCCATTTCGTTTAAAACATAATGAACGTCCGGGTCCGATATAATATGCCTGACAACAGCTTAGTGTACATTTAACGACGTATTTGACTCAGCGAGAGAGAACTCTTTGATTTAGCGCAACTCATTCAAAGGCGAATTCTATTTAATCCTTGTCGAGATGAACGAATCTATAGCACACATAACAAAAAGCGGTTGGCACCATCTTGTAATGACGGTAACAGTTAAAAACGGTTACTGAAATGATAAGGAAGCAGCGAAATATTCTTTAGTTCACTTCACTTTTTTTTTACTCGTCGGTGCGAAGCACGTAAACGAAGCGAACCAAAGACAATATTTCGAATAAGCAGAATACCGCATTAACGAAAATTCGCTCCAAATAGCGAATTCGCATCAACATATTGGTGAGTTTTAATCACATTTTGATGCGAATAAAGATTTTTAATAATTTAAACCCATTCCAACCGTTGTTCGCAAAAAGTTTTAATATATTCTGGAAAGTAGTAACAGTGAAGCATTGTAACCGATGCAAGATGTGCTAACATGTTAACAAGAAATTATATATCGCACTATGTGGAAAAGTTTGCAACAAACTTTAAATATACCTTTTTTTTGTAATTCGAACTTTTTAAAGTCTTTTTTTTTTGCGTCAAGAAATTTTTCAGTAATTTCTTCATGTATAGATCTACCTGAAGATATTCCTTATTGAATCAAGTTTTTCTTGAATATTAAATGGTGATAAAATTTATAAGAGAAAAACTCATTTCTTCTATGAAATATTAAAAATTTCAAATTGCAAATACCGAATACGTTTGAATTATAAAAAACACCGCTTGGCGAAAATTTTCATCAAATTTTTCGTTAATATCCATTGTAAATAACGCCCAATGTTCAGGATCGTACCCGCGCGTGGTACAAACACAAAAACGCGTTTACTCTGATTAACACTAATATAACGAAAACAATATTTGCCGTCGTGATCTTTTTCGAGTATTCTATAAATCTCTTATTTTCCCTAAATTTTTTTACTCTCTTAAAAATAACCCGATTTGTCGCGAACGAAACCGTATTTAATTTTGTTAACGGAACTTTCGGAGCTAGCGAAAAGTTCAAAAAAGCACAAAAAACAACTTCATAAGAATAAAATGATAAGTGAAAAATACAGGATATTACAAACTTAAAGTGAAATTTCTTTGTTTCCAATTTAGTATTATGTGAATATACATAAATATTATGGTTATCTTTAACTTAATATACAGAATAATCCTAAGCGCATGAAACGCAATGCTTAACTGACCTTGTTTAACGTCTATTTTAATGACTACTGAGTATCAACATTAACCAATACTCGCTGGTTCTCCTTATCGGATCGTCACGACCGGTAGCCTTTTTCAAATAAATAAGGAGCATCATTGGAATCTGTCCGCATGGTCAAAAGTTACACGCAAAATATTGTTAAAATATTTTATATTTCCATCAGTGGTAAGCTTGTAAACGACGCTGCACGGGTTCAATTTTCTTTATTCGAAGCAATATTATCGATGAGGAGTAACAATGATGAAATTTTAAAATTTTTCTTTCTTTTCAATCTACGTTTTCATTTGTAAATAATGTTGATAATATTTTAAATGTCAATGGTGTTCGTTATAATAATAAACATTTCTTCTTCTCTAAAGAGACCTTATCTTCATCAGTACTAACATGGAACCGCCATTGACCAGTACAATTTGAAATAAACAAAATCCGGTTCCTATTTGCCTCCCGCAAAAGCATTTAGTTCGAAAGGCCCTTTAGCAGTTGGAGCCTTACGAATTTTTCCTAACATTAATCGCTTTGAGTCTTTCCATTTTTCTTTCTTCTGCACTATCTTTACCGCTGAACTTGCCGCCATTCCACCGTCTATATCTTTTCCAACTATTTGAATATCTCCGACTTCATGAGTGCTCTTCGAATTATTTCCTCTCATTTTCTCGCTCACTCCTGCGATTTTAACGCTCTTTGTATTCGATCCCTTCACTACAATCTTCTCGCTCTGGGCTCTTAGCCATGTAGGCATTAAGGGTAATGAGACAGCGAATTCCTTGGCTAGAGTTGCTTCATCCTCTTGTCCCTATTTCAGTAAAATTCCCAATTCCAACCTGCTACGGTTAAAATTTCACATTGGATTCTGGTCAGATATTTACTTCTTCCATTTCTCTAACAGTCTTCCTTCTATCTGTTCACTCGGCCGAATCTTTCTCCCCAACTCCCTGATTTTATGACTTTCCTATTCGACGAAATTCCGTTGTAATCTCTATTATTCGTTTTTTCGCCGTAATCATACTCGGTTACATTCCTCGTTTTTTCGATTTCGCTGAACACCCTCTCCTAACTGTCATCTTCATCCTCATCAGGAAGCTGTCTGTGATCCCAATCATATCTTCTTCGAATGCTCTCCACTCTTGTGTCTAAACGTAATATCCTTTATTCTAATTTGTCGTCCCTTAAGTTTCCTAATCTGTATTGCGCCTCATACATTCCGTCACATCCCTCCCAATCCATCTATCGCAGTTCTTAGTTTCTTCATTCTGGCAATTTCTGACCAAAACAGTATTTAATGGACCCTTTCCTTTGGTGTAGTCGCTGGCTGAAGGTCCTTTGTTGCCGTGCCTAAAAAGAAATTAAAATCGGCCTAAATAACGAAAAGTTATGCGTGAACAAACATAGAAAAAAAAAAAAAAACAAAAAAAAAATTCATGAGTACATATAACAATTTCTCTTTTTTACACTTGAAAATACGATAAGGAAAAAGTAAAACCTAAAATGTTATAAATTTTTGAAGAAATTATAATATTCAATTTTTTATTTTAACGAAATACATAATAAATAGGTAACCTGTTTTTAATATTTTTTTGCAATGATCTGTACTATAAATTTTGTTAAGTTTACAACAATCATTTAACACATGCTACGCTAACAGCATTAGCAGAACAAAGTATACCAATATACTTTGTCTTCTAAACAAACTTTATTTTTTCATAAAAAACAATTATGGGCGATTATATTTTTTTTGTTAAATTCATTTATAAAACCCTTTCGAAATTAAATTTTGTCCTGTCATGTTGTTATGAGTGGTAATTATTTATCTACGTACCAAAATTTTGATTGTAATAACCAATTGTTGCTGTAGCCTCATTATAATCGATTTTTACAAAAATTGTAATCTGCAATGAAGGTAATTTAAATCGAGGACAACTTATTTTACATTGAGATAAGTTGTATGATGATGTGAACAATTGTGTAGAAGGGAAGTAGAATTTGCTTCACAATGTATTATTTCTGAAAAAAAAACAAAAAAAACATCTGTATACATTAATTTCCGAAATTGAATAACTCGAATGAAATATACCATACAATGTTTGTTCTTCACATGAAATAGAAAAATTGAATCATTTAAAAATATACTACATATTCATAAACATTATACCGACATTTTTGGATCTGAGGGCTCTTGCGGATACATTTATATCAAGAATTCAGATTCACATATCAATGTTTTCAGTAGAGTTCTATTGTATTGCAAATACTTAACCCGACATTTTATGCTTCATGTAAAACATCATATACTAACGACGGAACCGGCAGACGCTGTCCTGCCTGAACCTTGGCTTGTCTGCTATTAGCGGATTAAGGAAACGATTTTTCGATATTTTAATTTTCTACTATTGTCCAAAGCAAAATCCAAAAAATAAGTGCAATTTCTTGTTACCCGCGGCGCAATTCTCTTGAAATTTAAAATTTTTTCCACAAATTTAATGAAATCGTAAAATGAGGGTCTACACAGCTAGAATGCGAATGAGTACGATATAATAACAGTTAAATGATAGTAACAGATACGGTAGGTAGACAATTTGGTCCGGCGTAGCAGTCCATTTTTTCGATTCTTTTTCTTTTTATATATAACCTTTTTATAATTTTTTTTTTTTTTTTTTTTTTTTTTAATTTACGAATGAAGCACATTTATCAAAACGAAAATACGAATAGGCCTGAATAACCCGAAACACGAAAAACATACAAAAAAAATGGTTGACGCACTTATTGTAATGTTCACAATCGATCTTTCGATTTGCTGCCGGTCGCTAATATTTCCGATCAAGGACCTTTCAGTTGTTATAAATGTCTCATTGTTTTTTGTGCTCCTCAAATTTCTTTCTTGACTTCATTGCCGAGTGGTGTGGATGTTTCACTTTTCTTATAGTTCTCGCGGTATTTGTGAAGTTGGGTCATTTATTTTCTTTTCTTTTTCCCGATTTAGGGTGTACCGTGTTTAAGAGAAATGCAGACCGGTTTGCACCGTACTCGCTAAACAATCATTAGCCTACATTGTTCTCCTACATCTTTTTATTATACATTTAGTTTAGTGTTGCTACCATTTAACGACGGTAAATGTGATTCGCTACAATTCACAAATGTTAGAACGACCTTTTACTCATACCGCTGTACCTGTTTTCTTTTCCGGTATATGGTGGAGGTTTTCTTTTTTTTTCTTTTTTTTTTTGCTAAATTAAATATAATAAACTAATACTCGTTAGTTAGAAATAATTACCTCCCTCGAAAATAATAATTAAGGCAACAAACGAATTTTATCTGTAACCTTTTGTTTTCACTTATTTACTTATTTATTTTTTGGCTCGTCAGCTATCGGGGCTTTAATCTTGCAACAGTATTGGAACCATCGAACGAAACATCATTGCCTAACCGCATCATGTGTCTTGTTATTTAATTGTAAGTACCCAGCGCACCGAGCAGTTGCTCGGTTCACAAAATCATGCCGTCCTCATAAATTAAATTATACGATTCGTCTTCTTTTTCTCTGTTGAATAGTTTATGAGAACATAACCAAACGTTGCGAAAATACTGAACACGCATTAAACCACGAATACGAACGGATGGCACATGCTAAAATGGGTTATCGGGAAATAATACAAATTGTGAATAAAAAAAGTCAAAAAAGACAAAAATTAAAGAACAGCGATTTTGCAATCAGATACTTCATAACTGTTAACAGAAAGAATTAGGTTTTAAACGATTCAAAATCGTGAACATAATAAACCACATTTATCGAAAAGTAAATACGAATAGGTCTGAATAATTCTGAACATGAAAAACATACGAAAAATGGTTCATGAAATGTTTTACCAACACCCGAACTAAGAAAAGAAAAAAACAACCACACCAATACATATATACGTGTGTGTATATATATATATATGTATATGTATACCTTTTCCGATGTTGCTTATGTTTCCTGAGCCATTGTCTGTATTGCCCTGTACTCATTCAGCTTTATAATTTGTGAAAACCCCTTAAACTCGCGAAAACGAATTTTGCCGTGTTTTTTTTTTTTTTTTTTTGATTGTTCCTCGTGACCCCATAAATACACTGTCCAAATTGCATAAAAATCGGATGGATAGTTTCGGGAAGTCCATCGAGGACATACAGAACAACAAACAGACAGGCCATTAAAAAAAAAAAAAATGTGGACCATGAGTGCAGATTACAAAAGAAGAGTAGCTCTGATGCTGAACATGTAACAATTGCGGCAGTGATAGCAAGAATAGGGTAATAACGAAAACTATTCGAAGGCATTAAAAATCGAAAAATGAAATATCCTGGCTCATAAAATAAGAGAAAACGGTTTGTTTACGGTGGCGGTATAAGGAAAGATACATTTCGGTGTAACTTAACAAACTTTTCATGGACTCCACCATTTGACGAAATTTGCCTGGACTTCTTGCGACCTGCAATAATTCTCCTACTTTTGTAACTCCAGTTCATGTCTTTTTGGGCCAAAAAATCCTTCTTCCTCGTCTCCTTTTCCCTTCTACCGTTCCCGTCATTATTGTTTGCAGAAGGGGAAATGTTCGTCCCTTCATAAAATGTGCAAAGAAATTTGTTCGTTTTCTAATTATGTCCATTAGTACCGGATGATCCGTTTTCATCAATTGTATCGCACCGCCGCATTACTATAGTTCTATAAGGATATCGAATTTGAGTGTGAATAACATTCCCCCGGTAGCAAATATTAAAAATTCCGTTGCAGGATTTTTGATTTTTCCGAAAAAAATCATAGAAAACGCTACCTATTTTTTTAACTCTCTGCAATGAATACAATAATTAGGCTAGGAGTGCGACTCGTTTGTTTAAATCATGTCATGGAGTTTTGATGATTTCAGTAACGGAACACAACGTATTTATTACACTTATACCATAAATTAATATAATGTGTATTATTAAAGTTTATTATTTATCATAGTGATCATTTTATTTAAATTTTAATTGATGAATTTTATGATTTTGAATGCACTAAAGATATGATCACCACTGATAACACACTGAACTATCGCTTTCAATTTAATTCTTTTTTTCAAAAAAATATCAATATTCAATGCGGAATTTGTTGTTATTACGAAATCATGTGACAGCAGAACTAAATTGAACGTCACATCGTGACGCCATTTTTGCCTTTTTTTTTATATTCCGACTTCTTTAATGGATTTTTCTAAAATTTTCTTTCTTACAAACCTTGTCCTGACAATTACGACACAACAAAAAACAAAAAAAACGGCCAAAATTAGTCGAACCGTTCTCAAGTTATGATCTTTTATATATGCGCGATTGATTTTTATGTACATATACTATTAAAGTAGCCCGTCGAAACCCGACGAACGACAGAATTCACGACTGAATAATTTCTTTACTGTGGCGCCATCTGTCGGAAATGTTGGTAATCGGTGTTTTAGCTGGTTTTTACTTATTTTAAAATTTATTTATTTGTTTTTTTAACCTTTAAATAGCCTACACTGTTCCCCTTGACCCTATAAATATACTGTCCAAATTTCATAAAAATCGGATGGATAGTTTCGCAGTCCAACGACAGACAGAACGACATACATTCATTTATATATATATATATATATATATATATATATATATATATATATATATATATAGATAGATATCCATATTCTTCACAATGGGCAATTAATAAATAGTAACAATGCAAGAAACAAGGAAGAACTGATTTATGATGTCACAATTTTCGCTCATCAAAGTCTGTCCCGAAGGTCTCCCCAATTGCAGCGGCCACGGGGCAGAAAGGAGGGAAGAAATGGCAAAAGATCGGACGGAGAGATTTTTTTAGTTTGTTGGTCGCTACCTTTCTCCAGCATTGTTGTTTTGACTTTTCACTGAGTATGGCATGTAATAATCATCTGGTAGTCAGTAGTGAAAATCGATCCGATACGAAAAAATCGTGGAGAGCAAACGTGGAGGCCCGATTAATGGCCATTAAAAAAAAATTATCAACAAAGATCTCGGCTTCAGATTAAAGCATCCCGCTATTCAATTACTGTAGCTCTGATCACGGATCACTGCCGTACAAGTTACTTCTTTATATTATCTAATTTTCGATTTATTTATTTTGCCTATATTCGATATGTCTTTTTCATCAGCTGACCGGTACCGAATGATTGATATAGGTAAATTTTATTAGGACACCACACAACATTCCAAGTTGTAAATTTTTTAATAATAATAAAAAATAATTAATTTTCACTCACGGTAATTAAAAGACCGTGGTGGCATCCCTCAGGGGGCATAACAAAACTTAAAACCAACCTATAACGTTACATTTGGCATTCCTGGCTGAGACCTAAAACCATATATAACGTTACAACCGTATAGCATTCACGTGGGATGATACACATCAAAATTTCTTTTCCATTAACAGTTTGTGTTTTATTGCTGAATTAAAACGTATTGAGAATCTGAATATAAGAAACGTTTACTTTTTTATGAATTTTTAAATTGAAAAAAAATTATGTACATTGCGTATAAGGAATTATTTTTTAAATAAAATAATTTGTAAGAATGTGCCATTGTCCTCAATATTACTTCTATGGGTAATTCCTTTACTCCAGCTAAAGTACATTATCATCAGCCAGCTTTTCTGGTCGATGATTTAAGTAAATAACGAATCTGAGCGGTAAACGACGGTAAATCGAATAAACTAAAACATATAAAAGCATTTAATAATAATGAAATAGAAAAATCAACCTATGCAGAACATCTAATTAAAAATAAACATAAACCTAATTCAATAGAAAATACTGTAACCATCCTGGCCACTTATCACAAAGGTAATAATATGAACATTGCAGAAAATTATTATATAAATAAATATAAAAATAATATTTTAAATGACCAAACACCTAATAATAATAATCCACTGTTTAATATAAAAATTTAACTTTTTGTCTTCTTGTTTTATTTTATATTTTATATTAATTATTAGCATTTTCAACCTTAGATTTTTATACCTGCCATGTTTATTCCTCTTTACATCTACTATATATACACACGTATTCCCTATATTCACTTCAGTATGTTTTAAGTTGCCTTTAAGTTAGTGTTAGCTGATGATGGGTTATGCCCGAAAACGTTTCTAAATAGGTATTTATCTAATTTTTTGTTTGTTATTAAAGTTTATTTTATTATATATATTTTAATAAATTTTAATACTTGGTGATTATAAACCAATCTGAATTTTTACTGTTGCTACTTACATGAATAAATGATACCTAATAATACATACCTACTTAGCCTTAAATGAAATAAAATTTCATAATACCTATTTACAAAGAAAAGTCACCTACAAATTATTTTCAGTCTGACACTGATAACATTCAGAGCAGATATGTAAAGTATGTTCCTCACACATGAATTTTCCATACTTTTTTGCAAGAAATTTTTGTGCATCTGTTTTTCTTCCGATCACAATAAACACAGCTCCCTCTACTAGGAGGCACATTTTGAGTTATTACTTCCGGTGAAGTTTCTCCAGTCAACTCTCGAATACTTTCCTTTATCGTTCTTGGGATATTTGTGTTACCTGTGCTCTCTTGTTTTGAGTTGCGTTTCTATTAGATGAAAAGATAATTGTTGAAGTGCCGCCTTCGTATATGAATTTCTTTGTTATTATCGAAATAGATTTTGGATCGCGAGTTGCTGGTTTGGACTCTGAGAAAAGTTATATAACATTTTCCGACTTACAATTAGTTCTCGTGTTTTTGTCTAGGAGGTTGCTTATTCCATTTGGTACCACTGTCTTTTCCAAGATAATACAAATTTGAAGTATTTTCGATAACCTCTTCATCGGACACATTCTGCTCTGACTCACTGTTATGATCGCTCTCTTCTATCACTTCCTCCTCGTCATTATCAGACAGATCATCACATTCCGTATCAGTTGTTTCACCTTTTTTTCCCGCATACACTCTTCCATGAGCTTCACTAATCGAGCTTGTTCTCCTCTGTACTCGCCTATTATCAAAAAATACAAAAATAAAAAAATAACGAAATAAAAATAAAACGGAAAAAAGATTTAGATTTAAAAACACAAAACACAACAACAATAAACTACAAAATTTACAAGTTATTCATAAGAAAGGTACTAAAATAACTCTTTTAATACACTAATACACGCTGCAGACTGCTGCTCCGCAAATTGCTTTAAACAGTAAGCGGAAGCACCGATTCATTCCCAAACAAAGAACCAAACTGATCACTTCCGGCTAGGCAGCTACATTGCAATCCCCCCCACTACACACGCGCATATGTACCTGCGGAGTACCAGTCTGCGCGCGTGTATCCGAAGGTTAAATATCGTATTTTTTCAAAAAAAAAAAAAAAAGATTATAGCATTATAGCGTAAAAATTATAATATGTTTCTTTCTGCTATTTCTGTTTTCATACATTACGGATAATACGCCATTTAAATGAAGACAGTTATCCCCTCTGGAGCAGCTAATTTCAGTGAATAACCCTTTGACCGTCTCAATGCGGAAAATAATTTTTCCGTTGTAGCTGACAATAGCAGAATGTTATCTACCAATTTACCTTCCCACTTCACATCCTTAATTATGAGTCTCTTCCTAAATAGAACTGTTACTCTAAGACCTTCTAACTTTTCAGAGTCACGAAAGGTTTTTCGTGGCCTTCCGCAAGGTTCCTGTCTCAGTCCTACGATCTTCAAGATTTACTCTTTTGGTGTCACCTCTGGCATTCTTCTTTTCTCAACTGTTCCTAGCATTCCGAACGCTTGCAATAATATGCAAGAATCCTTGTACATTCTGCAGAGTTCTCTTTCTCAAATTCATCTGTCTATCTGTCTTCCAAAATCTTCATGCATTGCTTTCACATTTCGTTCCTACAATCTTGCGTCAATTAACATAAATATCGACAATTCACCTATACCTGTTGTTTCCTCCTTTCGCTACCTAGGAATCTTTCTAAATAGTCGTTTACCCTTTACTGAGCATATTAACTACCTCCATTCGTCTACTCTAGAACGTCTCAATATCTTGAAGTCTTTATCTTCTTTCCATTGGGGAGGTGACCCTTTGATACTTCTTATGCTCTACAAATCCATTGTTTGATCCAAACTTGATTCCTGCTGTTTTCTGTATAGTAATGCTGCTCGTTCTCTCCTAGCTAAATTAGATTTAGTTTAGAATGCAGCCCTCTCATCTTCTGCAGTGTCGTTCCTTCTCTTTTCAGGATGCATATGTTTAGCATTTATCGACGTTGATTGTCATTGTTTCTCCATCCTTGGTATAGCCGTTTTTTGTCAGATTCCATTCCTTGTGACTCCTAATTGCTGCTATTTCAACGTGTTGATGGGTAATCGTCCATTATTGGCAAGGCCAGGGAAAAGACCAAACAAGAAAAAAAAAATATCTGACAATACACACTGATAGATTACGGGAATCTTTCAAAACACATGAATGTTGCGAAATACAAATTTATTGCAATGCAGTAACACTTTTATTATCTATTTTATGCAATTGAAATCGTTAACTACCATTTCTAAAAACACTAACTCCACAGATAATGTATCCAAACTTAAAAATTGTTTATATCTGAAAACGATTTCTTCTACTGTATTAAAAGGGAGCATCGTAAAGACCATATACATTTCTCGTTTTCTTTTTTTGCGATATGGAATCATCGAAGAAAATAATTGCACCCGCAATAATCCTGAAATATTCCTCTGCAGCGGGCTCTGTAAATTATCAGAACGATTTTGCTAACGCGAAATTAATCTAGTGTTCTTTATATGTTTTTATTTCGACACGGATACGCCGTGAAATATGATTTTGCCTAGTCGACAAAACCGCATGTTTCTTTTTTTTTTCATTTTTAATTAAAGTTTTTTAAAGCCATTTTTATAATATACTAAATTATCCCGCATAAATAAACCTGCTTATAACAGAGGAAATTTAGCCTAACTTTAAATGTGCAATAATTAAGTGACAACATATTACTGGGAGGCCATATGTAATAATTTACCGGTGGATAAAACATTTTTAAAAAAAAAAGGGTGAAAATTTGGGTTAAAATGCAATTAATGAAAGTTAAACAAAGTACAGCAGAAATATAGATAAGCAAAAGAAGACCAGCAGGAAAAATGACGTAAAAGAAAGAACATTATCTAAGAGGCAAATGACGGTAGATGTAAAGCATGTTTTTCCATTAATAGAAAAAAAATTAAAACTAGGCTATTTTATTACTAATAATGATAACGCGCATATTATTTAAGATAATTTTTTTTGTTTCCACAATCCACAAAGTCAAATATAAATGTGAGCGCATCAATATTTTATATAAATAAACACAGCGAATGGCTTAAAATACAATTGATCAAATTATACCGAATTTATTCAGTTAATTGAAACATTTTCAAAGGCGATTTTATAATTATAAAAGGGGATTATTTAGTAAATGCATTAAATATACATTTACCAATATTGCGAATATCACATATACGATTTAATAAATTAAATATATTAATAACACTCTGAAAATCTGTCGACTAACTTGTTTATTGCTGTTGAAAAAATAAATGATTAATTTTAAAAAAATCAATAACATTTTGACATAAAGTTCATAGCAATTTATTCACTTAAATAAAGATCAAAAATCAGGAAATATATCAGCCCAATTTTTTTTTTTTTTTGAAAAATATGTATTCGTTATTTTTTACATAAAAATCTTTCATCAAGCTAAAAACGCTTGCCGACAAATTATCAACACTTAACCATCTTAACTTAACTTATACATATATATATATATAACTCCGTGTAATATTTACTAACTACTAAGTATTAATCTACCTTTTTACTTATCGAATACCTATCTTTTATATTCGATGTCTTTTTGCTGCAGTTTTTTTGTTGCGCCTTGTCATTTTATTTTGTGTTTATTAATTTTTTTACATTTCCTTCTTCCTGAAGCCATTCCCTTATTTTCCTTTTCCCTATTTTTCCCTTCTATATTATTATTTCCTTAGATATTTTATTTAACAACTGAGTTATAATATATTTGTCCGTTTGCTCCCCCATCTTTGTTCTTGCTAACGGCAGTTCGTACGAAAGTTTTTTCCTCAACTCGTATTCTGTTTTTATTTTTTCCTCCAATTTGATTTTCTTTTCTGTTGTTATGTATTCCCATATCTTCAGTAATAAGTACATTCCTCTTATGATTAACACGTCTTCTTTTTTAATTATTTCACTATCGGTTTCTCCTTTATGATTTCCTACTAATTTTGAGTATTTAATTTACAGTTTATTTATTTTCCCCAAGTATACTTTTCTCGCTATTATGCCTGAATTTCACATTTGATCCTCGAATCTATTAGCGCATAATAAACTACCTTTAATGTTTCATATGTTGTATATTTCTTTAATGTATAAAAAACTGGTAAAACTGCTCTTATTTTCTTTGCAATGTATTCCATCTTATAAACAATGTATAACAATACCTGTACCGCGGGAATATCGAAAAATTAAGTATTACAAAATAAAAATAGACAGTTTTTTAATCCAAATCCTTCCATATAACTATGTGAGGACACGAAAATTTGGAAAGTAGCTTTTAATTCAGCTACATATAGTATATAGAAATTATGTGAAGGGAAATTCGCGTAGAAACGTCGAATTTGTTTTGTGCATTTAAAATGTACGTTTCAATGTCATACGGTAAGCGTGACGAAATGGTATGTTGATTAATTCACATTGTTATATAGAGGAAATAGTTTTTTAACTAAAGTGTTCTAACAACACCTGTAAACATAAATACCCCATTACAGATAGAGGTAGTAACGGTACACCTGCTGCATTCATTATATCGCAGTATAATCATATGTAATAGCTATCTACCCCCAAACATTCTCGCACTAGCTCATAATGAACTTCAATATGTACTAAAACAACTTAAGCCAAAGCGTAAATGTTCTTGGTGATTTTAATACCCATTCGTCTCCCTGAAGAGCTTCATTTAATCGGCGAAATTATATTAACTAACAACCTCACCTCCTTACTCACACACATTTTAATCTATCATACGACACCTTTTCTACGTTAGATCTAGCACTAGTCTCCCCGTCCGTTTATCGCTCAGTATTAGACGATCCGTGCTTCAGCGATCATTTCCCTATATTCATAAAGATTATAACACCGAGGATAACACAAGCCCCACATTTCTTTTTTCAACGGCTACAATATTTCCTCGCATCCAGCCCTACCTTAATAATATTTATTTTTTACCCTTTGCAGTCAATTTACAATTACTTTTTTAAATTTAATTTTACTTATTACACAAGTTCGAACTAATAACGATACTCTTTTTTACAGCAAATTTTATTTCAGTTATTTATTAAAAGCTTTTTTCATCTATACACGTAAATCAAAAAAAAAAAGTTATTTAACTGATGAGTTCCTGTTTTGTTCATAGCAGCAAAATAATTATCAAAGTTGCAGTTTGAAAAAACACCGAAATACAAATAAAATTTTAGTGAAAATTTTGATACAATTGTGGTTAATGAACGGTTAAAAATAATTACTAGCACGTTTTACGAGCTTCTATTTTCGTTCTGTTTTTCGTAGAACTGAAGAACACAATAGAAAATCAAGTAAACGAATTAAGAAACCAGATTGAAAGTCGTTGCAGTGTTCAGTAGATAACGGAAGAAGGGTCTTCTTTTACGACACCTGCCGCCGGTATTTTAGAATCGAACAGTAGTTTGCATCACTAGCCCATTCAGTTGCGATATATTGAGTGAGCAGCTTATTATAAATTGCATGTTGTTCTCATTAAAAAAGGACAACATGTTGCAAAATCTATTACATACTCTTAATTATATGTTGTGCATGCCGTAAATAATGTTTACTAACACCTTGGCTCAGTAATGACTATAAGTATAACACTAAACGGCAGAAATAGTCGCTAGTTAATTAAAGAAAAAATTATTAATACGTGAAATATTAAAATAACGTGACTGTGTACATATGTGTTTTATTATTTTTATAGAGATAAGAAAATGGAAGAATATATTTATTGTACTAATGTAATTATGTGCGTTATATGCATTATATATATATATATATATATATATATATATAGTTTGTTTTGTAAAGGATATTAATTAATAATATTTTTACCTAATTTATGATTTTATGTTAATACTCAGAAGATGATTTTATAAAAATTTCTAATGTTACAAGTTCTCCTAATCTATCTAAAAATCTTCATTGTATAATATTTCATGTTTTCCGATTAAAAATTCTTATATTTGTACGCGATGTTATAAATCTGTTAACAATTACAAGTTGAAAATCATTACGCACTCTGGGAAGTACTGCCATCGAATTCCTCTAATTAATCAGTTTCGGAACATAAACGGAGGTCCATTATTCGAGACGACTCACGTTGAAAAACCCGTACAAAAAAAGGTATTACACCGTTCGTTGGCCGGTCATTATTTTTGAATATGAAAAAGTTTCAAATTATCGCGTTTGCGAAAAGCTAATTGCTTCGGCGAATATAGAACGATTTTGAACTATATTTAAAAAATCGAACCAGTTCATTTTTTATCGGCGATATGCTCTACCATAATTATTGGCAGAGCGGTCGGCGTACGTAATTAAAAAATTCCACACTATTCTCGGGGGTTTTGTAAAAAACAAGATTTGAACTCAGAAACATTCATTACCTAGTCGTTTTTTCACGAAAATGACAATATTACTGAACTGCAAATTTCGAAATATTTCACGTAAAATATAGGACCGAGGAGAATAAATCAATCCGTAAAATAGTACCTCAGACTTTTAGTTGTATGCCACACGTAATAAAGTTCGCGGATCTTTTTATTATAGCCGATCGAAAACTTACACGCCGGTCATAACATAGCGAACGAACTAACTTAAGACGTAATGCCGACACAGCTTAACTCATTGTCAGCTACGTGCGTCAAAAAATGTTCAAAAAAACAAACTACTCGTCAATTACACGTTTCAGATGAATTAAACTTGGTTCGTGCATGTAGCCGACACAATCACGGAAGGAGCGGCGAGTATATTCTTGTGAGATGGGATCCGGATTAGATTTGCGAGCGATGATCAAAAAATATCAAAGAAATCAAAAATTTTCTATTGATCACGAAAGAAATTTAAAAACTTACATTATAAAAACTTATAAAAAATTACATTACTGAATTAAGAAAACCGTACAGCCTGGAACAAAAATTTCAGAAAGAATCTCGCGATAACTTTTAATCCAGTACCATCGCATTTGCAAATGCTAATTAAACGTAATTTTAAAACGATTCCCCGTCAATCTCGGCCATATTTTAGAACTTCTTAAAATATTATTAGTAAAAGGAATTTTAGAAAATAGCTTTCGTAATCAAAAATCATCCGCAAATTTTGTACTGCCAGGAACGCAATAAAAGTCTTTAAAATTGATTTACACCTCGAATGGCAAAAACTTTTCGTTGTTCCTACAACTTAAATCGAGGATTTAAAGCAACACTGATGGTAAGACTACAGAAAAATAATATTGTTCCAGGCATTAACGACGGAACCTTCTTAAGATGCACAAGTAATTAACGTGTCCTTTTAAATACACTGGCGGAGTTCTGACTTCTTTCTTTTCCACGTCACCTTGGCTAAACCCGTATCGGAAATTACTGTAAACAACCGAACGTAGCACAGAAAATCATTGGGGGGGGGGGGGGGAAAGCCAGCGATTAAAAATCTGCAATTTTGAACTTTGAACACGAGAACGAGTCTATGCCACGCGAGTAATCATTAAAATCGCATACTAGTAACGGAAATTTCTCGATACATACTCGGCTCGAGAATTTTTATTTATTTCCTACTGATCATGAACACGTGAGCACATTAAAAACGTTTTTTTTTCGTTTGATTTTAATTTTTTTTCGAGGCTCCCTACTCGAGAACCGGTTATTGCGCGTTCGGCTGACAGGAATATATCGCAGCCCTCCTTCATATACCTTTGTGGTTTAATTGGTTTATTAATTGGTTTATTAATTGGTTTATTAATTGGTTTATTAATAGGTTTAATAATAGGTTTAACAGCGGATTTCAATAAAGTCGCTCGGTCTCGAATCAAACTGTCCGAGTATAATCATCTTCTACTACTACGCATAAAGTTGAATCTTTCCCTTTAAATTTTTAAAATACCAGATCTTTATTTTCCCATTCGTTTCGAAGGTGACGCGATGCGAATGGGGAATTTTACCGTAACTAGCCATTTTAATAATCGTTCTGAAACTTCTTTGCCAATCATGTGCGCGTATTTTCGCATCAAGTGCCACTAAAACACTTTACGGTCTTTTAAGTTATGATCTAAACGGACTCCGTTTGCACATCAGAAAACGCAAAAACAATTTACACAAATTCTTCCTTTCTACTCTCTATAAAAATAGGAATCACGTGTCGCACTAGATATTTCGTTACATCTAACTTCTTCGATAATGCTTAGTTCATATTTTCTTTCTTCTGTTTACCATATTCTAAGTTATTTTACTTTCGTAAGTCACTTGAGAAGAAAAACAACACTTATTTAGTTACCTTCTTCGTACGATTTAACGCGTAAGAATTACCTGAACTCCTATTAAATTACAGCACGGTAAGATGCAAATCGTATTGGTTGATACGAGAATACGTTAGGATTATGATTATTAACATCGAAAATGATAGTGCTCAATTTTTTTCTATATTTTAATAAATAGTCTAGCCCTGTTTGTTGCGTTTTTATAGGGGTAATAAATAAATTGGGAAGTCACTATCTCACTTAAACACACACACACACTTTTAATCATAAAACTATGTACTAAACTAATATCATCTCGTAATGAACATTTCCGTTATAATCGTTAGTTGTTTTTGTATTTGTATATGCGTTTCGCTTGTAATGAGATTTTTTGCATGAATATACAAATCGATATTTCAAAAATACTGTTTTTTGTTGTTTGTTTTTTGATACATTGTTTTAATTACCTGCTGTGTAAAATAACAAAAAAAAAAAAAAAAAAAAATCCTTCAATGGCAACTCTATTTCTAGAAATATCACACAGCAATATCCCCTTTGTACTTCTTCAAAAACGGCTAGGTCACAATTTTTTTTTAAGAGCCTAATTTTAATAACTCGAATTTTTTAATCCCTTTTACTAAAATGAACGAATAATTAAGTAAAATATTCAGATTTTTATTACTGTTTTTTTCTTCTTTTTTTTTTCTTTTTTGGCATCGCCCGCGATCAACCAAAATTTTGTAAAAATGCAATTTTTTTAAAAATAATTTCGGAATATCAATTTGACAAAAATAAGAGCGAATCGTGTCAATAGCGAACAGCGTTGAAAACTAAAACCTGAAATAGTTGACCTTAATTATTCGAAATCTAAAACGGTGGTGAAACGAGACGTGTATTGAAACGTATGTCTAAAAGTTTAACCTCCATTAAAATATACCAAAAAAAAAAAATAATAATAATAATAAAATGAACCTATTATCGTCTCGGACTTTACTAACTTTAAGGTAAGTAAAATTTCGTAACTGAAAAGGTTCCTCTTCAAAGCGATACGCGCTATCAAAAAGAGGACAAAAACCTTAAAATTGAACATTTTCGATAAAAACCCGACACGAGAAACTGTACTTTTATTTCTTACAAGACAACTAGACACGTAATGATATCTTCTACCCGTTGCTTTCCACCCGAAATATCGGCCGCCCCCAACATGGGAGACGAACAAGTTGAAGAAGCACTTCGGGATTTCTGAAGTTAATTTATAACTAAAATGTCTGAATTGTAATATATTTCTAAGAAAACCAGTAATAATGTAAATTAATACGGTTTGTATATTCATGTATAAAGTGTTGAAAATGAAAACGGACGAACACAGCTCGAATTAAAAATGATATTAATATTAAGTCGATAGGTCGCGTATTCCGATGTTATTGATAAGATTAACGATTATTATTGAGTACAATAATAAATTAGTTTATTTGTTAGATTGTTGAATTGTTTTAAGTAATAATACTAGTTGTAACGACTATAAAATATATTACATTGTTATGAAACTATTAGCCTTTTTAATTTTATTCGCGGCACAAAGATGGACATCAGCTTTTCGGTGTGCTTTAAAGTATATTATTCAATAGTTGTTCCAAAAGAAATATATATCTCATATTTACTTGACTGTACGATAGAAAACGATGTTGTGCCTAAAGCGTAATATCGAATAACGTTTTTATTACATTTAATTTGTTATTTTACGATATATATTCGCGCCTCACTATCACTGTTTCACAAAATTATAATGCGATCTCAGCAACTTTAGGATCATACGAATAATGAGCCCAAATAATTAGGGAGCAGCGGTTTTTATGTGTAAGACATAACTAATTATAAAATTGACAATTTATTAATTCTGTACCGCTCTGAAATTTACATCAACGTCTAACCGATGAGAAATAAAAAAAAAAAAAAAACATACAAGAAAGAAAAGCTATCTTTGTAATTGTTATTAAGCTTCCGCCAATTCACCAGAATCGCCTATTGTTATCTATATTTAATTTCGAAATCGTAGAACTCTTTAATGGGTAATGTTTGTAACAGTTTTATTGTAAGGAAAACATGTAAATGAATAAAATTTGCTCAACATTTATTGCGATCGGTCGGAATAAGAAAATAAAAATTGTAGTTGTTTTTTTTTCAATCTAGTTACCTAATATTTTTTTACAAGTGGATTTTTACAGTTTCTTTTGAGCATTTCGAACCAGGATTGGCGTCCAAAACTTTTTACCGTTCCAAACAAATTTTATTTCTCCTTAAATAGCATTTTTTTTTTTTAATTCTCTAGACTAATTTTTCTATCCTCAACAATGGAAAGGAACAAAAATTATTTAGGCCATGCCAAAATCAACTCGTAGTTACTAGTATTCCAACATGTTCAACTGGTAGCTTACCACCAGTCGCTGTTAAACATTTGTACTCGTTTCGCAGAAATATTCTCGTCAGTTCTTCTCTTACTTTTCAACATATACATTTTAATTCTTCCAATATTTAAAGCACGTAAAACGGCAGGTGAAACAAGTGCTATTATTGCCAAAAACAGTGTCTAAACAATTTGAATATTATTCAAAATGCCTATCACGAAATTCCTAATAAGACACGAAAAAAACATAAATATCATCGTCGTACTTGTTACTTACTCGTAATAATTGCGGCACTCGTGCGAATAAAATTTAAGTTGAAATTTTATTATGAAAAATTTTAAAATAACGAAAAAGTAATGGACTAATCTCTTGTTCCATGGCACGCATCTTTTTAACGAATAGATAGATAAGTTTTTGGTTCATCATCCGTGAATTGTATATACCATAGAACAGCAAGCGACGGTCTCAACTAGAAATATATATATATATATATATATGTTTGCACTATGTGTATAAATATTAAACGAAATAACTGACAAGAAACGTCTCAATTAGATTACACACTCTATATTTCAACAGATTAAAAACAAAAATTGTAATTATTTTCAGTTTGCGTTTGAGTCCTTTAAAAGCATAACGCACGGATACGGCTGATTATTTAACACTACAGTTCCAGCATTTGTTGCCCTGATCGCATTTTTTCTGAAAGACATATAATAACTTAAAAGTAAAATCAGCTTATACAGTTGCAAACATTTTGTAAAAGTTCTTATTTACAAAAGAAAATAATAAATAAAAATATAATCGGTAATTATAGTTCATTCGAAGAAAGACCGAAATAATATATTTAAAATGAACGAATAAAAGTAGAAAAAATAGAAATACTAATCGAAGTAGATAGGGGTTCTTAATCTTTTTTTCATTATTTCACGCGGAAAATAAATTTTCTTTCGCAGCTAATGACGCAGAATAAAGTAGAATGAAATAACAATCGCTGATGACGTTCAAATCGGACATTATTTGAGGTAAAGTATAACGTATTAATTTATCAGTATTCTTTTCAGGTACACGCAAATAACGGCGGAAAGAATGGGTCTGAAATTTAAGTATTTCCAACATTGTCTCAGCTACGATAAATTATTATTCTTTCGAGCCATTGAGGTTCTGGTTAATTTATAATTGCTAGCCCAGAACATCCGAGTAAACCCAATTATATTAGAGCAACAAAGACAATAAAAGAAGAAAAGCGAGGGAGCGTGAGAAAAATCAGGCAGAATATCGAAAGAAAGAAGCTAGGAAAAACCGAGATAAATAAAGAAACACTAATAATTACAATTCGGACCAATTAATCGTCGAATATTTGAATCCGATTCTAATGAAACAACAGAACCTTAAACACATTACAAACAGGAAACAAATTAATCACTTCGGATCAACTATAAGACAAGTTTACTTCTAATATGAAGAACTTCGTTAAAAAATTCTGCTAGATTAATTTTGCGGAGTTACGATTTATGCATTAGCTGAAAGCAAAAACATTTTACAATTATCCGCGGCACTAAAAAACTCTCTTGAGCTCTCCTTTTGGAATTTGATTCATTGATACCACGAGCTTCTTTTTTTTTTTAATCTTTCTCCTTTGTTAAAGGGAAACAATCTAAGAGCTTGTAAGTTATTGAAAGCGTCGCTCTAAAGTAATTAGAAAGAAGAAGTACATTCAGGATGGCGGACTGTTGGGTGGTCTTTAAGTAGCCTAGGCAGCTCTCACCGCGATAACCACCTTAGTAGTTAAAAACGGTAATTCAATGAAAAAAATAAAATAAAAATATCGACATCATCATGACATAAACATGGTGCGTTCACTGTTATCGACAACAGTAAGGTTAATAAAAAAAAAGATAAAAATACATGTTTACAAAATGAAAATTAACGTAGACCAACACCACCATTTGCAACATGGTCACTCACAAAATATAAATGCGGAAATAAAGATATGTCATTGAAAATCGCAACGGCGATATCTCTCGTACTAATCCCTAAAATACTACTGGTATTTTTGTGTGCTGAGATTAGACGAAGATGCAAATTATGCTTTTAATGGCGCAGCTGGTTGAATTGCATTAAACTGCTTAAGTTTTATACTATTCAATTAATTTCGATAGTTATCCCTTTTTCGGTTTTTCTGGAATAGGTCGAAGGAAGAGATAAATGGGAATACGACCTTTTCCAAAAACAGAGATTACTTGGCCAACAAAAGTATCATTTTTTCTTCTATTCCACAATGCTCAACAAAGTTTCACATTAATAGTCTCAATTAATTTAATATTCTTTACTCCATAAAGCAATATGCAAACTATAACTAGAAACGTCATTCTGTATTGCCTTCAACAAACACTATTGCTGCGAATTAGATATCTTTTAGCGACATTAAGTGAAACTAGAATAAATTTTAAAGCTCTTTTAACAGTAAAGACGATCGGTTCAGGTGCTAACTCGAACTTTTGCATCGTTTTATCTTTAACAATAAATCACTGCGCCGTCACGTTCCTCGAATTTAAAACGGTCAATAACGTTTGAAATTTAATCGTGATAACAACGGGACTATTAATTAGATGGTTTAATAACAAATAAAAATGGTTACATCAATCTCTGGATTCAACAAACTGAGTCACAGTGAAACGTAAAGTAAAGCAATGGATACATCTAAGGGCGGAACTGTATTTATATTATAAAACCATTCTTCTTAATAACGACGATTTCTTAGAATCAACGAATCTCCCGTTTGTGTCAACTACAAAAATGAAACAATAGGCAAATAGGAAAATTAGCAATTACGTTCAATTTTCCTATTTGCTTTTACGATCATTTTTATCGTCCCATCATATATAGCACGTAATTTTTTTCCCCGTCTCCTGAGCCTGTCAACAATGGACGAATCCTATGCAACAGCGTAAGGAAGATTCATTCGAGGAAAGGAAATTGGGACACAGAACTGAAAAGGAGAAGAGTACGTAGTACATCAAGGAAAAATACACGAGTGGAGAAAGATTGAGCCTGGAGTAGATTCAAGGAAAACTGATGAATAAAACAGGGTAGAAAGTAAGAAAAGCTTAAAAAATTTCCAAATAGGAAAGAAGGAAGAGAAGCAAAGATGGCTTTCGCAAGCTTTTTATTTAGGTACAATAGCTACGAGCCGATTACATTTTCTTTTTTCTTTTTCTTTTTTTTGGCCCTGGTATTACTCATTTAGCCAGTTTTCTGGCCAATTACATATACACTTATTATATTAATGTAGAAAGAAATGTATAAAAAAAAATCTAAATTGATATTATTAACATTGCATAATTAAAGTTGACGAGTAAGTAAAACCAAAAATTTCGTTAATACCTCATTAAGCGGTCGCCAAAATTTCGATTTACCCACGCAGCGCAAAATAATTAGTGAGTTTCAAAGGAATTAATTAAAACCAACCGAGTAAATTTCCGCATAAAGGCTAAAAACATTCATCCCGTGGTCATAAATATTCCGCCAATATGTATATCGGTAAAGTAAAAATTCAATATTTGTTGAAAAGTTTAAACTTTTAAAAAACTAAAAACACTATAATTTTTAAAAAAGTAAAAAAAAAAAAGTAATCGGAAGAAATTAGGAAAGTGTTTGCGCGAATATCCAAATTTGTTTCATGAGATGCGTGCAAAGAACTCTGTTAATGACGGTAACTAACGATTTCCGGCTTGAAGTTTTAAGAAAACTCGGCACTAAGAAAATGATAAAAGTCTATCACTACACACGTTGCCCTAGACAGCTTCTTGCTTTTCTTTTAATGCCTTTTGAAGAATACCGTGTTTTCAGTATTCAGCTAGCCGTGGCTATTAATAAAGTCTTTGTGTTAAAGTTTGATTTTTCTTCTTTCTTCTCATTTTTTTTGTCTAAAAAATTGCACAATTTTACGAAGTTATTATTTTTCAACAAACTTACTTCGGATTAGTTTACTAGAACACAAACGCTGGCGTTTCCATCCTGAAAATTTTACTTCATAATAACCGTAATAAAATTTTCTTCATTATCCCCTTCAAGACATACCACCACCAGCAAAATAATAACTGACCGTAATCAATAATAAATTTACCGCGCTCGTTCCTCTCATTGAAATAATGATAACCCCCCACAATACCTATTCGCTGATAACTTTAAAACTATCAATAAGTGAAAAATATTTTCCGATATCTTCATTAGAATAATGACTGATTTACGAAAGATATAAAACTGCTAGAATCGGGCAGTAGCCAGACTGAAACAGGAAAACTTTACCCATTATCGGAAAAAGAAAGAAAGAATATATATTTCCATGTAAACGGGATCATTACAAGCTTTTACAAATTACATATAATTTCCCTACCAGATTACGGTTAGAATATACCGAAAATTTATATAATTGTACGCATATTTAGACTAGTAGGAGAAAATAAAAAGATGTAAATTGAATTTTTCAATCCGCGAAAAATAGTAAATAAAGAAAAGAGAATCGACTAAATTAGAAAAGAATAGGAAAATAACGCATTTCATAACTCGATTAAGCACACGCTGTTTATATATATTTAGGATAGTTTATTATTCACCTGGCAGTGACCGGTAGGAAATTAATTAATAATCCACATTACAGAATTTGTGTGCAGCTTTTAATACGTATTCTCCCTGTTAGGAAGTGAGTTTAATATTTTACCTGTTCACGTTACGAATACACACAGCTATGATGGATTTTAGTTCTGGAACATATTAATGCGCATCTCCATCAAAAGACCAAACACGGTCAAGAATATAAGTGGTTTTTGTAATTGACTAGCTCGTTATTTACACTTCAGTAAGATTTACGAAATTAAACCGTGGATATATAGCAGAATTGCTCCACTTTGCTTTTGCCTACATGAATTCAACTGAAAATCCAACATTAAGCCCAGATATTTGACGTGATTGTACCAAGGTTGAACACTGAAATTTCTAAATTCCTATCGGTAATTGAGGGAGTTCAAGCGATGAAAAATATCGCTAGCGTTTTAAAAGAATTTACGTTGATTTTTTTCCACCGATTTCATTAAGAACACAAGCCGAAGCAACTTCAGTACTTATAGGAACAGGTCTGCATGAAATGAAGTGGCGCATATAAAACCTGGTTATTCCGTATATATCATGCGAAAAATCACTAAGAAACAGAAAAAACGGAAGGGCTTTAAAATTTAATAATGAAGTTTATACCTGTTTGCTAGAAATGATTAAACAAAAACGTATATATTAGTAACCTATAACAAACAAAAATACACAGTAAAAAACTGTTATAGTTATCCCCAGAAACGTTTTCGGACAAAGCCCATCTTCAACTAGAAAAGAAGAAAATGAAGAGACAAGAAAAACAACGCAACGCAAAACGAAGTAATAACACGGATAAACGACTCATATTTATCAAAGGAAATAAAAAAGAAAAAGAAAATGAAAAAGAAACACAGAACTATACGAATAAGATCGACGGAATATAAAGTTTTTTTTATATTCCGTCAGTTTTATTCTTGTCTCTTCCTTTTCTTCTTTTCTAGTTGAAGATGGTCTTTGTCCGAAAACGTTTCTGGGGATAACTATAACAGTTTTTTACAGTATCTAAGAAGAGCTTTAAAACACTGCCCTGCAACACGCCAGCAAGGACAGATTTCTTGGGACCGAGATTCGCAAGTTGATAATGTTGACTAATCTGTTCGCGAGATAATAAAAACGCTGAAGTCTTTAAATTAAGTAGGTGGGAAATTTTAAAATTATTAAATTATATATGTGTGTATAGGTCCATTACACCAAATGTTATCAAAACGCTCAGCCGCGTCAAAAATTATTGAACCAGTATGTTTCTTTCGATTAAAACTATTAATTATAGAGATTCAGTTAGTTTGGAAATTTTCCAAACAGTGGAATGTTGAGGCTGAAATCGAAACTGGGTTATAATATTCATTTCCGAACGATCTTTTAGTTTTTTCAGCTATTTTACATATACATAAACATAAACATAAATAACCGCATATTTGTACACTTCTATATATGTAGTAATAGCACACATTTAAATTTTGTTTTATCCGTACCGAAAGCGAAAGTGTTTTTTACCGGATAGGAGCATGAGACTTATTTTTCTTATTATTAGTCGTACATAATTAGAGTTTGCGGGAAAAACAATAAAAAAAAAAAAAATGAAAAAATACGCAAGTAACCCTTCTAGAAAATAAAAGAAGATTTATACTAATTTAATCCATAACGAATATTACATACGAGAAATCGAAATCCGCAACTTGCTTAACAATAATACGAGATACAAAATGTATATAACTTAGACATTATGCAATCGCCGAACACACAAGAGTTTCATAAAATTATTCATTTAAGTGTCAGTAGTATGTGCTTTGTCTTCCTATGTTTATATTTTTTTCATCTAAGCTTTAGCAATTGATAATCATAGGAACAACCTACATTATTTATTAATAAAATGTAACGAGCTAGTGTAACCGTATTATTTTTAAGCCAAGTTCTGATCTTACAAATAGCATAGCAACGGTTTACGTCTGTACCGTCCGTAGAAATTTCAACATTCTAGGGCAACTATCGTACGTAACTGATAAACTTGATACAATTCTGCGTTCAGCTTTTGTAATGATAAATATAATTGTGGCAAAACTCAAAATTCTCATCCAAAGCATTCATATTTAAAAGTTTTCGGCTATTGAAAAAGTCTATGAATTAATTAAACAAATTCTTAATAGGAAAGGTAATGTGATTTTCAGCGGGGCAGTCTATGTCCCCCCTAAATTGACTTGAACCACAAAGTCAACGTAGATACAGTACGTGTGAAATAAATATCAAATATTTTACAACTCTGATAGATATTACTACTACTGGGGATTCAGCTTTCTCTACCTACTGTGTTCCATCCTACAAATCTCACCATGTTGGTCCTAAATATTCGTAAGTACGTGACGATTATTAATAGATTCCATATAGGCCACTTATATGCTGCGCTTATAATAGCCCATCAGGTTGTAATATTAACCGTGTTATTACGACCAAGTTTGTTCTTGTTTTCAACCACCTATTTTTTAATTGTGAAAATTATCAGGCTAATAGGAAGTTATTAAATTTCGATCCAACGTCTAATGATTTTTATCCACCACATATATAACATACACTATCCCTTCGCATTGAACTGTCCTCTGTATCTTACAGCTGAGCGACATATAATATTCTTGTTCATGTCAAGTATTCTTACATGGTTTGTCGCGACGGGCTATTGGATACTTTTACCGTAAAGAAAACCTTCCATAAGATCAATGAAAATCAGACGAAGAATACTTGAACGTTGTATGTACTCAATGTTATTTTAATGGAGCGGAAACAAACGCGTGCATGGTTAAGACAGTCGTAAATAATAATCTCATAGGCAGGTGATGCGTATTCGCTAGATAAAGAAAATAAGCAATGACGAGATGTTTCTCGAAAAAGACAAAAAAAGTACGTAAAATAACACATTTCGATAGTATAATAATGGAAAAAATAGACGCGATTTCATCGGATTGATAATGCATAGAAAAGTAGAAAGTCACAAAGCCGGCAAAGAATACAGAGATGGCTGCGCAACGTATGAACGAGGAGACCAGTCGAAAGTTTAATAAGGAAACGAAAACTGCAATTTCAAAGTTGGCACAGGGAGAAGAAAAAGAGCGCGCGCGACAAATCATCACTATTCCGAATAATACCGCGACATAAAAATTAAACGCATTTTACTAATTACCTATCTTCAAACAAAATTAACGCGCAGTTCGGATATATTCTTATTTTAGAAATTACACCAAACATTATTAACTGTTTATAAATTTCTGACGCTTCTACAGAATCATCTGACCAACCTGAAAAACAAAGTATACGACAAGTTATTAATCGAACAGTATTAATTAATTTGTGAAAACTTATTGTGCTTACGGTTAATTCTAAATATATGTTTAATAGCATGAAATCGATTTAAGGGTTTAATTCGTTTAAACCGCTTTAAGTAATAGTGGCTTAGAATGATCTATTGTGGTTCACGGAGTTCCTTCAAAATTTCCAGATTGTAACATTTATAAATAAACCATCGGCAGATTTCCGTTGATATTTTTTGTTTTTCATTAAACATGTTGTACATATTTCTTTTTAATTTGGTTTTTTTAGAAAAACTGCCAAATTTAAACATCTTAGAGACTGATAATACAAGCAATTCTTAATAACGCTCATCTGCCGCGGTTCCCATTGAGAACAGTAGAAAGCAAGAAGAGAGAACAAATGGTTTTGCTGATTGCTTTATAAAATAAATAAATAAGGCAGGAATTAACAGAAAAACAATACGATGGGCGCAATCAACGATTTAATAGGCATAAATGAAGTCACGTTTGATCGTGCATTTTCATTATCCACTTTGTCAGAAATATAATTTTATCTTCCAATTTAACCGATCAGTAAAATATAAATTCTATTTCAGATTTTCCAGTGCAGAACGAAATATTCAATTTTATCAAATGTCTATTAGTTGCCAGTTAATCGAATTTTATCATCTATCGCCTTCATGACTGATTTTATCGACTTCCTCGAGTTTCCTTTTATTCATTTATTGTTTATTTTTTTCCGAATTATTTGTTAGTAAAATCATACATTAAAACCTAAAAATTTACCAAATAGCTAATTATAAAAACGTGAATACATCTCCCAATAAAAAGTGAACAACTTTTTTTTTCCTTTTGCCATGCTTACCCGTTGACAAACTACCACCAGTCCAACACGTGTTATTATTAAAAGTGTACAAAAAAAATTAGTAAATTAAAAGAAAAAAGAAAATAGAAAGCAAAGGGAAGTGAGAAAAAAAAATTTATGACATATTCGAAAATACAAAAATAACAAAAAAGCTGAAATACGAACAAATAGTATTTTAAAGCGAAGAGTAACAATCAGAAGGAAGAAAAAGAAAACAACAATAGTAGAATTACATTCTTTTGGGGGGAGGGGAGTCGACAACAAAGAACCTTCACCCAGAAACGGCGGTAGAGAAGAGAAATTAATTAGATTTTAATTGAGCGATCGGATGCAAACAGAATGAAAGAGCTAATAGCAGAAATTACGGGCAGCCAGGAAAAGATATGGAATACACGAACAGCGCATTCCAAGGGAGCAGTAGGAGAAGAGAACTGGATAAAAACGAAAGGCAACGTGGAGTAATAAAAACACGGAAACAAATAGAGAAGGGGCAAAAAGAAAGTGATAAAGAGAATAAAATTTGAAGATTTTGGAACTAAAATTAAATTCAGATACATAACATAAGGCACGACTGTTAATAAAAGAAAAAGTCTACACATCCGACCTAAAAAAAATTCGGTGTAAAAATTTTTTTAAAAAAGGGCAAAAGAATAGCTGTAAAAAACTCCAAGAAAACCTAGCTTCAAATCAAATACACCAGCGTCATCGCTGCAAGAAAACGTGCATCTCAAAAATCAAGTTGATCTACCACCACCTAAGCACCCACCGCTAAAAATATTGCACATTTGCTACAAAAATACGAGTTGGAACTGTCATAATGAATACTGAATCAATGCATCATCGGGGTAAAAACAGTAACAACAAAATAGAATACTTCTCTTGTCCTTTTATCGCAATTTCACCGCTTTTTTTAGATATACATATATTTTTAAAAAAATTATTTTTGATTTTAAGAACATTATGTATTAATTACGTAATACCTATAAATGTATTACACTTTATGTTAATTTTAATTGCACATTACACTAATAAACGATAATAAGAGAGTAAACATCTATAGATTTCGGCCTTGTAGGCCTTGTTACTATTAATTATACGTTAAAAAATAAATAAAACAAAATTATGCAGTTATTCAAATTTTAATATGTCTTACAAATCACGTATTTTTATCTATTTTTAGAATTTAATTCACAAAGTTATTTCTTTTTAGTTAAAAATTCATTAAATCTTTGGAACTTTCAACTTTTCAAAACTCAAATCCAACCGGTATTACGGAAATATGAACTCTGTTAAATAAATGTTAAAACACTACGAATACACGTAACGATACCGTTTGCTAATTTGAGCCCTCAGGGATGCCAACCACGAGTCCTTCGGCACTCGTGGATTTAATTTATTTTTATTTTAATTTATTATTATTAAATTAATTTTTGTTTTATTTTAAACAACGTATTTTGATTAAATGTCTACACCCACCTTTCTTAAACAGCCGACCACTGAAAACACAATTATTAAAATATATATATATATACAGTGGAAACCGTTTAACACGAAACTGAAGGGACCGAAATATTTCTTCGTGTTAACCGAAACATGCAAAAAAAAAAAAAAAGGAAAATAAAAAATTAAAAACTCACCAATATTTTTAATGTCGGTAAAATGTATCAAATCGATTTTCCGCTAATATGACACTTGTAGGTAGTACATATATACACTTCAAATAATTACATTATAAAAAAAACATAAAAAATGATCGTTTTTTGGTTAACTTGTCGGCCGCAATTAAATAGTATTGCATTCCCAGAGGGTAAATAATAGTAACCATTGTTAATTTTATTTATCTGTTAAGGGATGCGACTGGAAAAGCATTTGTCCTTCTGAAAAGTAAAATTTTTTCGTGTTAAGCGATTTTTGTTTCGTGTTGTTTCGTGATAAAAGAAAAAAAAATGTATGTAATTATATGGCATTTTGTCGGGACCGTAGTGTTGTTTCGTATTAAGCGATTTTTCAGGTTAACCGGTTTCGTGTTAAACAATTTCCACTGTATATATATATGTACATACGAAAACAGCGACAACAATTAACGAAATAGATAAAAATTGTACGTATCACCCTGTTGCGGTTGCTGTATGATCGTTGATCTCTTGTTGGCAGACGGGCGTACACTGGTGGTTCGGCTTGGATTCCTGATAAATGCAGGGAGGGGACGCGACTATCGACAGTGAAATCCTTTACGGTTAATTAAAATTTTATTAATTACAACAAAAAACCAATTTTTAGAACGATCAGGTTGCTAGGACCTTCTTGGATCGAAATTGTTTCGGTTAACGAACGGACTGATTCTTTTGTAAAAAGATTGTCCTGTTTCGCGAATTGACGAATTGTTGATGAATGAAGACTTGGCCAACACTTGACGAAGACTGAATCAAATTCCTTCCTTTCGGATTTTTCTGTCTTTTCCGTTTTTCCTTCGAACGATCCCCCCTTAACACTGAAGAAGAAGATCCGTTCCTTTGTCCATCGAGAACCGCGCGCATCCGTTAAAGGCCTAATCACTTTCAAAGCGAAAACCCCCAGCCAGCAACCGACTCTCATTTACTCACACATTCACTCTCTCAACACGTTATAATTCATTTTTTATTTCTTTATTTTATTTTTTATCTTACAATTGTTTACATTTTTTGTTTGTTTTATTATAACTGTGTAATGTACACATTATAATATATATATATATATAGTTACAAATTTGCCGCTTTAGGCTAAACCAAATACGCCGCCTGTACTGTATTTTTTACAAAATTAAAAATAGGTAATAAAAAAAAATAATAATAATGTGAAAACACTTGTTAAACTCATATATAGTATAGCAAATGTTTTATTCCAATAGAACATATAAATTCATATATTACAACATATTTACATACTAGATATTCTCATAATCATATTTTCTTTCGCTCGTATTATACTCTTAATGAACATTTTAATTACATGGTAAGTTGATATCAAATTTTCTGTATCAGATTCAATTGATAAATCGCTAAATCACTCATCCTACCTTCAGATGTACATGAACATAAGTGATTAATTCGTTTTAGAAATGGAAAAGAACGCTCTGAAAAATCTTTTTGATCCTTATAAAATCCCGATCCTTTCTCTTGTAGCAGCCCGAGTCTCCAATTTTTCGCCTCGTGTCTTTTCTTATTCCAAGTTTCCTCACTTGTCCCATAACTTCACCAGCATTTAGCAGACAATTAATCTCTTCTCTCTTCCTCTCTCGACCAACTCTATTGCACATTCCGCAATCCAAACCGAATTCCTCCACTTGCTTGATACATCTTTTCCTTCTGATCTAACATTCTTTACTGACGGTTCTAAAAATGAGAATGGGGTTGGCGGCGCGTTTACCTCCCTCTCACTGCACCACTCCGAATCCGTCAAGATCCCTTCCTCCTGTTCTATCTTCACAGCGGAATCTATCTCCAGTTTTTCGCGCAATCTCTTTCATTCAATCCAAAAGAGGGATCAGTAAATGTCTCATTGTTTCCGATTCCAAAAGTGTTCTTCAAGCTATTTCTTCTCCTCCTTCTCATTCCTTCAACTCCATTATTCTCTAAATTCGTTCTGTCATATCGAATCTACTCTCATCCCGCTCTATTACTATTGACCTTTTGTGGGTTCCTAATCATTCTGGCATTAAAGGCAACGAGTTAGCGGATTTTTTAGCCCGTTCGGCCGCCCGCGATGACCCTTTACTCTGTAATTTTTCTGCCTCGCCTTCTTTCCTCAGCCATCATTCCCAACTATAGTCGGACAGTTATCCTTCTTTATTTTCTAATTCCGTCTCTCATTACCTTCAATTACAGCCGGTTCCTTGTTCTCAGTCGTGGTTTCAATCCTCTTCTTGTCAACGCTCCGCGATCGTTTCCTTAATCAAACTACGTTTCAATCACTCTCGTCTACTCTCTTCACGTTTTCGTTTTTCCCTATTCTCCTCTCCCGATTGTGCCCTTCATAGTTCCATCCCTACTCCCATATGTGATGCAAACCACATTTTCTTTGAATGCCCCGCCCTTGATTCTGAACGCTCTGCTTTGTACTCCAAAATCTTAGCACTGGGTCTTTCTGTTCCTTATAATTCTTCCTTTGTCCTTTCCTTCCCATCACCAACTATAATTCCTGTACTTCAATCTTTCCTAAGCTCTATTTCTAATAGTCTCTCTATTTAACCCTTTCTATAATTTCTGTAGTTATTGGGTCAAAGCCGCTGGCGAGCCTAAAAGAAAATATATAAAATAATATTATTATTGTTTTATATTATAAAAAAAAAAAAAAACTATCATTTGAGCGTGACACGCAAAATTTCCATGTCAAAAAAAAAATTGTAATGACCGCCTTCGAAAATTTGCCGCCTCAGGCTATATCATAATTAGCCTATTAGGAAAACCGGCTCCGTACATATATATTATATATATCTATATATTTATATATACATCAATTTGCCCCACCGGCATGGAGGATTAGGTAAATTTATTCTATTAGCAAATACCTACATCCAGCAATGGATGGACACTGATAAAATGAGATAACGTAACATATGTATATATACTAGTGATGAGTTAACACTCTGACTTCAGTTCCAGACACGTACCCACAATTTCAACCAACAAATACAAACTGAATCAATGAACGTTATTTCAAGAGTTCAGGAGGAGTAGCTGCTTCCTTTTTCTTCCCAGCTAGTAATTCCGCTCAATTCTTCAGGCTGCCGCCTTTTTGCTCCATCTTCTCTACGGAACTTTATGCCATTCTACGAGCCGTTATATTTATTTCCTCAACTCGATCCTCTGATAGATACCTGATCATTTCGGATTCCAAAAGTTCTCTTCAAGCTATATCCTCTCCTTTTCCCTCATATTCCTTTGACTTTATTGTTTTCCGTATACGTTCCCTCATCTATAGTCTTTCCCTTTCCCATTCCATTTCCATCGACCTGCTTTGGATTCCAAGTCAAGCAGGTATTGATGGTAACGAGACAGTGGATTCCTTAGCACGCTTAACGTTACACTCTCCACATTTTGTTAAAAAGATTCCTGGTCACAACCTACTTCTCCTCTCCAAAAGAATGCACGTCAGACTTTGGTCAGATGTGTATCCTCGCTCCTTTTCCAATCCTAACTCATTTTACCTTTCCATTCAGCCTAGACCCCCTTCCTGTTCTTGGTTCTATCATTTTCCTACTCTTAAACGTTTTTTCATCATCGCTATCTGCCGTCTACGATTCAATCATACTTTGCTCCCATCCTCACGGTATTGTTTTGCTCTTTCCTCATCCCCTTATTGTTCTTCGCACTCTGGCGACAGTTCCTTCGTTTGTGATCCTGACCACGCGCTGTTCGAATGTTCCAATCTTTCCTCCGAACGTAATATCCTGTACGTTCAGCTGTTAAAGCTGAATTTTTCTACTCCATATAATGCTTCCTATATCTTAGCTTTGCCGTCATCCAATGTGGTTCCTATTCTTGTCTCTTTTCTGTCATCGATTTCTGACCGGATTAAAATTTAATCCTTAATCTCGTCCAATTTTGCTGGGTAGCTGCCCTTGGTTGGCCAAGCCCAAAAAAAAAAAAAAAAAAAAAAAAAATGAACGTTATACAAATCCAGGTTTACACAATTCCATTATAGGAGCTAAAATATAGACCATGAATAGAGCCGTTTGTCCTTTTTTGCGTTTCATACAGAATAAATATCTGAGCCGAAATGTGCCAGATCAGTTAGAAAAATTTAAACTGATAACATTGGAATTGAAAAGAAGCATCCTTTATCGTTTTTTCTGTAGACACAACTTATTCTATGATTACACTGCTACATTAACTTTTTTTGCAATTTCCTCCTTTCTTTCGAACACACACAATTTAACCTAATACTGGTAACAGTTCCCTGGGTCGTTAAGCAGTGCAAACTAGTGCCAGTGTCCAGTGTACTGTGCGCATAAATATTGATATTGCATTCATTTGGGTCCGATGCATACATATCCGGGGGATGCAATTCTCAAACATGCGACTCAGTTCCAAATCTATTTCCAAAGAACTAACAAACTTACCCATTACTAATATATATATATATCATCATCATCATCAGTGTATCAGCCTGTCGGCTGGTTCGCCCCATGTATTAACTGCTTCCATCCAAGCCTGTCACAGGCTCTCTTCTTTAATTCCGGATAAGTCGTTATTCCATTTTCTTTTAGCACTGTGTCAATGAGTGTTATTCTTGGTCTCCTGCGTGGCTTTTTCCCCATTATAAGTCGCCTCTTGCGGATATTTTGTAGTATACTTCTTTTTTCCTTTAATCTTTCTAGTACTACGTTATTTATTTTCTCGACCCAACTAATTTTCTGTAGGCGCCGCCAACACCACATTTCAAATGCTTCTAATTTATCGCGATCTCTATCTGAGGGGCCCCGCTATGATGTCCCCTCTCACCTTGTCCGACTCCGTTAAATTGGGCGGCTTCATGACTGCTTATTCCATTCTGTTAATTATACATGGTTTACTAGGGAATTATACAGCGGTGGTTTCCCGTTGCCTTCCGCCGGATTTTCTATCGGGGTTTACTCCCCTAGCCGAAAGGACCCGGTTTTCAGGCGCCGGATACTCGCCTACTCGCTCTAGATTGGTATTTACCAATCCGACTGAGGCACATATGTCTCGGGCGAGCTGCTGATAGTCTGCCGTTATTAATACAGTGCTGAAGCTTAACGGTATTTAATGAGGGGACCATCTTTAGCAAGTGATCCTTTCTCCGTTTTCCTATCAGCGATGTATGTGGGTTCCGTTTTAGCTTTCCTAATCAGCGCTGAGCCCGCCGAAAAGAAAGTTACCACCCTGCACGACGTGGACGTACGGAACTCACGTGGTTGTTGTTTCGTTTCTCCGCCGATGGGACTAGCATCATATGGCGGTCGAGTGACTACTTTCTAGAGAAGGTGACTCTAGTTACAACAACCTGTGCCCCGCAGGGCATATATATATATATGTATATGTATATATCCTGATAGCCTTTTTCATAAAAATTAAAAAAAAAATACATTTGCACAGGTTTCTGACTGTTCTTCTCCAAAAAAATGTCTTTTTTTGTCATCTTTCACTTAAATAATTAATGTAAATGGCTAACCTGCTTTAAATGAAATCTTTCAACCACTTAAAAATAATTTATTAAATACTTTTTATTAAAAACTGACCTTATATACAAACATCATTCATTTAGGTAAACATTACTGACTTTTTTTGAAATTTTGAAACAATTTCGTATTCCACTATTCATTTATATCAGATGTAAATATCTTATCTTTATTTTATCTACTTAATTACAGGTAATAAAAGATAAACTCCAGAAATGCTTCTATACTTTTTAATGGAACAAGACGAGTGGCAATATTTGAAAATATGAATCTTTCTTATACTCTACTATATCTAAATCAGCTGTTAATAAATATTCCAGTTCAAGTAGAAATTTATTTACTAAAAGAGAATTTTTTAAATCAGTTAGAAAAGATGAGATATTTGGCAAAATTTTGTGTTGCCCTTCTGGCCATTCAATAGCTAAAACTGCAAGCCCCAATTAACTACCTCGATTTGAAAATTCTAAGAATTACATTAACTAAACCATTTGAAAAACTACTAGTGGAAATTAATTTTAAAAATCTCAAAGAAGGTATAAGCAAGTTTTCAAAACAGTGTAAATATACATTTTTTTTCAAAAATTCGAACAAAACAAATTTTTTCTACCACAAATTCTTGAACCCAATCGTTACCCATTAAAATCAATTAGTACAACTAAACTGATCTAAAACTGAATCCATCTATTCAACCATTGTCATTAACCATCTGAATAGTAGAATAACTCGCATATACTAGAATGCATTTGTGCAAATATATTGTACAAAAATTTAGTTAGTTACAATAATTTTAACAAACACTACATCAAACACCATTCCTAAAACACAAATGTAGATCATTTAAAAAATGTCAATATTTTATTATTTCAGGGGTTCATTTAATAATAATACGAATATAAGATATGATAGATTCAAACGATACGGCTCGTATTTCACAAATCATCCTAATGTCACTGTCCAGAGCTGTACAAGCGTAATCATTAAAAATAATACAAAACACTATGAAATTTTAAAATACCAACAGAACCTTCTACAAGCAACAATATTGCAGCAGATATAGAATAAAACAGAAAAATCACTGTCTCGGCTATTTACTACTCTTCAAAATCCATTATTACAAAAATATAATTTATTTTCAGAATTCTTAATAACACATACATATGCGAAGGCAACTTCAATGAACAAAATACTTTCTTGAGATCCAGAATCATGTTACATTGCAGAAAATAAATGAAATCGGTGATTGATAGAAATGAGTATAGCATATATTCTCCAAGGACTCCAACATGCAGACCTGCGTTGTTTTATAAAAAATTTCAGTCTACCAGATCTTTTTATAAACAAAAAATAATCACAAAATTTCATAGATATAAACAGATATTACTTTCCATCTAGACATTCTCTAGTTACCTTTACTATTAAAAACAAAATAATATTGAAATTATACAAATTCAAATTACATAATAAATATAAAGACTGGAAAAAAATTAAAAAAAAAAAAAAAAAGGAAAGAAAAGAAATTTTTAAATATGATTAATTAATACTAAAGTGCTATATTTCATTAAACTTGTTCAAGAGTCAGATTGGTCAACAATACTAAGTATTAATTATGAAAGCCATATCTCTATTATCCTAAGAAATTCTAGCAAGAAGTCGCCTTAAGAAACAAACTGGCAGAAGTTTGGAAACCGTATAAATAAAAATGCATTAAATAAGCAGACTAAACATGTTAAAGAATTAGTACAAAATTTAACAAACACATTTTTCAGTGAATTCTTATTCAGTCTATCTCCTCTGCCACACAACAATCATCTTATTTTTCTTTACACTATGCCGGTGCATGAACATTACCTGCCCACATAACCATTACATTTTTAAAGATGTCCACTCCAAATATTTACTGATAATTGCTTTAATCGCAGGCGCAATTTGCTTAACTAGCATGTAGTCCAATGTACAAATCCTCTTCTACAAACATTCATGTTAACTTACAAGCAGTAATGAATAAGAATCATCTTGATTCAAAAAATAATGCATAGCTATTAATGAACATAAATCTGTCCATGTAACATTTACAAATAAAAAAAAATTGATATTATTAACAATATAGTTATAACTAAACAAATTCTTACAGATAAAGAAAAAGTAAAATACCTTGTAATTCACCTATACATGAAATCGATTTGGTAAAATTACGTAATTAACAACAAAATACCCTAAAGATTAAACTTAGGAAAATGTTTTCATTTTTTTATCTAAAAATTCTCTAGAGAGCAAGTTTGTACTATATAATCAGAAAAATAAAATACTTTGAATTATACCCTTTGGTAGGTAAAAAATTTAACGCTTCATATAAACTTGAAAGCAGGATTTATTCAAAAGGAAATTAAGATAAAAGCTAAATAATGCAGTTTAAAATTATAAAAGCATTTATATAGCTTTGAAAAACTCATAAAGATTAAATACACTGATCTACAAATGCCACATAACCAAATAAAACTTCTTGCGTATTAGATGGTATCTTTATAACTAGATGTGACTTTTCTTCAAAGTATTACTCTATTTTAAAGCCAATACATAGTCTTACGTGAATTTTAAATAACTTAAAAAACAGTTTATTAAAATATAATTTAAGAACTCTTTTCTTATAAAAAAATAAAGTTTTCTTTGTAATCTTCCAAAAATGTTTTATATAAAACAGACGCTAATACAAATTTACTTTACAGCTATAAACCTCATTTATATATTCATCATTCGTTTAATTAATAAATTTCGCAATACATATTAATAGTTGTTAAATAATTAAAGAGGAGTATAACAACATTACCATAAATACAAGCAGTGTTTGGATTAAAAAATATATAATCTGTTATGTTATTGAAAGTAAACATCGATGAAATATTTATTAACGTAAAAACTATTTTTTATACGCTGACTAAAAAAATTTAAAAATCAAATTTTCACAGATCGAATGTTAATTAAGTAGATTGGAAGCCATAATGAGGCATGATCACAATTTCTTTTTTTTTGTTTTTTTATGTAAATTATTATAGACATTATTTAAATAAGTTGATGATTATAAATATTTAATTATTGTATAATTTAAAAATATTCAAATTTTACTGCTAATGGAACTTTTAATTGTACTATTTGAATTAAATTTTATATAGTTTACATTTTACAGATAAGTAAAAAATCATGTTTCCTAAGGGAGAGCGCCCACCGAAGCGATACGACTCCGATACGATAGCAACTAAATGTAGTTCAGAATATAACCCACGTTATTATATGAGTTAGCGCCCACTGACGCGATGCGACAAGCAACCGATAAGCAACTATCGTATCGCCGTCGCTCGAGTGCTACATGTTTTATATTTAGTTGCTTGAGCAAGCGATTGTTTGTTTACATTCTGAATTTTTAAGCGTAATATGAATAATCGGCAAAAATAACAATTTAAAATCGGTGTTTTAAATTTATTTCAGAATATTTTTAAAAACAATTCATATTTATGAAATAAATATTAATATTTACATTTTCTTATTTTGTTATGTAATATAAATTAACAGCAATATATATGTATATGGTATAGAAAATGTTTCTAAACATTTAGATATACATAATTAACAAATGTATTTCCCGTAATGTGATTAAAATACGTTTCTGCAGTGTATAAATGTTCTAAAATGGGTGTTTTTTTTTACAATTTTTGGCCAATTTTCTCTACTAACCAATTAAACGTTTCCTTATTCATTCCATAAAAACTTTAGAACTTTTCCGAGTATATATTCAGTTTTTTATAAACATTAAAGCGTTTATTTTGTTACTCTTTTGAAAAAATGGATGTACTCAATAATATTGTTTTCTTTTTTGATTTAAATTGTTAAGATTTACTAACGATACATTGCTTCTTCACTAAAAAAAGAACAGGAAAACGAAGAAAAATATGACATTTTTTGCACTATCACACCACATCATAAATTAAGTTGCTTCTCCAGCGGATAAATCGCGTTGCTTCAGTGGGCGTTACGTTGTATCGGAATCGTGTTGCTATCGCTTACGATTTAAAATCGCTGTCATATCGGAATCGTATCACTTAGATGGGCGCTCTCCCTAAAAAATACGAAACATATTTACATGCGAGTATAAAAAATAAAGATATTAAAAATGAAAAAATATTATCGACAACATTTTCGGCACATTCTGACCGCAAACGCCCTCGTTTGAATTTAAGGAGTAGATCTTACAGGGATGGTTAACAAGAATAATGGTTGGATTAGCTAAATGGAGTTATAGAAAAAGCAAACGAGAGAGTAACAGCTAGGAATCTAAATAATAAGGGAAAAGTGAAATCAAAACTTAACGATTAATTTTCGATATTAATACATGCTTGTAAACTAGACAGATAGACTCAATTCGCATGATAAAATGGACAGCAAAAAAAAGACATACATTTTTAACAGAATGAAACAAAATTATACAGCAGAAAACCTGAGAACATCCTGTTGCGGTTATGTAATGAAATCTCCATATCGTTGTGGAAATCTTCGAGCTCGTTTACGTCTTCGGATGTCAGCCTCTTTGATTAGTTCTTTGTCTTCCTCGTTTGATGGTCGTTGTTTGCCGACGACGATGTTAGCAGTAATGACGGAGCTATTGATGTGCGTTTGTTCTGACGACGACGGATAGGTCGAATCCTGATCGCTGGCCACCAAATTATCACCCGCTAACGGCTTCTTTTCTTCGTTCTTTAATTCCAAGTCCGATTCTCTATTAACTGCATCGATTGAACCGTTGCTGACTTCATTTCGCTTAAAATTGGATTCTGACATTTTATTGTAAATCATTGACCGTTAAGGATCGTCAACGATCACGGAATTTAACTTGCCACTTACAATTAGTAACTTCGGTTTCATTTCTAGTCCACTGGGCAATTCGGGTTTGACAGACGACGTATTAAAAACAATTAGCGTTCGCGATTTCGGGTCATTATAGTTACATTCGGTAATTGGATCTTTAGCATTAATTTGTGAACAATCGTGTTTGTACAGTATCTCAGCGTCAAAGTCGCTCATGAAGGATTCTTGGGGTTCTTTGATAGAATCCAGTTTATGAAGAGCCGAAGCGTGATGTTGCATCTGATCATCACAGAGTATCGTTCACTGCGTCTTCTTTTTAATTATCGTTACCTCCTTTATATATCATAGATTCTAAGAACGTGTCCATTGCCGATTCGACAAAATTATGATATGAGTTTCCGGAGTCGATTTTCGCAATTTCAAACTCACCAATTTTTGACGACGCCGGATGATCCACTTCTTTCGCGACTTTACTGGCGTTTTCCGCGACCTCGTCCATCTTATCGTTGAATTTAGCTTCCACGGCGAGCGCGTTTTTATTCTCAATCAAATTTGTCACTCGATTTTTGCCGGAATCGTCGAAGCCGTGAAAACTATCGATCTCGTTGACGGCAACTGCAGTTCGATGCTCGTTTACGGTCGCTAGAATTTGGTCAGCTAAATGTGAGACTAGTTCACCAATCGGCAAATCATTTTTGACGAAAGGTTGGACTAAGGGCTGATCTGGGCTGACTGAACTAAACATTACAGATTGCTGTCGTTCCTCGTCTCGCTGTTTTTCTGACTGGTCTTCAACCTCGAACGCCGTTGATATCCCTATTTGCATCGGAGATATCCTATTATCATCCGGGGTCGGATATTCTTGGCTAGTATAATTTTGTCGACATGGTCGATCCATTTCCCTCATCTCTGGCGAAGCGGTCGTGGTTAACTGTGGCAACATTCGACTAACAGATTTCCGGTTAGGTGTAATTTTTATGTCGCCCGATCCGCCTAACCAAACGAATTTGCCGCAATCTAAAACGTCTAATCCTAGTACCATGTCATACGGTTGATATTTATTTTCGACGATAAGTATGGGACAGCGATGTTTAACGGTTACGATTTTTAAGTTTACATTACCACTGTCGAAAACTGGTAGACTTTGAGATGATCCAAAACCTGATACGCGGACATTAGATTTTGAATAGGTGACATTAGCTCTTCGAGCGGTTGCTACCGTGATGGTCGAGTGTGTACATCCCGTATCGACTAACGCCTGAACGGTAATAAAATTGATACGCACATCGATTTTATGAACAGACAGGCCTCCGGACGACGATGGATGCCTAGTTACTTGTTGATTGTTTCGCTGGTTCCATCGCGAATTATTGCTCGAACAATCTCTACGGTAATGCCCTTTTGTCCACATCCAAAACATGTTATCTTCGAATTAGCTGTAGCTGCTTCTCTTCCATCTCGAGAACTGGTGACGAACGGTCCCGTTTGATTCATGATTGAAGGTCTGCCACTCGATTTTGAGCAGATGGTCACTCGTTCCCGGTATCTAATGACGTCCAGTAAGTCATTTAATGATTTCGATCGGCTCATTGCTACATATTCGGACAAATCAACGGGACGCAATCCAATAATTATTTCTTCCAATGTATCTTGTTCCGGCAGTCCGCAATCGGTGCACAATCGAAATTTCGACATTACATAAGCGCTTACCGATTCATCAACTGACCGCACACGTTTCTGCATTTTATCCAGTTTCGTTATAATCGAGACTCGAATACTAAAAGTTTGAATTATTCTGTCGACGAAGTTCTCCCAAGTATTTAACTCCGTTTGTAGATTAAAATACCAATCGGACGCGGCTTCTTGTAACTTGTCTCTTGCGAAATCCAATTTCTGTGACTCGGTCAACTTTTGTTCATCAAAAACTTGTTCAATGGTTTCAAGCCATTGCCCAATATCTTGTTCTGGGTCTTCTCCACTAAATAAGGGAACATCCCTTACAGGCGCTCCTAATGTGCCGATCGATGCAAGTCTCGTAAAAACATTTGTAAGAGCTGATGTTAATCCCGCTATATCGATGGCGGAAATCACAGGGGTGTCAGAATTTTCTTGACGAGGTAACTCGTGGTTTGCGGGCCTCTCTTGGTCGTCGGACATATTGCTCACACGCAGCGAATAACACCGGACGAATCCCACTTCTGAATTGTTGTAAATAAAATAATTAAAAATATATATATATAAAAAAAATACGAAACATATTTACATCTGAGTATAAAAAATAAAGATATAAAAAATGAAAAAATATTATCGACAACAATGGTTAAGCGTCTATCTCGTGTCTCTAGTCGTATTGTACGCATCTTTGTGTACCGCTTTTAGCTTGAAACCGCCGCATATTTTTCGATTACAATCACATTCATTTTATTCTATTTCTGGTCGCTTAGTAAATAATATAATATTTTTGTCATTTTTTTTCTTTATATTTTTTTCTTGTTTGATTTCCCACAGTCAAACTGATGAATTTTACTTTTTTTTAATCGTCGCAAACTCGCAAGAGACGCCGAGACACGCGTTGAACAACATTTGCGAATTTGTTTGTTTTTTGTTTCGTTTTTTCGTTTTGTAGCCAGCAAGACACGAAAGATCGTGACGGCGGAAAGATATAAAAATATAGAGATATATGTGTCGTTAAAAGAAACATTAATAACTAGCAATACCACCAAGCATAGGCTTGAGAGATGTATGACATTTCTTCGAAATCAATATCGCTTGAATAGTCTGATAACGGTATTTTCGGTTGTTCGTTCGCGTTGTTTTCTTATCAGTTGGCAACTGTGTTCTGACTGCGGCGTCTTCGATTTAATCAACTTCATCGCAGCCGATAAAACCACCGGTGAGATCGTTCCTATTTATCTCTTAGTTTCATCTATCGTCGTCTGTTTCAGTTTCATTTCATTATTTCGATTTTATCTTTAGTTTACTCTGAAAGATCGCATTACGTTACTCAGTGAATGTTTTACTTAATTTTGATTTTACTGCCAGTTTTTTTTCTCTTTCTTTTTTTTCCTGTTCCCCTTCTCCGTTGTGCACATTTCTTCGTGTAGGGAAATGAGGCTTTCCCAGGCCGATCTTGCAACATCCTCTGCTTCGTTTGCACCGAACCCCTAGTAACAATAACGAAAGCAGTACTACTAATCATAGTGAAAATAACAATAAAAATAATAATAATAGTATTTCCAATAACAACCATAATACTAATAATAGCAATAGTAACAATTAAATCAAATCAAATTTATTTTTATTTTATTATTGTTTCATTGAATCCATCTTGCGCAATAATACGCGAGTGATGGGCTGCGTACGGAAATTATCTAGCAACTGTAATGAAATTTATAAGCTATGAAGTAAGCTTCTACACACTAACAAGAACAAAATACAAAATCTACAACAATATAAACGTTTTTACATATATGTATAAACATTACTTAAGATCTTAGATTGTTAAATGTAAGGGAGTGTGAAATGACATAAATTTTCAGAACACGTAATTGGATAACTGTACCGGATCATTGAAATATAAAAAAATTTATATACAGTAGCGTAAGTAAATCACTATATATACAAATAAATAAAACATTAAAAATTTCTGAAATGATTAAAAAAAGGATACACATTTTCATTTATTTGTATACAGTATCAAACTTCTAAGGATTGCTAAGTATAAGAGAAAAAATAACGATAAAAATTTTCAAAAACAGCGTAATATAATAAATAAATACATCGGCTCTTTAGAGTGTAAAACAATTTAAAACAATTTTGTACATGAAATTTCAAACCAACCTCTCGTCTGAGACCTCCTTAATGAAACTAGGAAAAAAAAACTAATTTATAATCCAAGCTGCTTGATGTAATCCATCCCTTTTCTGAAACGGTGTACATGTAAAGGTTATTTTTTTTTTTTTTTGGACATGAGTGTAGCTAAATAAATATTAACTGTTTACGACGTCGTTTATAGTTTAATAAGTGGTACCTAGTTTCGGGTGAAAGGGAATTAAAGATAATAGAACCCTTGTAGTCGTCGCGATAGCCTAGTTGCTAGAGCGCTTGACTTCCGATATGGCGGTCATGGGTTCGATCCCGAGCGACAACGAACTTATTACAAGAATTAAATAAATAAATAATCGCTAATGATCACGTGGAAGGCAAATGCAAACCACCACGTTCAACATCATATGCGCGCTAGGTCAGTACACAGCAGACTCACACCGGACGAACTGCACTTGTAGCGCGATAACAAGCGGCTACAATCAGTTCCGAATGTAGCCTTGCGTGTGTACACCTGCGTTGCATATAATAATTGCCTGGTACACAACCTATATCGGTACAGCTAAAAATGTGCGAATAGGTTGCGCCAACGCGCTATGTAGCGTACGGCACCTTAAGAAGAAGAAGAAGAACCCTTGTACGTAACTTATAGTCTAGTATGACATTTGAAGTAATTTGGTACTGCGGCGGTAAATGTATTTGACGATCTTGTAATGCCCTCTAATAACGAAATATGGAATATATTTTTATGGTTAATCACAAAATACAGCATATTTGTCTTTGTACAGGGTATCAAATTTCATGATGTCATTGTTTGATTCATTGGTAATAATAGTAATAATAATAGTAATAATAATAATAATAATAATAATAATAATAATAAAAACAGCAACAACAACAATAATGATAATAATAAAGACAACAGCAGCAATAGTAAGAGGTCAAATGGGGTTGAATATGCAATATAGACCAACAGAAAAGCTGGACATTAGCCTCTACAACCCCACTCCGACTCTCACCTTCATGTGATGACTCCTGTTAAGCCGAGAGGCATAGGCTTGTAGGCGACTAACGAGAGAGATGGGAGCAGGATAAACTGCCATATCACCCATGCTCCTGCAATACATTTTAAATAACTTTAAAAAATAAAAAAAGCAATATTAAATCAAGTGATAAATACCAATAATTACATTAATCATTGTAATAAAAATTGCAATGACAATGAGCATAAGAGATAAAATATTAATGATAATAAAGCAATACCTGCCAGTAAGTATAAAATGGCATCCCAAATATGATGAAAATAAGAGATAAAATGTTAAAAATGCGGCAGCCTGAAGAACGTCAGGATACATCTCGAGTTCGTGTGCTGGGTGTGACAGAATGTGATCCACCAACAGTAGGGAATTTGCCAGGCGGAACTCTGCTGGGAGCCAGTGGCGAGGACAGGAGGAAATGCCTGAAAGACCATTGCGCATTTAAAAAATGCTACAGCCGAAATCTCATTTGATAGTACAATAACGTCAACAACGGCTACTTCTGTTAAAAATATTTCTCAACAATCGGTTGAGATCACCTATGCGGAACCGTGTATAAGAACCGCATTAAATGAACAAACGAAATGAATAGAAATGTAATACGTTCTTATTTTTCAATCACTAGGTTAGAATCGGGCATGAACTATATACGGGAGAAGACTTCACCATCATTTCAAAAATTTATACTCAAAATTTATTTCTTGGAAATGCTTCTATAAATATAGAAATCTGTCATCCTGGACACCTGCCATATTGTTCGAAAATATTTACACCAGTTACCATAGAAAATGTAGTTACTTGTTTATAAACCGTAACAACGTTAAGCACCTTCGAATAGGAAAAGACCGGAATCATAATAATAATAATAATTATACTGGTAGCATAATATTGTTAACAAAGAAAATTGAATGTTTTCCCCTGATCATTCAGGACCCTTCGCTGCCCATGTTGAAAGTTGTCATATGGGAAGAAACATTGCTCATCTCCATCCTTTGGTCCTTGCCAAGTTAACCAGTTCCGTCTTCTCTTCGCATTCTTGTATTGTCCCGCAAGGCAGGGGCCGTATCGCTATCAAATTTACATCTCCTACTTCCGCTAATTCCTTTCTTGCCTATCCTGATTTCTCAGTACAAAACAGTGTCAAAGTTTATATCCCTAATAGCGTCTTACTTGTCGTCTCTGCCGTACATCTGTTCTTTTCTGAAGATGAAATCTTAAAAGGGATCGAATTTCTAATCTCTATTATTTCAATCCGACATACATTCTGTTCTTCGGATGACACTAAAATCCCAACCCGTTCAGTCGAGCTCGGGTTTTCATAGCACTACTCTCGCTGAATTTGTTTTTATATTTAAAATGCGATTTTCTTTCTTTCCTAGTGTCCGGTTGTTCCTCCAATACCTGTTCACATTGTGCTTCTAAGCACTCCGTCTCACAGAGCCCGTCTGTTGCAATTGTAAAAGTACACACTCTGCCTTTGACCGATCCTACCCTCCATGGATCAGGCAAAAAGATATTAAACGCATCATGGCATTTGAGAATATTTCATTCTAGGAGGCCTCTCAATTTAAAAGTAGCAATCTAGCCTCTCGTGATTTTTCGTATGCCGTTGGAGCCTCAATACCAATCTCTCCTAGTAATTCTTCTATGTCCCCTTCATCACCTTATTCCCTTCTCTCTTATTCTTTTCCTCGTCCTAAATCGTCCACCTTTCATAAAAACCGTAACTTAACGCCTTATAAACCCTCTTTACAGTTTCCTCCTCTTCCATCTGCGCGTATCCCATTTCCCTCTAATGAATGGGCTCTCAACAAAAATCTGTTCCTCTTCCGTCTAATTCTATTTCAATCAATAATACTCTCCCAAATCCTACTGCTGGTAATCTCTTTGATTATTCCTAATTTCTCTTCTTCCATCTTGCCTCCTTTAATTGAAAATATTTCTACAGCTATCGTGGAAATACTTTCTCCTAATAACATTGCTTTCTCTTCATCATTTGTTAACTCTTTATCTAGTTTTCTTTCCAGTAACGTACAACTAAACCAATTTCTTTTTTATGATTAAGAAAAAAGAAAGGAAAGTAAGAAGATCTGGGGCTGGGCTTTCTTTTTTTGTTCTCTTCTGTTTCTTTCCTTATTCCCTAAATATTTTTTACTTCTTTTTTATCTAATCTTTCTGCTGACATATAAAATGAAGCATTTAAATAGTTGTATAACTGTATAATTTTAGTGCTCACTGGCCCCTCTTTTGCTCCTTCCTTTCTTTGTAAATCGTACGGTCGCTGAAGTGTTCAAAAGCATTGCCGGGCTTCAGTATATTTATTACGTCTCTTTCTCTTTCGAATACACTGACGTCAAGATAACTCGCTCAGTCCTTGTACTGAGCTTTCTCTTACATTTGCTGTTCCATTGGTTTAACGGTGAGATTGACAAGCGCATAAAGCAAGAGCTATGTTGTAAGAAGCTTTGCACAGTATAATTTAACCTCAAAGGTTATCATTACATTTGTGCAAAGGTTTCAAAACCTGTTTGCACTGATCAGAAAATTTTTCTTTGCCTCCTACAATTTCCTACACAAATATCCTCTTTCTGCCCTCTTTGCATTACTCCTAGAATTCCCTTCTAATTCGTTATCCTCGACTTACTTCGTCCCGATTTCTAATCGTTACAATTTGCTTCCCTCCGTTTTTCTTCCAACCTATCTCAATCCTACTAACACAAACGTCTTTGCTTCTTGTTTTACCTTTTATCAAATATTTTGCCTTCTTACTGTTCTTGCCCTCCCTCTTCACATTTCCTATAATTCTAGTACGTTCCCTTTTTCACCATGATGGCTACGTACAATATACTTTAGTGAAATTTGCATAGCCTTAGAGCCAATAAAAATTCATTAGAGGGTCTATTAGATATTCACAAGGTTAGTGTTGTTTTCATCTCAAAAACGTGGCTTCGGTCGGGCAAGAATTTTAATATTAGAGGTTATAAACTAATTAGTTGTGATCAGAATGGGAGGTATGGTGGTTCCGCAATCCTGTTTAAAAATAGCATTCCTTTCTGCTCTCACAATGTTTCTCTAAACCTTCCTCTTCTTCCTAACCAACCTAACATAGTTCACATTTTTCTAATCTCCTTCCGCTGTGTAAAAATTTTCATCTCAAATTATGGTATCAGATATTTACGCTTCCTCTTTTTCTAACAATTGTTCTTTCTATCTGTCCATTCAACCTAGTCTTCCTGGCAATCCGCGGTTCTCTCTGTTTCCTTCACTTCGCCGTTCTGTTGTTATCTCACTTATTCATCTGTGTTCTTAAGCCATACGCTATTATCTTCCTCTCGTTATCGTTTTTCGGTGATTTCTTCTCCATATTGTCCTCTCCATCCAAACGAAGAGCATTTTTGCAATACTGATCATGTATTTATTAAGTTTCGATTTCTTTCATTCTGCTTTCTATTCCAATTTGCTACGATTCCTACTCCTTCCTCATAACCTTTCTATGATAAGTTTGAAATTATTTCAGTAGTCAAGGGAAACTTTAGGCTTAAACTCCCTCTATTTGGACTCTAAAAATAGGTAACTGAAAATTCGTCAAATTTATTAAAAACTACTATTTAAATTATGTTGACAACAACTCATCAGCATTCTTTTTCTTATTCGTACATTATAATTACTTTTATTCGTATACTCTTCATGTACAGAGATGTTCTCTTTAATATCAACTTTTTTCTAGCAATTTCCGAAAATAAAATAACATGCTAATTATGACGCCACTGTACCTATGATGTCGAACACTGGCAGTCATGTTTTTCAGTAAATGTATTGGCTTGTTCTTGTAAAGTTAGTCTACCGATAATAACATTTTTCTTCTTCTTCTTCTTCTTCTTTATCTATATTTCATCATTGTATTGATGTAGGTCTCCCTTAACATGTTCTATCCTCTTCTATCCCGTGTTTTCCAAAGTCACCGAGTTTTAAATCATTCGAGAAAATTTTTCCCAATTTCATTAATATTTACTTACACGATTTTTTTCCGATTTTGTTTTGTCTTCCTCGAAATAGTAAAGAAATTCTCTTCCTAATTTTTTTTTTAATTATTAAAATTTCAATACCAGTGACGTTAACTGAAATTGCAATATCGGGAACGTTGAACTATTTTGCTAAATCTTTTCACCATTTTCTAAACGTCTGTAAATAATTTGGACTTGATTTTTACCGGAAATATATATTGTTATTAGACTACTGTTTTGGCTCTATATAAACTTTTTATTCTAAGTATGAAAAAAAATAATGATTTCTGTTAAATTTATCTGCAAATACTTTTGAAGTTAAATGTTGTGCCAAGGTGTCGTTATAGCAATAATTGTTTATTTGTGTACCAAAATTTTAGTTGCCATGACCGATAAAAATTAACATATAGTTTTATGTAATTATGCAGGTTCCAGTCATATTCGGCGCTATAATCAATTTTCATTGTGTAAATAATATAAAATTATATATATAACGCATCACCATGGTGGGGAAGTAATCTAATTAAAACCCGATTTGATCAACAGATGGCACCACCTTGTATATTTTCCTGCACTAATTCACACTATTCATAAAAAACGTGAGTACAACACTCACTGTCAGTAACATGGTTGGCTAGCAAGCAAGCAATGATAAAAAAATTCATTTTACACCGCAAACAATAATTTACATTAAAACGTTCTTTATCATTATCGTTGTTTATGGCTGACTATCCGAAGTATTTTTTTCATACGCGTTTAATATTCAACGGCGATGAATATAATTTAATAATTACCTACTCAAGTATCAAAAACATTTTGAGGTAGAATATGTCCCTCAACTTGAAGTATAAATGGTCAACACATTTTTCAGTAAGACGGTTTTTAGAAGTCCTTTTAAAAAGTTATGATTTTTTTAAATATTTGCGCCACCGATGAAGTACTCACATCAATTGATATAAAAAAATGGGAATTTATTGTAGCAACAAGCGCAGGTCAGCTGAACTCAACGCAACCGAGATAATGAAGTTAGTAAACAGAAATATTATGATTTATATATGTATATTTGTGCTGCTCCAATATCAAATAATAAAATGAATAAAAGTATAAGGTGCAGACACTTGTTGTTTTATGATATTTATAACAAAGATAGAAATATATAACAATCGTTACTTTTCTTCTTCAGCCGTTATCGGTCCTCTGCTGGACGAAACCTCTTTCAATTTTTTCCAGGCGTCCTGTCTTGTACTTCTCCTCATCAGTTTGCTTTAAATGTTCGAATTTCATCTATTCAGCGCTTCTTCAGTCATACTAAAGCTCGCTTTCTATCGGGTTTCCATGATATTGATAAACTTAAATATCTTGTTATTTTCGCTTTTAGATGACCGGATCATTTCCATTTATTATTTTTAATGATACTTGTTGCACCTATTACTTTTACGGTTTCCCGAATGTGTTTTTTCGCTTTTTTTCTCTTTAGAGCGATACATAAACCGTTCCATTTTTTGTTCTAGTGTTTCGTTCCATGTTTCCCCGACATACGTTACGACTGGCAGAACACGCTGGTCAAACGCTCTTTTTCTTAAATTTAGAGGGTATTTTAGTGTCTTTAATTATAGTCCTTAGTTTTGAATGTTAATTTTATTCTTTTCGATATTTCATCTTCTAAAACGTTATTTACTTTAATTAGTTGTCCTAAATAAACTAATATATCTATTTCTTCCATTTCTTGTGTATTTATATTACGTTACTGTTTTTGCTTTTTTCAAGTTCTGTGTACATATATTTAGTTTTGTTTGTATTTATTTTTGGACCTATTTCGGAGCACTTTTCACTGATTGTTTGTATCATTTCTTATAGTTCTTTCAAGTTGTTTGTAAACACTATAACGTCGTTAACGGATGTGTTAGCTTTTTATTTCTGATTGGTATACCTAATTTTTTCCAGTCAACATTTTTAATACTATCTTAGAGAGTGGTCGTAAATAATTTTAGGGATAGCTCTTTTTTTGATTGAATATTTTCTTTTTCATCGTCGACTGAAAAGTACTGTCGCTTTTTTATATATGTGTTTGATTATTCGTATGTGTGTGTTGCTAATTTGTGTATTTTCCAATGCCCACATTAATACTTTTATTTTTAAACAGTCGAAATTTTTTTTTTCTTTTCAAAATCCATAAACACCGCATACATTAGTAATTTGTATTCATTTATGTTTCCAATAATTTGTCTAATAACATGTGTATATGATCTTCTGTACTTTTTACTTTTTTAAATTCTGCCTGTTCAGCTGGCCGGCTTGCATCAAGTTTTTTAGTTAATCGAATTGTAATTATTTTTGTAAGCAGCTGATAAATATTCTAGAACAGATTAATTGTTCGGTAGTTCCGTATCTCTTCTTTACCTCCTTTTTTATTTATTAATATAACTTCTGCATTGTTTCGTTTTTTCGGGATTCTCCTTTCATTTAAGCACTTGTTAATTAACGTAGCCAGATATTTATTTATTCTTTTTCTACCTTCTTTAACGATATATATTAAGGCACCAGAGCCTTGTTGTTCTTTTGTACCTTTATTACTCTTTCTACTCCGTGTTCTGTAATTGGTGAGATCGAGTTATCGGAAATGATTTCTTGTTCTTCTACTTCTATCACGTCATCGCATAGTTTTTTATAGAAATCTTTTATTAATTTTTATAATTTGTCTTTTTATTTTTGATACTAATTCGCAGTCTTTTATTTCTGTTATTTGACATTTTTCTATCTTTAATTTATTTCGGTAGCCTAGTGGTTAAGGCACTTGGCTGCCGAAACCAGAGGTCACGAGTTCGAGACTTGTCTCGTTCCGGATCGAAGTCGCTCCTAGGTTTATTCAGCTTGAAATAATTGGGTACCAGAAACATTTGGGAAGGTAAAGACGGCCGAGAGAAAGTTACTGGTCCCCTACTCTCATTAGTGCCTTGTTGGTTGGGCTTTGTACATTGTGAACTTTAACTTCACAATCTCCGACGCCCTGTCAAAGTTATGGGACTTACTAAGCAAGACAATTTATTGAACAAGTAGCAAAACGATGGAAAGAATACGTAGAAAATCTATATAAGAATAATGGAATACACAAGAGAATCTGAATAGTACATAGAAAACGAAAGAACCTATAAGAATATTAAAAATAATGCAAATAATTACTTTAACTATGGAAAGTTGTCGTTATTATCACATGCATCCCAAATATTGATAAACATAATTAAAAATAGAATCGAAAAAAATTTGAAGAAAACTTAAAGGATGACTAATATGGCTTTAGAAAAATAAAAGAGAGAAAGTTGACCCCTTAAAATTTGTTATATGTGGAAGTAGCATAACGAAGCTATAATTATCGTTCTTACTTATTAATAACCCTTTTTTCCAAATTTTCACAAAAGGAAACAAAACAAAAATTAAATAGCAAAAAACCAAAAAGATATTGAAAAAATAAAAAACAATAACTGTTGATATAAGTTCATCGAAATATGCTTTGATTACAACATATTAAATGTACCATAATTACAACTTATTTACATATACTAAATAAATTCGACATCTAAATACAGATTTATTTAAAACCCGTATTGTATCCATATCAAAAACTTACACCAGTATCATAGCAAAAATCCAAAGAATAATCTTTAAGAATGGAAAATAATAAAAATAAACATAAATTTTTCTATCAAATATAGTACAAACAATACAAATAAAAGTTTTGCATTGCTTTTTTTTTCTTTTTCTTTTTTTCAAAACGGTTAAACACATCTTTGAAATCAACCCATATTCATTAACGCAAGACCTGTTAGCTGCTTTAGCCAATTGAATTCTATTAATGAGTTTTTAAATGCCTTAAAATTAAAAATATCCTTTTGATATAGCTCATAATATAAACCATGTTGCAAGAATTTCTTAAATGAATATTATGGAACATTCGATGAAATCTGTTTTTATGCTAATGCATAAAAAAACTTTTAACAGGCTATGCAATATCTACAGAACAATAGTGATGATACATATGTCAGTAAAATCCTGCGCGGATTGTTAATAATAGGGTGAAACATTACTTAGATTGACAAATTGCAAAGAACAAACTGCTTTAATTAGCGACAAAACTACTAGAAAACAGAAATCGTCCATTTGGTAATTAGTTGAAAAAATAATTAAATAAAATAAATCTATATTTTTACTCTTTACTAACTACTGCGGAGTATCTAATTAAGCCAAATGGAATAAACTATGAAAAGTATTGAACAATATAAAACTGCCAAATCATTTGGCAAAATTAATAAACAATTTATATACTCAAATGAAACTTCTTATAAGATTAAATAGAATAACTATGGAAATATTTCATCCCCCGAAAAAATGCATAGCAGGGATTTATCTCCAATTGTTTTAATATATGTATACAGAATTTATTTTGGGAAAAGGAAATTAGAGAAGAGCATGTATCCAATCAATGATACGCTAACAATATATCACATTTAGTCCCGCATCAAGGGAAGGAAGCATGTAAACATCTCTAAATTCAGATTTACTTGTTGTTCTTTTTTATATTTCAGATTCAGATTCTTATAATAATAAAGTTGAATAAGAAAGAAACAAGAAAATTAGTGGAATTATAAACAAATTATGTATGGGTGTGGAATATTTTAAGCACTAATTATAAGTATAAAAATTAACAAAATGAGGTATATGAGGATATAGTTTATAGGGCAAACAAAAATGATTTTGATGCGCCTGAACTGTAAAAAAAAAATTAAAAATTTGTGATGTACATACAATCAAAAAGTAAGAAAAATTAGAAAATAAAAGAAATTTTGGTATCTTATGATGAAATGTAGAATTAACCAATCATAAGATAGTTTAACACATGAAGTAAGAAATTTAAATCAGTGGTGATGTTAAATTTTCTAAGTTACGGAACAGTAAAACACTTTTTTAGAATTTCCAAGTATCAAAGTTCATTCTGCAAGTTCGCAGTAATTAGATAAAGGTAAATAATGAATTCACATTAAACTAATAATTATTTACTTTTATTCTTTCAATGTAGCACCTTATATTATAGAACTATATAAACCATTCATTAATTATAGTGCCGTACTTAATTCCTGAGCGTCGGGGGCTATTTATTCGTACATTTCAGTTGTACAGATATAGGCACAGTGTACTAATTGTTACATACAACGCGGGTGTACACAGGCAAGACTACATTCAGAACTGATTAGTAATCGTTTGATTGATCAATATACAAATGCAGTCCATGTGCGTCCTGTTGTATACTAGCTAGCGTGCATATGATGGCATACACGATGTTTTGTCATTGCCTTCCATATGAAATATCGAGTATTTAATTTCATTTTTGTTGTTGCCCGGGATCGAACCCTTTTCTTTTTCATGTCTGAAGTAGCTTTTAAACTGTTTGTATTTAATATGTACGTGATGTTTTTATATGAAACATATTAATTAAAGCACTCTGTGTAACAAAAAAAAAAAAAAAAACAATCAGTGAAACAAGAAACTTCTGAAATTAATATAAAGTTACTTTTCCTTTAAGTTTTTATTAGTTGTCATTTTATCAACCTAACTGTCATAGTGTTAAAACTCGGTTACTACACTTTAATGTATTATGAAAATGTTTCATTGCAAATTAATCAGTCATATACAATAACAAAATTGCATTTTCGTATAATGTGTTTTAAAAATTGTTTTAGGTACTTTTTATTACAGTGATTGTTTTTCTGTACACAATGTTTTAATCAAAATGTTTCATATAAAAACATTACATAATAATAAATAGTTTAATAGTTATAGTCTGTCAAGCAAAAGAAGTCCGTTAATAAAACGACCAAAATGCGCTAACGTCATGAAATCAGGGGACCTCAGATTAACCCTTAGTCCATCATGGATCAGATGTAATACTCGCTGTGTTAGCACCACCTCGTCCATCTCGATCAGAACAGGTCGGAAAAAAAGAACGGATAAACATGCAAAAATGAATTAAGACGAGGTTACTACTCTCAAAGAGGGGAGGAATAACAGGAGAAGATGGAAATATGTTTTTTTTTTGGAAATATCGAAATACGCGTCAAGCGTTAATACGTGTCTTGTTCCTTGTACACTACTTTGAACAACACTTATGCTCCGCAACGAAACTCAAACAGACTTCTTTCGTTTGACAGATTGTACTTTGGACTTAAAAGAGAAAAGGTTTTATAACGAAATTTCTTCTCTATGCGATTTATATAATTTCATAATATATTAGCACTAAATTAAAAGAATGAAAGAAAATAATTATTAGTTTAAAATATATTTACTATTTACCTTTATACAATGACTTAGATATTTACATATGGCATAACAAACTTCTAGAATAAACTTTAATATTCGGAAATAATAAAAAAATTTTAACTGTTCCCAGTTGTTAGTAAATATAATGTTAATTCTAACTTCAATTTTGTTTTAATTGTATCGTTCATTTTTGTGATTTCTAAAATGATCATGTGAAGTAATGCTTCAGAATTTTTTAATATCATTCTTAAATACAGTTGATATTCTTATGTATTTTCAGCAGTCAATTTTTTTAATAACATCTCCGATACTCCTTGACTATTTCTTTTTTTTTATGGTATTATCAATTATGTTTAACAGGATTTCACTTATATTTAACAAGGTTTTTTTCACAATAGTTCACCGATTATTCATTATAAAATTTTAATTTAAAATTTACAAATTGAAAAGAAAAAAACTTGTAAAAAATTTCTAAAACTAGTAAATAGACTAGTAGAGTATGTGTAGACAGAACTCAATGAAAAATAGTAAAATAGAGTTAGTCGGTACAGTATGTTAGTGTACTTTATTACTACTCTGTCCATGTAAACGAGGCTTAATTGGTAAAGTTAATAAGCTAGCACTTTTTACTTCTACTACTAATTGTACTCAGAGCTTAAAAGCCAGCCGAAAGCCAAAAGCTAAAAGCTGAAAGCCAATTGTTTTCAGATGTCATAAGCTTAATCCAAAAGCCATGTTTAAATTTCCATAAGCTAAAAGTCTAAAGCTTAAGCTATATTCAAAATTTAAACACCCGAAAGACGAAAGCTTACACTGTATTTTTAAAAAAGCTAAATTAAGCTTTATATTCGGCTTAAGATTTTTTTAAAAATACCTGCAAGGCTTGAAAAGCCGAATGAAAATTTGATCTGTTTGACAATGCTGTACATTTATTTCTAAAATTCATTGTCTGAAGTGTCTACTTCTTCTAGACTATTATTAATGAAATAAGTGTACAGCATTGTCAAACAGATCAAATTTTCATTCGGCTTTTCAAGCCCTGATACTATCTCTACAAGTAAAAATTTATTGAAGAATCAAAATAATTTTGATATCAGAGTTTTACAAATTTAAAATTTCTTGATTTTGCATTTTTGACATAATTATTTGCATAAAACTTTTATTTTTGTTCGTAAAAAAAAAGATAAAGTTTCAATAGTAACTATTAATAGTTTGATGCATAGTAATTAGTAAATGGTTTTAATTAACTTGTATTAAAATTAATTTCGTAAGCCGAAAGCTGAAAGCTTAAGCCGTATTTCAAATTTGACTAGCAAAAAGTCGAAAGCTTAAGCTGTATTTTTCAAGGACATAAGCTATATTAAGTTTAAGCCGTCGTATTCAGGGCTTGAAAGCCAGCCGAAAGCCAAAAGCTAAAAGCTGAAAGCCAATCATTTTTAGATGTCATAAGCTTAATCCAAAAGCCATATTTAAATTTCCATAAGCTAAAAGCCTAAAGCTTAAGCTATATTCAAAATTTAAACAGTCGAAAGCCGAAAGCTTAAGCTGTATTTCTAGAAAAGCTAAATTAAGCTTTATATTCGGCTTAAGCTTTTTTTTTTAAATTTCTTGATTTTGCATTTTTGACATAATTATTCGCGTAAGAAATTGTTTTTAAAAACTTTTATTATTGTGCGTAAAGAAAAAAGTTGAAGTTTCAATAGTAATGCTAAATAGTTTGATGCATGGTAATTAGTAAATGATTTTAATTATCTTGTATTGAAATTCACTTCGTAAGCCGAAAGCTGAAAGCTTAAGCCGTATTTTAAATTTAAACAGCCAAAAGCCGAAAGCCTAAGCCATATTTCAAATTCAAACAGCCAAAAGCCGAAAGCTTAAGCTGTATTTATCAAGGACATAAGCCATATTAAGTTTAAGCCGTATTATTATTCAGCTTTCAAGCCCTGGTCATATTATCCGGCTTTCAAGTTTCGAGCGCTGATTGTACTTATGCAAATGATACACATCTTCTGCAATGTAGGTGAATACATACTTGTATTGTTAAACCGGTATAATAAAACAAACTTTAATAACAAACAATATAATAATAAGGGGCTAAAAATAATTTATAAAAATAAATTATTTTGCCCTTATTGTTTGCTATTAAAGTTTGTTTTATTATACACATCTTCATTTACTTCGATATTAAAATTATTTTAAAATTTGCTTTTCACTAATTACGTTTTATGAATAGTGCAAATACTAGAATAATTTCTTTATTTTTTTATGACAAATTAATCTTTACTAATGAAAATATAATTTATAATGTAAACTTTAATCAAATTCAATACTCGTATTTGTGAAATTTGATACATTATCGCGCGATAAACATGTTGCAGAAGCAACTAAAATATCAGTGTTGTTTAAAACTAGGAAGATTCCTCCAGAAGCAACTAAAATATTGGATGTGCTTTATTATAGAGAAAATGCCACTGCGTGTGACGTAGGTTAACAAATTTTTTGGCCGATATCGATATGATAAAAATATTAGTCTATAGGTATCAAACAAAAGCTAAATCTAATTAGAAAAAGCAAAAGCAAAAATCCAAAAGCAATATATTTTTACTTTTAATTTACCGAATGGTGTTTATTGTATATTTTTTTTTTTAAGAAATCGTATAGATGGCAGCACAAGGTATATAGTAAACTTTTTATTCCTATCCGTGATTATCATTGCCCCGCTAGTAAGTTGCCGCTTGGATATTTTAATTGATTAATATTTACATAGGAAGAAAAATGAAATATTTAGTAAAGTTTCATTTCTTTTTTTATTTTATTTACGTTTTATAGAATAATAAAAGCCTAATATCTCGTAATTTGGTATTGTAAGAAAAGAAACAAGTTTGAAATAGCCGGTAGAAATGTAATATTATAAAAGAGCGTCAATTAGTATAATAGACAAAATAATCTTGCATTGAATCAACTAAAAATTATGTAGACCACTTAAAATGTAGTGTTATTTATAAAAACGAAATCTAGTTTATTTTCTTTGGTTTTTATTCTCAATTTTTAGGGTTTGGAACACTTGTAACTTTAATAACGTGATTCGGGGGTGATAAAAGTATTACGTAATATTTAATAACTGAGGAAACTCATAATTTATAAACTTGAAATTGTGAATATAAATTACAATTAAACAGTTCTTTAAAGCAATAACTTCGAGACAACCGATTACTTTGGATAATAAAACCAGGCAAATGTGTGAAAAAAGATAATGTAAAATTTAAAACTATTTAAAAATTACTTTAAAATTCACAACTCAGCACCAAATAACTCGTTAAGTCGTTAAGCATTAGATTTAAAATATATAAGTAAGATCGAAAATTTACTATGTAATGAAAACATCTGATAACCATTTAATGTAATTTTATGTTCAGCTGAAATACTGCAACAAAAAAAAAATTTCGGTATGAGCTAACTGCAGTATAGAAATTAGGAAATTCGAGTCATATACTCAGCAAATGTGCAAAAAAAGGATTTTAAACGAAACATGTAACCGATAATGCAACTAAAAATTTTCGAATTTTAAGCTGGCGTAAAGTTTAGAAATTTAAAAATATGTAACTATTTTTCTAAGAAGTTATGTATCGTTAGAAAGCTAGTTGTTTGAAGGTAATGAACCCATATTTCGATTTCGTTATAAAACATTCGGATTACATAATCTATTCAAAAAAGTGCCAAAAACAAATTCATATTTTACAGCATAAATAAAACAGTTAAAAATAATTCAACTTTGTGAAATATGTGCGTCTTTGTTACTAATTTCTTGTATTTTTTTCTTTTAATTTTTAAGCGACGAACTTCGTTTCTAAAATTCCGTGCACATATAATTTATCAAATTGTAATAAAATGGTTCAGAAACGACAAAAATATCAAATAAAAATCAATAACTCACGCGAATGGTTTGTTTTATAAACTTCAAACTTGGATCATAAATTACAATTAAAATTTTTAACTGTTACTTGAAGCTAACTGATTACCCTGGGCGGTAAGAAACGCAAAATCCGTTACGAATATATAATATGTAATTTTAAACGACCTCAAAAATCACTTAAAAATTCATAACTCGTCATAAAATAATCCTCTAAAATTGAAATTCCAAATGTAAAATAAAACGCAGAAGCTCTTTTATAAACTGCAAAAATTGTGATTATAAATTATTTAAATCACTCCTTTTATATCAAAAACAACAAAAAAGTTATGTCCATGTAAGTTGAGAAAACTAAAACTTATGCCAAACATACGTGTACAGGACCGTTTTGTAGGAAAACTGTAGTCGAACTTGCAACTTTATATTTAAGTCTTCGAGGCGCTAAACGCACGAAATTTGTGAAAAATATACTTTTCTTTCCGGGCATGTAATATTACAATAGGAAAATCGCTATTTGTTGGTAACGAAGTCATATTCCATTTTCTTAACAAAATTATAATTTTTTTACTAGGCACGCTGTACATCAATGGAAAGGACCCTATTTGGGACTCCAAAACCGCATTACGGTTCCTTTACAAAGTCGGTAAACTTAATGAAACGTTAAAACAAACCTAAAGAATGTATCTGTATATTACAACGGAAATATTGCGGTTAAAAATTAAAAAACAACTTATAATGAACCACATTTTAAAAAAATTCTCTACTTACGCTAAGTGAAATTTTATACTTAAAAATTAAAATTATAAGACGCTACAAACTCTAAAAAGGCAAAAAAATATATGTGAATACGGAATGTTTACTGATAAAAAGCTTGATATTGATTCTTTTATGAAACTTTCAAATTTTTTACAGTTCAAAAAATTCCGTACAACAAATCCTGCCCTCCACATAAATCCTTTCTCAGTAAATAATCATTAAATTGAAAAAAATATTATATAAATTGTTAGGTAACCCGATGAGCATTAGGCTTTTTTTTAAACAATGAATTTTTTCTAGAGTAAACTCACAGCAGCTACATACATATGTGTTTGGTTTCTCCCACTAAATATTAGTATAAAGCAAGTTACAAAAGTAATTCAAAATTATTAAAAAAAAGCAATTTTTTATTTATGATTCAATAATAAACATTTCGTTATAAACACGATTTTGACACGATTGATCACTTTAAAAGAGGAAAAAGAAAAACATTTGATGATTTTAGAAGCAAGAAGTAATGTTAGTAATTTAATGTGTGTGTACTCGAAAAAGAAAATCTCGTAACCTGGAAACAATAAATAATTGACAGAAGAAAAAGCGGTTGCAGATTAATAAAAGTGGAAGACTTTTTTGCCATCACTCTGAATGATTTTATCTGGGATTTGCCGAAAATATATAATTCTGTTTTCGTCGTTTTCGTATTGGTCTGTTTATTGTTAATAGTTGATAATAAGTTAAAGTCGGATAGAATTTTTTTTTTAACTTTTTGTACTATAAAAATGCTTTAGCTATAAAACACATGTTATTTGCAATACATCCGCGTTATTTCATTAATTTCATTTTTACTTTTAGTTGTGCAATAAACGAATGAAATAATTATCAATAATTGAAGTAGGTAAATACAAACGTACATTTTCTGTTGTTTCTTAATATAATCTCGTGGTCAATATAGTCTTGTTTATATTGTAAAACTACATATTTCATTTACGCTTCTCTTTGAAAATTATTTAAATCGCCGGAAGGAAAAGAAAAAAAATTATTAGCAATTGCGAATAATTCTGTATAAATTTTCCCCACATATCTGGAAATTGGAAGTAAATGAAAAATTATAAAATCTATATTATGACCAGTTGTTGTCCGATTAACTTTTTTGAAAAATAGCAATTTAAAAATAATACTTCTCTAATAAATTCATTAGGGGTGTAATGCGAAAGTGAATCATGTAAATATTTGTCGGTTTGACGCTGTTTTTGACATGGGTAACTGAACTAAAAATGGGAGTAAAAAAATTTCATTTTTTGAAGAACGAAAAAAATTAAAAATAACGTAATTTTTCGGAATTTAAATATTTTTATTCGATTTTTGCATTCGCTGCATGTGGGCAATAGAAGGAAAGTAATTGATATCGTAGATCAGGAATCTTTCCCTGACTTGTTTTGTATATTCATTTACAGTACAGATTTTCTCTAGAACACACAAATTATTAAATAATCTAAATCGGTGTAGGTAATTTTTGAATCGCCTAGTAATTATAGTTCATATTTTTAATTAAGTTATTTTGTACATCTGGAATCAAGTTATATTCGTCAGTCGGTTATATCTGAATTACAATCATTCCACACACATTTTAAAACGTTATTCAAATTTTCGGCGATGTTGATAGATGTTAACTGCTTGTTTATGGCGTTGAAATATATGGTTGCTGCTTTAGCATTGAATTACTGGGTGTAGGGTATTCGAAAACCACTACCATGATAACTTCGTGAATAAATTAGACGTGAACGATTATATTTATGTTCTGCTGAAATTTTTAGTTATACTGAATTCTGTAATTGCGTCCTAATTAGAATGTTGCGAGGATAAAACCATTCAAATTAACTACAGCTGCCTGATGGCGGTTAGAAATAAGTATGGAACTGAAAGAAGAAAAATATTACTAATTGTAAGTAAATACAATAGCTAATTTATCAAAGTATTCTAGTCTAATTTGTTCACCATAAAATTATAACTGTATAGAATTGTTATCTTTGTCACGTGGAATGAGCTTTTTGGTTGTATAAAAATTTATTATAACTTGTTTATTTATTTTTTAATAACCTGGCAAATTACCTTTTGGGCAGTTTTATTGACGTAATGTACTATCCAGTAAACTTATTTATTCATTTATTTATTTGCTTTAGAAAAGGAACCAAATTTTCCGGAGTAAAAAAGAGTCATCTTATTACGTAAAACAATTGCTGTTTTCCTATAACACGTTTTAATATTATGCAAAATACCATCGAAATTGCCTGTTTAAGACAAGACGTTCATTTGTGGATGATTTCTCACGATTTTGTTCTTTACGAAATGATAATCTGAACTGGCTGTTTTTGTCAAAAATTACGACAATATTTCTACTCTGTTTAAAATACACACCATTTCATCTGGTGACCATAAATTTCGAACAGACAAACATGTTAGAAACCGATTCGAGAAAAGAACATGTGTGTGAAATTACTGAACGAACAACAAAATAGCGTTTTCTCGGTCTTATTTGCCAATGTGTTTTTTTTCGTCCTTTATTTATACATGTTCCAGCAGATCCATCCCTTTAACTAACCCCGAAGAGAAGGGTTTCTTGCAAACAGCCGCTGTCCATAAATCTGTCGACAATCAGCCCGAAAAGATTTCACTTTGTAAAGACAAAAGATGTTCGATCGATTCCGATAAATTTGGCGCGAAATGTGCGATGTAATTACGACGCCTACACACATTTGTATTTTTTTTTTTAACGGCGTTCTAACAACAATTTTCATTAAGATTAATACCATCGAAATTTCCTGTTTAAGACAAGACGTTCATCTACTGATAATAAATATTTTTTATTTCTTTCTAAAAAGGGGAAACTAAAACAGACATACAACACACATACTGACAAAAAGACACCAAGCTGACGCCGTCAAAACTCCTGAAACAGAAAGAATAGTTTTTTTTTTTCCCCGAAGCCGGTTTGAAATGTTAACAGATAAAAAAAAAAGGGAGAAATATCTAGTAATCGAGAAGAACTAAATAACTTACAAGCGACATCAGCAGTCCGGGTTAAATAACATGATAAGCAAAGCAACGATCTGGCTCATTTTATAATTCTAAGAATAGGCTGTTCTGTTTTTTTGTTGCACCTCCAGCCATAGCGCGATTAAAAATGCGTACGAACAGATTTCCGGTTATTTTTTTATTTCTCCGATAAATAATTCGACATCTCCTTCGAATTTCATCGTATATAAATAAACCTGTAACCCGACTAAAATAAGTTCGAATAGTTATTTTGAGTTTTGAAAATATATTTGAAAGCAAACATATATGTACACAATTTTTGACTTTAGTACAAGAGTTTGAAAGAATTTAATTCTGAAAATTAGGTTATTTTCGGTCGATAGAACAGAAAATTACAAATATTTTGAATCACCACATAGAATTGTTAAAATGCTAAATTTAAGACAGGCGAAATTGACGGTTTTGTCGGCATGAGATAAAAAACGCTGGTGTAAAACGGTCGTGAGAATTATTGGTACATATAAAGTGGAAAAAAAACGGTTGTAAATCGCCGATGCGGTACGTGAGCAAAACAAATGAAATCAATAGCCGAGTCGAAAGAGCAAAAGGAGAAATGTATGAATAAAAAAACCGGTCGTGTTAAAATTGTAACAATACTACCAAAAAGGTTGTTATGTTCCGACTAAATATTCTTAATAATAAATGGACAAAGGTTGTCGGCAGTAAGAAAGAACCATTCCGGAACACCAGAAAAAATGGTCCATTGTATAAAATGAGAAAACGGTACACGTGACACTCACCCGGTCGATAGTCATTGACGGAATCAGAAATTACACCCAAAAAATACCGTTCTTCGTTAACGATTTAGTTTTTTCGCGCGGATAGCATGTTATATATGCAAACATATATATAATCACAAAACACATATTTTACATAGTTTTATTGGGTTATTTACTTTTTTAAAATATTTTCTATTTTTTCGAATTAACCACTTCAGCGTGAAATACAGATAAACAGACTTTTGCGATGTAAATTTAAGAGTTCGGTTAGCAATAGTGATACAAAACGGACGAAGATGATTAATAATTAATCGGTCAAGTTCATTATCGGTTCTTTTTTTTTTTTAATGTATAATCAGACGTATTTAAAAAATTACAAACTATCAACTCTACGTCATTTAAAATGTAACATAACTGGATTGAATTTGCTTCTAATATGTATTCGTTATATTATCTATCTTTTTCATTCGTATCTAGCAAGTTTATTTGAGGATACGTTCATTGAAGTTTCTTCTGTTATCTATGATTTTAATTGTATATTTAATTTTGTGACGAATCTAGCTGGGTTTCAAAGAAATATCGGAAAAGACAAAAAAGGCGCAAAAATTTTTTAACCACTTTATTTTCAGTTCAAATAAATGAAATGTATCAATTCCGGGTTTTAATTTTTAAAAAACTTGATTTTATTTCTTTACTATATTGTTACTGTTTATTAAAAAACAAAAGGTGATACAACGTGATATGATAGAAATGGTTTTCCAATGAAAAATGATTTTTAATCACTTTATTTCCTTACTTGATTTACCAAATCAGATTAAGTTCTTTAACAATGTCGGTGCAATTGAAGGTCGTAGTTAAAACGTCGGAACATATGAAATAAAATACGTAACTAATCTCGACTACCTATTAGTGTTTTAATCTTGAACTTTATTACGCAGCACCGCTAGTGCGACCGGCTAAAAAGATGGTAATTTTCGGGAACTTTTTAAAAGAAAACTATTGCTTCGATTGTTTTGAAATTTTCAGGCTATATCTATACATATTTGAAGTTAACATTACAATTATTTTAGAAAAAATTTTTTAATTTTTCGTTAGTTATTGGTTATTTCCACAGCTTCTAAAAAAAAAAAAAGTTGTCGTGCCGTTCATAGTGACTGAAATTGAAAAAAAAAAAACGTTAAACTTGAATGACCAAGATAGAAAAAAAAATTGGAGGAGTTTTGAAAAAAAATTATAAATTTTACTTAAAAATTTGATGATAGCAATAGTTTTGTGCCGATTTGTGCCACACTCTAACACGCTTACGACGCAATTTTAAAGATGCAAATTCATTTATTATATCATCAAAATTGAAATTCTTTACTAACTGTTCTTCAACAAATAAAACAGATAAATCGTTTAACTTTTAGTGAGACATTGTTGATCTGAAAAAAATTTTAATTCTTTTCATTGTAGGAAAGGAGCGTCTTGCTGAGCAAATTTTATTCAGTGTTAATCTTTCCTTGTGTTTTTTCCCATCATGTTATCACGTTATTGTAATTGTGTTTTTTGTAGTATTGTTAGAGTTGGTTTTTCCAGTTACATTGAGTTTTTACTTTTGTTTGTTAAATTATTACAAACTAAATAAAGTATAATTATCCATAATATATTATTTTTGTAGTTAGCGTGTTCATTCATCAGATTCAGTATTCAGAATAGTTTCAACAGGTTATGGGACCAGCACGCTTCCCGCAGTGCCCCATTGCCACACTGCTTTGAGCACTTTTCATTGTTTTTTACGGCAAGAAATACTATAAATAATTCTTCGAAAAATCTTCTAACTTTTGTCGTATCAAAGAAGTAGCGCTGCTACATTTGTGAATTTTCAGTTCTTCTTCCAGTCTTGTTTGACCTCTTATCATGCCGACCAGCCATTTTCTCGTGCATACTTCGAGAATTTCCTTTAACTGCTAATATTACAACCGTTTTGTCTAATAATAAAGAAACGTCTCGGTTTACACTTCGTTAATTTTAAATTCATTTCTCGATTCCCCTGCTTACATGCCATTTGTCTCTATAATCATTTGGAAATTTTACCTAAATCAATATATTCCTCCTTTTTTTTAACTTTTTCGTACATTAATGCAAGTTAAAAAATGATTTTATCACATTCCTCTCATGACTAAAACGCCATAATATGTAATAATATTTTGGAAATTTTTAGTATTTTTCAAAAGAAAACTTTTCAATCTCATGTAAATTTGCCGCCTTTCGAATTTTGCCGCTGTGGGCTGTAGCCCATTTAAATCCGCGGTGTAAATCCATGACTGGCTATTATAATAAGTAACGTTTCCGGAAAAAATTTAGAGAGAGGATGTTTTTAACAAACTACCTACGAACAGGATATTGTTAGGAAGGGATTATTTTTAACAATGAGATCATGTTTTCTTTATTTTGCTACTAATTCTTTTTCCGCCGAAATAATAACAACTGTTTTACAATAAAACTAAAATCATTTTATATATTTCAATATATTCTTTTCCATTTAAGTATATACGTTTTATCTTCCTGTCTTATTTTTAAGCCAGTTGTTTCTTTTGAAAAGTTCTCGTTTTTGTTTTCTTTTGTTCAGTGTTATCGATCTATTGATTTCAAAATGTTTTTAATAGAACATCACCAATAAAAATGTTATGGTATTTATTTTCTTCCGTTAGAACTCTAAATGTTTTTTTACATAAAATACCTAATTTGTACATATAGAATCCCAGGTACCGGATAAGATAAAAAATGAAGGCAGTCCAAAGAGTTTGTGAGCAAGACAAATAAAAGATTTAAAAGAACGAAGAGAGGTCATCGGAGTTGACCAATATTCAAACGTGTGAAATTTCAAAATCGAGACCCCTGTAAAAGCAACAAAATACCGTCATCGTTTTTTCAAGAAACCATAAAAAAATTAATAATAGTGAGAAGATGGTATTCGAACGGAACAGCTAGCGGTTAATTAAAAAAGAAAATGGCCTTTTGCTGCACGTGAAAGGTCACACAAAACAGGGTTCGATCAGGTACAGAATGTGATAGAAACCTACGCCACCCGACAATAACAAACAACTGGCCCGTGAAAATGCAATTTCTTTGTTAAAAAACGATTCCAGTACAGAATACTATCTTCACGATTGAAGAGAGAAACGTATGTGTGTCGGCCAGAGGCATAATTTAAACACTGGAATTGTGCACCGGAAGTTTGCCGGTATGAAATATAAAAAAACGAACGGAAATATGAGCAGCGTCAAGTCAGCCCCCCATTATGGAATTTTAAAATCAAACTCAACTAAACCAATTGTGCCCGTTTTGTAAATACTTTGTTCCGCTCGCGGTACAAATATACACATTAAAATCATGCACAAAAAAGTAAACACTTAACATCAATTTTTTGCAGTCAGCATCGAATTCAAATTGCAACAATAATTAAAAACTAATTAACGAGTACATACATAATTGTTCACTTTCTGTAAGTTGAATAATGAACATTTACTCCACTTTGATTTGTTGCCGGTTTTGAAAAGTTAATGTTGCTGAAGAACAATCATACGACTGATAATACATTACTCTGAAATGTATTATACCTTTTATCTAATTATTTTTTACTTTCAGCGCGTTTGCCTTTTTTAACTTTTACAACAAACTTTAAAGTCGATATCGCTTTTTTACTGGTGGTATACTTCTGCATGAACGAAGAATCATTGAAATCAATCTGCATAGTTATGCGTAATCAAATACAAAATAAATAAATAAATAAATAAAACAAGTTCAGTCAAGCATGATGTTTCATGCGCTCAGGGTTACTCCGTTTAGCTATAATACTGGCTGCACTAAGGGGGGGACACATAATTTTTTGCGCTTACTCGAACTTTTAGGCAAACTTTGAGAGTTTCGTTAAGGAAATGAAATGTGGTTTTGTTTCCGACAAATAGCGATCTTTTCAACAATATATCATAAGCCGGGGAAAAAAATATATTTTTCAAATTTTTTGAGCTTTCGGCGCCCCAAAGGTTTGAATATAAAGTTGGAAGCTTAGCTATATTTTTGCTTTTGTGGTGAATCCACCAACGTTACTGGGAAATATATTGAATACAGTACAAAATGTAATGTATGTAATAAAATAATTAAAAATCGTCATTTTACTAACCACAGTCGATATTGTGGTATATGTAAAATTTGTAATTCTAAATTTTCGATTAAGACTGAATTTCTGGCGCATAAAAAAATATGTAACCATTTAATTGCATACCCAAGAATGTGCGATACGTGTAAAAAAACATTTAAAAGTAGATTCTCATTCTGTAATCACAAAGATCTATGTAATGGTATTAATATTCGTAACATAACTAACAATTTTACACGGAAAGATGAATCGAAGTTACGTTTCAAGACTTTATCTTTGCATGTATGTTGTAATACTATTTTTCTGTTGTTAAATGTTAAATTACAATCATTACATTTAATTTCATTTACGTTAATTTTACAATAATCATGGTCTCTTAAATGCGTCAATATAACGTGTCTTTTTGTATAATTATGCTCTATTAATTTAGAATTTTTATTAACACTACTGCAATTTTCAATGCCATCAGTGACATGTTTATTTTCATTTAATTTCAATTCATCATTCCGTGTCAAATTATTAGTAATATTACGAATATTAATACCATTACATAGATCTTTGTGATTACAGAATGAGAATCTACTTTTAAATGTTTTTTTACACGTATCGCACATTCTTGGGTATGCAATTAAATGGTTACATATTTTTTTATGCGCCAGAAATTCAGTCTTAATCGAAAATTTAGAATTACAAATTTTACATATACCACAATATCGACTGTGGTTAGTAAAATGACGATTTTTAATTATCTTATTACATACATTACATTTTTTACCGTATTCAATATATTTACCAGTAACGTTGGTGGATTCACCACAAACCCGTTGCATATTAAGCCTATCCATCTTTACTATCATTAAACAATATTTCTTGAATGCTTAAATTTTTAAAAATTTTTGTTTCAAAAAGTGAACGCCAGCACCACAAACCGCATCGATCCAATAAAGGCTCAAGGCAACTGATCACAAATCTACCCAGCCGGCTTTTCAGTTCCGCGCCTTTATTTGTATCGATTTACAGAATTATTTAAATCGATTGATAGATAGTTAAAATCGATTAATACATAATTAAAATAAATTTACTGGATGGTCAATATGCACTAAATAATTTAAATTAATTGTTTTTTACGTTGGTCTTTTAACTAAACTTCATCATATTTCAATTGAAACATTAACAATATCAAATTAAATATTTATAACTTAAACTAATTAACAAATTTTGAATAATATATCGAAATAAATTATGTATTACATTTGAAATTATATTAATATGTTCTATTAAATTAAATATGCACTAAATAATTTAAATTAATTGTTTTTTACATTTGTCTTTTAACTAAACTTATTCATGTCTCAATTGAAACATTAAAATATCAAATTAAATAATTTAATATATTATAACATTTTTATTAAAATATATTAAATGCAACAACATTATCATTTTATCATTTTAAAATTAAAATAAATTTAAAATTAAAATAAATTTATAACCTTTGATCAGAAAATTCCTATATCGATATCGGCCAAAAAATTTGTTAACCTACGTCACACGCAGTGGCATTTTCTCTATAATAAAGCACATCCTCACCGAACGGAACATTTTAGACGATTGTGTAGACCTGCAGAGGTAGTAAAGTCGATAGTTCTATATGGAGGAATCTAGCACATCCTAAAATATTCCGTTCGGTGCAGGTAATTTTCATCCAGATCTTTGGGATCTGAAGAATGACCATCAGAGCGGCATTACAATCTGGGAAACAATTGTTTGTTTTAGGTTTTATATAGAGTTCCATAAGTCAGAAGTAAATTGTCGACCACCAACTTTTAATTGAACGAATTAGTTTGATTAAGAACCGAATTACATGAAATCAACAATCGATTTTATATTAATGCAAATAATTCTTGAAAATTGCAAGATGTCTTCCGCGCCATATTGAATCTTGGACATTGCCCGGTTTTTGCATATAATCGCTACTCTTTTCTGAAATTGTTATTATTTTTCTTCGTTATTTCTGTTTTGTTTGTTTTTACTTATTTTATTCTTAGTTCGTTTTGATTCTTATTGTTAGTAATCTTCATTGTAATGGAAGCCTTTTGTTGCTCGCTATTTACTACTTATTTTTCCAACAAATCGAATTTAATGAAACATCAGCAAACAAAACATGGCAATAGAACAACTTTTTATTCGATTTAAAAACCCAGTGAAATCCCTTATAAGGACGAAGATTGCTGGAAGCGGCAGAATTACATAAAATTATATGTTAATTTTTGTTTATTATAACGACATCGGTTAAAAGGAACAAATGTACTATGACCAATTTGTCTACAGCTTATAAATTACCGCCTACAACAACGTGAGGGTACAAAATTCATATTTGAAAAGTTTTGCATATCAAAAAAAAATCTGGATTGTTTTTTACAAAAGTTATATTTGTAAAACTGAATGAACAACTTCATTGTTCAGGTTATACTGATAATGTTACATGTTAAATGCATGCTGTAAATTTAATGGAATTGCTGAAAATGTACAGCGTATTATAAGAAATATTAATAAAAGACTGCTACTTATCTCGTCATAATAAACATAAACATAAATTTCTTCAGAAATACGAAAAACCAATTACCATCGCTTTTACGTAGAAATTTCTTTATCTTTTTTAGTTTTTATTTTATATTAGATTCCATTTCCATGTATAAAGAAAAAATTAAGTGTTTGAGCTTTTGAATGCAATAAAAACATAATTACAAATAAATGATTATTTTTTTAATTCCTGAAAAGTTATTCCATAAAATATGTCATAACGAAGTAACTGCTCCATAACAGTTAATCTTGCATATCCAAAAATTGCTGGAAGTAAAGACGAATCGGTAATAACGACCAAATTATCCACCTCCTTCGTTATTGTTATAACCGATTTTCAATGTATTTACTTTATAATTATACTCAGCTAATTACATCATGTTTGAGCAAAAACTTTATTCTTTGAAATTTTTAAGTTTCGTTTAAAATTAAAAACAAGTCAAAGCCCCTACAAGTTCTCACTCAATGAATTTATTGAAATTTTATTTTACCTTTAGTTTCGCAAATAAGACTGAAATTACAACATTTTCTGAGAAAAAAGAAGTTAATAGTTCATAAAAAAATAGATATATCTCAAAATTACAGAAAAAAACCCAAATGAGAGAACAAAGTTAACAGTATATTTTCACGAACAACGTCCTACGATAATCAAAATAAACGAATTCAGAAAATTTCTGCATCTTTTGCTCTCCTGAAGGAAAATTTGGTTGCCGTTAATGCGATATTCTGTAATTTTTTAGAATTTGAATACAACTTTGCACACACAATACACGCAATTTAATAATACTTCCTTCTTTTTTTAAATTATTTCAGTAACAAAAAATTATTCATATTGGCTTATCAGTATTTCCTACCAGGTAAAAAATTTTCCTTTCTCAGTTTGCTTCCCAATGGTACTATACTAAGTATACAGGAATATACAGTTTTTGAAAAAAACGAAGAATTATAATCAAAAAAGAAAGTATAAAAAAATTTTACAGAAAGTCTCTAAAACAGGTCTGGATAAATTAATTGTAGCGGGGAAATATACTTATGCAACACACATAAAATAGTGACAAGTTATGTAAAAGGCGACTAGAATTCCTTTTTTTAAATTTAAAAGCTAAAAAACCATGTTATCCGAATTTTGTTCTGGCAAATATCTTTCAAAAAATACTAATCCCGTTTAGTCTGAAATGGTGAAATTATTCACACGAGAAGTTTTAACTTGTTATTTAAAATCGCAAACAAAATAATTGGCTATTAAAAAAGATATGAAAAGAACCTCGGTTTATGACATTTGTGGAGATGATATTAAAAAAATAGTAGAATTGTTTTAAAACGATTTATGACTTTTTACGTATTGAATTTAACTATACATAAAATCTGCTCATATTTAGTACGTGTACGTTTAATTCTCTTTTATTAAACCAAAAATAGAGCTAAATACACAATTTCTCATAAAACAAGATACTTCAAAATTTCAGTACACCAAGTCAATCCAACTAACATCACTAGAGAAACTGTATGAAAATTTACCATTGTAACATTACGTAAAATCTAAAGTCTTACAAAAGAATCAATGGTTGAACAAGTGAACAAATAAAAGAAAAAAATAAATAATGTTATTTGTAGATATTTATACTTTACTGGAGGGGATTCGGTGAAGGAAAAAATTATTTTCAGAGAGGTAATTTTCATCGATAATGGCGAACATAATACGTTTCTCATTTTAATAGACCTGCACTTTTTGAACTTCTTTCGTGACTTCCAAGAGTATTAAATATAGAATAAAATATAAAAATAAATATCTTTAGTCAAATCATTTATTTATTTACTAAAAATTATAGTTGATTTCAAGTATAGAGAAATTATAATGAACAAAAAATCGTACTTTTGAATAAGAACCTGTTTTTACTGCATAATAAATTAAACCATGGTAATTAAAGGAGTAAAACACCTTCGGTGTTTTTCAGTTTTGAACAATACTTACATTTAATAAGTGTTAAAACCAAAACAATTATTTCCCGTAAGTATGTATATTGAATAAAAGTACATTTAATGCTATTTCGTACAAAATTTAATAAAAATTTTTTTGAAAATTTAAGTTTTACGTTTTAGTTGCTTGATTAATGATAATGACAAAAATTCTTTCCTTTTGTGACCCTTTAAAGTCACCACTTACAGTTTCAAAAACATTGAAATCGACTAAAATTTTAGTGATATAAATAATTTAACTGTATGTAATTTGAAATCAGTTGCAAATTACAATAAGTGTAATCTCATAAAATGAAGTTGCATATTGTCCATTTTTTGGGAAATTCGCATTTATTGATGAAATTTTAATGTTAAGATATATTTACATTTAAAGATTTCAAAATCTATTTACCATCTTGGAAAAAGTTGATATTTTAGGAACTTAAATTACCTTCGGCAATAATCTTATATTGCTGTTAAATAATTACTCAAAAATATTGAATACATGGACTAGTTAGATAATTTGAATCTGAATTAGACCCTAAAATTAAAATCACATAACTATAACTTGAAATAGAATTTTACTTAAGAACGCAAAATTGATTATATTAATTTTGGTCATCGTCATGATCATCATTCATTGAACCTTATGGTTCGTTTTTTTCATTCCGTGCTTTTCAATGCTCTATGTTACATATCTGAAATCTTTAAACGGTTGCGAAATGAAGCTGTTTCATTATCTTCCTTTATTCTCTTTTTGTCTGTTTTGTCTATTATAATTTTGGTTAGCAGTTCATCCTCTCACAATATATATTAGATTATCTCTGATTTCCAGCATTCAATAAGCTGTGAGTTTTTTCACTCTATTAATGACTTCATTTTTTATCTTTTCTATTCATTTTATCACATTTCTGTAGCCTCCAGATCCTTTCTTTCCATTTCATTTATACATAGATGTTATTCATTTTTTTGCAGATTTTATCCATTCTTTCTAATAAGTAATGTGTATTTTTGCAAGAAGCCACTTTTTTGCTAAATGTATTATTATTTTTTGTTATTCTTCTCGGGTATATTCCTTTGCTCGGTGCATTATTTAAATTCAAAAAGATTATTTTTTTAACAGTAATAAGAATTATTTCAATATGAGTACTGAAAGAACCCATTTATTTTTTTTTCTTTACTTTGTTTGATTATTGATAGAAATATGTTCTTTTTATCAAATCTTTACATTTTGCTCTGTTCTTTCATTCTAACTTTTAACGTTATTAATTCACTACTTTCATTTTCTAGCCATCTTTTGTTGATCCGTTGAATTTTTTGTCAGCGCTAGTAATGTTTGATCATTCATAACAAATGTCCTAAATACCATTTTTTATTTTAACTGATATTTTTAAAGTAGCTCTTTCAAACCACTTACCATTTTCTACATGGAATATTTCTAACATTTCTTAATGAGCAAATTATGCAAGTAAAAGTTAATAAATACTTCCATTACTGACGAATGATACAAATATAGGTATGAAAAGTGCGAAATATTGAGGATAAATAAAATTTTCATAAAACAGAATATAATGTAATATTCAAAGAACTATATGACAAATTTTCTGTAAAACTTTTTTTAATATATACTTTTACTTAAGTATTATATAACATAATGAATTATGTTATACAAAAAAATTTTAAATAATTATGCAGTATGTATTTTGTTTTCATAAATAATTACAGCTAAAACTTCTGGAGTTAATTAAAGACTATTACTACTTATTAACTTAGATATATAATCATATTTAACACAAATAATGAATAAACATTCATTATCAGAAATTAATAATTTTTAAAAATTAGAACTTATATATTCATAGATAAAAGCATTTAAAACAAAGTTTTAAATTAATTATCTGTTATTAATTCATATTCATTTATAATTAAAATTTTTTCATAAAATAAACGATCAAAAAACGTAAGACGGAAAATGATTCAAAAGAGGAACAGAAATGATTATCAAATAATTATCTTTAAGAAATTAACGAACATAAATTAATTTTAAATTATTAAATTGTTACAATTTGTTTTTTTTTTTTAAATGGAAAACAATCAATTAACTTATGTTTTTAATTTTAAAATAATTCTGCATGTATTTATACTTTGCATACTTCTAATAACTTTTAAAAAACATTATAGAAATAAAAAATAAAATTAATAATAATAATTAAATTATTGGCGTTTTGTATTATAAATGTAAAAAAAGGGTTTTTTATAAAAAATTTTAACAATATTTCACAATTTTATTAAAAATTTCAACCTAAACTTGATGCTGGCTGAATTGAGAATTCACAGAACCCAAAGATCCGGATGAAAATTACCTTCACCGAACGGAACATTTTAGACGATTGTGTAAAATGTTTCCGATTACCGGTTCGGTGTTTTACTGTTTATGTTTAAGGTTTCGTTGAACAATTTTTTATTATAATCTTTTAAATTAAAATAATCTGAATAATGGATTGTGTAGAAACAGAATTATTAAAACATCAAGTAAATTTGTTAAGTAATAATGTAATACAATTGAAAAATATAATTAAAAATATAGAGTAAGTATTTTTATATAAATTTCTTTTGCTTAATTATTATCGAGTGATTTAGATAAGCCAAAATGTATTAAGTTGTTCTATTTTATAATTTAACATATTAAAAAATGTTCGCTAGACCTTTCCCACCGTAAACCAATATTTTGCGCAATATTCTTACCGGGGCCATAAGATCTGCATTAAGTAATATACTACGACTTCTTTAAATTTCAATGAAAATGAAAATATAAATTCGTTTTTAATTATTTGCAACTCATTAATTTCTTAAATCGATTGTATCCTTTACTTTGTAACATTGGTTTACTTCGAATAAAACTGAAAATGTTTTAATTAAGACTAAATGAATGACTAATTTATATTTGATTAGTTAAATTACACTTTACAATATAAATTTCAAAAAATTAATAAATTTTACATATTTAATAGAAGAAAAAAAAAACAGTTTTTATTATTTAACGCACAAAGTGTTGTTCGTCATTTTTCAGTATTTTCTGAAACCTAAAATATTTTTGTTATTGGGTGGTAAACGAAAGCTCGTTATACGGCGTATAAAGTAATATAAAAACGGAATAAACCGAAACTAGTGTTAAGTATAATGTTTCTTCTTACATAGTGTTATAATCTAAAACGATGTTTTTCTCTTAAAATTTAGTACAGAGTCTGAATATGAAGTGATAAGAAACAAAATGAAATATTTGGCCAGTAGAATAGTAGATTTAACAACCCAGATATCGGAAAAAGATGCGGTAAGTCATTTGAGTTAAACCGGTTTTTGTTTTGATGAAATTTTAAAAAACAATAATTTCTACTCTTAAATGTGTAACATAAATCTATTAGCGATAAGAACTAGTGATATAAGTAATCATATTATTAAGGTACTCGATTCGCATTTGTTTCAAAAAATACTCGCATTCATACAAATCCAATTGTGCATACTAATTAAGTCAAACGTTATGTGAATATGACTACATAATTTTATATTAAAGAAGTAAATTTGAATTTTGAAATTGTTTTTAACAATGTATTATTTACTAATTTATATCTAAAATACGTACGGGGTATGTACCTTGGTAAATGTTTTGGTTAGTCCCGACAGTTCATTTTATTGTTTTAGTTCATAATCAATATACAAATAAAAACAATTTAATTTAGATTGTTTACGATTTTAAATTACAGGTAAAATTTCGAAGTAATGGTTTCAGAGAGTACATTTTATATGCAAAAACAAAAAGTTTGCTTAGATATAAAAATTATTGTAGTTAGGTACACATATACCCATTGAGTGGTTTAGATCTTAGTATTCCACGCAAAAAAAGTAGATTTTACACGATAAAACAATGAGGCCTGATTCAGTAGGTTTTTTGTTAGGTACACCCAAAATAATTTGAAATTTTTTAATTTTTAAGGTATTTAAAGTTGTTTCCAATTTAAAATTTAAATTATTAAAAATATTAATTAAATTTTAATAATAAAATGTTAAAATATGTGCAATTTTAATTAGCTTTGTGATTAGTTACAAGAATCCAGGGAGACATTTTTGAGAAGGCAATAAGATAATTATGTAATACCTTTTGCGGTTATTAGTAGGTTTGAGAAATACCTTGTTTCGTAAAAAAAAGAATGTGATAGCAACCTCTTTAAAAATTTAAAAATATTGTAAGGATACATAATTATTATAATTTAATTTAAATTTTATTATATTTTTAGGTTTTTAGCTGAGAACTAATTAGCTATTGCTATTAAGATATGTATATTTATATTTTTTTTTAAATAACATATTTACTTTATAAAATAAAAGCGTAATAATAAAATAAGTATAAAAAAATTATTAAAATTGATAAGAAATTTACTAAATTCTTTAATATAAAATAAGGGGTGTATACAAATTGTTGTTAAATTGTGCTTAAAAAAATACTCTAAAAAAAAAATTAAAAACAAAATAATACTATTATTTTTGTTTTTCCCATTTTTGAAAATATGCTTTCTCGATGTTATTCGTATATATTTGAAGGAATTTATGTATTTTCTACTAAATATTTTTTTGTATAGTCATCGGTCTGAGTGTCCGTATCACTGGAGTCTGTGAACAGTTGATCAGCAGATTTATCGTTCTTACATGAATTATTTAAACTTTTAACTTGAAATGTACAACTATTGCGAATAGCAGAAACGTCAATTCCTTTAGTAATTGACACTGACTTGAAATTTGCTTTTATACATTTTTTCTTGAATGGTACTCTAACGAAAGAAGATGTCAGTTATCGACTTCGATGACTAGACTGGTAGATATAAATCAAAACAATATACTTAAGTTATTTCATTATTTCCAGTATGTAGATAAAATAGATTAATAAATTCAACAAATAAAGGTGACAGAAAAATACGTTAAAATTATTATAATGAAAGTATACTTTCCTTTTAAGGAAATAAAATATTCTATAACAAAACTGTATAGCTGGAAATCTTTAAAATCCATGTTAAACTCAGAAAAAAAAAAAAAATTCTACTTATTGTCAAATAGGTACTACGACTAGTGTCTAGCCCCTGAAGCTCCTCATAGATGTATTTTGCTTCGTATTTGTTTACATTTTGCACTTGTTGAAAAAAGTGTTCAACACAATTATAAGTGAAAGAGTGAATTATTTGAATTAGGTAGAAAAAATGAGTTGAAACAATTTTCCTTTATTTATTTATTTGAGGGACAATTTAAAAATTCTACCTAATTCAAATAGTTCACTCTTTCACTTATAATTGTGTTGAACTTTTTTCAACGAGTGCAAAATCTAAACAAATACGAAGCAAAATACTGATAACATCTGTGAGGAGTTTCTAGACACTAGTGGTACTAGGTCCTAATTCAGTTCATAAAAAAACGTTCATATTTTATATTACGAATATTCAAAAACAAAGGCTATTACGATTTTTTGAGAAAAAAGAAAGAATGTGAATAAAAATTTAGTACAAACTTCTTTTAGTTGTATTTAACAATATTTTTTTTATGTGTATGATTCGTAATAAATAAAGAACATCATTTTTTGAATTTAACGAAAAACAGAATTCACGAATTTCCAAATTTAATTGGGGTAATAACGTATGATATTTTAAATGTAATAAATAACAAAATTATTTGAAAATTAAAATCATTTTTTTGATCAATTTCCGGTATGTTCATTGGCATAAATATTCGAACGTGTCTAATATAACGATAAGTAAAATCGAAAAATATTTTGTTGAAATCGATGTTTACTATTTGCTTTCTCTAGCTTGCTTCTTTAGTATTTGAATTTTCAAGACTTCTATTTATTTACCATGAAATATTTTTTAATAGTATTTATTTTTTGTATTTTGTCCATTATTCGGGAAACGAATTTTAATACACAAAAAATTGAAACTTAACATAAATTCACCCATTATTTCGCTGCAAATTCTAATTTTTTTTTTATATTTTTTCTAATTTTTTATTGTGACGACAACTTAGTCTCTAACAATAACGGTGACAAAGTTGACTACACATGGAGAGAGTTACACTTCAAATGAAGTGACTCTAACTTTATACATCATTTCACTAAGTCATATGGTTTTCGACGTTTAAGCCGCCTTGTATCCTCAGAGTTGTCGAGGAGTTGTATGACTTTGGCACTAGTATGCTTCACCGGCGTTTTTTCGTGTTTGCAGGCGAACCTGGTAATTTCATCAATGACCGTTAGAATTTTCATATCTCGATGTATGTCGTTGTTGCGTTGAAATCGGTATGTAGCCGTTATCGTGCGAAGTGCAACGTTTTGACGTCTTTGTATACAATCTATGTTGGAACTGCTAGCACAACCCCACATCCGTAGATATTCATAAAGGTTTAACCATGGCTATATACAAAAGTCGTTTGTTTTCAATAGATAACGGCGAGTTTCTTCCTACCAACTAATAAAGATTTCTCATTTTTGCATTCATTTCCAAACATTTTTGTCGGACGTGGTGCTTTCAATTTAATCGCGAATCAAGGTGCATCTCTAGATACTCAGCTGAATCTTTTTGTGGGGTTATCTGCTGATTTAGCGTCATTGGAATGTTCTCAGCTTTCCGTAAAGTGAAGTTTACGTGCACCGATTTTTCGCTATTAACTTTTATTTTCCATCGTTTCATCCAAACACTCAATTCGTTTATCTTTGACTGTAAGCGTTTGGGGCTGTCCTCTGCTGGATCTTACTTGTGGTCAGAATTGCCATGTCATCAGCAAACATAGCAATAACTATATGTTTGTTCGTTAGAATACCTTCGTTGGAATACCGGACGTGTAAAGGAGATAAAGGATAGGTTCTAAAACACTACCTTCTGATATTCCTGCCGATACATTTCTCCAGCCAGACATCGCTTTCTCATAATTAATTCTGAACTGTGGGTTGGTCAGGTATGATTCGAGAATACAATACCACGAATATGACAACTGTTCACGTAATTTAACGAATAAACCGCCGTACCAAAATTTATCGAAAGCTTGAGCTACATCGGGGAATACCCCGCAGCAATATTGCTTCTCCTCAAGAGCTTTACGTATCACATTTCAGACGCGATACACCCGATCAATTGTACTGTGCTTGCTACGAAATATAAACTGGCGGTGATCTGGAATTAGCTGTTCTGTTTCAATTACAGGTCTAAGCCGCTTTAGCACAAGTTTTTCAACCGGCTTAGGAAGAAGAAATGTAGGCCGATCGACGAAGGTAAACCTGGGGCGGTTTTCGTGGCTTCAGCAGCACCTGTGCTCTTTTTCATTACCTAGGAACGTTCCCTATGCTTAATATTGCATTGCATATGTATGAAAGGAAAATAATCGCATTTCTCGGTAGTTTTTTAATTATTTCAGTGTGATCTCATCATATCCGGGTTCTTTTTTCTCATTCAGATTTTTATCAATTTCACTGGCTACTTCCACAACGGAAAAGTGCTTAATATTTACTTTTGTCTTTTTAAATGGTTGATTAATGTCTAAGTTCAATACGATATCATTTAGTTGAAAAACCTGTTCAAGGTTATCGGCGAACACTTCCGCTTTGTCTACTTCGCTACGTGCCAGGTACCAAATTTTTATAAAAATAAAAACACTTATACATTTGTAAATTGCCATAGCAAAAAATATATAGTACGTTTTTACAATGTTCAGAACGTTTTTAAAACAAATCGTTTATTATTCGGTATGAAATTAAACATATGAATCCACAGCGCATATGCATGATTTAATTTTTTTTCCCTTCAAAGGAGAAATTTAGTTAGCCTTTTTTGATAAAACGTAATAATTTTCGTAATGTTAAATATAAATGAATTACGATTTAGATCCGTCAAATAATTTTAAATTTGGATCACTAATTATTTTTTTTTTATTTGAAGTTATCGGGTAACACTTTTTGAAAGCGAATATTTCAAAAAAATATTTATATGTTAAAAATATAATTTAGAAATAGAAGAATGTATGAAAATTCATTTATTTACTTTTAGATGATCCATGAACTAAGAGATGTTATTTCAAAGTTAAAAGAAAGTGAAATGAAATTAAAAGATGAAGTGGATTTATACAAATCTATCTATAAAGACGGTCAAATAATGCCAAGATGCGTAGAGGCATCATTGATTAAAGGTAATTTTTTGCATTTGCAACTTTGTCTGTTTTAAATACAATAATTGTTCTTAATTTGAGGACTACTGTAACTGCGTTATTTCGACTAAATAAAGTTGGTTTTGTAGAGTACTAAATTTTTAATATTGATACCTTTCGAAAGGAGCAATCGAATATTTTAAGTCAGATTCTTGATTTTACGTACTCACGTCCGTAACTTATATTTCTGGAATTGTACATACATCACGCTCGACTGCAGCTTAATTGCCACCTTGAGTGCGCGCATGGATCAGTGCCTAGTCACACTTTCGGAGTGCATTTATATTGCGATAAAGAATTTTGTCGATAGGTTAAATTTTCGTTTCTCCTCCAAAAAAAGCTGGGAATTTCGCGTACCGGGAAAAAACGGGGAATTTTGTTTGTAAAACCGGGGAAAAACGTAAAAATAGCTAAACGATAGTTGCGATAAAAAAAAAATCATTTGAAGCAAAAAATTAATGCATTTTTTAATGTACTTTACGCAATAATAAATTACGAAGTTCTTTTTCATTTGTATAAAATATGTTGCGGCGATCAAACATCAACAGTAACAGAAAAAAATGCCATTCTTAAAACAAATTGACTGTAATTTTTCGATTAAAAGTCTTTTTCTATAACGGCAAATCTATTTTCATGATGAGTTATTACCAATATGTTTTAGTTAAAATTTCAACGAAACGCATAAAAAATGTTTCAACTATTATGCATTTCAGTTTATTGAGAGGGTCGAATTCTCAAAGTAAAACTTTTGCAGAGATCTGTGCTCCGTGAATCACTTGAAGTCAGCGCGTATGATTACAAATGTAAATATTAGACGTCAAATAAACTGTATAATTCAGAACTACTTAAATAGGGAAGAAAGTGTAAATCATCCTGTTACAAAAATTCGTTATCAACTTTCGTAATAATAACGTAAGCATATATTGCTCGAGTTAGTTAGTGCTCATTATAACGGTAAAATATTTAAAATCCGAATAAAGCAACTTGAAAAAGCTAAAAAATTTAATTTGCAATTTTTTTGTTTCGACCGATATTTTATTTACATTCGCTTCAATTTCTTGGGTTTTCTTATTATATAGACGGAAGGATAAACTCCTGTACAATTCTAACAACCATGAAATCGAGAATTTAAAAATTACATTTGAGTGGCATTTATTTTTTATTTTTATATTTCAAAATGAAATGCCTCCACACGTGTACATTATGACAAAAAATTGTATACTTCAGATACAAACATGGTCATTGTTTTTCAAATGAAAAGTTAATTTTAGAATGTTTACAATATTTAGGATACAAAATTTCGCACCTAAAATAATCTGAACATGTTCTGAACGAATGCAAAAGTTGTTGCAGGCTGCAGAAGAAATATCCTTTAATTCCTTCCAGTGCGTAGTGTTTTTTATATAAATATGAGTTTGCTTCTTACACGTTAATATGCCAATAATCACCAATCGAGGATAATTTTTGTAAAGAGAACAGTTCTGAAAAAATAAATGTTTTTATAGATATTTCTTTAACAATTGAAATTCGTACCTTAATAATGATATTATTTTGAAAACTGTGAAAGTAGCTGAAACATTAAAAAAGAAAATTATTAAATCAATATAAATATTTTGCTATTTTTGATAATAAGGGAATTGAAAAAATAGTAGTATTCGAGGAAGTCCATACTAGTTTTATTCAGTCTGTTTCTTGCAGTATGTTGTGCTAGATTCAATTTTGAAACTGATTATCATACGTTTCAATGTTTAGATGTTATAAGCTATATGTTGTGGAAAATTATGAATGTATAGAGGTAGTGTGGCCGTTATTTTGGTAACCTGTATAGCAATTCTTATTCGTTCGAAGCGTATTGCAGTCGATTTTTTGCTTAATAAGAGTTTTTGTGTTTGCACCATTGAAACGTTACTTGTTTAGTTGCAAAAAATTAATGTATACTAGCTGACCTGGCGAACTTCGTACCGCCCCGGAATCAATAAATGTTGTGTTAACTTATCAGCAATTAATACTCAAAATGAATTAAGTTCAATAAATGTACAAAAATCAAAATGAAAAGTATTTTAATTACGTTGAAATAAATGTAATTCACGTGGCAGCAAGGCATTATTCCCCTTAATAACAAAAATCAGTGTAAATTTACTTTGAAAAATTAAAGTAAATTACTTTGGAAACATGCTTTTTCGGGCTATACCATCAGCTAACAAACACACTCAATTTATACATTTTTTAATAAAGCGTGTACTCTGTGCAGTTAGCTGCTGATGGGTTATACACGAAAAAACGTGTTTCTAAAGTAATTTAATTTCTTAAAGTTTAATACCGATTTTTAGGATTTCGTACACATATAACGTACCGAATCCCAATAAGATAGTTCAGAAACGACAAAAATATTCAATTATGCAATAACTCGGAAACGGTTTGACTTATTGGAATCGGATCATAAATTACAATTAGAAATCTATGACAATTTACAACTTTAAGCTGAGCGATTACCCTGGGCGACAAGAAACCGTCTAGAATATATAATATGGAATTTAGAACACCCTCAAAAATCGCTTTTAAAAAATTCATAACTCATCACCAGATAACCGTTTAAAAGCGAAATTCAAAATATAAAACAAAACAGCCCTTTCATAAAATCCAAAAATTAAGGTTAAATAATTGTGTGGGAACCCCTTTGGGACCAAAATAGCAAAAAAAAGAAATGAATTTTCTTCATAATTTTTTTTTTTTAATTTCTGCTATTCGGAGCGGAGACAAATCAAAGATCATAAAAATCGGTCCAGCCGTTCTTGAGATATAAATGGTGTAACTAACCCGACTTTGTTTTATATGTATAGATAGCAGACCTGGCCACGCGTTGCTATCTCAGTTGTAATACGTTGAATTAAAATTATACTAATCCATTCAATACAGTCAAACTAATGTTTACTAATAAAGATAAAAACGTTTTAGCCAATCTAAAATCACACAGGATTGAGCCTTCGAATTCACTTTCCGGATGGTTGGGAAATGTTTTCAATGACTGCACACGTTGATTTTTATGAATATATTTCTATGTATTATTTACGGGCATTTAGCAGTCGAAGTGATAGACATCTTCTTATATAGAACCTTCTTATAACGTTTTAAAATTTTTTTTTTGTTTATTTTCCCTCAATAATTCTAGATTATAATATCACATAAACATTGCAGGATCTTCTTATTACCATTAACTTAGTGCTAGGAAACTACATTAGATCCATTATTTCGTTGCGATTTTAAATTAAAGCTGTAAAAGGATATGTTAATTTTATTATATGATATTTTTTCAGAAAAGCTAGGTAAAATCGATTCGATGGTGTATAGAATTGTGGAGTACTGTTCAAAAAGAAAAGGTAAGTTTATTTTTTTAAATTAAATAATGTATATGCATATGAGTATTTTTAAAAAATCGAAAAAATTAGCGTTTGCATTGTAAACTATTAATTAGCTTAAAAAAAAGTTACAATACTATTTTACAAATAATTCGCGGAAATTAATTATTCTAAGATTATTTTTGACGCTGATAAAAGTTTAGCACAACGGAATATCGGTTTATTACAGTATTGTTGATCCTAAAGCATAATTTTAATGGGATGATTCAATTCAGAATCCGACAGAATAAAGATAAATTATGTAAAAACAGAAATATTCACTTCAACCTGTTTAAATAGTAGAAAAAAAGTGATACGGCTCTGATCCTTTTTTAATAATAGGGCAAAAACAATTTTAGATTCATTCTTATTTAATTTGTATTACAGTCTTGTCTTTGTGCGCGTCAGATACGAAAGAGCGTGAATACTCAGATGATTTATTTTAATTACTGGAAGAAAAAAAATTTATAATGAAATGTCGATAGTTCGGGAATATGAGAGAAAAAGAAGAAACCTTTTTTGACCGTTGAGTAATTTTCGAAAATATTGAATGTTTGAATAAGATTAGAATGAATACGTGTACTGTTGGCATATTTAAAAAGCACATACAATTAAAAAACTAAAATAACAATAGATGTGCTAAAATCAATTGATAGTGTACAGCGTGCTCCGCAAATAAGACAGTGGCTAGGTGTGTCGCAACGAAATACAAAATGATATAAAATTTTCATATCTTTTCGATATCTAATAACACAAACTATTGATGGTTTTTCTGTAGATAGTTTTAATGTTATAAAGAACTTTCTTCCGTAAACTGTTTTCAGTATTAAGAATAACAAAGTAAATCATACGGTGATTTACTTTGTTATTGTTAATAGTTTTAATCTTAAAATCTGCTTGCAATATTCTACAATCAATCACAGAATGTATTGGTGCATATATCTTTAAGTCATCTGCAAATAAAAGAAATTTGGATTTAAGATTAGATCCTATATCGTTACAAAAATGGTAAATAACAACAGACACAAATTTGAACCCTAAAGGAATAATAGTTTGAAATGGAAAATTTTTTGAAAAATGTAGTTTTGATTAATTTTATATAGCACGTATTTTATAATATTATATTAATTTATATAATAATTATTATTTGAATATGTAACTTTTTTTAAATTTTTTTAGGGTTTAAATTTATCAACAATAAATTGAAGTCTATAAGCAAACTTTTACAGTCAGATACTACATTTGAAAACAGAAGTTACGAAAACGGTAAGAATCACGGTGCTTTATTTAAAATTTTAACTACACTGAGAATCAGAAAATACACCAATGGGACTAAATACAGCGTTCCTTTGTTTTTAATGTCAGCTTCGACAAGATTATATTTAATTGAATATTCTCCGAATATTATATGTTACGTAAAATAGAGAACACTGCTGCTACAAGAGTATATTTCTGTGGTCTCCGCATATAAATGCATATTTGGACGGATGAGGAGCCTATCAATAAAAACTAGTGTAATAGTTTTTAATATAATTTAAAAGCACGGATTAAAGTTGGTCAGTGAATATGATTGGTTGTGTTTTGCTATGCTCATTCATTGAGGTGTTATATATTACGCTGGTGGTCATTTTTTAATCCTTGGTGGTGATAAAGTGAGTCACTTGTACGTTTTTGCTCTTTTTTTTTTAAAATCTGCATTTTACTTAATTGACAATTTGCGCTTGACGCATTTTGGAAATTTGTTTATTTTGTTTATTTTGTTTATTGGTATCCTGCCTAAATCTAGATGCCGATTCAATTTATGTGTATCATATTTTGCACAAACGAATATCGATCAACTCGCGCAAGCGCTACTCGCACGGATTCAACTAGCGTGAGCGCTACTTGCGCGAGTGCTACTCGTACGAGTGCTTCTGGGCCGAGTATTTCTCAGAGAAGTGATATTAAATTTTAACTTATCACGATACCTGGTGCAGAAACCCGTTTGCTTCAGTCAACAAATAACGCACGATGCCCGACGTTAGCGTCGAACAGCTGACGAAGCGAGAAAATGACGAGTTATCCAATTTTCGTTGCGTACTGGAGGCCATAAAACAGGAAACTCTCAATAAGAAGAATACTTGCAACGCCATCAAAACAGGCGTGAACGAACTGTTTGTCATCCTGGATACAATAGAAACAATCAGGAGAAAACTACAGGTTCTGCCGCCTACACAGAATGTAAACAAACGTCATGAAGGTAAGACGCCTGTGCTCGAAGAACTGCAAGTGTCAAAAAAATCGGAGGCGGAGAAAACGCAGGTCACAACTGACATCAAAATGGGACAGCAAAATCGTGCAGTAAAGAAAACTCGCGAAACAAGGTCGAAGGCTAACGATCGAAAGGTCAGAAGCAAGCCACAGCCTGCAATAATCGCAAAGCCTGTGGAAGGCCAAACCTTTGCAGAAGTAATCAAAGGAATTCGGTCAACGCTCACTCCTGAAGAAGCAGGTGATTCCGTGGAGGCTATAACTAAAACCAGAAACGGCTCGGCTTTGATTAAACTGAAAAAAGGCTGCACGAGTAAAAGCGACTTCTGCCAGAAACTCCAGAACTCATTGGAATCAAAGGCAAAGGTCTCAGAAATAAAGCGAAGAGCCACCATAATAGTCAAATATCTCGATGTGGACGCCACAGCTGATGAAGTAATTGACGCAGTAATGCGCGAGACAAAATGCCTAAGGGCAGAAATTGCAGTAAACATCACCGGCCCAAACAGCCGTGGACAAAAACTGGCCTTCGTCTCCATGCAAGAAGAAAATGCACGGCAACTAGCAGATAATGGCCGCATAAAAGTATGGCTCGTGAATTGCCGTGTGGAGCTTCAACAAGCCGTGAGGTCCTGCTTTAAGTGTCTCCTCCCTGGTCATGTCGCGGCGTACTGTAAAGGAGAAGATCGAACCAATAACTGCTTAAAGTGCGGAGAGAAAGGACACCAAAAGAAAGCTTGTACCAATCCAGTGAAATGCATTATCTGCTCGACAACGAGACATGAAAACCTGGACCATATGCCAGGCTCAAAGAAGTGTTTAGAAAGCAGAAAAAATAACGTGAAATGAATGTAATCCAAGGAAACCTTCATGGTAGCAGAACGGTCGACTCCCTTTTGGCTCAGATTGCGCTCGAGCACTCCACAGATCTGTTCATAATCAGTGAACAGTATCAAAGGAAAGAGAGCGGCCGCTGGTACGAAGATGAAAGCCAGAGGTCTGCAATATGGCTACCTCCCAGCAACACAGCGCATGTTGCAAAAAGCGGAAAAGGAGACGGTTTTGTTTGGATTCAGCTCGAAGACGTCATATACACGAGCTGTTACTTGCCTCCGAATGAAGCTATAACTGAACTAGAGGCCAGATTAACTAACATAGAAGACTTTATCCGAGAAAATGGCGCTTTTCACATCGTGGCGGGTGATTTCAACGCGCATGCGATCGAATGGGGTATGCCATGGCCAAATCGCAGAGGGAGAGAAGTACTAGATACGATCGCAAGAATGGATCTAGTAGTCATGAACTCAGGAAGCGTTCCCACGTTTCGAAGAGCAAGATGCCGAGGCACTATTCCCGATATCACATTGGCCTCACAAAGTATGGCACGGAAGGTACGACACTGGAGAGTGCTAGAGGACTTTACTTCCAGTGACCACCAATACATATCCTTCCAAATACAAAGCATAACCCGACAAAAATCTCGGCGAGACCTTATGTCTTGCCGCAGATGGAATGTTAGTAAACTAGATACGGCCATACTATTAACCGAATTAGACAGATGTTACCAACCAACCGCTACGGAGTCCTCAAACGCAGAGACGCTCGTTACATACACCATGGCTGCATTTGAAGAAGCATGTAACAGTTCAATGCCAAAACTGGGTAGAAGGAGACGAAAAAAGGTTGTCTACTGGTGGACCGAAGAAATCGCCGAATTGCGTGAAAAATGCATAAAATGTAGAAGGAAATTAACACGTGCCAACAAAAGAGGAAGCGCAGTAATTGAGTCCAGCAATTTCCAACAAGCCAAAAGTGACCTAGCAGCAGCTATAAAAAAGAGCAAAAAAAACAAGTGGGAAGAACTAAGAGACGACCTGAACAATAATCCGTGGGGTCTGGGTTACAAGATCGTCTCTAAAAAACTTGGCGGTAAAATGCTTGCTCCACCGTTGGATGATAGAACAACAGTAAACGTCGTCAACACTTTATTTCCATCACATAAACTAAGGCAGGATAGAGAGACACCCAACACGGCAAACGAAGAAGTGCCTCTTTTCAGTGAGGGCGAAGTACGAGACGCAATTAACGTGCTGAAAAATGGAAAGTGTCCAGGGCCTGACGGTATCCCTGCCGAAGCCATAAAACTAATAGGTAAAATGCGCCCCCATATTCTGCTAAATATGTTCAATAAATGCCTAACTGAAGGATACTTCCCAAAACAATGGAAACGGCAAAATCTTGTACTTATCAGTAAGGGGAAAGGCGATCGAGAGTCGCCATCCTCTTATAGACCCCTATGCATGCTGGATACTGCTGGGAAACTGCTTGAACGCCTTCTTAAACCGAGACTTGAATCCGCGGTCAACAATGCGGGGGGTCTATCCCCAAGGCAATATGGCTTTCGGAAAGGTAGGTCTACGATAGACGCCTTACACGAAGTCACAAACAAGGCTATACTCACTCAGCAAGGCCCTCACCGCTCGCGGCCCGTTGTACTGCTAGTGACATTAGACGTCCGAAATGCTTTCAATAGCGTCAACTGGCAGGAGATACTTTCTGCTTACGAACAGAAATTTAAAACTCCTGGCTACCTTATGCGCATGCTTCGAAGCTACCTCAAGGACCGTGTGCTAATATATCAGTCGCAATCAGGCTTGAAATACAAAAGCGTAACTGCCGGCGCCGCGCAAGGCTCCATCTTAGGACCAGACCTTTGGAATGTAAGCTATGATGAAATACTACGCCTGCAGCTTCCAGACGACTCATACCTAATAGGTTACGCAGATGATATAGCAGCAGTCATCACGGCCAGGGATACCATTGCAGCTCAGCAGAAACTAACGCGAGTGATGCTGAAAACGCAGGAATGGCTGGAAAACCACGGACTCGGTCTAGCAGTTGAAAAAACGGAGCTCCTCCTAATTACGAGCAAGCGCACCCAAATCGGTGTCGATTTCAACATCGGGCATACGCCAGTCAAGACGAAGAGAGCGGTTAAGTACCTGGGAATACATATCGACCCACAGCTCTCTTATAAAGTACAAATTCAACACGCAGCAGACAGAGCGAGCAAACAAGTATCAATGCTGAGTCGATTAATGGCAAATGTAGACGGCCCAACTTCCAGCAAGCGGCGACTGATGATGACAGCATGCACTTCGGCACTCTTATACGGTTCTGAGATATGGGCTGACTCCCTAAGTGTGCAACAAAAAAGGAAACCTCTTGCAGTAGTGCAGAGGACCGCGGCAATCCGTGTAGTTTCGGCTTACCGAACAGTGTCTGAAGCGGCCGTGTTGGTAGTGAGTGGCACACCACCAATCGATCTATTGGCCAAGGAAAGGAAACGCATGTGGGAGGCCAAGAAATTAGATCAACTTGACATCAATCGCTTTGCAGCGATCCGTCAGCTAACCATCTACAGCTGGCAACAACGATGGAATGAAGAAGTCGTTGGCAGATGGACTGCGCAGCTGATCCCAAATATAGAAGTGTGGATAAATAGGAAGCTGGGTGAGGTTAACTTCTACCTTACCCAGTTTCTCACAGCGCACGGCTACTTCAGAGCATATTTGAAGAGATTTGGAAAAGCGGAGCGCCCGAATTGCATCTACTGTGACTTCTATAATGACGATCCGGAGCACACATTCTTCCACTGTCCCCATTGGACACGCCAGAGACTAGAGCTCGAAATAAAAGTAGGCATTCTCACTAAATACAACATCATAGAGAGAATGCTAAGCAGTGAGGAAACATGGTCACTGATTGCACACCATATAGAATCCTTGCTGCGGCAGAAAAAGCGCGACCTGGACGCAGGTACTGATAACAGAGCCAATGTAAACTAATACGAAGGAGGGTCGCCCTGAAGTAATGCGAGAGCGGTTTCCAGGGCGACATAAAGAATCCTCCTTGATCGGAGTTGGGTTTTTAGTGGGGACACCACACAGAGGGGCACGACGGTGCCTCTATCGTCCGAAAGGATTTTCCCAACTTCAGCGCAAAAAAAAAAAAAAAAAAAAAATTTAAAAGCACGAACTTCAGCTTATTCGTCGCTCTCTTTAAATGATAAATATTGATAAATAATTATGGAAGCTCGAGGATAAATTTGTACATCGCAGAGGTCGATTAACTAAAAAAATTGATGTTCTTTATGTAAAAATTTACATAAGCTAAGGACGATATCTTTAATTAAATACGACTTTAATCAGTCTTTCGATGAAAAACATGTTTACCGTATTTACATTTAATATATCGGATCGGAAATGACGTAACATTTCCTACTGCATCAAAAACACAACGATACGACTTTGAACATTTATATAGAACAGAGTAAATAAAAATGTCGTTTACACTTCTGTATGGGGTCGATCTAAAACTGAAAATGAACAATATATCGTGAATATTATAAAAAAGTTGATCTTAAAAATACAAACATCATCGTAAAACGAAGTAAGAAAATAGCAAACACTAGACGATTGTTTTTGTGTGAAATATTGAAGTGATCTTTGTTTCTTTTAATATAAAACTAATTATAAGTTTTTGTACCGAGGAAATATTAAAATATTCTCACGGCTAAAGTTCCATCATTTTTTATTTTTTTTTTCGTTTATTTGACTAACTTTTTTGTGATATGTTTTGTTGTTTTTTTTTTTTTTCCAACTATAAAGTGTCTGTTTCCAAACAAAATAATTTATATTTAAAGTTAGGGCTATATATCCGCTAAGTTTAGATCCTAACGATTCTAATAGTCTATTCATTGAAATCACATGAACGACATTTGTACATTGAAAGTGTGCCTTTGACGTTTTCTAATAAACTGTTTCATTTTTTGCATGTTCTAAAAACCGGTATAATCGACAGATCCTAAGAAGAAGTAGTATTAAATCGGGTTTTAAAACACGCAAAAAAATAAATAATTTATTAACAAGCATCAAAATTGGTTTCCTTAAAATTCGCATTTCCGGTCATACAGCATCTCTTGATGGTGTGTTTTCAGTCACAAAAGGGCGGATTTGCAGAAGTGTCGGAGTTCAAATTTCTCCCTTTGGAATATGTTGTAAAACATTTAAATCTTAAATCAGTGATTACTATTTAAATTAAGTTCTTCAACGGAAACCATATCTAACATATTTCCAATTAAACGTGTAAACGGCATTTTTGTGTGCTCTTACGTGTAAGACTTTGTTTATTACAGTCATATCAATGCGTTTCTGAGGCGCCAAAAGGTGTTATGATTTTGGGTACGTTATAGTTTGATCGCCATGTAAACTTCAAAATTTTTATCGAATGTAACCTCTAAAGATAATTATGGTAGATTCATTTTGAAAATAAACAATGGAATATTTTACGTTACATGCAAGGTGCGGCATTATCGTATTTCAAATCGCTACTGCAGCTAAAGAAATTGAGTGGGGGGAGCGAAATTTCAGCTGGTGCTAGTCTGGCCGATTGGGTTTTGGTTAACGGTAGTATTTAGCAGCGACGAGTGAGTGGAACACAAAACATTCCGTGTTTGCGTTTGAGTCGTTTTCCAAGAGTCAGAAATCATCCTACACATCAACTATTCGCGCTTTTCGTAAACGTTTTTCTATTCAGCCGCGTAAGCCAGTGCCCGCCGAAACAACTGTTCGTCTATGGGTTAAAAACTTTTACAAAGAAAGGACCGTTAATAAATATTCTCCGCGAAGACTTGCACCTTCATCCACATAAAATGTTAATGACCCAAAAACTGCTGGCCACAGATCACACGCTACTCGAGTAGAGTTTTGCGAACGTGTGCTCCGAGAACTTGGAAGATAAGGAATTTCCTTTAGACGGCGTTTTTATCTGTACGGTGACGTTAATAATCGAAATATTCGTGGATGGGCTAGCGACTTACGGCGTAATCGGTCTTTATTTTACCATCAAACGATGAACGGTAGCGGTATCGGCTGATGTTGGAAGAGTTCCTTGTGTACCTGTGCTGCGAAGAAAAAGAATTTGTAGTGTACTTGGTTTTGGTAAGATGGCACCACTTATCATACGGTGACAGAAATCACGCGATTACTGCGTAAACATTTTGGCAGCCGCATAATTTCATGCAGAATCTGATCTGGTCACCTTCTTCATCGCTTGATTTGTCATGTTGTGACTCTTTTTAACGGAGGTATCTGAGGACGAAGGTGCAAATGAATAAATCATGGAATATGACGGAACATTGAGAGAACGTAGAACGAGAAATAACCCAAATTTCCCCCGCCATACTCAAAAAAATGACCGTAAATTTCAAGAAGCGGGTCAAGGAGCTGTTAAAAATAGGGGTGGTCATTTGAGCAAAGTTATTATTAAGACGAATTAATTTTATAGTATACTTTTATTTAGAATAAAAGTTGATACAATTCCGCGTCAAAAATCTCTACGCTAATTTGTTTTTGAGCTACGGCAATACAAAATACGAAGGTTCCCGTCCGCACCCCGTATATTGGAACATAATATTTGATGAAGGAATGGCTGTCCCAGATGATCCTTTGCAGTGTGTTTTTCGTAAAATTAAATTTAGATTTAAAAGATTGCCTGTTATTAGCATAATCTGATAATAGATTCAGAATAAGCGAAAGCTGATAAATTATCATACAACTGGTACTGCATTGGAATAATAAAACAACTCTTATTATTTTTCTTAAAGAAATGAAAACGTATTTTTATGGTAGCCCTTAAATTCGGCGTATTAAATTTAATTCTGCGAATCGGAACCGTGGTTATTAATGCGACACTATGAAACTTCACCGATCGAATATATTTATATTATTGCAGTAAATTTGTTGAGCGTACTCAGCTCGGCAACACCTTACCGGGAAAAGAATATTACCGTTTCAACGAAATTTGATGAAGGGAATATAAGAATCCAATTACAAAAGTGTGACAATTTTTTTGCATTAGTTTATGTTTTATTATTCATATGAAAATATTGAATGTTGATTAATTTTTATGTTGCACCGTTGCTTCTTTTTTTTTTCCTGTACTTTAAAACCTACATTTTTTCATATAATGCGAAAGAATTTTAACGAGGACCACCGTTTTTTCGTACGCGGACCCAACTTAAAAAATGTCCACAAATGAACGTTATGAAGACAATGTGTACACTAATGAACCAAGCGAATTATTTTTATTTTCGTTTAAACGTTGATGCGAACAAATATTTATTTATTTATTTTTTTTTTTTTTTTTTTTTTTTTTTAATATTATAACGAAGATTATGTTTCATACTATACCGGATATGAAAGGGCAAAGTAATCTTGTGACGATTATACGTGGACTACTGATTCTATGTGCGATTAATAAGTTTTCGTATTGAGAATCGTGCAATTTTTTGATCGCATAGAATATAATCTCTTATTTTTATTTTATGGTCACCATTCTTTGGTCGCTACATGAGTAATCAAACGTTTAACATGTAATTTTTCTCGAATTTTTTTTTCGTGTAAAAATTAACTTTAATCTTTTTTTTATTCTTTCAGAAAGCGATGTTTTTGCAAAATTAGAACAATTATTAAACATTTGGAAAAATCAAAAACTCCTTGCAACTGTTGATGGTAAAAATATTCATATATTTCATGTATTTACATTTCTAAAGAATCATGCATAATAGATTGTTTTACTGATACGTAGTAAATAAATATTAAATACATTACATTTCACAAAGTAATAAAGTCACAATATTACGTCGAACATAAACAATCAAACGTATTTTAAAATTACATAAAAAACAGACAAATCATATTAAAAATATTAAAAACATCGACTGGTTTCGACGAATTACCGTCATTATCAAGATGATGCTAGTAAATTATTAAAATAAAAAATTATTTGGCTTTTAATTTAGTTAGTATAAATATTATGATAATTAAGATTGATATTCATCTAAATCATAATATTTATACTGGCTAAATTAAGAGTCAAATAATTTTTTATTTTAATAATTTACTAGCATCATCTTGATAATGACAGTAGTTCGTCGGAACTAGTCGATGTTTTTAATATTTTTAACATGATTTATGTGTTTTTTTATATAATTTTATAATACGTTTGATTATTTATGTTCTGCATATTATTGTGAATTTATTACTTTGTGAAATATATATCTCTAGTGTCGACAGTATTGCACTTAACTTTACATTTCAAAAAATTATTATTAGAATATTTTTATTTATGAGTAGGAAAACTTTTTAAATTTTAACACTGATATCACTTTTTTGGATTCACTTCCCACGGCAGCTTTCTTCTTCCTACACTTCATTTGTCAGAAATTTTATGCTTTTCATTCCGGTTAACATGCCTTTAGTATAATTATGTTTACATTCTTTTATTGCTGTCATTATGCTTATTTATTTTAAATACTGGTATGCTCCATACAGGCGTTAGCTTAATTACATGGAGCATATTACTCAGAAGTAACATATCACATTATTAATAAAATATCTATAACAATAATGGTTCTTAATATTACATATAAATATCCGTACGCGAAAATATTCTCGCATGCACAGAGTGCTTAAAGAATATATTCATCCTCCGTTATATCTTCTGGTTCACAAGTTTGCGTACATGAATGTTATATTTTCCTTCTTCTAGCCACTTCAGAGCTCTGGTATCGTTGCAATTCGTATGATTTTAGGAAAAATTAATGATAATGGTATATTTCCTGACTTTCCGTCATAGTTTATAGCTTCGTACTCGGCAGCTGCTTGACCTGGTATTATAAATTTGCGTATAATTCTTTCATTTCGGAAACCTATTTCAGGTATTCTTCAGTATTGGGTCATCCTCTTTTTTCTACTTTTTTGCACCCGGTAAAATTTTGCCTTTTTGGCTTACACTTTTTTTTTTTTTGTAAACGTAAAAATGTTATTTCAATTTCACCATCTTTTTTATAGAACATGCTTTTTTAGAATTTCAGATTTACATTTAAATTTATTTTTACATTCCTTTTTCACCTCACGCCATTATATTCATGTTCCCGTCTTACTTTCATCATTTTTTCCCCACTTATCTACGCTCCTCGTAACACGCTGCACCTACAACTTTTATTCTGAATTTTTGTGTTTACTCCTTTTTTTTATTATTCTCTAGAACGCTTTACATCAGCGTCCTCGAATGTAAAATCGTTTTCGTTATTTTTTCTTTTATTTCAAAACATATTTCCGGCAGCTTTACTCTTTGGATGTCAGAGAGTGTTATGAACGCGTTAATTTAAGAAGTTGCAAAATTTTGATTTCTATGACAATCGGATAATGGTCGAACTTAATATCAAATACCTGTCGTATTTAAGTTGATTCTACTTCTTTTTTGAACTGTTCTTCGGTATTTGAAGCGTGGTACTTGGTTTCGGTTCCAACGTTAATGCTCTAACGGATTGTGAGTTGCATTCCGTTAATGAGTGGCTGTTTTCTCGCAGATTTTTTATTATTTTTATCATTTGACTCCGAGTAGTAAATATATGATAACACTTTTCGTTTTCGTGATTTAGGCTGGCGCATTTAGTTAAGACTCAGTATTTTTATTTGTAATCGTTTTCACTTTGAAATCTACGCTAGAGGTTTCACATGTGACAGGTAGTGATTACTTTTTTTCATGGTTAAATATCGCGATGGTGTTGAATAATTATTAATGGCTAATGCGAGGGAGGTATTCTTATTGCCTTTTGCCCATTTAAAGCCTGACCGAATTTCCTGCTAATTCTAAAAAGTCTTACTTTAGCGATCAGCATCAAGCCTGCCAGGAAAAAATAATCACCTCGCGCAACACCGGACATTCTGTGGTTGTAGTTTCGTTTCTTTTGTTAAATGTTGGTTATTACCCTTTTCTACAGGATGTGACTCTAGTGACACTTGTACTTCATGGAGCTTTTCTATGGAGGAAGAGGAGAAAAACGGAAAAGTGAAAAACGTGTTTTCCGGTTTAGCGTATCTGTTCTTTGCAGTGGATTTTTTCTTTCGCGCACCGGAATCATTGCTCCCTCGGGAAACCCGATGGCATGTTCTGCGAACGACGATGTGCTTTTATTTAACGCATTCAGTTTAATTCTGTCTGGTTTGTTCGACATTCATCGCAGTGAATGCGTAGCTATATTCTCGTATTGGACACTTTGTATTTTTAGTCTTACGTGTTAACCTCATTAAATTTTCGTACAATAATTGAACAATGATGTATTTGTTTTCATTGCGTCATTCAATGTTATAATCGAGATGCCACCGTCCGATATCCAATGCAATGAACGCATAGTCTGAATTGTCATATTAAAAGATCACATCATATAGAAAGTTGTCTTTAATATTTAAAAGAAAAACAATTAAGTCAAACATTTACATTATAATTCAAAATTGTTATACATTTTCGTGTTGATTGTGTTCCATGTAAAATTTTCATTAACGGGTAACTTTATTACAGCCTGATAGTGGTATTTTTTTCTTATATGCAAGTTATATATTGGTAATCCGCTCATATTTAAGTTGTCTAAAAATTCGACAGAAAGTTGTGGAAATTCATTGTATTTTTTGTATTATTTCATACTTGTGTAAGTTTTTTTTTTGGGGGGGGAGGTAAAACTTTAATTTTTTGATTTATTTCGTCGCCTTATTGAACGTAACAAGTACACAATTTTAGAGAAATTGGAAGTTTGATGTGAAGTGTAAAAAAAATTATAAACACATTTTACTGGCAACATCTTTGCAATTAGAAAAGTGAACAAGAAAAGCAAAAATAATTAACCGAAAGAAATGTAAGTAAAAAATACTCGAATGAAAATCAGCTTAGAATTAACGTAGAATGGTTTGTTTAAATTTTAAAATTAACATTATAAAAAAAAAAAAAAAACACAGTTGGCTATTTTCTGTTCTGTGAGAACTTAGGAGACAAGGTATAATCTCAAAATTGAAGAACAAAAAGGGTACGGTAAAACTCGATTAAATGAGAAAGATGGCCATAAGAGTTTTAGTGATTTTTTTAAAACAAGTATTTATGTATAGATTTATGTCAATATTGTTTTAAAATATTGTTGAAAACTGTTTACATTTTTTTTTTTTTTTTGATGCGAAACATATACATATAATCTTTTGCAGAATTGTATTTTTCAGGTGTTTTATTGGCGCGATGGCTGGATAATGTACCCAGAGATATGATTTAACTTCTGGTCGGTTAATTAACTAATTTTTAAACATTTAATACAGCGCGAAAATTTAGTAAAAGGCGAAAGATTTCACGCTTAAATCATCGATTAAATTTAAAAATAATGAAAAGAAACGGGCGAAACATTACACAATGTGAATAAATTCTTTCGACTTTATAAATCCTGTTGGCACTAATATATACTTTTATATATTAAAAGCAGTCATTTAAGTAATTCGTATTTAAAACCCTAACATTTTTTTTTGTAATGTGTAGAAAGTTTTAAAAGTTGCAAGTTCAGTAGTAAGGTACAAATGACAAAATACCTACATCATTTACGGATTATGTTGTAAGATAAAAAAAAAAAAAAAAAAAGATAAAAAGGAGTAAAGGCTTTAGAATTATATGGGAAGAGAGATTTTTTAAAAAATCAAGCAAACTAGTACAGTTTGGAGGGTATTCCAAGCTACTGCGGCAGCATATGGTACGAAATAAAAATACTAAAAATAAAATAGTTTGAGAACGATTAGAAGAGGCAAAAAAAAGATAAAGGTAACAAACAATGTGGAGATGAACTTATATTACGTCATGGACGATGTCGGATGCAAAAAAAGCTGAAGAGGAAAGTGATGTCACGAACTTTCAACAAAGGAAGATGATAAAATGGTTTAATTAAGGTGTTGTTAAATGCAGCCGATTTCACGAACTAAACTAAAACTAAATAATCTGATATTTTAAGGAACTAATTTACTCTAAAATTCTAATGTCGTGTTACAGTCGACATATTGCTATGAATCCAAAAAACCCGCTACATTTCTTTTTTAGATAGCATAATTATGTTTACATATAAAAAAATGCTTAAAGAAAAAGCAATTAAGCAAAGTTACCATTATCATTAAATATTTCATTAGTAAACAAATAAAGAACAGATATTATATGAATAGCGGGAATAAATGTGTTTCGTTTACATTTGCATGTCGATAGATCTCACTTTTAATTATTATTTTATTTTTAGCTCTCGCCTATTTTTTGGTCTTTACTGCGCGTTTTAAAGTTTGTATTCATATTCTTTTCAGTTTTATCTTCTTGCTTTTCTATATCGTTCGGTTAATGCGAGTAAAAATTATGTCACGTTCTAAAGTTCTCTTTTTGCAAAAGATATTTTTGCAAGGAAGAAACCTATACATAAGCATTTTTCTTTTCCCGTGATTTCTACCTCTTTGCTTCCTTTGATTCAACGACTGGTGAACCGCCAAAATGAACAGACACAGCATTATCAATTTCCGTGACAAATTCTGTATTATCGCCACATTGTTTTTATTGCTTTGTAGTTGCTTCATTTACCACCTCTGTAATGTACTGTGTCGTTCTAATTACACTTGATGGAATATTTCATTGCGTTTGAAAAATGAAAAATATTTTTATCAACGAACAGAGTTTAACGAAATATAATTTTACATTTCGTAATAACCGCTTTTTGGATAGTTCTCTAATTTATAATTCACTTTATTTTTTTGTATTGTTGATGCAATAATATCTGCTTTATTAATTTCCGAATTGCTATTAAAAAAAAAAATAATAATTCTACCTAGAAATGTACTTAATTTTAAAACGATTATTTTAATGTGAAAAATTTTTTTTTTTGTCGATATAAATGATAAAGTTATTTTCATGACGCCAGTATTCTTTAAATATCTCTTAATTCACGCATCTATTTTAAAGGCATGTTTATATATTTGTGTCGTATCCGTCTCTTTTTTTAATCAAGAACACAGTTTGATGTCATTTTAACAAATATCGAAATTATTAAATATTAAAGAGACTATATATAAAAACATAAGACTATACGATAGATATTAAATGAAACTAAACCGTTTTATTGTTATAATAGCTTTAGGCACTATATTCATTTCGTCCCTTTTTCAACTCCTTAACATTTAAATAAATGTGGACTCTTTATTTTTTGATTTTAAATGCTATATTTAAAAATTGTTTTATTCCTATGAAATAAAGCAAAAAAAAAAACCCCTGTTAAGAACTGAGAGAAAAGTTGTTTTTCTAACTAGGAATTTTGGGAAGGTCCCCTTGTAGCCCTTTTTTAATTCGTTTATATTTGTAACAAATGCTTTGACAATGGTGATGTTTAAATCTAAATATTGCGATGCTAAAAGTTATGAAATTTAAAAAATTTAATTTAATTTAACAATACTACTACCGCTATTCATCAATTTGCTGAAATCTGCGCATCATTAAAATGGGGAGAGTATGTTCATTACATTAGTTAAACATTAAAATTGTCGAACTTAATAGCTCCTATCCATGGAATTTGTTAATTTATTATATTTTATAAGCGCGTGTATATACATATGTGTGTATGAAAATGAAAACTGTTTGCATGTTCATTAATATTAGACTAATAAGAAAATGAAAATATAACTATATTTTGGATTTTGGATTTGAATTCGGTTTTATATACATGCATGCATCACTTAAATATATGTATACTGTGTACCTAAGCACGTAGATAAAAATGTTTTTAGATAATACTTTTTAGTAACTATAAGACCGTTTCTAAAAAAAAAACAAAATGGAAATTTTGCAGTTCCCCCAAATGTATTAAAATCGCATTTTAGTGATTATTTATGTTAGGAAGTCTTCACGAAATTAATATTAGTCGCTATAAATTGTCCTAAAGCGTATTATTTTAACTTGTGGCATTTATTTACAAATTAAAAATACCGTAGACTAAAAACTACTAGGGAAAATGTTGTAGTTACGAGCGTATCGCATTAATAAAATTATCTGATAGATCGCTCGTTCTAAAATGGCAAATTGACTACTCCTTCTCGCGTAAATACTTTTTGTCGATATCTAATAGTAGTACTTCGTGTTCATAACTGGTTATTGTTCCTTTATCATCGCGGTTTTAATATGTTCCATTTTCTGTTTCCAGATGAGGAGGACTATACGGCAGTTCAGCTGAAGAGGAGAAATTTAAACAGTCACGTTATAAGGCGAACAAAGGATAAGCTAATTCATATACTCGGGGAAAAGGATGGATTAACGAATTCGTCGCCGATAAATCGTGTATATTCAGACCAGAACGGTGTAAGTGATAATGCTGCTAGTCTTTTTACTGTTACCAATGAGCCCATTGTTGAAAACAATTCCCATTCATGCGGAAACACAGCGGACGATGAAAATATAAATGATTTTATCAATTCGCTGTTTTCCATAAATGGCGGCAACGAAATGCCAAATGATACTGACGTCGCAATCGGTGGCAGTAATATCGACGAAGGAGTGACGTACAATGACCTAGTTCAGTTTGGGAATGGAATTTTTAGCAGCAACTGCGAACTTGCGCTACTGTCTGCTAACGAACAGAATCAGAACCAATTTAATGCCAGCGTTTCAGACGTCTGCGAAGGCAGTAATGTAAACGATCAGCCCAAGTACGAAATATGCGGCTATATAGCGATGGAACCACTACCGGAGTATTTTGAAGAGGCGACGGAAGATAATATTAATAGTTTCATCTCGACGAAAAGCCAAAAAGAAAACCTTAAATCATTGAAGAAGGAAGAAGTGGTGTACAATGTAGTTTGCAATGTAGTCGATGGTAATTTAGAAAATGCAATTTGCGTTTATACTAGCGATCAAGTAAATAGTTCGAGAATTGGCGAAATAAACGATATAAATACAAGTAACGTTAATGAAGTTGGTACTGCGGTCGCTGATAAATCCCAAGAAATAGTAACAAAAGACGCATTTGCTAAAAATCACTCCTCAAATTGTATCGAAGAGGGTGAAGAGGAAAAATGTAACGAAAACCTTGCTAGTACCACTCTGAACGAACAAATCAAACCAAAATATGAATGCCCGGAGGAAGAAATCGAGTACGAAATTGTTGACGATGTAACTGACAAGTCGGAAAGTGAAATAAATGACTGCATTATTGTTTTCGACGAAGAGGCAGACGGTACTTCTATAACTGATGAGTTGAGCGAAGAAAATTTACATGTCACAGAAACAAAGCATGACGGAAATGACGAAAATTACGGGAACTGGACGAATTGTTCTGCCATGTCAATAACTTGCGAACGAAATTCGAAACAGCTGCATACGAATGCTGCAAATATATCCATCGGTGAAGATGTGATAATTTCCGATGATGCGGAATATAAAAGGCACGATAAATCGGAAGATAAGCTGGATAATAAAAATAATTTTGAAACTGTTTTTACAATAGAGTATCAAAAAGAAAGGCACAAAAATGCTGCTAAGGAATTACCGTATAGTAGTGCTTGTAATAATGTAAATTCTGAAGGTAACGCAAACGGTTCTTCTCTCCATAATGATGATGTGGATGGTTCGGTAAATGATAAATGTGCAAAAGTGCAAACCGATATCGAAACATCAGACGATGATAGAATTGACGGAACGATAATAAAACGTTTAGCAGAAGATCGTCCTTTCTCTAATTACGATGAAGGTAAAGAAAAAATAGGATGCAAGGAAAATCACTCTGATAATGCCGAGCTAAAAGAACAAAAGCTAGAACAAGATTTCCGAGAAGAAGAAGTGGAGTATGATATTGTTTACGGAACAACTGTCGACAACTTGCAAAGTGAAGTAAACGAATATGTCGTTATTTGCGACGAAGTGGATGAGCTTTCGAATAGTAATGAATTAAACGGAAAAACATCATGTCCTGTTGCAACAGATAAGGGCGATAACGTAACAAGTCAATCCGGTTCGAAACATAATTCGAAAAATCATTGTGCTATCCCGTTAGTTCTTGAACATAATTCGGGACAACCACATAAAATTGTACCAAATATATCCATCAGTGAAGGTGTGATTATTTCCGATGATACAGAATATAAAAAGCAGGATAAATCGAAAGATTATTGTATGAATGAGCTGAATAATAAAAATTATTTCGAAAACGTTTTTACAATGCAGTATCAAAAAGAAAAGCACGAAAATGCTACTAAGGAATTACCGTATAGTATATCTTGTAATAATGTAAATTCTGAAGGTAATGCAAAAGGTCCTGTTCGTGTTCATGATGTGGATGGTTCAGTAAACGATGAAAGTGCAAAAGTGAAAAACCATATTGAAACATCAGATGTTGATAAAATTGGCGGAACGATAATAAGACCTTTAACAGAAGATCGTCCTATCTCTAATCACGATGAAGGTAAAGAAAAAATAGAACGCAAGGAAAATCATAATGTTGAAGTAAACGAGCAAAGGCTAAAACAAGATTTCGGAGAAGAAGAAGAAGAAGTAGAGTACGATATTGTTTACGGAACAATTGTTGATAGTCCAGAAAGTGACGTAAACCAATACATCGTTATTTGCGACGAAGATGACGACCTTTCGAATAGTGATGAATTAAAAACGTACCCCATTGAAGTATTAACGGACAAGGGCGATGATAAAAAGAACGAAACAAGTCAATCAAGTTTGAAACATAATTCGACAAATCATTGTGCTATGCCGTTAGTTCTTGAGCATAATTCGGGACAACCATATAAAATTGCTCCGTATATATCCATCAGTGAAGGTGCGATTTTTTCCGATGATACGGAATATAAAGAGCAGGATAAATCGAAAGATTATTGTATGAATGAGCTGAATAATAAAAATAATTTCGAAAATGTTTTTACAATGGATTATCCAAAAGAAAAGCACGAAAATGCTGCTAAGGAATTACCGTATAGTAGTGCTTGTAATAATGTAAATTCTGAAGGTAACGCAAACGGTTCTCCTCTCCATAATGATGATGTGGATGGTTCGGTAAATGATAAATGTGCAAAAGTGCAAACCGATATCGAAACATCAGACGATGATAGAATTGACGGAACGATAGTAAAACCTTTAGCAGAAGATCGTCCTTTCTCTAATTACGATGAAGGTAAAGAAAAAATAGGACGTAAGGGAAATCATTCTGATAATGTTGAGTTAAAAGAACAACAGCCAGAAAAAGGTTTTCGAGAAGAAGAAGCAGCGTATGATATTGTTTACGGAACAACTGTCGATAGTCCGTTAAGTGACGTAAACCAATACATCGTTATTTGCGACGAAGATGATGACCTTTCGAACAGTGACGAATTAAACGGAAAAACATGCCCTGTTGAAGTATTAACGGATAAAGGCAATAATAAAAATAACGGAACAAGTCAATCCAGTTCGAAACATAATTCGACAAATCATTGTGCTATGCCGTTAGTTCTTGAGCATAATTCGGGGCAACCGCATAAAATTGTACCGAATATATTCATCAGTGAAGGTGCGATTGTTCCTGATCATACGGAATACCAAGAGCAGGATAAATCGAAAGATTATTGTATGAATGAGCTGGATAATAAAAATAATTTTGAAAATGTTTTTATAATGGATTATCCAAAAGAAAAGCACGAAAACGCTGCCAAGAAATTACCGTATAGTAGTGCTTGTACTAATGTAAATTGCAACGTTAACGCAGAAGGTCCTTTTCGTGTTGATAATGAGGACGGCCCGGTAAACGATGAAAGTGCAAAAATGCAAACCGATATCGAAACATCAGATGGTAACGTAAAAATTGTTCTTGATGTTGTTGATGACGTGAATGATTCGGTGAACGATGGAAGCGAGTATATAAAAAGACTCGTCGATATCGAAGTAACAAAGACTGATAGAATCGCGGGAACAATAAAAGAGTTGTCCGCGGTGGATTGTAAGGAAGAAAAAGAATGCAAAGAAAACTGTTCTGATAACGCTGAACTAAAAGAACAAGAACAAGATTTCCGAAAAGAAGAAGTAGAGTATGATATTGTTTACGAAATAGCCGTCGATAAACCGGACAGTGAAATTAACCGGTATGTCGAAACTTGCGACGAAGAGGAAAGACTGCCGAATAGTGGTGAGTCAAGTGGAAAAATACGACATATTGGAGTGCCGGCAAATAAATGCTTTGCTGGAGACATCAGAACGGGAGAATACGGTCCTGGACAAGGTTCGGCAAATTATTTCGAAACAGAAAAAAATGTACATACCGTTGAAAAGATGCCTACTAATGAACCGAACGAATTAGACACGGAGCCGAAAGAAGATATCGAATTCGACAACGATATTTTAAGTGGGACTCCAAAAGGTGAATTGAGCAATTTTGTTACAAATGACAATAAAATCAACAGAGATCGAGCCGACGATGAAATAACTAGCAAAGTAGCACTTACGGATTCTAAATCAATGAATGGAAAAACAATTTTTGCAAATTGCACCGTAACAAAAATAGGAGTTGATCTTGAAACGGACGAAGGTTGTCGTAACACTGTTGTTTCAAATGAACACAAAAATCCCGATAGTAGGACGGATCGAAATGTGTGCGATATTTTTCCCAATTTTCCTGTTGAAAATGAAACAAATTATGAAACCGTACATAGCGGGATTGGTGACACGGTGAATGATTATAATTCAGCATGTGATATCGACTGTTCTAACGGAAAACAGGAAGGCGAAAATAAGGACCGCGTTAAGTTAGCAAAAAAACACGAAAAAATTGGAACTGTCGAAGCTTTCGACGATTCAAATTTTAATGGAGTGACGAATGAAATCGAAAAATGCGTTGCACTCGATGGAATAAAAAGGACTGAAAAGTGCCTTGAAGCCGAGTACGGAGCAAATATTAACCATTGCAACTCGTTAGATTTCCGTCACAATGAAAGAAACGTTTATTCTATTTTCGATCCAGAGGAAAGCGTAAATATTCCTGCAAATGCGAGTCATGACAACGACTTGAACGATAACTCTAGTCGACAGATTTCCACCGACACAGATGAACTTCATATTACGCTTACTACAGACATTGCGAGTATTCCGGCGAATGATTTTCAAAACGTCGAAATTAGCGATTTTAAAAATATCGTTTTTTCCTCGCCGAAGCAGAACGAAATAACGGAAGTTAAGGAGGCGGAGGGTTTGGCCGAGTATAATTACAATTGTTCGTACCAAACGACTGCTGATAAGACGCCGGAAAATAGTAAGACTGGCGGAGTGGCGGAAATTAATAACGTTGAACTCGCTAGCGAAGAGTCTGAAATTGCGAAAGAAGATCGTGTTTTGAATCTCGATGAAGAGAATGGTTCGAAAATCGTGACTGATGATTCGGAGCGGTGGAATGAAAATTCTGACGACAAGAGGGAAGAATCAGATGATAGTGATGACGAATTCGACAATTCCGACGATTCAAAATATAATTCTGGTCGATCACTAGTCGATGCTTTTAATACAAATGACGCTAATAACAGTTTCGTTAATGCTGCTGAAATATGTGGTTTAGGAAGGAACACAGATTCCTTCGTTAAAGTCAACGGATTTTCCTCCAATCACTTTGCCACAATTGTAGCGACAAAAGGCGAAACATGTAATGGTAAAAGTCGAGTTCGTACTTCTATCGGAACGAATTTCAGTGCCGAACAAAAAACTTCTGTCGACAGTTCCAGTAATATAGAATCTGACGCGGCTAATACTAGTAGTGTAAAAAGAGACGACTGTAATTGGAACATTGTAAACCCTACGCTTTGTCACCGTCATTCGGAGGAATCGAACAGTTCGGACGAATGTGCAGAGCATTATCAGTCGGACGAAGATGTATCGAAGGAAACCTCCATTAACGAACAACCTTTCGATACAGAATACGTTGAAGACGGTAAATATCACTATCCTCTTAAAAATGTCGATATTGACGATCAGCAGGAGTCAGATGATAATGATGAAGTACCGGCTAATGTCGATATCGAATGTTACCCTGGTCCGCCAATTTCCTTTAATAGCGGAGTTACCGATGATGAATTTGTAAATGCATTCGCATCTGGCGTAAAAAGAAATATCGCTGACTCTGATCGTGATGCTGGCCTGTCGAATACCATTTTGTCGGGTGGTAAAATTAATGTCTGTGATTATTCTATTCAGAATTCGGGAAAATGCAGTACCGAGAAAAGGGCATTTGCTAATTCTAATAATATAGAGCGTGACGCAGATAAAACTGTTTGCTTAAACGGGAACAGCCTAAATCTTAACGTTGCAGTCACTGTGAAGTCTCATTCGGAAAAATACGAGAAACATTCTGATTGTCAATCAGGCGAAAACGTATTGGAGGAAGTTTCTACTGACAAAGAGTTTTTCAGTTACGAACAAAGCGTTAACGATGAATGCTCGGATCCTACTTCGGGAAAAAGTACCAATGGTATTAGAAAATGTAACGGTAGGCAAGAGCCGCTTCGGCCGGATAAAATCACGATTAGCAGCCTTGGCAACGATAATTCCATTCCCGATGTTCACGATGAAAATAGTAGTACGGAAAATAATTTCTATATCATCGGCAATAAAAGTGACGACTTAAACGATACCGGAGTTAGCTCAAAAATTCATTCGGACGGTGGAAATAAGACATCGATCACTGATGATTCTAAAAACATTGCTTCAAATCAGTTTGCTGATGAATTATTCGGAACCGCTGTTTTGAATCCGATTACAGAACTAGAATATAATCAGAAGGCGGAAGAAATAATTGTCGAACGTAGCGTCTCGGAGAAAAAACTGCATAATGAATTCAATGGAAAATGTACGGAACGTATTATCGATGACGAAATGAGCGTTGACAACGCTGAACAACAATCTTCAGCTTCTACTGCATTAACGACTGATAAATTATCAACGAGAATGGTTAATTCTCATGTTGTAAATTATCGAAAACGTGTCGTAGATTTAGCCGAGGCACCAAACGAACAATTAGCGTCGCGAATACCAGCGTTAACTGATGCGCACGTTACAATGAATAATGGTTTGTGTTTAAACGAAAGCGACTCGTCAAGTATGCACCGTATTATTAATGTAAAGGAGGATAAAACGACTTCGCCATCGGAAGGTAAGGAATGTCGAATAATATAATTCAATCATAAAAATCGTAGCTTATGTTATAGTCAAACTTATTTAATTCGAGGTTTTTGTCTTATGTTCTGGAATTTTATGATAAAGCAGTATGAAAAGTTCATTTAATTCGAAATTTTTTAGTTAATTTTGAAGGAAATACCGTTTTTTTCATCATCGACCAATTAGTCTTCCCTTCGTTTATTACGCGCACACATACAAACACCAAACGCCGCTTTAAAGAATTGGAAAATAGAAAAACTAAGCTGCGAAAAGATCTTAATTGTTTTGCTTAATACGTATAATGAAAAGAACACGCTTCAAAATAATTAAAAACAATTAACAGAATTTGCAAGTACAGCGCTCTGATAAAAACCAAAAATTGCGACGTAAACTTAAAATAAAAATAATAATAAAAATGAAATTTAACCCTGTAGGTAAAGATTTCCCAGTTCGCGTTTAAAAAAAGGTTCAGATTTTTGTTCCGATCGTGATTAAAATAATCTGCGATATGTATTTTTTTTTTTTCTTTCGTCAGAAAACAAAAAATATCACTTTTTTGAAATAATATTTAGAAAAACGGTGTTGTATACAACCGCCGCTACCAACTTAGCCAGTTAGCTGTTTGTCGAGTCACTGTGAACGTGCCGTGCGATAAAAAAACCAAATTTGTAGAAGAATTTTCATCGTATTTTATTAATAAGTAAAAATTAAAGAAAGACAACCGAGTTAAAATAATTCAAAGGAAACCTGTTGCTCCGTTTTCTTTTCTTTTTCTTCCATTGAACTATGAATGTCGGGACGCATTTGACTTTGCACTCGACTCCGCATTATGATTAATTTTTATGAAATAACTAAATTATTGATTAAATATACTCAAAATCAAATGTTCACAAATTCTCATCATTACGCATCGAATGACACTATTGGAATTAAATAGGACCATTTGTCAATGCAAACGTGTCACAGAATTCTATCTTGGAGGAGAATGGGAGTGTGCCTGTCAGGGCTCAAGAGTCCAGCCAGGACCGAAGCGCGGATCTTTGATGGGCTACTCCGATAAGTAAGGGTTGAAGTGAAAAAAAGATTCAATCAGATTGTTTCGCAGAGTGTTGGTTGGTTTTTTCGCAGCAAGTTAAAAATGGTTGGTTCATCAGAATAGTCTCCGCCCATTAAGCGGGGAGTACCAATAGTCTACAATGTGGCATAGTCAAATCGTTAAAACGGTTTTAATTTCGTTAGTCGAATATAAATAGACGAAATGAGTAAAAATTCGCGGTTAATATTAATCCGAAAATATCAACCATAGCAGGAACCGACCAACTCAGTCCGGATCACTGCCGGCGGCATGATGCATGCAATTTTGCTTTTATTTACTTAATTAACTGTTGCGATATTTAGTATTTGTTTATTATTGTTACCTTTTTAGCGATCGATCGATCTAAAAAAATCGATAAATGGGTATTTCGTAGTACAAAATTTAAAATATTATCACCAACTTGAACTTAAACTTAATAGTAAACGTCAAATAACAGTAATAATATAAATAACAATTTAAGAGTAAAATACGTTCAATTTTAACAAGCCTCCGAATAATACTAAACTGGTTCAATAAAACCTTCCTACTGGTATAAATAATCCGATTTGCTTTAAACGGGGTTTTTGTTTTTATTTTCATTTCGGTAATTTATTTCGTAATTTTTTTTTGCAACATGATTAGGCGAAATCATTGAACATTAAGTGAGGATGCATTTTTTGTAACGCTTTAAAAAATTGTTTGACGCGCATTACCGATCAACACTATGTAAACGATATAGCCGGGTTTATATGGGAAATTTGCTTCGAGGGTTTTTCGATTTGCACTCGGGGGGAATTATTTTGACATCAAATAAAAATAATTCAGCAAAATTTTCGGCTATTTATCTCAAACAGTTTTCGAGCATTTCAAAAAAACCTCGTTTTTCGATTTTTTTTTTAATATTAAAATTCAAAATAAATGAATAACGATGTTTTTCCTAAATCTTAGGAGTAAAAGACAGAAAAAAATACTATTACTATGAATCTCAGGTGGAAAGCCAATTTTTAAGAACAGAAATAAAATTAAAATCAATTTTTTGACCGCGTTTTTGAAAAGTGTCTACCGCCAAATTTTGTCTGAAAATGTCTTTTTTACTTCATTACACTCGGGAATTTTTTCCCCAAAATATCGTATTTAAACACACAAAAACTTTTTTGCTGGTAGAGAAATATTTAGAAAATTAAGAAATGCTCTCCTTCAAATAATTAAAGGCGTTAAAAATTTTTGAACTGACGTTAAAAAATTTTTAAAATCTTGGTATCTCTTATTTTGATTTCTTTCGTCTTCAGAAATTCATTCAAGTTAATGCTAGATTAACTCGCTAGCGCCGTCTACTGGAACTTTCAGAACTATTTTTTCTCTATATTGGTTGCTTGATTAAAGTTAACCTAAAAATAATGATATATAACCATTGTTGGGTTTTAATTCTATTAATTTACTTCTAATCTATATCTTTTCTTTCTTCGATTAATTTCAAGACTATAATGTTAAACAGTGTTACAATCATATAATAAAATAAACTTTAATAACAAACAATATAGATCAATAAATTAGCTTAAGTTAGTGTTAGCTGATGATGGGTTATGCCCGAAAACGTTTCTAAATAGGTATTTATCTAATTTATTGATCTGTATTGTTTGTTATTAAAGTTTATTTTATTATACCATTTTAACAAACAGGATGTATTCACCTACATTTAGTGTTACAATCATTTACTATCTTGTTTACGCTATTTGGCTAAAATAATAAGACCTGCCGAAATATTAAGTCGGCTGTTTATAAACAAAAAGGTTAATGCTGTAGCGAATGAAGACTGACGAAGACTAACTGATGTTATTTAAAATAATTTTTCGTATTATATCTAATGCGAAATCATTTCATTTGTTGTAAATAATTAATGATACCTTTTTTTGAAAATATAAATAATATAACTTATCAAATAAAAATTAAATTTTTTTTTTTTAACAATGTATAATTATTATGGCTAATAATAGCACAGAAAAATTATAACTTTCTTATTCCAATAAATTTTTGCATGAAAAAAAAAAAAATTTTAACATCAATCTCTTAATTTTCTAAATATTTTTATGAGTAAAATGTATACTTTCAGTTGAAAAATTATTTTTTATATATTTCTCTACCAGCAAAAAAGTTTTGGTGTGTTTAAACATGATATTTTGGGGAAAAAAGATTAGTTTTTATTTTATTTTATGTTCCACCGCTTCAAAAAAAAAAAAAAATGAAAAAATTCCTCAGTGTAAAGGAGTAAAAAAGACATTTTCTGACAAATGTTGGCGGTGGACACTTTTCAAAAACGCGGTCAAAAAATTGATTTTAATTTTATTTCTGTTCTTAAAAATCAGCTTTCCACCTGCGATTCATAGTAATAGTATTTTTTTCTGTCTTTTACTCCTAAGAATTAGAGAAAAAATCGCTATTCATTTATTTTGAATTTTACTATTAAAAAAAAAATAAAAATAAAAAATCGAAAAACTAGATGGTTTTTTTGAAATACTCGAAAACCGTTTGAGATAAATAGCTGAAAATTTGGCTGAATTATTTTTATTTGGTGTCAAAACGATTCCCCAAGTGCAAATCGAAAAACCCGTGGAGGCAAATTTCCCACATAAACCTGGCTATGCCCTTTCCAAATATTTTAAGAAGTTTCAACAGATGAAAGTGACTTATTCGAATACAGTTTAGATTTACACTAGGTTGAAGCACATTAGGAAGGGGTCATTCTCTTTTGAGGCGGGGACTTTTTTGGACGTCGATCATTTAAGCGATAGCGAGCGATGGTTTTTATTCAGACACCTCTTTTTACGAACTGCTTGCGGTGATTTTCAGATATTATTCGCTAAATATCATTTGTGTTAGTGAGAAACACGGATTACCAAATTTATTTCTGTGTTAATTTTATTTGCATTTCCCACCGAAGTCATTATTTCAAAAAAATTCAAAATATTTGAAACGAATAATCTAATAAAATTATATGAAATATGTGTTTTGTGATTATATATATATATATATATATGTGTAATATGCTATATGAGTGGAAAAACTAATTAATGAGGAACCATACTTTTTGCATGGAATTTCCGATATTGGTGAATGAATGATGTAGAAATAAATTTGGTAGCCCATGTTCTCACTAACACAAATGATCCTGTTTAGCGGATAATACTTGAAAATCACCCCTCAGGTAGTAATTCTTAAAAGGTCTGAGTAAAAACCCCCGCTCGCTACCGCCTGAATAATCCACGTCTAAAAAAGCTGGCCCCCATTAGTAGTTCGCTACTGCGCAATTTTACTTTGTGCGGACCAAATTTATTGAAGTTTAAAGATTGTATTTAAGATTTTATAAATGAAAATAAATATTTCATAATGATCGATTTAAAAAATTAAACAGGGTGGCCACTTTCTGGTGAAAAGTCAGGGAATTCGAAGAAGATACGGAAATACTTGCGTACTATATAATGCGTAGAACTTAAAAGTATTAAAAATGATTGCGAAACTCTTTAGTATATGTACATATACACTTCCCTATGGTTAATATAAAACTTCTTTGGATTCTGCTAATAATTAAAAAACGGAAGATAAAGGTGTGGTGACGAATTTCATTCTTTAACGAGAAATTTTTAAGCTTTATCTTCGAGATTAAACTGCGTTACGAAGGCACGATAAAAGAACACATATTGCGAAATATTTGGAAAATATGTACGGTTTTTTAGTTTTCAAGCTTGAAAAATACAAAAATCTGGGGAAAATCGGAGAAATTTATATTGCAAAAAACGTGACCGCCCCGTTAAAATTTTGATAGAAAGCGTTCTACACTTCTTAATTATCATATCTGAATTCGCTAAATGTCATAAAGTTATTCTTTGGCTAATGCATTTCTATTATCGGGACTACGCTTGAAACACCGAATGATTATGTTTTATCCCACGGAAGATCGAGCTCTTTTTTCTATTAATGAATGTAAAATTAAGATTTTCTATAAAAATTATTTACGCTGCTAATTTTATCACATTTAACGATGAATTACAACTGTTTCACGATGTATCGAAAAAAATTATATCTTCTAGACTATTAAATGAGACCTGTATATACGTATTTTAGTTAAACATTCGTTTTTTTTTTCTTTGTAACTGAAATTCTTTTATCGCAACACATTTTTCGTTAATACTTATAGTATGCGTGCACTACCGGGGCTATTCTATGAACTTTAATATTATCGATGTTTTGTTTTCAGATGATGATTACATCACTGTTAAGCTAAATAAGAAACAACTGAATAATCACAGTGTAGAGCAGATACATAACACATTAATTCATCTACTCGCAGAATCGCGTCATTTAAGTTCATCTTCGTCGATTATTAATTCGCTTGAAGGAATTCATACCAATACGGTAAAAAGTACAATCGATATTATGAAGGAATGCGACATTTTAAAATCGCTATTTTCCGCAAATACCAACGACCAAATGGAATTGCAAAAAGCGTTAAATGTTTCCAACGATAACGGTAATATTGACATTGAAGAAGAATCACACGGTGATGTCATAAACAGCGACCACCTCATTGAGCATAATAGTAAGTTGGTTATTAAAAAGCGAAATAACGAATATGCCGGATCAATTGCTTTTGAGCAAAATCCGAAACGACCGTGTACGAGTGCCAGGGACACATTCAGCCGTGGGGATACGGTAGATTGCGATGACGCAGAATATGAAAGGCACAATGTATCGAAAAATTATGGTCAGAAAACTCTCGGTAATAAAAATAATTTCGAAAAAATAGAAAAGCACGAGAATGCCGCTAAACAATTACCGTACGCTCAAACCGATGTAAATTGTGAAGATAGCAACACAAACGCTTCTCTTGAACGTGTAGATGATGTGAATGATTCGGTAAACGATGAAAGTATGAAAGGACATACAAAGATCGTAACACCGGATACCGTTAAAATTTCCGCGAGGCTAGGCAAATTAAGCGGAAGAACTCGTAATGTTGAAGTGTCGACGGATAAAGGCGACGATGGAGATAGCGAAACGAGCGAGTCTGACGAAGAACATAATCCGTCAAATTATTATTCCGAAATAGAAAAAACTCTATATAACACGTCCACCGGAGAACTGAATGAATTAAACGAGAAACGGAACGGAGATATCAAGTTGGTGAACAACATTTCAGATGGAAGTTCAGAACATGAAGCGGGTAGTAATTCCCGTATTACTATTATTCACGATGATGAAAGTGAAGCCGATAATGGAGTAATTATTGGCGAAATCGGATGCAGCGCTGAACAAGAAATTACTCCGGAAAATTGTGAAGAGGCAAACGGTAATTGTCGAGCGTTAAATAATTCCAACAAACAAGATGAAGATGAATTAAATTTTACCTCCATCATTTTCGATCCAAAGGAAACCCGTCAGAGATGCTCGGTCGAACTAGTGAAAGAAAATTCGAATACATCTGAACGCGATTCATCGGCCGGTCCAGCGAGTAATGCGAGCAGTTTTAACCAACTCTCCGACTTTGATGATGACTTTGAAAACGATTGCTCAAGCTCGTATGAGACAGATACTGACCACTGCGATTCGCCGAATGATTCGCACGACGAAGAAAACCTTAATTCCATTTTCGATCCCGAAGGAAACAAATTGGTCATAGACGAAAATGTAGACATTCTTGAAAAGGGCAATCCATTTAGTTTGACAAGTCATGTACACGTCTTGAACGATAACTCTAGTCAACAGATTTTCACCGACACAGATGAACTTCATCTTTCGCTTACTACAGACATTGCGAGTATTCCGGCGAATGATTTTGAAAACGTCGAAATTAGCGATTTTAAAAATATCGTTTTTTCCTCGCTGAAGCAGAACGAAATAACGGAATTTAAGGAGGCGGAGGGTTTGGCCGAGTGTAATTACAATTGTTCGTACCAAACGACTGCTGATAAGACGCCGGAAAATAGTAAGACTGGCGGCGTGGCGGAAATTAATAACGTTGAACTCGCTAGCGAAGAGTCTGAAATTGCGAAAGAAGATCGTGTTTTGAATCTCGATGAAGAGAATGGTTCGAAAATCGTGACTGATGATTCGGAGCGGTCGAATGAAAATTCTGACGACGAGAGGGAAGAATCAGATGATAGTGATGACGAATTCGACAATTCCGACGATTCAAAATATAATTCTGGTCGATCACTAGTCGATGCTTTTAATACAAATGACGCTAATAACAGTTTCGTTAATGCTACTGAAATATGTGATTTAGAAAGGAACACAGATTCCTTCGTTAAGGTCAACGGGTTTTCCTCCAATCACTTTGCCACAATTGTAGCGACAAAAGGCGAAACATGTAATGGTAAAAGTCGTGTTCGTACTTCTATCGGGACGAATTTCAGTGCCGAACAAAAAACTTCTGTCGACAGTTCCAGCAATATAGAATCTGACGCGGCTAATACTAGTAGTGTAAAAAGAGACGACTGTAATTGGAACATTGTAAACCCTACGCTTTGTCACCGTCATTCGGAGGAATCGAACAGTTCGGACGAATGTGCAGAGCATTATCAGTCGGACGAAGATGTATCGAAGGAAACCTCCATTAACGAACAACCTTTCGATACCGAACACGTTGAAGACGGTAAATATCACTATCCTCTTAAAAATACCCGTACGACTGAGTTCGGCATAAATGATGCGCGTGATCCATTTCGAAGAAATAAACGGACGATTAGCAGTCCGGATAAAAAAAATAATATTTCTATTCATAGTGTCGATGATGAAAATAGCGATGTGGAAGATCGTTTGTGCATTATCGGCAACGAAAGTGATGATTCAAATGATTCCGGAGCTTCCTCAAAAAATCATTCGGCTGCTGGAAATGGGACATCGGTCGCTAATAAATCTAAAAACATTGCTTCTCTTCTTGAACTGATCAATCAGTTTGCTCATGAATTGTTCAGTACCGCTGTTTTGAATGCGATTACGGAACTAGAATATAATCAGAGGGCGGAAGAATTAATTGCCGTACGTAGCGCCTCGGAAAGAAAGCTACATGATAAATTCGATGAAATCACAAAACCTATTACCGATGACGAAGTGAGCGTTGATGGTGTCGAAGAACAGTTGTTGGCTTCTAACGCGTTAACGACTCATAAATTACCGCCGAGTGTTGTTAATTCTCGCTTTACGAAATGTCGAAAAAGTGTCGCTGATTTAGTCGAGAAACCAAACCGCGGACAGTGCTTAACGTCGCGGATACCGGCGCTAACTGATGGACACGTTGTTACAATGAATGATGGTTTGTATTTAAATGAAAACGACTGGTCAAGTATGCACCGTATTAATTCGAAGGAAGATAAAGCAGCTTCGCTATCAGAAGGTAAGATGAATGTCGCATAAAAGTGTTATGCGACTGAATTTTTGTTAAATTCGAGCACACTTTTGTTTCGAAATCAGTCTAACAATTAAAGTGACATTGGCAAATCGAAATCGATCAGTCTTGTTTAGTACAGTTATGCTCCTTCCTGTAGAGAAAGTTTTAGTTCCTACTTGATTTTTAGATTTTTGAAAATGGCTGTCAAATTGAATTTTTATAAAAAAAAAACAAAGTTTTTTATTTGTGTTTCAGACACGCATAAAATTCCATATAAAATTTTAACTTTCCTTTGCGTTATTTTTATCTTTAAAATGAAATAAATTGTTCTTTCCTTTTATCCCGTAGAACCTGTAATTTTTGAAATGATATATACGTATTACATAACATCGATTAAATGTGTATGTAGTCTACGTAAGAAATTCATGTTTTCTAGGTCATGTAATATGGTTCTCAACAAGTTCTAAAAGATGTTGGAACCGTAGAAAAAATTGATGTGTGGGCTACAGTCCTTTACGGTAATGAGGACACCTGCCAACTTTTTTTTTTTTTTTTATTATCTTTATTGTCATTCCCAGAAGTCTTGTTCTGAAAAATTACCACTGTATGTTTCCGTTTCATTAGTAACGGAACGTTTGTAAACTGAAACCCGGCAGAACTTCAAGACACGCACTAGAGCGATCGGCGGCATTACATTATTTAAATTGGCCGATAATTGCCTACTTTATTTTTTTTTTGTATATATATATATATATATATGTGTGTGTGTATAATAGTGTTATCGCTGTATATCGAAACGCGTACTTAATATTGTTCATTATGAAATAGCAAGTTAGTTTTCCCATAGTGTCATGCTGTACTGAAAAAACCGACTAGCAGTGTTTCCTAATACATCTTACGACAGAAGATAGTCAATCTGCAGTATAAAAAACTTTTTATTGTCATGGTACATTTATAAAGCGGGTATTTTCATTGTCGCTCTATTATAAAACAATTATTCTCTGTTGTAAACAACTTATGACTGACTTTTCGAATCATACTATGGTATATTCGGGAGAAAAAAAATGTGAATTGTCAATAAAAAACAATTCGAAGAATATATCCATGAGATTACAATAATATTCTTACTTTTTCATTAGCAGCGTTTCGAAAAAAGCGATTTTAACATGATCAAAACGATGAATGTAGTAAGGTAGTCATAATTTTCGAAAATTATTGTGTAAACTGATGGCAGCATAGCAAAATTAAATTTCCGTGATTTACTTTAAAATTTTTTATGGGGTTCTATATAACATTTACATTTCTATTACTCAGAATGCTACGGATTTTGTGGCCCTTCCTTTTGGACCAGTTGATCATTTTACAGTAATTAACGAATTTTTTATTATTTAAAAACAAAAAACTAATAGATCTAAATTAATTACGGTAAAAGTAGTTGGTACACATATATATGTATGTATATATAGTGGGTAACAAAAGTATGTGAACATGACGAAAAAACGCTGTATACGTGTAAATGTGAGCGACTGCAGGATAAAAAGTTGTGTAGGATGGAAAGAAAGGAAACTCGAAGCACGAAATCTGCAGCCAACGGTAAATCATGGTGGCGGAAACGTTTTAGTTTTGGGGCTGTATGACAGCTGAGGGAGTGGGACGGTTGGACTTTATCGACAATGATATGAATGCGGAAATATACGTTGATGTGTTACGCCGTAATTTATGCGCTAGTGCCAAATCCTTGAACATGGAGGGAAGGTTCTACTTTCAGCAAGACCAGTACGCTAAACACACGGCCATAAAAATGCGTGAATGGCTCCTATATAATGTGCCGCATCAATTGAAAACGCCTCCCCAGTCACCAGACCTGAATCCAATAGAGAGCCTCTGATTTCATCTCGAACTCCAGGTCCGCAAACAACAAGTTTTCAGCCTGAATGAACTCCGTGAAGTGCTTCAGACTTCTTGGCGCGCAATCTCGCCCGAAATTACGAGAACCTTGGTGGACTCGATGCCTCGTCGTCTCCATGCTGTGATAAATGCACGAGGCATGCATACAAAATATTGACTGTTCCTATTCTTCGTTCTTGTTCCCCGAAAAAGAATTTTTGTTGCCAGTAAATATGTTTCTTTTTGATTTTTTTTGTTTTATATTTGTTTTTTCATAAAATACATGTTTTCGTTCTTTTTATGTGTTATCTATGCATCGTCTTGCATGTCTTTCTGTACGCACTTTGCCCCCTCTCTCCCTCACCCGCATTTTTTCGATATGTTCACATACTTTTGTTACCCACTGTATATATTTAAATAACTACCGAATTTTATTTTACAGTTAATACATTTTTGCATTCAAAATGATCGTCTGATATTAGAGATGAAAGTTTTAAGTATTAGGATTTTTACTTTTCTCGCGCGGAGGAAAATAATTCGCCGCGAACTGCTTACTAAATGTGAAAAAAAAAACAAGTTATTCGTGACATAAATACTCATCGTATTTTTTTAATTTTTTTTTTAATGTAAATGAATACAGTAGTAATGTAGTTTCGATAAAAAAAAAAAATCCATCGAAAGTTATCTTACCGATAAAAACTAATACGAGCGAGTTTACCTTAAGTATAATAGAAATAGTCAAGCTGTTTGGCATTCACACTTGATGTCGACCAAAGATACACCTAATTATCAGTGACAGCCTAAGTTCACTATCAGCGATAAAATGTGATACACTTAACTATAAACTACACCCGCTGGTATATAAAATAAGAAATAAGTTCCTTAAGATAATTAAAGAAAGGAATGAATTTGAAGTTTTGTTGGGGTCGGTCCGAATTAATTTGGAATAGAGGGAAGTGATAATGCCGATCTGTTTGCCAAGAAAGCTGCTTCTGGAGTCGTTCCGTGTTCTTTCATCCCTTCTACAGATTTATTTCGAAAAATTAAAAGAGTCCTTCGACGAAATTGAATAAATATAAAGAGAACAATTCAAACCTAGGAATAGGTATTATAATACAGTCCAACCAACTATCTCGTCGAGACCATGGTATTATTATGTGCCGTTAACTATCCCTGAAAGGCTTATTAGGAGATTTGTTACTTTGATCTGTCGTCTTCGTATGGAACATACGCGAGTTTCACAGAAGTTTTGAGGTCAAACGTCAAATTTCATTTGCACCGATCACGAGATGATTAGTTACTCGGAGGGCATCAATCATTTGCTAATTTTCTTGCAAATTATTTGACAGACGCAGAGATAATATTATTTTCAGGTATTTAATTTCCTTGTCGGTTTTTCCTCCTTATAACGTGCAGTATTTGCTTCGTTGTGGAGATCAGGTTGTGGTCGCCTTATTCTGGTTCATAATCGATTGCAACATTGTGGTTTAGATGGAAGTTGTTTAGAGTTATTTATTTTTTATTTCGTCTATTTATACATTTTTATACTATTTTATTTTATCTATTTATTCATCTTTATTTTATTTTTTATTTTTTTTCTCCTTGTATTTTATTTATATATTTGAAATAAGAAGGTTAGTTTCTGTTAAGAGTAAATTTGTGTTGAAAGTGGCCAAATGGTTTTAGATGCTGGGCTTAAAAAAAAAAAAAAATAAGGTTGTGTACATAGGTTGGTCCATAAATTTTAGCCATACCCCTCGCATCGCGCCGCGAAAATAAGTGTCAATGAAAACTAAATTACATACGCTTGTCGCGTAAAATGTTTTACATTCTGGAAATTTCGGCTCATTCATATGAACGTCTCACCGCGCAAAGTCGTTTAAAACAAAAAAAAACACAATTTCGTTACGAAATTTTAATCGTTTACATTTTCACGTCTTCCTCAAAATATCATCCCTTACGCGTTTCATACATTTGTTTTCTATCCATTTCACCTTCGAAATTTTCTCAAACTGAGCCCGAGGAACGCGCTTAAGGAAATCCTCACAAGCGCGGGCTGCTTACGCCACGTATTCAGTATTAGAAAGAGCTAAAAATCGCATGGGGTGCGACGTCAGGACTGTACACGGAGGATGTCAACACCTCAATATTATGTTTGCGTAATAATTCGGTCGTAAGTTAGTGCGGCTTGCCCATTCTCACGAAAACACCGGCATCAAAAATCTCACGCGGAAATCACACTTCGTTAAAACAATACATGTGCACACGTAGAAAACGTTTAAAGGGTGTATTGTTTTGTTTTGTTTTTCTTCATCAGCTGAGAGCGTGTCTCCTTTTAATCACGTTGTTGTTCTTTACTCTAAATCCGTAGGCGGATTTCGAGGCCACTTTGCACTGATGCGGCCTGTACGGGCATCCATTTGAAGCTGTCGCGCTGACATTTTTTGAATTAATGCATAAAACATTCCATGCTACAAGCGAATGTAATTTAATTTCCGCTAACTTTTTATTTCGCCCGATGCGAGGGATGCGAACGAAATTTATGCACCAACCCATGCGTTTTATAGAAATGTGAACTGAAGACCTACGATTATTATATACATTTATACGGTTTCTATAATACATAAACGTATAGAAAAAATTTGACGCGAAGAACGTAGTAAAACAATTATCAGAATTACACGCTAGCCTCCGAATAGACTAACTTGGTGTATTATTCAGCATTATTGAAATTTCTTTAATTCGAATAATCATTTAAAGTGTAATGTATTCGATTTTTGAAATTCCATAATTTAAAATATTTCTCGTACAATTTATAAATGATCTAATTCGAATTGATCTTGTTTTTATATTTCAGATGAATTAGTCAGTGTGTCATTGAAAAGGAAAAACCCTGATAAAATGAATGAAATAATTGAAAATTTATTTAACGGTAAGAAACATTGCTTTGTTAATGTTCATTTTTAGAAATATGTATGTTGTAGATTTGTTGGAAATAGGTATTTTAATTTGAAATAACATTGCGGCATTTTTATAGTTCTCCGCTTAAATAAACTGAATATTTGAGTAACTTTTAAAAAACATTTATGACATCCAAAAAAGTACTTCTTTCTTTCTTTTTTTTTCCAAACAACTGATCATATTTTTACTTCATATACAAATTTAAAATCGAAACATGGGCTTCGCCAGGGCCAGGCTCCCCCCCCCCTGGAGCTTTAGAACTTTTTAATTAACCGGCCATGATGAGTATTCATAGACGCGTTATCATGGACAATTCGACTTTTATAATAAAGTAGTAGAACAACTTTCCAGAAACACACGAAAATTATGTTTTAATTAAGATTCTTGTTTAATAAAATATTAAGCCTTTACAAATTATACATTATATATTTTTCCTATAGCTCATATCCTCTTTCTATCATCTTGTGCTCCCTCCTCTGGCTCATTGGCTGGTGACTTCAAATGAGGCAGACTAGATATGATAAAAAAACAATTAATTAAACAAATTTTATAATACGTTAATTAAAAGCTGTCACAATCGACGGCAAAACTAGTGACCAACCAACAATTAGCATGTAAAGCGACTAGCGGCGACAACGATCTTGTCTTTCAACGACTCTGACTAGTGTACATTCAACAAAAGTAATTCTTAATCGGCAATGAGAACATCTATTGTTGCTGAATTATTCTCTGATAACAGACCGTAAAATACCTTTGCCGCCGATGTTGCACCACGCAACACTGCGAGGCCAAAATGGCCGAGTTTTTATATATATATATATTGTGCAAGTATATTCCGTAAGATAATTATAATTTTTTATTGCAGCAAAGGATGGCTAAACTTTGAAAGAAATGATCGTTTATCTATCTGTACACTTATTCAGTACACGTATTCATTATTTAAAATTTATTTTTTAAGTATTTGTTATTGCAGTACAATTATTTTGAAGTATTTTAGGAGTTAAAATGTAAATGTCGAATAAAAAAATAAATTAAAAAGTAATTGGAAAAATATTAAAAAAAAATATATGTATATATATGTGTTGTGTGTGTGTGTGTGTGCCTTTAAAAACTCGTTAAGAAAATAAATTAAAATTAGATATGTATTCTTTTATTTTAAAAAATTGTTAAACTATTCATAATAATGAAATATTTTGATTTAATATTAAGTTAGAGATCACATAAATCAAATGGTAGGAATCCATTTATATACTTTTAAAAACTAAAAAAACAAACGTTTTATTAAATGTTTCCTAAAGTTGCAGTAATACACTACATACATGTCTTTTCTTTTTGTTTTTTTTTCTTCTTTGGGTTCGTCAACCAAGGACCCTTACCCAGAAACAAATAGAAAGGAAAGAAGTCGGGATTATATTTTAATCCGATCAGAAATTTTTGCTAAAAAGAAACAAACGGCGGGAATAATTAATTTGGGAAAGAAAGGACAGGATATAGGAAGCCCGATCCTCAACAAATAGGAATACAAAATGCTCCACAGAAAGAGATGAACACTGGAAGAACACATGATCGGCATCGCAAATAATTGCATCATCAGGATGGAGGGGATAGTGTGGGGAGGAAATTAGAGAAAAGCGAAATCTGGAGAAAGGCAGCAAAGAATGGCCAAAACGCATGCGAACAACGGAAACAACATCAGAACGTCGAAGAGAGGGATGCAAAAAAAAACCATGAATAGGGAGGAAGAGTAGGCTGAATAGACAGATAAATTTACCCCTCATAATTAGTTACTTAAATAAAAAAATAATAAATGCGCGTAGAACCGTAAAATTCTTAATTTTATATGTTTCAATTTTCAACCGATTTTAGCTAAATTTATTTTTGTAAATACCGAGGTACATTAATTTCTTGTGAAAATGTAAAAATTTTGTATAAATAAGAAAGATGCTAAATAAATAGTTATATAAAGTGATTTAGTATTTTCTTAACTACAGAATAAATTATCACGTGAAGCACGAACGATGAAGGTACACTAAGTTGTCCGCACCGCCGTTATAACAACATAAAGATGTATTAGACAAACGTGCATTTACATCGCGCGGAAATATTCCGATAGTGTTAATTGATATAATTTTTAGTTTTGAGTAACTTACATAATAAACGGTGTATGTAAAATAATTGTAAATGTAAAATGTACAATTTTTTATTAATTTCAGATGACGAGATTTCAGATCCTGTTCCTGTTAAGAAAAGAAAATTTGACAACGAAAAAGATGACAGTTTCGTCAGCGATTTATCGATGAGTGATTCTGAAGCATCGAACGATGATGTAAAATGCGCGTACGAACCGACGGAAGTAACAATCGCATCGGCATTAGAACCAAATATTGAAGATTACCGCAGCGACGTGACGGAAAATGAGAGGATAATGGCAGATAATCTACCAAATGAATTCAACGAACGCTACAATTTGCCAATCGTTAACGAAATTCCGAGAAATAGTTTAGAAGAAGAAGATTTTTTAAATATAGATAGAATTCTAAGAGATCATATTCGAGACTTGAAGCGTTCATACGGATCCCATGAAAAGTACGGATTAAACTTTCGACGAACAATGCTACCATTGACGCTGTCAGTCACTGAGCAGTCATTCGGATGCACGAAAGAAAAGCCATGTGACAAACAGCTTACAAACAATCCTGCTTCGACGAACGGAGGAGATATTTTTGAATTTAATTTGAAACAACTAAATACGTTCGATAAATGTAGACTGAATATTGCTGATGGAAACTTTCGCAGTAATAATTTTAAAGAAATGCTTCCTACCGCGTACGGGATGAGATGTTATTTATTTCAAGTCCCGAAGCTAGGTAGTGACTATATCACAGAAATGAAAGCCAAATTAGCGGAATTAAATAATCTTCGGGCTAAAAGCGATTTTGAAGTACCACCGAATTCTTTTTTTAAGAAGACCGTATGATAAGTTTAAATTGTAAGTATGTCTCATTTGTACATACTGTTATTTATGTATTTAAATAAAGCCTTTTTTACTAACTGTCTGTAATTACTGATAGTAATACCGCGTCGTGCACCTATTATTAATAATCCGTTTACTTCCGCAAAAAAGGAATTGCATAATATCTCGAGCTCTTTCCGGCATCTTCCGTAATGCAGTTTTGTTGTTCTTCGAGGAAATTGTCACGAACAAAAAATTATCAATTAAATTATTAAAACTTCATTGAGCGCGTAAAAAACATCATTTAACCATTCTAATTTTTTTTTTGTAACAATGCGGAATATTAATTTTTATAACTTGATAAAGTTTCTTTGAACTACTGTAAATTAACCGAAATTGCTTGTTTTTGCAGTGATTCTTTCGGACTTGCAAGAAAACCTTTAGGAAAATGTTCGTCTCCGATTTTAATAGAACTTATTACAGAGAATCCAAACATAAGAGACGTTTTTTTGTTTGTTTTTTTTTTTTTTTTTTTTTTTTTTTTTGGTATATTCTTTTTTTATATCGGCCAGAAAACATTTTGAAGAGGAGGTAAAAACTATCTCTAAATTTAAAGTCTAAAAATTGATTTTTCACAGTATCTGAAGTCTTTATATCTCGGTGAAGCGAAATAGAATTCTTTTACACTTTTTAATAAAGAAATAAATTCATGTTGGTGCCGTCACTCCCACAGCTTTCATTCGTTCTTTTTTACCGATTATCGCTCTAAAAATGACAAAATCAGCTATTATTTCTTACATTTATACTTTTAATAAAAGATGATGATGATGAACTAAATTTCACACATTAAGAATTGTTTAAAAAAGGGAATGACCATGAAGCCCCTCTGATAGTTTTATTTGCCCGGAGAAATGAAATAAAACATATAACGGATATCAATTGTTATGAAAGCGTACAGTTAATATCGAAATTAGATGATTTCCTTATCATTGAGGTAATAGAATGTTAATGTTATCACAAGATAAGATTGCAGTCATGCAATCTGCTGATTTACCTCACAGATAGACTCTGATAGCTATCGTGGAAGAACAAATTTTAGTCAAATGTAGGTGAATACATCCTGTTTGTTAAAATGGTTATCTAATTTATTGTTCTATATTGTTTGTTATTAAAGTTTATTTTATTATAAATTTTAGTCAGGCTTAACTGTCGAATAATAATTTCATCGTTTCATTGGTAAGTATTTTTTGAATTTGCATTTTCATATCTCATTTAAAATATTTCTTAAATACATAAATCGTATGATTATAGAAATGTATATACCATCTGCTGTTAAAAATAATTTATTTAAATTTCCGAAACTAAAAGCACGTCGTTTCGATGAGTTCTTCATAAAAGTCGAATGATAAAATGTATAAGTTTTATTGATAAATTTATACGCATTTTAATAAATAAAAAGTATTTCATTCCTCGCAGAAAATATGCTTATTTGGCATGTTTATAAAACGCGTATATGAAATTATACAAATGATATATTAATGTATCCATAATTATATGTTGAATTTTTATTTTAAAAAAGATAATTTTAGATTATGTTATAAACCTTTTTCTTAAAAAAAAAGCGTAATGGAAGGTTCTATGACGTTTCATTCAAAACGAGAGTCGATTCATATTGTACGGATCATACAGCAAGGTTGGTAACGACTGAAAAGAAGATGCGGCCTCGTTATGGTACTATTTAGACATATTTTATTAATATTTGTGGCTTATTCGATAAACTACAGAGAGTCATATTTTCATGTTTGCTAAGATTATAAAAATTAAATACAATTACAGAAATAGTAAATGGAACAGGTACTGTATAATAAAGCACATAGTTAGAGTTTCTGTTTTTGCTATTTTTATAATCATATTTATTTTTCACGTTTAATTCGATAATTCTTATAATTATTTCTAATCTTAATTTCATTAATTGTTGTCTTGGATAGTAATTCGTGTTAAAAATTTCACAAACATTAATTTTCACCTCCCGTAATTTCGTATCAAAACTACCAGTTTTCCATTAAAATTTTAAACACGTGAAATATTCTACAACGACATTCAACTGCCTCTATGTGACCATCGTTCTGTCGAATACAACAAAATTTCACGATGGAAACTAATAGCTTATCTGACTATTTTTTTTTCCCTAAGGAACTATTTTTAGTGGTTGATCAAAACTAGCTCTCGCATTTCTCATTTATCAAAAGCATTCCGTATTTCCCGCTCCAAGAAAACTTCTTTAATACTTAAAAATATATTTGCAAATAGGTGTTTATAATTAAGTAGGAATGTTTTTTTGTTTTTTTTTGTTTTTTTTTTTTGTTTTTTTTTAATTTCTACTGGAACGATAATAGACGATATTGAATCGAAAGAAATACCATTTTGAAATAATCCTTTTTTGAATCGCTTCGTTTTTTCGTGGCAACTCATTTATCTTCGAAATACGTGAAATTATTGTCACAACTCTCTTCTCATTCCGACAAATACATTAGTTTCTACAAATCACATTAGCGCATTCTCATTCCAACGTGAATGTTTTCAAAGTTTGAATCACCTTTTCTTAAAGATGGAATTTTGGAATAAGTTATTTGATGGAGAAAAAAAATTCTTTAAAAAATTCATAAATGACGGAAAATGAAGTGATTATGCTGTCCGCGTATGTTACGTCCTTCAATGGTTAGACAAAAGGTGACTTTTAATTAAGACAATTTTAATAGCGCAAACAAAGCAAATAGTGTTCAAGTTGTTTTATTTCACGTTACTACGTAGTTAATAAGATTTTTTTTATAGAATAACATGACGTAAAATTGAAATTGATTTATATTTTATTATAAACGTAGCTACTTTGAACCGGAAATTTTAGTACATACCGAGAGAAACCGGATTAAGTCGGTAATTTTATTCTAAAGCCAGGGAATAATAAAGATAGTAGGAATTGTTTTTTATTCGATATTACCAAGATTACGAAACTGAACAGAAATCGGATCAAGGTCTGTGTTTTCATCGTTGCGAATAAAGAGTCAGGTGTTGATGTTTTTCTGTTTTTTTTTTTTTTTTAATTTTACTAATGATCAATGTAAACCGAAAAACGTTTTGTGTGGCCTGCGTGTACAATTTCGAATACCAGAAAAGCCGGGAATTTTCGAATCACAGCATATACAGGGCCGCCGTGTGCGATTGTGATATTTGTGGCTCTGTGTACACGGACGCTTCATCGAAGGGGAGTCATAGCGCCACGAAAATTTCTGTTTTTCATTTTTTTCATTCGTATGTAAAAAGAGTATCTGTAAAAAGTGATCATAATGTTGTTAAGTAGTAAGTATAATACTATTGCCGATCCAACGTTTTGTACCCCTTTCAGCTTTTAGGGCGCGTGCACACTTAATGGTATCCTCACTTTTAGTGTACTATTTATTTAAATTATTTCACAAATCGTACAATCGAAAGTAAAGATACCGTGAAGTGCGCACGCGTCCGTAATTGTACATAATATAATAAGTAGTAATGTAAATAATCAGATTTATTTCTAATACGAATTACTTTAAAAGGTTTAACTTTTTAATATATTATATAATATATATATATATAATTAAAATGTATAATTTAAGTTTTACAAATAAATAATTTATCAGCAAATATACACGATTTCATGTTACATGCAATTTGCAAAAAAAACTATATTCTTTTGTTGCAATATATATATATATATATATATATATATATATATATATATATATATATATATATATTAGTACAATTATTTCGAAATGAATAAAGTGTCAGTTTAGTTCAATTTAAAATTTCATATTTTCTATATAGATAATTGGCTAAAAATTATATTTTTATCATTATTAACATAATGTATTAAATATAAAAATTTTTTCTATCATTTTTTCACAAAAACGTCTGTCAACATTTTGTATTATATATTGTATTCACTGAGCACTTAATAAAGAACGTAGTTACTACACACAATAATAAAACATTTGTATAACTTATATTTAAGTGATACAATTAACTTTTACAATTTAAATTTTTAATGATTCAAACTATTTAAACAATTCGTATAATGATTGCAGAAATACTGCACGGATTTTAATTGAATCATGATTATGATTCGAGGCGGGCTTCATTAAAGATGGGGGAACAAGCATTCGCGGATTATAAACATGAGATAACTGAAAGGAAAAGTTGCGACAGTATCCGACTGTAAGGGTCATTTGTTTCATAAAAGTTTTTGACTTGAACAATGTCAAATGAAACAAGTGATGAAAATGGATGCCTTAAAACGCATAAGGTCTTTCCGATTGCAAAAATCGTAGAACAAAATGTCAAACATAGTTAAAAGACTATTTATTCTTAAGGTCACTAACGAGAACAAAAACGGTTGGAAGGTGACATAAAACGCTGCAAACAATAAGTCGTGATACGGGTTATATATGCGTTCGTTTAAGCACATTTTTAAAATCTAATTGAAAATTTCGAAATCGGTTTTTTTAATGTATTATTTCAGCATAGTTCTCACTTTCTTGTCGCCCAGAGTTTTTAATAAAACATAATTTATAAAAATGTTGTTTTTTTAACACAGAAGTGGTCGGGTTTTGTCTGACGAATTGAATTTATTTCCCTTTGAACGGCGTGTCTATCATGACGTGTTTCCTCAAAGAACAAACCCCGTAATTCTAAATTCTATTTTTTTTTTTTTTTATTAATATTTTTTACTTCCTGTGATAAATACTTGAATAAAATTTCAAAAATTAAAGGAAAAAGAATAAAGCTTAATACTCACCGCCACAACAAAAGTGACACAAAACTGAAATTAATGTGTGTATATATATGTGTCTGTGTGTGTTTGTGTACATGAGAATATATATACACATGTACACACATACGCACGCGCCACAACCTGCACACATACATATACACATATAATATATAAGTAAAAAACAAAATTATTACTTTGCACACTGTTCACCTCTGTCCGAGTAAAACAGCAATTGAAAGTAATTAGTTATAATAATTTAGTTAACAAGGAGCCTAGACTAGTGTTAAGGCTTATTACTTATTACTGATGAGGCAATATCAAAGTTACTGCTGATACTCCTACCCTACGTCATGCATATGCGTCAGGAAAGGAGAATACAAGATATTGGCTCTTGCCTGTTTACTTTATATAAGCGTAGCGCTTATTACTTGCCTCTACCGAATTTATCAGTGTCATTAATACCTCTACTCTACCCTACACCGTGTACCTGAGTCATTACTTTTTTTTTTTTTTTTTTTGTCTTTAAAGTCTTGAGATAGTAAAGATTTTTTAACTAATTTCTTTATGCGTTTGTCTCTATTTTTTAAATCTCTTGTAGCTTTTTCTAGTCCTTTTTATTTAATATTTTCACTTCTTGTTTCATAGCAAGAACCATGGTTCTTGCTTTCCTTCCTTCTGAAATCTTTTACAAATCAAGGTTTCAATTTCGTTAGCTCCTTTCGAGGTTGTGGTGCTTAAACTTAATTCAGCAACCTTAAGTTGTCTTTGAAAGTATGTTTCTCTCAGTGCGCTACTCTAAAAAGGTTTGTTTATTATTGATTTTTAATGATCCGTTCTTATTTAATTTACACACTTCTTTAATTTTCTTTGTAATTCTTTATCTAATAATCTTTATTTAGATATTCCACTTCCGGACAAATAGATATATTTCTATATGATCATTTTCACCATTCTTACATTGAAAAATAATCTGTACAACTCCCTTGCCTGTCTGCTGATGACTGAAATGGACTTGACAATGTACGTGTATTTCTGGAAAACTTATTATTATTAAATGTTTTTGAACGGTTCTCCGTTTTCCTGTTTCATTGCACTCTAAAACTGAATTTCTCAATAACACAACTTAGACAATTATCTTCTTTAATGTTTTTGCTTTTTTTTGTGTTCAAGTCTAACATGGGATCTTTTTTTCAATTTTTATTCATTTTGTTTTACAATTCAAAATGAAATAATATCCTCATCGGAGCAAAATTAAATTTTCGAATAAAAAGTTTAAGTTAGATTAGATTATTTTGTCATTATGATGCTGTTATAGTTTTAAAAAGTAGTTACGATGATAGTGACCAACTGCCCATGGGGTAATGACAATCGCTGTTTCATCACAGCTATTTTCAGAAGAAATTCATCTTTAAACTGACGGTGGTCAAGCGGTGGTAATAAAAATCATGCTCAAAAATCCTATAATAATCTGTAATCTATACATTCTTCCAGATCAATCTATTCTATCCGCATATCCGAGTGATGTAGTAAACCAACTCTAACCACCATATGTCATCATTAGAGACTTTAACGCGCAAAGACCCTTTTGAGGGAGTTCGTATTATAACCAGCACAGATATTCAATAGAAGAAATTCTAGACCTACTGGTACGACTAGACACTAAACCAGTACACCGTATAACTTCTCGTATCGAAAATAGTCAACTTTTGACTTGATAATAAATGCTGCTCAATTGTCAGGTCGACTCATTTCTTATTACCACTCAGATTTTATGGGAAAGCAATCTCATACCAGTTGTCATTATTGGTATTGATGGCAAACAACCTGCATCCAACATGTCATACTCGTGTATATACAAATACCGCAATGTGGATTGGAAAAAATGTTCGAATCCTTTCAGCTTTCAAATTTAAATCCACTGAATCGCATCAACCCTAAAGGAGAAAATAAATTACCTTACTCAATGTTTCGTACAACTTTAGCATGCTGTCAGATCTCACCGTTTCACCACTCGCAAATAAGAAACTTGCGGAAAGAGCAGTAAACATTAGATTTTAACGCATACTATACAACTGAAAGTTACTTCCTTGTGAATAAGCAGGCTTCCAGGCACGGTGTTCAACAGAATAAAAACTACTGTTTCTTTCAGGCGTCGCTGTTGAATTCTTTTCTAAATAGCAATATGCACTCGTAATATTTTTCCACTTGAAGATACCTTTGACATAATATGGAAACCAGATTACTTCTCAACTTACACAATAGGACATCAATGCGTTTCGGATCTGTTAGCTTCAGTCATTGCCAATCGCTTAACGAAGCTCCGTCATAAGCCCTACATTATTCAATATAGCATTTAGCAGCATAGTCAACAAATTTCATCTCCAGTACGATTAGTTCTATTTGCAGAGAGGACCTGGTCATATTTATTCCACGCAATATCGTCTCCATTGGAAAACAGGTCTTACAAGAAATCGTTAACTACTTAGAAGACCGAGCATACGAAACTTGACCTTGAATTTTCAGAAACAAAAACCAGAGCTATTCATTTTCGTAAGCGCAAGAAGGTCTATCGCCGAATCAAAGCAACCAACGATGAGGTGCTAGGGATAGCACTTAAAAAGTCATGTTTATCAAGTTAAACTTAATAAAGAAGCTCATCAAACATATGAAGCAGACTTAAATTCGCTGTTATTACTCTGTCGAGGTTTCATTAGATTTATGATTAGAGCGAAACTATTTATCCTCAGTATCAAGAACTATACTTCTGCCACCTAACGGGACTCATGATGCTGCTTTACGACTAGCGAGTGTAACTTTTTATACAGCACCCTGTACAAACCTATATTTTCTGTATAATGAACTTCCGCCAGACTTACCACATGCAGCACGACTTCTGCAGTTCCTAGCGCAGACGAAACGCTAGACCATATGCTTCTGAAGCCACTTATAAGTATACAACCACCACTTCCATACTCGGCTAAATTAATATATCGCTGTCATCCTTTACTTTTATTAATTAAATTAAACCAGATAGTACTTTCCAATCGAGCAATGAAAAAAAGTAATGACCAAGGAATGCCGCCATGCAAGGAATCACCTGGTCAAACCAACTTCAATCCCATGTGTACCAGCTGTCGATAAACCAACGTCCTACTCTTTCGTCTTTTTACAGGGCATCCCTCGCTCATTCATTGACACTTGGGGGTCATCCATTAATTACGTGATCTGTTTTTCTTTCAATTTGCCCCCTCCCCTCCCTTACGTGAGATTTACGCTATAAATATTAAAAGACTAAATTCATTTTTACAAGCAGATAAATAATACAACGTTAAAGTGTACTATGAAGAATTTATTTAAATTCAGTAAAATTACAAGTAAAAACAGAGATCACCTTCCCTAATTTGTCACTCATTCCGTGAGCATTCATGTACTAAACCAGTTTTTTTTCTTTTAAAAACTCTAAACGCTTTTTTTTTACTTTTTTTTTATTCCCGAAATAAAAGTTTTTAACGGCTATGTATCAGTTATGGGAAGTAAAAGAACAATTTAATAATTTTTTGTTATCTGTATAATAATGTATTTTCTTTAAAAGTTGACGTGAAATTTTCAATTTCCCCCACCCACCATTTTGAGCGCACGTAATTAATGGATACCCCTTACTATCCAAAGAATTACCCTCGGTATGTTCATTTTACTACTACCCCCGCCTTATTCCGCACATTCTTCTTGAATATCCTTTATCTTTCCCACTCCAAAATCTTTTACCTGTTCCATCAACTCTATTCTTCCCTGCACTGTTGATCATATACTATTCGAATTTCTAAAAGACGTTGGTCTAACAGCTAAATTATAACTAAGAACAACGTTATGTTTGTCACTATTCATTAAGCTACCGCTATACTACTAACCTTCGGAACAGTTTATAATACAGGTTTTGTAATTAAACAAATAAGATTGAAATTTAAAAAAAAAAAACAAACTTGAATCAGTTTGGGTTTTTTATTTTTTTCATTTCCAACGAAATTTTGGGTTCGACCAAAAGATTTATTAGGTATAATACCTGATAAATCGAAAAGTTCTTGGATAGTTCTGATTTTTAATTTTGCGTTTTTAATAAATTAAACAATATTTTCTTTCTAAATTTATTTGTTGGTAAAGAATTTAAATAATATACTTTTAATACCGAGTACTGGGCAAATTAAAAAAAAATAAATAAATACTTCTAATTGGCATTTATAAATTTTACATCCCTCGAAAACGTAAAACTTATAATTCTGAATTGGAAATGTAGAGTATATATTGATTTTAAAGGAAGGCATATTGCCTCAAAATTGTCGAATAATTTTATTAAAAAATGCCATCAAATGGGGGTAGAATAATTTAAGAAAAATAAGTGGGATGAATGCCGTAATCATAGATGAGGTAATTATGGTTTTAAACAAAGATGGTTATGTTTATAAGAAATTTTTAACAAGCTTACAAGAGTTAATAATATCAAAAATACTGTGACAATATATGTAATATTATTGAATATTAACATTCAGTCTATTAATTTAAAATCATAGACTTAAGTTTATATAACTTGTGCAGTAATGTATTCAGTTTGCAAAAGAAAAACTTGATTACATATTTCCGAATACCACAAAGTTTTAAAACATTTTTTGACGCGTTAAACATCAGCTATAAAGTGCAGCGGTCTTTCGGCAAGAAAATAACGATAACAGATAAAAAACTTATTTATCAGATCTTTTTGTAGACGAATTTAATCGAAGAATTGTATCAGGTAAAACAATTTACAATACAAATACACAGTAATTATTTATTAAATGTCTTCATTCTAATGTAATTATTTCTTATGTTTTCAAGAGTGCGTATTGCTTTCATTTTTTTTTAAACCCCTGTTTCTGGTATGATTCCCCCTTTACTTTTTGTTTTTTTTTTTACTAAAAATTGATTGACGTCAAATATATTTATTTATTTACATTTAATGTTTGCTGTAGGTAAAACACTCTTTTTTATTATAATAGCGAGTAAAAAAAATTGGTACGCCCTGAGTGTTGAATAAAATAAAGAAGTTATTCCCGATATCTACTGTTCGTAATTACTTAAAAAAAAACGATAAAAATAAACATGAGTTTAGTTGTTATAATTAATTCAAACTTAAATTAATTAGGTAGATTTTCATTGTTTTGAGTAAGAGGCCTCTGAAATTAATAGTCAACTGTAGCCTGAAATTAACGATTTTTTAAAAATAAATATATTATTTAAAACTTAACTATGATTTTGACTAAATCGGTATCTAAATTATAATTTTATATTTTATATGGATATTATAATATTATACCTGTATAATTTTTGTATTGTTAAAAAAAAAAATCGAACAATAAATTTAGTTAAATGTATTTTAAATTACCAAGTTAATGTGATAAAATTGTGTGCAAAGCAGTATTCGGCGACTCAATTAATTATTCATTAAAAATTCGTGAAGTTTTATACAAAAACCAAATCTAATTGTCAGTGTAAGTTAACGATATCTTTAAAAAAGAGGATGATAAGTAATAAAAAAATTCTACAACAATGTAGACCCATTGCTTTTCTTTGTAACTCGTTACAATCTATTTGTGTATTCGAACTGTTAATTAAAATTAAATATTAAACTGTATGAAATTTATTTTTATATAATATCTTATAAGTTTGTTGTCGTCGAATTAAATCTTTTTTGATCTATTTTAAGTTATCGAAATAAAATCGATACATATGTCATCGATCGAAATATTATCTTATCAATAAACACGAGAGAAAAAAATAGTACACCGTTGCACTCTGGACCAAACTTCGAGTGTATCAAATAATTGTTATTTGGACGTGAATTGTAATGTGAAGTATTTCTTTTTAAAAATACTGGCGTGTCCGGCTGCACGTTAATGCGTGTTGTTATAGTTGGTGTTGGCGGTAGTTTCTTGTTTATCTATTACCGAAAATAATGATGTAGGAAAAACCGATTTGATTTTCGATTTTTAATTGCCAGTAAATTTAATAGTAAGTTTTTAATTTTTATTTTTGGAATAAACGTACGTGCATTAATTACCTGTAATTAATAAGTACCCTTTTTTGATCTTTAGTTTATTTCGATATTTATCTATAAATATCAATTTAAACCTTAGTCAACAATTTTTTCGTTAGTGTTTTTTTTCTTTTTAGAATTCTCTGTTAAACTTTTACTTGCTTATTTAATTTTCCAGAAATATTCCGTACGAATTACTTGTTAATCGTCATCGCGGTGTTGTCAGGAAATTATTATAAAATGGCATTATTATAATTTTTTGTCGGCCGATTTGATAAAACATTTTTTTAAAATTTTAAGAGTATGCCGCGGAAAAGGAGCAAAGATTCTTTGAAAGAAATTAACGGACGTTCCAATGATTTAAATGGTTCGCAGTCACAGGCATTTATTCGAAATTCCTCTGTTCCATCGCTCTGCCAGGTACATACACTTTTGTTTACAATTGGATCATAGAATATTGCTATTCTAGTTGCACGCTTTTCGTTGTAATATAGAATTTTTATTCGGATTTTTTTACTGCATACTTACACATACGAAAGATCATAAAACTGACGACCCGAACGTTCTATTTTTTCAGCGGCTTACATGATATTTACGGAATAATACTATTTTTATAGTTTTTATTAGATGTAATAAGAATTCAGTTATTTTTTACCCATTTCCTCTTCCCGTTTAAATTCTAAAGTAATGTGTTGTTAAAACGTTAGGAAAACGAAGTTGCGGAAATTATGTGAAATGTTTATATTACGTGTTTTTTTGTTGTTTTTTTTTTCAATTGTATTGTATTAAAAATAAACATTTATAAACTATAGAAAGTCTAATCACATTTTTTTAGATAGAAAGTAGTTTACACTGAAATACGCACATGTTTTTACCGAATATTATATTTTAACCTTCGATGATGAAGAATGTTAAATACTTTACCGAAGTTTTACGTTACGGAAATTACACTTCCAACTAATACGAAAACAATCTTTTTCCGCTTTCTCATCATTAAAGTTTGAAATAATATTCAGTGAAAACGTATTACGATGTATTTTCTAGCATCTAAAAAAATATGGTTAGATTTTCTATCAATACAATATACATAAAATGAAAGTTAAGATCAATGCATCTTCTGCAAAAGTTTCACAACTTATGTTAATGTAGTTTATCGTATGCATAACATTTTCACGTGTTAGTTTAAAATTTAAACGAGAGAAAAATAATTGCAGAGATAATTAAAAATAATTCGAAGTGCATCTGATAAATACTATAAAAATAATATTACTCAAAAAATTTCATATAAGTCGTTCTAAGTTATGACGGTACAGTAAATATGATGTATTTATAACCGTTTGTAATATTATTTTTTTGACACATTGTAGAATTACTTATGTTACACTTATATCGCGGTTAAATTAAGTTTAACATTGCTCTTGTTGAATGCACGTTATGTTAAAATAATAAAATAGGGTATATTTTACACCTATTTAAATTATCAATCAATACTGAGTCAGTATTTATTTCTGGAAATACGTTATATACCTATGTTTCGGCTCCGAAATGAAATTTTTGATATCGACAAATTAAACGTTTTTCAATAACTGCCAAGTCTAGTCTTCATTTACTTTTATTTTTTCTAATAAAGTAAAATAAACGCCTCGGGAAACCCCCCTATATTAAAATTTTGTTCGTTAATTTTTGTTATATGTGTATTTTCTTTTGGAAACATTCGTCTTTTAATTGTAATCCAAGTGCCGGTTTAGTATATCTGTGTTTTTTCAAAGTTTTCGTATTTTGTCTTGCGATTAAAATAATTACTTTTTAAAATAATTAATGTTTAATAAGGTGTTCTTTCATCGTAATCTTTGAACGTACAATTTCACTAGATTAATCTATAATGATGCAGGTTTTTTAAAAATTTGGTAACTTGTTTCATATTTATTCGATGATTACTTTCTTCAATATACATAAGTAGCTACAGATGAATGTATCTCATTTTTCGATTTTTTTATAAGTATATTGTATATATTGTCATTTTTAAACACGATACAGTTGAATAACGTTTGTACTTGCCGGTTATGACATTAATCGTTTTGCTCTCAATAACTGTTCGACTGAAATCGTAATGCGCCTAAGAATTTTTGTTCGTACTTCGTACTAACACATTACAGTAAACCCTTAACATTCGCGAGGAACACCATTATGACAGGACCGAGATGAGGAAAAAAGGTGTGCGGTCGTAGGACCCCAGCCAGGAACGAAAACCATAATTTTTATGGAAGAAACAATGATTTTATTATCATTATTAAACATTAACATTATGAACATTATTTCATTTCATTATATGGGATTTACAATTTCTCTTTAAGATTAAGTTTTTTGAGTGATACTTATTGAATAGAGTGAGTTGTAGTTGTAAGTAAAGAAACGAGAATCAAATCAATCATCATATTGTATCATAGAAATTATTGGCTTATGGTAACTGTAATAAGATACATGTATGTTTGAGGTCCAACTTTGTCCAAGTATTTCGAAAAAACAGCATCGACTGTAGTACAGTATTTTGTTGTGTACTGCCCTGGATGATTATTAATACTTAAATAAAATGTATCTAATAGAAAAGGATGTTAGCGCTTGAGATTTTTCTTTATTATTGAAGTCAACGTTAAAGTTCCCAGCTAATACGAGTGCAAGTTTATGAAAATTTTGTTTGAGTAATTTGGAACCTTCCCCTCAGTATATTCTAACAGCGATCGATGAATAGATAATGTAATATCCTCAACTTTTTGATTTAGGGATATATAAATAGCTACAATAACTACTTCAACATCGTTTCCTATTTTACAAACAACTGAACAAATGTCATCGACTAATGAATATACCTAGTATTCAATTCAATAACGTTTGACAAAATCATATTAATATTTTGTGTACAAATTTTGACGATGTCTTTAAAATTTATGGTATAACTCCACCAGCGGGAACATTTTCTTGTTTATAATGAGAAATGCAATTGAAATTTTGAAGGACAACTTCTTCATTTCTCATCCACGTTTCAGAAAGTAATAAAAGATTACAATTTTGAATAACTGGATCAATGAAATCTAGAATATAATTTTGTAAACTTTGGCGACAGTTAACAGTTAATAATGATAGACCTTTTTTTTTGCATATCCAAGATCAAATTATTGTTTTAGTCTGCAATGTGTTTTGTGATAATCTTTGAAATTCTTCTACCGATTTCTCGGTTGATTTAGCCCTCTTGCTATGATAAAATTTAAATTTCGTTGAATTGTCTTGAGGTGTTACAATATACAAATTTTCGATATTTGTTACACGAGATAACGCAACATAAACTTTGCTGTACTCGTAAACAATTTCATCGAAAGTTGCATCCTGCGGTTTATGTATGGTCATAGGGCAAGCTGCTGTTAAAGGAAAATGCTTTCGAGTAGCAAAAATGTTCTTATCTGATGTCAGTGTAATATTAGTTCAATAGGCACAGTAAGATTACTAACTCCACTTTGTACAACTAACCGAGCAGCTTTTTTCCTTTTCTTACAACCGATATTTGTCGAATTACAAAATTCTATCCAAACTCGTAACTATAGTGTTGTTTGCGCCAAAATCTAAATGCACTAATTTTCCAGTTGACCCATTACATAAGCTATCTGATACATCATTATTTGTCGTAATTATATAAAACATGCCTTTTACAAAAGTAATTTCATAAAGTAAAAACCACCAGTATCGATAACTGACATTTTATGTAACTTTATTCTAAAATTAGCATCTTGGTTATGGTTTTTACATTCTGTAACTAAATCAGTGGCTGTAGAAATAATTTGGTCTTGAAATTGCTGTAGAGCGTGATTGTTGTTAGCGTTTACATTATCATTTTTTAGAAATAGACGAATTGGACGGCACAATATTTGAGCATCCGCTTTTGTAAAAAACCTCGATTCTATCAAATTAATTTAATTTTGTTCTAATGGTTCACCATTGTCTACTTTAGTTAGTACATTAGAAAATACAACATTGGCCTGTCTCATGACTTGATTAAGTTGATAAAATGTGTGTGTTTTCTCCAAAGATGCATCTAAACATATTTGTTTTAATGGGCTTACATATCGATGTTGCTCGGACCGGTGGTAGCTGCCGCAAATCTCCGATAAAAATTATATCTATACCACCGAATTCATCCGTATGATTATTAGTTAGTTGTTGTAAATGGAAGTCACATTAAAAGCTCTGCGCTGATCATATTTATTTCATCGATAATTGTTACTTTTACATATCTAAAAAAACATCTATGCAAATGTAAGATTTCAGATGACAAATACAATAGTTTTGAAATGGAAATTCTAAGCGCAGTATGAATTGTTATGCCAACAATTGCCACATCAGCTTTACCGGTGATAGCGCAAGTTATATAGGCATTACAATAGCCATCTGTCTCAGTAAAGTTGTTATAAATTTCCATTATGAGTTTAATGGCGAAAGTTTAGCACTAGTGCCTGCTGGACCAATGAAAAAAATTTGAAAAGGAGCTTCATCTCTGGAGTTTATAAATGATAAATGATATGCATCAATAAATCTTTTTGTTTTTCGTTAGCCACGTGCAAAAAAAGAGGTCTTTGCCTGCTGCTGTTGATGAATCGTCGAGGGCTGAACTTGTGCCTGCAATTGTGGTACCTATTGCTGTTGATAATTTTCCTGTGGCAATACTGATGTGAACTGATCTTGCATTCCTTGTTAATGCCTCATTTCTAGTTCAATTTTCTGCTGGGGTTGTTGCGTCAAAATCGTGTTTTATTCACTTGGTGCGCTACGCCAAAGCACCTTTATTTCCTCTTTTAAATTAATTAAAAAAACTTAATTTAAAAAGCTGCAATTAAAAAAAAAATATTTTCATTAGTGATGAGCTTGTTAATGATATTATGGCAATTTCAAATTCGTTTTCTTTATTCGAATTTCCATTTCCACGGTAATTAACATTAATATTTTATAAAAAAATTACGTTTATTATGCTCGACTGTTACGTGACGATTTCGCCATTAGGTAACCCGCGTTAAAGAACTTCGTTCCAAAAAGTAATTTTCTTCCTTTTAACTGATTTATAAAAACTAAAAATTAGTCTTTAAGAAAGAACAAGAGAATATTTTATTAATTGGCTTTTCTTATTCTTACGATACGATTTGATTAAAACTATGCGTGAAAATAAATTTAACGCGGTCAAATTCATCGTTTTTGAAAAATATAACTGACTACGCAATTTTTTTATGTCGCTGTTACAAAAAGAACCTGAGACGGTAGTTAAATATTTCGCTATCGCATATTAGTAGAATGTGAATTGAACATTTTAAATAATTATTTTCGCATTATTTTTTGTCGCAGTTTAAAAAGCATCGAATTTCGAATTCCAATTTAAGTTTAAATTGAACTAAGCTTGTTCACATATTTAGAATTTTACACTTTACAAATGTCGAAACGAGTTAATATTTCTTCGGTTGTGAATTAGAAACCCCAATGGCTTAAAATTCGATCGTATGTATTTATAAATTTCTCACTCGACATAATATAGGACTATTGCTGTGATTTTCGGTTGTGATGTTTCAAAATATTGCTTAAAGTTTGTACCTGTTAACTTTTAGGAGTTATTATTTTAGTTCAAACAACCGTTGAATTGATTGGAAATTTTGTGTTTCCCGAAATATTTAGCGTTCTAAGGGATGAGCTATGAATCTCGTGAAATTATATATATATATGTGTGTGTGTAAGCTCGGCCCTTCGTGCCTCAGAAGGAGCTTCGACCTTGCCTAGGGACACCCCCTAACGTCAGTTTTATCACCTCTGTACTTGGTACATAGAACAAGGAAAATTGACAATGTCATATTTTGGGATAAATCATTGTGGCATCAATTTTGTGATAAACTTTTGTGACAGAAACGTTGTAATTTCCTAGCAATTCATTTTGTCGATACTTTACCTTCTTATATATGCAGTGTACGTAATGTTTTTTGGGACAAAAAAAAAAAAAAGATGGAGGTCGGGTTAACGGGCTAACAATGACTTTTTCATAAATATATATAGTAAATCTCATTCGACTAGACGCTGCATTTTATGCATAGTTAGTCACTGAACGATCTTAGAAAAATGTAAAATAAGTTCTGTTTACTTGCTTTCGTTATGTAATTTATCCAAATACAATTATTCATCGGTATAATTTGAAAATAAAACGTCTGAATACGTTGTTTTTTTTTTTATGTATCTGGCAAATTTCAGATGTGGAGTTATCCGGGCTTGTCATTGCATGGTCGCGTTCTCGAGAAATAATTAAATTCTGAAATACGTTTATTCATAAAACGAAAGGAATATAACCGAAGGGCTCAATGAGGAGAAAAATTAAGCCAGTCCGGATAACACGGCGCGAGCAATGATGGGGAAAGATTTTTAAAAAGAATGATAGGGGGGACATTTGCCAGGCGTTTAATTTAAAAATTGAAATTATAACACTAAATAGAGTGTCGCATTTGTTCTAATACACAATAAACTATTAATGAAATGTATTTCGTGTATTTCATTTTTAAAATCGTCAAGTTTGGGTGCCTGATCGCCTTGTATTAATTTTTGTAAATGATGAAAGAGTAACGCACAGTCTATCGACAGGTCCGAGATTGGAAGAAGATTATTCGAGCTTTCTTAAGAAATCCCGCTTCTTTTTACCGTTCAATAGTGAAGACTCAAAAAAAGTAGAATTTCGCGCTGTTCCGTGTGCAACTCGGCAGCTGTCAAACAACTAGCTCATAATTGTTAAGGCGTTGGTGTAATATTTTCGTACTAATTTTGAATCGAAATTTATTTTGGCGTTTCACACGATCAACCATCTTTTAAGAAGGAAGTTTTCTTCCGTTCAGATTTCTCCAAAACTTTTGGTTCTAGTTTGTAAGAATAATCGATTGACTTAATTTCTTTATTGATTATTCGCGAGTTTTAAAACTATCGTTTTTTTTCCCGGTTAAGTACTAAAATGTTACTAATGAAATTAAAATTGAATTATTATTTAATTTTCGCCAGTTTGATTACGTGAATGGGACCCAATCTTTCCGCTTAAATAAATGTTACGATTTTACTAGAGCTCCTTATGCACGTTTAGAATTACGGGAAAAAAGACATAAACTATTTCAACTATAAGTTGCAAAAAATACTTTAGTCCTATTAGATCTAATTTTTCAGCGAAGAAATTAGATATTCGCTGTGGTATTCTTTATTAGGTTGTAAATTAAATCATCGATATGAACATACCGGTACAACGTTAAAAATTCAACTTAAAAATCGAATAAAAAAGGCTACATATTCTAGAAGGTTTTTTGTTTTTCCGATTACGGAGCATGCAAAGCTGATACCAGCAATCTGTATATTTTTAAAATACATTTTCAATATTTTCTTTTTTTTTAATTATATTTACTTTTTTTTTTTTATTATTATTTTTTTTTTTGGTAAAAAGAAAAGCGTCATTGACTAAAAGCGAATAAACTTTGTCGAAAAAATGAACAGGTTTTTGGTTGTTTTTTCCCCCATTATTTTCGATAAATAAGCTCCTCTTTGAATCATATTACTACTTGATAAGAATGAAAAGTGTCAAATACTTGCCAAAATGTGAAAAGGCACGTAAAGGAAGGACAGTATTAAAAGAAACGCGTGCTTTTACTAGTGAAGTGAGTTCTGAACATCCTTGACTAGATATGTTACGGATTGTGAGCTTTCATAATGTATTAGAGACGGCTAATTCTTTCGTCTCGGCTGCCATTACACTTCCAGATTTCTCTTCTACTCGATTGTGTAATGTGCTTCTAAGATCAGAGGGCAATCTCTTTCATCTAATGTGATATTTCTTGGCTTAGGAAAATAACGATTCGTTTGCATTCCGTAAAATATTATTAAATTGCGTTTATTTTAATTATATCGAAAATTAAAAATTGTGTCATTGCGAAAGGGTGTAAAGAGTTCTAACGTGAGAAAAATGTAAGAAATAACGTATGGTTTAAAAGGAAGTAGTTATTAATAAGAAGAAGAAAGCGCGGCGGGAGAAGAAAAATTTGACAAGAGCGATTGCGATCTCTGGGACTTGCAAATTTTTTTTTGCGATGCCACTTTTTTAATACTTAATTGGTTTAATTAATATTTCCGTATTTCATTATTGCGTTATACGTGGTGTACATCTTGTTTTCTTTTTGATTGCATGTTAATAGTCATTTTTGTAGTGAATTTTAAATATTTGCACGGACTAAAGCAATATATAAAAATGAATGTATGTTTATTTATATACAATATATATACAATATATATATATATATATATATATATAACTCGGAAATTTTGGCCTCGCAAGGGGCTGTGCCCCTTGACCCTTCTTGCTTTCATTTCTGTCTCTTTCTCTTCTATACTTTGTATAAAATTATCAAAATTTACAAAGTAATTCTTACAACACAAAAAAAAAATAACATAATCACAAAAATCCTATCCTAACATTTCATTATATAAAATTAAGACTACATTTTTCGTTACATAAAATTGGGACATTTTTTCTAATGGGGGGTAGCCTAAGAATTACGTTGTAATTAATACATATGTATATATGTATATAACGGTCCTTCGAACCTCATACAAGATACAAGTTCTTTGGATTGCGTCAAACTAGTTCATCTGTGATGCATAGAGATGAGTTATTTTCATAGATTACGTCATTCTTACTTTTCTTTTAACTCAGTAATTGTCAAAAATTAATTTTTTCCAAAAATCACTAAACTGAAAACTATTTACAACGGCGGTGTAATATGTCAGATAACAGCGTTTTTTCGGATATGTTTTTTTAACCTTATCCAGACAGAAAAATGACGTAATCATTAATGTGTATATTGTATGTAGTAACTTTTCAATTTTGTCCATGTATTGACTCGGTAATTCCGAAGATTAGCGCCCATAGATAGATAGACGGTTTTTTTACTTTAATTTTTATGCACACACGCATGTGTGTGTATATATATATATATATATATATATATGTATATATGTATATAGAGGTGATATTTTAAAAATTTATCCGTCTGGAAGATGACTTTTTTTTTGGCCTAGCATTATACGCCATTTGGCCAAAGATGACTTTTCATTATGGTATTTCTTTACATGTAATGCATGCAGAATTTTTGCTGTATAATAGTGTTTTTTTCTTAACTTGAAGACGATTACTGTTTGTTTTTTTTTTTGCCTTTTTTTACTAAAATCAGCCTGCTATCGTAATAATTTGTATATCAAATCTTTATAAATAAAAATGGGTCGTATAAATTAGATTAGTCGTTAAATTTATTCTGCTTCATAGTTTTTTCTATAACTTTCCGGTCGTTCGTACCTTGAACGTAATTTTAGTACCACTGTTTACTTTTGTGTTCACTACTTAGCCTCCTGAATTTGCATTGTTCCTTACATCCCGCCATGTTTGCTTGTGCCTCCTCTTTCGCTTGAACATTCTTTTGTTTTATTGTAATTCGGTTCTTCCATTGCAGTTGATGTCTCACATGCTTCATTTTTAGTCATGGTTTTTAATTTCCCCGTACTTTTTTTATGTCCGTTGGGTCGAAGTATAATAAATTTAATTTATTTAAAGTTGACGTTAAATCAGTGCATTTGTTGATGCGACATAGGGAGAAAAAGTTAAAAGCGATTTCCTAATGTTCAGATTATTTACATTACAAACAGTATTTAGAATGTTCCAATATTTTCGGAAACCTAATGCTTGTAAACATCTGTTGTTTTTTTCTTTTCGAAAGTATGCCAATGACTATACAAGAAACCACGGAGATTCACTGTAAAATGACATAGGACGACATAATTTATATGTTTCCATCGTTAAAATATTTCATAACAATTATTATAATTTTACAATGAGACTTAAAAGATGCTAATCAGCGTGGTCTGACGCCTGCGGTGGATGTAATATTTACTGATCGTTACAGAAATAGTAAGTTTAAATAAATATTTCTGCGATTATTTTTCAACGCAACGCATAAAACATTACGCCGAAAACTTCTTTAGAATATACTTCTAAAAACCGCGCATAAATTTGTTCAGTAGATGTGTAAAGAACTAGAATTAACAGGGCCAAAAGAATGTGAAAGTTCACTTTAAGATTATTCTCTTTGTTAAAAATTATTCACAATATCTTCTTTTCTGAAATAAATCAAACTTGCACTTTGTTAAGGTACAACGCACAACGAACATAAATGAAATTCCAGTTTGTAATTGTTAGGTTAATACAGTTGCGCGTTATCGATTTACTTCTATGTCTGAATCACTGTTATTTTCATTGATTTTTTATTTCCTAACAATTGGCTCTAATCAATATGTACTGCGGCGCATGTGACCGAGATAGAAAAACTAACTGGCGCTGTTTATTCGATATAAATTTCAGGGGAAAAATCGAAATTTACAAACATTGATTTGGGGTTCGGCAACAACTGTGATAATATTGATTGGTGGGTAAATCTTAGAATGCTTCAAAGCAATTAACAAAGTTGAACGCCAGGTGTCGTATTTTGGACACTGCCAGAAAACACGATTCAGGTCTTGTATGGAGGCGCCACAGTCGAAAACAAGACTTGTGTTAAGTTCGACTCGAGCCAAGGAGGCATTTAGACCATAGTGGTTCGCTCAGCATCTGTTTATGGTACTTACGATTTCTCGAGAGAGAGGTTAATTCCAGAGAACTAGGGTTTGCCGCGGCGTTTGAATAAGTAGGAAAAGTATTCGAGTGTTAATTACTAGAAGGTGTTATTGCGAATTTTTTGCTATAATATTTGAAGTTTGTGAAAGAAAGTTTAAAAGTTGAATCTGCGGTTTGACTAGATGCTTCCTTAGCGAGGAAATTGTCGATTTCATTATCCAGACTAGCCGAATTCTACCATCGTTTGAATTTGACTGATTGAAATTTAGTATTAGTCTTTTAATTTTTCAGATGTACGGATTGACTTTAGTAGTATTAAGTTTGTACTGCTCAATTGATTGCAGTACGCTTAAGGAATCGCTATAAATTGTGACGTATCGATCGAGAAGCTCCGAAGCTATTTTGACGGTATTTACGAAAATTAAGAAGCTTTTATCAGTACCGCTTTTAACCGTAGTATATCGAGGTTTGAACCGTAAGGGGCTCAGCCTGTTCATGAGAAGTTATCACAACCTTGCTTCCGTCTGTATATATCTCAGTGATGTTGTGTTTTTGTGTGAGTAATTGGTTGGAGCTGCGTAAGTTATAATCGTTAATTTTATTTTATTTTTTATCGGAGAATGAGTTGGTGTCAACATCTATCTTGTATGCGAGGATATCGTAGTTGAAGGTACATATCGGGTAGTAAGGTTTCAAGAATATTTTTAAGGGCCTGTGTAAGGAGTCTGTTGTTGCGTTCCAAAATTTTATACTGACGTCTATTTTTGGGATTAAAAAGAGTTAGATAGATTAGCAGCTATCTTTGCAAAAGGGTTTTGTGTTGGTAACACTTCAGTAGGAATATAGAACATTCTTTAATTGTGGTAAGTTTGGCTTCTGCGGTCATGATGTTTGTTGCGTACTGTTTCTATACCTGAGTGCAGTCTGATTGCAGCGTTGTGAATTTCTTCAAGTTTGTATATCTGTTTCTTTTGGGTGGGAAAGTATGCAACCACAGCCTATAATGGAGCGGACAAAACTTTTGTACATGAGGAGAAGAAAGTCCGGTTTAGTGCCTGTGAAAAATTTAATTAAATTTAGAGCTCTAAAACGCCTATTTTGAACAATGCAAATTTGCTTTTTGAACGATAATTTACGATCAAACGTGATGCCTAAGAATTTGACATTACAGCTGCCATTAATCTTGACATTTTTAACGATAATGTAGAGAGTTATTTTCGTGACAACTATTTTGTTGAATTGAATGAAAGCGGTTTTTTCTGGTCCCAAATCTAGACAAAGATTAAGTAAGTTGAGATATTTCGATTGATTTTGAAATTAAGCTTTTACAAGATTCGACCGAAGCGCGGTTACACCACAATATCATCGGCGAATTAATTATGACTCTTTTAGGAAAATCTGGAGACATATAAATAGTATAGCAAAGGATTATTGAGTACTCCTGAGTTCTTAAGACTTTATAGGAGGGTGTTCAATAAAGACCGTCAGTTGCTTCGAAAAAATATTTATTTTTCATTCTAGGTTTATATATTGACACCTTTAAATGTAATCTACTCCAAGTAAAATTCACCTAGACCATGGTTCCTACCACTCTCTGAAGTCTTTCTCCGGGCCATTCCTTGGCAACTGTTTCAAAAACCGCCTCTAGCCCCTTTTGTAGCCGCAAAGGAATCTAAAAATCAGCGTCTTTTCTACTGGTTTTTTTGGCCAGGGAGTATAAGAAAAAGTCGTTTGGGGCCAAATCCGTGCTATATGGCGAGTACGGTACCGTTTGTATGTTTCTATGGGCAAGGAACTCTGGCAACATGCGCTCGTGCATTGTCACTTTGCAGTGTTCAGCGACCGACAAGATATGTGCGCTTTTCTGGAATGTGATCCTTCATCAGATGCTTCAAGACATCGATACAATGTGCTGCAGTACTGGTGGGTGTATACCATACCGCGATAATTAAAGAAAGTAATGATCATTACTTTTTCAGCTGATATTTTTTTCGGCGCGGGGCCTCTTTTTTTCGACTATTGCGGACTTTTATAGGTATAAATCCAGATGTGTCGGTGTTTTTCTGAGCAAAAGACGAAAGTTTAATGACGTACCGCCGTTTATCACATTATTCATCCATCGAAAAACTGTAGAGACGACTTAAACAACAATTTTAAACTGCGCTGAAACGCGAACTACTGTACCGATCGTCTCTGGAAATTTGAACCGAGAATAGTTTGGACTGTAGAAATTCACGCGACTCTCATCAATGAGTGTGCGCCAGTCGTTGTTTAACCTAGGTTCGGTAGTGGTGGCAGTCTATATTGAACACCCCTGTGGTAACTTAAAAACATAATTTTTGTAATTTATTATAGAATTGCAAACACCCGAAAACGATCAAAATATTAATTTTTAACAGTTAATCGCCGTTTACAAATTTTATAATCTTGTTTTAAGATAAAAATCAATTAAAACGTGCTTGCGATTAAATTTAACGTGTTTATTTTAACCGCGTTATTATCCGAGATAAAAATACTAAGAATGAAAAACAAACAAATAACCGTACTTGAATGGTATTTTAAGTGGTATAAAAGTTTGAATGTTAACGGTAGCGAGTTGAATGTTTTTTCTTATTTTTTCCGAATATTTTGCATTAAGTGTAAAGGAGTAAATAACACCGCCTCGCTTAGTAAACATGCAAGAATTAAAATAGATCGAAATAATGGTTTTTTGAAAACACCTAATTTTTGCCAGAATGGTTTTCGGCCAAATTAACCCTTCCTAGTAACCGATTACGGATACCCTGGACAGCAAAGCAAACGAATGCTTCCATTTTACACGCACACTCGACATTAAGCGTAGATTATCCGGCGATGTTTCATTAAGTATATTCAGGTTCTTTGGCCATACTATGCGTAACGAACACTCCATGCTACAATTAATAATTGATGGGAAAGTGCAGGGAACTCGCCCAAGAGGAAGATTAAACACTAAATGGACGGATATAATTAGAAATTTATTAAAGGAGGAATCAATTTATCGAATGTAAACGGATGGTGGAGGATCGAACTCAATGGCGAAAAAGAATTGAAGATGCTGTATTGTAATGGTCACGACATTCCTTCGGGGGATTACGACCAAAGAAGAAGAAGTAACCGATATGTTTCTGGACTATCTGACAAACAAATTAAATTTTGAATTAAGTATATATCTCGTCATAGTAAATTTTTAGGAGGCTTGAATAGTGACGTAGTGTCTACTGGAGAAAATGTTATTTCAGTTAATGATATGTGCTTGATGTGTGGTACGAAGTCACCAAAAATTATGATTTTTCAGGTAACTTATGTAGATGTGACTGATGCGGCACGAAGACCGAATATAAAAGTTTCGTCGCCGTCGAAAAACATTCTTTAAATTTTTGGACTAATCAAAGGGGAAAAATACTTCATTTTGTAATCATCTTTCACGCAGAAATTTAGATTACATTATAAATTTATTTTGTCGGCATTTTTCGTCATTTGATAAAGGTTAGCGTTTAGCTGTAAAAAAAAAAAGTCTACCAGGGAAATATTCGGTGAAGAAAATAATAATTATGTAAATAAAAAAAAAAAAAAAAAAAAGGAAATATGGTTAATTTAGATAATTTCTATATTAATATTTTATTATTTCGCTGTAAAAATGTTTCGTTTTTAATGACGTAAAAATCTCGCCCTATTATTTATCGATTAAACATTACAAAAAAGTGAAATAGTTCTTATCTTTTATTTTCGTTTAAATCTGTTTTAAATAATTTTTGAAATTTATTTGTACCGTTCTTTCCATTTCAAGAATCTGGGGTTTCTTCTAAATATGACTAAATGATCGATAGTATCCAAAATAATCTAAACGATAAAAGGCTTTGAATTTAAATTAATAATTAAAATAAGACTCCGAAGCCCTCACACTTCAAGAAGTGGAGAAAATTCCGATATTTCTTTTCGCAATACATTAGGAGAGCTAATGTATCTGAAAAAGGTATCGTTCGAAGTGGTGCGTCGTTACCAAAATATTTTTTTATTTCTTGTTTAGTCAAAAGTTAAGAATTCTATGGATGCCGGAGTCGAAGTCGGTTCAGACAAAACTGTAGAGACGAATCGGATTTTTTAACAGTTGAAATTTTACGTGTGGTGGTAACTTGCTTGAACTAGTATCAAAATAAAAATTTATGTTAGTCGCTTGTTGTACTCCGATAATATGTTTGACATACGGTTTGAATTAAAACTGTCCAAGTTGTTTATTTTGAGTATATAATAAATGTTCTACATCACACAAATTAATTTATTTTTATATTATATTATATTATATAAATACATGGCGTACATTCTAATATGTATGTGTATATAGAAAAAATAGTGAGACGAAGTGGTATGAAGAGGATGCAGACTCATAGTGCAGCAGGTACGGGAATATAATTTTTATGCTTGCAGTTAAGACGTTGATTATGCGTTGATTCCAAATAGACTAATCATCTATTTTGTTGTTCAAGTGCTGCTTGTTGACATGCTTAAACGTAGTTTCTTATTATTTTAGTTCGTTAATAAACGAGTTAATTCAGTTTGTAAATAATCTCGGGTGCCAGGTACATATCAAAACATTTCCGTTACCTGCGTCACGCGCATGCATGTAAACATATATATACATACATACATATATATATATATATATATATATATATATATATGTATATATATGTATATAAGAAATCGTGTTGCATGAAACTCTGATTGGAAACGTTACGAATTGATCAATTCGTTGTATGTTGGTAAACAAAACTTTGATTTTTGTAGGATTTTGTTTACTTATAGTTGTTAGCGTCGATGCGTGTTATTTGTCTGGGAGACTAGCGATTATTATTTCTGTCTGTTACTCTTCGTTCTGCTATCCTTTGGCCACGTTTTAGAATGATGCGTATTTGTAATTTAAGACGCCGCCTCGATCGAGGGAAGCTATTACGTAGGTGTGTATTTTTTTATCGCCGTAAGTGAACAAAAAGTTAATATTTTTATTTGTGCCTTGCTGTATACAAATTTAAACTGATAATTACACCGCTATCTCGTATATAAACTGTTAATGAAAATTTCTGTTGAAAGAATACTATTGAATGGTTTTGCGTATTGGGCAATGGGCAAGATCCCTTTCTTGAAACGATAGTTTTATTGTTCATTGAATACATAATAAATACACGGTGATTATCATTAGCTGTACCCGTGTTTTGTTGTTTTTTTTGTTTTTTTGTTTTGCATAGTTATTTTTAGGGTCAAAAGTATAATACAACTGCACATTAAGTTCGAAAAAAAAAGAACGCTATTATGTTCCCATTGGCCAAGCCAATAAAAAAAATAGTCGTATGTTGAATGCTACATCTGTGGCTGGTTGGCTGCGTATTTATGATGTAATCAGGTATATCGATTACGTTCAGGGTCAATAATAACGTGACTACTTCGGTGTTTTCTAGAATAAATGAATTGGTATAACGCGGTATTCGTGGTACGTTTATATTACGCGAAAGTAACTAACATTATACTCGCGATAAATAAGCTTATTTAAAGTTCTTAACGGGAAAAAGAAAAAATCCGATAACTTAAATTTTCTTGCCGCTCTAAACAGCTTTTTAAAAATAATTATTTCCGTACATTAAAAAAAAAAATTACGTGTCTTTTTTGTTTTTGGGCATTTATTTTGTATTATAGAAATGTAATTAAAATGAAAATACTCGAATAGCATTTTTGATAGTTCAACGCCTGTGTGCTTAACGGGCGATGAAGAATCCCTTAATAAGAAGGGGGTAACTAGTAAAGCAAGCGCAGGGATTATTAAAAAAACTTTTTGACAAATGATTTTTTTTCTATTTTTATTTTCAGGGGTAATTTTCTTTAACGTTACAAAAACAGTAATAATAATGAGTTGTGGTGCTATGGGTTTTCAAGTGGAGAGTGTAGGGGACTAAGCTCCTGGTGGCGTTAAGAAAAATAATTATAGTTTTAACATATTGGAAAGAAAAGACGGTTTGTACTGGATTTTATTTTATTTACTAATTTTTAGCTTTCCAATAACACATATTTAAATTCAAATGAGATTGCTGAACGTGTACGACCATTATTATTCCGTTTGGGATAATTTGAAAGTGCCTGTAATCAAATTTGTAACGCTTTTTGTTGTTGTTTTTTTTTTTTCTTTTTAATGACTGCGTTGTTATTCTTATTACGTAGGTAAGAAGAAAATCTTGTAGTGAAACAAATTTTGTAAAAAAAAAAATCGAAATGTTTTCCATTACGCTTGTAAAACATTTATTTCATTTAGCCAAGCTAAAAATCATAGTCGATTAAAACTAATCTTTCTTTAATAATTATAAAAGACTAGCATCTTAGAGTCCATATGGTTAGGTCTGAAGGATCAATTTTTTATTTATTCTTATATTAATGTGTGTGTGTGTATATATATTGTGAGGGTTTCCTTCCTGTTGTCACTGTTTTGGGAAGTCACTTGTTACGATTTTTGTCACCGGTCTAACTATCGATGTCTGGTCTTCAAGATCAAAATATGGTTCGGACGCCATGTACCGTCTCGCGATACGGATAATTTTTGACTACTGACTAGATTCGAATTATTTATTTCTGACACGGCTGAGTCGCACAACGATCACTACGTTTCAGCGGACGAATAATAATAATAAACGGCAACATAATTAGCGGCGGTACACACAACAATCGAGAGTAACGGTAAAACTAAACAATTAACAGATTATCTGCTAACTGTTCTTCGCTGCTGGTTGCGCTACTCACACTCTTATCTATCGGTAGCAATCAGTCAGCAGGTAGATAATTTTCATCTGAAACACGGAGCCGCTTATATCGTATCAATATATAAATCGGCCCTTCGTGCAAGGTACTCTGCCCCTTGACCCCGCCTGGGGACATCCCCGACCATAAGCTCTATTAACTTCTATTCACGGTAAAATAAATTTTTAACACTTCATTAAACAATTAAATGTATACTTTTTATATCCCCGACGCGTTTCGAAGCAAACACTTCATGTTCACGGGAGTAATTGTTTCCAACTACGCGACAAAAAAAAATAAATCTTTATTTAATGTCACATTTTGGGACAAATTTTGTGATAGAAAAAGTAGTGGGGTCGGGCTAAGAATAACGTCATTAATATATATATATATATATATATATATATATATATATATATATATATATAATTGACTGACGGAGGGTAATAAGAAATCCTGTTACGTTTTGCATTACAAAGTTACATTATGGAAGATATAATAGAAATATCTTAGAAAGTGGTAAATTAAATTTATCGGTTACGATTTTTTTTTTTTTTTTTTTTTGATTACTATGGAAAAAAGAGAAACTTTTTTTTTTTATAAGAATATGACATGGTTACGTGAAAGCGATTTGTCGGTAAGAATTATAGAAGACTATTATCTGATAGTCCAGGAAGTGTTCCCATGGCGACACTGCAGGCTGAAAGTTTAAAACGATTGAAAAGTATAAATATAATTTACCTTTTTTTTTTCTTCATGTAAATGAATTGGTTTTTTAATGTTATTGTTCTGGAAACGTGTTCACTCTATTTTGTTCATACAGAGCCGCAAGCGTACCCCTTCGTACTTATTCTTTCGCGTGAAATAGACGACGGTGACGCACACCTATAAATCATACGTTTGCGCGTTATTTCCGGCTATTTTCTATTTTTCTACATCGAAACATTGGTGTTGTGTTAAACTGAAGGGTCGTGTGTTTTTGTTCATTTTTCAGAAATATTTTGAATTTTGACGATTAATAAAAGCAGTTCGTTCTTAAGTCGGACTGTTGCCTAAGCAAGGACCCGTTAAAATAAGAAAAACCCGTAGAATTAGTATTGAAGAAGGATCGGCGACTATTTTTTTACATTCTAGATATACGAAGGCGGTTAGTGACTGCCGGGGCTATCGCAGTGGACATGGAGCCTACGTTTTAAATTGGACCCTTCGGTCTGGTAAATTGAATGAAAGTCATAAGACTGGTCATAGCGATAGGAGTTTTCGAGAGGATGTCGGTCAGTGACGTAATCTGCCCATGCCAAAGCTCATCAGGACGTGCGCATCTGAGAACAATCTGCGAGGCCGATGGATATTCATCGGTAGAATAGAGCGGATAGGTGCCTGACCGTGAAGCTTGCCTTAGAAAGTCGTTGAAGAGTGCGACGTATGCCCCGTTTTCAGACAGTTGACTGTCGAGAACACTGCGCTCCGTTCCATTTTGCGGCTACTACGGCTCCGTTGTAGGCTTTATTCCCCGGAGACAAATGGATTGAGACCACCAGTTATAATTCTGTTGCGCGATAACCGACAAGAAACTTCTTATGACGACGAGCCGTATGCAAACGACGCACTATTGAGCACGTCACGGTCGACCGAGCAACCACCAGGTCCACTTGTTCAGTTCCCGGAACACATCGGCATATCCGAAGACTCATACAAAGACGACGCGGCATCGTTTCCGGTGTGGCCGGTACAAGATGTAAAGAATTTCTAGGACCATTGGTGATTTGGGACGATCTTGCAGCAACAATGGATTCTGAACGAAGTGAACTCTGTAGAACACAACATAATGAGGCTTCCGAGAGGAGAAATCTAGTCCATTATTGCAATCTATGGCGGTATTTTGCAATATAGACAGAGCCGAGCAAGGGATTTTGGTTGCTACGAATATGCTCGGGAGGTCACCTATATATATATTATATGGGCGAGCACTCACAGGAAGTCTGTTGCCATCCGCTTTATCGTGTATATAGGGGATAAAGCGGCTAGCTCTTAAGACGGAACCCTGAGATAGTACTACCCCATTTTCTATTGAGACTTTCAAATTGATGAGCCTATTCTGCTTTAAATCATTGAGCGCTCAGATGCTTACCGCCCACCCTGCCTGCTTTTAATTTCTGAAGCAACTGTTGTTTCGATACGCGGGGAACGTGAGCTCAAAATGGGGGGGGGGATCCAACAAAATTTCATTAAATCTCATTTAAACTGAGGGGGAATAATTGAAAATCTTACGTAAACTTTTAAAGATACGATACGATGTGCTCATATCAACCCACTGCTGGTTGTAGTAGGCAATCCCTGGCGGGATAAGTTGGCCTAATCTCCCGTGTTGGCCAGGCAAATTGGCAGATAGATGCATTTTATACCTGCTGCCAGGTTTTAACTTTTAAAGAATGTACATGAAATTTTTGTTTTACTTTTTTTGAGTGTCCTATTTTGCCCGCTGACAAAATCTCACGACTATTAAAAACTTCGAAGGGGGAACAAAAGTAGAAAAAAAAACGTTCGAAGTTTTTAAACGATAAAAAAAAAAAACTCGTTGCCCATTGAAAAATTACGGAAGGGTGATGTTGTTTGTTTTTACTTTTAATTTTACCAAATTTAAATAAATTCGTTATAGTACACCTTAACGTCGTAGTAATTTTTCTCCTTTATGAAAATAAATTTAGTCCTTTAACAGCTGTAGCGTAAATTTCACGTGATTTGGAGGGGGTCCGAATTCAAAGAAAAACAGCTCATGTAATTAAAAGGTAGCGTCGATGATAAGAAGTAGACAGAATTTGCCTTGGAAGGCTCACTAAATGATTGTTTTTCTGCGATGATTTATTTGAATTTCGTATTTGCCGCTTTAGCGGGCATGTTCATCGACAGTAGTGAAGCGAGAAACTGCGATTAGATATATAGCTTGGTAGTGTCGAGTTTGCTCTGCTACGTGTATTTGTTGCATTATCAGTGCAAAAGGTATATTGTGTGCGTCTGAATGGAGTTGAGTGTGAGTGGATGCGAGGTAAGTCGCGTATTTCTGTGTTTCGCAAAAAACGAAAAGATATCACCTGATGACTGGCGGTATAGTTGATTCATTTGATTTTCCGGCAACTGAGAACCGGTTTACCAGTTGGTGATAAAGCGCGTAATATCGCTCCTGTTCTACTGTAATACAAATTTACGAACAACCAATTGCACATCAAATACGACCGATAGATATAATCGACAATTGGTGATTAACTTCTATCAACACCTTACATAAAGAAGGAAAATTTGGCAGAATTACGAGTAGTTCAGTTGTAGTTGCCCAAAAAACTTCTGTGCATTCGCTTAAAAAAGTATTTAATCTTGTAATTAAACGGGAAGACTTAATATCATTTCAGGTATAAGCGACTGTGACGGTGACACTTAATAATTGCGTCAGAAATACGCTCGAGGTTAAATGAAACTCGCACGAAACATGTTTCCCTGAATACATTAAAACGGTGTAAGCGCTGACTGAATAAAACGTGCAAGAATTCGTGAACCATTATTTCGTTCACGAAATAAACGGAAAAGCTTCGAATGCGCCGTAAATTATTCTAGTTGTCTAGTTGAAGACTTTATAATGTTTTTGAAGATAAATAGGTCCAAGTTTGAGTTTTTTAGTTCAATAAGGCGTGTTAGTTAAGGTGTGGATGGAACCTGTTGCTTGTTGATAGTTCCAGCATGGTTTAAGGTTATTTTTTAAAAATAGGAATAACGATGAAAAAGAGATGTATGAAAATATTTTTTAAAAAATACTGTTTTTAGCCTTCGTTTGGTGGGTTCGGGATGCAGCAACACAATAAGTTCTGAATTTAGCTGAGTAAATTAAAGGAAGGTTTCGTAGAAATGACATAGACAGTCGGAGTTTTAAATGATACAATGTGGCCGCCGCAATTACCCGATTTAAATTCTACTGAAGTTTTACGCGAAGCGGTTCACAAAAAAATCAGTGGCCATTCAAAAGAACTGTGAAACTCGTTATAAAGTGATTGTGAAATTCGTAAAAGAAAAGTGAGCAAACGCAAAGATTAAGCATATTTTGTTCGTGTTCTGTACGCTGCTTTCTTTTCCAGTGAAAGTATATTTACATATATAAATAGATAAAAATATTTCAATGTTTATTTAATTTTACTTTAATCGCAGTTATTAAGATAGTTTTTTAAACTTCTGACCTTCAATGTGTTTTACATTCGTATCAGTCTTCTTTAAGGTTGATACCGAGGCTGTATTTTGTGTGTTCACAGGAGATTGACTTACATTTATAAGTGTGTTTGGCTTACAAAGGTCGTTCGTGTCTCTTACCATACGAAAATGCGTACCGACGCCATTGTGTGCCGTACGTAAAAGGATCAAAACATGGTCCGAAGATGGATTCATTTTTTTTTTTTTTATATATTTTAAAAATAAGTTGTGGGTCTCACATATGCCCGTTGTGTGAGTGCCCAACACTCTTATCAACATTTATTATAATAGATATATGTATAGTACAAAAATTACAACTATCTTAACTTATTCCATAAATAACAATATTTATAAACCTAGCACATTATATTTAAATAATAGTGTATATATATATATATATATATATATATATATATATATATACGTATGTCGATACATAACATGCCGCGCAATACGCATCTGTACACTAATCCATGCAGACAGCTTCATATTTGAAATCGAAAAAACATGATCTGTGAGAATTTAAAATCCAGGAAGGACACGATAAAGTCAAAACCAACAAACCGTAAAAGCAGAAAGAACCATTAAAGAGTAGCGAGAGATAATCTTGATCTTCAGTCATTCCTTCAACCATTTTTGCACCTTTTTCCACACACCAATTTTTTTCTTTCCTGTAATATATGATTATTAATTCAAACTGAGCCATCAGTGTTATCAATTCTTAATTTTACACCGCGGGGATAGTTGTAATATGTGTATTACTTTGGTTTCTTGTTAATCGAATTTTCTGCTTAGATGATAATTTTATATTATTGACACATTAAATTCTAGTAATCTATAATAGAAATAGTACGCATCTTGGGGGACATTACGTTATTTTTCTTTTACCATGTTGTCTCAGAGTCGTTTTTTTTCAGTAGGGGAGTAAGTTTACTCTACTTTGAATGCATGACTAAGGTTATCTTTTGTTTTAGCTCGATCTATGTCTGTCGCTTCATCACGTCGTCTTTTTACACTTTTCATCTCTAGTTTTTCTGTACATTCCATCGTATCGGGCGTGTTATCGTGATTTTATATCTAGTCTACCGAACGGAACGTACAGTAGTCGGTCTTTATCATTAGCTTTTTGTGTTGTACTAGAAAAAGCACATAAATGGAATTAATTAAAGTGAACTTCTTTAACTGACATTCTAGATGTATTACATTTTTTCGACATTTAAATCCGAAAAATGAATTGTCAAATGAGAAATTACGTTAGCTAAAAATTTCGGAGTACTGTTGTCGTCAAACTCTTCTGTGTACATGTTTTCATGCTAGGAACGTGAGTTCAATCTTAATGTAAAACATGTACGTGGTGAATATCCATGTACGCGATGTTAAGTTTGTTTGAAAAATCAATTATAATTTATTATGTGATTAAAAATTATTTGCCGATTTAAGAAATATGCGCATTTTTATTTTTTTTTTAAATTTTTTATATAAATTCGATTTGTAACTGATCGATAAAAAAAGTGAATCTTTTCGATTTATTGTTTAAAACGCAAGTCAAAGTTATTCGTAAAATTAATTTATTGAATTTATTCTGTGCATTACGTAATTAAAAATTAATAAAAGATGAAAATAATTTTGTGGTTTTCAGCCATCGTTGTGTGATTTATTTAATTTCGTAATTCAAAAAATAAATACACCAAACTAGTTTTTGGAATAACTTTTAGTTGTATTTCAAATTTAAAATCGATGATAATTATACTTTTATCATTCAATTGTAAATGAAATTCAAAAAAATATATACCTATATATAAAACTGGACCCTTCGTGCCTCGAAAGGAGCACCCTCGACCCCGCCTGGGGACACCCTCGAACCTCGATCTCTATTACTTCTATACTTCGTATAGGAATAGAAAAATTTACGTAATTTTTTCGGAATGGGGACAAAAAAAAATGAATCTATTTAATGTCACATTTTTGAACAAATTTTCGTGACAGAAAAACTAATGGCGGTCGGGTTAAGAATGACGTTATTAATATAGATAATCAAACTAAATCATAAAAATAACTTATTTTACCAGGGGATATTTATTTGATTTTTATAATTTTTAATTGCAGGACTAAATTTTTTAAATATATATATATATGGCAGTATAGACAGAATTTCCTGCCACCGATAAGGTTAATGAAATAATAAAAACAGAAAAAACAAAAAAATGAAATTTACCTGGAATAAAAATTTTTACAAGTGTCCGAATGGTCGTATTTTTTTAAAATTTGGTACCGATGCGATAATGTAAAGAGGAGAAAACACATTTTATTAAAAGTGAAGATCTAAGATATTCGGAGTTTTATAAATTAAATTTTAAAATACAAAATTTCAAATTAAAAAAATTCAAAAAAATAAAAAAGAAGCGAATTTTTTATAGTTTTTTTTTTTTTTCTTTTTGTTTTTGTGGTTAACTGCTTAGCTACGATAATGGTAGGCGGATAAAAGTTAATTCGTAAACTACATCGTCTGGTTGACAATTTGTGATGTAATCTGACAATAGCCAACGTACTATATCTGTGGCGGCCAGCTCTGTCTGCAAAAGAACAGTAGGTGTGACTTCTCGGGTATTTTGAAGCGCTGTTCCACCTTTGTAAGTATCGCAAAAGTAAACAAAAAAAGAGTTTTTCCTTTCTTTATCGTTTCAATTTTTTGTGATTTTAGTTTGTTTGTATTTTTTGTTTTTTCTTCTAAATTACCGTACGGGAGTCGACGAATTTAATGTAATCAAATAAAAATCTTATTATAATTGTGAAAAATGATAATATAACTTTTCTACGGTAAAGTTACTAGCGGAAGTTCGGTAATAGGGAAATTGTTCCATGCGCCAAGTCGTTCGTTTATTAAATTACAAAATAAAAAATAAAAAAAAACAACCACGCTCGAGATTTTCGTTTGTTGCGTACTTGCCCAGAATCAGTCGCGTGCCATGTGTGTGTGTAAGCGCAAACACAATTTTACTCGCCCACTGAAGCGGAAAATGCACTTTTTTTCCTCTTCTCAGCCACACACGGACATACAAATGTACGGTAGTCTGTAAAGTTTTTGAAGGCCGCTGTCTAAAACCATCAAGAATTATTTAGGAACTCGCAAAAATCCGTATTAATAATATGTTCCGTTTTCATTATAATACAGCAGGTAAAAATAATTCGTTTGGCGCGCAAAAAATTTTTATGACGTGGATTATATAAAATTATATAGATAAAAGAAAATCGAATTTTTTACTCTTAAAAGTAAAGTGAGCGAATGACATTTTGCTTTTTACGTTGAATATTACGATTTTATTCTTCTGTAAATATTTCGCATGGATTTGCGAATTTTGGTATAACTTGAAATCTTTTGAGTTATTACATATGGGCGCTTTTTAAATTCCTTGTGTAGCCGTCATTGTTCTAACCTATGTTAAAACTTATGAAAAGCGATGGCGGCAACTTCGTGTCACTGTAACTAAAAAAAAAAGCCGAAATCCGAAGTTAATGCTGCGAACTGTATATAAGTTTCAATTCGGTTATAATATTGTACGCATACTATTATTTCGAAACAAAAAATTGTCCCCAGTTCCATTTCAGTCATGTCTAAATTTCACATTTGTAACTGTTTCGAGAAAAATTTATCACCGCCGGACGATCTTTTCTGATCATATAGATGTTATCTTCCTATTCTGAGCTACGCATATTTTAGAATCGGTGTAAATGCTATAAAAGGAGTTGCACGCTGATGTTTTAGCGATGCGGGGGAATTCGGAGGTGCATGTTAGATGTTCATAGACTGGAAGTGTTTTGCGCAAATCAGATGGAAGATGAAAAGGTTTGGAAAATGACCGGGTTATGAACGATGTAGTAGTGGTTTTCTCAGGTTGGGGGGGGGGGGGGTTAAAAGTTTTTCTAATCGTCTAATTTTGTTGAATGTTAAATTTATCCGATTAAGATCATTGCCCTCTCGATAGGTTTTTCGCCGATGTGACAAAATATCGTGCAAACGTTGATTATTTATGCGGAATAATTACAGTTGATCGATCTAGTTACGTGTACAGCGAGATTTTATTTGTAAACTATTTCCCCTGATGAGGTGGTTATACTTCGGCGATATGGACGCATATTGTCCGTTCTGGTTAGCGGCCTAATTCCACGTTGAACTGTAAACTTTCTTGAAAACGTTATACATTGCTTGATGAGCGAGCAGCGTTTTATTGAATTGTTTGTACATCGCGTGAACTGCTCCGGACATCTCCGACTCACTGGCTTACGTAAGTTTTGTTATTATAAGTTGACTACAAATAATGTGCAAGTTTTTGTTTGCGTATCTGCTGAGCAACTGGCGTAATTTTTTTCGTTCGCTTTTTTAATACAGATAAAATTCCTTCGGTCACGCTGACATTCTTCCGTAGTTATCACTGCGATAATTAATTGATTTTTTTTTTTTTTTTTTTTTTTTGTTTTCGCCCACGTTTATCAGAATTTTTTGCGTGTTTCTTTCTGTTTTCGTTTCGATTTCCATATTCGTGTTCAATGCTTTTTCTATCTTATTTGTTTTTATTATTGTATTTGTCGGAAATAGTCGTCGCGTACCCTGAAAATTAATGATCGCATCCTTTTTTTTCTTTCTCATTATTCGATCGTATCCTTTTAATTTCTTTTACGATTCCATTTGAAATTTAAAAATTTATTCAAATTCCCCTAGAACAAAAAAAAGGGTGGGGGGGGGGAGTTAGCCGACAAAAATAAATCAATCGTTTCGATACAGAAGGAGAATTAAGGGAAAGAATAAACAAAGCATTGTAAATAGAAAGAAGTTTGTTCCACTGAAAGCGACACAAGCATTCAAACATTATGCCATATCGGGGTCACTTACGAATTAGTTGTCGGGAGGATGCAAAGGGCAATGCAGAGACAATACGAGAGAAATATGGGGAAGCGATGAAGGGAGCGAACTGTAAACATATGGCAGAGAGATTAGAACGTTACATAGAAGGGGGGAGTACTTCTTTTTAAAGACGCCTTGAAAAGAAAACATTTTAAATATCAAGCGTCAGATTTGGAACATCGCACTCGCTGGCAGAACCGTGTTCTGGCAGTTTTAATCATTTTCAATTATTTTAGTTAAGAGTTTTGAAAATTCGATTTAAAATATTCGTAGAATGCGAACAATTAAAAGAGAGCAAGTTATACACGAAGGATATAGTTTACTGGTTATCAAATGATTTTCTTTTATTTTTTCGAATTCCGCGAATATTTTTTCTTCTTCTTCTTTTAAATAAATTTTCTAAAAACATTGAAAAGCACTTAAAACTAGGACGGCTAAATGTGAGTGGTGTAAGCTAAAGAAGTGTTTGAAATTTTTTACTCATTATTAGAGTGATACATTAGAGAAACTGATATATAAAGTGTGTGTATCCCTATAACCGCATCGTGTAGAACTAAGACAGGCTTCTTTGTACATCGCATGGTGGAATATGATGCGATTCCCTCATTGGATCATCGGTATCCGAGTGTTGTGTACAAATCAGGATTTCACTGTTAAGCGTAATACGATCAACAGCAGTTCGTATTTGTTGAAGACGGTCGATTTTTTTACGAGATATTGATTATTCATCGATGAAGTGTGTGTATCATTCCGCAAACGTTAGGCTGTTTTCTAGATTATTATCTGAATAACAGTCGTCTTTATACAAGAATTATAGGTAGATAAAAATGTTCGAAGAAATATATTAGACAAAGTTATATACATATTGAGTTTCGTTTGAAAGACCTTAATCCGAAAAGTTGTTAATTAAAGAAAAAAGAAAAAACGAGTTTAAATTTCATAAATAAAAAATATTTACATTGGATATAAATATGTAGATATGATATAAACGTTTTCAGAAATGTCCCACCTCGAGCTGGGGAAAAAAATCTAAAGACGCGGTATATTGCGCTAAAAATGTTTCTATCGCATCTATTTATATCTGAATTTATTATTTATGTTTGTAATTATTCAGCTTATTTTATTAACTAAGATTAATAGAATAAATAAGAACTTGTTCGAAAATCGTAATAACTGCGTTGTCTTTTGTTCTGTACAGCATTGCTTTTTCCTTTATTTTTGGACTGATCAGCGTCGAACGTTTACCGATCATCGCGAGGAAAATCTCTTGAAAGGACGGAGGAAATGGTTAACCATGACAGTGGGTAACAGAGGGTGAAATCTAAAATGGAACGGGGAATTTTAGAGAGGATAGAACAATAAGATACCACTTACAAATAGGATAGGAGGAAACAACTTAAAAAAAGGATAGGAGGAAACAACTTAAAAAAAGGATAGGAGGAAACAACTTAAAAAAAAAAAAGTTTTTCCAAAGTAACGATAATGTCTTTGTAATGATGCCATGTCATATTTACGGCATCACCTCTTGCACTGCATCGCGTAGTTGAATGATGTTTGCGGCATGCATACCGCAGCGCGCCCGCTTGAGGGTTAAAGATTTACCTGGCGATGGGTTACGAATTTTTAAGTGATTTTTCAGGTCGTTTTATATTCCATATTATATATTGTTGGCGGGTTTTGGGGTGTTTTTTGGTGTTCAAGATAAAGTTATAATTTATATGATCCAGTTTTGAAGTTCATGAGTCAGTCCGTTCGCGAATTGTTGATTTTTATTTGATATTTTTGTAATTTCTAAACCATCTTATTAGGATTCCGTAAATTATATGTTTTGTGATTAAATTATTGATTCATTTTTCTTTTTTTATAATAATAATTTAACGTTTTAATTTACTATTAGATTTATTATATAAGCGTAAGTGTAACAAATGCAATTTGCCTTTATTCAATGATAATTAACTTCTCCTGTATTATCTACATTTTATTTTTTTCACTATACTGGTACAAAATACTAAAAGTTAATGTTTTTTTCATTATATAAAAATCCATAATTTCCAACTACTTTAGTTAATTTCTCCACTTTTAAATAATAAGTTAAATTAAACAAATAATAGCGGTAAAATTGCAATAGCATTTAAATAACAATAGCAGTTACACTAGTAGCCGCTAAACACAATAGCACTAGCAATTACCCTTGCTGAACAGAATAGCAGTGCTAATTCTGACGCATGCGCAATACGAACTAGCAACTGCGGCTATTGGGATAAACTAATAGCAACTGCTAGTGCTATTCTAGCAGCTATTGCTATTTTTTCTCATCTCTAATTTGCTGACAGATACATATCTTTCTGGACCTATTCATCATTAGTCGATATTGTAATTGACCGTGTAAGCGAGCGGTTTCCGTAGCTCTAGTGATCTCCAAAAATAGCTCGATAAAAAAATGTAATATTATGAACTACATTTTATCACTTATGTGAAGGATAAACATAATACACGAAATGCTACGACCACCACTGCGAAAGCAGAGCCCACAGTGTCAAAAGCAGAGACCTTAAAGTCGATGGGAGAAAGGGAAGTAATTTACCATTTAACACTACACTCACAGTTACTCAAATAGTTTTCCAAAACAGCTGGTTAAAGGAGAGATGCAATGGAAGAACGAAGAATTACTATTTTTGGCAACAGATACGATATTAGAGGAATTCCAGAAAGATGGAAGGGACCCAGAAAGAAGAATATAGTTAAACGTATTCAACAGAGTCACATAATAGCGATTGGGAAGATTCTTGATTACAGTGAAAGGTATACCGTCTGGGCCCGGAGATGAATTAAGATTAACAGGGAGAGAGGCGAGAAGTTCATTGATAGTGAAGAAAGAAATTAGGAAGTGCTCAGAAGGATTAGGGGTACAACAATAGGTGAATCATCATTAAGTATAACGAGATTATTTCCCGACAACAGTGCCTGAAGGAATGGCTCATTCCTGTTTAGGGGCAAATTAGCCCAGAGAAGAGAGCGAGCGTTCCAATCTGCGCCGCTGTCGAATGGGCGGGGAAGGAGATCAAGAAATGAAGGTAGAACCGTATCTTCTAGAGTACGTAAAAGGGGAATATATACAGCTATACAAGATTAAGAGGATGGCGAAGATTGAGAAATGTCCTAGTAATTATAGCATGTACCAAATTTGGAAAAGAGGAAGAATTAAAAATATCAGGGAAATTAATGAAACGGTGAGAAAATGGAATGCCCCGATTCAACGAGGATAACAGTAATAGCCATCCTCGCGTTTTAATCTAATTATAAATGGAAAAGTTGATGATTTTAGATGCCATATTTCAGGGAGAAACGATGTACTAAAATTTATCTAGTTACTATGAGCTATTACTGCTGGCAAGAGTGAAAAAGAGTCATACAATTATTACAGTATATCTCGAAATTTTTACATAATATTTTTTAAATATTATACTTAAAGAAAATACTGGGAAAAAAGCAATTTAAAAAAAAAATCTGACTACCCCTGCATCTTAGCCCTTTGACTACCATTGGGTTATATATGTCCCAGAGTAGGTGCTGAGAACTACAAAACAGCTCAATTCCCATTGAAAACCGATATACGACTGTCCCATTAACTTTCTTTTTTTGAAGTCGGTAATAAAAGTGCTCTCGTCGTATTGCTGGGGTTGTTATTTGACATTGTTCACAAATTTACAAAATGACACAGCGGTCGAAAAAAAAAACAAATGATTATATTTGGAATTTCGTTCATTAAAATCAGTTTGTTTGGAACAATTGCAAAAAAAGTTATTATATAGGTTTTACACGTGCCGCAATATTTATTGCATACTACATATGTTTAATTCCTCGTTACAATTAAAGAGGTCTTTTGGAAAATTTTGAAAACCATTTAAAACGAGTTGTTTTCGTTCACGGTATTCGTTTAAAAAAAAAAAAAAAAAAAAACTAACTCTGCTATAAAGAATTTTTTGCATATGTTAAAAATTTTATTTTTCATTTTTTGCCATTATCATACGAAATCGTTTGAATCTTATTTTTTAGAATTTTTCCGTTTCATTTATATTTTAGCGGTTGTGTAAATCATTCACAGTAGTCTTTGCATGATAATAATTTATGAACAGAAGTAAACATTCATACTAAATGTAGAATTAAGAAATTTCATATGTGTTTTGTATGCAGTTTGATTAATTTAACTTGTAGTCCACTGCACTTCTGCTATTCCGAGTTCGTGTGCTCATTCCTGTTTAACCGCCATGATCATCTTCAGTAATTGGAATAGGTTTAGCGTGGCCCGATCGATGCTGCACATTAGTACGCTGCATAATCTCCCCTGTGCCAACGTTAATTTTCGTTCCACGACATCTCATTATGGCGAAATACTAGTTTCTAGTTTTTGCACTTTTGTTCTTCTAAAAGATTTTCCATTGTGTTCCGTCAACTTATTTATTTCTAGCCTGTAATTACCGCTAAAACTCTTTATCCATCTACCAATTTGATATTACCGGCTTTGTTACATTATTAATCACTTCATTGTCTAGAAAAATAATCCGTTTGAAAATGGCTTTATTACTTTCTGTATTATTTAACATACACGAACACATGCACATATATGTATGTATTAACTGATTTATTTTTATTACCTACGATGTTTTCCGTTATCATTTACGAACGTTTTTTTTTTTTTTTTTTTTTTTTTTTTTTTTAATAGTAGAGTCAGGTAATTATTATAATTACGTTAACATTATATTGCTTTGTACAAGACGAGTTATTAACAGAAGACACTTCACCTAACGATGTGTAGTTATTAATTATAAGGAAAGATCTATTCGAATTAACTTAAGACAAAGTAGGTAAGCAAGTATAGGTTTAAAACGTCGACGATATAAAAATCGTTACACCATCAAGGGAAGAAATAAAACTGGAAATAATCAGGTATACGCATGTAGTTAGGGATTGCAATCCGGCGTCATTTTCAAACGTAAGTATGATTTGCACACGCATCACGTATTTAAAGTACCTACTCGTGCAACGGCGCGATTATTTTGCCAAAAATTGCTATCATCGGATCCGTTAAATGTTTAGTGACACCGGATCCACCGGAACACCGGATCCGATTTTCCGGGTTGCAATCCCTACATGTAGTATGCTTGAGGCAATGTACAGAACTAAGGAGGAAGTACGAAGAAGAATAACCTATTTTTGAGGACTCTTTCAGGAACTAGTTGAAAACTATTTTACTCAATCGCTCGAACGGAATTACTCTTTGATGTTCGGACTGCATAGTAATAATAATAATAATAATAATAATAATAAATCACAACTATTTCAGCGTAGTACGACTGTCTGATATTTCTAAAATATAAATTGAAAAAAATTAACAACTTTGAAGCTGGTTTAAAGTTAATTTTATGATTTTATGATTATGAGAAGACGCTTATATGGCAGAAAATTAAACTTTTTCATATATCGAATGCTTAATATTGCTCGAATTTGATGATTAGTATAATGTGAAGCGCTTAAACTATAAGATTGATTTGTCCAGATTAGAAACGTTCTTTTCTATTACGTGAAATATTTTGTAGGCGGAATTCTGTTCGAACAGTGAAAAAAAAAAGAAAAAGTTCATGTTCGAAGGTTCCGTATTTTTGGACACAGCGCTTTGAAGTTCACTAATCAATCGGCTTTGTATCTGTATTAAAGAATTCAGATCAATGTGAAAGTTTATCTTTTAAGTTCTCGCTTACACGTGTGCCAATCCCCCCCCCCCCTCTGGTTATTCTCTCTTGCTTAACGTATGCCTTGCAAATCAGCGAAATAAAAATTTAATCTTTTAATCATAGTGTGTGTCCGGTTTTAGTTCTTTTGACTTTCGACGAAATATCAGGACTAATTTCAATTTTCGTATTATTATTAGACAAAAAATCAAAAAAAAGTCCTGAGACCGTTCTCTATGGCACTTGGAAAGCTAATTTATTTTTTAATCGACAGCTCCAGGTTAATAGTTTCTAGGAAAATTATAAAATGTCCAAAATATTCATACCTTGGGGCTCAAAACAAAAAGGGAATAGATCAGCGCTAATTTAATAAGATCACATTACCAATCACACGAAAACGCGGTACTGCTGTATTTACCAATGGAGTACTGCGCTTTCACCCCCACGCATCAACCGGTACTGGCTTTTCGCTCATCGTGTAGCACTCATAGTGGACGAAGACGAAACATTTTTTGTTAACGATCCTTCTTTTGTTTCCTCTCATCATTATATCATCATCATTATATCCTCAACCATTCGGTTGGTGGACAACTTATTCTCACATTTTAGATGTACAGATATAGGTTGTATACTAAGCAATTATTATATATGCAACGCAGGTGTACACACGCAAGACTACATTCGGAACTGATAGTAGCCGTTTGTTATCGCGCTACCAGTGCAATCCCGTGTGGGTCTGCTATGTACTGACCTAGCGCGCATATGATGTTGAACGTGGTGGTTTGCTCTATTGCCTTCCACGTGATTACTAGCGATTATTTATTTATTTATTTAATTCTTGTAATAAGTTCGTCGTTGCTCAGGATCGAACTAGCAACTAGGCTATCGCGACGACATATCTTGTATTATTGGTGTATTTTGACGATTTTAAGAAAATCGATGTTGTAATTTTGAAGTTGGTGTATTTTTGGTGTATTTCAACGATTTTAAATCAGAACAAGAAGGTGCATCTACCAAATTATGTGAGCAATAAACTTACAAAAAATATTAAACAATTTAGTACTGTTGCGTGATTAAAACAATAAGGTAAATTCGAGTACGAATTTAGCAAAAAAAAAAAAAAAGATCATTGTTTTAAGAGTAAACTTGGTCACGACAAAACTCCCACAAAACGGGGGTTTGGGGGTTAGGCCGCAAAACTGCCAGGGGACAAAGCCCCCTAGTATAATTATAAGGCGCGGGTTAATATAGTCTACCTGTAATTATTGTTTGTTTGTTGTTTTTTTTTTTTGTTCTTTTTTGTAGAAGCGAAAATAAAACTAGGACGACAGCCTGGAGCTAAGTAATTCAAAATAGGGTCATTAAAAAATAGAAATAAACTATCCGCGTACATTATTGCGAAGATTTTTTTTTCTTTTTCTTCATTTTTAAACAAAGCTATTAAGGATGTGTTTTTAGAAAGACGATGATTCCAAATTTAATGTATCTGATAACAATTAAGTTCTCATTCCTCCTTCACTCGATCGAGATCGATCATCTGTGGATTCCTGGTCATTTGGGTATTGACGGCGGTAAGGTAATGGCTTAGCCGGTTCTTCCATTTTCAGTGGAAGATTTTTGGGCGCCTTTTGAGCTCATAGTATTGCTCTTCTTTCTTTAGAGTCCCTCACTTCAAATTATGGCTCAACTGATGTTTTTTTTTATTTTCTAATCTGATCTCCTTTCATCTCTCTTTCCGGCCTTCTCTTCCTCTCTGTTCATGGTTTTCTAGATACTTCCCCTCTCTTAAATACTCCACAGTTTCGGATATTTGTCGCCTTCGCTTTAATCATAGTCTGTTTCCTGCATTATTTGCTCGATTTTCATCCGCTTCTACTCCATTTTTAGCCTTTTATCCTCTTTCCGCATACATTCCTTGTAACTCTGGTGTTATATTTTATTTGAATGTTCGACATGTTCTGTTAAACAATCGTTCTTCTACTCTTCTCTACTAAAACTCGGTATTCTTACTTCGTGTAGTACTTCTTACATTCACTCATTCCCTTTTACTTCTGTTATTCCTGTTCTCGAATTATTTTTATTCTATCTTCTTAAATGTTTGAGGATACAACTTTATTATTTCCCCTTCTTCTCATTTCTTCCATTATTGTCCTCACTGACGAACCCATATAATATAAAATACATAAATGATGGAAGGCGAGTACGAATTTAAAGTCGATTTAAATAAACAGAGGCTGTAAAAGATTGTGATAATCCACCGTTGTAAATAAAACATCACATCTGTTTTATATCATCGCTCGATGTTCCTTTTCGAAATAACGACTTACGTGTGAAATATAGACTTTTACGACGTGTATTTAGGAGGAAAAAACAGATAAATATGATTAATGATTAGTAATCGGCGAAGTTCTTTATTTATCGTTTTTTTTTTTTTTTTTTTTTTGATTTAATATGTAGTCAGCCATATTTATAAAGTTCTAGACATATAATGGCTTTCCGTCATTTAAGACGTGGCACAAATGAATTGAATTTTGTTTTAATGTCTTTCTTTTTCTATTCGTATTTAGCGAGAGTTTATTTGGTGACTTTTTTTTTTTTTCTCGGGGTTTTTTTTATTTACGGTTCTAATTGTACGTATTTTCGATGGTCGCATTTATTATTTATATATACATATTTGTTAATTTTGTCGTTAAAAGGAGTATCATATTACAGCATCGATTGTAAAAATTTTCTTATTAAATGTAATAAAATACTCGTAATCAAATTTGGAGCTTGTGAAATCATTAACGAAGCTTGCTGGATTTTAAAAAATTCGTAAAAAATGCGTTAAAGTCGAAAAAATTCGTAAAAAATGTAAAAATACAGAATTTATAAGAATGCTATTTGAAAAATTACGAATTTAAAATTTCAAATTTTGATATTTTGATATTATGTAAATTTTAATTATTAGCTTTAACTTAACATACGGAATCCTCAGCGCATGAAATATCACATGCTTGACTAACCTTGCTTTTAGTGGTTTTTGTATCGGTAAAGAATTTAAGTAATACAAGTTATTATATTGTGTACTCGTCAAATTCTAAAAAAATCAATATTTATAATCGGCATTTATAAATTTTACACCGTCAAACATAAACCTCTTGGAACATTTCAGAATGTTATTGTAAGAAATGTTTGTGTCGCGGTGATTTTGCTATTCACGGAGTAGCAAAGAAAAATTATCGGTATTTCCGTACCGATTATTAGTCGCTGTGACAGCGCAGTCGAATTGTGGGACAAAATTGAGTATTGTGTATTGTGTACCTGTGTGCGAGTATGTATAGAAAGGTAAAAACATTCCGGAAACATGTGCAGAGGTGCTGAACCGTAATTGTACCTTGCTGTTTGCATTCGTGCAACTAATTATTGAAACTGGCGCTGTTGATTAATACGGATGCGGTAGAATGTACTAAAAATTTCGCTATTTCCGCGTTGCGAATGCGGTATTTATGAGGTAAAAGTAACGCACAACCTGTTTTAAGATCGGCCATTCAACATAGGAGCCTATCTTGAAGGTAAAATTCCGAGAAAAAGGTCGGCGATTCGGAAATTCATTGATTAGTTTATCAGAGTTACGTGGTATGCCTTGAGTGGCAGAATAAGTATTTTCTGGCAAATGTACCTCCCGTTTCGTTTACCTTATACTAAATATAAGCTATCAGTGTTTCTATTACACATATAATTCTAATGAGGATCGTGGTCATAAAGAAATTTTCGGTTTTTCTTTTAAAATTTTACAACGGGGTATATTTATATGCTGAAAAGACAAAAAAAGTACGAGATTACGAAGATGAGTACGAATTTTTATTTTGGATGAATTGTGCATAAAGTGAAGAAAAAAAACCATTCAGATTAAATTTATATTTTCGGAACGGTTAATTAACATCATCGTTAAATTTTCTCGTGGAATACTCTTAGAAATCAAAAAGGTTTCTTCCTTCAAATATGCCGGAATTACGACCTGGCAAATTTGAAACAAGTACACAATTCAAATAACCGCGTCTTGTACAACAGGTTGTTCTATTATTACATATTCCGAAGTGTAAAAATCTTAGGACAGTTGTCACTTATCCATTTTTCTTTATTTTCGGTTCTTATTTCAGCCAATGCTTTTACAAATCGTATTCCTTATCATGCTGGGCGTCGGAGTAGGTTGTTAATAGTTTTTAATACTCTATTACCTCTCTATTTCCTTTTCAATTTTTTCTTTTTACTGACGGATGTCGAAGGGCCCTCGTCGCGTTGGACCATCCTTCCTATATTCTGTTCACAATTACTTTGAAAGTGATAGACTTCCTCCAGCCTGCTCCATTTTCTTTGCTGAGTCTGTTTTGACATTAAGGGTCATTCTTTACATATCCTTAGTACAAGACAATAATAAATTTTTAATCATCTCTTATGCTAAGAGTGTTTTGACGTACTATTCCATCTGTTCTTCCTCATCCTTCTTGTGATCCTATCATTCTTTTTGTATTCGTTCAGTTATCTATAACCTTTTCCAAACCTGCCATATTCAGATTGAGTTCCTTTGGATTCCAGACCATGTTGGTGTAGAAGGAAATTAAAGGGTTGATCGGTTGTCTCGCCTGTACTGTTGGGATTGATATGTTTTTTGGTATTTCAGTTATAACAGAATGTGTTTACATTGTGACAAATTAAAATATAAATGTAGGAATCTGGTAATTTTATTTTATTAAAAATTTGCACGTAAGCTTAAAACATGCCTTTAATCAGCACACGCGACGATAATATTCGCTTGTTTTCACAGTTTGAAAACGAGACATATAAGCAAACTAGTGATCCGCTGACTATTAGCCAAAGTATTAAGTATAAACGTATAAAGTACTGGTTAACTGACCTACTGGTCGGAAGCGTTTTATTTGATACCTAAGGCATATATGTATATACCAGTCAGAAACGGACAAACAGTTGATCTATGTCTGTGTTCGGATTATTGCAGAATCTTTTATACATCTGGATTTAACAATTTCAGTATCATCGCACCAAAGCAGGATTTTTTTGACTTCATCAAGACAAACCGCGATACATCAATTTTTCAGTCGAGAATTTATTGAAGACTTTTTTCAAGATTCGTCATTCTGCATGAATGTTATGGAAGTAGTATTTTTTTCTTATTCCGCTGATTGCTCCCTCTTTTTTCGATTCGATTTTGCGGGATGGAAAATCGTACGGTTTGCATATAGTATATTTTTCTAATAATGTCCGCATTTTATTGGTGTAATTTTAAATTAATTTAAATCTGACTTTTATTCAGAAATATTTTTTTAAATTAATCTTGAAATAAACACAGCGCGTTATTAATAAGACAATTCGGTAAAGTCAATAATCTTGCCTCTTATTTTATTACATATTTCGTGGATTTTTACCGTGTATATTGTAAACCGTTTTGATTGCCACGTGAAAATTACCTAGGACGCAGTTCATCGAATATTTTATTTAAAGCCGTGCGCCGCGAAATAGTATTCGACTTGACGGTTCGAATTAAAATTTATGTCCTCAATCGCGGAATATGTATAAATTTTACTCGACTGTTTCGGAAAGTTTGACTTTGCTTTAACAAAAATCGTACTAGATCGATTGATTCCTTCCTGTATTGCTTGTTTTCTTTACTTATCGATTGAATCGACTTAACAAATAGCGATATTTTTCAAGATTTTGTTGCTCGAGAAATATGAAGTACAATATATACATATATATCTATATATGTATATAAAAATCCCGTGTCTTTATGTTTGTGCAGGATAAACTCGGAATTTACTTAACCGATTTTTATAAAATTTTGAAAGTACATGCGCAATTTAATCCAACTCTTAACAGATAGAATACTTTTTTTTTAAATTATTTACATAAATATTTGTTATATTAAATAATTTAATCAATCAATTAAAAAAAAAACAAATTTAATTGTTGGCTATTACTTTTTTTTTTTAAATTATTTACATAAATATTTGTTATATTAAATAATTTAATCAATCAAGTAAAAAACAAGTTCAGTCAAGCATGAGGTTTCATGCGCTGAGGATTCCGTATGAAAGTTAACAATAACTATAATTATTTAGTATGTAAGAAAATTTGTTTGAATAAATTTCTATTTTTATTGTACTATTTTAATTTAATATCTTAATAAATTTCAAAGATCTTTTCTAATAATAATTTAAAACAGTAAAGCAAAATACTAATTTGAATCGAAGACTTAGATTAATTTGAAGTGCAATGTAACGGTTATGAAGAAAAATTAATTAAATCCTTTTTTTATTTATGTTTTTAAATTATTGGTTTAGATTTAATAATACTAATATTAAGGTTTTATGATTTTTTTAAATGTGTAATTTTGTTAATTCCTACACCTATCTTTCTTGAATAGCCGACCGTCAAAGATATTTAATAAATATATAAACGAAAACACGCAAAAAATATTAATTAGAAATAATATTGATGCTACGTATCACTCTGCTGCGGCTGCTAGAATGTTGGTGTTCCCTGCTGGCAGGTTGGTGTACGTTGGTGATTGCATCCTGGATTCTCGGCGAATGGGAGGGAGAGACACGGTAATCGAAATTATAGTTTACGAATTTTGTAAATGTCACTAATTGGAAAACCGAATTTCGAGGCAATTTGGTTACTTTGTTATTAAACTTTTTTCGGTTGCAAGACGAACTGGTTACTTTACCAAAAAAGGTCGATATAGTTCCGCGATGTGAAAAAGACTGTCGTTCTACTGTGATGATTTTTTAACAATTCGGTATTTTCTTTCGACTCTCTCCATATGTTAGACCATTATTAAATATTTTTTTTTTATTTATTTACTAACATAGGTCGTTAAATTGTTTAACAAATCGAAATACAATTCGCATCTGTTTTTCATCAGGCGGATGTACCACCTAAACAATGATGCGGTGAGTCCGTTCCTTTCATTACAGTTCATAACAACACTAACACACCTCGTAATGAAAATAACCAAACCAAAACCTGCGATCCTATTTCGTTTCTTATCCCTCGTACTAACACTACTAACGAAAATTATTTCAATCCGAACCAAATTCTAAAAACCGCTGCAATCTCGTATTCCGATAAAGCCAAAAGAAAAATAACACCGATTAACAAACCTGTTTATTTCGTGCATTCAAAAAACCCACTTAAAACAAAACCAACATTTAAAACTAAAAAACTATAAAGTTCTCGAATCAAATCCGGTGCTTGCTAGTTGTGCGCGTGGTGGAATAATATTATCCGTTCGTGCGGATATTAACTTTCAACAGATAATGTTACCATCCGACATTCAACCAGTAACAGTCGAAATTCGTAAGCCAGTTGCACGGGAGTCTCTAAACATAATTCCGAACCGTATTTAGAAACTTTTAAAGTTGCCAAAAACTTCAAACAGTTCATCCCCTCTAGCGCCGCGAGTATTACGGCTAAAAATTTTGAACAGGGTTAAACATATGCGCTTCGACATATATTTCTCAAGTTTGGAACATCAAGGTTTGAAAGTTTCGTTAAGGAAATAACTTATGGTTTCGTTCTCGACAAATAACGATCTTTCCATCGATCATGACCGGAAAAAAAATATTATTTTTGAAACTTTCGAGCTTTCGGCGCTTAAGGTTCTGAATTTTAAGATGGAAACCTAGATGTTCCAAAGTAAATAAATAAACAGGGACTCATATTTTTTTAACCTTGTTCAAAATCTTGAACCAATACATAAATTACAAGCGGGGCTACACGTCATTTTTCAGAATTTTACGAACTTTTAGTAAATTTCAAACAGTTTTGTTAAGAAAACGAAATACGGGTCCGTTCCCAAAAAATAGCGCTCTTTCCAATAATAATACACTTGAAAAAATTTTTTTTTTTACAAAATTTCGAGCTTTCAGAGCCCCAAGTCACTAATTTTAAAATTGGAAACTTCGATGTTCCAAACCAGAGAAATATACATGGATGCCCATATTTACTACTTTCCTCAAAATTTTTAGCTATAATACTCGCGTCACAAATCAATTCTCTCGATTTTTTGAACTTTTCAGCAAACTTTGAAAGTTCAATTAAGAAAATGAAATACGGTTTCTTTCCCGACAGATAGCGATCCTTCAAACGGTATATAACATGCGTCAGAAAAATAAAAAATTTTCTTCAAAATTTCGAACTTTCGGCGCCTTAAGGGTCTAATTTTAAAACTGAAAATCCAAATGTTATAAACTCGAGAAATATAAGGGGATCAGCACGTTTTTAGCCGCGTTCAAAATTTTCAGCTGTAATATTCGTGGAGCTAGTGGAGAGACACATAATTATTTTTTTTTTTCAACTTTTCAGAACTTTGAAAATTTCTTTAAAAAAATGAAATACGGTTTCGTTCCCGACGAATAGCGATATTTCTAATGATATATCACAAACCTAAACAAAAAAAATTTTTTTTCAAAATTTTGAATTTTCGGTGCCCCACAGGTCTTAGTCTAAAGTTGGGGTCCGATTGTCTTAAATCAGAGAAATATACGTAGAGTCGCGTTTTTTCTACCATGTTCCAAATTTATAGCTGTAATACTCGCGTCGCAAGAAGGGGGCCGCTAATTGGAGCTGACGCTTTTTTGAACTTTACGTCAACTTTGAAAGTTTGGTTAAGAAAATGAAATTCGGTTTCGTTCCCGACTACTAGAGATCTTTCTAATGATATATCACAAGCCCAAGAAAAAAAATATTTTTTTCCAAAATCTCGAGCTTTCGGTGCCCCGAGGGTCCAATTTTGACGCTGGAAACTCGGATGTTCCAAACTAGAGAAATATACGTGGAAGCGCATATTTTTAACCGTGTTCAAAATTTTTATCGGTAATATTCGCGGCGCTAGGGGGGGGGACACGTCATTTTTCGCGCTTTTTTGAACTTTACGGCAACTTTGAATTTTTTGGTAAAGAAAATGATATAAGGTTTTGTTCCTGATAAATAGCGATCTTTCAAACGATATATTACATTACCGGGGAAAAAAATATTTTTTTACAAAATTTTGAGCTTTCGACACCCCGGAGTTTTATTTTTAAAGCTTGAGACCCGGACGCACCAAATTACAGAAATATACGTGGAAGTACATATTTTTAACCATGTTTTAAATTTTTAGCTATAATACTCGCAGCGCTAGGGGACGCGCAATTTTTTGAGCTTTTTTGAGCTTTATCTCAACTTTGAAAGTTTGGTTAAGAAAATGAAATTCGGTTTCGTTCCCGACTACTAGAGATCTTTCTAATGGTATATCACAAGCCCAAGAAAAAAAATATTTTTTTCCAAAATCTCGAGCTTTCGGTGCCCCGAGGGTCCAATTTTGAAGCTGGAAACTCGGATGTTCCAAACTAGAGAAATATACGTGGAAGCGCATATTTTTAACCGTGTTCAAAATTTTTATCGGTAATATTCGCGGCGCTAGGGGGGGGGGACACGTCATTTTTCGCGCTTTTTTGAACTTTACGGCAACTTTGAAAGTTTCGTTAAGGAAATGAAATTCGGTTTCGTTCCCGACAAATAGCGATCTTTCCATCGATATATCGCATGCCTATAAAAAAAAATATTTTTTTACAAAATTTTGAGCTTTCGTCGCCCCGAGGGTCCAGTTTTAAAGTTGGAAATCCGGATGTTCCAAACTAGAGAAATATACGGGTATGTGCGTATTTTTAGCCCCATTCAAAATTTTTAACTACAATACTCGCGGCGCTAAGGGGGGGGGGACACGTCATTTTTTGCTGTTTTTTGAACTTTTGGGCAACTTTGCATAACTTTTGTAACGTAATTTTTTGATTTTATGAAAGTACTCCTGCATTGTAGTTTATATTTTGAATTTCAGCGTTATAAGTTTATCTAGTGACGAGTTATGATTTTTTAAGTGATTTTTGAGGTCGTTTTATGTACCATATTATATATTCTTGACGGTTTTTTGGGTTTTTTGCCGCCCAGGGTAATCGGTCATCTTCAAGTTATAGATCGTTTTAAAGATAATTTTAATTGTAATTTATGTTCCAAATTTGAAGTTTATAAGCCAAGCCGTTCGTGAATTATTGATTTTTATGTGATATTTTTGTCATTTGTGTACCATCTTATAAGGATTCCGTACATTATATGTATACGGAATCCTAAAAACAAATTTGACAATTTCATTATTTTTTGAGCACCAACTACTTTTCGTGGCGACTTTTGTGTATCGTGCGATGTTAATCGAAATGCAACCATGTTTATCGCTGGCGCATGGCGTTATTATCGATGAATGATTAAATAAACGTTTTTTCGCTCTGTCGTTTACAAAAAAGTTCGTGTTATAAGAATCAATATGTGTGTTGATGATCCAATAGTTCCCCATTATATAAAATACATAGATAGGGATGGTGCATCTTTGTTTTCGTCTCTATCTTATTTATTATATAATAATGAATTATTAGGAGTAGAAGAAAATGTATCGTACAATATGTTTGTAAAAACTGGAAGAGATTTAAGCAATATATTATTGGACTACTTAATGGGGAACATATCAAAATAAAATAGAGTATTCAACTGATATGTCAAATATTCGAACTTTTAGGCCAAAACCGCCGTATAAATTTTTTAAATTAACCGTTTAACTTTTTTTTTTAATAATTTGCTACCAGAAATATTAAAATCTTTACTCAACACTGTTATTTTGATTTTATGATAATAAATTAATTATAATAAAACGCTCGAGACAGAGTGGTTGAAAGATATGAGTGAAGATGTTCTCTTAAACGTGTAATTATGGATGGGAGATCACCGTGTGAATATAACTTGATTTCTTCAAAACGATGGCTGTGTGTGTTGTTTAGTTGAGCAAAACTTTTTGTTGGATTACGACGGACAGGTTATAGAAAAATCGATAATCTTTAATTAAACGTGAAACAGACGACTATTTTTTGTTAGACGGTGATAAACATGTTTCACCCAAAAGAGAGAGAAAGAATCTTTAGGTAAATACAATTCCAGATAAAACAACAATTTTTTAATGAATTTCTAAGCATAAATTTATTAAACGGTCATTAATACACGGGCGAAGCCGTGGGGCACAGCTAGTATATGTATATATTTATCAAGTGTTTTTTTATAAACATATTTTCAAATTAATATGATTTTATAGAAAGCAATAAATTAGCATTATTATGTTAAAAATTATAACACCAACATGTTTCGGAGACGCTGCTGCCCATAATCATGATGAATATATGTACAACTAAAGTTTGACATGTTTTACACATTTTTTCCTTAGGTGCATGATTAACGAGTTCGTTAGCTGTCCCGGCTAATGTCGTCTCAAAATATATTGTTCATAATATTTCTTTTTGTACATTTCCATTGATTGTTGAAAAATTTGCATTTGAAATTTATGCCTGTCTGAGATAATAGAGTGTTTTCATAGACTTTCACCTATTATTTGCAACAAAGTAGTATCACGCACGCCTTTTTTTGTTTTTCCCCCATAAATTGCGAAACAGTTTTTAACGGAACAAGCGTGTGTGGGAGAGTATGTGTATGTATATACACACACATATATATACACACATATATATACACACATATATATACACACATATATATACACTATAAGAAGCCATTTTTTCAATCATCTGGCTGAAGTAATATTTCAGTCTCTTCCGTGGCATATTCAAAATCATTTCGCTATATTTTCGTTTTATTATTATTTATTTTCATTATGTTTTCTAAAAGTGGCGTTTCGTTGTTAATCATTATTTGTAATGGTTGTTAAGTATGTTTTATTACAAAAATTACTTTTTCAGATACATTCGACAGAAAAGTAATTTATTATTATGATGCTGATTGTGCATCTGTTGCTGCTATTATTATTATTATTGTTATTGTTATTATTATTATTATTATTATTATTATTATTATTATTATTATTATTATTATTATTATCAGACGTGTGTTCGTATGCTCATTTTTATTTTGTAGATTTTGCAATAATTAATAAGTGAATTTGTTTCAATTTTTGTAAAACTATAGTTGCCGACTTAAAGTATCAAGTAAGTTGGCGTTACATAATAAACAGAATATTAACAAATACAACAAGTAATATAAGTTTTTGTTTCACTAAATACTGCATGTTATTTGTATTCTGTTTACTTCTGTAAAACTTCTTACGTGACAACGCCATGGTGCTAAATGCTCTGGAGATTTGCCTATTAACGGTGAATATATAATATGTAGTCAATGCGAGAAAAATTTACACTTTGATGGATGCCGCGGATTATCACAAAAAACCTGCAAGGAATTTCAAAAAAAAGGCGACAAGAATGGGTTTGTAAAGAGTGTAGTAACAAATAAACCATCGCGCGATCTGTCAAACTACAATGCAGCACCATCAAATAATACTACAAATGATACTGCGATACTGATCACAATAAAGAATGAATTTTACGAGACTCAAGTGAAATTTTATTATTTGATTTGATTAACTGTGTCCGAACTTACTATCAATGTATTATCAGTTTTCTTTTTATAATAATAATCCCACTACTCGCGCAGCTATATTTGTGGAATTTATATTTTTTTCTAATATTTTTATATTAATTTTGTTAAAGCAATAAATTTGATTTGATTGATTTGATTATTATTATTATTATTAATGTTATTATCCTCTTCTCCGTTTTTCGCGGGTTTAAGTTATGGCTTCTCGGGCATGAACCAGGGAGAAGTACATTATCTTTAAACATTCTGCATATACGAGTGGGATCTATGATGATTGATTTTTGAATATCGGATACCAGTGTTTTTCATAGTTTAGATGTAATTCGACGGCACTTTTCCTTAACGGTACTGGTACAACCGCCATTGTTGAAATAACGAATATAGTATTATCCTGACACTATTCATAGCCCATAGTCTTTTAACTTCCATGGCTAATATTCTCTATATATTGATTAATTTTCATAGAGTATTTAATTTAAATGTTTTCGTTATTCGTAATATCAATAAGGGCCATATGTTTATTCTTCTTATCGACTATCGTCATGTATCAGGTCGGTTCGCAGCGACCGTTTTACCTGTTCTTATTTGCACGTCCCAGTATATTTTATGCGTTTCATTTTCAACGATATCAGGTAGTTTACAATTGTAATATACGGTTCATTATTAATTATTATACCCCGTGTAATTTGCATATTTTTTTATATATAATTTTAGCAACATTATTATGTCTGTGCGTGTATTGCGTTTGTACACGCATGGGACATCCTGCGAGTATATGATATCTTCAGGTTTCTGTTTAGACTTTCTACAATTTTCGTTTTCTATCTCTTCTTTTAATATTCTTTTCCTATATACACGTGTTTCCCATACACCATCCTGTAATGCTAGCATGAAACCCTCTGTCTCCGGATAAATTTTACCAACTGCTAGCCATTTGTGCGTGTTTACTCTATCAACCGAGTCCTTGTTTATAGTTGCCCAGTATTTACCATGGAGGGGCTTTTCATTTAAGGCGCTGTGCATATTTTCGCATTGTCAACTAAGATCATTATTTCATCTGTTATTTCCGAAGGCGCCAGCTTTAATGGTGTATAATTATAGTCGCAGTCCCTGAGTATCTTGTATAATTTTGTTCTGCTGCCTTTGTATACCAATATTTTCTTAATCCTAGCAATTGTTTATTATGTAGATATTTTTCCCTCTTTTCACTCGAGGGAGGGTCAGACGTTTCACAGCAGCATGCGGGTGATGCATTCGATGTTCTGTTAGACAAGTTTTTATCTTACGCTGCAACTCTTCTAACTCAATATTACTCCATTTGATCACTCCAAAAGAATATGTGAGTGTTGGTACTACAAACGTATTTATTGCTTTAACTATATACTTGGCTTGTATTCTAGTTGCGAGTATCATTTTTAATCTCTTTTGGAATACATCTATTAATTTCTGTTTCATCCTTTTATGTTGTATACCAGGGGTGGCCAACACGTCGACTGCGGTCGACCGATCGACCGCAAAGATTTTGAAAGTAGCCCGCGAAACTAAAGTTGCACAATTTGCTTTCACTTAAAGGTTAATGTTTGAAAATCTGAATGCGATTGATTATTCTTACCCCAGAATAGACTGTGCAACGTAGCCCCATGCTGTTTGTATTTATCCCGATGAACAATGCAAGTGAATGTTAACTTTTAAATTAATTGTAGTCGTAACGCATGTGCATATAAATGGCAATCGCACAAAATGACGCAAAATCATGCGCCAGACAGCAAATAATGAGGTTATTACCCACGGTTCGTTTGAAGACAAATTTATATGTAATAAGTTTTAATTTAAAATTATGCTAAGAGAACTTCTGTCACAAATATGCACTCCTATTTACAAACTAAAGAGGATTCATATCTTCAACTAAATGATCAATAATGGCTTCTTGATCTTTCTTTGTTCTGCGATATTACTGAAAAATTACACCAATTAAACCTGCAACTAGAGGGTGAAGGTAAAACAGTAATAGATATGATAAGCATTTTGAAGTCATTTAAAAAGAAACTAAATATGCTTGCAATGTAATTAAAACGTCGTGATTTAAAGCATTATCAAAATCTGGCTGATGAGTCTAAAAATAAAAAGAATCTTACAATAAATATGCCGATATTATTGCACTGCTTTTAAAAGAATTTGAAAGAAGATTTCTAACATTAAGCGAACTTGAAGATATTGCCAGTTTTTTGTCTTGCTCATTTAATGACATCGATGTCGAAAGTGTAGCTCAGAAACTAAACAACTTTCTCGATACTACAAATTTAACAAGCTCTGAAGAAGAAATAATAAATATTAAATGTGACATAAATCTTAAGTCACTGGTTTCAGATTGTAATTTTTGGAAACTGATAAGAAAAGATAAATATCCAAATATATGGACAATTGTTACACGTTTCAATGCCTTCTTTGGATCAACATATTTATGTGAATCCGCATTTTCATTTATGAATGCGATCAAAACAAGTTACTTTATTATCATCTTTTAAAGCTTGGTCTTCCTGCTTCTTTCAATGCCTCTTATGTTCTTTCTCTACCTATTCTCTCAGTTGTTCCTATTCTAGGGGTGTTCCTTGATTCCATTGTCGACAAAATAAAAATATAATTTCTATTCTATTCCATGCACCTATTCCATTTTGCTGGGCTAATGCTCTCTGGTAGCGAACCCAGGGGGGGTAAAAAAAAAACAAAAAAAGAAACGCAATTAACAGATCAACATTTGGATTATGTTTGAGAATTGCCTTAAGTTCACATGAACAAAATTTTGAGAAACTTTCGGCACTTATACAAGGTCACATTTTTATTCACTTGCTTATTTACGGTGTATTGTTTCCAAGTTAAGTATTTCATAACGAAAAAAATAAAAAAAAAAAGTACAATTATTATTTTTTTTCTTTATTTGCTAAAATTTTTTTGTGTACTTATTTCTTTATGTTGTAATTTTTTTTAAATTTTATAAATATTATTGTGCTTCATAAAATAAAAAAATATAATCATTTGTTTGCTTTATTTGCCATAATATTTTTTAAACTGAAATTCTTGTTAGTTATTTATTAAAATATCAATGAAAAATTTGAAAAATCCTGAAATTGTTTGCCCATATTCACAGTCGCCCGCAGATTACATTTTACAGAATCAGTCGCCCATAAGAGATAAAAGTTTGGCCACACCTGTTGTATACCATGTTTTTCGACCATTCCTAGGTACTTATAGTATGCATCCGGGTCAACATGCTCCAGCTGTATGTTATCCAGTAGTACTGTTGGCGGTATGATTTCAACTTTTCCGTTAACTGTATTTATTATAGCACATTTTTCTAATCCAAATTCCATATTAACATCTTTGGACATCGAGCTGATAATATCTTATCAATGTTCTCAATTGCGTGCTGTTCTTAGCATATAGTTTTAGGTCATAAATATAAATGAGATAATTTAATAACATTCTCTCGGATTTAACGCGTACTTCGTAGCCGTATTTCATTTCTTTTAAAGTTGAGGATACAGCGTTCATAGCTATTACAAACCAAAGTGGGCTATACGCATCTCCTTGAAATATTCCACAATGTATTGGTATTGTATTCGTTGTTACATGTTTGTCTCCCTGAGCAATAGGTAGCCGTGTATTCCACACTGTTTCATACATCTTTTAAGTAATTAATATTATTATTATTCTTACTGTCAAATTCAGAATATCTATTCTAGCAGTACAAGTTAAATCGGACTTCAACTAAATCACACTTTTTTATTAGTAGATTTCCATGTGCCGTATATTATTATGAATTATTTATAAAATTTCCCCAATATTTTACGAAATATTCTACTCTATACTTGTTTGGAGCACTACTGCCTTTTGTATTTTCGTGTATAAATTTCTTCTAATTCCCACTGTTCTATTGTATGAAAATTCTTTATAGCCATTATTTGGTCTTGTTGATCTCTCTGACAACAATTGTTAAACTTTTATGTTTTTGATGCTATTTCGCTACTTACAATGTAATTGGTTTTCTTTTGTTTAATATGTTTTCGTCATTTTTTTTTTTTTTTTTTTACCTTTTCATTATAATTATTTTTTCTATTTTTTGTTTTTTTTTAAACTGTCGTTGCGTGATACTTCAATTTTCATTTAAAAACTCTTCTCAGTTTCGATATTTCGGGGAACCCAGCTGTTTAATGTGTATTAGTCCTCCATCAGCTTCACTAAGTCCCCTTGTAAAGAATACTACAGACGAAGAAGCGTAAACTCTTAAAAACTCGTGTTACTAATTTAGATTAAAGTATTGAAAACTTAAGAAATGTAACTTCATTTTTATCAAATTAACCTTTTCCAACTGCCTAATTTTCAATGATTTGTTATTTTATGGTCAATCTAACACATTCCGTTATTTTTCTAAGCTTCTACTTACCAATTAACTTAATCATCAACGTTTGTAATTTTTATAAAGATTTCGATTTAAAGTCTTAAGATATCATCCTAAACATCAGATTAAAATTTTATTCTTTGATTATGTACATCGTAGGATTCTGTAAGAAAATTCAGTATGAAACGACTCGTGATCAATTCCCAATATTACTGGAATCTGTTTTTAATTATATACATAAACTTATAAATTTATCTTTTCAAATTATTAAATAGCCAGTTGTTATTAAATATAAGCAAATGTGAGATGTGTTCCTGAATGTATATGTTACATATGTACATTACGAGAATTTTATCTAATTGTTATTAAAATTATTGTTATTAAGTTGTCACGCTACTACTATTACGTTACTTTATTATTATCTAAAGACACTTTTATTTCGTAATAGCTTTATTTTCTTCTTCCTTATTTATTCCTTTTGTATTTTACACAAAGTGAATATTTTTAATTATAAATAAATATATATATTTATATTTATATTATATATATATATGTATATATAAAACTCGGCCACTTTGGCCTCGCAAGGGGCTGTACCCCTTGACCCCTCCTGTTTTCATTCCTGTCTCTTTCTCTTCTATACTTTGTATAAAATTATCAAAATTTACAACGTAATTCTTACTGTCATCAACACACACAAAAAATAACATAACCACAAAAATCCTATTCTAACATTTACCTTCCGTTATATAAAATTATGACATTTTTTCGTTACATTTTTCATTACATTTTTTATTACATTTTTCATTACATATTTCATTACATAAAATTGTGACATTTTTTAAATAACAATAACAAAAATCCTACAAAATATAACAAACGTTACATAAAATTGGGACATTTAGCGTTACATAAAATTGGGACATTTTTTCGAATGGGGGTTAGCCTAAGAATTACGTTGTAATTAATATATATATATTTGATTGTGTGTGTGCATTTGTGTTGGTAAGATTGATTTGACTACGTATTTTATATCGTTCAATTTTTACTTAATGATGACATCTTTTGCTGAGTACTATACTCTCCCTGTTTGCCTGCCTTAACTCTACATTCCTAGACAACCAATCAAAAATGTGGCCAGTTCGCTTTACTTTACTTAACGTTAAAACGTTGTCCAACGATGTACATTTTAATTACATTTTACAACGCTGCAGTGGCGATTAAACTAGCTGATTAATGAATATTTCGAATATTTTCAATTTTTTATCAGTAATAAATCAGTAATAAGCAAACAAAAATAACTGCATTAACATGACTGAGTACTATGTAATGAAAAAGAAATATACGCAGTGCTCTCTCCCTTACCCTATTGTGCGATATGTTCGAACAGTTTTTTTTGTTGAAATAGCGCTGATTAGTAAAGTTAATCAATGCTATAGTGATGAAGCAAAAGGGGACTATTCGCGTTATCTGTTGGTAAAATTGGAGTACTTCTATGAAATAATTCGACAGTTTTTATTAAATACTCTTCAGATTTGTCGGGTTAGTGTTGTGTAAATAAGCTGGAAGTGTTACAATTAATGTATGAAGGTACTGATGTCTTAAAATTATTATCATTATTATTAATTTATTTAACAAATAATGAGCATATTTATTTTACGAAAATCACTTTAATCATACAATTATTATAAAATACCGTATAAATTTAACCATATAAGTACTATGTTGATTTTGGGATAGTTGTTTCAATTTTATAATTATTATTAATACGATTCGATGAATAATTAAGAGATAATTGGTTATTTCTTTTCAATTTTTTGAACTATTTATATTTCGTTTTATTTAAGACAAGTGTAAAAATAATGGAGAAAAAATCGTCCTAATTTCATAATTATGCTAGTAAATGTTCGATAAATGTTTTTATAAAATGTTGATTTCGTTTCTAACTAAATTCTGTTTTATTTATAAAAATAAAATAATAGAATAAATATTGAAAAAGGAGAAAAGGTCTCAGCGCCTAATAATTCGAAATAGAATTATCACAATTACAAATACAAAAATAAACTATTCACGTACATTATTGCAAAGATTTTTTTTCCCTTTTTTTTTGATTTTTAAATGAAACTACTGAGCGTCTTATTTTAGAAAGACGATGATTCGGAATTTACTATAACAACAAATAAGAAGATACATATTTTTATGTTTATATTATACCATGATTACGGATTAATATCTCTAGTCGGTGGTTTATATAAAATTTTAATTATATTGTATATTAAAGTTTGTGTCGGTTTGGGGTTTAAAGAAGATACATAGTACTAGTACTAATGCAAAGTCAAAGTAGGTGTAAATGAACGGAGACAAAAAAAGTTTGTAATAATCTATTACTATAAGTAAAACAGGGGAAACCTGATTTATATTATCGCTCGATAATGCTTTTTGAAATAACGACACATCCGTGTGAAATATAAATAGAATTTTACAAGTATTTAAGAGTATTAATGATTAGTAATCGGCGAAGTTCTTTATTCATCGTTTTTTTTTTTTTTTTTTTTTGATTTAATATGTAGTCAGCCATATTTATAAAGTTATAGACATATAATAGCTTTCCGTCATTTAAGACGTGGCACAAATGAATTGAATTTCGTTTTAATGTCTTTCTTTTTCTATTCGTATGTAGCGAGAGTTTATTTGGTGACTTTTTTTTTTTTCGAAGTTTTTTTTATTTATGGTTCTAATTGTCCGTATTTTCGGTGGTCGCATTTATTATTTGTATATACGTATTTGTTAATTTTGTTGTTAAAAGGAGTATCATAGTACAGCATCGATTGTAAAAATTTTCTTATTAAATGTTATAAAATAATCAAATTTGGAACTTGTGAAATCATTAACGAAGCTTGTTGAATTTTAAGAAATCTGTAAAAAAAGCAATGAAGTCGCAAAAAATTCGTAAAAAATGTAAAAATACAGAATTTATAAGAATGCTATTTGAAAAATTACGAATTTAAAATATAGAGTATCTCTTTGTTTCGAATTTTGATATTTTGATATTATGTAAATGTTAATTATTAGTTTTAACTTAACATACGGAATCCTTAGCGCATGAAATATCATGCTTGACTGGCCTTGTTTTTACAGTTTTTTAACATTGCCGAACGAAAAAACAGTTATTTGCTCAATGTAAAATATACTGAACTACACGCATAGTTCTGTAAAATCTATATTGAAATTCAGCGCTTTTTATTTTTAGATTGCAACGAAGAAGTAACCTTAAACGAATGCCCGTTTAAAATTCTCAATTTGATAATAAAGCATTTAATCGACGTTTCAATTTTTTTATTGTAGCATCAGCATAAAAACAGTGTTACTATTGTTTTCCAAACAATGAACATATCATTTTAAATTTAGTTTCATGCGCATTTTCATTTAACTCGTGTCGTTTTAAGAAAATACAATAATTCGGTAACGTATCTGAGAGGGAGTTTGTCCGCCCTAGCATTTCGGTTTTTAAACATTTGTTTTTGTGACTTTTAATTCTAATACGCCGTTTGCTCTTCCCCTAGAACACAAAACGTAGCATCTGCGAATTTCTATAGTCGATGATATTACGATGACCGGACCAGTGTTAACAATGAAGCAAAAATAAACTACCCTAATCCTTGTTCCGTAAATAAAACTAAGATTACAAATCAGACAAATCGTAACCGCTCCGATCAACGTAGTACGTCGCACGATTTAAATAAGAATATACAGAAAAATTACGTGAACACTTCTCCGCAACTCTATAAAATGTAACTTTGATCATGACTTTATACCGAATTTTTCAAGTTATGGGTGCACTTGACAAATTACTGAATTAGTTCAAGTTAATCAATACTCTTTACCATATTAAACGACTCATCCTACAATAACTACCAATAATAACCTAGCAATTGTGCTTTTGTAAACACAGGAAACATAATTGTTTCTTCTAAACGGGAATTCAATTATTACCGCAACCTGTTGCTGCTGCTGCTCCAAGTAAAAAAAATAAATATGAAACCGAAAGAGATATACTCTCAATTCTTCTCCTCGTTGAATCCAGAAGATAGATCTATGCGGAAGACGGCAAAATCACGCTTAAAACAATTGCCCAATAATACCCGATTAAGAAAGCAAACGGGGATTGGGCAATGGCTGACAAAAGCTTTTGCATTTATATTATTACACCTTTCAACTGTATGACTCTGATCTCAGTTGTGGGAAAATAAAATTCAAGAATTCATGAGAAGCTCAATCCAATCAACTTTACCAACTAAACATACATCGTCTTGTCACAGGTGTAGACAAAAATTTGAATTTTTCAATTAAAAAAGCACCACCAGGTAAGAATCAAATAACATCGTAATAAATTTTTAATATCAACGGGTTTGGTGTTTTTAAGGGAGCATACATTTTAAATGCAATATTAAGGACTGGATATTATGCATAAATATGGATTAGTTGTTCGATTAATTTTGAAACCGCGCAGAAATCCGTAATACTCGGTCGTCTTACAGGTCAATTAGCCTTTTAAGTGTCCTATCCATAGTATTTGAAAAAAAAATCGAACAAAAACATTTACAATCGTTAATAAACTAATTCCAAATGGCCATTTCGCACCAAACACACTCAACTACCCATCAGGTTTTTGCATTTCGGATCGTATATTAACAACCCTTGAAAGCCGTCATTACTATAACGTTATCCTTCTTGGTGTGTAGAACAAGACATTGACCGCGTACACTATCAGGGCCCATTGTATAAATTAAAACCTAACTACGTAAACGACCGTATACAAGTTTATCTATCCAATAGATACTTTCAAGCCGTGATCAATTCTACATTTTCTGATAAACACTTTGGTCCGTGCATCTGTTCCGCATACTTGTACTTGTTCGCGTTGTATACGGCTGATATTGCGGCGTTAAATTCAACAGTTATGGTCCCATCTTTGCGGACGACGACAAGCGTGTTTTGGCTGCGCATGCATCAACATTAATAGAGGAATACGTGGACAAAATTTGCTACTTCATGGGAGATTAATATTAACTACGATAAAAGTCATCACGATAGATTTGCACTTAATAAAAATTCCTGTCCACCGATTATCCGGTATGGAAACCAGCAAATTTCGCAGGCCAACTCTGTCAAATGATTCTTGATCGACGGTTTACGATTTCATAATATAGCATATTTGACACGCAGAATCAATTACAGCCAGTAATCAATCCATGATTAATCTTCGTTGTAAACGTTTAATGTACTTGACAATTCTGGCACTTATCAAGAGATACATAGAATTGAAGTGTATATGGTTCACTAGCAAGGAACAACATCGATCGGATTCAGCAACTCCAGTACCAAACGGATGGTAACTGATGCACCACATAGTATGTGTTACCTATGTTTCTTCACACATTAACCTTGATATATAGAATATGTACAAGAAGTTTGCAAAGATCGCTATACAAAATTTTTCAACGAAATTAAAATAAGTATCACAGACATGCATTGTCTCATTCTTCTCCTTGGGAAACTCTCCGCGATGACTGAAGAGAAAATTAATGAGAGATATTTCCTTACTTTTGTTGTAAATAAATGAGCACACTGCAGATAATGTTTGCGCGCGTTCTAAAATATTTCATTAATGTATTCAGATCTCGTTTTGAGTTAATTTTTCTTTATATTCAGCGGTATCCGTCAATGCGATGTAATAGTTATTACAAAAATTAAATATAAAAATCAACAAAACAAAATCGTGTAACTAAAACCGAAATCTGTCATCAGTCCAGTAGCAGCAGACTTCTTAATCAGGCAGTAGAATAATAATAATAATAATAATAATAGTGTAGAATTAATCTGAGTGCTCTTCATCCGCGACATTAAGAGCGAATTTTCGATTTGAAACAGTGTTTTTACGTGGTGTCATACCGACGAAAAAGTCCATTAAAGAAATCTTTCAAACAGCCATAACGAATATGCGAGATTATAGATATTAAATCACAAGCACGACCGGCGATAGTTTTTAGTGGAGGAGAAAAATACCAAAGTGCGGTGATGAGAATTTCGAGTATTTCTGCGCAATAAATCCCCCTTCCCCTAGTATCTCCCGTACCTCTCGACGGAGGGGAATTGGAAAAAGTTTTCCGTGAAATATTTTTAAATTTAATTGCGATGAAATTATCCTTTTAGAAATATTATACGAAGAAATGACTGTGTCCCGGTTCTGTAGAAGCGGGTCAACATCAATTGTCAACCGTAATTAGTGACTAACGCTGTCAGCTGCGACGGTTGGTAGTGATGTTATCTAAATGGTAATTACATTAGCGCGCATTTGTGCGTATGCTCGTTGAATAAGTCTTATACAGTTCTCTATCCTATTCGTAGATTTCGTCAAATAACAGAAAATGTAGATTGCCACTTTTAAAGAAATTAAATTTTTGAAACAATTAACGGGTTCATTATTTTTTACACGGAATCCACGACGCCGCCTTTAACAGATTTAACACGATTCTAGATGAAGTTTATTAAATAGTAGTAAATCGTTATTTTGTTTTTTCTTTGTTTTTACATTATTTTATTTACCGGTATTTAAAAGCTAATCTATTAGATTCGTTCGGTATATATTTTTCTCGATTGTCATTGAGAAACAAACGATTGCATGCAATTTAAAAATTATGTTCGATTCTCCGAGTTTTTTAAATTTTTGAATTTGAATTTTGCGCTTCAGGAAGAAAGCAGCGTATCGATGAAAGCAACAAGCGATAAAATTATTAATTTTGATTTTTCAATACTCGCTCTTATGAATATGATTTCTATTTGGCATTATTCGAATAAACTCGCTCGAATAAATTAGTTGAATATTTGTGTATAGCTGAAGAATATATAAGAAGGAGACGTATATTTTGAAATAATTTAAAAAGTACTTACGCAGTGACAGAATACATAAATAAAAATGGCCGCTTGCAATATTGTATGAAAAACATAAGTGTTATTAATATAATAACTGTTTTTTTGTTGTTTTTTTTTTATTATAAAAAACGCCAGTTAAATTCGAGATTGATTTCGATTCATGAATTTTATGATATTTCATCTCTCACGCTAATAATTTAAATTTTGAATAATACGCGTGTATATTTTAATGATTTCTTTCGGAAATATTTGATTAAAATTTCAATTGGTACTCTAGTAGTCCATCGCGGAAATGTTATATTTTTATTTCGTTAATAATTATTCTCCGTATAGTAAATGCTCATAAAGATTATTTCGAAAGATAAACATGTAACTTGATTTTTCTAGTGAAGATTATTATTGCAATTATAAATTACCGAAAAGTTCTTTTACACTGTATGCGCAATACTGCTCTACTAAATGGGAGCTGAAAGTTCATTAAGAAAATCGAAAAAATTTCATAAACTACATTTGTTTACAAAACGAAATATTTTGCTTGACACCCTCCGGACATTGATATTCGTAAAAAATTAAATAATCGAAAAAGCTTTATATATTATATTATCGAAGTGAGAAAAACGTAAAATTTATTATTGTGTACATATCTAAATTATGTTCCAGGGGGATTGTATAGCAGATATGATATTTTAAGCCGCTTCGTTTCCCAAAAGTTAAATTGAATAAACACATTAACCTGTCTTGCGAGTGTGAGCGCGAGAATTAAAATGCGTCGCATACTACATGGTAGTGATGTTGTTTTCAAGCTTCTTTGGCACATGCATAATGTGTTTCATAATTTTAATTGTTTGTAAAAATTATTATTTTACCGAATGAAAAAAAATGTTATACGTGTACACGTGTGTGTATTTTAAACTTTTTTAACGTATTAATAATAGTTATTTCGCGAAAATTTCATCATTACCACAAATGGTAACCTAGCCTCTAATAATTTATCTTTTTTATGTAATATGAGCAAAAATTGTATACATGTATGTAACGAGTTTCTCAGAAATCATTTTAACGATTTAGGCGAGTTAGGGAATTTTAGGGTCTTGAGAAAATTCTACAAAACGGGAAGCGACCATAAGTGACCATCGAATATTTAAGGTTTACTCAAATGTAAGCAAAACGCTTATTTATCGTGGTAAAATAATATGTTCATTGAAAATAGATGAAGTTATGAAGGTATAATATCTTTATATTTATTTACGCTTTACGCGGCAATTGCGGAGTTATGCGGGTGGATAATTCGTAATAATATTTCTGGATTGTGAATTTTTTTTTTTTTGTTTTTTTTTTTTTATTTTTTGTAACGCGAGAATACTTCAACATAAAAACGAATGATGCAGCGTACACAAAAATGAAACATTTCACTGTTTGTAAAACTTGTTAATCCCCGTTGATTGATTTTGCAAATTTTCATACTAAATGGATGCGAGAAAAGCTCGATTAATACGTGTATGTATATTATTAAATGAGCTATTCTTGTATATACATATGTGACTGAGTTCTTGGAAATGGCGCCAACGAGTCTGATAAAGTTCATGAATTGGCTCGGAGGCCTACCACCAGGCGAGGCAAACAGTGCTTATGTTAGTAATCAAACTTGTGTACTTGGGATTTAATCGAAAGTAAATAAAGAATAATTTGCTTATATAGGAAGTTGAAATTTCGTCATGAAATAAATTTGTTTGCGATATTTATATGGCGGATTTTAAGTATTGCGCAAACTACAGTAAACTTTTAAAATTGAAAAATAGTGTCGCAATTGTAACTATTGTGTTACGTGCGTATTATCGTTGTATTTTTAAGTGTTTGTAGAATTCATGAATACTTTAATTGATCTGCAAGTTGGGAATAAATTCGAGCAAATCTCGGTCATCAAGGAATACCAGTGGTGGATCCACAAGGGAAAGGAAATAGCAGATCCCTCGAAAGAACCATAATCTTGATGAAATCATTTGTTGCAACATAGAAGCTTAATTTATACCATAAAAAAATTTGTATAAATGTTATCTAAGGATTTAATTATAACTTATATTTAATACCGTTTTCTAGTAAAACTTTTAGTGTTACGTTTTTATTCTGTTTTAAATGCAACTATCTTTTGTTTTTTATATTCATTTTTAATTTTTATTTTGCAATTTTAATTAAAAATAGAGTTCAGTGAGAAATATATATATATATATTTAAACTTGCTCCTGAACAAAGAGAATTCGGATCGGATTACTAACAAAAATAAAAACAAAATAAAGTCTAATAAAAATACCATCTTTTTATTCTTCCTAATAATTTACTATTCAAATTCTAAACTACTATTTTAGCTACAATTTTATAAAATAAAACAAAATCTAAATTGTAATAATTATGTATTTTTAAAACATTTTTAAATTTCTAAAGAGATCACTATTTGATTTTTTTTTATGAAACAAGGGGTATTTCTCAAATCTACTTGCCTACCGTATATTACGTGATTATATAATTTCACTGCCCAAAATATCTCTCTGGATCCGCCTTTGATATATATATATACATATATATATATATATTTATATGTATGTATAAACCTAAAAATTTACATTTATAAGTGAAAGTAATAATTATTTTAATTCTACGCTATGTTGAAGAAATAAAATAATTCATTTATTATGAAATAAAATTTTATAAGTGTATCTTACACATATTTTAAAAATAATTAAATTTAGAGAAAGTATCGTAAAAACAACAAAGAATTCCTTTTAGTATCCTTGTAATTTGATATCAATTCCTCATTGGGGATACATTAACGATATAAATCATCGAAGTACGCGCACAAAAGTGTTCGGGAACGTATCATCAGATGTTGGTGATTGCGGAGTTGAAATTCACAATATATTTAAAAAGTATTATTTCATCTAACATTCAGATTCCGCTTGTTAGCTGCTCCCCTGGTGTTATTCTAAACAGCCGACTCACTTTCCATGAGCACATTAACTATCTCTCTACAATTCCTCCCACAAAAGACTCAATCTCCTGAAAGCCCTATCTTCATCTAAATGGGTTGGTGACTCTTCTATTCTCCTAATCCTTTACAAAGCTATAATTCGTTCCAGGATTGATTACTGCTCCTTCATCTACGGAAATTCCACTAATCTTTTCTCGCCAAACTGGACAAAATTCAATATTGCCGCCTTCGGCTGTGCATTGGAGCGCTAAAATCCTCGCCTATTCCTGCTACCCCCTCTGAATCTGCAATGCAACCACTTTTTATCCGCAGATCGCAGCATTTTCTATTTAAACGTCTTTCTGTGTCCTCATCTAATCTTATCTTCTCCTATCTTGGTATTAAAAACAAGTGGCGTTTTGTTCCTCGTAAGATCCCGATTCTTTCTCTTATAGCAGCTCGAGTCTCCAATTTTTCGCCTTGTGTCTTTTCTTATTCTAAGCTTCCTTACATTTCCCATAACTTCTCCAGCATTTGGCAAACTATTAATCTCTTTTCTCTCCCTCTACAGACCAGCTGCATCGCACATTCTACAATCCAAGCCGAATTCCTCCACTTGCTTGATACATATCCTTTTCATCTAACATTCTTTACTGACGGTTCTAAAAATAAGAACGGTACGGGCGGCGCGTTTATCTCCCTCTCACTGCATCACTCTGAATCCTTCAAGCTCCCTTCCTTCTGTTCTATCTTCACAGCGGAGTCTATCTTCATTTTACGCGTAATATCCTTCATTCCATCCATAAGAGGGATCAGTAAATGTCTCACTGTCTCCGATTCCAGAAGTGTTCTTCGAGCTATTTCTGCTCCTCCTTCTCATTCCTCCATCTCTATTATTGCCTCAATTCGTTTTCTCATATCCAATCTACTCTCATCCCGCTCTATTACTATTGACCTTTTGTAAGTTCCTAGCCATTCTGGCATCGAGGGCAACGAGTTAGCAGATTTTTTAGCCTGTTCGACCACCCGCGATGGTCCTTTACTCTGTAATTTTCCTACCTCGGACTTTGTCCTTCTTCCCTCTGCCAATCATTCCTGACTATGGTCGGACATTTATCCTTCTTTATTTTCCAATCCCGCCTCTCATTATCTTCAAATTCAACCGGTTCCCCGTTCTCAGCCGTCATTTCAATCCTCTTCTTATCAACGTTCCGCGATCGTTTCTTTAATTAGACTGCGTTTTAATCGCTCTCTATTTAACCCTTTCTATAATTTCTGTAGTTGTTGGGTCAAAGCCGCTGGCGCGCCCAAAAGATAATATATAAAATAATATTTATTATTATTTTATATTTAAAAAAAAAAAAAAAAGAAAAAAAAACCTAAATTCTATTGTAGATGGGCAAGCGATTTAAATCTGAAACAATCTATAAATATTTGTGCCTCTAACTTTATTTCTGTCGTAGCTAAAAAGAAAAAAATAAAAGTTCACAGTAATTTAAAGGGGGTCTACATGTTATTTAAATTATTCACGTGTAGTACACATAAAAAGCATTTTTTTTTTTTTTTTTTTGGTTTTTAAATATTAGCGTACCACTTATTTAAACGCACGAAAATGTGAAAAAGGAATATATTTATTATGAGTATACATAATTTTTCATTAATTCATCATTAAAGAATGAATATAAAAAAAGAAACCAATATTAAAAAAGTTAAAATTAACATTGTCCAATGGAAAAGGAAAATTAGAATGAAATATACGGTTTATTCCTATTCTTAAACGTTTAAGAATATAACTTTATTTTCTACTTCCTCTCATTTCTTGAGCTAATTTCCTCGTTAACAAACTCATAAAAAAAAAATTAAAAAAAAGTTTCTCTTCTTACGACTGAGCGATTATTTTGAAGTTAGTCTAACTTCATTAGACATAAGTGGTATAAAACTAATAAAATTATCAAAGCGCATTCATCATTGCATAACAGATTAATCTATAAGATGAAAAACAATCAGATTTAAAAATTTTTCGCGCTCAAAGCTAGTTTGAAAATTCGTGACGATGTCTGCAGTTGTGAACGAGCCTTGTAAACGTCTCTTTAAGCGTTACAGTACATAGTTTTGATCGAGTGGCATAATTGCTTCAGATCTCACCATTTTTATATTTTTTTACATGTGCTCAAACTCGTAGTCCATATTACCAATTTGATTCCGTATTGAGTTATTGGGGTAGCCTTTTTAAGTGCAGATAAGTTTTGTACAATGATTTTTTATTTTTAGCTGCAGTAGCAGTTGCGGCATTAATTGAATATAAGGATTAATGGAATTTACGGGAATGTTGTTACGTTATGAACTAGTTCGATATGCATTGTTTTTCAAGATATTAAATTATGCGAGATTCTGTTGTTTAGTGGTTTGTAAAACGAACCAATATTCGGAAGCTTTTTATGGCATCTGATTAGAAGAGGTTTGATAATGAGAAAAATTCTCTTAAGATGGGGTAATATCGTTTTATGGCTGATCATGTCTTGAGAATTCCATTTCTTCGTTTCTGGTTGGATCCGACCCTGTGATATTTTTTCTCGTTTTGTTATTTAATTATTTTAACAAATTTTGCATGCGAATCATCGTTTCTTCCGTTCCTTCGTCATTGCCGATATTAATTGTATAATTCTAAAAACGACTAATAACTAATTAAAATCATAAAAACTAATGGAGGCCTGTTGACTTTCACAGAAATAGCCGTACTCCTTTTTATGCTCGCGATATAAAATTATCAAAATTAATTCCGTTATTGTTTAATTTTTTTTTTTAATTTTATTAATTATTATATTTATTTTACGTTTTCCATCACTAATTTTTGGACGTCCTATGGTTCTCTTTTCCTGAAAACTTTTTTTGTCGACATCTGAAATTTCTTCCTACATCAATTTATTTCGTAGGGTTTCTGTTATGGTTAATAAAAGGCCACTTTTCTTTTTGCCCTCCCTGCCCTCTCTGTATTTATTTCTTATCCAAATGCAAGTATGTAAATATTACTTTTTACAGACTTTTTATATTGGTTATTTAACAATTGTATAAAATATTTTTGTTTAGAGCTTAACAAAACCAGCACCATTCAGTGATGAGGAAGACGCCGTGTTAGAAAGAAATCAGTGTAATTATTATAAGATTGCTTACGCAATGGCTGCCGAAGGCAAAGGTAAAATTTTATAATTTTTTTTTTCTTTCTGTAAACGTGGTAAATAACGAAAATAGTTGCTGAACGTCAAATGTTCGCCTCTTCTCTTCCATTCTTTAAAATTTGGCCCTCTTCTTGTAAGAGCTTGTATTTATTATAAAACATTATGTTATTATACACTAACGTAAAATTATATACGTATAATTCAAAAGTGCTACATTTTAAAATTAAAATAAAAAAAGTAAAAAAAGTGCAAAATATCGTTTTTGAAAAGTTGAAAAATCTTTGAATTCCTAAATCTGTAAAATTTTTAATAACATTTGTTTTAAAGATATGTGTCTAATCGATGGAATTTTTCGAATAGTTTTCCGAGTATAAATTTTCATTCGCACTTCTCTGGTGATGCTCTAGCAGCTATGATAATGTGAGAAAAAACAGAAATGATATAATAATGTAGTGACTATTTAAAAATTTATAAACACGATGAACATATTTAGTTACTGACTTATTTTTTTTTTTAGAAAGTAACGTTTTAACGTTGTCAAAAAGTAAACATTAAGAAACCTGTGACAAAAGGTTTTACAACTGAGTCAGTTTTAGTTACGAGATTTTTTCTGAAATCAATCTTGAACAAAATACACTGATGCCGAAAATGTTCTCTTTACGACCTCTTTTTATCAAGACGGTGATGCCTAAAATGTTCTCTTTACGACCTCTTTTTATCAAGACGGTGATGCCTAAAATGATGGCCCAACTGATTTCGTTATTAATGTCTAAATTTAAATCACTCATTATTCTCATTGATTAACAAATAAGTACACATAAAATACTTTCTGTGAAATAATATTTAATTATCACATACTGCAACGCGCTTCGAAACTAACGGTTCCGTGATCGAATTTCGTAATCATTAAGCTATTAACCTCGAAACCTGTTAGACTATGTGATAATTAAATATTATTTCATAGTAAGTGTTTTACAGGTATTTATTTGCTGATTTCTTTGTTGCAATTGAGTTGTAAAAAAAAAAAGGAGGTAGAAGAAAATTGTAAGTATTTTAACAAACAGATAGTATATTCCTTCAATTAATAACAAAGGTATAAAAGCATACAATATATTATGCTAATTAAAACAAGTTCAGTCAAGCATGAGGTTTCATGCGCTGAGGATTCCGTATGAAAGTTAACAATAACTATAATTATTTAGTATGTAAGAAAATTTGTTTGAATAAATTTCTATTTTTATTTTACTATTTTAATTTAATATCTTAATAAATTTCAGGGATCTTTTCTAATAATAATTTAAAACAGTAAAGCAAAATACTAATTTGAATCGAAGACTTAGACTAATTTGAAGTGAAATGTAACGGTTATGAAGAAAAATTAATTAAATCCTTTTTTTATTTATTTTTTTAAATTATTGGTTTAGATTTAATAACTAATATTAAGGTTTTATGATTTTTTAAAATGTGTAATTTTGTTAATTCCTACACCTATCTTTCTTGAATAGCCGACCGTCAAAGATATTTAATAAATATATAAACGAAAACACGCAAAAAATTTTAATTAGAAATAATATTGATGCTACGTATCACTCTGCTGCGGCTGCTAGAATGTTGGTGTTCCCTGCTGGCAGGTTGGTGTACGTTGGTGTTTGCATCCTGGATTCTCGGCGAATGGGAGGGAGAGACACGGTAATCGAAATTATAGTTTACGAATTTTGTAAATGTCACTAATTGGAAAACCGAATTTCGAGGCAATTTGGTTACTTTGTTATTAAACTTTTTTCGGTTGCAAGACGAACTGGTTACTTTACCAGAAAAGGTCGATATAGTTCCGCGATGTGAAAAAGACTGTCGTTCTACTGTGATGATTTTTTAACAATTCGGTATTTTCTTTCGACTCTCTCAGTATGTTAGACTATTATTAAATATTTTTTTTTTTATTTATTTACTAGCATAGGTCGTTAAATTGTTTAACAAATCGAAATACTATTCGCATCTGTTTTTCATCAGGCGGACGTACCACCTAAACAATGATGCGGTGAATCCGTTCCTTTCATTACAGTTCATAACACTACTAACACAAGCCGCAATGAAAACAACCAACCGAAACCTGCGATCCCGTTCCGTTTCTTAGCCCTCGTACTAGCACTACTAACGCAAATTATAACAATCCGAACCAAATTCTAAAAACCGCTGCAGTCTCGTATTCCGATAAAGCCAAAAGAAAAATAACACCGATTAACAAACCTGTTTATTTCGTGCATTCAAGAAACCCACTTAAAACAAAACCAACATTTAAAACTAAAAAACTATAAAGTTCTCGAATCAAATCCGGTGCTTGCTAGTTGTGCGCGTGGGGGAATAATATTAGCCGTTCGTGCGGATATTAACTTTCAACAGATAATGTTACCATCCGACATTCAACCAGTAACAGTCGAAATTCGTACGCCTGTTCCACGGGAGTCTCTAAACATAATTCCGAACCGTATTTAGAAACTTTTAAAGTTGACAAAAAATTCAAACAGTTTCTCCCCTCTAGCGCCGCGAGTATTACAGCTAAAAATTTTGAACAGGGTTAAACATATGCGCTTCGACATATATTTCTCAAGTTTGGAACATCAAGGTTTGAAAGTTTCGTTAAGGAAATAACTTATGGTTTCGTTCTCGACAAATAACGATCTTTCCATCGATCATGACCGGAAAAAAAATATTATTTTGGAAACTTTCGAGCTTTCGGCGCTTAAGGTTCTGAATTTTAAGATGGAAACCTAGATGTTCCAAAGTAAATAAATAAACAGGGACGCACATTTTTTTAACCTTGTTCAAAATCTTGAACCAATACATAAATTACAAGCGGGGCTACACGTCATTTTTCAGAATTTTATGAACTTTTAGTAAATTTCAAACAGTTTTGTTAAGAAAACGAAATACGGGTCCGTTCCCAAAAAATAGCGCTCTTTCCAATAATAATACACTTGAAAAAAAATTTTTTTTTACAAAATTTCGAGCTTTCAGAGCCCCAAGTCACTAATTTTAAAATTGGAAACTTAGATGTTCCAAACCAGAGAAATATACATGGATGCCCATATTTACTACTTTCCTCAAAATTTTTAGCTATAATACTCGCGTCACAAATCAATTCTCTCGATTTTTTGAACTTTTCAGCAAACTTTGAAAGTTCAATTAAGAAAATGAAATACGGTTTCTTTCCCGACAGATAGCGATCCTACAAACGGTATATAACATGCGTCAGAAAAATAAAAAATTTTCTTCAAAATTTCGAACTTTCGGCGCCTTAAGGGTCCAATTTTAAAACTGAAAATCCAAATGTTATAAACTTGAGAAATATAAGGGGATCAGCACGTTTTTAGCCGCGTTCAAAATTTTCAGCTGTAATATTCGTGGAGCTAGTAGAGAGACACATAATTATTTTTTTTTTTTGAACTTTTCAGAACTTTGAAAATTTCTTTAAAAAAATGAAATACGGTTTCGTTCCCGACGAATAGCGATATTTCTAATGATATATCACAAACCTAAAAAAAAAAAATTTTTTTTTCAAAATTTTGAATTTTTGGTGCCCCACAGGTCTCAGTCTAAAGTTGGGGTCCGATTGTCTTAAATCAGAGAAATATACGTAGAGTCGCGTGTTTTCTACCATGTTCCAAATTTATAGCTGTAATACTCGCGTCGCAAGAAGGGGGCCGGTAATTGGAGCTGACGCTTTTTTGAACTTTACGTCAACTTTGAAAGTTTGGTTAAGAAAATGAAATTTGGTTTCGTTCCCGGCTACTAGAGATCTTTCTAATGATATATCACAAGCCCAAGAAAAAAAATATTTTTTTCCAAAATCTCGAGCTTTCGGTGCCCCGAGGGTCCAATTTTAAAGCTGGAAACTCGGATGTTCCAAACTAGAGAAATATACGTGGAAGCGCATATTTTTAACCGTGTTCAAAATTTTTATCGGTAATATTCGCGGCGCTAGGGGGGGGGACACGTCATTTTTCGCGCTTTTTTGAACTTTACGGCAACTTTGAATTTTTTGGTAAAGAAAATGATATAAGGTTTTGTTCCTGATAAATAGCGATCTTTCAAACGATATATTACATTACCGGGAAAAAAAATATTTTTTTACAAAATTTTGAGCTTTCGAAGCCCCGGAGTTTTATTTTTAAAGCTCGAGACCCGGACGCACCAAATTACAGAAATATACGTGGAAGTACATATTTTTAACCATGTTTTAAATTTTTAGCTATAATACTCGCAGCGCTAGGGGACGCGCAATTTTTTGAGCTTTTTTGAGCTTTATCGAAACTTTGAAAGTTTGGTTAAGAAAACGAAATTCGGTTTCGTTCCCGACTACTAGAGATCTTTCTAATGATATATCACAAACCCAAGAAAAAAAATATTTTTTTCCAAAATCTCGAGCTTTCGGTGCCCCGAGGGTCCAATTTTAAAGCTGGAAACTCGGATGTTTCAAACTAGAGAAATATATGTGGAAGCGCATATTTTTAACCGTGTTCAAAATTTTTATCGGTAATATTCGCGGCGCTAGGGGGGGGGCACGTCATTTTTCGCGCTTTTTTGAACTTTACGGCAACTTTGAAAGTTTCGTTAAGGAAATGAAATTCGGTTTCGTTCCCGACAAATAGCGATCTTTCCATCGATATATCGCATGCCTATAAAAAAAAATATTTTTTTACAAACTTTTGAGCTTTTGTCGCCCCGAGGGTCCAGTTTTAAAGTTGGAAATCCGGATGTTCCAAACTAGAGAAATATACGGGTATGTGCGTATTTTTAGCCCCATTCAAAATTTTTAACTACAATACTCGCGGCGCTAAGGGGGGGGGACACGTCATTTTTTGCTGTTTTTTGAACTTTTGGGCAACTTTACATAACTTTTGTAACGTAATTTTTTGATTTTATGAAAGTACTCCTGCATTGTAGTTTATATTTTGAATTTCAGCGTTATAAGTTTATCTAGTGACGAGTTATGATTTTTTAAGTGATTTTTGAGGTCGTTTTATGTACCATATTATATATTCTTGACGGTTTTTTGGGTTTCTTGCCGCCCAGGGTAATCGGTCATCTTCAAGTTATAGATCGTTTTAAAGATAATTTTAATTGTAATTTATGTTCCAAATTTGAAGTTTATAAGTCAAGCCGTTCGTGAATTATTGATTTTTATTTGATATTTTTGTCATTTGTGTACCATCTTATAAGGATTCCGTACATTATATGTATACGGAATCCTAAAAACAAATATAAAAAATATAAACCACCGACCAGTTCCGAGCTATATCGTGCATGATCACACAGTTAAACTATGATATGCAATAAAAATGCAGCTGAATTTTTAAATCCTTTTTCGACTTGATTACAATCAGGCTTGAAAGTTTTAATAAATTTTGCAATAACTTCTACCAGAATGGCCACTTTCTGGGGAAAACCGGCATAAGTCAGCAAGTTTCTAGCAACCAAAATGATGAAACACGAATTTTTTATGCTGTGTTGATAAAAAGTAAAAATTGCATTTTGTGATTTGAAATTTTGTCCGCATTATTTTGGTCCACAAAATAACAATGTGAAAATTATAAAATTTGTAATAATTATTAAACTCGTCTTTCTACAAATTGATAACTATTTTTATTGTTCGATCTGTGTACCATGAAAAGTATATTGCAAAATATTTAAAAATCATACTGTTTTTTTGTTGTTTTTTTTTTTTTATAGCTATTGAGATTTCTAAATCGGGGGAAAAGTTTAAAGAATTTGAAAAACTAGGAAAAGTCAGGAAAATTTATTTTGAAAAAAAAATGACCACTCCGTAATTACACTACTAAAATGCTCATTCAGTACTGTAAAATATTGCCTAAATGGAAAACAATAAAACTGGCAGGTGATAAATATTACACTCTGCAATAAATATAAGTATCAGATTACAATCCGGGATAATAAAAACGTCAAAACAAAAAACGCTAATTAATAATAATAAAAAAATTGTTTCCTTAACTGTGCGTCCGTCGGCAGTTTTAAATGACAAAAAAAAAACGGTAAAAAAAATTGTATTGTGAAACGTCATTTCATGCATAGTACTTTTGTAATTATTAGGCCAAATAACTTGACGATATTTTGCTTTTTCACTAATATAAAATGGAGTGGGTGTAATGGGAATTTTCACTAAGCTATACGAGAAAGTGTATGCTGAAATAATAATTACACGTCCCGGATAAACCTCTGTTTAATTATTTGATATTTTGGAATTATTCTGTCGAAAGGACTATACCTAACCACAATACTTCAGTTATACAGAATGTGTTGTTTAATGTTTTTTTAGCTCGTTTAAAACATTACATCACATTAATTACGGATTTTAACTGTGTTGTCTATTTCCTCATTTCCTTTTTTCTTTTTGATTTTTTGTTTATCTTTAATTTATTAATAATAAAATAAAGACAGAATTTGTAATAGAATTAATTTAACCGAAAAAAAAAAAAAAAACGCAATAAAGTAATACATCAAATAGTTTACATATAAATAGCAGGAATTAAAATAAAATTGGAAATTTTGAAAGTTCTGTAAATTTTATATCAACTTTTATGTTTAAAATGTACTAAATAGACATTTCAAAAAAAAAGAAACTAAATTTAAAAATAGAATATAAAAAAAAAAATGGAATTGTATCCGTTTGTTTTTTTTCCGTATTTGGTACTACGCAACAATATCTGTCGTTATGGTTGCGTAATTTTTCTTAAATACGTTCTGAGCGACTAAGCAATTATTTTTAATGAACATTCTGTATTGGAAAACAAAAAATAGAATTCTATATATTATTAAACGCAATTATAATTAAGATACTTTTTTTTATTTTCAAATTACCATCTACTTTTAAGCTATTCAATATCGAACATCGTTGAGATGTTTCTTGGTTTTGTCGTCCATACTGTATTAATCGTGAAACTGCACTTGTTTTTAGTTATTTGAATATTTTTTTCACGCTGGTGACTACTCCACATGAAAAATTGTTAATTTTTAAATCACTTCTGTTATCAAATCTTTTGTACTATTAGTGTAACCGATGGCTGCTTTAATTTAGAACCTTTTATGCATCTATTAGTATATTTTTACTTTATCGTTTACTTTATATTTTGTAATTTAAATCATTACGGTTTTCATGATTTTTTTCTGACTTCATCTGTTAGATGTTTTGCATCTTCAAGAATAATTAAATGGTGTGACTATAATTTATCATACCATAGCGTATAAATCGATTTACCTATCAGATGTATTTAACATGCCGAATGAATGTTACCTCTAAACGGGATTATTTTTCATAACATATGTATGATTGTAAATAAGTTTTTAATGTTTTAAATAAATATTATATGACTTATATATATGTGTGTGCAGGGTGTTCTGAAACTAATTCAGGAAATTTGTTTTACGCTATAAAGCTCGTCAAAATGAACAAAAAAGTCCTAGGGGAAAAATCATTTGGGTGAACAATTAATTAATTATAATTTATGTGATTGTTTAATTTAAATGAAAAAATATTTTTTTTTTATAAATCAATATTTTGTAAAATAAAACGAATATAAATATTGAAAAGAAGTAAAATACGTATTAAATGTAGTCGTTAATGAATAGTTAACAATAATTTATCATTGGCCGAGATAAAGTGCTCAATATTTTGAACATTTTGCTCTGCCATCAACTCAGCTCTTCGCGTAATGCTGTTTACGGTCCGTTGCAGAAACTCTGGTGTTCGTCGGATGTCGCAAAATACTGCGACAACCCGCTGTGCGGTCTAGTGATGAACTTACGGTTATTTTCAAGTAACTAGTATACCGGTTACAGTGATTTGAAACTAACAGTGATTCTTCACGGTGACTGGTTATTTTTACTATTGTAATATTTATTTGCTATTAACATTTTTTATGCCAATAAGCTGGAATATAGTTATATACATTTTTGTTTTAAATATAAAAAATATGTACTAATTTTTATGTAATTCGCTCTTTCGTTGATTTATGTTATCCGCGATTCTAATTTATTTATTTTTATTTTACCCTTTTTTCCAGTTAAATTGTATGTACTTACCACATTTAAAATTATATTCATAATTGTGTTAAAAAAATTAAAGTTAGAACAACAATTTAAATCAAAGCAAGAGAAATAATAATATTGAAGTTAAAAATGATTATAAAAAACAATAGTAATGGTGAATGATCTAAAGTATAATAGAAGATTATATTTGCAAGTAGCTGTTTATTTAATATAACTCCACCTTTTTTTTTAACAAACCTATTTTTCTTAACAATAATTACTGAAAAAGTCATTGTTTACTTTTCTTCATACAGCAATAAATTATATATAACAATTTTTTTCAAAAAATGTACTAGTTATATACAGTTAAAATCAGTATATTTAGTTACTCCAACTTTTCCTCATATAAATACAAATTAAAATTTTTTATCATTAAATGTCCACTACAATAAAATTAACATACCTTTAAAATTTTACATTCATTAGTTTAACGGTTTATAGATATTGATAAATGAGTGAAATTTGTTAGATTTTGACATTTATACCTATATGTACATATACTTCTAAACCAAAAATTTAATAAAAATCTACAATCTATATATATAAAAATGAATGTCTGTCGTTCTGTATGTTCTCCATGGACTCTGAAACTATCCATCCGGTTTTTATGAAATTTAGACAGTTTATTTATGGAATCATGGTTAACAATATAGGCTATTTAAAAGTCAAAAAAATAAAAAAAAATAAATTACAAAATAAATAAAAATTGACCGAAAGTGTGGCCACCTGCGTCGACTAGCCAAAACACCGATTACCAACATTGCCGACAGATAGCGCCACAGTAAAGAAATTATTCCGGTATGCGTTATTTATGCAGCTACAATGTAAATAAACGTAGAAAACGCAGTACTCTTCATTGCTCTTCAGTGTTCGATGACGGTCGTGAATTTTTTCGTTTGTTAAGTTTCGGCAAGCTTCTTTAATAGTGTGTGTATGTGTAAATAAAAATCAATTGCGCATGTATAAAAGATTATAACATGAGAACGGCTCGACCGTAATTGTTATGACAAAGTTTGTATGAAAGGAAATTTTGGAAAAATCCATCAGAAAAGTCGGAACAATAAAAAAAATGGCGTCACGATGTGCGTTTAGTTTGACAGTTCTGTTGTCACATGATTTCATAACAACAACAAATTCCGAATTGAATATTGATATCTTTTTGAGAAAAAGAAATAAATTAAAAGCGATAGTTCAGTGTCTTATCATCATCGGTGGTGATCATATCTTTAGTGCATTCAAAACCGTAAAATTCATCAATTAAAATTTAAACAGAATGATTACAATGGTAAATAATAAACTCTGAATAATATTTTATTAATTTCTGGCGTAAGTGTAATAAATACGTCGTGTTCTGTTACTTTTTGTTTTGCGTTACTGAACTCATCAAAGCTCCATGACATGATCTAAACAAACAAGTCGCACTCCCAGCCTAATTACTGTACTCATTGCAGAGAGTTAAAAAAAAAAAAAGGTACCATTTTCTATTCGCTTTTTACAGAGAAATGAAACATCCTGCAACGGAATTTTTTCATATTTGCTACCGGGGGAATGTTATTTTTACTCAAATTGAAAATCCTTACGCAACACAGTAATGCGGAAGTGCTGCAATTGATGAAAACGGAGCCGGTACTAATGGACATAATTATAAAACAAAACACAAATTCCTTTGGACATTTTATGAGAGGATCAACATTTCTCCTTCTGCAAACAATAATGATGGGAACGGCAGAAGGGAAAAAGGGACGAGAAAGAAGAAGGATTTCTTGGCTCCAAAATATTAAGACATGGACTGGAGTTACAATATTAGAATTATTCCAAGTCGCAAGAAGTCGAGACGCTTTCATCAAATGGTGAAGTTCATGAAAAGTGGTTAAGTTATACCCGAATCGGGTGGTACGAAGAAGAAGAAGAGGAAGAATACACGGGCGAAGCCGTGGGTATTTTATTTGTAAAAACAATTAAAAAAAAGATTGTGCGGTCGGGAGATACGTTATTTTTTTAACTCTAAACGTGATTTTTAATATATAGATTTTTATTGATTCTATTAGTATATTTTCGTCACGCCAAAAAATGCTACCCTCTTTCATTCAACTCTCTCTCTCTCTCTCTCTCTCTCTCTCTCTCTAATTTGTATATTTTATTTTTCATCATTTTTTTAATGTAAAGTAAGGATTTAAATCAAAAAATTGCAATAATGACGCAATATAAATCCCGTATGAATTAAAACAAAAACAACAAAAACGGAAATAGATTAAAAGACAATCGCACTACTTGCTCTTCGCACAGTTAAAGAAGAGGCAGAATTAAAAGAACAGAATTTTACTACCAGAAAACATCAAACTCGATGTTAGAACGTGTAAGAAAGATTTACACGTGTTTAGAATTGAGCTTATACAGCTGACCGCGCTCAATGCTTGCTGCTTGAATCTCGATGCCCCCCCCCCAGCGATAGTGAGAAAGAAAAAGAGAGCGAAAGTCGCCTGGGAGGACGCATAACGCTTTTTCCTTACGTGCCGATTTTTGCCGATTTCTGCTATTTTACCCCTACCACAAGCCGCGTTAAAGAACTTTGTTCCAAAAAAAAAAAAAATGTTAGAATTTTATGTATCCAAAAAATGGTAGAATTTTATGTAAAGAAAAGTATTTTAGTTAGATAAATATAGCGCAATTTATAGTTGATATAGATATACATGTAATTTTTTTTTGTTTGATATTTCTAAATAAAGGAGGAATGTGGGTGATACTATGTTTAAAAAAGATATGTATACATATTTCGTTTTGTTTTCTATTGTTTAATCGTTTAGATTTTTCGTAAGTTTTATATATATATGTAAAAAGATAAAAAATCGAAAAAATGGACTGCTGTCCCGGTCCAAATTGTCCACCTACCACATCTGTTACTACATATCATCTAACTGTTATTATATCGCACTCATTCACATTCCAACTGTGTAGGCCCTCATTTGACGATTTCATTAAATTTATAGAAAAAATTTTAAGTCTCACGAGAATTGAATGGCACAGGATAACGAGAAGTTGCACTTATTTTTCGGATTTTGCTTTGGGCAACAGTAGAAAATTAGAATATCGAAAACACATTTCCTCAATCCGCTAATAGTAGACAAGCCAACGTTCAGGCAGGACGACGTCTGCCGGGTCCGCCAGTTGTAATATAAAATATTATCATAAAATTCATATTATATTTCATGAATTAAATCTTCAAGTTTGTAGTACTTCCAGAATTGCATTCTACGGATTCTGCTAATTGTGTGATTATTGATCGATGCATCCTTTCCATATTCCTTTAAATTTGAATTAGTTATTTTATAAAATAATTTATTTTTACATATATTACAAATAGCAGAATAATTTTTTTTATCGACAAGTGTAAAAAAATTCCACATTTCACTCAATTTTTGTCTTCTTAACTTTTCTAACATAATACCACTTTTAATAACTAATGTACATGCGTATTATTTATATAAATGTAATACTACTTATAATTAACACTTAAAAACTATCAAAACTATAAACGTATTTTTTAAATTAACTAATACGCAACAAATGTATATAAATGTTATAAAATACTATATTTGTGTCATCAAAAAAGAAAAATAATAAACATAGCTCGTAATTTACTTTAAACAACAAAAGTATTACGCTACTGATGTAAATTATTTAGATCAAACATAAAAACAAAAAATTTTTCGATTTAAATTTATTGAAGTTTCAATTAAAAGTATATTTTCTTAATAACAATATTGTACGTCTTGTAGAACATTAACTATAAATAAATGTCATCTAATTTAGTTGATAGAAGCGAACAATTATGCATTATTTACGCTAACATAATACGTTTAACGATTTAAATCGGTAAGAAAAAATTAATTTAAATTTATAGTTATCAGTTAATTTCGGAATAATCGGTAAGTAATTAAATCACGAGGAAGAAAATGATTCATCGGAAGCGATACAGTTCACTAGGTAACTGTCGTTTTAAAATAACTGATAACTGCTGTTAACATAACCGTTTAATCACCGGTAGTGACAGTGATTTTCGACTAACCAGTGTAAAATAACCGATACCGGATATATCGCTCATCACTAAATTGCAGTCGTCTCGTGTGTTGGTTAATGTACGATACACCGTTTCTTTAATATAACCCTACAAGAAAAAATCCAGGAGTTATATCAGGATACCTTGCTAGGCATTCAGTGGGTCCGGGACGCTCAGACTTCATCTAAATATCCAAATGCCTTCTTACAACCTTTTTGTTTCAATATTTATTTTATTTTTATTTCATAACCTATTGAATCATTAAAAAAATATATTTATTTTTTTATTACAATGAATTAATTTAATTAATTATAACTAATTAATTGTTCGCCCGAATGATTTTTCCCTGAGGACTTTTTTGTTAATTTTGACGAGTTTTATAACATAAAACAAATTTCCTAAATTTGTTTCAGAACACCCTGCATATATGTATGTATGTATGTATATGTATATGTATGTATGTATGTATGTATATGTATATGTATGTGTGTGTTGTGTGCGGGTATGTATGTATGTATGTATTGAAACGGTACTTGCCATTAATAACTTAAAAATCTTGTTTTGTCCAGGGATGCCACCGCGGAATTAAAATTTTTATTTTTGTTTATTATTATTATTTAAATAAAATGACTCGATGATATTTTATAAGATCTATTAACGAAAATGACCTACACCAATCTTTCTTTATCAGTCGACCGCTATAAAAGACAATAATTAATTATGATGTACGAACAATAATGACAAAAGTATTAAAATATATAAATGAAAATTTTCTACGTAACACTGTCGTCTGTCGGCGATGGTTAATGCTGCTATGACTGATGCCAAGAATACGATTGGTTGCTCTCTTCGTGTTGAACGATGGAGTGAACTCAGTTTAATTCTCGATACCGCGTAATTTGGTAATTTAATAATTAATCTGCGCGTAATTTGGTAATTTAATACAACGGTTCTGACGGGTGATTATTTGCCACTTCGCGCTGCGGACCGGGTTAATTCTTAACAAAACTAATTTTTCGTTAACGGAGATCGTTTTCACGGCTCTCGACGACCAACCAAACTGTTCAAAAAAGCTTCTAAGAAGGTTCAGCTGCGACTCAGTGCTACCTGGCTTTCATTTTCTCTCTATGCCCTCATCATTTTACTTGTCTACTGTTCCAGCGGGGACCAATCATAGACCTTCCTTCAGTCTGAACGCGTGATATTCTTTTTACCCCCGTTCGACAAACAGGATTTCAATCACGGGCACATTTACTCTCGCACCACCTATTCTAAATTATTTTTTATTTTCATTTGAAATTTACCCTGAGTTCATGTAATGTGCACATTGCATATCCCCGCATCCCGAAAAAATTAAAATTTCAGTAGAAAGCCTTATTTAATATTGTGATTATAATTATAATTTGTTTACAATTATTTACAATTATTTACATTTGAAGACTGTTGTCCAATGATTTATTTATTAGCCTTCATTTATTTACTCTCGTTTATTTCTTCTTCCTTTAATTTGCCAACATGCCGACCTATTTCGGTTCATATTCTCTACGGATTAGACTATGTCCTTTTAACCTGAATTATCTTTCTATTATTTTTCGACTTACTTTTCATCACTAGCCGATTTTTTCGACCCTACCCTCATTACTTTACCTGCTCTCGGACAATTGTCATTACGATTGACCTTATACATTTGTGTCTAAACATCTCTGTTTTCTTTCCGATGTTCGTCACGGTGTTTTTTTTGTTGTTTTTTTTGGCAATCTCTGACAATCATTACCCGGTTTTCTTTCTTTCGATAATAGTCCGGTATTGTTTATCCGGATCTACACTAATATTTTACACCAACAACCTTTTTCTTTTACCGCTCTTATGAAGAGAATATCATTTCGATACTTTTTCTAAAAACCTCATCTTTTCCTTAATTGTTTTTCAGTCTTGGTCGATTGTGTGCCTAGCGACATTCCGTTGACCTTTTTTGCTATTTGCAGTATAATCTCTTTCTAATTTTTTGCCTCGGTATTCTATTTACAAACCCTTTTGTTAAATACAGCCAATATACTCAGTAAAACTAGGTGATGTTCTACCCTCGCCAGAGAACCGAATTTCTCTCCGTAAAAATACTCGGAAATATTCTGACCCCTTAGGAAAGGCTCGTGTATACCTTCCTATTCTCTTTTTAAATTTATAGTCCGTTTAAACCGTTCAATTCTATTAACCGTATTTCAAAATTTTCTTTTCCTTTTATATTAGAGGGAACGATTTAAGAGCGTATAAACATTTTTCCCTTAATAGTAAAAGAATACTCGGGAATTCTGAAATAGATGAATAATAAACGTGAAAGTGATAAATTGTCACAATACACGAAAAATGTTTTTTACTGAACTCGGTTGGTCATAATTTAAAAGCTCATGTAATAATAAGTAATACATCAATTTTGATAATTATCAAATTGAAGGAAAACTTCACGTACACATTAAGCAATAATTATAACGATTTTATACGTGGTAATTTAAAATATTGGTCATCTTCTGTATTATTGACCTTAATAATATATTTATGCGAATTCAATTCTTTCGAATACGCTTGTAATAAATTTGAAAATTCTGAACGTAAATATTTGCTTTCAAAATATATTTTTCGAACACAAAGAATGTCTGAATTTATGTGGGATTCAAAATTGCAACTACATTTCAGAAACGTTGAATTATATAAACTGCCCGTGAACGGCTGGCAACCAAAATTGAGACCTGTTCTCATTTTTTATCATAAAACTCCGTTTGAGAATTTTACAAAATTTAGAATATTTATTATATAAGATGAGTGAAGGAAAGCACAATAGAATCTGCAATGATTATTTTGTTAATTTTGTGATATTTGTCAAATTGTTCTAGAAATATAAGTTCTGACTCTTCAGACGTTACATTTAAGTATAATTTATTTCATTGTCATAAGAACTTTTCAGTTACTTTATCGTGATTCGACACGATCTAACGGCCTCTTACTTTCGGCCTCCCTGTCTACAGGTATTATTTCCGAAATATACAATTATTTTACCGCGATTGACACAATCTCACAACCTCTTACTTTCGGCTTGCCGTATTATTACCTTTTTGAAACTCTTTTTGTAAATTGACGCTCTTTAATATTCAATTCGCAATTTTCTTTTTTTCATCTTCCTTATTTTTATAACTTTATCCATTTGATTAGCTGCCGCCATTATTCACTGTACAAATTAACTATTTACAACTAAATTTAATGCCACTATTTTATTTGCATTTTATTATTGCGATCCTTCACGTTATCACACCATACAACCAAGTTTTCCATGGCTTTTCATGCTTTTTTCCTTCTAATTCTTTCACATGCTGCACACAGTTTTCTCCTTTCTATGTAAATTCTTTTGAGACTATCAAATAAGTTCTCGTCTTTTGGTAAATTCTTTTTCTCGTAATTGTTTCTTCATTTTCTTCTCGGTACCTAATGCTCTTACTAATTTAATATCATCCGTTCGTCTATTTCTTTCTTATTTATTAATTTAGCTCTTTTTTTTTGTTCCTTTTGCTAATTTACTTACATTTTTCTTTGGTTGCCTTACCGACGGTCTTTTATCAGTTTCAATTTCATCTATTTTATCTTTTAATTTTTGGTCGATATTTTTCGACGTATGTTTCCCTTTCTATTGTCGATACTTTCCGGGTTTTTTTCTTACCGGGATTGTTTAATCTCTCTTTTCTTCCAGAATACCCCCTAAATTTATTTCTTATCAGTTACGGCAAGTTTCGTGTTTAATTTCATTTTAAATTTAGCCTTACCGCAGCTCTTTGTGAAACTAATTCTATTAATGATTTCTTTAGAATTTCAATCTATTTTCATTGATTAATTTATTAGCGCGTTCGCCATTATCATTTTTAATTTTTACCACAATCTCTAATTTTGAGAATTTAATCTTTTTTTTTTTCTCCCATTGAATTACCGTTTTTAACTACTAAGGTTATCACGGTGAGAGCTGCCTAGGCTACTTAAAGACCATCCAACAGTCCACCATCCTAAATTAAATTTTAATTCGTGGCCTTTTGCACTTTCCAACGAGGTATACATATACCTTTATACCATTTCTCCCGATTTTCTCATGGAGCTTTTTACTCCTCTTAGTATTCTCCGAAATCCCTTTCTTTTGAGTCGCGCTTTCCTCCGTTCTGTCCTTTGGTTTCTTCTCTATTACCTTAGACTTCTTCAATTCAGCTCAGTCCGTCACTCTTTCTTTCTCATTATTTTTCCTTTCCTGTTCAATCTTCTCTTCTAGGTCAGCTACTCTTCGGCCATTACGTTTACTTCCGATTTTAAATTTTTCGTTAATATTATCGTTTATTTTGTCAAATTTATTTTCCGGATCTTTAAATTGGTTGTTATTGTCTTCCTTTAATTCTCTAAAATCGTTTTTTTTTTCCAAACTTTTTATTTTGTTCTTTAAACTGGTTATTAATCGTTTTAAATTAAGCTGTTGAAAACGCCATCAAGTCGGTGTTTTCCATTTTTTATCGTATTAGGTATGTTAATTGCAAAATTTAATTTAAATGAATTGCGTTCGGAATTCGTCCCCTTAAAGGATAAATTTAGAAGTTTATCCCCACCAGGGATGCCAATTGAAACGATACCGTTTGCTAATTTGAGCCCTCAGAGATGCAAACCACGAGGTCTTTTTCGGACGCGTGGATTTTATTTTATTTATTTATTATTTATGAATTTGAAACTGACATCTTAAATTAATTATCTTTTATTTTCCAATCACCTACAAAGATTTTTCTTTACCGACCGGCCGCTGAAAATACACAATTATACATTCGACGTAAGAACAATGATTATATAATAATAAACAAAATTGTGCGTAACACTGTCTGTCGGCGCTGGAACGCTGCGATGACGGATAGCAAGAATACACGATCGGTTGCTCTCTTCGTGATGGACGATGGAGTGAACTCAATTGAATTCGATGCCGCGTAATTTCGGTAATTTAATAATTAATCTCCGCGTAATTTAAAATTTAATACGATTCCGGCGGACGAGCAATTTATTACTTCGCGCTGCAGACGGCTTGATATTTAACAAAATTAATTTTCTGTTAACGGAGATCGTTTTCGCGACTCTTTACAAACGACCAACCAAACAGTTCAAAAAATATTCTAAGAAAGTTCAGCTGCGACTCATTGCTACCTGCCTTCCGTTTTCTATCTGTGCTTCATCATTTTACTTGTCCTCTGTTCCAGCGGGAGCCAATGTCATTTCTCCCATCATCGACCTTTCACCAGTCTGACCGCGTGGTATTTTTTTTACCTCCGACCGACAAATAAAATTTCAATCACGCGCCCATTTACTCTCTCTCCCCACCTATTCTAAATTATTTTTTATTTTTATGTTACTTTATTTTTTATTTGAAATTTACCCTGAGCTCATGTAATGTGCACATTACAGTATGTATATATACATATGCTTTTGTACTAATTTTTTGGGCTTTGTAATAAATGAATTTTGATTGAATAAAGTGATTTTTTACGTGTTTCGGGTTCTCTTCGTTGCATAAATTGTTATTTTAGAAAAACAATAATTTTATTTATGTGTTACCGCATGTGAAACTCTACAGCCTGTGATATTCGTAACGGACCCAATTTCAAACTCATCCGTTTCTCCTCCCGAGGAGCTAGCGCAGTCATCCAACTATATTCAGTTAATCACAAAATCTATGTTATTTTTATTTTATAAATTCATTTTTCCTAAATTTTTAAATATATTTTTTATTGTATAACAACAAGAGTTGATAAAATTAAAACTATTAAAAATCTGTTTATGTAGGTTTATTTCAAAATTTTGAAATTGTTAATTATAACATTGCCACTTTTATTTTTGTTTTTATTACAAAAAAATATAGTTTTTAATTTAAATAATAATGATCAGATGTAAAGAATTCGGTTAATGATTCTATAGGAGACCTTCAATTCCATTTTTTTATTTATATTTTAAGGTTTCTATGATTAAATTATACTTTAAAATTTTATCAGAATTTATATTTAATATCATACGTGATATGCGATTAATAATATTTGAGACACTAATTTAAAAAAAAAAAAAAAAATGGAGAATATTAATAAATAATCTTACGAAGGAAAACTCAATACATAACTGATAAACGTATCTCCAACGCGTATTTTTTTTTTTCCTAACCAGCGGTAAGGATTGAGCCAAGCAGAATAGCGTACGCATTTGAAAAACACCAAGTCTTTCGAAAAGAATTAAATATTGCCTTTGTCGAGGAAATTAAAGCGTATTTTTTTTCTACATCGATATCCAATACGTTTATTCACTTACTTTGGTTTTAGTGTTTAATTCTGCATTATTTTTGCACATTTTATTCGAAGTTTTCTATTCCGTACTGAAATAACACGCCAAACCAAGTAACACCTTAAATAAATCGTTTTCTAAAGTGATTCATTTAATTTTATATGTGCCGTGATTGGTCCAGTCTCTACCGCTGCTTCTTCTCGGTTAGAAAAAAAAAAAAAAAAAAAAAAAAAAAAATACGCATCTCCAATATATGAATAACTAAAAAAGTTTCAAATTGCAATGTAGATGCTGTTAGTTTAAAAGAAACTTTCTTTGATGAACTAATAAAAGTATTTGAGAGCAAATGGATCAGTTTTGTCAACAATCTGGCTTCGACTTGTCAAATACTGAATAGAATATAAAACATTGATGAACCATTATCAAATATAATTATGAAGTAATTTTAAAAAATGCGCTCTTTGTTGAAACGTTTGTTTTGACAGCTAACAGTAAGATTGTTATACTGATTAAATATTTTTTCATTTGCCAAATAAAACATAAGTACTACTATATCACTCGAAAATGTTATATATATACCTATATACTTCATGGTGATCATTATATAAATAGCTGGGAAAATAGGGAAAAGTCAAGAAATATGGAAGAGGCACAGAAATATTTGTATGGTGTATAATGTATAGAACTTAAAAGTATTAATAATTATTGTGAAACTGGTATATACATTTATTATACATAGTTAATAAAAAATCTCTTCGGATATTTCTAGTAATCAAAACAATGAAGCATGAGATTAAAATGGTAACGAATTTTATGTTGAGTTGATAGAACGTAAAAATACATTTTGTAATTTGGGATTTTGTCCGCATTCTTTGTCTATAAAATGGTAGCGTGACAATTATAAAATGTGTAATAATTAATAATTTTATTTTTACTTTTTGAGCATTTTTTCGCGAAATTTTTTGAAAATTATATAGTTTTTTCTTTATGGCAAAGCCAAGGAAATTTATTTTGAAAAAATAAAGTAGCCACGCTAATTCTTGTATGAAATAATATATGAAGAAATGTTTTTTTTACTGAAGCACACTGCACAAACCACAGCCTTGAAGTAAATGCGATGTAATCTATGTTGTCAAACTTTAAACACGTTTTCCCAAATAGTATGTTTTACTTGTAGGCAGTGGCTGCCCTAGGGCGGTGCGAGCGGTGCGACCGCTCAGGGCGCCGTCATGAACGGGGCGCCAAAATTAACCAAAACCACAGATTACTAAGAGATATTACTTACCGAAACGCGTCCACTAGTCGTCGATTTTCAGGCGAAGCTCATGAAGTAGATCTAGCTATTCCTGGTCTCTCATCTTGATTTGAAAATATGGATGATATATCGGTTATAGCATCATCATCATCATCATCATCATTTTTTAGAGAATACTGATATTTCAAAATTGTCGCTTATTAACTCTGCTACAAGAGATGAAATAATTATTCGCGGTCTTGTACGTAACGAAATGAGCAATGCAAACTACCCGGGGCAGTATGACGGCCGTCATTTTTCAAATACGCATTTTAAAAGAGAATTATATTCTCTTTCGCCTGAATAATCACAAATAAGCGATTGCATAGAAAGAACGTCAAATTTCATATTCGGAGGAGCGCCATTTTGAGATCTCGCACCATCTAAAAATTTTTCTATGGCCGCCACTGCCTGTAAGCCCTTTGTTCTTCTCTCGTCGGTTACATGTGTATATCAAAATTAATTGTTTGCGAAGTGCATATTTTTTTGAGCTTAATGGAACATGCTCAGTTAATAAATGTAAATCTTAGTAACAAAAACGGTTTATGATATTTATGATAAATATGTAGCTGTGAAATATTTTTGAGAATACACTCCGTTATTATCCAAAGACTATGTGGATGCATTGATAATTTAAAACGTATTAAAAAAAATTCTGCTGGATCTGTGAATTTTTCTCAGTTTGTTTCCAACTTTTGTTACATTCATATTTTTCTTGACTAATGATGGGACTTTGCCGAAAACATTTTCAAATTAGGTATCTTAGAAATTGTTTTACTATTAAATTTTCGATAAACAATAATTTACTGATTATTTACAATCAGGGTGTACAAAAATTTAATAATTATGCACAACGGTTAGCTGTTTACAGGTATTTCATCCTTTTTCATTGTCGGGCTGACAACACATTTCCAAACGAATATTAGAGGTTAAGGTTAATTTATATTTCATTAGATATTTAATTTCATTGTTTATTATGCAATCTGATTTTTTTTTTTTTTAGCTAACAGAAAAATACGAGTTTATGCGGATGGCATATATGATGTTTTCCACGAGGGCCATGCTAGGCAGTTAATGCAAGCGAAAAATCTGTTTCCCAACGTCTATTTAATAGTCGGAGGTAAATTAAATTTTTGTTGTTACTACGTTTCCTCGTAGATTTTGATCAAATAATCGATTTTAGGTTAAATTAGGGGCATAGGAAGTTTACCGAAGCCAAAGGTTTAAAATGTGCGAGAAAGTTAACAAAGCAAAAACACAGATTAATGTTACTTTGTTGTTTTGTTTTTTTTCCATTGATGGGAGGGCCAATTTACGTAAATTAAACGTTGAAGCAGTTTATTTTTGGTTTACAAAATTATTCAGTTTTGTAGATTAATGATAATTTCGTTTTCAAGAATAAATTTAAATACCGCCTTTGTTTTTTCTATATATTCACTGACATATTTTTAATTATTAAGACCAGCTTAAATTTTCTACTTGTAAGTTTTACTTTTTAGGATTCCGTATATATATATATATATATAATGTACGGAATAATCCTAGTAGGATGGTTCAGAACCGACAAAAATATGAAATTAAAAGATGCAATAGCTCAGGAACGTTTTGACTTTAAATTTCAAAATTGGATCATAAATTACATCTAAAAAATTCTCTTTAAAACCATATCTATAACTTCAAGCTAACCGATTACCCCGGGCGTCAAAAAACTCAAAAAACCGTCAAGAACATATGATACGAAATTTTAAAACGAGCTCAAAAATCACCCTTAAAAAATTCGTAACTCTTCGCTAGATAATAACCCTTTAAAAGTTAACTTCAAAATATGATACAAATGCAGAAACTCTTTCATAAAACCAAAAAAAAAATTGAGATTAAAAAATTATTTAAACCCTTTCTTTTGGACCGAAAATAGTCGAAAAAAATGGATGTTCACGTAACCGTGTTATCCCGAATAAAAAAGTCGGGAAAACCAAAGCATATCCCAAATATATATGCATAAAGGACCGCTTTATAGGAAAAAGCTATAGCCGAGCTTACAACTTTAAATTTAGGCCGTCCAGGTACTGAAAGCTCGAAATTTTTGAAAAAAATATTTCTTCCCCAGCATGTGATATATGTCTATGGAAAGATCGCTATTTGTCGGGAACGAAACTGGATTTCATTTCCTTAACGAAACTTTCAAAGTTGACGAAAAGTTCAAGAAAGCGCGGATATGGGGTATTTCCACCCCCCTTTGTGACGCTAATATTATAGTTGAAAATTTTGAACAAGGTTAAAAATATACGCAACCCGGTGTATTTCTCTGGTTTGGAGTATCCTAGTATCCAGTAAACTTTGAAATTTTTGTAAAAAATATATTTTTTTTTTTTCCGGCATGTGATTGTTATTGTTAGAATCAATAGTTTAAAAATAATAAAAAAAAAAAAAAAAACAGTTTATTGATAAGGGGATAAAACTAACTGTCAGAGCCCTGAAAATTAATTGTAACTTAAATTGGTTAATGATGCGGTAAAACACAGTGTAAATCGAGGTTAACGAAAACTAAAAATACCGGATATACAATGACAAATGAACGTATTCGGATAACAACACATAAAAACGCGATTTTAAAATCATCGATAATTAATTTGTAACTTCACATTAATAGAATCAAAATGTTCGGTTTATATTACGACTAAAAAACGGATTTTGCTCAAACATAATATAACAATCGGAATGAAAAGAAGTAAATGTAAAAATTCGGCATCATCTCGTAGAAAGAAAAAAAGATGAAAGCTATATGCGCTCCGAAAATATCGCTACTTACAAACAACTATTTAAATTTCTAAATAAAAATTATGAAAAATAAACAAAAATAAAAAGATAAAAAATAATAAAGTAAAGTAAAATAAAATTGAATAAAAAAATAAAGGGAATGAAACAAGATAAGTAATTTGCAATTGTAATCTAAACAGTGATATATGAATGAAAACCGTATTTCAAAACTTTCGAAGTTGGCGAAAAGTTCAAAAAAGCGCGAAAAATAACCTGTCCTTTCCTCTATATTCCTGATGCAAAAAATAATCAGTTTTTTCTTGTTTTGAATTTACCATATTATGTAAACATAAATATTATGGTTATCCTTAACTTAACGTACGGAGTAACCCTCAGCGCATGAAACTTCCTGCTTGACTGAACTTTCTTTTTAATTGTTACATAGTATTTCAACATTGAGATGTGTACTCACACGTTTGTTTTCGAAGCAAACCACGTTGAAACAATTTCTATGATGACGAACGGTGTAATCTTTTTTAAGCGTTATCATATGGATTGTTTCAACATCGGTTCCCAGCAAAAATTAACGTACGGATAACTTAAACAACCACGAAAATCATTCTTAAATTCGATCAGTAGTATTGAAATTTCTATTTCGATTATGTATAAAATTTACTGTTTTTTTAAAATCGCTAATTAATAAAAAGTAGCTAAATGTGTAAAGCTCTCGTTAAGGTTTAAAAGAACGGAAAATATTACTGTATTGTCATGAATACTATAAGGTTTCTTTCTCGTCTTCTCGGTGCTGTTGAAAACCAAATATTGGCGATGGAAAGAATTTCAGCATAAGCACTTGTTGCTGTTTAGTGGCCACCCAGCCGAGAATTAAGTGTGGAAATCGTCTTAAAATCGTGAAAAAAGCTAAAAATTGCTGAAAGAAAAAATCAATGATTTTTTAATGTATTTCACACAATAATAAATTACGAAATTCTTTACAAAAACAGAAAACACGATTAACTTGAATAAAATTTGATTTGGATATTTCAAGTTCGTAGTAGTTAAAATTTTAACGAAAGAATTTAAAAAAAAAAAAAAAAAAAAAAGTTTTTTCACCCATTTAAGTTTACAGTTTCAGTAAAACTTTCGGAGCGCCTTGAATATAAACGCCATGGAATCGACGCCTACGATTACAAAATATTACATATTAAATAAGTTTTATAATTCGGAAACCTGTTATAAACTTCATTATTAATTTTCGTTATAATAAAATAAGCATAATATACAGCTTGAGCTAGTGGCTATTATAACGGGTAATATTTGAAATGCGAACAAAACAAATTCAAAAAACTCAAAAAATTTGTTATTTTTTGTTCTTGCCGATATTTTATTATTTGCCCTTGCTTCGCGGTCTGTTTGTTATTTTATCACATTAGCAGAGTAAGGTTCGTGTAATTCTTGTGCAATTTTGGTGATCGAGAAATCGGAAACATCTAGACCGGGAAACCCGAGATAAGCAAAAAATTTAGAAATTATATTTGCGCGGCTACCTCGGTAACGGTAATTAATGTGAATTCGACACCTCCGTTACGATTAACGGTTGTAAAAATCTATGTGAATTTTCAATCTCTTAGTCTCCGGGTACCAACCTGATAAAATTTAAAAAAAGAAGCATTTTGATTTTTGGTCTCAGATGATGACTAGAGAATAGTTAGGCTACTTCTTTAATTTTCACGCTAAAAGTTCAGGGAAAGTCTTAAAATGTTTCAGGATCGAAAAGCAAAAAGCAAAATTTAAAAATTTTAAAGAAAACAAATTCCATTTAAAAAAAAAAACAAAAAAAAAACGTGTTCTATTGCAAAAATTACAGTAAAAGGAAAAGCCGAAAATGTCGGTTTTATAGCCGGAAAGCTATAAAATATACGACAATGAAGATATTACGAATTAACGAGAAAGTGACACGATGACACTAGAAAACATGCGATATTTTTAACCGCAATTAATATGAAGAATTCTAGTGTCTATCGTTATCTCAGTTTTAGTCCGCTGAAAACGTTAGAGCAATCGAATATCAGTTACGAGGAAATTACAAAAGTACGATCATACCTCGTGACTAATTAGTATCTTATGAACGTGTGCGCATTATACGAAGAGAGACACAAACGCTCCCGAATGCACTGAAAATGTCAGTCCACTTATTACACATTGTTGCCATACACGCTCATCTAGCTCCGTTTTCGAAATTAATTCGATTTGATAAATATTTAATCAGATTTCGATTACTTTTCGGTCGAAATATTGCCGTTAATTACATCCCGCTGTCAGTAGGGGTACCGCTGCAAAATGGGAAAATGAACCTTTTTATTATTTATTTTATTATTATTATTTTTTATCTGCGTTTTAGCAAAGTAGTCAAATTAACGGTAGTTTAAACATTGCCGACTTTAAGTAGTTTTGGATGGTACATGATGTTTAATGTTTTCAGGCTTCCCGAAAATTAAAAGTCATTGAATTAACTTTAATGATATTAATTTCAGTTTGCGATGACGAATTAACTCACGAGATGAAAGGACTGACAGTAATGAGTGATCAAGAAAGGTACGAAGCTGTTAAGCATTGTCGCTATGTAGATGAAGTAGTAAGAAATGCTCCATGGGAAATAACCGATGACTTTCTAGTTAAACATAAGGTAATTCCTTTAATTTTCCTTTTTTTGGCTGTAAATTATCGCTGTTTAGCCTATTTTACATCTAATTAACGTTTTCCATATTTTCTGAAATAATTTTGCTTTTCGAAAAAGTTTGTTCGAACACTATAACCGGAAATTAACATCGTATTATAATAATCAAGCGGACAGTAATAAGGAAAACGTCAGTTTATCGAGATACTTAAACAATTAAATTTCTAGAATTTGTTGAAGTATTTAACATTTACGCTTTTCAACAAAATCGATCATCACGCATCATCTCTTGAACATTACTTATTTACTTGGCGTCTTTACTTATGTGGTTTTAGTTTGTTGTAATTTCGGACTTGAAACATTTTTTAAATTAATTTATCAATTTCTTTATAATTTACTGTATTTGACTTTTTTGTTAGAGTATTTTTTTTAAACGAAGTTTTCGCAATTTATACTTGCTTATCTGCATTTCCATACTAATAAAAATACCCTAAAATTACGGTGTTTTTTGTTTTGTTTTGTTTTGTTTTGGTCAATTTCTACTGTTGCCCAGTTTACAATTAATTTTTACTACGATATATTTATTTCATTATTAACGAGATAAACTTATGTAATTTAACACCACCCTGTCGGCGTATATTATTGGACACACAACCCCGCATTAAACAAGGGCGCATGTTTTTCATTTATTTAAAAATGTCTGCGCTGCCGCCCAGTATGCTTTCATAAGTAGTATTATTTTGATAGGCGGCTGACAGAACACGTGCTGCGCAGTTCCTAATCATTTGTACTACGTGATCTTTACAGAACGCATTATTTTATTGATACCACCAATAATCCACTGTGACATCGTATCTTTTGTTGAAATATAAGTAAAAAGAAAAGTGAGCCCCATTCCACTGATAAAATATCGTGGATTGTGAAATTAAGCTCTTCATAATATATACTAGAGGTGCCTAATAAATCTGAAGAGAATACTGAGCCAGTTTCTTTCTCTTGGCGGCCGCCCTTACTTTCTAAGATTTCTTTGGTACTCAATTAACTTTGGGTGCAGCTCGAGCCCGGAATGAAACAAGTCTCGAACCTGTTATTTATTGTTTAAACATATCTTCTCCTATTACTGAATATTTTTTATTTTTTATTCCATCTACTTTTCATTGAGGCACGTCTAGGTACGACAATTTGTCCCATTCCTCCAACCAAACCTTGATGGAAATAGTTTGAAATTATTCAGTCTTGTCAGGATATCAACTAATTCAATATCGTATATAGTATCTTCGCTTGGAAGCAAAATAATTTTTTGTTTATCACTCGTGTTCTATACTTATCGAACAAAATGTCATTGTAATTAATGCACCAAGTGTGATAGTGATGTTCTTTTCGTTTTTTCTCGTTTGCCCGCAGAAATTCTCCAAAGTAGTAATATTATATTGTTAAATTTATATTTCACGCCAGCTTTTTTTGTATTTGCAGTTTCGTCGGGGTAAAATTTGAAAAACAATGTATTCACACTGAATGACACATACGCAAATGAAGAAAATTGCGTACTGTTTTAATGTTAAAAAATACATTTAATTATCGGTCATATGCATCAGAATTATTGTAGAAAAAAGGGGGTTCGCAAATTTTGAAATTTTACGATTTTCACACGCAAATAAAACGCTCAGGCTTAACATAATACAGGAGAGACATGTTTATTTTCAATGAAATTATAAAAAAAAAAAAAAATAATGAGCTACAAAACTCGGATTTTTATATGTAAAGAAGCGTAGTAAGCATTTTTTCTTTTTAAAAAGAAGGAGGACCCTTCATCGTTAGATGCCTTCTGTTGTCCGACGAAACTGAAACTCAGATAACGTCTTTCCTGTTCTAAGAACACACCTTATTTAGCCTATTCATCGTGAAGATCCTTGTTTTCCAAATATTCTTACCGCCGACTTTGACCATATAGCTACAAGTCTTTTAGCTTGCGTTTGCGAAGGAAGTGTACTACTTCCATTTTAAAAAGTTCTACACTATCAAAAATGAAAGGAAAAAAAACCCATTTAAAGATACATTATATAATTATAATTTCTTAAACATATTTTATAGAGTGGTGGTGGCCTTTTTTCCACGAGAGCAATTAAGATTGTCAAAAGGATAGATATATAAAACAACGTTAACTTCTAAAAATTCCAGCACAAATGTAATTTTAAACTTTTTTTTTTTTTCATATATTCTCTTCCATAAATAAAAAATAAATTTTGTGTGTTATTTTTCTTTTTCTGGAATGTATAATTCGCAATTGCGATAACGATCATTGTTTTGCCAACTTTCGCGGTACAAATAATAGCACGTGCCAATTTGGAAAGATTAAATTAACTTTTAAAGATAATTTTTCGCTTTTTTATTTTATAATAATCTCAATTGCAAAATTATGCTAATATAGTTCATCAAATTTATAATAACGATTATATATAGGTACGTTAATATTCTATCGATTGTTAGTTATGTTATTTATTTCCACTTAGGCCACATGGTGGTCTGCAAGCTGGTCGAGCGGGTTGCGTCTGCGCAATCGGCGTGTGTCATTTTGGTCATCCAGGAGCTGTACGACCTCCGTGTTGGTATGATTGTGAAGTCTCTGTACGTAACGGGTTGACTTTTTCCTGATCGTCTCACTGAGTAACAACGAATGAGAAAATTCTTTGCCAATTTGGAACAAAATTAATTCGCGCAGAAATTCGCGAATTATTGCCCAATAAATGAGAGCTGTTAGATGTCAGAATTCAGTTATAATTAATTTTATTGGTTGAAATCAGTTTTTCCTATTATTTCTCACTGAATATGGATTTCGAAAGTAATTCCAAATTTACACGTCTTTTATGAAAGATTTTACCTTTTCTTACAAAACAATTTGTTTTCACGCTGAATCGTGAAAACGTAATGTATTTTTTATTAGGTACATAATAGCGTATTTATTTGTCGACAATTATACACACATTGATTTGATCAAATTTTTGATTGATAATTTTGAAAGCTATTAGAAGTTTGTGAAAGAACCTCGGCGAAATTATTTTTGGCATTGATTAATTATTTAAAAACCTTGAACTTAATGTTTTAATTTTTTTTTGTTTTTCTGCCTCTATCCTTTTAGATCGACTTTGTTGCTCACGATGAAATACCATACTGCAGTGGTGATAGCAATGACGTGTATGCTAGACTGAAGGAAAGAGGTATGTTTGTAGCAACAACAAGAACGGAAGGTATATCGACCTCTGATATCGTAGCTAGGATAGTGAAAGATTACGACATGTATGTACGCAGAAATTTAGCTAGAGGTTACAGTGCTAAAGAACTGAATGTGTCTTTTCTAAAGGTATGCGATATTTCGTTTATTTATTTTTTAAAATATCTTATTAATTTACAATAATTTAATCTCGAAATCGTACTGAAATATTTGTCGTTTTTTTTTTTTTTTTGTTTTTTTACATATACATATTTGTGATTATTTATCGGTGTAACCGATATTAAACGAAATAATGTAATTTTCTAATTTGCACAGTTTATTATAATTAAAAAATATATATTATATTTTCATTTTGAAAAAGAATGATTTATTTATACTTATTCATTTTTAGCGAATTTGTGATATTAAATTGTCGTAGACTACGCTTGATGAAATGATAAAAAAAAAGGTAAAAGAATCGAAACAGTCGAAAGAGTACCCGCGACAAAATTTACTTTGAAAAATTAATTGTTTGCTTAATATAAAATTATATAATCTTTACCAAGTGTGCGCGACACGCGAAATATTAATTTTAAATTACACCGTGAACTTGTCGTAATACTTATAGCGGCATATATTATGCGCGTAGGAAAAGAAACTGAGATTTCAAAATAAAATGGAACAACTGAAGGACAGAAGTAAACGGGTCATAGAGAACATCGAAGAAAGGCGAATGGATATGATACAGAAATGGGAAGAAAAATCTCGAGATTTTATTGCATCTTTCTTACTACTTTTTGGTAGAGATGGACGACTGGTTAGTGTGTACTTGTTTATTTATCTTGTTGTGAGCAAAAACGTTTATTTTTAAGATGGAAATTCGGACATAAGTAATAGAAAATAGCTACGATTACAAATCGTAGGTGCTCGATTTAAATAGAGATGAAAATAATTAAGCCGGAAAGTAATGATACTATTGATAATTTTCTTGTAAAAAGTTTCTGAAAATGCTGCAACTTGGTTTTTCTTCACATAAAGCGTTATTTAAAATATTTCAGCTCGCAACATTTAAAATAGTAACAAAAAAAAACAACAAAAAAAACACGAAGTTATAAAACGTGTCATTTTAAAATTTCAATTAAGTTCATTAAGTATTCATGAAGCTCGTTTGTTTTTACAAAACCGCATCTTTATTTTACGCATGTAACGGATTTAAAAATTAAAGTACTAATTGAAGGCAGTTCATTTACAAGAAAAAAATACAGAATTAATTAGATAAAAATTGATACCGATAAAATCGTTAAACTAAACTCTGTAGCTGTTCCCGATTGAAAACCCCTTAAAGGGAAATATCTAAAAAAAAAAAAAAAAAAAAAAGTTATAATTGGTCGCGCGCCACTTTCCAAACGTCGTTGGTCGCTCGGTTAGGGAACCCTCGCCACGTAAAATTTACTGCGACGTTGCCAGTTTACGCGCGGAATTTTGAAACAGTTATAACTTTTTAAAAGATAGTTGGATAGCAACATAATAAATTAAAAATCAGTTATGTTATTAAATTGTAGTTACTTTATTTAACGAAATTTTATATTATCATTTTTAAAATTATTAATTAATTATTAAATATTAAAAAATACTTATTATTCTAATTATTTTTCGACGTATTTGGCAACGTTGCGAACTAAATTTTACCTACGATTGTGGTCACACAGTGAGGGAATCCCCACGATTTCACGGTCTACTTACAATAAAAAATTATTATAAAAACGAAACTAAAGTAATAGCAACTATATAAATGTTTTAGATCGACTTATGACATTTCAATACATGAATAGGTAAACTATTTTATGTAAATTATTAGTAGTTTGTTAAATATTTACATTAAAAAAAAAAAAAAGCGGGGATTCCCTCATAGCGCGACCAACGAAAGGTTAAATTAAAATATAAATATTTACGATGTTCTGCGTATACTATATTTTGAAGTCTCTCTGATAGGAAAGAATTTCCGAAATAAATGATCGGTAATTTACTAATGTCGCGATAGCCTAGTTGCTAGAGCGCTTGACTTCCGTTACGGAGGTCACGGGTTCGATCCCGGGCGACGACAGAACTTATTACAAAGAATTAAATCAAATACTCGCTAATAATCACGTGGAAAGCAGTGGCAATCCACCACGTACACCATCATATACGCGCTAGTTAGTGCACAGCAGACATACACGGGACTACACTTGTATATCGATAAATCAAACGATTACTAATCAGTGCCGAGTGTAATCTTGCTCGTGTACACTAGCGTTGCATATAGCAATTGCCAAGAACGCTATACGTTACAGTTAGATTGTACAGATAGGTAGTCTCGACGCTCGTAATCGAGCTAATCGAACGAAGAGAAGAGAGAATTTACTAATATTGCATACAGATATTTTTTATAATAAAAACAAACTTTAATAACAAACAATATAAGGGCAAAATAATTTATAACAATAAATTAGATAAATACCTTATATGTATTCACCTACAGATATTTTTATTCGTGAAGTACTAAAAAAATTGTATGTACATTGTGTGTGTATATATATGTATATATTATTAATTACAGCGTAATTCCTAGGCTATCCCCCATTACAAAAAAATATCCCAAAAAATGTCCCAATTTTATGTAACGTTTGTTATATTTTATAGGTTCTTTGTGATTATGTTATTATATTCATATGGACTGATTTAGAATTACGTTGTAAATTTTGACCATTTTAAAAAAATTATAGAAAAGAAAGAGACAGAAATATAAGCAAGAGAGGTCAAGGGGCACAGCCCCTTGTGAGGCCAGAATGACCGAGTTTTTATATATAATATATATATACATGTGTGTGTGTGTGTGTGTGTGCGAGTGAATATATGAAATAATTGGGTACCAGAGAAATCTGGAAAGTTAAAGGCGGCCGAAAGAAAGGAACTGCCCTCCCTACTCTCATTAGTGCCGTTGGGCTTTGTACATTGTGAACCTTAACTTCACAATCCCCGAGGCCCTGTCAAGGGTATGGGACTTACTTTACTTATATGTATGTATGTGTGTGTATATATATATATATATGTATATATTGATATAAACTCGGTCATTTTAACCTCGAAAGGGGCTGTGTCCCTTGACCAATCTTGCTTTCATTTCTGTCTTTTTCTCTTCTATACTTTGTGTAAAATAATCAAAATTTACAACATAATTCTTACCGGCATCAACACAAAAAAAATAACATAATCACAAAAATCCTATCCTAACATTTAACTTTCATTATGTAAAATTAAGACATTTTTTAAATAACAATCACAAAAATCCTATAAAATGTAACAAAAATTACGTAAAATTGGGACATTTTTTCTAATGGGGGGTAGCCTAAAAATTACATTGTAATTAATATATATACATATGTATATGATATGTATATGTGTATATATATAATCCAATTACTTTTTTATTTTCAAGTCTCATATTTGGAATGAAAGTAAAGGAAGATTGATGCAAGCATTTTCCCCACCTGGCAGTCCGAAAAACGATTCCGATTCCAGCGACGAAGAATCTAGGTAATATAATTTGCTTTAATTATAATAAACATTTTAATCACTTCACTCATTAATTGTTCCTCCCGACCTTTACAATTTTAACATTGTCTGTGACATCTTTATTTTTCGTCATTATTTTTCATCAGGACTTCCTGTTTTGGGTTTTCCATTTTTAAAAAAATATTATTTCATTAATTTAAAGTTTTTCATCGCTCTGTTATATAAAATAATTTTTACAGTAAAATAAATTATATATAATTTTACCTAGATGGAGCTATCTGTTTAATTAGGTATATTTGCGAATGAAAAACATGGCTGGTTCCTTTAAACAAGTACTTGTCGAAAATAAATAATTCATTCGTGTTTGAAATATAGTTATTTATGGCCACATTTTACACAATTAAGGTTCATTAAGAATACGAGGTCAGAAGCAATTAATTTTTCTATTTGGCTTTTAGAAATCGGCGATAATAAAATAAAAAATCTTACAATTCCGTAATATATAATATGTGAAGATATAATAAACGAATTTCATCCATTTGATATAAGTCTAGATGAATTAAGTAATAGAGCTATTCTCGCTATTCGAAATAATGAAGTTGAAAACATCAACATCGTCTCTATTCCAAAAAGACTTCGTGATGATAAGGAAAATATAAATTTTGCAATATCCAACCGAATATTTATCATCGTTAACACCATCCAGGCATCAGTTATGCTAAAAGATGACTGCAATGTTACTGCGTAACTTTTATGTACTAGTGATGGTTTATGTAACGGAACAAGAATGCTGGTTGAAAAATTTCGCAAAACTATTTTAACATGTGAAATATTTACAGGCAATAAAAAAGGAAATAGATGTAACATATACCAACGCAAAAGGTAATTTTGATGTGCCATTTGTTTTGAGGGAGAAAACCGTAATTTCCGGTACTTCTTGCATTTTCGATGACCATAAATAAAGCACAGAGCCAAACATTTAATAAAATTGGTTAATTCTTGATTCGGAAGACGTAATTATTTACACATGATCAGACGTAGCTTTATTGAGATGTACGATTAAGTATTAAAATTGAATATAAACTATCGTATTTGAAAAAGTTTTACAATAAACACTTTTTTATTTAAATTTCTTATTACAGTTCGGTGCGCTTCGTCTTTTTGCAATTTATTTTTTTTTTTCTCCGCTTTAATAAAATTATATTCGTGAGAACTGTAATTTTAAGGTGCATTTATTGCTATTATTGTAAACCTTTTTTTTTTTTTTGTGTATTAACTTACTGTTGGAGTAGATGTACATTTTTGGTTCTTTTTAAAATGAGATATTCACTTTTTCGATAAAAGGTTTTTTTGTTTTTTTCTTCTCTTCCGCCCCAACATTTGCAGTGATAAGTGTTCTGTAATAGATGCCGGTAGAAGACGGAATTATTCATTAATTTCAATTTATATATTTTTATGTATTTAGCCCTCCTCCGAATAAGGCTCCGAAGCTGCATAAATTTGAAGCTATGACAAATAGAAACGGAGAACTGACAGACGATGACGACGAACGCAACAATTACCAACAATTCGCTGATTGTCTGGATTAAATAAGATTCTGCTACACCCTGCCGCCGCAGCGATGAAAAAATTACTCATGTCACCACCTCTCTGTGTATATATACGTGTTGTATAGAAACCATTTTTATAACGACTGATGATACTGTTAAATTTTAAATTAAAAGCGAATAAAACTTTCTTATTATTAGTTTTTACGTTGTTGTATTACACTAGTTGGTTTCCGATTAGTCATGAAATAAACGATAAACTTTCTTATACAAGTTTTCGTTAATTATTACAAACGCAACAAAGTTATGAGTATTCGCACGACGTTATATCGTTTAGAAAAAATGTGTTCTTTAGCAATATAATAATTCGTAGAATCGCCCTGAACAACAAGAGTAAACATAAAATTATCCAATGAGCTAAATTTTGTTAATCAGTTGGTGAATAATCTCGACTTCTCGAATTATGATTACTTTGACAAATTTAACATTTTATTCAAACCCGTTTTCAATATAAACATTTCAAGCTATAATGTGCAAGCTACAAGACATTCTGATTCCGCTATTTAACGCCAGCCAGTCTGATAACCTTTTAAATAAAATTTTTTACGCTATAAGAAACTGCGTATTACTATAGTGTGGAAGAAGAAAGTCATGCGGCTGTAACTTGCAATTTCCTTCATATATATGAAATATATTTTGTAATTTTTTAAACTTTAGTTCTCATGAAATTAATCAAAATAAATCGTTTAAAAATCTCGAAACCTTTGATTGCCGTATAAGCATTAAATATTTCATACAAACTCGAGAAGAAGAGAAAAAAAATTGCTCTTATAAAGGATAAAAATTTCCTGTAGCGCAAACTTGTTTAGGTGCAAAAATTGTTAGAACATCAAAAGTTATAAATAACACAATATTGAATGAATAACTTAAAATTCCATATTTTTCTGCTACTATTCGCAATAAACATTTAAATTTTGGAATTATAAAAGGAACATTAAATATCCCGAAATAATTATTTAATACTGCTTAAGTTTCATATCTACGCTAGCTAACTGCCTACGATATCAAATGAAGAAGACGTCTAAAAAAAAGACGTACGTGGTTTTTGACACGCACCAAACTTTAAATATTTATCGCGGATTGTGTAAAAATAAATGAATGACCGATCCTCCTATTTTCAAATTTGACTTCCGGAATTCTAGGTGCGTATTTCAGCGGAAAAATTAGATTTTTTTTTCTTGTTGAATCAGGTGGCACCATGTTCCGAAAGTGAGAGATACTCATAATAATATATAACTAAAATTTTAACATAAATTGCTATGCAAATAACAAATTATTATTTTGTTTTAAGAATGGCGTAGTGAAATTCATTTTTCTATAAGTATTATAGAGGAACACTATATCATTTGGAGGTCTAGGAGACATATATATTTTAATAAATTCTCTGTTTTGCCTCCGGTGTTCGGAAATCAATTCGATGATTTCTTTTCTTGACTATTCGGATCTCTGTTCTCGGGGTTACTGAAACAAATTTTAAATTTTCTCCCGCGATGCTGTCTTTGGGTGCCGAATCATCCCCGGGGCTCGCAAGGTACTGCATTCCCGGATTTATCGGATGATCCAAGTAACATGAACCGCGCTCAATTTTCAGCAAGCATGAGGCTTTTTTTTCTATTTCTTTTTTTTTTTTTTTCTCGCAGAAAGACTATTTTTCTTTATGTTTGCGTGCAGTCGCGGGACTCAGAGGAGTATCACTCCGATACGGGCTGAGTATTCTAAATAACGCGAATGATCGAATTGAAATCTTCAGATGGAAGAATAAACACGTACATTGAGATGATACTCGAATATAAAACAAAAAAAAAAAAAATGAATTCAACAGCCGAGCGTAACACTTAACTAGTGACTAGCATTCAAAGAATCCACATAAATTCAGAAGAAATAAGGTAATCGCTCCAAAAAATTGCCGTTAAAATTTACGCGCGTACGAAGCGGTGACTAGCACGAAAAACAACGACGCGTTTTCATCGACTGACTAGCCTAATGATCAATAATGTATATCTCTTAATTAGCGGCTAGAACATTAATTGTATCGCCGATTAAACCATGATCGAACAATTACAAAATTAATTTGCCGCTCCGCGTGTTACCCTACACAACACATGGCGTTCGTCGTATGCGCGGTACCTGCACCACCCTAGATAATACATATTTCTTCTAGCCGAACAATGTGCAACTTTTCGGAATTAATATAAACACTCGAACACAGCCACAACCATCATCCCCGAATATCGGCAAGTTTTATCGGATTCTATCAAACGGCTCGATCGCAAACACTTACACAAGACCAACTGGTGCAATGAACTTTACGATTATTGTAAAATCCGATACCGATATTCAGCACGTGTATATTAATTCCTTCTACAAATTAAACAAGAGATAGCGCCGAATACATCATTCGACGCAACCAAACAAATAATTTAGACTTTTGAAACCCAGTTGCGCTAGTTTATAATGTATATTAATGGCTATGACATTTTTACGCCAGGGGTCATCAGGAGAAATGTCCTGTCACAAAATTTGTCCCATATATAAGACTTTAATGCGATATTAGCGCTCTACATTCCTTGGCGGTGAAAATTGGAACTCATTAGGAAAAGTGCTCTGTTACGAAAACTGATAAATTGGTTTTAATGCAATATTAGCACTCCTACATCCCCTGGTGGTGAAAATTGGAACTCACCAGGAAGATTTTTTTCTGGCGGACGACGTAGCCAATGAAAACGTTTACTCTTCTATAAGAATTATAGAAGAACTAGACCTGAGGATGAAGGAGCCTTGACCGATTCCGAGGCCTGAAGGTGCGATTTATATCTATCTATCTATCTATTTATCTATATATATATATTATATATATATATATTAATTACAACGTAATTCTTAGGCTACCCCCTTCCGAAAAAATGTCCCAATTTTATGTAACATTTATTATATTTTATAGAATTTTTGTAATTGTTATTTTACAAATGTCATACTATTATGTAATGAAATATGTAACGAAAATGTAACGAAAAATATAACGAAAAAATGAATTAATTTTATATAATGAAAGTTAAATGTTAGGGTAGGATTTTTGTGATTATGTTATTTTTTTTGTGTTGATGCCAGTAAGAATTACGTTGTAAATTTCGATCATTTTATACAAAGTATAGAAGAGAAAGAGACAGAAATGAAAGCAAGAGGGGTCAAAGGGCTGTGTCTCTTAACCTCTCTTGCTTAAATTTTTGTCTTTTTCTCTTCTATACTTTGTATAAAATGATCAAAATTTACAACATAATTCTAAATCGGTCTATATCAATATAATAACATGATTACAAAAATCCTATAAAATACAACAAACGTTACATAAAATTGGGACATTTTTTCTAATGAGGGGTAGCCTAAGAATTACGTTGTAATTAATATATATATACTGCGGTAAGTGATTGACAGTAAGAAAATGCACGTGAACGGGTTCAGTCTGCTATTCCATTCGTTTTAAGGTGATGTTAAAAAAAGTGGAAGTTTCATTAGTAGTAATTTCATTTTCCAGTTTATCCTGATTTATAACAGAATGAAGCTCATGCTTTATTATATGAAAGTTGAACTGACAGCCGAACAGCAAACTATGCTCAAAGAAACACATCACCTGAGTGGTGACCTTCGGGGTCGATACAGAATTAAGTGCGCACTACTTTCAACTCATGGCTGGTCAACGGCAATGATTGCTCAGTTTCAGCTGATCAATGAAACACTATTCTACCGTATATTGTGTTATCGTCTTTGCCGATCACCTGTTTTAGTTTGGATTTTTTTTTCTAAAATTTTATATGAATGGACCGTTGAATCACACCAGAATCATTCGTTTGTCGTCTACTTGTACTAAGAATAGCTTGAAATTTTCACCATGATTTTGTGGACATGTTCAATCGATATATTCTTGTTTTCGTTTTCTCACTTTTTCGGAATTCTCTATCGCTCTCACTTCCGCTTTCTCTTTCGTTATTGCTTCCTTCTTTTCTTTCTAACTCGTTTTTTGTTTGGCCTGTAAATAGCTAAGAGATTTAGCTCGCCTTAGTGCACTTTTGTGGTACGAATAGTACGGTCAATTTAAAGACTAATTGGTCAATATAATTTTAATCATTATTAATGTCTTTAATACAAATTGCATTTTAACATTGAAACGGTTAACAGTTGTCGAGGTATAATAGTTGACATTGGCTAATCTACTCTGAAAATTTATTTCTATTGATGTTTCCTGCTGCTGTTTAACGAGATAAACTTATCTTAAAAAATTATTATTTTCTTAAAAATAATTTACACATACGATTAGTAAAAAATTCTTTACCGCTAACAAGTTTTTTTTTTTTTGCGTAAAACCGGCCTGGGGCAGTGTATAATTTCATTTTTTCTATATTTATTTTATTTTTTTAAAGTGTGTTTTCAATTACAGCGTTCAAATAGTTTCCTGTGTGGTATTTTTAATTGATTGATTTGCGAAAGTTCCGAGTCTGTCGACTAAGAGGGGAATCATTTTCTGTTAGATCGATAATTTATCATTTTATTTCAAAAAATGTTTGTGTCACGAAGTGTACTTTTATTCGTCAACATTACAATAATACCAAATTTCTTTCACTGACGGGCTGAACTGAACTGAACAGAAAAATGCTGATTATTTGACAAAACCGGGAATTCACTTCAGTTTCAACTAATTTCGTTCTGTTATAATATTCGTCGTATTTCTCGAATTTATTCGCTTTAAACTATTACGAAAATAAAAATTAAAAATTAAACATAATAAAATGTAGAATTCGCTATATTATACCGATTATGAAAAACGCATTATTGCTGCAAGAAGTTTAAAGAAAAATTGAAAACTGCAGGAACTTGCAATCCATGCAGTAATTATTTAAAAAAATTCCTCCTCCCGTAATACTTTCATGTTTAAACATTTAACAAAATTATTGCATTTATAGTAGTTCTCAACATTTTCCGACTTTGGACCGATATTTTTCGTAATATTTTTAATCAGTTTTACATTTTATAACGGTAAACAATTTCTGTTTTTGAAATAATACATACGTAAAAATATAAATTTCTTAATTTTCACAGATTTTTTTCTAATCTTTTTGATGTCATTCGTCTATTAACATTATTAACGGGCTAGTTGCGGCGAAAATTTTATCAAACGGACAACGATATAATAAAAATTTTTTTTTTAATGATAAATAAACGTGTACGTGTAATTAAATATTAAGTTGTATTTATGAAATCGGCAAAATTGCCCATCACATCAGTATTTCTTAGGAATCACCGGTATCTTTTTTCGGCGGACCAGAATTAGTCGACGGATGATAATTCGGGGAACGTTGCTTTACACGATCTTTCGTTTGTTGATAATATTTGAAAACGTCTTAAATTGTGAATAGGCTCGCAAAAAATTTTTTACGACAAATTACGTGCATTGTTATTTTAACTCGGAATTTTCAAAACATCTCTGGATCAGCGTATAAACCATTTCTTCGGCTCTGAGCAATTCCGCAAAAAAAAAAAAAATAAATGTCAGTAATTGGTTTAATTATGTAATAAAGTGTGTGCGTGTGTGTGCGCTCGCGTATAGCTTAACATTTTCGTTAATTTGTTATATTACTGAATTTTCTTAAATATTCGCGTAACTTATTGTTACGCGAATATTTTAATTAACGTGTGGCGGCAGTTGGATTCTTAAATTCCACATTGGTTTATTCGAAACACCGCGCTACCTCCGGTCGATTACCTACGGTAATAGCCATTTAATGGTATTAATTGCACCATGTTAAGTTGAGTTATTCTCTATAGTTTAATGTGACGCATTAATTATGCGCATATAAATATATGTGTATAACCGTAGGTGACTTTAGTGAGAAAAAAAATTGCATTATCTTTATATTCCAGACTTCATTTTAATTATTTATATAACCTATAATATTAACGAAAAATGATAAATAGTGTAGTTATTAACTCGCTTGTTTATATTTTTAAAATGAAAAATAACAAAATGGTTCAAATGTAAAAAGCTTTATTTTTTTTTTATTTTATTTTTTTTTGTAACTAATAAAGAATTTAAAAAATTCCAAAAAATGTGTATATACGGATATAATTTACTCGAGTAATTCGGAAAAAATTCAAAATACTTTCTAATTAGACAGAATCGTAAATACTTCCTACCTCGTAATACAAAAATTTTATTTCCTTTTACTGCATCTTCCGGTATTAAATAATTCCTTTTTTTTACTCTTATTAAAATAGATGAATTGAAGTTTTGCGAAAGTGTCTGTTTATTTTTTAAAAAATATAAAAGTCAAAATTAATTTTATATCTCGAAACTATATATGAAATTTTAAAAAATTCATATTTGTTTTATAGATAATTCTGGTTAGTTTCGAATAAAAAGTTCCTGTTTTAGTAGTTGGAAGTTTCCATTGCTGAGGCATAAAAGTTGCCGCTGCCACCCAAGAGAACGAAAGAGTCTCCGGGAAAGGCGTGATTTGATCAAAATGCGTTGTCCGTAGCGTAAGAAGTAACTCAATTTTTTTCCTACGCGCCTTCCATTATTTACACGTTCATGCGCCCGTGTGTACCTACGTCATTATATTCAAATTATATGTACACTTGTTAAAAACTAACCAAACCTCTTTACCAGTACGCGTGTAGTCATTAATGTAATTATCGATCATTGCAGACATCATAGTATGTTAATTGTATGTGTCCTTGACCTCGCCCCGCATTTTTCTTAAATCAGGTTAACGCGATGAGAACCCCAGCTGCCATTAACTTTCACTGAAGAAATGCTGTTGCATGCTGTAATTTTGACCAACCACAGCACATTCAGTTTTTTTGAAAACCGAAGACAACTGGGTTTCGGAAATTGTAGAGATGAGCAATTCTCAGAAATCGTAGAAACTTTTCAGACAAAGGAATACCCACAGTTGCTTAATATATATTTACGCCATCATGAACACGCACCACCAGGGTTCTTGCTTGCACCGCTGTTTAGAACGTACTGCAACCTCACGCTGATACTGAATACGTTAGAAATGTATGCCAACGTAACATATTTCCTTTAGATGTCAGTGATAAGAAAGGTAACTGATATGATTGTAACATTCAATCGGAAATCGGTCAATTAAAATTACTTTTCTGATAAATAACGGTATAGCTTTTGTTTACGCTTACAGATAAGACAGTTAATCCAGATTTGATAGTTCTTCAAATGATTTTCAACTAAAGCATTTTAAGGTTCGTTGTAGAACTGTGTCAGACTGCACTGTGCTTCGGCCTAGGTAACATTAAGGATGCATAAAATAAAAATGGCGTTATTGAAGTATGTGCAAAAAGGAGCTTTGAGTAGATTCAAAATTTTTAGAGTATAATTTTGTAAATCTTAATAATCGTGCTTTTAGATTAATGTTCCAATGTAGCCCCAGTGCTTAACGTAGGAAGATTTCTGAATAGACTAATCTCGTAAACAAAGAAGTAAATTTCGACCACTTGATAGTAGTGAAGAAAAGACATGACCTAGTTGAGGTTGTGTATCCAAACAAATTTTTTGAAAGAACTTACTAAGTAAATATCTACAGATTGATTATCAAACGTATGTTTATTTTTATTTCCAAAATAAACGATAAAATCATCGACGTAGGATAAGTAAATTTTTTAGGAGAATTATATGCTGAAGATCTTTTTAACGTGTAAGTTGAATAATATCGGAATCAAGGCTGAACCTTAAGTGATTCCCTTATGAGCGTAGTTAACAACAAATTCTTTACGTAAAGGATTTAAGAAATCAGAACGCGATGTTGGAAAATAAACTAAATTTAGGAATTCGGAATGTTTGATAATCTAAAAGAATCAAAACTGATACAATGGCAAAGACACTCCGGTTATAGAATGTGCTTAACAGGAACTCTTGTTTGTAAATGTATAAAATATTTTTAATAAGGTAAGCCGTGTAGAGTCAATAGTACTAATCCCAAATGAAACATAGCCGATAGAAATATAATTTGGTTTGCAGTCCACTAGAGGAATTTCGATTGTTCTGTTCTTGTGGTTTTCAATTGTTAAATTCAAATCTCAGCTCAAACAAAACTTTATTAATCACAATGAATACCATCGCAATCGATAGATTTTTGTCAACAAGAAACGGGTTTTGTTATTCCGGCTGAATAAAATTCTGGAGTCCTGGAGGCGGCAAACTTGTTGAATACCGTTTCAGCATCTCTCTCGGATTTGAAACATTTCTCATGCAAGAAGTAGTCAACGAAAAGTCGTAACCGGTAGGCGAGAGATTTAGCGGGTATAGCGGATAAGGTAGAGTTTCGTAGCTCAATTCAACTTTTGAAAAGTCTATCGAGCGTTATCGTGGAGAAGGATAGGACCATTTCTTTTAATCAGAGCTAGACACAAACGTTGAAGTAGTGTTTCGTTTATTTCGTCGGTTTGGTAGTAGTACTTTTCAACTGTAGTGGTTTCACTAGAATTTAGTAAACTGTGATAAATCAAATCCGACCACCAAACTATCATTATGACCTTCTTTTGGTGAAACTTTGGATTTGGGAAGTGTTGCGGAACTTTATCGTGGTATAGCTATAAAGCCGTTCGTCGCCGATTGTCATAAAGAATCCATTTTTTAACGAACTTTGCCATTCGTTAGAGAAATGGATCATTTTTATTGCGCAAGAGGATGGAAGACGACACTTCAAAACATCGAGTTTTTTGATGTTCGTTTAATTTACGCGGCACCCATTGTTTTTTTCAATTTTCTGTAGATGGCTACAGATTGCTGAATGCGTTACGCTCAATTCAAAAAACAAACTTCCGAACGGTTGTACGAGGATCAGCTTCAACTAGGACCTTTAGGTCATTGTCAGCGTCTGATAGTCAACCACTGCGCTCATCGTGTTTAAGACTCTCGTCACCGTTTCAAAATTTTTTAAACCACCATTGTGTAGTACATGTTCGTTAGTTGTCCCAGCGTCAACCGTCTTGTTGATATCGCGAGCTGTTTTAGGTAGCTTTCCGACCTAATTTGAACTGGAATAGGAAGACTTCAAATTTTCTTCTTGTCCATGTTGTTTTCAACGCCCAAAGAAATCAGAAAAACTAATTTGCGAAAAATGTACTTTAAAATCATTTAACACCAACTTAATCGAAAGCAGAGCATTTAAGATCAAAATAACAAAAACCGTAAGAGCTTTCTTTTCAACCTAACATTTCAAAACTTTCCTCGACGTAGAATAGTAGCCTTTATAATAACGATTTGAACGAAACTGAACCAACTTTAGGAGTTCAAATAGAAACGAAGTAGTACCAGCAGCGATTTTTAGAGTGTTAATTTGGTTTATGACTTTTTCCTGTATTAAGTCCCTTAATTCATAGTTCAGTCGGTGTTTATTCAAGGTGTTTTGCTGCATTTGCGTGTAACGCATTTACGCATTTATAGCCATAACTGTTTGGAACCGGATTAGAAAATATAGAGTGACATTTTTCCGATCGGAGTGAAGATGTGCAGTGTCCTAGATTTTTCTATTTTTCTCCATTTTGAGTTTTTCTTTATTTTTTTTTTTTTTTTAAAGAAATGATATCTTGAACAGAAGACATTAAAATGTTCCTATCATTCTTTTAATTTTTTTTGTATTATTTTAATTTTAGAACCTGTGTCGAATTGGGCTTTTCCGTCCGAGGTGAGGAATAAATAGTCGTGAAAATTTTCATTGTTAAATTTTTTAATTCGATTCAACTGAAACTTATTGAATCGAATACATATATTTTTTTGTACTTCTTTTGTAATTACAACAAGAAAAAAGAAACAAAAATAAACAAAAAGGGCGCGTATATATTTGCATGAAATAGAGGATGTTGTCTCTGAATCCAACAAATGTCGCGCTGCTATCACCAGTAATCAATTTTTTACTGAATCACTGTATAATTAAATAACAAAATGATTGATTATAACTAAATAATAGCTTATACGAGATAAGAGCTTAAATACACTCAAAAAAAGTTCAAAATATATAGAAAAAAAAAACACTGTAGACCTCAAACAAAAAGATCCTTTGCAGTTAGATATAAGGAGCACATATATGCATTAAGATACGGCTATATTGATAAATCAACTTTTGCCAAACATATAATTTTAGAAAAACATAGGATAGGTAACAACATAGATGGAGACTTAACAATTTTAAAAATTATTAAAGACAATAAATGTTTAGACTTTGCCGAGAATTATTACATTCATAAGTATGCAGGAATAACATTATTAATGAATAATAACTTGCCATGTAATAATCCATTATTTAATGTTTAATAATGCAATCTTAATTTTAATATAATTTTCATTCATTGGCTGTTTTAAAAAATTTTTGTATTTTTAAAAATTTTTTACATTTTAAATTGTTTAATAATTAGTCATTGATTGTGATTTATTTAATTTTGTTTCAAATGTATTAGTTAATGGTGACTATATATTTCGTTGTTGACGGATTTATTATTGTTGTTTTAATTTTAATTGTTTATGTACATCATCATGGGCGTCGCCAGCGGTGAGCAGGGGGCAGCCGCCCTCCCTGGAGCCTTGAAACTTTTTAATCAACTGGCCATGATGTGTATTCATAGACGCGTAATCATGGTCAATTTGGAATACTTTTATAATAAAGTAGTAGAAAAATTTGCCAGAAACCTACGAAAATTATGTTTTAATTAAAATTTCATTCTTGTTTAATAAAATATTAAGTCTTTACAACTTATAAATTTTGTTTTTCCTATAACTCATATCCTCTTTCTATCATTTTACCCCCCTGGCGGCCGACAACTCATGCCCCGGCTCATCGGCTGGTGACGCCCTTGTACACCATGAAGATGGATTGTAATATCCGAAACTAGTTAGTGTTTTTATAGTTTTATATTTATATTTTTAAATTATATCATTATGTTTTTAGTATTTACTCCAGTTTATTCATTTCAATTTCATTTGCAATATTTTCAATATTTTCAAAATATTCATCGTAAAATAAAACCACATTTCACGTTGCCCTACGAAATATATATAATTAGTCGGAATGTCGATGGTAAAGTTGAACATTTTTCTTCCTATGCTCTTGTATAAGCCTTAAGGAGTACTTTTTTGTGGCCAATATTAGTTTGTTCACATTAAGTTAAGATATCTACAGCACTTATAAACATATGTGGTGAGGCAAAACTGAAAATTCATACTTTTTCATCGATCCAGGATAACATGTTTAACATGCAGCATTTCCACTAATATCAAAATCGTTAGCAATTTGCATTTAAGTGGTAACAAATTTAAACCAAATCTAAGAACTCGTTTTGAAATTTTAAAAAGAAAAATAACCGCGATTTAAAAAAAAAAATCACGAATACAAAAGAGTAATAGATTTCAAGCGTAATATACATAAAGTTAAAAAGTCTGTGAAATATATAAAAAAATTTAATAATATCCGAAATAAGCAAATACTATACGTGTATTTACATCCGGTCTCCAATTATAACACATCGGAAGAGAAAAATACGGTGCTTTTCTTCTGACAGAGCGCTTCCAATGTTCTAAAATAAAGCTTTGTTAGCAAATAAGCTACGTGTTTCCCCTATAAAACAATTCCATCGGTGTATTAAAACAGACATCAATTTTTTCGAACTGCGATTATCAAAAACGCTATAAAATATACATATTTTTGCAGGCTTTTTCCTATTTCAATTTTAAAAGGTATCCACATTTATTTTATAGTTCAATTTTAAATTATCGATGCATCGGTTCAGTAGATATTAATTGGTGACTTTTTCGTTTTTTACCTATTTGCACAGTTTTTTGTTATTTACTTCGAATCTTTGTTTTAAAGTACAACCAATTTTTGCAGTTAGCTCCTACGTGTATATTCTCCTCATTTTTTTTGGTCATAATTCGTACATTTTTACGTTTAGATTATTTTAATTTTGTACATTTTGAAATTTGATAATTATTTCCGCGTGCGATATATTTAGAGTAATCATGTTTTAATGCCTAATTTTCAGATAGCATGTACACTATGGAACATTGTGTTTCGTCTGGGAAGTTTTTTGACTTTATTTTAACCCTTTCAGTCCTGATTTTTTGATTTTTAACCAAAAAAATTTGAAATTTGGTATACTAACCATTTAGGTCAGTAAAAGTTTTTTTATGTTAAAAAAATTGCAATTTGACCCCTAATTTCTGAGAAATAAGATGTATCGTATAATGTGCATTTAACGTCATTAAAATTCAGCATATTAAAAAATAAGACAGTTTGTGGAAACAAATAGCTAAAATTATTAAATGAAAAAATATGAATTTAAAAAAATCAAATGAAATATTTATTTTGTGTGCAAAATAATTTCTTTCTTTTGTTAAACATAAGTGTAGCTGACATTTTGAACATTTAAAATGAGTTCGGCCCTTACATCCATCATTTTTACATCTGGTAGCTTCTTTATTTTGATCCATATTTGGTAGATGATGAGCATTATGATATTTTCCACTGGCTTTAATTGCTCTGATATTGTTTAAAGGAACCTGCTCCATGGAAGTTGCCATTTCTGTTGATGGTCGACTTTTTTTCTGAATTTGACTTAGATAAAATCAAAAACATTCTTGTTACATTCTGCCTGAAGTATAACAGATCGATAATTTTTTTTACGGGGACCTCTAAACTCTGAGCATCCTTTTTACATACGTCTTTTAGTACAAAAAGTAAGGGCACAAAAATCGTTTTTTTATAAACACAATAATTGTTTTTGGGTTGAAATAGAGAGTAAATTATTGTTTTATCGCGTTCCGATCGATTAACATTGTACATCGGAATTTAAAGGCTGTAAATAAACACAATTTAATATAAACATTATTAAAATTTGTGTACATCGTAGTGTACATCAGGAGTGAAAGTATTAACATGAAGCCCTCTTTGTACTGTTCAATGTTTCATTGTTGTTAAGTGATTCGAATTTTATTCGAAAAAATGGGAATATTAATAAGAACTGAATTCGTTCAATTTTTTCCGAACTTGTACGTTTTTAATATGGTTAACAGTTAATGTAACTCGCACTGAATTTTTTTATCGTTGAGCAAAAATACAGATAACTCAGCTTATCCAACAGCAACTTGAGTTTTGACCAGTTTATTAAGAAAACTTCTGGTAATCATCAATATATTGACTTTGACTGAATATTCCTTTAATACTAATATTTTCCGTTCGTTACTAGGTAGTAAATTATTAGTCGGCAGTTTTATTAAAGTTAAAAATATTCTATTTTGAAACGGTTGTATTCTTTTACTGGGGACCGCTCTATCGGGCGCAGCCTCTTTCGGGCGCAAGCGAACTCAGACCTTTTAAAAGACCACCTACGGTGATTTTCAGGTATCATCCGTTAAATGTTATCATCTGTGTTAGTGAGAAACACGAGTTACCAAATACTGCTATCAGAAATTCCGTCCAAAAAATACCGTTCTTCGTTAGCGATTTGGTTTTTCCGCGCGTATGGCATGTTATATATGCATATATGTATAATCACAAAACATATATTTTACATGATTTTATTTGGTTATTCGCTTTTTTAAAATATTTTCTATATTTTTTTTTTGAAATAACGACTTCAGCGTGAAATACTCATAAACAGACTTTCGCGATGTAAATTTAAGAGTTCTGTTAGCAATAGTGATACGAAACAGACGAAAATTCTTAATATTAATTATCGGTCAAATGGATTGTCGGTTTTCTTCATTTTTTTTTTTTGTGCTAACGTATAGTCAACCGTATTTAAAAAATTACAAACTATCAACTCTACGCCATTTAAAGTGTAACATAACTGGATTGAATTTGCTTCTGATACATATTCCTTATATTGTCTTTCTTTTTTATTCGTATCTAGCAAATTTATTTGAGGATGCATTTATTGAAGTTTTTTCTGTTATCTACGATTTTAATTATATATTTAATTCCTTGGCGATCCAACCCTGGTTTCAAAGAAATATCGAAAATGACAAGCAAAGGCGCAAAAATTTTTAAACATAAACGCATTTATGTTAATACTGGGCGAGAAATATGTACGACATTACAGATTAATTGAATTTAATATTATGTAAATATAAATTATGGTAATCTTTAAATTAACTCATAGAATGTTCAGTACATGAAACATCCTGCCTGGCTAACCTTTTTTTTTTCTTTTAGTTCGTTTAGAAAAATTTTCAATCTTCAAAACACTGGACTAATATTATTTTCGTAAAAATTTTCTGTTCATTAACCGATTTTCTTGTTTTTTTTTTCTGTTTAGTAACTATTGATGATCTTTAGAGCTATCAGTACACAAAATTTTGGAAACAGTTATACTTTTTTTTTCGTATTTAAATAAAAAAGTAATACAAAATGTGAAAAAGGAAATCGCTGCAGCCAGTAAATCTGTTCTTATTGAAATGTTTTCATTTTTCTTAATAATCATCATTATTGGCTTTTTTACAGTGTACTAAATCTTAAGGTATCATTTGATTTTTGTATTGAAAGTACATATAGAAGTATCTGTTCTTAAATATATAAACGTAGAACAAGTGGGGAAAATAATCGATGGATTAAAGGAAACAAAGGCCACCGGAATCGATGGAATAAGAATAAAAGATATGAAAACAGTAAAAATATATATAGTGACGGAAATTACTAAGCTAATTAATCAGACGTTAAAAGAAGGGAAAATACCAAATGGGTTAAAAATATCGAAAACGAGACCAATATATAAGAAAGGGAAACACAGTGAATATGAAAACTATAGGCCAATTGCTGTAAGCAATGTAATTGCAACAATATTAGAAAAGTACGTAGCAAATAATCTAACGAACTACCTACAAGAAAATAGGATAATTGACAAAACGTAATACGGATTTCAAAAAGGAAAATCCACATCGAAAGCAATCGGTGAGCTTACTGAAAAAATAAGAGATAGCTTTGAAGAGGGAAAGAAGGTGTTGATAACGTTCATAGATCTTAGTAGAACATTTGAAACGGTTGATCATAAAATAATCATAAACACATTAGAGGAGATAGGAATAACGAATAATTTGAAAAAATGGTTTCAAAGTTATTTAACACAAAGGAAAACATGCGTAAATATCTTAAATGTGCAAAGTGAAAAAGAGGAGATGGATGTAGGAGTTCTGCAGGGTAGCAACCTAGCGCCAATACTGTTTATTATATATACGAATGGTCTATATAAGGAATTAAGTTACAGTGAGGTAGTCGCGTACGCGGATGATATAGCAATAGTTACGTTACATAAAGATATGAAAGAGGCAGAAATAAGGATGCAAAAAGATCTAATAACAATAAGTAAATGGGCACACGATAAAAGTCTAAGAATAAATGTAAAAAAGACTAAAGCAATGGTACTGCGGAAAAAAAGAGACGGCTCTAATTTGTATTGTCCAAATATAATAATGCACTCAAATGAATGTGTACATTCAATGGGGGAAAGACGCGAATGCGAAATGAAAAACTGTCAAAAGTTAGACATAGTAATGCAGTATAAATATTTGGGAGTAATGATGGATCAACACTTAAGATGGGACATACATATGGAATACATTGCAAAGAAAATAAGAGCAGTTTTACCAGCTTTATATACATTAAAGAAATATGCAACAAATGAAACATTAAAAGTAGTTTATTATGCGCTAGTAGAGTCGAGGATAAGATATGGAATTCAGGCGTGGGGAATGGCGAGAAAAAAATAAATAAACTGCAAATTAAATGCTTGAAATTAATAGGAAATCATAAAGGAGAGACCGATAGTGAAATAATTAAAAAAGAAAACGTAATGAGCATAAGAGGAATGTACTTATTACTGAAGATATGGGAGTACATATCAGCAGAAAAGAAAATTGAATTGGAGGAAAGAATAAACACAGAATACGAGTTGAGGGAAAAACTTTCGTACCAATTGCCGTTAGCAAGAACAAAGATGGGGGAGCAAACGGATAAATATATTATAACTCAGATGTTGAATAAAATACCCAAAGAAATAATAGAGAAGGAAAAAATAGGGGAAAGAAAAAGGAAAATAAAGGAATGGCTTCAGGAAGAAGAAAATATAAAAAAAATAATAAACATAAAATAAAAAGACAAAGCGCAACAAAAAAAGCTAGGAAAAAAAAAACAAAAAAAACTGATTATAGAAAATAGAAATAGATTAGTAATTATTGATAAGTAAAATAGATAGATTAAGTAAATATTACACGATCATGTATATGTATAAGTTAATTTAAGATGGTAAAATGTCAAATAGGATAATTCGTCGACAAGCGTTTTAGCTTGAAGAAAATTTTTGTATGTAAAAATTATAAATACATATTTTTCAAAAAAAAAAAAAAAAATGAACTAATGTATAGGAGTGGGAAAAAAATTTAGAAAATTTTTAATGATAATTATGGTCGAATTTGGACCATTGGGGGAACGCTAGTTTTTAAAAACATGTGAATGAAGTGGCAAACTGTAAATATATGAGATACATCTACATTGCAAAATGATCTAATCAATCATTATGCTCAACCACTTTGCTGTATTTGCGATAAAATTATATTTTATTTTTTTTTATTCATTTATTTATTTTTTCTAAAATCTAGTTACCTGAAAAATAAATATTTTAGAGCTAGATATTTAATCATGCACGTTATGTAACACGGATTAATTACTTGGAATCTGTTTTTCTTATTACTGTGAAATATGACCTACATAAACCAGAATTCGTTTTTAAAACATGCAAAAACATTAGTAATAAAATTAACATAACTAAGTAACAAAAATTTTCCGATTTTTAAACAACTATTTGACATTCTTAAAAGTATATATTTGTTTTATAACCGTTATATGTAATTATTTTAGAAAACAAGTAAATATCGATCGCTAGTGAGTATTCCTAAAAAATACAACAGCACTAAAAGCATATATGCGGAAAATAATTTTATAGATATATTGTAAACTGCTCATATTTCTCAAACGGGCGTCAATTTTTTTTGTCGGTTCGGTTCTCACCATGGGAGATTTCCTGTGAGTGACTGAATAGAGGTAATGAATAGGACCTCGAATATTTTACAATATGCGAATCCGTAGGAATAAAAGAAGAAGCAAAAGTGATAAAATGGTCATAGAAAAAATCGTATATTTTTCTTGGAATTGACTATAAGTTTATTGTAAAGCAGTTGTTATTATTTCGGCGGAAGAAGAATTACTAGAATATTTTTCGAATAGATTATTCTTAATAATGACCGTAGTACGGAGAATTAACGAATGAAACTGTTTTCTGTAAATAAGTGTAGTGCTTTAGTTTGTTTATTTTACCAAATCCTGAATAGCTTCATAAGAGGTGAAATTTATTTACCTGCATTGTTCATAACCCGTACTATTGGCTATTCGGTTTTAAATTTCTAAGAAAATGGTTAATTTTCCTAACAGAAGAACATAACAAAATGTGCAATAAATGCGTGTAAAACATGCCATTTGTGTTATTTTTAATTTTCTGTTCCGAAAAAAAAAAAGAATGCCGCAAAGGATGTTGACATATAATGGTTTCTGTCATTCGTCTATGAACGTGATATAATATCAACAAAATAAAGAAAACATAGTCTTATTGATAAAAGCAGCCAAGTAAAAAAAAAGAAATATGTCGATTGCGACAAATGTTTGTTGAAAGTCGAAACAAATTATAATCAGCTTCAGCTTGAAGATTATCTTCGTGGTGTACCACATAATGTAATTAGTTAACTTTAGTATTTGCATGTATTATAGGTACTATTATTATTACTTATATGTAAGATTTCGAAATCGTTTATTTATATATTTGTAATTAATGCTATTATTATTATATTATAATTGCAAACTCTTATTTTGTTGGGAAAACCTGAAAGAGGAAAAACATAATTTCTAATTCGACTAGCTGTATGAACACTGGTTGTACCTTGTAGGTATATATAGTTTGAGAAATTATCATTCCTGCGGAAAGGGGGGGGGATAATTTTTTTGCGACAGTTTTATCGCAATACATACTATAGGTTTCAAATTGTTGGTAACTTAAATATTGTTTATGCGTGTTACAGAAAATACCTATTTATTAAATAAAACTGTATCCATTTGATATAAGAAAGATTGATTCCTTATCGAAGAATAACGAGGATATTGTTCCAATTTTTGTGGTTTTTGAAAATTTCAGTTATTACTAAACGACCAAACATTGTAATTTGTGTAGTATGCTGTAAGCTAATTTAACAGGCTCAGTTTGATATCGGCACAGTTGTGTTTAAGCCGTATGTGAAAAAAAGAAACAAAAAAAAACGACGGACTAGAATATTATTTTTTTTATAAATATGTTCAAAATTTAACCTCTTATTTCTTTCATGTCTACTTCATGCGACATTTTATGTTTTCGTTTACTACAAAACATGCTCGCAGGAGCAAGTTCATTTTTTCATAAATATTAAACATTTTTTTCTTTTTGTGCGTTTTACTTTTAGGCCAATAAGATTAAATCTAAAAAAGTAACCTAAAGGAATCGAACAAAAATAAAAACAAACATACAAAGGCTAACTGACGAATCATTCTGAATAAATTAATGAAATAACTATATAAAAACAAATAGACGATCGTGCTCATTTTAACAATTACTCATTTATTGTTTTGATCACATTTTGCCTCAACGGGACTTTTCTGTTCAGCAAATACAAAAAGAAAACAAGCAAGCGTACGGATGATTTCGTATTTGCAACAACACATCAAAAGTACCGAAATGCAAACCGGGTAAAGGTCCTTGATTGACGTGACCAAATAAATAAATAAGACTGAGGTCGAAAAAAGTAATTCTCATTTAGGTTTTGAAGTCATTACCAATAAGCAGCTTCTTTCATATTATTCACTACCGTCACTAAAGAATTTTTTTTTTTCGAAATAAAACCAAAAAACCTTTAGTAAAGAAAGCCGGTATGATAAGAAACAGAAGACAAAAAAGTTATTATTATAAATATTCAATGTAAATTGATAGAACGATGATTCGAATAACGAATACCTGCAAATTATTCCTTTTAAAGCTTTGTGTTACTCAAATCCAACCCAGCTGAACTGACAATATTTAGAAAGTATTATTGCAATTTAGTGTGATAAGTTAGTAAAAAAACGAAATTCTAGAAAAAAAAATTCGGTTAAAACGCGTTTTGTAACTAACAAACGTGTAAATTACAATGTGGTTTTAGCCATTGACGGTTATTTTCCTATTTTTATTAAACACTATTTCACAGTGGAAAATTACTTAATCGCTTTTGTTTCTCAACTTATTTCTTTAATTTTTTTCTTTTCCCCTACAAAACACGCATTGAGTATTGCCGAGTCGATTTTTCTAACTATTATAATTTTTTTATGAGTCGCTCGCTTTATTATTAAACAAAACAAGAAAAGCTTCTTGCTTATTGGTTTTATTAAAATTTTTACGAAAATAATATTAGTCCAGTGTCTTAAAGATTGAAAATTTTCCTAAACGAACTAAAAAAAAAAGAGAAGTTAGCCGACAGGATGTTTCATGTACTGAACATTCTGTGAGTTAATTTAAAGATTACCATAATTTACATTAACATAATATTAAATTCAAAACAAAGATATTTAATTTTTAATTTGAAATATCGTATATATTTCTCGCCCAGTATTAACATAAATGTGTTTATGTTTAAAAATTTTTGCGCCTTTGCTTGTCATTTTCGATATTTCTTTGAAACCAGGGTTGGATCGCCAAGGAATTAAATATATAATTAAAATCGTAGATAACAGAAAAAACTTCAATAAATGCATCCTCAAATAAATTTGCTAGATACGAATAAAAAAGAAAGACAATATAAGGAATATGTATCAGAAGCAAATTCAATCCAGTTATGTTACACTTTAAATGGCGTAGAGTTGATAGTTTGTAATTTTTTAAATACGGTTGACTATACGTTAGCACAAAAAAAAAAAATGAAGAAAACCGACAATCCATTTGACCGATAATTAATATTAAGAATTTTCGTCTGTTTCGTATCACTATTGCTAACAGAACTCTTAAATTTACATCGCGAAAGTCTGTTTATGAGTATTTCACGCTGAAGTCGTTATTTCAAAAAAAAAATATAGAAAATATTTTAAAAAAGCGAATAACCAAATAAAATCATGTAAAATATATGTTTTGTGATTATACATATATGCATATATAACATGCCATACGCGCGGAAAAACCAAATCGCTAACGAAGAACGGTATTTTTTGGACGGAATTTCTGAAAGCAGTATTTGGTAACTCGTGTTTCTCACTAATACAGATGATAACGTTTAACGGATGATACCTGAAAATACCGTAGGTGGTCTGTAAAAAGGTCTGAGTTCGTCTGCGCCCGAAAGAGGCTGCGCCCGATAGAGTCGCGCCCGATAGAGCTGCGCCCGATAGATCGCGCCCGAAAGAGGGTGACCCTCTTTTACTAGACCATCCGGTATGCCACCGTGGTGGTTTCCTTAATACACCGTGGAGGTAAATTTATACTTTTATTTTTTTATTATTATCTTTTTGAGAAAATAGATTATTTGAAATATACATGGATTATATTGAAAATTAGACCTACACCAATCTTTCAGTGTCGGTCGACCAAACACAATTAAATACGTACGAAAACAACGGTACAATCAAATTAAAATAAAATCGTATGTATCCGTTGTTGTTGGCGGCGAATCCGATGGCAGCAGGATACAATGGCAGCCGTTGCTGTTGCGATGTCGATGATCTCGGTAGTGGAAGAGATACTTTTTCCTTTGTCACAGTTAAACTTAAGCGATAACCGCGAACAATATTTTTACTAATACGGTTGCTTTAACAACTACAATTTAAAAATTGGGTAGCCTCTGTCTCTCTGACTGATACGCTTTTCCTGTATCCAAACTGTAACTTGTGGATAGATAGGTTGACGTATTTCAAAATGGACAATTATTATCCGGGAGCAAGGTAAAAACCGAGCAACTTGCTAAAAACGGCGAAATAACTTCTTTCAAATGTAAAAAAAAAATCTTTCTGGAATCTTTGTACATCTCCTCCCATCTTTCCGCTCTTGAATTGATCGAATCAGCAGGTACACGCTTCTTCTTACGACGGTGGTCAATGATTGGCTATCCCCGACAGATCAATAGGATTTCAGGCACGCGCACATTAACATTCGCACCACTTTTCCAAATTATTTTTATTTTTATTTTACGTTATTTTATTTGTTGTTTTATCTGTCCTTTACCCTGTAACGGGCACATATTACAGTTCATTAATGTAAAGACAAGTTGAAGTTTAAGTTGATTAAAAGGATTTTCATTTTCAATTTTACAGATTTTTTCCTAGTTTTTGTTTGACTAGAAGTCATCGGCATTGGTGTTTTAACCAAAGTCGATAACAAGTCGGCAACTTTTTTGCAATCAGCAAGAAAATGATTGCTAATAATTAAACACGTAATTTATCGGCTCTTCAATAGAGCTGCTTGTGACTAATGTAATCAGTAATATCGTATAGATGGTGGCGTCATTAAAACCTTTTTCACAACGATAATGTTATAATGTCGTTCTGTGGTGCCTGCACTGCTGTCTTTTGTTGCGTCCATTTCGGACCGCTTGGTAATTCAGCTTTTTTAGCTTAACTTTTCCTGTTGTTGGGTCAATGCCGCAGGCGCGCTCACAACAAAATAAAAAAGTGTCGCTACTGATGTCAGTAAATGTAACAAATTAGGGATAAAGATCAAAGGTAACAGATTTTAAACGTTTCGACAATTGATGTCAGATCCATGAGACATTTACTCCCAAAGCTCTGATTTTTTTTTAAGATAAAATGCTACTTTTGTAAACTTTACAAAATTGACAGCTACTTATGCCAAAAATGAAATAACACATCAAATTATAAAACTGAATTTTTATATTAAAAATGCAAAACTAAATAATTCTTCACAAAGTATTAATATTAAAAAATATATTTTTGATATTCAGCGAGTGTTACTGAAAGGGTCAAAATTTTTCGGCCGAAACCAGAAATGTTATTAAAGGAAGACAATTCAAATTAGTGCAATCTCGAATGATTAATTTTAAGCAAATTTAATAGGTAAAAAGGAGAAAGTTTAATTAATTTCTAAACTTTTTGAACTCTCTTTTAAATTAATTTCGTTATTTTCGTTTCTGGGGCTATGACTATATTTAAACACTTTTTAGGGGTTCGTTTAAGAAAAATTATAAGACAAATGAAAATTCAATTCAATTATGGATGTTCTGATTTGAATTTTGATTCATAAATTTGATGTCATTCAAATAAATTATAAAATCATAATTGACGTATTTTTTTACTGCGAATTATACTCTATATCCAATAGCATCTTGGGCTGAATATTCTTTTTATTAAAATATTTGTTGTTTGTGCCTGTTAAAATCTAACATTTACTATTAGGGGGGGGGGGGGGGGGATAATCATTTAAACAGATATTAAATAACATTTCTTCGGCCATTATATATTTATTTTTCCAAGTAAAATAAATGAAAGACACCCTTAATTTATATCTGTATTAAGAAGAAAAAAGATAAAACATATTCTTTGTACTTTACAAATTTAATTGTGTACGATCCGAATAAAAATGTGCCCGTTCTGTTTAATGAACACATTTTCGCATTACTTTCAAATATCAAAAACGTGTACTACACATTCTTTAAAGCATAGCTGCTATTTTTAGCTTCATTAAGTTATATTCTAGAAAAGCAAACTTCATTGACGGAAAGAAACACCTACACACTTTTAGTCTGCGTCATGCACAATTAAATTTGTAAATTGTGTAGAGTGTAACTTTTTTGTTTCTTTTTAACAAAGATTCAAGTAAACGTGTTTTTTTCTCTCTCTTTATTTATTTCACATTTTATACTTTTCAGCAACTCTACACGCTTTAAGTCAAATATTATTATCTGAAATTCTTTTATATTTTCATCGAAAACGAAGTTCGCAGCTGATGATGGTCAGTCGGAAACGATAAGTGTTGTATTGTTAGAAACAAATATGTTTCATTTTTTAAACGCACTTGTCCGCAAATAATTTATTCATCACTGCGAAAGTTTTAAACGTTTCACAGCTCATACAGTATTTATGCAACGTGTGGATGTGTGATTAACGCAGATGCAAATTATATTAATGTCCATAATTATGATGTATAAATTATATTTTATAGTGGAATTTAATTTAAAAACATGATGAAGACAATATTGTTGCCTTTTTCTATGATGTTAAAACGTTAAGCAATAGCCCAATATATCACTGTTGTTAATAAATGCTGTGTAGAATTTCAAAGTTTCAGTGTATTAGGGAGCGAGTAAAAAATTACAAGATCGTACGAGTGAAGTTAAATAAAAACACATTCAAAAATCTCGAGAATTTCAGATAAAAATTTTACATTATCGCAGGAAACTAGAACGAGTGGTAAAAAAAAAAAAAAAAAGAAAGAAGCGTATAAAGAGTGAGATGTTAGACAAATTCTATCGTTGCTCTTCTGTATCGACCGTGATTGACAACTTGATAGACATTTTTTTTTGAAGATTTTCTCGGAATTGCGTTGCATTGTTGGCCGAGGGACAAGTAAACCAGACTGATTTTAAACAAATTTTTTAAAATGTTGACTAATCAGTCGATTTACTAAAAAGTGATAATACATTTTTATTTATTTTAGAGATACCAAGTTAAAAATTAAAAAATTACTTTCTCTTTTTATTTATTTTTTTCCTTAAAAGATTTCTAAGGAATTTAGAACAGCCTATTAGTAGCGTAGCCATATTACGTTAATCGAATTATTCTTCATGGTGCATTTAAGGTCGAGGCAAATTAATTTTTTAAAGAAAATATGTTCAGTTTATGATAACGATGATTTTTATTTTTCATTTTAAAAGACGATATTTTTCTGTACATATAATTTCGGAGCGTTATTACTTTGAAAATATTTCTTTTTCTTTTTATAACCTTCAAAAATCAGATTTTTAAGACTGTAGTTAAATTGAAATTTTTTTGAAATAATCAATTTCGATAAAAATGTTGAAAGATTTCTCTTTTTCGTAATCGTATACTTTTTTTTAAATGATTCCCCTTAAGTGACATAGATTAATATACACATATTAGGTGATTTTTAATGTGTATGGGGCGCATGCTTCGTGTTTTCAGTAAATGTCACCAAACATTAAAGTTGAATTCATTGCTAAATTTATATTTATAGGAGGGGAGAAAAATTTCTTTAGTATTGTATATTGAAAAAATCATTTTTAGAAGTTTTAAAAAATTTTCAACCGGAATTATTTTCCGAAAAATGATATTTAATTATTTTGATTTTTGCATTTCCCTGATATATTTTACTTCCTCCGGTATTGCAATTTTTTTTCTCCTGAAATCCTCGTAGCAGGAGCACCTGATTCAGTTGTATAAAAACGATAATCTTCTCTTCTTAATATGGGGCTTCTAAAGCTAAAAATTTATAAGTTTCCGATTTCCATTATTTTTGCTTATGTTTTCTCTATCAAACTTCAAATATACTGTTTTTTTTTTGTTTTTTTTTTAATTGTAATATTCTTTTTCTGATATCTGTAAATTAATTAAAATATACAAAGTTTCACCGGTTTGCAGTAAATATTTGGACGGTCCGTAGTAAAAATAATAAACGGAATAGGGGATCAAGTATAGAGGGAGCTCTGAGTAATTTCTCGTATAAATCTGTTATTGAATCTTTTGCACTTGTTGCGGAAAAAGCTGTTTAGAAGATATGATCTGATTTACTGGTCCGTTGAAAGTAAAGATTTGAGTTTTACAGCAATTTCTTGATCCTCTCGAACGCCTGTTGAAATGCAACCGAACCATATTTTTTAGTTTAGTAATATCCGATATTTTTATAACTATTCTACAGACTTGTTTTGTCATAGTATGGCTGCTTCTAAACCCACAATAGGATATTTAGAATAATAGCGTTTTTCTTTGTTACGTGTAACATTAAAATAGTTTTCGCTACCCGTGCTTTTAATGTACTATTGAAAAGAAAATACGAATATATCCTTTATTTAGCGGTTTTTGTAAACGTTTTTCTTTTATATAGCCGTAATCAGCAGGGTTTTTTGGTTCTATTCCCTTTTTTATCATCTTTAATACGAATGATTCGATCCTTAACGTGCTTCTGAAATGACTTATTTTTTAAGCGATTTGGTCGAAAATTGTTACCAAGATATTGAGCAAACGGGAAGCCTTCTCGACATTACTTCTTGCCCACGGGTTTACTTAAAGTATTTAAAAACTACTTAAAATGATTTTCTCTGGTATCATCATAACATTTGATTTGTTACATCTTATTTTAATAAAAATTGTTTCCGATTTTACGTACATTGGAAATAAATAAAGAAGAAGGGAGTAAAACTTTTTATTATTCAAACTAGTGAACAAAACTTTTGGATAAAGTATTCGGACGCGTGTAATTTTATTTAAAATTTCCGTAATTATTAACAGTTAATTTTTTACTTTGTATTTTTTACGAATGTAAAAAGTATATAAGTTTATAAGGTTGAAAAGTTTTTTGTTTTTTTTATAAATCTGTCTTGTTAGTGATAAATTTGCTAATTTTTTCTAAAAATTTTTATTGAAAGAATTCGCTAAAATCCAAAATAACATTTCGATTTCTTATAACATGAAATAATATTTTAATGGATGAATAAGGAATTATTCAAAAGTTCTGGATTTTTTATAAATGAATAATTTATTATTTCGCGAGGAATTTAGATACTAATTACGCTAGTGCTTTTATCACGTAATAATTATTTCACGTATTTGCATTTCGTACTTGAGAAGTAAATAACATTATTTGTTCGAGCACAAAAAAAATTCCAAAATTTTGTCTTCGGGGCATACCGTTGGGATTTTTTTTTTTTTTTTTTTTTGTAATTATTTTAAAAAATCCCGTTGCTCGTCGTTTTTTAACGTTTTTCAACATGTATATTTTGTGTAAGACGTGTCCTTCAACATCATATTAATCTTCATGATTAGTTTCTAAAAATTTAGTTACTTTTACATTTCCTTGAATTACCAAAAAAGGTCCTCCCAAGTGCAATCGTTTCACAAAAAATGTTATCTGCAGCTTACTTACTAACATATAATTTATTTATTTATTTATATATATATATATATATTAATTACAACGTAATTCTTAGGCTACTCCCCATTCGAAAAAATGTCCCAAAAAAAAATTGTCACAATATTATGTAACGAAATATGTAACGAAAAATATAACGAAAAAATGAATTAGTTTTATACAATGAAAGTTAAATGTTAAGATAGGATTTTTGTGATTATGTTTTTTTTTTTTTTTGTATTGGTGCCAGTAAGAATTACGTTGTAAATTTTAATTATTTTATACAAAGTATAGAAGAGAAAGAGACAGAAATGAAAGTAAGAGGGGTCAAGGTACACAACCCCTTGCGAGGCCAAAATGGCCAAGTTTATACATATATCTTATATATATATATATATTTGTATTAATGATACCGCTATTTTTGAACTAGGAATAATTCGAAGAAATATAAAAAAGTGTTATGAAATACCGTTATGAAATATGTAACTAAAGTTGTAACAGACATTGCTGCGTAAAACCCAGTTATCCAACGCTCGTACTATTTGAACAAGAGGATCGGGAACCGCTAGTAACACCAATTTTTTCTGACTTTAAATCGAAAAAGGACTCAGAAGAATCGATTCTTTTTGTTAAAATACTTGTGTTATTAATGGTAAACATTTCATTTCGAGTAATATTTAAATACTTCCAAAGTATATATGTACAACTGTTTTAAGCGTACTGGATTAATTTTCGTAACTTCTTATATTGTGTGTACATTAATTATAACGTATAAAATTTTCATTCGTATATTAAATGAAAGATAAGCAAAAATAAGGAACGGCAATCACATTACCTACAATAAATGTAACAAACAGTCATAGCCAGCAATGTTTCAACATAATCGACGATAATTTGTACAGAATCACAGGGAGAAAAAAACTGCTCAGGTCGAGTTCGAGATGCGCTCGACTCCCAAACACGACAACGTAGCGAGAATTGGGATAGTAGATCACATATCGCCAGGAATTATTTTCACTCGAATTCAATGCTAACTGATATGAGAATGGGCCCTTTGTAAAAGCCTAAAAAAAGTGTAACGTAACTAGCGGGTTCCCAATTCGCTCATACTATTTATTGGGGAGTTTGTCATGATCCTGCCGCCATTTTGATAAATGACTAATACAAGATGTAGCAGCACATAACAACTTCCTAAAAAAAAGATGTTTGAGCCGTAGTTTTTTTGCGAACTATCTGCGCCCAGACGTCGAGGATTTTGGTGTCGAGTCAATCATTTTTAGGATTCCGTAATAATGTACGGAATAATCCTAGTACGATAGTTCAGAAACGACAAAAATATCAAATAAACATCAATAACTCACAAATGGTTTGACTTATAAACTTCAAATTTAGAACATAAATTACAAAACGAATTCTCTTTAAAACGATCTACAACTTCAAGATGACCGATTCCTCTGGACGGCAATCAAGAATATATAATATGGTATTTAAAACAATCTCAAAAATCATTTAAAAAATCGTAACTCATCACCAGATAAACCTTTAAAAATGAAATTCAAAATATAAAATAAAATGCAGGAGTCCTTTCATAAAATCAAAAAAATTATTTAAACCTTCCCTTTTGGGTCAAAAACAGCAAAAAAAAAAAAAGGAAGTTCAGTTCACGGAAGTATTAGCCCGAGTAATAACGTCGGAGAAACCCCAAAACCTACTTTAAACACATGCATAATGGACCGCTTCATAGGAAAAATATAGCCAAGTCTACAACTTTATATTCAGACCCTCGGGGCCCTGAAAGCACGAAGATTTTGAAAAAAATATTTCTTTTTTTCCGATCATGTAATATATATATATATATATATATATATATATCGGTGGAAAGATCGCTATTTGACGGGAACGAAACCATAAATCATTTCTTTAATTAAACTTATGAAGTTGACGAAAAGGTGAAAAAAGCGCGAAAGATGACGTATGTCTCTTTCTTGACTACGCGAGTATCGTATTTAAAATTTTGAACAGGGTTTAAAATATGTATATCCCCGTATATTTTTCTAGTTTGGAGCATCCGGGTTTCTAACGTCAAAATTAAGCATCCCCCCCCGGGGGGGGGGATACTCAAAATTTAAAAAAAAAAAAATTTTTTGTCGGGCATGTGATATATTGATTGAGAGATTGCTATTTGTCGGGAACGAAACCATATTTCATTTTCTTAATGAAGATAATTTCAAAAAATCTCAAAAAATTACGTTCCTCTTCCTCTTTGCAGCGGAAACTCAAATTCCTTTTTTTTTTTTTTTTTTTTTGAATTTAGAATATTATGGATATCGTTAACTTAACATATACGGAATCCTCAGCGAAAGAAACATCATGCTTGACGGAACTTGTTTTTTTAATAATTCGTGATTATTTAATATTTTCAAATTGTTTCGTAATTTAAAATTTTTCGCGACTACAGTTAAAATTTCGAAGGAATAGGTTTCCGGTTTGGTCTTTTTATCGGTAAATTTATATGGAACAAATTGAATTGTTTAAAATTTCAAGTTGTTCGCAAATTTAATAATTATTCGCAACTGTGGCTAAACTTTCGAAGCAATGGACTTTTTGGTCAAGTACTAATTCAGTAATTTCGTGTAAAGGAATACGAAGCGTATGACAAAAAGAAAAAAAAAAATGTTTGAAACGGCTTTTAGCTTACATCGCACAATAACGAGGGGGAAAAAATAGAAATTACGGTCAGGGTAAATCCTCGAAAATACGCGTAAACCGACAATCGGCCTCTTTTTCCTTACTTAATGACGTGTAATCTATTGAAATTTACTTTTCTTTATGTATTATATCATTTGGCGGTCTAGGTTTCTCTATGCCGTGGTCGTCGAGTTTTATTCGAATATATATATTTATATGCATATACCGTAATATTTTTATTTTGCAATGATTCCGGGAAGTTCAAAAAAATGGAAATATTTTAAGCGGGCCCAGCCGCTACAAACAGCGGCCAAACGATGATCTTTGCCAAGTGTTGTGAATTAAATCAGCGTGAACTTTTGAGACTGAATTTTGAGTTGACTTTTTTGATCGTTTTCGAGTTGACTAAAGAAAAGAAAAAAACCGCGATAATTTCGTCCGGGTCGCTCTGATTTATCAAAACTCATCTTTTCCACTCGTCGTTGGTATATATTCCTTATACCATCTGAGCAGAGCACGTGTTTTTCTGGCTGCACTACGACTGCGTCTGACGTATGTGGTTGTCGGATTCGCTCGTCTGTCTTCTGACGCGGTAGACGGCACTTGTTGGTGGCTCGGTAGGGTCGCCGGGACATCTGGCTAAAATTAGCATAAAATCGTCTTCGACCCTTCGTGCGTTCTCGTTGCCGAAGATGTACCACCAGATCGTGCCGTCACGTGATCTCTGCCATGTCGGAGTCGCTCGGCGCGTCGGCATGCACCCGCAATACACCCGCAGCACATCCTGCGCCGTTACCCACAGCGACACATAGATGCCGGGCCGATTGTTTTTGTTTAGCCACACGACCAGTGCGCTCCGTGTTCTACTCGCTCGCGACAGACACGGAGTGGGATAACACCGAGCGCGCGTACGGCGGAGGAGAGATTTCGATAGAGTCGTTAATTGTGTGTTTTCTGCACCGTCCGCTGACATCGTGGGGGCTCTATTGTGTGGCGGGAAATGCAATTTGATAACATTTTGCCTTTCGCAGCATACGATAGACCTTATTGTTTTCCGATTTTTAGGGCTAAATTTTAGGGCTCTCGCGTTTTTTTTTGGTTTTTTTTTTGGTTTTTTTTTTTGATTTTTTTCTTGGAAGCCGTTATTCATCGATGTTGTTTAACGTACGTATGTGCGCGGACAGTCGCGTTTGAAACGGAATATTATTTGCGCGTACGAACTCCGCGGCGGTGTTTTTCTTATTTGAATGTGCGTTCGTCGGTATGTTTTCCGAAAACAAACGACCGCAATAGTGATCTTGACGTTTTAGCCGATAAACGGAAGATTAATCCGCGCAAGTGGTAGCGGTAAGTGTATTGACTAGTTTTAAAGATAACTTAAAGAACGCGTTTTAATAGGAAGCGGTTGATTTAAGGTTTGAAGCGATAGTTCTGAATTAGTTGTTTTTTTTTTGTTTAAAAAAATTTTGAAATCATTTACTATAAATTCACGATTAAATATCGCGCTAGAATTAGAGAAAGCCCACTACACTGTCATCATTCGCGGAGAAATAAAACATTATTGGAAAATTGTTTTTCTGTTTTTTCGCATTTTTACGGAAGTGGATGGTAGTGACAGCGTCGGTATGTTTTCTTTTTAATTTTTCAGCATTTTTAGTATGGGTTATTTTTAAAAAGAGGGCCCGGCAAACCGTATTAAAAGAAATGAAGTCCTCAAACGATATTCTACCTACACCGTATGGCTTTCTAAAGTTGCCTTTGTTAATCGTTCTTAAAATGTTTTCTTTTTCACTGAGGCATTGAAATTTGTGATTGTTCGTAAAAAAGTGTATTTACTTCGCTTGTTTTAAAAAACAGTAAACGGTGTGCGGTAGTAGCGAATACTTAAAAGTAAAATCCTTTGGCAAAAGCCTCCGAATGCAGACCTAGCCAGCCTGTTATTATACGACGACACGGACCCTGAACGTGATTTTGTAAATATTTTTTCTTTCTCTTTTTTCGTGTTTAATGCGTCTACGCATTAAATATCGCTCTGCGTTTCAATAAAAAAAAAAAAACTTTTTCGACGCTAAAATTAAAACGCTGGCAAGAAGAGTTTGAGGTTGAAATGTTTTTGAATCTGCAAATGTTCGCGAATTCTTCTTTTAAGAAAGCAAGTTTACTATATATACACATAAATATCATGCGCATTGAAACACGTGTAAATTCAGCTTTAATAAACATTAACAAAAATACAAACCTAGAAGGTCCAAAAAGATACTAAACAAACAGAAAGACAGACGAATCTCATTAGTTCTTTTTTACTACCGGTTATTATAATTTTTAGATGGTTCTTGTTTTTAAAATATAATATATATTTTTATAATTTCTCTTTTCCTTTCTCTAAAAAATGAACTAAACTGGTCTGCGAAGAAATCATTTGGACTGGCTAAGCTCGGTTTAGTGAATTCTTCGCCAGGATCATCAAAAGTTTAGCGACACCTACTGAATGTAATATATCATTTTTTTTTTTTTTTTCACAATTTAATTATAAACTACTCCATCACGGTAAAGCCATCTATGAGATTTTGCCAATTTAAATGCGCATATTCCCTACCCGATTTTAAAACAGAGGTGTTAAAGATCAAAATTATGTTCACTATCTGCGTTCTTTTAATATAAATAAGAAACGTATAGTTTTTGTAGAAGTTTTAGTATGTACGCATTGTAGTATTATTTTTTAAGCTGTAACCAAACTTGATGTATTATCATTTTAAAATTTCAACCGACAATTTTCCAAACCGAATTAGAAGAACAATTGTAAAATCTCAGTTTGGACCTCTCCCTGCTGTGTTATTTTTTTTTTTTTTTGTCGGTAGCAATTCAGACTATCTCTACCAGCAATGATTTCCCTAAGATGATGACGGTATGTTACGGTGGTTTACGCTGTTGAAAAGAAAGACAGTTGTCTGTATTTGATTAAATCTGTGTTTTTCCGGAATAATTTAATGAGGATAAGTTTAACAGAGTTCCGATAAATCACTTTTATAACATTTCCATCTCGAATTAGCAATCTCTATATTTCACACCTTTTTTTTTTTTTTTTATTTACCTCGACATGATGTTACGATCGGACGATATTAACACATCGACCATTCTTTTCTCTACCCTTCATGATATCAAACGTTTTAGTTGAAATGCGTTAAGAGCCTACCTCTATATAAATAATCATTTTTTAAAACATTCCATGACGACACTGGTTGCAACTTGTGCCGATACTACTTCTCGAATATGATTTGATAAACCCCTTGTGTCGATGTCAAGATTCCGCATTGTTTCTCTGAATGAATTACACATATAGCGCAATATCCAGCAAACACATTTGTTCTTTTTTGAACGGTGTGTGTGTGTTTTTTTATTAAAAAAAATAAAACAACGAGGAAAAGAATTTTGGCACTGAGAGAATGTATTTTATTTTGTTAACTGTTACAACAAAATCATGTTTTTTATTTATGTTCAAAGGCAAGCGTCGACTAGGTAAGATTAAATTGTAGAAAAAAAATTATTTTTAGCATATGCCGCTAATGCTACTAGATCTAGATTTAAATCCATTAAACCTAGCCAGAGTCCAAATGATTTCTTCGCAGACCAGTTTAGTTCAGCGTGTACGTATAAATGTATTTTTTTTGAGAAAGGAAAAGAGGAATTATAAAAATATATATTTTATTATTAATTATAGTTGTAGATAAATTAACAAAATAACTGCCACCTAAAAATGATAATAACCGGTAGTAAAAAAGAGAACTAATGAGATTCGTCTGTCTTTCTGTTTATTTAGTCTCTTTTTGGACCTTCTAGGTGTGTATTTTTGTTAATGTGTATTAGATTCCATTCCTTGTTACTCCTAATTGCTGCTATATCGTGTTGATGGGTAATCGCCTATTATTGACAAGCCCAGGGAAAAACCCAAACAAGAAAAAAAAAAAAGCTGATCGTGTCGTTTATCTGTCAATGCGCATGATATTTATGTGTATATAGTAAACTTTCTTTCTTAAAAGAAGAATTCGCGAACATTTGTAGATTCAAAAACATTTCAACCTCAAACTCTTCTTGCCAACGTTTTAATTTTAGCGTCGAAAAAGTTTTTTTTTTTTATTGAAACGCAGAGCGATATTTAATGCGCAGACGCATTAAACACGAAAAAAGGAGAAAGAAAAAATATTTACAAAATCACGTTCAGGGTCCGTGTCGTCGTATAATAACAGGCTGGCTAGGTCTGCATTCGGAGGCTTTTGCCAAAGGATTTTACTTTTAAGTATTCTCTACTACCACACACCGTTTCACGGACAGGCTGCGTGTTAGTTAATTTTACATTACCAAGTCAGATAAGTGTGTATACACGCTTAAAAATAACTGCTCGGTGAAGAATAGCTGCAAAGGGCGACCAAAAGAAAAACTGATCATCCGGGAAAATTACCGCGGTCGGCTTTGCAAGCGATAATGTCAGAGAAACCCCGCTTAAGATAAAGCTGTGACGAGAGTTGTTGTTATCGGTAAATGATTGACGGACGGCAAACAATAAGATGAGCGGATTGAACTGGCTGTGTAGATAAGGTTGGTTACAAGGAGAACTTTGAACGACGGGCGAAAGAGGCCTTTAGAGAGATATCAGTAACGAAAAAAAATGTCTATAGAAAACATTGACGTAGAACAAATAGGAAACGGAAGATGCGGTAGACAAAAATAAAAATAAAACAGCAGCCGGAAAACGGGGCTTTTAAGTAAGCAGCGTCAAGATTGATAAAGATCAGTAGAAATGAGGTTGTCCGGATTGGTAATAAGAGGTGAAAAAATAATAATAGACGGATGTAAATAACACATTCGAAGATCCCTTGAAAAAATATTAACAGTAATAATAATTAAGTCAAATCGAATCAAATCGAAGCGAATCGTTTTTATTGTTATTATTAATATTGTTATAAAATTTATTAGTGTGCCGCGTAAATCAACTTTAAAGAGAACTAAAGGTTAAATATTAAATCTGAACTATAACTCTAAATGAACAAAACCAAAAACTAAAAAAAAGAAAAAGAACTAATAATAATAAAAATGTAAGGTCTGCAAGAAGAATCTCTTAAAAAAATAAATTAATTAAAGGTCATATAAAAAGAAAAACTGTAAATGAGAGTTTTTTTTATAATCCATACGTATGTAAGTAGAAATTAATTGGTCGGATTTACTCCTGCAAGTTCATTTTCACGACCGGAATCTACTTTCTCTTCAACGGAGATTGTACAGTTGACTCGAGTTCATCTGACACGAGATACAAATAAGGAAACTGGTTCGTCAGAGGGTTACTCATACAGTGTGGTCGGGGGCGGTTCCTAGATCATCGAATTCCAGAACACCTTTTTATGATGAAAAAGACAGATTTGTAGACTAGATACATCGTCACAATGACAGTTATAATGGAAACACTGGTACGTGTGTGTGCGTGTGTGTGCGTGTGTGTATTTAGAAATTGCTCGATCTTTTGTTTAATTTTTCATCCAATTTGCTTTCGAACTGGTCTGGGGTTAGGGGTTGAGAAAATTAAGATCGTCTAGGTGTTTGCCGAGAATTATGCTACATGTTTTGTATAGTAATTGTCCAAGTTTAAATTCGCAAAGGTTACCGAAACCCTAGATTGCTGGTAATTTCAGTCGATATCGTTTGCGGGTGCATATGCCCGGTAGTCCCACTTTGTATTTGTAGCATTCGAACGTTGGACAGTTGAACAATACTTTTTCTTGTTTTTGCACAATAAATGACAGTGAGAGTGTTTTTAGGAGTGGTAAATTAAATAACCCCCGTTTGTTATTCCATCGCGTATTCCACGCATAGATTGACCGCATAATTTATAGTCGAAAATACTTAATGTCTATCGAAAATGTTAGTTATGAAACTGCATAGTAATGTGTATACATTCTGAATTCGATCGAAAGAATCTCGGTTTTATTAAGTAATTTAGCGTTAATTAATTGCGCAGAAGATCGTGATTATCATCGCATGCAGTATTTTCCTTAGCGAAAAGAACGCTATTTATTAAATTATTTTAATTTCATTTGACAGTTTCATTGATAAATTTGCACGACGGATAATTAGTTTACGAAACTGATCGGTTTTGTTGTCGATCGGCTTTCGCTATAATCTGAGTAAATTATTAAAATATTCATTTAATTTTCGTTTACTAGACACGTGAATTCGCTAAAATACATCCCTAAAATTTAGCGCAAAGTTTAACAATTTCTACTTTCTTTCCTCCATATTTAATTGTTCCAAATTTAAATTTTTTGCCACGGCTGAAGTTTTTTTGTCCTTATTCAGAGCAAATGAAGTTTTCGAAGTTTTCTCGAGCGTTCCAAAAATATTCTTAATTTATATGTTTCTCGGTCGCGTTAAATATGGCAGCGATTTAAGATTCTCTCAATTAAAAGGTTTTTTAAGAATTCATTTGTGCTTTTTCTTTGAACAAGAAGTCGTTGCCGATTATTCGGTCCTGTGATAACAGCCATGGCGCGGAAGAAGAACATCATTGGCAACGTTTTCAACTACAAATTTAGATTAATCGTTAACTCTTTTCGATTTGGTGTTTTATTTAAAGTTAATTTTAATTTGTATTTTTTCTCATTTCACCTTTTCACTTATTTCGTCCGATCTTATTTCTTCTATCCATTTTGCTTGGTCATTATACTTTTTTTCAGCATTTTTTTGTCATATTCTTTTCCCGCCGATTTTTCTATTTGCTTGCTTTTCGAGGGGGTTTCTGTTTAATTTAATTTTTTTCCCATATTGCCCAATAAAATTTCGCTCTGTCTTTTATAAAAGTTTTATTTTTCTTTTATTCATAATATTTAACTCTCTTTCTATACTCTTTTATTCCGTCGCTTTTAGTTCGTAATTTCTGTTTTAGTATTTTTGTAATCGTTGTACCATCGCCTGGAGTTATTGTTCAATTTGTATTTTCGCCGATATAAATTTCTAATAATTGCATTTTTTTTTTGTTTTTCGCGCCTTTTTTAATTTCAGTCGCATTCCTATTGATAGCCTATTTTTTTTACCTTTTATTGATTCTGTGGTTGTAGTTTTGATGAATTGTATTCCACTCTCTTTTCGGAAAATTTTCCTCCTCGCTTCCCAATTTTCGCCTTCAATATTGATGAATTAAAGTCTGTTCTTTCAAAATTTTCCAGCCTCACTGCAGGTCTTGACGATATAGTTTATCTTGTGAATGCATTAGTACTTGCTCAAACGTTCTAATGCCTTCTTTTCCAGTGGCACACGATACATTGCATTGAACAGCACTTATGCATAAAGATAAAGATAAAATAAAAATAGTAAAAGAAGTAAAATACTCGGGAATAATTATAGACACAAATTTAAATTTTGGAAAACACACTTCGAATTCATAATAGACAAGGTTAAGATTAATTTCGAACTAAGATCACTATATTCAAATATGTTCCGTTTCAAATATAAAGATAGAATAGTACTCTACAAAGCCATTTTTGGATCTATAATACTGCAGTATATTTTCCAGTTTTACGAGAAAAAGACAAGAATAAGCTGTTAAAATTACAAAGGAAAATATTAATAGGAACAATCTCTGGTTATCGCACAATATCGTATACTTCAGTCAACATCATAGCAGAAATAATAATACCTATAGACACTTAAAGTTAGAAACTGTAAACCAAATATCAAAACATGCAAACAAGAAGAACTAAAATTTTAGACAAAAAAACGTTACGAAAACAGATCAATAAAATTAATTCAAGTAGTATACGACACTCTGGCAACTCAGATGTGATAAATCAAAAACTGGCAAAGTAATAACACGGGAAATAGTAGTTCCAAACTTAGAAGAAAGACTACAAATGAAACATTTTACACCGATTATAACTTCACTCAATTTTTAACCGGACATGGAAATAATAATGCACCCCAGAAACGATTTAAAATTGCTGAATCGGACATCTGTAAAGACTGTAAAGAGGAAACAGATGATTAACATTCGATCTTCGAATGCAATAAGTTTAAAAACGAAAGAGAAAAATGGAAAATAATAATAAAACCAATAAATACGTAAAAGAAACTTTTTTAATTTGATCAGCTTTGTCAACTATGCAATGAATAACAAAACAAAACACATCAACAACAAATAATAACAGTAACGATCAGAAACTCTGGCTGAAAAACCGCAAGGTACAGCGGAGTAAATAAATAAATAAATAAATAAAAAATAAATAAATAAATAAATAAAAAAAAGGTAAACAACCTTCCCTGCAGGAACTCTTTTATCGTCATTCCTGTTCCTGAAAACAGTTCTTCCTTTCACTCGATTTCCTTAGCATCCTGTATCAGAAAACTACTTGACGATATGTTGAACAGGTGCCTTGTTTGGTGAGTGGAACATAATAATGCCTTTTCCAGTAACATGTTTTGACTTTCAACCTAGTATCCTGACTGTATTAGTCTTTTTGTTTTCAATATATTATATAAATCCTTTATTCAAAAACTTTACACGTTAGTTTCCTTTATCGGATGTTTCTTATACTTTTGATAATGTTCATCTGTCAACTCTAAGGGAAATAATGTCACTGATGAACATTTCAGTTGTGTGCAGTTGAAGGAAAAAATACAACTGGAGAAGAAATGCGAGTAATTGAAAATATAACTATGAACTAGGTAAAACGTTTATACGTTATTATTTCGCTGAAATACAGTGAGCAACAAAAATATTCGGACACTAGGTAATTTTTTCATTTTTTGATTAAAAAGTTGTATGTATGCAATCTTTTTGAAAAAAAATATAAGGGCATGTTAGAACAGAGCATTAGGTAATAGAAATAGTAAAAACTTTCGATGCACAATAATAATAACAAACGGAAATTTGAAACAAAATAATAGTAGTCTATTTAAGGCGATTCAACTAATTTTTCTGTAAATTCGGGTGAAATTTTTCGCCACTCTTGCTCGATAATTATGTTTAGCTGTGTTTTACTTCTAATATTCGTTTCTCGAATTTTTCGATCCAAGTGGTCCCACAAATTTTCGATTGGGGGTTGATGTCCGGTGATTGAGGTGGTGTTTCCAAGACCTTCGGGCAGTTGTACAATAGCCACGACCACGCTTTGTACGATTTATGCTTAGGGTCATTATCTTGGTAGAACTTGAAATTGTTTTCTAGACCCAATTTTTCGGCACTACATTTCAAATTTCTTTTCAGAAGGTCGATGTATGTATCCGCATTCATATTACCTTCCATAAACTCACAAGTTACCGACCCCAGACGTGGCGAAACATCCCCATACCATAAGACTTCCTCCACCATGTCTGACTGTCACGTTCAGGTTGTATTTTTTAACCTCTGTATTAGGTTTCCTTCAAATTTTTAGACGCCCGTCACTTCCGAAAACATTGAATTTACTTTCGTCAGTAAAAATTACAGTTTTCCAAAAATTTACATCACGATTAGCATATTCCTTTGCAAAGTTGAAACGTTTTATTTTTCGATTTGTTTCGCTGACTAAAGGTTTCTTTCGCGCGACTTTCGAACTGTAACCGTTCTTTTTAATTATTTGACGCATCGTTTGTGGATGAACTTCAATATTAAGTCTTTCGAATAGTTTCGTAGGATAATTTAGGCGCACTAATTGCTGGATTTTTCTTCACCTGCTACTCGTTATGAACCGCTGATCACGTGTTGACAATTTCTGTGACCGACCTGTTTATGGAACTGAGTCTATCCGATCTTCTTTTTCAAAACGTTTAATGATGTCGCCGCGGCAGTGCTTTTTCTCATATTTAATAACATCGAAATTTTACGAACAGAAAATCCTTTACTATGATTACGAATCACCAACTGTCGTTATTTAAAGGAAGAGTTATTGCCTTTACGAGACATTTTTTTAAATAAATTTTAAACCGAACCTAAACATGAATGTAAAATGTCAAATGTCGATCAGCAGCGGTTCATTGAACAGGTTGCCTTTGGTATGAAATGACTCACCCCCGGTGAACGCGCATCGTTGTCTCATGGAAAAACCCAACACTGCTCGACGTACGTACGTGTCCGAATATTTTTGTTGCCGCTTGAAAGCGTATTACGTTACGTTATTCATTTTTACAATGGTTTTATTGATGATTTTTGTTTTTTTTTTTTGCTGAATTTATTACCTTACGCTCTGTTCTAACATACCCTTACATATTTTTTTCAAAAAGTTTTGCATAAATACAACTTTTTAATCAAAAAATGAAAAAATTACCTAGTGTCCGAATATTTCCGTTGCTCACTGTATGTGCTTTTATTTGCCCGACGCTGTTTTGAAATTATTACAAATATAAAATAAATAGTTTATTATTTATTAAAAATATGTACATCTAGTTAAAACGTAATAGGAATATGTGTTATCAGTCAGAAAACTAACATAAAATATTTCTGTTAACTGTATAATATTGAAATTTTAAAAACTGCTTAATTTATCACGTTCAGAACCCGAACGCGTTCGTTACATATGGAATTATCATGAAGTTACGAGAAGCAAAAAATAGCATGTCACTTGATTTACTTTACCACCGCGTACACCATCACATGCGAGCAAATTGGTAAGACTGCGCTGCCATCGTGAATTGTCATGAGCACTATGTACATATGACCGTAAACCTATACAGTTAGTCACGATGTGGTCCAAGTTAGATTACGAGTATATTCAGACATCTGCCTTCGTTGTTTTCTTTCCTTGTCTCCGTAGATGATATGGTTTCAAATGTATTTGCGAATATTTTTCTTTATTCTATTGCTTCTCTTCCCCTTGGGTTATTTTTATTTATTTATTAATTTATTAATTTATTAATTAATTAATTAATTAATTATTATTTTCGTTATTATTAATTACTATTATTTTCTTTTCAATTTGACCATCTATGGACCACGTGAAAACAGCTACTTTTCGATTTTCCGTTTCTCCCATTTCCATCATCTCCCTGTGTGCCTTTACCGGTCCATTATTCCCAGTTTTTTTTTTCAATTTCTTCAAAACCTTTAAATCCTTTTAATTTTCTTTTAAACTTCATTCTTCTTTCAATAGTCGGTGTATCGATTTTTGTTTCACTAAATATTTTTTCATATTTAAGAATGGGCCCTTGTTTTTAGTTTGTTGAAGTGTTGAAAGATTCGTTTTGTATTATTGGTAGTATTATTAATATTTATTTAATCTCAGCCTCTTCCGGCGGTTTTTTTGTGGTTTTTTTTTTGTTATTATTTTTGTTTGTTTTTTTGGAGACTTAACGCCTTAACAGAATATATATATATATATAGCTAATTATAATTTATTTATGAGATTACTAGATCTGAGGAATTGTAATAGATTGTGTGTATTCTGACTGTTTGTTTAACTTCTCTTGTAATGATCCTGGGAGGCCGCTACGATATGTGGCATAACTCGGCCATTCTTGTAGAATGGTGGTACCGATGGTAAGGTATGGCACCGATTACAGCAAGGAGCTGGACTATTATTCAGCAGATGGCTATGTATAAGGTTTGTATAGTCAACTCTTAGCCTGTTGATGACCGTCTTTCGTGAAACAGCAATATCGCACACTGAACCATGGTCAGGCACATTGTTGATTCAGTTTTTTAGTACTATTTGTTTGATGTTTTCTTTTAAGTTCTCGTGTGAAATAAACGAATGGAATGATGGCTGTCTTGCTGGTGGATGAACTCTGTCATGTTCGTAGATGCGCATGTGACCCAAGTAAACGACACCTTAACGCTGTTTATATCTAACTGCATTAAAAGCTGGATGATGCGAACAATGAGCGGAGAGGAGGAGTCTGACTCCAGGAGTTAGAGTGACTGCTGAGAATCTGTTAAAATCAGGACATTTTTCAAAACTTCCGTGGATATGCTGCAAACAAAGAAGGGTAGCGATTAATTCTGAGGACAATGAAGAAGAGAAGCTTGATGGTAGAGAGAAAAGGATTTTAGGCTAATTATCAACGCAAAAGCCCCATCCTGTTCTATCACCATACGCAAATCCGTCTGTGTAGTAAACATCGCGATGACGGAATCGAGCCGAGATATCTTTGAGGCATTTTTTGATTGTTTCTCGACATCGGTCTTCTTTCTGGATTCCTATAAGGTCTCAGATTATGTGATACGTCCAGAAGGCATATATGGGAGTATTTCTGCGGATGATGTTTTTATGGGCGGCAATGCCAATGTTGTACGACTGGAGAATGTTAAAGAATCTAGAGTATGGCTGGTGAAAGTTAGGGTGGCTAGAATTTACTAACACTGACATGCTGTAATTCGATATCAGGAGTTTTTGTCGAACAGAAAATGGTCGAAAACTCCTGATATCGAATTACGGTGTGCCAGTGTTATGACGGTATTAATTGTTGATAATATTGCGTGTATTAAACCGTAAAGTATCCGCTAAACATTGTTTAGTGTGTATGCTGTGTCTAGTATTATTGTTTTCCATGTCTGTAATGGTGCTGATTTTGGGAGTTTTTGAATTTCTATCAATTTTTACAATCATCATGATATGACTAAATTTCACTTAATTCACTTAATACTTGGCATTTTTTTGGACGGCCTGGCATTTAACCATCTGTGGCAATATTTAAATTTACTCAAATACATCGTTAGCTGATTTACCTATTTTGCGGCTGTTAGACTTTCGTTAACTGCTTTTGTTGAATATTCAGCTATTTATTTTACTAGTTCACATAACGGAATAATGTAATTTTGTATTCAGTAAAGTTTTTTGTAGGTCGCGCTAGCCTAGTGGTTAAGACGCTTGGCTAGGTGTCATAGGTTTTCGAGACTTGTCTTGTTCCGGATATGCAATGTCGCTTCCAGCTATGGGTATATACCTAATCTAAAATTGATTTGGATACCAGAGAAATCTACGAAAGTAAAGACGGCCGCGAAAAAGGAACTAACCCGAGTATTTTCATCAGATCCATTAGGTTTAGTATATTATGAATCTTAACTTCAAAATTCATGATACCTTATTAAAAATATACGGGACTAACTTTACTTTAAAGCTACACTTATTCTTTCGTTTGTTCATTTCGCTATCGTAATACCAGTTACAGGCAGCGTGGTAGCCTAGTGGTTAAGGTGCTTGGCTACCAAGTCAGAGGTCACGGGTTCGAGACTTGTCTCGTCCCGGATCCAAATCGCACCCAAGCCTACTCAGCCTAAAATAATTGGGTACCAGAGAAATCTGGGAAAGTAAAGGCGGCCGAGAAAAAGGAACTGGTCCCCCTACTCTCATTAATGCCGTTGGGCTTAGTACATTATGAACCTTAACTTCACAATCCCAACACCCTGTCAAGGGTACGGAACTCACTTTACTTTTTTTTAATACCAGTTACAATGTGTACGTTACACAGCTATAACAAAACAAACAGAAAATATAAAATTAATTATAACGTGTTGAGAGAATGATTGCGTGAGTAAATGAAAGCCGGTTGCTGACTGATGGTTGGCGCATCGAGATTGATTACGGCTTTAATGGATGCGCACGGTGATCGATCGGCAAAGGATCGGATCTTCTTCCGCGGAAAGAGGGGGGATTATTCGAAGGAAAAACGGGGAAGAGATAGAAAAATCTAAAAAAAGAAAGGTAGTCTGTATGCGTTAGGTCGTCAGTCAGTATTCGTCAAGTGTTGGCCAAGTTCTCATCAAATATCCATCAAATATTCGCCCAGTCGCGGCATAGAGTAACTTTTTTATTACTAAAAAATCAGTCCGTCCGAGAACCGAAACAAGTTCGATCCGAGAAGGTCCTAGAGTAACCTGGTCGCTCTGAAAATCGGCTTTTCATTGTAATAAATTACGTATTAATTGACCATAAAGGATTTTAATTTCGATTGTCGCGCCCCCTCTCCGTAATTAACAGGAATCCAGACTGAACCACCAACGTACGCCCGTCTGCCAACCAAGGATCAACGTCCATCCAGCAACCGCAGTAGAGTGTTACGTACAATTTTTATCTTTAATTGTCGTCGCTATTTTCCTCTCTCTCTCTCTCTCTCTCTCTCTCTCTCTCTCTCTCTATATATATATATATATATATATATATATGTTGTAATAATTGTGTTTTCAGTGGTCGGTCGTTTACGAAAGAAGGGTGTAGACATTTAACCGGAATATATCGTTTAAAATAAAACATAAAAGTTAATTTGATAATAATAAATTAAAATTAAAATAAATTAAATGCACGAGTTCCAAATGATTCGGTGGTTGGCATCCCTGAGGAGCTTTTAAATCAAGTATATAACATTACACGGGTTATAAGGTATGTTCCCTATCGCTTAATTTGTCTCCATAATCAGTCATCGCGTGTATATCATATTTACGTGAAATACATTTGATGTGCCTTGGAAAAAGCCTGAAGTAAAAAGTTCGACAGAAATTTCAAATATGAGACTTCCACATATTCTGACTGATATTTTTATACAATTTTTCGGAGCACGTGTATATCCGCCGAAGTCATCGCAAAATAAATATTTTTTTAAAATGAAACATGGCAACGAAGTTCTGGAGAAAATTATTATTATTCACGTTCCATTTCGGAAGTTTATAAAAATAATACTCGTTCACTTGGCAAGCGTACAACGCACGTAGACCGATGTTGGCTTTTGCAAGGCCAATGACACGTGCACCAAGCTTTAATCGGCTATTTGTTGCTTCTTTTAATTGCCATACATCTCTATTATTATTATTATTATTATCATTATTATTATTATTACGCATAAGTCATATTTTCCTTCCCTTAATAAAATTTAAAATTCGTCCGAACTAACTTAAGAGACTGTAAAAGCAGGTGGAACCGAATAGAGCCTTAAAACTGTTGCGGAAATATAAAATAATACGCAACCTATTAAAAAGTCATAAAATTCCCGTGTGGAAATGGGGAATGGAAATAAAAGTTTTTTACGGTATTTGGCCAGTTTCGTTTACACATTCCCGCGCTTGTTAATAATTTTGGCGTCCGTCGATAGATTGGGACGTTCTTCATACTTGATTTTTTTTTTGATTTTTTAATCCAATCGTAGGCGGATCGCAGAATAAAAAATAAATTAAAAACTAGGCCGGACTTTTAAATTAAAAACTTTATTTTAAAAAAAATATACGTTCGAGGATTCGAGCTGCACTTTTGTAGGACTCGATGTTACAACGGGGAATATGTTATTTGCAATACCTGTAATTAATAATGATTAAACAACGGGGCATAATCACCTTTAAGTGAAAAAAAAAAATTTTTATCGCGAATAGCTTCTTTCCCTTTTTTTTTTTTAAACCCCTCAATAGGTTTGTCAACGAGGATATTAGCCCAAGAAAAAGGGAAAGAAGGAAAAAATAACTCTTAAACATTTAAAGATACAGAAAATAAAATTAATTCAAGGACAGAAATAGAACAGAAGCAGAAGGAAATGAGAGAATGTAAGAAGCACCGATAATAAGGGGAGTAGGAAGACCGAGTTTTAGTAGAGAAGAGTAGAAGGACGATTGCCCGTTAGGAAAGGCCAGACATTCAAATAAAACACGGGCATTAATGTCACACAAGGAAAGTAATTAGAAGGGGGATGAAAAAGACGAAATGGAGTATAAATAGATGAAAACCGTGAAAATAATGACGCGGGGAGGAGACTGTGATTAAGCCGAAGGCGACAAATAGCAAGGAGATTGTATACGGCGTTTAAAAGAAGGCAAGTATCTCGAAAACCACGAATGGGCTTCAACAGATGGCCGAATAGAGAGATTAAATATAGGCAGAATTAGAAAATGAAGATGAATACGAGTTGAGGACCATTTAAGGAAAGAAGAACAATATCAGGCGCAGAAAAGGTGTCTAAAAATCTGCCCCTGGGCTAATGAATATCCACTATTTCATTACGTTCAATGCTTAAATGACACCAGGAATCCACAAAAGATCGAGTGAAGAAGGACATGGATGGAGAAAGCGTACGAAAAGCATATTACACGATCGGAAAAGGTAAAAGGAAGGTTAGATAGCCTGTGAAGCACTTTTAGAATCCGAGATTGCGAGGACACTTTATGGAAAACCAGTGATCGCGAATATTTAAATATTGTAAACGGTACTTTGTTGGAACTGTGAATTTTATAGCGCAGTGTATTTAGTTTTTTTTTTTCATTTTTGCACGCGTCAACTACGAATATTTAATCCCAGCGCGTGTTGAATTTTCGAAGGTGTCAAAGTGCGGCAGCGGGGTATCTAATCAAGCGAAACACAATTAACCAATCAGTTACGTCACACGGTAGCGGACCGAGTATGCATACGAATGAATTCTGTAAAAGTGCGCGCATGTTCCTCTAATAAAACTTCAACTTTTTTGGTTTTTCATCGGATAAATCTTTATCAAAAGTTCTCGGGCAATTTTTGCGGTAATATACCGTTTTTTTTTTTACCCTCCGAATCGTCAACCAGCTGTACCTGGAAACAATTAGAACGGAAAAGATTCGGTTGCATTTAAATATCGCCTATCGTTAATAAGCAAACAGCGAGAATAATGGCTGGGGTAGGAAAGAACAGCTTACGGGGCGTACTACTATTATAAGAAAGCCCAAGTTTCAGCATAGTTGTACCCTAAATACAGACGTGAATTAGCCATTTTTATTCATCCGCCCGGAATTTTATTGCACTATCTGGGGAGTTGCGAATGTGTTCTTACTTCCATCGAAATTATTCCGGCTGTGTAATGAACCAGCAGAGCGACTAGAAAAAATAAGTGACGAACCTATTCTTAATTTCGAAGCACATACGCTACATTTATCACTGTCGAAGTATGAAAACGGTTTTGAAATTAACCGGAAGGGGGTTAATGGGCAGATGAAATAGCACGTCAAGCGGCCGCTCTCGACCATTTGAAAATAGCGCATTTACGAATACTAGCTGAAGAACCGGTACGAAGTGTAATACTTGTTCAAAAAGTTATATTTCATGACCAAACTTGAGTTAATAGCGTTGTTCACAGTGCTTGACGGAGTGCAATAGAGAATCATTGTACAACACAATGGCCACATACCTGAGTTAACAGCGCCCACAATGCTTAATGAGAATCACAAGAGTAAGAGTAATCATGCTGCACTATGGTTACAGTTAACAGCGCTCATAATGGCGAAAGGGAAGTTAATCACTATGCAGTATCATGGGAACACGCTTGAGTTAACGGCGCCCACAATATCCAGATGAAAAACAAAAGTAAAAACTACCTTAAAGCTCTATGAGCGGAAAGAATAATCAACATCATTAATAGTATGATTTGATGTGAAGGAACCAAATACTAAAACGTTAAAATGTCCAGCATCACCAGAAAATAATAAATTACAAACGACATTACCTGCATCACTGACGAAACTGTGATTTCATCTAGACCTAAATGAATAGCTAAGGAAATAATTGACTTATACATTTTTGTGAATATTCACCATCTAAAGATATCAAATTGTAATATTTAGTTGCACCGCTTATTAGTATAATCTATATTAAGAATTACCGATAATGAAGTCCTTATAATGTGTTCTTCTCCTCAGTCACACTTAATTCTATAAACTACTTGTAACCGAATTTGTCCATGATAGCTTTTTATATAACCTATAAGAAAATGCACGAAATAAACAATTAGCACCTCCCCAAATAGGAATTATTACAATTAAATCGAAATATAAACAAACATTTACGGAAATCACTTTCTGCGAACGAAGACCAACTACATATGGTGGTAAACATTTATGATAGCTGCCTTTGAGGAGAAAAAGCCAAACGTACATTAGCCCCAGTAAATTGTATGATAATTTCATTTTTTTGTTTTGTTAGTTTTTATTTATTTTTAGTTTTTATTTTGCATCTTAAAATGGAGCATGCGGCTTTCACTCTGTAAGCTTTTATATAAAAAAAAAATTAACCGACTAGGTGAAATAGTGAGCGCTGGGCAGGAGTCGAAAGATCTTGCACTTGAAATATATATATATATATATTTATATATATATGCATTAATACATTTGTTTAAACTTTTTCCATTATCGATGGCTCCTTTAGAAGTTGTAAGCTTCCGTTTTTTTTTTTTGTTCAGTTTTTTTGTAAAACAGCCCCTTTAAGGGGGAACTGTATGGTTATTACAATCTTAGAACTATTTCTAAATAAGTAACATTTATAACTAAAAGTAACATGATGCAAAGGAATATAGTCCACTATAACTATTCTTTTCTATTTATATACATATAAATACGATAAAACGATAAAAATTTAAAACACGACTAGGTCGCTCGGTTTAAAACGTTTAAGCCGTCTTGCATCTTCTGTAGTAAGCAAAAGGTCCAATACTTCCGGGTTCATATGGAGTCTTTCTTCGTGACGATGGGCAAAGTCTTTAATGACTTGGTCCATCCATTTGATCCTTAAATTGGTATGTAGAGATTCGTTCCGTTGGAACCATCGAGCATTGGTTATCATACGGAGGAATTTATTTTGGGCCGCTTGAATAATATTTCTATTTGATGTTTTGGTACATCCCCCCATAACTGTACCCCATAAGTCCAAATCGGTCTTACGATGGTTTCATAAACGAGACGTTTGTTTTCAAGCTTCATTTTGGAATGTCGACCGACAAGCCAATATATTTCACGTGTTTTTCCTCGAATCTGCTGACCTTTTGACACAATGCGAGTTTTCCAAGTTCGCTTCGCATCTAGATTCACACCCAAGTATTTTGCTGAATCGGAGATTGGCACTACTTGTTGTCTATTTATGAACACTGATCTTGTTTACGAAGAGCGAAAGTGGTGTGGATAGATTTTTGCTCATTGAGCTTGATTTTCCAATTTTCTGTCCAGTTTGATACACGGTCTAAAGCATACTGAAGGTTTTTAGTTGCTTCCATTTGTGGGCCGCTTACTGATGACAGTATTGCTGTGTCGTCAGCGAACATTGCAATCGCAGTATTTGGTGTTGTTGGCGTGTCTATTGTATACAGAAGATACAGAATAGGTCCGAGGACGCTACCCTGTGGTACGCCTGCCTGTATTGGATAAAAGGATGATCTCGCATCTCCATAAGCTACACGGAATTGTCTGTCTGAGAAGTATGATTTCAGTAGACGACACCAATTAACAGGCAGTCTGGTGCTTAACTTGTGTAGAAGTCCTTGATGCCACACTCGGTCAAATGCTTGTTCAATATCCAGAAACGAAAAATATTCAAATCGGTCAAACACCGCTGACCGATTGTCATAAGAAACGGAAAGAAAACGCCTTGTGCTTTAAATATATTTAAGGTGAGTCTCTGTCCGACGGCTTCAAATAAACACGGAGAATTAATTGACGCAGCTAGGCTTTTCCTCTGTTGCATCGAATTCGGAAACCGTTACTTTCCAAATGGCTCTGCATAGCGGAGTTTCGGATGATTGGCGCTGAAAACTAAAATTTAATTACAAAAATTTCAGGTCCCTCGCTTCGCTGAATGTTTACTTCCTTTTTTCTTTTTTTTGTTTGCCGGCCGAGCAGTAATCGTTTTCTTTTCTTTACGCAGGCGAACCGTCAGCAGCCTCGGCTGACCGAGGAAATAATTTGGCGACAATCGACATGTTTGCGAAAGTATGAGTAGTCAGCATGGTGCGAACTGTTCGGCATCTATTGAACAGAGCAGCGGCGACCAGCGGTACAGTTACAGGAAAAATGCTATAGCCGACAACGGCGAGTCGTCAATCGGTTCCTGTCCGACGAAGAAGGAAAAGTTCGCCAACGGCATCTTTACTTTTTTGCATAAATTTCGAGCCAGCGGCAGGAGCAAAACCTTTTACGAAGATCGCGAATTTCTGCAACACCAGTTCGCCTTTTCGGACGACCAGCAGTTTGATGTCGCGCGACGTCGCTGGAGGCCCTGGCCGAGTATCGAATCGGTCTTGAGTACCGCCACCACTCACAGCTTTTCCTTTATCCCGGCCGACAAACTGTCCGTCACGAATAATCCGAATCAGTTTCAGATTTATCCGAAACAGCTGGATCCGGCCGACTGCAGCGAATTAAGTCCGTACGCGAAACGGCTTCTCAGAAATTCGGCCGAGCTTGATCGAGCGCTTACGCTGAGAACCAAGTACAATCTACACAGAACGAACTCAGCGCCACGCAGACGCAGCGCACGACAAAACAAAACCAGTCGAGGTAACTATATCCACGTTTGACCTATTATCCGGGAAATACGTTTAATTACGCCCGTTTTAGGATTGCACAGTTGCCCCCCCCCCCTCCCCCAATTCAACGCAGAGCCCGAAAAACTATAGATATATTTTGGTTTATTCAAAAAAAATCAAGTACCTCTATGCCCTCTGTATAATACATCCCGTGCGAGAAATTTTTCTTTCGGATGGGGTGGGAAACGATATTTTCGTTAAAAAGCTGAACTGAAACTGTTGATCAGAATGTGAATATAAATAAGGGTAACTCTTTTGCGTGACGTACGAATTTTGTGGAGCGACCCTCAGCCGTAAGAGACACGTATCTACGTGGAATTTAATTTTAAACTTTAGAATAATTTGCGAACATTCATTTCTCGCACACTTCACTTTTGTAACGTGTAAAAATTCGACTCCTATCGGGCTTTTCTTCGCAATCTCTTCTTCTTACGTGCGACTAAAACGCGTTATCCTTCCGTGTTTTAACAAATTCGAGACTATTAAACTATTTATTTGTCTCGGTCCGGATCGAAGTCGCTTCCAGGTATATACTTAATCTGAAATTGAATATTGGTTATACCAGAGAAATCTGGGAAGGTGTAAGGACGGCTGAGAGAAAATACCTGGCCCCAGTATTCTCCTTAGATCCATTAGGCTTAGTACATTATGAAAAGCTTAATTACACAATCCCTGATGCCCTGTCAAGGGTATGGGACTTACTTTACTTACTTTGGTAGCAGGTATATAGCGGCTGGGTACCGAAATCCGAAACATATATTTAAACGTTTTTGTTTTTTTCGTTTTTTACATTGAATGCTTCCCCGAGTATTGTCGACTTTGCACACTGGGTCGGTAAACATCATATTAAACTTCGTTGAGTACAAACTGCAGCTGAAACTGATCTCAGGTGTATCAAAAAGCAATTTCAATGTTACTATCTCGTTAACGTTTTTTTCGACCTCTAAACAAAGCTTAATTTTCGGAAAATCTGTAAACAGACATTTTTTCGATTTTGAAAGAAACAAAATAATAACGATTGATCAACTTTTGCCATCTTCATTAGGAATTGGAACATCCGAATTAATACTAGATTTTGACAAGTTTGTTGGCAATTTTTATTAACAGCTTTATTCGGTAGTAAGCGCCCTATCAGCTTTTGCGGCGAATATATTGCTTAGATTGAAAGCGGGTATTTTTTTTTTGAAGTGCGAATTTATATAATATATCTACGATAATGTATTATAAATATAGCGATGTTCGTGCGCATTTATGATGGTTCACTAAACGATTCGGAATATTTAATTGGGGGCTTAGTAAAATAAGTTTGCCCACATCTATCTTAGTATAGCCTCACGTATTCCCGTAAAAAATAAACGATTTTCTCAAATCGAATAGTTTTTCCATCTTGAGCCCGCTTCTGATATTGCTAATTTTTTTTCTTTTTACTTTTTTTTTTCAGTCTGCGCATCTAGGTTTATCATTTACCGAAGCCTTTTTTAAGGGATTTACCTTTATCTGAGGCGAGTAATATCCATGACATATTTTCGATCAAGATCACATCTCACTTTAGTGATAATCTTAAATACTCGAACGTTCCGCTACTTCAGTTAATTAGATTACATATAGGGTGCTTTTTTTCTTTCTTTATTTTTTTTGGGGGGGGGGGGGGGGTCATAAAACAAGCCTTTTATTCAGAAACAATTAGAAAAGGAAAGATTTGAATATATTCTAATGCGATCTCTGATATTACTAATAAATAATCAGCAACCGAGGATGACTTATGGGGAATGAAGAGACAGAATATAGAGGCACAATAAGGAGTAGGAAGCTCAAAAGTCTGAACGAATTGAAACAGGACACTAGAACGCTCAACAGAAAGCGATGAACGCTTAATAAACACATAATCAGCGTCGCAAGCAAGCGCTTCGTTTAATTGGAGAAGGCAATGTGGGAGCACGCTTTTATTTTTTCATTTCGTTCTGTTTTTATTAAAAGAAAAAGAAGTGTACCTGCGCCACAAAGCCACAAATAATATTATTATTTACAAGAGCCTTATTAGATCTATTTTGTAGGTCGTCATCCTACTGAGCAGTTTGTGTACATCTTGGAGGTCGCAGTTTTCATCCAAAATCAATTGCACAAAGAATGTATTTTTTTTATATGTGTCTCTTCTATGTGAACCCCCCCCCCCCCCCCCCCAAAAAAAAAAATTGAAAATTAGTAGTTTTTAAAGAGATATGAACATAAAGCATGACGATTTTTTACCATTTTTTCATACTTTTTTTTTTTTTTTTTACAATAAAAACATACGTCAAATAAGGATATTGTTTAAGGTTCAAATAGAGCGCATTTATATAAAGAAACGATATGCCAAATTTCAAAATGATTGATTAAAAACTTTTTAAGCCAGAGGGTACACAAATTCGAAAAAAGTCGTTTCGAGAAAAATGCGTTTAAAATCAAAAGTGGCAGAAAAGGTTTAAGGCAGTAATCACTTAATCGGTTATAACTTTTGAACGAGTCCGAATTTTGTTTTGAAATTATAGAAGTATATTTTTAAATAGTTTTACAGGCGATTTATGAAGAAAGAAAAAAAAATTAATTTTTTGAAGCCTCTACACCTATTTCCACTTTAATAAGTCGAGCTGATGATGTAAAATTGTCAAGTTTTTTTTATAATTCCGATTCTGGGCTACAAAAAGGGTGGGTATTTTACAACTATTTTAACGGGTTTCCTTTACGTTATTTTCCAAACATTTAATAACTTTATCGTAATTTTCGATAGAACTGTCAAGGATTTAAATAGCTTTTAATTTTAAAATCACGGTTAATTAATTAATTTAAGGTTATTATTTTAGTATCTACCCTTTAAGGGCGAGCGATAGTTAGCAGAGGGTATTTTCTTAATACGGCGTCACATTTATAGTTAGTAAAGCATACACTTAACCGAGATCAGTGATAACTTGAAAAGGAGCAAAATCGAGCGAGTGTAGAAACTGACTCCACTTTCATTCCGTCTTTCTTTATGGCTCCTTTCTGGCTCTTTTATCATGTGTAGCTAATTGCCGTGTCATTTCCGTTATGAGATGAGCTATCCGATATCGTCTCATCCTTTTTCGATCTTCATTACATGCAACGGAGCTGCTTGTTGATCACTACATTTGCTACATGGATGTTGTCTGTAATGTTTACGAAGGGATAGCCGTGATGTATCATGAAGCTTATCAAAAAGGTAGGTGTCGAATAAGACACAGCTGTGCTGAATATTGTTAATCATCCTGAATGGTGTAATGTGTCCATTATAGAGGGTAAATGAAATATAAAATAATATCAAATAAAAATAAACTGGAAAGCGCGGTGCGAGTGAAAATATGCGCGTACCTGAACTCCTGTTGTCGGACGGGGGTGAATAGCACATCAATGATCCTTGCATGCGAAGCGCGCATTTTCTTTTGGTGAACAAGTCCGATCGGAAGGGGGAGAAACGAAGATGGTCAGAAAGAAATCCTAGTAGGTCAGAGAGTTGTGTTTGGGTGGAAAAAAGGTCTGTCGTAAAAGGCCTCGGCTAAAACGCTCCGAATTGAATGTCGATCCGGTTAAAATTTGCACCCATACTGAAAGATCGGTTCGCCGTAAAGAAGCATCGTCGAATATTTCAATTATTTTCTGAATGAAAGTCATCGCGACACAATCGGGGAAAGGATCGTATTCGAATTAAACCCTTCTGTTGCCCGATAATTAATAATCGAAAAGTCAATAGCGGACCAGCATCGCGCAGCGTCATCGCAGCCCCTCCGACAACTACTTTTAATTTTTTACAGTTAATTAATAATTTTTTATCGCACGTCTGTTTGCATTCGGAATCTTTTTGTAGTACATCTACCGTGATTATTAAAATGTCCAACAACAAGTATCATCATCTGTAAACATGTACAATATTTCGAATTTCTAACGATGCTAATATTAATTTTCGTCCTAGTTCATCATTTTCCTCCGATTTTACGTAACATTTCTCGTTGGGGGAAGTTCGCGTACAGTTTATAGTTCTTTTTAAACGTTTCCCAGACGAGCCGCACGCTTACAACCGGTTTACCTCTACTTTAAAGAATGTGTTATCAAAAAAAAGAAGATATCTAATAGCGAATGATTACTGTTATAAGTAAATGTATCAAATAAACCCAGAGAAAGTTTAATTCATTTTTCGAATCATTAATTTATTATTTTTGGTTGCATTCAAACGTTTTTGCGCTAGTTCGATCAAAACAGACGAAAAGAATTTGAATCTTTTGTCTTTCACCAACTTCATACTATACAAACGGTAAATTTTTTAGCCTAGCAATGAAGGTGCATGGTGGTCATCAAACCAGTGGTCAGCATATAACAAAAGAAGTCAAAAGAAGAATACAACTCAGATGGATAGCGTTTGGTAAAATGAAAAAGATTCTACAAAGGAAAATCAGTCCAGCGAACCGAGCTAAACTGTTTAATCAGTGTATTATATTAGTGCTGAGATATGGAACTGAAACCTGCCTTTTAACAAAAGAATTGATGGATAAGATCGGAAAGGCGGAAAGACAAATGGAACGTATGCTGCTGGAAATCAGGCTAAAGGACAAAATCAGGAACACTGATATACGGAAGAACACCGGGTTCAAGGAAACCGTAGCCAGGATAGCAATAAACAAATGGAACTGGCATGTAGCACGAATGACAGACGGCGGGTGGACAAAGGAGATATTGAACTGGCCACCATACACTGGAAGCCGAAAACGAGGAAGACCCCGAAGAAGATGTACAGATGACATAATAAGACAGGCAGGTCATACATGGATACGCGAGGCTCAGGACAGACAACAGTGGAAAAATTTGGGAGAGGCCTACGCCAAATATTGGTGTCAGAAGGCTTAAAGAAGAAGAAGAAGAAGAAGAAGAAGAAGAAGAAGAAGAAAAAGATAAAATACTTAAACCGATATAGGCGTTTCACGTTAAATCAACGGTCCTGTGCCACAGCGCAGCGCACTCAATATTTTTCCCTTGTGTTGGTCCTCCTCGAATCGTTTGAAAACGTTTTTGAAAACATCTTTTCTGTTTAATGCGCTTCTTCCACTCGCTGCATTGTATTATGCCACTGAAATACGTTTTTGGAACAAAATAATGGTTGTGCCTCTTACACGTTATTTTAACCTCAATAATGGCCTGTTGGCTGTGGTACGAGGTATTTGTAACTAGTTTAATTTTAATTATTTGGTCGAAATCCAGAATTGTTTATATAATTGGGAAGCTTAAATGATGTATCATCGGTTTACATGTAACAGAAATGCGGCTTTTACATAAATGATTTTAATATAAAAAACTATTAATCACTGTGTGCAACGGTTAATTTGTTTCTTAATTATATCTGTGCGGTATTATTTTAATATGAACAGTTTGAATCAAATTATTAATATTTATCGAATTAAATTAATTTTCCAGACACTAAATAATAAAACAATTTTTTTTCAATAATATTTGATTTGTTTCGGAAATATTTTACTTTACTGTAATATGTACATTGCAGTTTAAAAAAAATATGGAAATCGTGGTGTAGGCGAGAATCTGCGTATGGCCGATAAATTCGTCAGCGGTGAGTAACCGATCAAGGACCATCGCAGGGAAGAGCGCTCATTTTCTGTGGTTGATTCCGAGAAATAAGGATAAGTAGAAGAAAAAAAACGCGAATCAAAGAAGTTAGGCTGCTCTACCATTCTTTAAGTTAATAGTCGATTGTCTCTTTTCATCGTTGAAAAAAGTTCGCCGATTATATATTGCGCGGATACCTTGCTTTTTTACCACTGTCCTATGCAAGCACTGTTTGCGAATTTTCATTAAATGTTCATTATCAAGATAGCTTTAAAGAATCCTTCCCCGTCGCCCATCGATCGTATTTTCGTTCACCTGAAACCTGTCCGATCGCCAACCCGACCGACTACGCATCACCACCAGGGATACGTATAATTTTGTAATATATTTAATTGGTCACTATTATTCCTCATAATTTTATAAATTTTCGAACTATGTATTTTCAATGGTCGGTCGATTTAGAAAAATCTGTGTAGCTAACTTGCTAGAATCAAATTTAATTGGCCTATTGTTTTTATCAAATAATAATATCAAAATAATAACATCGAAATAATAACATCAAAATAATAACATCAAAATAATAACATCAAAATAATAGCATCAAAATAATAACATCAAAATAATAACATCAAAATAATAATAACATTATTTTTACATCCACAGCAATTATGAGACCACGATGGTGGTATCCCTGAGGTCTATAACGTTGCATTAGGCATCTGTGATGATGCGGATATAAATTAAATATAATGTTTTATTAATTAATTTATTTATTTTTAAAAACCCATCGAAGATCAATGACCCATCATTCATGAATTAGGAAAAAGCAAAATAATTAAGTTTTAATATATATAGAGAAATGGAGGAAATGTGAACTGTGCTAAAGCTGAAATACCATCTGGTGAAGGAAAGTATGTAGCAAGTACAAAAAGGAGTAGGCAGCTTAAGATGCAAGAATATTATAATATAGAGAAGAGAGCGCTCCTCTGCACAAGAAGAGAACATTCGAAGAGAATATGATCCGCATCACAAGCGCAGTCGTGATCCGACGGATGAAGAATGCAACGTGGAGAAGGAAATAATAGAAAATCGAAAAGAAGCAAAGGAAGACAAGTATGATTAAAACGGAGACGTGTTATAGAGGAAATAATGGAGCAAGACCACGATAAGGGTAGAGACTGTGTTAGTTTGTCGAAGGAATGAGGATTAGAAAAGGACGTAATGTAGTTATTATATCATGGTTTGAAGTGTGCTCGCTTAGATGGACGAAGAATATTATTGTTAGCAGGGAATTTGTCGATAAATTTGTCGTCGGAGGAAGTAGAGCGAGCAAACGAGTCAACTAGGTTGATGCCCGCGATGCCAATATCAATGGAAATCCAAAGAAGATCGATTTGAATGGAACGAATTAGGAGAAGGTTGATAATTAAGGAACGAATAGAAAGGACGGTCGTGTGAAGGAAAAAGTGGAGGGTAAGAAGACGCATAATATTTCCATACATTACCATTTAATTTTTTATCTCGATACTACTATATATAATTAACATTTTATGCGTTAATAATATTTTTTTAAATAGATGTTGTATTGTGATTTTTGCAATATTTTTCTTTCATCCGCTTGTCGACGAATTATTCTGTTAGATATACACCCTGTCAAGAAAGTATCGGGAATTGTCAATTTAAATCTCCCGGGTAATAGCTAGGAAGATAATTTTTTTTTTTCAGGTTGGTACAACTGTTTTGTATTATGATGCCTATTTTTAGCGCGATCTGTCAACCAGTGTATTTACAGCAGCTGTTAAAATCAGTCGACCTTGAAGTGTTTTGTCGAAGTTCTACAATGAGTGAAAATATTGAACAACGTACTTGTGTTAAATTCTGTGTTTCGAACGAAATTTCTTGTGCCGATACACTGAAAATGTTACAGAAGGCTTTTGGTGAATCTGCTTTATCAAAAACGCGGGTTTACGAGTGGTACAGAGCGTTCAAGGATGGTCGGGAGACGGTCGAAGACATGCCTCGCTCTGGACGGCCTTCAACGAGTGTGACCGATGATAACGTCGATAAAATCAAGGAAATCGTTGCTGAAAATTGTCATGTGAGCTTGAGAGAGATGGCTCATGGATTGGGCATGTCACACGAGAGCGTACGTACGATTGTGCACGAAAAATTGGGTATGCAACGCGTTGCGGCTCGGCTTGTTCCGAAAGACCTGAATTTCTTTCAAAAAAAGTACCGAGAACAGGTAGCTGCAGACATGCTGGATCGAGCCAATTTGGATCCTACCTTCTTGGAAAAGATAATTACTGGTGACGAGACATGGGTGTACGAGTACGACACGCTTACGAACCAGCAATCGTCCGAATGGCGGCCAATTGGCGCGCCAAAGCCGAAAAAACCTCGCCAAAGCCGATCGAAAGTGAAGATCATGTTGATTGTTTTCTTCGATATTCGAGGCGTGGTACACTATGAATATGTGCCAGCCGGACAGACAGTCACCAAAGAGTTTTACTTAAGTGTTTTGAGACGTTTGAGAGAGGCTATCCGTCGTAAACGTAACGATTTGTGGGTCGACAATTCTTGGATTCTCCATCACGATAATGCGCCGTCTCACAAAGCCATAATTGTGAATGAGTTTTTGGCCAAACACTCGGTAAATATCATCGAACAACCGCCGTATTCACCAGATTTAGCACCCTGCGACTTCTTCCTATTCTCAAAACTCAAATTTCCGCTACGGGGAATGCGCTTCGAATCGATTGATGACATCAAGACGAATGCGACGCGAGAGCTAAAGGCCATCCCGGAAACCGCCTATCAGAAGTGCTTTGCCGAGTGGAAAAAGCGTTGGCATATGTGCATCGCTTCGAATGGATGTTATTTTGAAGGTGACAAAATAAATTTGGATGAAAATTAAAAATTGTTCGTTTTATTTAACAATTCCCGATACTTTCTTGACAGGGTGTATATATATACATATTTTTAGTTAACCGTTTCTGATGACACGCTTTTAATGTAACTTTTAAACTTTTGTTTTCAGAAATATAATTTAAAAAATTAATTAAATCACTCGCAAACATAAATACGGGACTATGTTCGCGACACATGCAACGGAATTAATTAGCATTTTAATTATATATTTCTCAACAGAAATGTTTAAAAGTTACTTTAAAAGAATTATCTCCCGCCTTAGTACATCTTAATAGTAAGTTAACTTACATACTGTAACAGCGTCGAAAACTCAAAAGTTCCGAAAAAAATATTTTTTCCCCGGTCATGTGATATATCGATGGAAAGATCGCAACCGTATTTAATTTCCTTAACAAAACTTTCAAAGTTAACAAAAAGTTCAAAAAAGTGCGCGAAGTGATATGTGTAGCTTCCCCTTTGTGACGCGAGTATTATAGTTAAAAATTTTAAACAAGGTTAAAAATATGCGCATCTCTATATACTTCTCTCGTTTGGAATATCTGGATTTTTTTTACTTTAAAATCAGCCTTCAATGCGCTGAAAGTTCGTCATTTCTGGGGGAAAAAATACCTTTTTTTTTTTTTCGGGCATGTGATATATCGTTAGAAAGAAAGAAGTTTGTCAAGAACGAAACCGTATTTAATTTCTTTAACAAAACATCCGAGAATAGTTCAAAAAAGTGCGAAAAATGACGTATCTCTCTTTCTTTGTGGCGCAATAAATCAAATTTCTTTGTTGCACATTGCAACATTTAAAATTAACTTCGTATTTATTGCCTAACATGTATGAAAAGAAGAACAAAGTTCCTTAACAAATTATTGATAATTTTAGCAAAACATAGACATGAATTATGCGTAATAGTGATTCTGTCATGAAACTTATAATTATTTTTTGAAACAAATCATTACAGTACAGGGAAAAATATTCGCATCGGAGACTTTTTTTTTCTTTCTTTTTGGGGTCTTGTCGACAATGGAAGATTACCCAGCAAACAACTGTTACAGTCAAATAATCATAATTGTCACTAACCGTAATACCAGGAGCATTAAACTATAATATTATAAACTCCAGCGTTAGAGTCCAACGCTTATATTTAGTATACGTTAATTGCAGCCACTATAAATAATCGTAATCACCGATGAAACTATGAGGGAGATGTTGCAACGTATATACAGTTTGAAATAAAATATCTCGGTAATTATTACATTTTTGTACGTTCTGATTTGCCCACTAATTTCTAATAACATTTTCTTCTTCATTCCTTCAGTTAAATTTTTTGGTAGTTGAAATTCTAACGAGTAAACACTACAATATTTCTTTTCAATTTTAGGCTTAATTTCGATCTTAACAATAGTAAATGGTTTTGCGCACCATAATGCTACAAGCGAAATCTTTTCGTTATCATTTTATTGACTTCTGTATACATTACAGGCGGACAACACACAGTTATATGATTAACAATTACTCTAATTAAATCTTATTGAAAAGTAAATAAATACACTTTAAACCACAAAAAAAAATTGTTATTTAATTATTTCAAATAAAAATAAAACACAGACTAGTTTCGGATAGTATTATCCATCTTCATGGTGTAGAGTTGTTTATATATATGTATACACACCATGAAGATGGATAATACTATCCGAAACTAGTCTGTGTTTTATTTTTATTTGAAATAATTAAATAACAATTTTTTTTTGTGGTTTAAAGTGTATTTATTTACTTTTCAATAAGATTTATAACATACCGCAACAGTATGGAACCGAATTATATTACTCTAATTAAAATTGGATTAGCATTTAATTAATGTCTATCAACACCGTTCCCTTGCAGTCTTTCTAGCTCTACTCTTCCTTGGCCGACAGTTTGAAACAGTCAGTCATGTTCCATTTTATTTTTCCATAAGTTTCATTTTCCTTCGAATATATCATCAACAGGAGAATTTTTTCCCAATCCGCCGAAGTACTCGGTATCATTCTGTACCCATTTAACACCACGTTTCGAATGTATCCGTATCGCTCTTTTGTCAGCATATTTCTGATCAGCACTATCGACAATACATGAAAGTAAAGTCGGTCCTATACTTTTTTGATATGGCGTCGGGAATTGTGTAATTAAGCTTTTCAAAATGTATTAAGACTAATGGATCTGATGGGAATACTGTGGCCAGTTTCTTTCTCTCGACCGCCTTTACTTTCCGAGATTTCTCCGGTATAACCAATTCAATTTCAGGTTAGCTATAATGTACCTGGAATCGATTCGGATCTGGAACGATACAAGTCTCGAACTCGTATCTCCTGATTTGGTAGCCAAGCACCTTAACCACTAGGCTACCATAACTCTTCAATATTCTCAACCGGAGATTCGTGTTATTAAAGGGTCTAGTCTTCTTCTTTTTCGTGTCAGGAAAATTATCTTTATGCGTTACACGGTGTTTGCCCAGTATTATGCAAACGCGACACCGTCCCCATTCAGTTGTAATAGGTCATTAAAGTCGCACCTGTGCGGGCATCTACTGCAGATGAAAAGATGTTGAATAGATTACTCCTCGTCACATATACAAAAAGAGTTGTCAGAAATTCGGGCGACTGGACGGTGTTGCGAATTCGGGATAGGTTTAGCGATATTCTTGTTAGCTAGCGATTTTAGGTGGCTGCTTACAAAAAAAAAAAGCTCAGGGTTGTAGCCACGTTTCCATCGAGCGCAGTTAAATGGTGGCGGTAGTTTTGGATCATGTATAAGTTACAAATTCTCCGCTTCAGCCCAACGTTCTACCAGATCACCATTGATGTTTAGCTGCCACACTTCCGAGTGGCTATTATAATCACCTATTATAACTTTGTTTCTGCTATTGCCATAGTTTGAAGTTGTGGGTCGGCGGAAAAGCACATGAAGTGGCTTATATACAGAAGTGACGGTTCAGTTTGACAGTTCTATTGTAATTTCTTCCATATCGAGATTTTTAGTATTGACAGGAGGGTAGTTCCAAGTTTAACAAAAATAGCACTACCGTACTTATCGTGTGGTATTTCCGTTGTAATCATTTGCATACCATGGATTTTCGGTCGATTGTGTTTTATTCCTCTGTGCGTTTCTTGTAAACATAGTACAACGCAGCTAGTGGTTGAGCAAAGTTCTGATAAAATCATTTCCTTTATACTGGACAGAACTTCGATGTTGATCGAGACCACCGTCATGGGTGGCCCTGATAAGGGCCGTTTCGGAATACAGTTACCGTTCATAATCGTAGTTTCCTTTCCCTGTGTTGTAAAAATTAGCCGACGAAATTTATAAACAAAAATCGCCGTTACCAGAGGCACCACGCGGAGGTTTCTAAGCGCGCCTCCAAGGGTCTAGTATCCGTGCATCTATTTCTTCGTCGTCTCTGCCGCCATGTGTACTTACGGACTTGTTCAAACTGTGCTCCCTCCGCAAAAATACACAATGCTCTAATTTGACCTTTGCTATCTGCACAAGTTTTGTTTTTAAGAGGGGTTTTAATTCTCGTATCGCTCCAACGATTGCAATCGGCTCGGATGAATATTAACAAGTCACCATATGGTGTTGCTGAATTGTTTTAGGAGGTTTATGTTTGCGAGAGTATGTGAAATTTATGAATTGCGACTGCGCAGGTATTAGTTGTTTTTTTTGTTCTTTTAATTTACACCGACTGCTGAATTAATTATTAGTTTAGATTCTCTTTTCATGTTTCGGGCAAAACTGCAACCGAAATATTTAAAGTTTTTCGATCGGAATTAAAGTTTGTCGGAAGTGAAAAGAACTTGAACGTAAACTAATCGAAAACAACTTAAATGATGAAATCTGCATTTTAAAATTTTCTAAAAATGTCGATTAAAAAAATTTATATTCAGTTTGTGCAAGTATAAAGCAAATGTATCACTTTTTAAAATGAATTTACATAATACATATCGTAAAATGCATTATGATAGTTGAAATTGGCGACTGCGTGAATAGTTTGATGAAAATAAATGAATAGAAAAGACCAAAACGAATGTTCTCGTAAACATTAGATTAGCGACATTTTTTACCTTCGGGTTAAAATTAAATCATTTCTAATTTCTTACTCCGTTTATTGACTTTTCGACAATTCTCTTCAGACGTGTTTTTATTGTTATTTTCTTCGACCTTTTAAAGTATACAATAATAAGTGTTAATCTTAGGAAAACCTTTTTTCTTTTTCTTTCGGCGATCGGATTTACGCCAGTACCTTCTGACTCGAATTTACGTTAATTTTTACGACTGTTTATTTCCGCGTCAGTAATATTATTATCCTCATTTTTCTCCGCCTGTGTTGTAAACGAAGTAGCTGTAACACAGTCAGAGAAGAATGAGGATAATAATATTTAACTACTAACGATGGAAATTGAAGGATGTTTATATTCCGCCTGGGCAGGGATTTTGATGTAATATTTCTGTTCATGACACAATGTCTTTTTATTTAAATTTAAATTTCCAGAGTTTTATTTTTTTCACTTTTATATTTATTCCTTTTCGCACTGTTAGTTTTTACTGCAAGTATATTCGGCACGCGGTAGCGGAATTTGAATCGAGCTCCGTTCAAGGGAGACCCCACAGTTCACATCTGTATACCACCCTGATGTTGGCTGGACTCTTCTTCTTCTTTATAGTGACATACTTAATTCCTGAGCGTCGGCGACTACCTATTCGTACATCTCATCTGTACAGACACAGTCATAGTGTACTAGGCAATTGTTTATATGCAGTACGAATGTGTACACGCGCAAGACTTGCATTCGGAACTGAATAGTAATCGTTTGATTTATATCGGCATATACATACAAGTGCAGTCCCCTATTTATGTCTGCTGTGTACTGAACTAGCGCGCATATGATGTTGTACGTGGTGCTTTGCCATTGCCTTCCACTTGATTATTAGCGATTATTTATTTTATTTAATTCTTGTACTAAGTTCGACCTGCATATCGGAGGTCAAGCGCTCTAGCAACTAGGCTACAGATACGCTAATTTCAACGCAAAATATATATTACGTCTTTTCTGACTATTCTAGTTAATTTCTTAAGAAAGCAAAAATCTTACATAAGTTAACACACTAACAAACGACCGAAGGTGTGTTATATTACTTATTTTCTGACTATTCTAGTTAATTGCTCAAGGAAGCAAAAATCTTACGTAAGTTAACACACTAGCAAACGATCGAAGGTGTAAATATGTAATTTAGTGTTTTACGCGTTTCGGACATTTGGATTTTGCTATATTGACGAGAAACGGTGAGAAAAATTATTTTTATATTACGATACTCTAAAATGCTCGTAATTTTCGCTAATGATTAAAATAATTTTGAAATGGAAACCTGATTTTAGGACATTCAATCTGTTCCGGAGCCGACGTATACGAAAGCGGCAGTAGTCATCACGGCAACTGCAGGAAAAGCTCGACCAGCGAAAGACAGGTAGCCTCGAAACAAGCGCACAGCAGATATCGAAGAGCGATCAGCGAAGTAACAAGCCCGTCTTTCTGCCATCGGCCCGGGAAACGGAAAGCGCCCCCGCCTCCCGCGAAGGTGAAAACGAGCGAATGTGTCCCGTTAACCAATTCCGGCCATCGGAAGAAGCGGAAAGCTCCTCAACCGCCGCCAACTAGTTCCTCCGTTAAGGAGGGTAATAGTAGCGTCGGCAATCGAGCCGGTCGATATCTAAGATCTTCCAGCATGGAAGTGAGCCGATCGGAAACGATTTCTAACGACTCGTTAAAATTGGAAAGAGGTTACCTGCGATCGAACAAAGTTACTAGTCCCGTCGACGGCAAGACGGATGATAGTGCGAATAGCAGCGTAAACGGTTCCCCGACGTCGGTGATACCGCCGGTATCTCCCAAGCCGTGGTATAAGCGGACAGCTCGCAGCTTCGAACAGAGAAGCAGTCGTTTCGGAATCAATTTCGAACGAAAGAAAGCGGCCGATTCGGTTCTGGACGACTGGATGCTGGAGTCCGGCTTGCCGAGATCTTCGTCGCTGTACGACAAACACCGGTGCAGCATGCTGACCAACAGCGGTATCATTAACGGCAGCAAAGGCAGCGACGAGAAGAGGAAATCGCAAGTCTCGATGCTGGCCAACATTAGCGAGCTAGATCGGGAAGCGGCCGAGATAATTCAAAGTGAAAAGCGGAAAGAACGCGAGATCGCCCTGGCAGCCAACGATCGATTCTACTCCAAGTGCGACGAGGCGATTACTGACGGCGCGGTCAAGTCGGTGAACGGGTCTTCGTTGCCGGCGACGCCGCCATCGTCCGTCAACGGCAACAGCAATAACAGTATGCCGAAAAAAAATACCGCCAGAGAACTGATATCGTTGTTCAACGCGATCACTAATGTGACCAAAGTTACCGTGAACAGTTCGTTCTTCGCCTCGAATTCGAAAGATCCGTTCGGTTTCATCTCGAAAAAGCCGAATCACCAACAACGCTGGTCAAAACGCGGCTCGGTCGCGACTAAGGACAACGAGCCGCTTAGCCGAACGTCGCCGACGCCACCGTCCGCATCGTTATCCAACATTGTTTCCGACGTCATTTACGCGGACGAGGAAGAAGCGGAAGATGCGAACCGGCACGTCTCAACCGGTAGCGAATACAGCAACAGAGGATCGTTAAGGAAGTCGAGGTCGGATACGTTCAGTCGAGAGCAGTTGACGGCCAGTCAGAAGTCAACGAGCAGTTTCGAGCAACAGACGAAAGAAAAGTCGGACGCGCGATTAGAGAAGACGTTCTCGAAATACGGGAAACCGTTCAGTAATTGGACGTGTCCGCAGTGCACTTTAGAAAATGCCTCTTGGAAGTTCATCTGCGAAGCTTGTCACAAGTGGAGGCCCTATTCGGTCAGCATAAGTACGTCCAGTACGAAATTAAACGAGTCGGCTTTGGCCGGTTCGGCTGAGAAAGACGCGGCCACCGCCGCCGCAGAGGAGACGTTTTCGTCGACGATAAACGCGGACGATTCCTCGAACCAGAGCCGAGTAAGATGCAGACGGACGGTCTTTGGAGACTTCTTGCCCGAAAAAAAAAGTTTTACGGAAGAAGAGAAGACGTCCTCGCAGCGTACGCAACCGTTAATAATTGCTAACGAAGCGGAGAAGTCTTCGGAGCAGTTGCAACACCACCGTAACAGTTCCGTAACGGCTGGAACGGAAAACTGTGATAAGGTCGCGAACGAAATGAATCGGATTAACGCGAGGAGGACGCTAAATGAAAATGAATCGGTTGCAAGTGTTCCGAGTATTGCTGCGGACGCGAAACCGAATAAAATTCGGAAGGAAACCAATTCGAAGGCCGCACTAAACGGCGAGAAGGAAAACTCAAACGGCAAATTGAAAAAGGAAATAATAAGCGCCAATAGAAAAACGGCGATAAACGAAATGCCGGAAAATGACTTCCGACAGCGGGAAAAACCGGCTAACAGTAGGATCGAAAACGAAATGAACAATCTAGACAGAGAAGCGGCCGCGGAGAGTCGAAAAAAGCCATCCACGAAGAATCTGCCCAACAGCAATATTAGCGATCGAGCGGTAGTCCGAGCGCCGCCGTCGTCCGGTACGCGTAAAAGCCAAATTCTCGATACCGCCGAAAGTAGCGGTAACGTCGACGGCTATGATGCGGCTAAAAAGAAAGCGGCGAACATGACGAAAGTTTACGACCTCGAGGAGCAACAAAAATTGAAGGATATTCTGCGGGAATTGAAGAATTCGTTGCCGAAGAAAAAGACAGCGCGAGCTGAAAATTTCAAGCTGCAAGAAACGAAAATGAATCAATTGAACGGCGTCAAAAAGGTAAATTCGTCGGCCGATAAAAAGACCCATTCACCGATGGTGAACTGTTCGACATCGAACGAGTCGGATTCGGCGAAACCGTTGATCAGGAAATTACCGTTAACTAAACCGACCGATGTCTATAAAACAAAAGCTTACTTCGTGAAAGGGAACGATTCTTCGTTCACGCCGGACGGAATCGGTGCTCAACGAGTCATCATTAAGGACGATGTACTGTACACTTCGAAAGCTAAAGAAACGAATTCGGATACGACCAATAGCGGCGGAATCTACCAGTTAATTAGACCGCGTGATTTCGACATTCGTACTTACGCGAGTAAGTACGAGGTGACGGCCGCCAGTACTTCAAGTGCCAGCTGCAGTAACGGTAACGGTCAAAAGAAAAATCGAACTTCGATCGACAGCATAACCGATCAATTGAACCAGTTAAAATTACTCACCGATTCGAAATGTAAGTTGGAGTTCTTTTCTTTCGTAATGGCGCCGAATGGAATATTTACCAGTCTCTCTTGTTAATAGTTCTGTCGGTAGCGATTTTTTTTTTTTTTTTCTGTTACTCGTCTAAGATGAAAACCCCCGGGGGGACATAGAAATATTACGAACGCCCTTTTTTACATACAAAAAGCAACAAAAAATGCTACTAAAGGGTGTTACATTTTTGTATTTAAATTAAATCACGTGTTAAATTCCGCTAGGATAATATTTTTACGGAATATATTTTTGACCCTTAATAATACTGAAGGAAAAGTTGAAAAATGAGGATATCAGTTCCTGTAGAATTAGAAAAGTAACAACGTGTGCATCTGCCGGCTGTTCGTTTTTCTTTCTTTCCCCAACCATTCGAATTTTCCGTTTACAAAACCAACGTCTCATATTTGTAGCTCAACTACTTGCTTTCTTGCTTTTTTCTCAAATTCTTTTCCTCATTACCCCTCCTCTCTGAATAATTTACTCATTCTCCGCACTGACATCACCTTGCCTGTTAAAATCCATCGGTTCTCTACATATTCTTAACTGTCTACAATTACCTCTCAAGTCCGCGCTCTCTTCGTTTGAGATTGCTGGCTACTGCAGCATCCTGGCAAGCGGGATGGAAGGACGGCTTTCTCATTTTCAGTGTCTCTTTTCAGGCTACTTTGCTCCCTCACCTGAAATCCTTTTTTAAACCCCTTATCCAAAAAGTCTGACATCTTCCCAAACTGTTGATACTTCTTATGAAACCAATTGTCTTTTTTACATACCTTTTTATAATTGTACTCGTTTTAACATATTTTCTACCTGTCTAAATCACAATTTCGCTTTAGGACATTTTTTCGAACTGTTCTAGCGTCTATTAAATCCTGTTTTTATCGTTCTTCACCTTTACCAGTAAATTCTTTCCCGACTTTCCGTCCGTCTTTCTCAACCTCTATTGTTTTCCTCGAGATTATTTCCATATTCAACTCTATAATATTTTATTTTATACAAGCTCTCCGCTCTTTATTGCGCATCTTATATTTTGCTTACTCTGTACATCATCCCTGCCATATTGGTTCCCCTTAACATACCGTTAATATCTGACCGAATCAAAATTTAACCGACATCTCTTTCCCATCTTTTTGTTTCTTTGATGCCGGTTCCTGGCTGACGTGCCATCTTCCCCTCCAAAAAGAAATAATAAATAAATAAATTCTTCGAATTCCGGGCTTGTGTGCGGCCAAAAACATCCCCGTTAAAAGAAAACAACCCGAAAATAATATGATAAAATGGAGATGAAATGGAAATTTTCAATGGCGCTCTAAATATTTTTAATGTAACGTTTTAGGAAAAATCTTGTGATTATCGGCCACCGTTGCAGGTCGCATTTATTTATAATTTAATAAACTCGCAAAAGCTTTTCTGTTCGATCATCTAGGCAGGTTTATGTTATAACCACCGTACGATTTTTTCAATGAAATCTTCGAATTATGCGGATTTGTCTACACTTTTTTCCTCTTATTTTTACCATGAGATGATAGCTACTGATTTTATCGTTCACTTCAGTTTAAGCGTTTATTTGAACGAATCTCGCTTGCTGATTTTTATTTTTCGGGAAATTTTTTTCGAGCTACATACCTATACGTGTACAACGCACAAAATCTTAATAAGATGTGTTTTTTTTTTTTTTTGTTTTTTTTGTTTTCTTCAATTCCAAATGAAAATCAGCGCAGCACGAAGAATATTTAAAAAACGAAAAGACCTACGCTAAGCCTGGTAAATATTAAAGAAGGTAAGACTAAGATTTCGAGCAGGACCTCAGAATAATTTTCTTGACGTGGGTAGACTTGTTCTGTTTCGGAGCAGGTTAATGAGTGAAATTTACCAGAGAGTATTAAGAGGGGACATCCTGTTCTGGAGGTGCAGATGAACAACAATATTCAAGAGTTTGGAGACGCTAAATGAAAAAAGATGTAATCAATTTTTTGTTCATTAAAGTTAAATGTCTCATAGGAATGTATCAATAAAAGCCGCAGAACTAAAGAAACCAAAAATATATTTTTAGGAATCAGATTTTTATGTTTGAATTGCCAAATACTTCCACCAGATGTCAAACGTATGTTACAAAAAGAGAATAAGCTTTCTATTTTTTTTTTTTTTTCAATAAAAATGTAAAGAAATTAAATTCCAGAGTGCGGTTAGAATGAGAAATGAATTATTTTTATCCTTTGTGTCCTTAAACGCATAAGAATATACATTTATTTCTCCTCCTTCCCATTTCTTGCGCCAATGTCCTTGCCAACCAATCTAGTTAAAAAAAAAAGTAGATGGTGAAGGGAACGGGAGATGTTGAGAGTGGTGACTAAAAGCTTGTGAGAAAAATAAATACGATCGATATCGGAAGAAAACCCGTTAAAAAAAAGGGGGTAAAGATTAAGGATCCATAAATGCTTTTGTATTTTCAAGATCTGCTGATGTGGTTTGTAATGGAAACACGTGTAACAACGATTTCTCTAGTAATTTTATTTTACGATTTTATAGAAAAATTGTGTTAACAATGAAACTTGGCAAACATAAAATTAGAAATAACTCAAATTAGACTGTGATAATTATTTTTTTTTTTTTTTTTTTTTAGGCAGAAGATTGTACTAAGGGAAATATGAAATGAATATTATTCTTAATTAGACCGGCGAAATGAATTCTTTAATTTCAAACTGAGTTGCCAAGAAAAGTTTCTTAGAGTAGTGCAATTCTTTTGACTGTTAAAATAATAATAATAATAATTGGAGACGGAAACTATCCCGGAAGACTGGCGAACAGCGTTAATACATCCAATTTACAAGAAGGGCGAAAAAACAGATCTGAATAACTATAGAGGGATATCATTACTACAAACAACTTATAAGATACTATCTAAAGCATTACACAAAAGGCTAGAACAACAGATAGATGCTGAGCTGGGTGAATATCAAGCAGGTTTTAGACGGAACAAATCATGCACGGAACAAATCTTTAACCTAAAGTGTATTATCCGTTACAGAAGACTAAGAAGTAAACGCATGATTTGTGGACTTCAAGAAAGCTTATAATTCAATAGACAGTAACTAACATCTTAGAAGAATTCGGAGTAGATAACAAAACATTAATCATAATTGAGCAGACTCTAACGAACACAGAATCGAAAATAAAATTTGCGGAAGAAGTGTCCAATTCCTTCAAGATTAAAACTGGAGTAAGGCAGGGATACGGGCTGTCTCCGCTACTCTTTAACTGCGCACTCATGGAGGAAAAGGAACCAGAAAGATGGCATCAAACCAATTACGATCAGCAGAAGTAAAGATTTGGACATGGACTGTTTGACCTATGCTGATGACCTGGCGTTACTGGCGGACAGCTTCGATGATGCGGTTAAGCAAATAAACAACTTAAAAGAAACAGCCGAAAATGTAGTAAATTTAAAAGAGAAAAAAGAAATCTAACAAAATTTGTAAAGCATTTTTGGCGATTTCAAAAGTATAGATGAAAACTGTATTAGTAGAAAAAAAATCTTTAAATTTAACAGGAAGGTGTGATGAATTTCAAGTGATTCTGAAGTAACGGATGAAAGATTATTATCGAAATTCATGAGGGGCGGTTGGACCTGGGGGGGGGGGGATATTTTTTATTATTCCACCGCTATTTACGAAAAATATGAAGCGCTGCTACTTAGGAAAAGCGAAAAAATAAATACATTTAGTGACAACATATTTTTTTAAAAGAGTTCACGGAAACGTTTGATTGATATTTTCAATGTTGAATGGAACACGAGTAAAAAAAAGTATATGTTTGCTTTATTGTCGTACTTGCGTGACAAGAACAGGTGGTGATATTCGTAGCAATTTCGCGGCGATATGAAGAATTGTTAATTAGAATAGAAAAAAGTTAACCCTCAAATGCTCACTGAAATAATAGAAGTCTGTAACCTGTGTTTTTAGCGTTAGAGAAACACTATCAGTTTAAATATCCTAATAATAATACACGTTTAATATTTAATAACAGTACACGCGTTTATTTTCTGTTAAAAATCAATTTTTTTTTTTTTTTTTTTTTTTAGAGCTCCTAGGAGATTAATATACCTTAAAAATGATTTCAATTTCCAGAGTTTTTAAAAGAATTAAATTGAATTAAACTAATAATTAAAATTTAACGACGTGCACGATCGCGACGAAAAAAATTTCTTTCCATCTACTCTTTGCTTACTTGAATAGTCTAAGTTGGCTAAGTTTTTGTACTTAAAATCCAATTTAAAATTGTTCAAAAATTAATTTTACATTTTTTTTTTAAAGGGGAAAAATTATATAAATTTTTACGTAATTCATTTAAAACTAATAAAAGATCACTATTGTTTATCAGAAACGGTTTAGTCGACTTTTATATGTTGCTTCATGTATTGTTCATAATTTTCATGATCAGCGTGCGAACATAGTAAAATTGTTGGTAACAAATGGTCTGCGTTCTCGGATGAACAAATATCTTCAAACTGCCATTACCGTTTCTGAGAATGGTAGTACATATATATATTCGTAAATCTACCAGTGTAAACTCTGCAAATATGAAAGGAACGTTAGCCGGCACAATAAAACCTTCTTTTGGCCAATATCAATAAGTCACTTCCGTTCTAATATTGAAAAGGAAGTGGCTAAAGTTTCAAATGCTTTTACCGAAAAAAGAAACCAGAAATCGAAATGACTATAGTTAGTATTAGTACAATGAATAATAATAGTGTAAATAAAAATATGCGTTTTATGACACAAAAACTAAAATTCGCATATGTATGTATACACAAGTTCCGGATACAAGATTATATAAACACAAGTTGCTTGCCATAAAACTGGATTCAACGACATAAAAATTTTTCTAACGAAGCTGTTAGTATGAATATATAGTATATGAATTTCATACTGAACGTATTAGTTGATACTCGATTGCAATTATAAAAAATGGCACGGGTTTTGTATCATTTAAGCGTTATTTAGTGCATTTTAATGTTAACACAGTGCGTATTTATTTACTAATTTTTTGTCTTTTACAGATGGAGTGTTAAACGGATATAAAAATAGTAACAGAGATAAACAAAACACAATCGCTATTAACCGATTATTGAGGAAACTTCAGACGTCCATAGCGAGTGGCCAACATCACGAGGCTGCCAATTTAGCCCGAGAACTGGCCAGGCTAAAAGTAAATTGTAATGTTACCCGCCTCTCTCCGTCTAATTCGCGAACGCCACAGCCGCAGTTTATTACGTAAGTGTGTTCCGAATGAGTTTTTAATTCTGTAACTTGTGTGTTTTTTTGTTGCTTTTTTTTTTCTTTTCATTTTTCCTAATAACCGGACAAAATTATTCGAAGAATTCTGTGCATGCGAGACGAATGTCTTTATCGTAGGAAATATCATTTTTCATTGCCTTTGCTGCTAAAATTGAACCACTGCATTTATGCCATTTACATGACGTCAGTTTACAAAGTTGTCAAGTCTACCCCTAAAGATACGGGCTTAATGTCTACGACATTACCTGTCTTTCTGATCACTTGTTTTCATTCTTTCCTTTTTTCTTTGCACTTTTCCCGAAGCTCCTCTACCTCATAATCTTTATTCGTTCTGTCATCTGTTTGTTGCTTTTTAATTTGCTACTACGCTTTTTACACTTCAGCGGATTTCTCTTGATTATGTTCTTCCCTCTCAATGAGCCAAGCGTGATGTTGGTAAAAGGAACTCTCATTGCCGGAACTTTTTAAATAAAGTACAAAAACCGTTAAATTGAATGTGCATGCGCGATTGCTCGATGAAATGAATTCTGTGAAATCTTGGCACAACACCGATTCATAGCCCCCTTTTTGTGCTCCGTCTCTTTTACACTTTTATTTGTCCATTTTATTCTCCTCATTTTTCTTCATGCATGTGTGTCTTTAAAATCATTGCAATTCTATTTAATTTTTCTTCTTCTTCTTTTGACCAATCCCATATTACTCATACACCACTATATGTTCGATTTAAAACACGAAAAAAAGTAAACACGACGGAATATTACTCTGCAGAATATATACGAAATTAATCAATAAATGAAACCGATCAGGGAAGAATATTATGTGCATTCGTAGCCAAGGGCGCCGGGGGGGGGGCAAGATGAGTTGCCAGCCGCCAAGGGAAGGTAAGATGATAGAAAGAGGGTATGAATTATAGGAAAAATAAAATTTATAACTTTTTTTTTTTTTTTTTTGGCTTAGCTTTCGCCATTTAGCCAGGTAAAGGCTTAATATTTTATTAAACAAGAATAAAATCTTGAAACATAATTTCCGCAGGTTTCTGACAAATTGTTCTGCTACTTTATTATAAAAGTCTTCCAAATTGTCCATGATTACGCGCTTATGAATACTCATCATGGTCAGTCGATTAAAAAGTTTCAAGGCTCCAAAGGTATCCAGAGTGAAGTAAAACACGAAACAGGGGTTGTACCAATGAATTGTTAGCTGAACGGATCAGTCATCTGGAGGCACTATTTACTTAGATGGTATAAGAGCTGATATAATGTCTGCGGCAATTTACATTGAATATTTCAAAAAGGATAGAAGATTATATGTGAGAATTTTTTAATTTCATTCATTCCGCGATCTACTTATATTGTCTAGTCGTTGTGTAAGAGTGATTTTAAACGTAAAGGTTGATACGGAACAATTATTAATTTGCATGTGCGATGTTGCGAGATATTTCTTTCCTTTTTTTTTTAAATTTTAACACGAAGTTGCTTCATGAAATGAAGACATAGCGCATTTCTTAAAGGAAAAAAGGCAGATAAATACGATGATGTCTTGATGAAAGAATTAACGTTGATAAATAATTTTCGGAAACAACTGTGTTTTGAAAAAGATAAAGTGGAAATGTGTTTATGTGTACACACTTATATGTAACCGACATGGTAATTTTGATGTTTACTACATCTTCGCTGAACTTTTTGAAATAACGGTTTTCCTCACTCGGCTGCAATCCACACTGGCTTCAAGTGCGCCGCAATTACTACCACTGCGCTTTAGACTGACCAGAGTGTCCTATTTCACTGAACCGTAATCCGTTATTTTGTGTAATGTGATTGTGTTTTTGAAATTAGTAATTCATTCGTCTGAAAACAAATCTCGTTGTCAACATGAACATTGACCGAAGAACTAGGGAAGGGAAGGAAAGTGTAATTAGATCTTTACAGAATCAATAATCGCAGACAGAAGGGGAATAAAAGCCAGTATAACTGAAGTAGAAAAAAGGGGAAAGAACGCAGTATACATAGTAAGCAGTTCCTTTAGTGTAAAAGTGACGAGTAGAAAATAGAACATTTAGCGGAGATGGAAGAGCAGATGCGGGCTAAGTCAAGCATTCGCCGCAGATAGTTTAAGTTTTATTCTTACACCTTTGCATTTGTTAGAAACTATAATTCATTATTTCGAGTGAAGTAGCTTCTTGCAAAGGCACCTCTCTGCATTTGATCGTCTCCTGATTTACTTAATTTTCTTACAACAAATAAATTTTCGTGTTGCTGTAAATTAATGAAGATAAAGGACGGCTCAGAAGTTACTTTGTACGGTAAAGGCAGTTACTGAAAACAGTATCTGAATTTTACAATATTATGTACACTGATTTTTTCTTAAAAACCCGCTCCAACAATCCCCCTCGGTATTTATCCTTCCTGCAGTTACTCCTTTTTGAACCTCTTTTATCACCATTCCCATTACTAAAAAAGTGCTCTTCCCTACGCCTTAACATCGTGCATTGGGACGTTTTGCCAAACGAACTGTTTACCGGCTGAAATTCATCTTTCATCTGGCTTTCATTTCAGCTGCGTCTTTTGTTTTCCACATATGCACAAATTTTTTATTCAAATTACACCGTAATTTCCTTTATCGATGTCTCTTCCGATAACGTTCATCTATCGGCTTCTAGATGTAATAAAATGAAAGTACTCGTAATTAACATTCCAATCAAATTTAACTTCCCTCTTATTAGTTTCATGATGAAGAATCGTTTTATCTTCTTTCGATTCTTCACACGAATTTAACTTGGTGAAGGTCGTTGAATGTTGAAAATGCATACTTCTGACCACTCTGTGTTAGCTGTACACACGTTAAACTACGAAAACTGGTACACGCAGTTTTAACAGAACGCGATGTGTGAACATTTCTATAAAAAGAATTTCAGTACACTAATTTTTGTTGAATAATTATCTCTTACATATTATATAGGATGTAATCAAAATGATCTTGTTAATTTACAAAAAACCAACGAATAAGACATTGCCAACTGTGTAAGTTGATATCTCTAATCGCTTGATTGTCTGTGTGTTTAGGTTGAAGATGTACATAGAGGATAGAGTTTCGCAACAAGGTCCATTGTCGCTGACTGTTAGTCCTGAAATGACGTTAGCGCAGCTGAAAAATAAAATTTATAAAGAATACGAAATTCCGGTGTCGGTTCAAAAATGGATTCTTGGAAAACACCTTGCCAACGATGATCTACAAACATTGGACGAGCTCGGAATCAATGTGGACGGTTTCACCGCATTTTTATACCTAGTCGCGCCCGGTAGTAATTTTTTTTTTTTCGCGATAGATTTTAATTTTTTTTAAATATAATTTTTCAACGCTTAATGGAGCAAGAGCTCCTCGTATGTTTTTCAGTGAATAAATTTTTCATTTTGAAAATATTCAGTCTGTTACAGAATTAGATAATGAATCTTTTTGAAAGTGTTTTCGTCTGACATTTTAGGTCACATATAATGCGAAAAATATTTTTTTCGAACAATCTGCCAAAGAAACGAATCATTTTCATTCATTTAAGCAATCTAATATTATTCATGATGTCGGTTGGTTTTTTTCTTTTTAAGTATTTCAGATGAAATCATTTTTTGTGTGATTTTATTTTCCTAATTTTTTTGTATAGAACGGAAAAAATCCGATAAAATTTAGTAAAACAATATGCGCAAAACTATTGGCATAATTTTTTTGTTCTTTTTTCTTTCTTTCTTTCTTTTTTTCTTTTTTTTTTTTTTCGGCAAGCAAAAATCGCACTTCTTAATCAAGTTAGTAGACATATGATTTGATCGCCTTTAATTTTTAATTTGATTTGTTTTCTTTATAATTTAATTATTATTATTAATGTTATTATCCTCTTCTCCGTTTTTCGCGGGTTTAAGTTGTGGCTTCTCGGACATGAACCAGGGAGAAGTACATTATCTTTAAACATTCTGCATATATACGAGTGGAATCTATGATGACTAATTTCTGAACATCGACTAGCGGTGTTTTTCATAATTTAGATGTAATTCGACGGCACTTTTCCTTAACGTTACTGGTACAACCGCCATTGTTGAAATAACGAATACGGTATTATCCTGACACTATTCATAGCCCAAAGTCTTTTAACCTCCATGGCTAATAATTCTCTATATATTAATTAATTTTCGTAGAGTATTTAATTTAAACGTTTTCGTTATTCGTAATATCGATAAGGGCCCCACATGTTTATTCTTCTTATCGACTACCGTCATGTATCAGGTCGGTTCGCAGCGATCGTTTTATCTGTTCTTATTTGCATGTCCCGGTAAATTTTATACGTTTCATCTTTTCAACGACATCAGGTGGTTTACAATACGGTTCATTATTCATTATTATACCCCCTGGAATTTGTCTAATCTCTTTATATATAATTTTAGCAACATTATTATGTCTGTGTGTGTATTACGTTTGTGCTAGCATGGGGCATCCTGCGAGTATATAATGTTTCCAGGCAATTTTTTTTTTTTTTTTTTTTTTGGTTTTTCCCATTCTGGATATAACCAGTGGGCACTTGTATATTTGATATAATCTGTGTATAATCGGTTATAGTATACTTATGAAAATATATGTTAATTACAAAATCTTTGTGTGCAAGTATGGTGGGTACTTAATAAATACAGATTTTTCTTTTTATATTATACATAGATTGTAAGGTAATGGTGACGTTAGTACATAGTCACCGAAGTTATTATTATTATTATTATTATTTATGTTTTCTTAAATTTATTATTATTCTCACTTTGGTTGCGATTGATTAATATTTAACAATGTTTCTGGAAAATTATTGTACTGGTTTAGCATTGTTTCTGTGTACGGTATGAAGATGAAATCAGTTAGCCGCAAAAAATCCGTCGGAACTAGAAATGAAAATAACATGCTCATATCTACTTGAGCTATTAATCTAATATACCTTTTTTTTTTGTTAAAACAAAATTTTAACGATTTAAAAGTTAGGATCTGTATGATACCGACATGTTATCCGAAAAACAAATTAATACTCATAGAGTAAAATAGAGCTGTTATTAAAAAAGTTAATGTTCAATTTCTTCTTTTTTTTTTTTTTTTTTTGTAAGTCTGTAATCGTCTTTGGCTTTTATATTTTTTATATTAGTACTGACTCGGTTATTAATTTCGCCTGGCATGTAAAGTTTTGTTGATGGTTTTCAAAGATTTCGTACTAGAAGATATTTCAAAAATGTATAACGTTTGTAGAAACTTTAAAAAATTTACCTATGTCGCAAAATCCCGTTCTAACAATTCAAGTCGGATTATCTACTAAGCGGGGGCTGTTGTTAAAACTTTGAATTAAAAATGAATGCTATAGTGTTTTGTTCTGAAAAACAGTAAATTGGAAAAACTGCCTGCTGAATAAAAATCCATATGAAAAAACTGATACGAGTATTATGATCTCGATTGTGTAATTCAGTAATGATGGAATTGCAATAATAATTATTTTTAAATAAGTTCTTATTTACATTTTCATTTTTTTTTACCGTTGTAATGCGTTACGCGAAACTTTCGTTTCCTCGTCGACAATTTTAAGCAAATCTCGATTAGTTTTCGAAATTACTGAAAATTACAAATCGACATTTTTACGTATATTTTTGAATTTGTCTGCATTCTAGGCGAACAGCTCCTAAATGTTTCTCGCTTCTTTTTTGAAAGATTTATATATCCATATTAATTCAAAAATAAAAATTTCCTCCGAGCAGCGTCAGGTGTGAAAGAAGAGCATTTCCAAACAATAAAAAGTTAGCCAAAAATTTTTCTTTTATTTATCGGATTGATAGTGAAAATACATATATCAAACAGCCAGATAACAGCGTATCTAACGAATTCTTTATCCTTATTCTTTCAACGTTTGGGTATTGCTTAATACTTCAACATTTTACCGAATTTCCGATTTAATGAAAAATAACGTAAATTTTTATTTTAATTCCTCCTTTTCTTTTTTCGACTTGCTTTATAAGAAAAAAATTATTTTACTTTTTTATAGTCGCGGTGTTTTGTTTTTCAGCGTAAATAATTATAGCGTAGAGTGAAAAGGAGAGAAAAAAAATATCGATATTCGAAAGTATTAATTATAATACTCGAATGTATATAATATCATACAATTTTAACGATGCATATTTCTGTATAGAGAAAGTGAATGGAAGGTTAATGCAAAGCTCAACAACAACTACAACAGCAGATGTCGCGGTTAACGTATCAAAAAACGAAGATAATGCAAGTGTAAAAGCGGAAGAAGTAGCCAACGCGTCGGTACCTGGTCCTTCCAAAGTGATTGTTGCCAATAATTCTAAAAATAATTTGATAAAACGAGGAAATAAAACCGGGTAAGGTGTGCATATTTTAACGTCTAACGCCATGTTGAGGCTTTCTTTTTCTACGCGCGTTAACCGACATCTGGTTTTTGTTTTTCAACGGCGAATCGCAAACTACGTAAATAATTTCATAGTATCTCACTGATGAAACTGCAACAATTATCTGAAAATCAGTTTCATTTAAAATGGAACTTTTTAACTTCGGGATTAGTTGTCGATGTTTATTTTTAATATTTTTCTTTGGCGCTGTTTGTGCATTTGAATGGGTTTTTCAGTCAAGCTTGTTATTAGGGATGTACGTGTAAATTTTTTCCCGAAAGAGTGTTTAATTATTATTAGTATGGTATAAATTTTATTAATTAAAACTACAAATTTAACTGATATTCGACAAAAAAACGTGCCTAATGAACTCGATATATCAAAGTAAAGAGATTAAGTTCGATTCATGACTGTGAAGTACACAATTACTTTTCGATGTGGTAAAGAGAAAAAATTTAAGTGTATAATTAAAACGATAGATTTTATTAATACTTTATTTTGTTTCCATTTTACCGCATCAGCGGTGCAGTTAGTGTCATTAATTTAAAAAAATTTACACGAGTAAACAAAGTGGTAAAGTACAAAAAACCGTAAGAAAACTTACCGATAATTCAAATGCCGGCAATTATATTATTCACAGCCGGGTAAGAGAAGAAGTGAAAATTGTGCGGCATCTGTTATGTGAGCAAAAAACATAATTCCCCCCTTCTTAATAAAAATATCTTTTCATATTAAAAGAGATAACCTAAAAATAAACTTTTTTTTGAAAAAAACTGTATTATTTTGTTTGCCTTCTTTGACATATAAAAGGAACATTTTGTACTGCTGCCTACCATGACACTCTAGAGGTGATGATGTTGCTACATTTCATATCTATCGATAAACCTGAAATTTAGTTAATTTTTTTAAACTGTTAAATTGTATAATTTTTAAAGCTTAACCGAAGGTAGCCTGATTTTGAGTATATAAGTGTTTACACGGTTAGTATAATTGAACGCAATTTGACTCTACAGTACAGATAGAAAAAAAAATTTCCATTTTTCAAAAACTTTTATTTAATCGAAACAATAATATAAAATCAAATTTTTCAGCGCCAGTTTATAACTCCCCATTGTTGGCAGATCAAATTTCACTCGATTTTTTTACCATTTTTGTGTGCGAAGAACTCTCTGTACTTTTAAATTTAAAATACTTTTAGGAATTAAATAAAAAAACAGATTATTTTTGAATATAATAAAGAAAAAAAGAAAAATCAAACATTATAATATCTTTGTCAAATAGTAGTTTTAACAGTAAAAATTTTCTATCATAGATTGCTTTGTATTTTATTAATGTGTGGAGGTTTTTATTTTAAGCCGCATTATAAATAGTGTAATATTTTCAGGATATTTCTTTTTTCGTAATAAGAATTAATTTTATCGCCATAATAAAGAAATCATTAAATTGCCAACCTAATAGCGCCGTATTTGCACAGTTGATATTTTTCCGTTCGATTACCAATGCTGCAAACATACTCAAAATTGGGTTACATTCGGTTAAGCATTTTTTAAGTCCAATACAAACAAAAAAAAAAGGTTCTTTTTTTTTTTTTTTTTTTTTTTTTTTTTACCTTCTTTAACTACAATCACTCGTTACATACTAAACAAGTATCAATTTGTTAATATGCGAAGTAAGATTAGTGAGGACAAGAAAAAGTTCAAATTCTCCGTTTTGGTTCATTTAACCAAATCGGTTAAAAATTAATTAACACATCGAGAACTAATGCATTCCTTTCTTTTATAAAAATTGCATTCACTCCTCCTCGTCTCAGACCTAAATGGCAAATTACAGTGAGTATATCTAGATATTTTTGCCTAAAATTATTTATGGATATTTTCACATTACAACTAGATTAGAACTTTGACTGGTGATCAGCGTGTTTTTTTCCTAAATGGCTAAAATTACAAGAAAGAATAATATTTTTATTCTCTCTTTTCATCGCTTTATGTATATATGTAACTTAATATTTCGGAGCTGACTGTGAGATACGCCACACCCTGGATTCCCAAAAATCATAGTCTTTACAGAATAGTCGGTTTTAATCGGCCACAGGCCCGTGCCCAGAATTTTGGATGGTGGGGGTGGGGGGGATTTTCTTCGCATATTTATTTTATAAATAAAAATACATTTTTCACTAATATTCATGCTATTAATAATTTCCATCATTTTAATTTATTTAACATATTTGTGAGCACCGTTTATGGTTTTACCGGGTACAGTGGGGGGAAAAAAAATTATTTCAGTTTTTAGCTGCTATTCTTTAATAGCTCTGTACGTTTGCTTAAAGAACAGCGTGGAATACATTTCGTTGTTTTACGTTGAAAAAAGAAGATACCTGTTATCAGTGCTGTATCGCGGAGAAGTTATACTCTGGCCCATAATTCGTAAGGAATGTTTGTAATGTTTAAAAGGACAACGCAGTAATATTGTTTTTAATACTATTTTAATACCGCGCCAGTGTAAAATACTTAATTAGGGACACGCAGAGACGGACGGGCTGTTGAAATTTCACCGGATAAAAACCAGCGGCGTTTTATGCAGTTTTTTAATTCTCCGAAAATTCACATTCAGTTTATTTTAGATAAAAAAAAGAAAAGTAATAATTTTAGCTAAAAAAGAAAAACAATAATTTTAGATAAAAAAAAAAAAGTAACAATTTTAGATAAAAAAAAGAAAAGTAACAATTTTAGATAAAAAAAAAGAAAAGTAATAATTTTAGATAAAAAATTTATAGCCGATATGAATACAAAGACAGCAACTTTAGGCTCTATTTAAAAACTAACGTCATGCAAGAGCATTAAATATTTTACAATAGTATTAAAAATAGTATTAAAAATAATACTGCGTTATTTTTTTAAACATCATCAACGCTTTTTTAAGATTCAGAATCTAACTCCTTCTTCTCCGATACAGCACTGATAACAGGTATCTTCTTTTTTCAACGTAAAACAATGAAACGTATTTCACGCTATTCTTTAAGAAATAATACAGAGAGCTTTTACAAAATAGCATCGTGTAGAAAGTTTTAAAAAATTTTAAATTATGATTAGGTAAACGTTTATATATAATAGTAGGTGTCGTTTTTTTTTTAACGAATCTTTCACCGACGGAACAAAATATCGAAGCTGCTCAAAGAATTTCGTAACATTCTAGTACTAACCGATTTTTTATGTATTTTAGTTTAGAAAAGTATCGTTCGCAAGCTGCTTGGGTTACTGACTAGGAAACCATGTATATATTTGTACGTTAGGCCTAATACGCCATATGCTGTGGAATTCAAATTATATTTTAAAAAGGACAAAAAAACTACAGGTCACTTTTTACAAGTAGATTTCTTCCTTGAATTTTACATGAAGGTGTTCTTAGAAATTTTGTCATTTTTCTTTTCGTCGTCATCCGATCAGATTTTGTTTCGAATTTTTCGTAAGTTGGTCCCCGTTTTTGAGACAACTGTGATTTCAAATTTCCCGGAGTTGTGTCTCAAAAAAGCGAAAATTTTTTCTTCGAAGTTGAAAACCCATTGTAAATTTCTTGCATAATAAAAGCTCTCCCCCCCCGCGCTTATACACCGATACCATTCTCAGTGAGTGATTTCTTAAGTATCTCGAGAATATTTTTTCCGGTAATCACATAGAAAAATGTCTAACATCTTTCTCTGATTTCTTGATCTTTAATATAGCGAGCAACTCTATTGTGCACTCATCAAGGAAACAGTTGTATCTGAAAATATCCTGCTGTTTTTTAACTTCTTCACTAATTTTCTTAATGCTCGAAATCGCATAATTAACGGGGAAGGGGATGTTTTGGTGATAAAAGTAAATGCTCACTTTTTTTTAGCTTTCTTGACTGATGGGAGGCTATTACTTCTGTAAGATGCGAATTTAGAATAACATTACCTATTTTCTGAACAGCAAAAGCAATACTAAGAAATTTCTGTGATTCAGATGATAAAGTATACGCGCGCGGTTATTTTTGTTAGCAAATTTCAAATGCTGTGCTTTTATTTGTTTTCAGTCGATTTTGATTCGGACAATTTTTAAAATGAACTCGGAAAATTTTTAAAATGAACTCGGAAAATTTTAAAATGAGCTCGGAAAATTTAAATCGATTTGGGTGCCGAGGTGCGCTTTACACCAAATATTGGTATTGGACACAATAAAATCAAAATAAACAAATGTACTTACTCTTTAGCTTTAAAAATTTTGCTCTATTCTTAGTGAAAAATAATCGGAAAAAAAACAAAACCAATATGTCGGTGTAACATGGATTGCACATACGATAAGGAATCACGCTATTATACTACACTATATAAAATTGAAATACAATGTGCTGGCGAAATGTATTCAGGAGGATGTACTTACTTTCTCTGTTAGCTCTCTCGGTGATTTTTTTTTTTTTTTTCGCCCGGCATCTGGACAGAATCCTCGTTAGAGCACTTGTATCTTTACGTTACGGGGAAATCAGGCAGCATTACCGAACAGAATAGTTAGGAAAACATAATTCATAATTATTATTTATGCCAGTAATCATTTTTGAAAATTGCACCAGCGCCAAATCTGTCTCCGCCTCTAGACATGTCAATATCATTTGTACACACACGCACACGCACACACACACGCACACAAAAGTCCGATTAATGATCAGTCAAAAAATTTATTAGCGAGGATTTCGGCTTCAAATTAGACGATCCCGTCATTCAATCGACGACCGCAGCTCCGATCGCCAGAAAACCGCTGGATCTACGAACAACCTACGGATATTTAATTAAAATAATCTTCTTATAATTGTACCGTTGTTTGTTCGTACTCAATATTGTGTTTTTTCAGCGGTTTGAGCGGTACCAAAAGATTGGTATAGGTCTAGAGTTTTTAATACTTCTTCTTCTTTCTCTTTCCTCAACCTAATGGTTGGTGGATACTACCTATTCGTACATCTCAGCTGTACACAGACACAGGCATAGTGTACTAGGCGATTGTTATATGCAACGCAGGTGTAAACACGCAAGACTTGCATTCGGAACTGATTAGTAATCGTTTGATTTATATCGGCATATACAAGTGCAGTCCCCTATTTATGTCTGCTGTGTATTGACCTAGCGCGCATATGATGTTGTACGTGGTGCTTTGCCATTGCCTTCCACGTGATTATTAGCGAATATTTTAGTTTTAATTCTTGTAATAAAGTTCGTCGTCGCTCGGAATCGAACCCGTGACCTCCATAACGGAAGTCAAGCGCTATAGCAGCTAGGCTATTGCGACGACAGTTTTTAATACAGCACATGAAAAATTCGAATAATCATATTTATTCAATAATAATAAATAATTAACTTTGAAACCGTGATGGCATCTATGAGAGCATAATTAAACGATTACCGTTACATATTATATAGCCCTCAACGACATAGCCCCTACCTTTCTGTGTTAACGGCCGAGGATTAAAGCAACGTCCTGCAAACACAGTGGTAAACAAATAATACTAAATAATATAAATAGGTATGCGTGTCTACTGGGTATTCCACCACGATACTGTGCCGAGTCAAATATTCTTTGGTAGCGAAAAAGGAACAATTTAGGATTCTAATAATTACAATTGGAGTATCCTATCGCACGGTTCATAGACCGCCCCCTCGGTCGACTTTGGATATACTACTGTCGTCTCCTTTAGGAAGAAAAAAGCGTTCACTATAAGCTTCCATATTTTATACATTATTGTTTCTAATACTAATTTTGAAAGCGACGTTTAATATTTGTCTGTTTCTTTTTCATATCTCATCGATGATTTTGTTTCAGTTTTTAATACATCGGTGTGTTAGCTAAAAGTGTATAACGCAGACCTTAAAATTACATTGTTAGGCTAACCTTATTGATGAAACAATTTTGTTAGTTCGATGAAAAAAACAATAAAAGGCTAAACTTAATAAACGGATTATAATTATAGCTGTACACATACCGTCTGCCCACAGAAATGCAGTGTGTAAGATCTCAATAATTAATACCTGCGAACAATTCGCTACCGCAATTTTCTTCGACTGTTTTATTTTACATAATTATTCGATTTGCTTCGTTCATTATTTCGTTTTCCTTTTTTTCTCAATAAATTACAACTGTAAAAAGGTTTTTACGAACGGTCCAGCATATGATTAATTTCATAAAATCCTAAGAGTACGGTTGAATATTTTATTATTTCCCTCTCCCAACCGTGAAGACGTATAGTTCGCGATTTTCGATTATTAGGACAAAAGTCGCCATCGCAAAAATCACTAATTATCAAGGTTTTACTGTACTTTTTTTTTTTTTTTTTTTTTGTTAAATAAAAACGTCTTGAGAGGTCGCTAATCAGCGAATGTTTAAAAATGCGTATATTGAAAATCTTGAATATCTTTCATGCGGAATTAGCGACGATTGAAATATTTATAAATGTTAAATAAAAAAGCGGTATTTTAAATGATTAAAAGAAGCTTTTTTTAATATTCCTACATTACTAATTTTCTAATGAACGAATTACAAATATTTACGGTGTATATATGTATGCGCGTGTGTAAATAATTTAAAATAGTTCGTTAATTTCGTTAATACTCTTCGGGGTGACAAACTTTAATCGAAAGAAAAGTGTAAATACAATATCGGCGCGTCGGGTAGGAAGAAGGTAAACATAGAAATATCTTAAAGTTACCCGTTCGAATAAGAAATTGTTAAATTTCCAATAACTGATCAACACGTGTAGATTTGGCTGCCGGAAAATATGACAGATTTATTATTAACAAATATTATTAGTATACGAACTGAATTAAGTTGTCAGGCTGCTGCAAGTGTGTTTTTTTTAAATAATGGCCTAAGAGTAATTTTTGAGGTAATTGTATAAAGCAGTCGTATACAATTTATTCACAATTTTTAGGTTATTAGCGGAATCATCGAATAACGCTGTTGACGACGTATCATCAGATGAAGATAATATAAATGTCAATGTGAAAGAAAGGAATATTTCCTCCAAAGTAGTAACGGCCGATGAAAAAAAATTATCCAAAAACGGTACGCAATTTTATTTATTAACTATCGATGTCAGGCATTTATTTTATTTTTTTGCATTTTTTTCTCGAAAATTTTTTTAAAATCTAAAATCGGAATCAATTTACACCGCGAAAGAGACGGCATTTTTGAAATTGTAATGAAACTGTTGTTAACGCGTGCTGAATTGAGCCAAAATGTACGGCCATTCTCAACCGAAGAACAAACTTTAATATAATTAAACGAGAATTAATTTTATCGTGAGTTGTCGGTAAATTGCGCATAGTCTTAAAATCTTCTCGCAATTTCTATGGAAATCAAATAACTGTAAATGTACATCGGAAACATTACTTACCCGCTTTATAATTTACATGTAATGGTTTACACTTTGCATCGAAGTATTATCATCATTTTGAAAGAACAGTGAAAGCCTCCGGTTTGACTGTTTTTTTTTTTTTATTGTCGGGATGGGGGGGGGGGTCAAAATGGAATTTGCACAAGGAAGATATTGAACAGATTGTAAAAAAATGGAAGAAAGAAAATCAGGAACGAAGAAGAGGAATCCAACGAATAAAAAGATAAAAAGAACATTGATTAGAGAACAGTGTTGTGTAGGAGTCTGTCAGAAACTGTTTTAAGTGAAACATTTTAGATAGAAAGAGCAGGTTATTAGTAGGATATTTTCCAATCTAGGGGCTACATTATGACACAGATGGATTGACTGTTTCATTCCCCTCAATAATGGACTCAGAGAAATTGAATTGGACTGGAAGAGTTTGGAGATAAGGGAACGAATACGAAGCATGGTAAAATCGTAATAAGGGTGACGGAAATTGAAATTGTTTGCAATACATTTTTGTCGTCAGATATTATTAAAAATTACTAAAAAAAAAATCTGTATTGATAACGTAAAGAAAATAGTTCGAAGTATTGCGACAACTTCCGCGCAGAAAACTGAATTAGATGGAGAAAGCTTAAACTAAATTCCGATATCATGGGAGCCCTTAGATCAATCTATAAAAAATAGAGCATGAATAGGGAATAATGAATTAATCATCATCATCATTTCCATCTGCTGTTTAGGGGGTTGGTGTGGCACCTCGTTTTACTACAGTTGTCTCCGCTTGGATTTTTGTATTCCTTCCAAAAGCGAATTTATTCCAGCTATTCCATGTATGTATTTCATCCGTCTCCTTCCTCACGGTCTTTTTCCCTCAATTTTCCCTTGTATCGTAGTCGTGAAAAGATCTTCTTCTCGTATTTTATATCCAAAGTATTTCTTTTTTGCTTCTTCTTCTTCGGTGATATTTACTAAGTTTGGCTTACTAATTTTTGCATTTATTCAATACTTCTACGTTTGTTATCTTTTCCTTCCATGATATTCTGTGCATTCTTCTGCAGCACCACAACTCGAAGGCATTGATTTTTTTTTAATGTTATGAAATGCACGATTAGTAGAGGAATATGGACGAGATTTGAAATTAGAGGATAATAAAGTTAATTTAGAATGGAGGGAGAGAGAATCTGTAAATTGGGAGGAAATGTACGGAAGCTGTTTGTACGAAATAATGTGCGCGCAGTAAATTTGATTAAAAGTCGCTGGGAAATATGAGAAAGTTTTTAAATGTTTTTAGGAGTAAATCACCAGTTGTTCTGATGTAAAGAAAAGTAGGAACAAATAAGTTTTGAAGAAGTTGGAAGATGTCTTACAAAAAAAACGGTGGCCTAAATATGAGATCCACGTATGAATAATGGAGAGTAGTGTGAGTTTCAGCGTAAATTACAGGAAGATAATTGGCGACCTCCAAGACATAAACGAAGGCAACAGACACGGTCTAATTTATAAAGAAAGAATGTGAACGTATTACCAAAAAGGATCTATTCCTTCTTTAGAAGGAAAAAAAAATTCTCCGCGAATTATTTTTATTAATATTGTGGAGTGGAAAACAGAATGAAAATAAAATGGAAAAATGAAAAGGGTGTCATTAATGAACTGGTGACACTTAAATCCATAAGTAGTGTTTATACAAATATAGTCTGTCATGATATAAATTAAGCTTCACACCGTTGCAAAAAAAACATTTTCAATTATCTCCTCTGTTGGTTTCCGGTACTTTTTTTTACGCTAAAAATGTATTTATTTATTATTATTCAGTTATTTTTTCATAACTATTTTGTTTTCTTCTTCTTCTTCACGTTTCAGCCAACTATGGACCTCGTAATTTCAGTTGTCGTTCTTTCTTTTAGCCTTTATTTGCATCAAATATTTCTTCATTCGTTCACTATGGTTCTTCTTTCTTTCCAGCGTCCATGATGTACTCTTTCGTATTTTCGGTTTTTCTTTAAATTGCTTTCCTCCTATTAAATCTCTCAGTTTTGTTTTATGTAAGTTTTTTTTCTTTTTAAGTGTAAAAATTTTAATTTAGAGACGCCTTTACGAAATTTATATTTTTCTATATTTTGGTGTTCCTTGTATATAGTTAACACAATTTAAAAAAAAAGCGATGAAAATAAAAGGCAACTAAATTTAACGTCATCGTGCGCGTTTCGGCACTTGTTATACCACTGCGTAATTCCAATTTAAAAAAAAGTAATTGAATTTACTCACAAAAAAAAATTCATCCAATATTTCTTTCAGCAAAGAAGTGCCCTATTTCATTTTTCTCTTCGGCAGTTTGAATTTTGATCTTAAAGGTGGTTCACACATTTTTGGCAAATATGTTGTTACTTATATGAATGCGCGATTTTTAAATTTCTCTTGTAATAGCTTCCTGGATGAACAATAAATTTTATACAAATTTTGTGGTATTCGTAAGCTTAATTAAAAAAAGGAAGATAAAGCTTCATGTTTCAAAATGAAGTTTTATGTATATATATATATATGTGTGTGTGTGTGTGTGTGTGTGTTGCGTGCGCGTGCATGAAAAATACTTACAGAAGTATGTAGATAAGAGAAATATTTTTTTTTGGTACCAATTAAAAATTCAAACTATTCGATTTGCATTTCACAATATTGTAATATAGATTTTAAAAATTGTTATATTTACTTTGAGTCGTTGTGAGTTTTCTATTAGTAAAATAGTTCCATCAAAAATACTACAACCACTGCAAATGCCAGATAATTTTTATTTGTCTAAAAGAATGTATATAGTCCGCATTAATTTCGAGATTATCTCTTAATCAATTGCGATTCATTTTATCAATTTTTCCTTGCGATGCATTCATTTTTTTTTTTTTTTGTTTTTTGAAAAATTATCGACAAGTTATTCGTCTGCAATTTAAAATAGTCAGCTTATTTTCAATTTTGTAACATTAAAGTAAAAAGAATTTTAAATTGTTTTTCTTTTAAATTTTATTTGGTAAACAACCCTCTCGGATTTAGTTAATGGAAACAGGATATAAGAAATTAATGTAAACAGTAAGAGAAACTCATGGTGATTTACTAGTCAACAGGATTTGGGAGTACGGAAATCAGTTCGCATTTGATAAGAATATATGAATATACCTGAAAGGTATTCTGCAAAAAGGGGGATCTTTGATAGATATAAATGTAAGAAAGTAGCAGCAGCAAGGTGGTTTTGCCATATAGTTACCTTAATTTCCGTAAGCTAAATCGAATCTTCGATTGTTTGCTTCCATCGAGCTAGTGAAGAAAAATATTCCGATTTTTAAAAATTGAAACGGATAATTTTGAAATATTTTTTAAATTAGTCAACGCATCCCGTAGCACTTGTTTCAATTTACTGAATTGCGGCCTCGTAGATAAAAATTATCACCACAAAAATGTTGTATTCAATATTTCTGAAGAATTATTAAAATTTGCTCGAGCTGATAATTCAACTTGCTTTCAACTCTGCGGCTGCATCTATTCGATTCCATTTGTTTTTTTGTTTTGGGGGGAAATTAGTAATTTTGCGTAAATTGTAATTTCGCTATCGTTTTTTTTTTAGTAGATAAGGGAATTTTGTAAAAAGTATGTAATATTAAGAGTTGCACAATTTTCTATTTTTCTTTTTTGAAAGAAGATACTTAGTATTCTGTAAGAAACCGAAAACACAGGAGGCAGTCAATGGTGTATACCGACGTTTTACAAATTCACTAGAAGGGAACAAAAATTCGAATTCCGGAGTTTATCTAACAAAACAGCATATATTCAAAAGTCGATAAATACCGTTACCGTTTAGTTATGCTGCATCTCTGTTGAGGATTTTGATTTATAAACGCTATTTACCTGCAATTTTTTCCATTTTTTAATTTTTGCAATACATAATCACAAGTCGTCCGAGCATCGTATCTGACGTATGTTGGTTAAGCTCTATACTAGCCTTTTGACCCGGAACCTATCGAACGAATTTGCGTTAAAAATACGATATTTAGTCACTTCTAAAACCCGATATTTCAGTCGTGGCGCTATTTTTTTCATGCTACAGTTAATTGTTTGCTATTCGTACGTTATTTTAATGTTTTTTTTTTTTATTTATTTATTTATTTGTGAAGCGCGCGTATACAAACTTATGCGCTAAAATTAGGAACTATATTATTTTACGGATACATAAGTTACATAATTATATTTATATTAAATGATACATATTCATATTCTGTAAAATCTGTAGTACTTGTTGGCTACGATCCTCTTCATCTGCTAGCCCTTCTGCAACGTCATGATAGGGTTTATTTATTAATGTTTGGGAAGGTGTAAAATTCATAAATGCTGAGTGCGTGTATGGATTTTTTTATTCTTGAATTTGCCGAATTTGTGACTATATAATAAATTCTGTATCAATTTATTGTACGATTTAATACGGAAAAGTGGCCAAATACTGCGAAATACTTAACAGCTGATACAATTTAAAAATTACATGTAAGTAATGACAACTAGGTTTTCTGTTTCACATAAATCGGACCTATTCAGTAATATGTAATAACTGTAGAAAATTTTAATTTACTAGAACTCAAAACTTTTGAAATTAGACACCTTCATATTAAATCTACTTAATGTGTGTTGTTGTCCCTCTTATCAAGCTTGGTTAATTTGTAATACATTAAATAGGTAAAAAAAAAGCAAATTTTACCAAGCTCTTATCCTTCTCACACCTTTTTTTTCACCCTACAGAAAATTTTTTTGTACGTTGTATCTTAAGTATGTATTATATTCAGTACATGTGCCCAAAAGTTTTTTTCTCCGATTTTTATCCCTCGTATTATTCGCGTGTTTTTTAAAATTCTCTACGTTGGAATTTTATCCGTCCGCTTGATTTTCTCCGAACATTGCCACACCTGTAAACAAAACGGTTCTAATCAGCACAAAATCATTCTAAATACAAAAAAAATTACACGTTCGGTACTTTTTGGAATATATACCATGTTTGAAATTTGCTAAAACATTTTAATAAATAATTTTCATTTTAAAAGGACATTTAGATGAAGTTGTAGAAAGAAAAAGGAGTACGTAAACATCTTTCGACAGCGTTTTATCTTTCAAAATCTAAAATTATCGTTTTAAAAGAGATTGCTCGTTCAAAATACATCTTTAGAAAACAAATTTACAAAATTAACGGTTTATACTATTTCTTATATATATATATATTTTTTTTTTCAATAATTTTAAATTATTATTAAAAAAATCAATCTTTGAAGGGATCCAGTATATTCGAAAAAAAATTACTTTTTGGTAAATTTTAATAGAAGCAGTTTTTTTTTTTTTTTCAATAAATAAACAAATGATAAAAAAAGAAAAAAACGTGAAAAACGTATTAATAAAAATCCTAATAAAATGCGTTATTCAATGAGTTTTCAAATATTTTCATCCAAACTGATTGAACGAGCATCGGAAAATTACAACCTCGATTATAAGTATAATAAAATCATATCTATTGCTGCATCGCTCTTTTTCCGTATCTTATTATGGTTTTTTTGCTTTTTTTTTTTAACAGTAAATTATAAATTTATTACATAAAAAATACTTTGAATCAGCTTCAGATTTCTGCATTATTATGTAAATTTTCTGAAAACAAAATCATTTTTTACCCCCTTTTAACTGTTAGCACACGAATTTAATCATATATTTTAACTAAAATGCGCTCATTAAAAATACGATTTGCATTAAAAAATTTACTATGAAATGAAACGGTTACTGGAGATATCAGCAGATTCTTGCGCGAACTGACTGTTCATCGAATGTCGTGTATATTATTGACTAGTCCTGACTAAGAATTATCATTAATACTGTTAATATCCATGAAATTATTGCAGTGTAACATTTGCGTCTCTTCCAAACTCGTATAATTTTATGAAATCGATGTTTAATGGTTTTTTCTGCATTAAATATATGTCACTTAGTTTAATAATTTTACTTTTTACACGTACCTACTTGAGTTTTATTTTGTAACTATTGCTCGGTTCTTCCAATTAATGCTAATACAGAAATACGTGCTAACCATCTGCCAAAAAATAAATAAATTCTCTTAGGATTTACCAAAAGTCGTTGTGTGTAGTGACGGATATCCATCTCCTTGAGGGGGGATCATCGATAGACCCTTCCATGCATTTCTAACTGTATAAACTTTTTACCTTTTACGTCGTATTTATTAATAACATTAATTTTTATATAATTTAAATTGTACGTCATTCGTCACAAAACTAGTAAAAATGAATTGAAATTTTCTGATGGAAATTTTTCATTAATTTTTTTTCAGCTCTTCCAAAATTCTTCGAAAATGGCTGAACGGGGATATATATATATATATATATATTTCAAATGTATAGTAAATTTTTTTATATTCTAATAAATATAATTATAATTTTGAATTTTATTTTCATTTATAATGGTAATGCATCTTTCGGGGAAAGTTTATAAATAATCTAAACAACATAGTAAAATTATGAATAAAACGGGTAATATTTACGCAGTCTTTGCTTTAATAGGAAATTAGATTTATGCATATTTTTATTTAAAATTTATAAGCGCATTATTGATTTTTCTTCAGCTTTCCGTGAAGTTAACTTCTCTAAGCGGCGATAATTTATTGCAGTCGAAACTTCTGTAAAGAATACCGGGAAAAGAAAAGTATTTCTTTATACCATTCAAAATATTTGAAATTAATTTGAGGAACCTCTAAAAAATATACCTATCAATAATAAGTAATTTCAATTGTTCGTCGTATTTCAGTATTTATTTTCTTTAGATTATATCGTAAAAGTTCCAAAATTCGAAAAGTACATTTTGCAAAAGATGGCGCAGCTAGTTATTTCATTGCGACTACTCAGCTAGTATAATAAAATTTTAAGCTACCCGTCTATTTCTCGAGTGGAATCCCTGTTCGTATTTCAGTTAAAAATTAATATCCACGATACACCCATAATAACTCTTATTGTCTCATCTTTTTATCAGAATTATTTTCAAGGTTTCATATTCAGTAAATATATAGAGTTTACAGTTTCTCGAAAAAAAAAAATAATAATAAAAAAAGAACGCATTATTTTCAATAATTTCAAAACTATTAGTTTAATTTAAAATGAAACCTTAAGAAAGTTACAAAATAATTTGCGAATCTCCTCCTGGATATTCAGATTTCGAAAAAAAATGTTGCTAAGAATAAATAAAATGAAACTCAAAACTTTTACATAATTATCGTTACGAAAAGGCTGTATTAAAAATGAAATCTAAAAAAAGAAAGATGAGGGGAGGAGTGAAAGTGCTTCCCATACTGGTTGCCAAAATTTTACCCGATGACTTTCTGTTTGAATACGTAGTTTTGGATTATGCATTTTTTTTCCTTTTTTTTATTATTAATATCTTTAAGATTGGCTTGATAATATCTAAAAAAGAGATTAAATTTTACTCCGTTTGTCGGAAGGTTATTTGCTAATCTAGTTATAAGCAATTTGAGTCGTCATTTAATCAACTGCAGATTGTCTTAATTACTTTTTTCACGGGTTGCAGTTTGAGATCTTCGCGTATATCGTCATTTTGTACGAAGAGGGCACAGATCAATGGAACTTCTGTTTGTGTTTTTTCAGGAAGTGCAATGTTTGAATTCGATACAGTTTCCGAGATACCGTAAGTCCAAATCGATTTGATCAATAAGTTTGTACATCGTAAGTTTAAAAAAGTTTGTTTTTCACGAGCAAATGGGATCACAATCAGCCAATTTATGTTCTTCTTAAATATAAATTAATTTAGTGCCCCTCGGTAGTATTGTGTTTTCTTCAAGTAAGTTTTCAGTTAAGGTGAAGTTAAAAAAGCTTCGAAAGTTTTTCACTTAGATAGTTTCCTTTCCTTAATGTGAACAAGACAGTTTTGCATTTGGATTCGTTTATCTTGATTTCCAACGTCTTAAATCATTGTTCTGGCTGATTTAGATGTTCTTGGTATTGCCTCGAGGATGCTGCAATCACGGACAGATAAAACTGCCTTGTCATCGGCGAAAAAGCTATATTTTTATGTTCGGATTTTCTGGGAGGACACGAATGTGTATAGTTGATGTCGAGTTAGCGCTGGAATGCTATCTTATTTGTAATCCTCACACGGTGAAATTGTCAAGTCACTATTTTTTTCTATTTTAAGAGCATGTAGAATGATAGTTTCGAAGTATTTTCATCAATGAGTTATTTATAATATTTGGCCTGCAGAATTATTAATGTCATTTTATTTGTGAGCAGTATTAACCAAGGGCCAAACCGCCGATGTAAATATTGTACACTGCTTCCTCGAATTCCTGTGGAATTGCTATGGAATTGCTATGAAATTGCTGGGAATTCCTACATGTTGTGCACCAAACTTTCTCAGCGGTTTACCCCTCAGGATTAATTCAGCCACTGAAACAGAGACTCCGTTCGGTAGATGTCTCAGTTATAAGTAGATATGATGGTGGTCTCTTCAACTTGCAGAGACTGCGCGCTTCAACAAAGACGCAGTCGACACCGATTTTCGATCTTCAATACGCGGACGACTGTGCAATATTAGCACGCAGTCCGGAGAATCTGCAGCAAGCTTTAAACATCCTTGCTGAAGTTTATGAGCTGTTCGGTCTTTCAGTAAACGAAAACAAAACCAAAATTGTTATTCAACCAATCGGAGGCAATATCGGTAATAATCTAGCATTCAAAATAAACGGAAAACGCCTTGATGTGGTTCATCAGTTCAGATATCTGGGTTGCATCGTGTGTAATGACTCGCGTTTAGATAATGAAATACAAAGCAAAATTCAAGCAGCTTCGAATGCAATATTGCGACTGAATAAAAAAGTTTTCCGGAACAAACACCTGCTTCTGAAGACTAAACTTGTAATATACAAAGCTATTGTTTTACCCACACTTCTATATGGTTCAGAGACTTGCACTCCTTATAAGAGGCATATCGAGTTACTAGAAAACTTCCAGCAGCGTACACTCAGAAGTTTACTAAGCGTCCGGTGGTTTCATCATATTTCAAATCTTAAAGTGTTAAACCGAGCAAACTGCAGTTCAATTCGATTTTTACTTTATCGAAATTGCTTACGATGGACAGGACACATTTTGAGAATGGCGTGTTTCAGACTCCCAAAAGTTCTTCTTTATGGTCAGTTAGCAAGTGGAACTAGACCTCTTGGCCGGCCAAGATTGCGATTTAGAGATCATCTGCGAAGAATATTAAAAGAAGTTAGTTTGGATACTTTAAAATGGGAAGACATAGCGGCGGAAAGAAATAATTGGAAATCTCTCGTAGCAAAAAGCTTGAAGGCTTAAACGATAATATTACTGCAAACGCTGGAAAGAAAAAAACAGCTCAAAATGTTTCCCATCTGAGCACAGCCACCGCTTTCACCTGCAACATTTGTGGAAAGGTCTGCGGGGCCAGGATTGGCTTGATAAGCCATCTAAGGACTCATCAATAAAAGACGGGAATCCATACTCGGAATCGAGGGGATATCATCATCATCATCATCATCATCATCATATATATATATATTTAAATACATATTTATTATTGCCAGTGGCGGATCCACGGAAATAATTATGTATTTCTAAAACATTTTTAAATTTCTAAAGAGGTCGCTATTTGTTTTTCTTTATGAAACAAGGTATTTCTCGAACCTACTGTCTATCGTATAAGATATTATATAATTATATAATGTCCCTCCCCAAAATGTCTCTCTGGATCCGCCCCTGATTAGAGCAGACTTACTTCTTGCACTTTTATTATTATAGGGGTTTTGAATTGATGTTTACATATATACGAATTAACGACCATTGGTAAATAGTTTTGTTTTACCGTTTTAAGTCATTTGATTTTCACTGCTATTACGTAAATCAATATTTATGTAACATGTAATGAAGGTTTAATCAACAACGATTTAGCGATGAGAATGATAGAGTGAAATATAGTCACAAATATTCGTGTTTAAATCCATATTGCTAGGGAATTTTGGAAAAGTTTTCCCACGAGGAATATTAGAATTCCTTTTGGTACAATCCATATAAATCAAAATTTATAAATCTATTCAGCCGTATATCCCTAGATTACTGTGGTATGTTACGATTTCGGGTTAACCGATTACCATATTCAAATGTTTAAGCAGGGATTAGTCAGTTTCCTTTTTGTCCACACCATCCGGGGGATAGAGATAAGTTGGCAAACGCGTACTATTCATTTTTCGAATGGCAGCCGATTCAAAAACACTCAAACAGTATAATATAATTCATTGGTTAATCTTAGAGCAGACCTTCCACCTTAAAACAAGTTCGCTCTTAGCTACAAATAATATCGCTTTATTGTATTGGATATTATATTCATTTATAATGTCATCAAAAATTTTAATTTAACCTTACTCTAATATAATGTGTAAGTGGCCGCATGCTATCGAAAGAGTCAATTTATAAAGTGCCGGTAGCATTTGTCTAATTTTATTAGATAAATTTATTACATGTTTGTCCCAAGAGAGTGTTCTGTCGATGATTAATCCTAAATACTTTACCTATTCCATTGATTCCAGTTGTGTACATCCACAGTTCGAAGTAGAAGTCAAGTAATTATGTAAACAATTATTTTTATGCATTGTAATAGATGGTTTATATGTTCTATATCTACTGGATGTTCTTATATGCAAAGCCTTCGATTTTTTTATGTTAATAGTTAGATGTTTATCATGTTGAGCACCTACACATACTATTCACATCCTCTTGCAAGAGTTTTTCGGCTTCATGGATATCTCGATGCTCGATAACGAGTGCTATGTCATCCACATAAGCAAAAACTGTCGAGTTTTTAATATATTTATGTAGGGAGTTGGTATAAATCAAAAACAATAACGGAGCCAGAATAGTTCCTTGTCCTACCCCTGTTGATGCAATTCCCTCTCTACTTAGTTCTTCATCGATTTTTACTACGCTTTTCCTGTTATGCAAATAACTTTCAAACCATTTATTTTGTCTATCTACAATTCCCATTTGTTTCATATCACGCAGTAATATTTGATGACTTACCGTATCGAATGCTTTACTAATATCTATAAAAATGATAATAAATTGTCCACCGTTTGCCAACCCCTTATTTATCTTACTTGATAGTGCTCTTAACAAAAATATTGTTGACTTCCCTTCTCTAAAACCAAATTGGTTATTATGCAACAATTCGTTTTTTTCCAGATATAATTTCTTAGATGAAACGCAAGGTATTGTTCCGAAGTTTTTGCTAACACTGAAATTACAGTGATCGGTCTATAATTGTTACAAGTACGCGAGTTTTTAGTTCATCAGGCATCCTACCCTCTTTAATTGAACAGTTAATTATTTTTGTAATTAGTGGTGTAAATATAGCTACATTATTTTTAACATCTGAAGCTCTAATACCATCCCATCCTGGACCTTTGTGAACCGGTTTTCTGTTAATTATTTGTTCTACTTGTTTGTTAGTAACTTTTGGAATATAAAATGACGTGGGTGTCAGCTCTAAATTATTGTTATTTAACAATTGCGTATTACACATTTGAGCACAATGCTGTTTTGATTGAGAGAAGTGATCAATAAATTTATTCGCCGCATGTTTTGCACTTGCAAAATATTTCACTACGGCCTCATTAATTAAAGATTTGTTTTTATTGTGTACTATATTATTGATTACCTGCCATACTTTTTTAGTATTTTCATTAGCCTATGCTGCATTTGTTTATTGTAATATTCTAATTTTGCTTTTCTAATTTCATTTTTATAGTCATATTTCTGAATGTTTTATACAGCTTTTTATAATTAAATCAGTTTGTACAGTTTTTAATTAACGAACAAAAAGAACCTACGTCAGGACCAGGCGATTTATCAAAGAAATCAGTTTGATTATTTCGAATCAAAATATGAAAAATTCGATTGTTATCTACTTCGCCTAAAAAAATTGTTCCCCATAAAAGAAGTGATCAGTAATGTTGTAATGACGGAAATATCCATAAAGCGAAGAAGTCCTATTGTGAATTAATTATATTGACGCTAAATATTAACAATTATAAAATATCGTGGCACCAGATGATACTCAAAATAAAATGTATCAATAACTCGTCGATATTTTGAAGATTTAACTGACACCGATAATCAACGTCTTTAGTATCAACATGAATTTCTATCGACAATTTAAAAACTGGGAAAGTCCAAGTTATCTACTAGTGGCGAATCCTGATAATCTTTTCCCCGGTACTTCCTTAGGACAGTAAAGTGTTGAAATAGAATTAACTCGGCAAACAAACGCACGCACTACTACACACAAAGAGAACCAAATTAAAAAGATACTTTTTTTTTTTTAAATTCGACAAAGGAAATAATTTATGTGAACAACAAAAAGGAACAGTGCAAAATTAATTTAAAAATAAATAAATTAAAAATGATCAAGTAATTTCTAGTTAAGAACTATAAAGTAAAATACAATTAGTGCCTTCGTCTCATAATAAAAAAATTTGAAATATACTATTCAGAAAAGAATTACAGTCGCATTAAAAGATATCTATTTAAAAGTGAATACGTCTGCTCACATTAATTAAGCATTCCTAAATTGCCGATCTAATAATTATTAGTTCGCTGCGCACAAACACTTCTATCTCGCTGTTTCTTCGTCATAGTCAACGGATCTTCGCTAAGCATAAATTAGGCATGTGCGTGTCATTTCGCAACAACAAAGCAATAGCGGTAGCGTAGTCACAGTATCCCAGCGAAAAATGTGTAACAACATACATGTAGCTCACTCAAAGTGGACAAGTACTAGAGATGTGCCGATAACTTATTTTCCGGAGCAGCTCCGCCCGGAGCAGTTCTTTGAAATGAGCAGCGATATTTTTTTGTTGCTCCAAAACAAAATTATTATTTTTACCCTGACAGCTGACATGCGAAACGTTTGATTAATAGGTAATAAAGATTAATATATTTTTTTTGCATAATTAAAAATATTGTTATATTCAGGACCAGACCTAAAGAAGGGCTAGAGAGGGGACTATAGCTACGGACCCTAGCTCCCAAGGGACCCCACGCTCTTGAACAGAAAAAAAATTAATTCTCCACGTGCAAAATTTAAGTTTCTTTTGCTCAAAATACTCGAAGCAAGCCATCAAATCGAAAACTACTCGACAGTGACCGGCAACTATCATTTTGCACATTAAGCACTTTTCTTCACACTGACTTCTCAGATTTCAATTAGCTAGCTAAAAACTGTCTCTTTAGCCAGGTTAATGTCTGCTGCCTCGGAAGTAGCGGTAGATTTCGTTCTTTTACAATTTGCTTTAGTACTTCACCGCATGATTGAATTTCCACGTTGCAAGAACTTGTTAAAAAAAATTTACTTTTATTATTTTAAAATCGAAATATACCAGCAACTAGTACAAAGTAAAACTGATGTTAAGAATTGACACGGATATGTTTTGCTTTGTGTGAAAAAGGAAAAAAATATGTAGACAAAAAATGTGTTTGACGTTATTAATATTTTTTTGAATTATCTAGGCCAGTGGTTCTTAACCGGTGGTCCACGGACTACTGATGGTCCCTGGAAGCACTCAAAGTGATCCGCGAAGCCATCCTAAAAATATTAAAGCTATAAAAGTAGTTAACTTCATTAAAATAAGTGCACTTAATACTCGTCTCTTCAAACAATTGTGCTCAGATATGAACTCTGAACACAAAACTCGACTTTTCCATAAGGAAGTGCGTCGACTTTCCAACGGAAATATGCTGTCGGGGTTGTGGGAACTGAAAGAGGAAGTACAAATATTATTAACTAACAAGGAAAACAAAGAGTTGCTAGATCAGTTTTGCGAGTCCAAATTTCAAATGTGTTTTGCTTATTTGGTTGATTTTTTCGCGCAACTAAATTAATTGAACCTTCAATTGTAAGGGCGATGAAATTTGAGGTTGCAAGGCGCAAGCAATAAATTTACATATGAATATGAAATTAGTGAATTTATTACTAAAATCGAGCTATGGATCGACAAGGTTGGAAGAAAAAATTTTTCTGCGTTTGATACGTTGAATCGAATTATTGACAGGCAGCGTGCTGAGATTAAAGGAGAAATACAAAAGAACGTGATACCTCATTTGAAAAATTTAAAAAGTGAATTCAGTCACTATTTTCCTGACTACTGTGAGGACGAAGGTGTTCGCGGAAAGTGATCAACGTTTCTGAGGTGCCTGATGAAATTCAAAAAGAAGTGATATTGAAATGCAACACAATAATAACTTAAAAGATATATTCGTGACAGGAATTAATTTTGAAAATTTTTGGAGACAAAAGGCAATTTCTTTCTCAAAGATTCAAGAAATTGCTGTACGTTACCGAACTTTGTTATCATCGACATATCTATGCGAGCAGGGTTTCTCGGCGTTTTTGTTGATAATTAAAAGCAAGCACTGAAATCGGTTGAATGCCAGTGCCGACATGTGTTTGGCCTTGAGTAGCACTGAATCAAGGATTTAACCCCTCTTTGGGCATCTCAAAAACAGATCTTAGCACAGAAACGACATGGGAGAAAAGAATCGGTTAGATGTAAAGTCGGTGTCAAATATTGATAGAATAAAAGAACTGAGGATAGGAACAACGGAGATCGACGGAAACGATAAGATATACGAGGTGCAATAAGGATATTAGGGAGTTTAATAACAGATCGGAGTAGAAAAAAGTGCGTTCGTTCACGAGGGATGAACATTCAAAGAAGATATGGGGTCGGGATCACAGACGCTTCGTCGTTAGGATGGAGAGGATAATTAAGGGAAAGTGTGAGATGAAAACGAAAACGTGAGGAAGGAAGAAGAGTATGATTGAAACGTAAACGGATAATAGGGACAATAACGGAGCGGCGAAGCGAAGGAACGGTAAAACCAGGGCCGGGTGGGAAGATTAGGTTTGCGCCTCGAGGTGTACTTTATGCTTTATTTTACTCTTTGAGTGGTTTACTTTTTCAGCTGGTTTTGGGAACATATCAGTAAGACAAAATAAAATAAAAAAACTATTTTGACGCGACAAAAAATTATAATATAACCTTGTAATCTTGTTTTTGTATTTTTATGTTATTTATACAGCGAACGGATGGTATATGTACTCGGAGTTTCTCAAAATGGTCTAGTATACTTTTTTGTATTTACACCGTCCTCTTGTTTGTATAAAACGTCGCACCGTTAAAGCTTTAGTTATAATTCCCCTTAAATTTTCCCAGCGCCTCCTAGGGGAAGCATGCCGCCCACCTTCGGAATCAGTGCCCTAGAAAATTGTACATAATAAATTACAATCTTACATGAAACAACTTAAAACTATTTGCAAGAACGACAAGTTAAAATTTTGAAAAAATAGGTTTTTATTTAATGTTCTTTTTTTTTTTTTTAGTGTATCTTATGTAAAATAATTAAAGAATTACTTGAAATTTTAAATTTCTTACTCTATAGATCACCGGCCTTCCATCTTTTCTTCCAGTTTTATCTGGGTTTTTCCCCTCTTTTTTTCTAGGCTTGCCAACAACGAACAATTGCCCATCAGCATGTGCAAATGGTAACAACTTGTTGACTAAGAACACTATACCAAAGATGGGGAGACAATGACAATCAGAGTTGTTAAATGTCAAACATATGCATACTGAAAAGAGAAGGAAGAAATGACAATGTCGTAGGGAAGAGAAGAAGGAGTTTGCTATCCAATACCACGGCCACATCTGTGATTGCAGAGCCCATAGTATCCCGACGGATAAAGGAAACAGACTACAATTAAGGAGGAAGAAACACGGGATGTTTGAAAAGCAATTAAAGCCATCAAGCGCCTAAGTACAAAGCGCTTAGCGCGCTGTAGAATGTAATCCGAAAATTCAATGACTGTTTTCTGCCGCTATAAAGCGGATTTTGTGATTCTTTAATTATGAAAAATAACTATGGCGACAACTGCGCTGGGACATCTTGTGAGAGTGATGCAACAGAAGGGCGAGGAGTCCTTTAAGGATGGGAACGATCATAAAGGATTTCCATGACGGAGGAGTGGGAACCAAGATGGAAAGTGGAGCTGAATAAGTTCAAGAGTATTTCAAGATAATATTTAGAAAGATTTTTGAGAAACAGTGTAAAATGACCCATGCATCCCTGGGACAGAATTAGGATTTCTCGGAAACGATGATAAAAATTTCGTTAAAAGTGAACAGAGAAGTTAGAAAATGCTCAGAATGATTTGAAGTGGAGGGGGAAAGGTCAAGTTCATCAACGTTAGAAACATAGGGTGGGACAACGCAATCAACAAAAGTAGCTAGCTTGTTCGCCGGAACACAGAAAGTAAAAGCATTTGAGGACTGGAGTCTTCGGGAAAGCATTAACCAGCCTCCAGATCTGTGAAAGAGGAGTCAGATCTGGAAAAGGAAGAACAGAGAGCAGTACAAGACGCCCTCTTAACCTTTCTGAGTATGAATCGGAATTTAGCATTAGTTATTTTGTGAGCTAGGCAGCTGTCTAGAGATGGAGCGGCATGAAAGGTTCAAAATGTGGATAAACTGGCTTGGTATGTGCAGTTGAACACTCCACATTCCGCCATAAAGACGAAGCGTTCTTGATGTCGTAAATAAGAGGGTGACTTTTACAATTAAAATGGCTACGTTGGGGAAAACGACGAGTATAACGAAGTGCCCCCTGCAATTTAGAGCGTTAAGAATGTATTTGCAAGCCTTATCAATAGCAAATAGCTCTATGGTGTATATAGACGATTCAGCTGGAAGCCTAAACTTTTCTACTGCGATGTCACGAATAATAAACGCTGCTCCTACTCTCTTTTAGGATCATAAAATTTGGCTCCATCGGTAAAAACTTGTAGATGGTAAGAATAAAGAGATTCCATTACAACTGAGAAATGTAGATTTTTTATATCATTAAGGATTACTAAATGAATTTTTATACAGCGTACTGACGTTTTTTATTAGTAAATAATTCTGTTTTCGTTGGGAATTTATGTCCAGTTTAATGATACTTCTGAACATAGGCACAGTAATGATAACTTGTACGGAAACGAACACAAAAAGCTCTTAAAAATGTGTAAACATGAAATCGACGTAATTTCCCATTTAGTGCGTGATACCTATTCATGACATGTCTGATTGTAACATGGCACCGCCACCGCTGGACCAAGATGTGGAACAGCTGACCAGCGACATACCACCATTTTGAAATCGTATCGTCTGTCTGCCAACACCAAAATGTAAAGGCAAACATTTCTTATCACGCGTCATTACGCATAAGATTACAGTGTGTACGGTTGTTTCAAGTCGCCTTAGCGGTTTTTGTCGATATTATGGATAACGATACGGAGGGTACGTAGTATTCTGATTAAAACTGATGTCTATTTTCAGGGGCGAATCCAGTGAGACTTTTGGGGGGGGGGGATTATATAATTACGTAATATCTTCACGGTATGCAGTAGATTTGAAAAATACCCTGTGTTGCATAAAGAAAATCAAATAATGATCTCTTTAGAAATTTAAAAATGTTTTAATAAAAATGCGTAATTATTACAATTTTTAATTTAACTTTTTATTTATTTTTATGTAAAAAGTAAAAATGTTATAAAATTCTAGCTAAAATGGTAATTTAGAATTTGAATAGTAAGAAAGATAGTATTTTTATTGGATACTTTACTTCTTTTTTATTTTTGTTAGTAATCCGATCTGAATTCTTTGTCCGTGAGCAAGTTTAAATATATATATTTCTCATTGAACTATTTTTAATTAAAATTACAAAATAAAAATTAAAAATAGTTCAATAAGAAATATATATATTTTTTTACTTACTCCGGACAAAATATTCGGATCGGATTACTAACAAAAATAAAAAATAACTGTCGTTCTATTCTTTTTCTAGTAATTTGCTATTCAAATTCTAAACTACCATTTTAGCTAGAATTTTATAATTTCGTTTTATTTTTCACCTAAAAATAAAATAAAATCTAAATTGTAATAGTCATGTACTTTTAAAACATTTTTAAATTTCTGAAGAAGTCACTATTTGACTTTCTTTATGGAATAAAGTATTTCTCGAACCTACTACCTATCGTAATAATGTTACTCCCCAAAATGTCTTTGGATTCTCCTCTGAGTTGGGTTAGTAATTGTTTTGATAACAAAAAATTAAATGACTTCTTTATTAGTTATCTAAAAAATAAAAATGAAAATGTTTCGTACGTTCTCATTACTGTAAGTGAAACAGTACTTTTACGTTTGTAGTTTGCGAGTATTTTATTGTTTTTATTTTAAATCTAGCATTATTGTAAGAAAATAAAAGTAATCAAAAAAGTTCTTTGTGCGGGATTACTTTAATTACAAATATATACGTTCTAATGTGTACATTACATAAGCCTAATAATAAAAATATGTATATATATATATATATGTATGTATGTATATAGAATAAAATAAAATAAAGAAATAAAAGATTGATTAAAGCATAATGAGGGAGTGAGTGCGTGCATAAATGAGAGCCAGTTGCTGGCTGGGGGTTGTATTGAGATTGATTTCGCTGTTAACGGATGCGCGCGGTAATGGATCAGCAAAGGAACAGATCGGCACTTCAGCCGGAGAGGGGGTTGTTCGAATGAAGAACGAGAAGACACAAAAATCGCGAAAAAAAACTCTTCACTGTTGGTCAGGTCTTCGTCAAGTATTCATCAAATCTTCGTCAAGTCACGGAACAATACGAACTTTTTTTAGCTAAGGAAGCAGTCCATCTTGTAAGCGAAACAAGTTCGATCCCAGAAGTCCTGGTAACCTGATCGCTCTGAAACTCCGTTTTGTAATCGATAAAGTTCATAATTAACTCTAAATGATAATTTTAATGTCGATTACCGCGTCTCCTCCCCGCATGCAACAGGAATCTAGACTAAATCACCAACGTACGCTCATCTACCAACAGAGACCAACGATCACCCAGCAGCAGCAGCAGCAAAGTGTTACGTACAATTTATATTAATTTAATTAATTGTCGTTGTTATTTTTATATATATATATATATATATATATATATATATAAACTCGGTCATTCTGGCCTCGCAAGGGGCTGTGCCCCTTGATCCTTCTTGCTTTCATTTCTGTCTCTTTCTCTTCCATACTTCGTATAAAATGATCAAAATTTACAACGTAATTCTTACTGGCATCAACACAAAAAAAATAACATAATCGCTAAAATCCTATCCTAACATTTAACTTTCATTATATAAAATGAAGACATCTTTTCGTTACATATTTTGTTACATAAAATTGTGACATTTTTTAAATAACAATAACAAAAATCCTATAAAATATAACTAACGTTACATAAAATTGGGACATTTTTTCTAATGGGGGGTAGCCTAAGAATTACGTTGTAATTAATATATATATTTAATCATATGTTTTCAGCGGTCGGCCGTTTTTGAGGAATATAAGTGTTCGGAAATGAATAAAAAATATACCGTTAAAAAACATAGTCAATTTAATAATAATAAATTAAGAATAAAATTAAATAAAATCCACGAGTTCGGAACGATCTCGTGGTTGGAATCATTTTTTTTTTTTTTTAATTCTTTTTATCTGCATACAATCTGTTTATTTGAACAATAAGCAGCAATGTTATTTTATGTAAATTATGGTAAAACGCTTTCCAGTGGTCGCTATTCCTTATTTGTATGTACGTTATTTATTGGATTACCTTGAGCTATACAAATTAATGACTACGGACGAAATTCCAGTTCAATTTGGCCGTGTCCTTTTTGTATCGTCAAGTCGATGAAAGTATCTTCTAGCAAAGGTCGTAATTACTTCTTTACGTCCCACGCGAATTTCGCACTCTATCCCGCGTCGCGCAAGTTATTCGCACCGGTGTGCGCTCCGCTTAAATGTTGTCATTCCGGATACAGTGTATCAGCACTCCTAAAGGCGTCAGCTGGGCGCGTAACTGTCAAAATCTGCCTTATCATTACTGTTTCACAGAATTGGGTCGTGTTCGTGGATAGCAGTATAGAGAGGCAATAGCGACAGTGTAGTTTAACATTTTCAAATCTGAATAAGTAATGTGATCCACGAATTTAATGTTATGTGTTAACTTTAACGTGATGCGAACTAGCTATTTCATCAAAAAAAGTTGCTGGTAAATCGGAATTGCGCGAAAAAAATCCGCTTCGTGTTCAAGGACGTTCTGTTGCTTTTTGCGTTCTGAGTACTACACGAAGTTGAAATTGAATAAGCAGCCTAATATTACGAGTATACGTTAGACATGAAATAGATTACTCGATCGGAGTTGGAGTTAGGGGAAATGGATATATGTATATCCCCGCAGTCGGAAAGGACACATAAATATCCAACTCTATGTCGACACAATCGTCTAAAATGTTCCGTTCGGTGAAGGTAATTTTCATCCGGATCTTTGGGTTCTGTGAATTCTCAATTCAGCCAGCATCAAGTTTAGGTTGAAATTTTTAATAAAATTGTGAAATATTGTTAAAAATTTTTATAAAAAACCCGTTTTTTACATTTATAATACAAAACGCCAATAATTTAATTATTATTATTAATTTTATTTTTTATTTCTATAATATTTTTTAAAAGTTATTAGAAGTATGCAAAGTATAAATACATGCAGAATTATTTTAAAATTAAAAACATAAGTTAATTGATTGTTTTCCATTTAAAAAAAAAAACAAATTGTAACAATTTAATAATTTAAAATGAATTTATGTTCGTTAATTTCTTAAAGATAATTATTTGATAATCATTTCTGTTCCTCTTTTGAATCATTTTCCGTCTTACGTTTTTTGATCGTTTATTTTATGAAAAAATTTTAATTATAAATGAATATGAATTAATAACAGATAATTAATTTAAAACTTTGTTTTAAATGCTTTTATCTATGAATATATAAGTTCTAATTTTTAAAAATTATTAATTTCTGATAATGAATGTTTATTCATTATTTGTGTTAAATATGATTATATATCTAAGTTAATAAGTAGTAATAGTCTTTAATTAACTCCAGAAGTTTTAGCTGTAATTATTTATGAAAACAAAATACATACTGCATAATTATTTAAAATTTTTTTGTATAACATAATTCATTATGTTATATAATACTTAAGTAAAAGTATATATTAAAAAAAGTTTTACAGAAAATTTGTCATATAGTTCTTTGAATATTACATTATATTCTGTTTTATGAAAATTTTATTTATCCTCAATATTTCGCCCTTTTCATACCTATATTTGTATCATTCGTCAGTAATGGAAGTATTTATTAACTTTTACTTGCATAATTTGTTCATTAAGAAATGTTAGAAATATTCCATGTAGAAAATGGTAAGTGGTTTGAAAGAGCTACTTTAAAAATATCAGTTAAAATAAAAAATGGTATTTAGGACATTTGTTATGAATGATCAAACATTACTAGCGCTGACAAAAAATTTAACGGATCAACAAAAGATGGCTAGAAAATGAAAGTAGTGAATTAATAACGTTAAAAGTTAGAATGAAAGAACAGAGCAAAATGTAAAGATTTGATAAAAAGAACATATTTCTATCAATAATCAAACAAAGTAAAGAAAAAAAAATAAATGGGTTCTTTCAGTACTCATATTGAAATAATTCTTATTACTGTTAAAAAAATAATCTTTTTGAATTTAAATAATGCACCGAGCAAAGGAATATACCCGAGAAGAATAACAAAAAATAATAATACATTTAGCAAAAAAGTGGCTTCTTGCAAAAATACACATTACTTATTAGAAAGAATGGATAAAATCTGCAAAAAAATGAATAACATCTATGTATAAATGAAATGGAAAGAAAGGATCTGGAGGCTACAGAAATGTGATAAAATGAATAGAAAAGATAAAAAATGAAGTCATTAATAGAGTGAAAAAACTCACAGCTTATTGAATGCTGGAAATCAGAGATAATCTAATATATATTGTGAGAGGATGAACTGCTAACCAAAATTATAATAGACAAAACAGACAAAAAGAGAATAAAGGAAGATAATGAAACAGCTTCATTTCGCAACCGTTTAAAGATTTCAGATATGTAACATAAAGCATTGAAAAGCACGGAATGAAAAAAACGAACCATAAGGTTCAATGAATGATGATCATGACGATGACCAAAATTAATATAATCAATTTTGCGTTCTTAAGTAAAATTCTATTTCAAGTTATAGTTATGTGATTTTAATTTTAGGGTCTAATTCAGATTCAAATTATCTAACTAGTCCATGTATTCAATATTTTTGAGTAATTATTTAACAGCAATATAAGATTATTGCCGAAGGTAATTTAAGTTCCTAAAATATCAACTTTTTCCAAGATGGTAAATAGATTTTGAAATCTTTAAATGTAAATATATCTTAACATTAAAATTTCATCAATAAATGCGAATTTCCCAAAAAATGGACAATATGCAACTTCATTTTATGAGATTACACTTATTGTAATTTGCAACTGATTTCAAATTACATACAGTTAAATTATTTATATCACTAAAATTTTAGTCGATTTCAATGTTTTTGAAACTGTAAGTGGTGACTTTAAAGGGTCACAAAAGGAAAGAATTTTTGTCATTATCATTAATCAAGCAACTAAAACGTAAAACTTAAATTTTCAAAAAAATTTTTATTAAATTTTGTACGAAATAGCATTAAATGTACTTTTATTCAATATACATACTTACGGGAAATAATTGTTTTGGTTTTAACACTTATTAAATGTAAGTATTGTTCAAAACTGAAGAACACCGAAGGTGTTTTACTCCTTTAATTACCATGGTTTAATTTATTATGCAGTAAAAACAGGTTCTTATTCAAAAGTACGATTTTTTGTTCATTATAATTTCTCTATACTTGAAATCAACTATAATTTTTAGTAAATAAATAAATGATTTGACTAAAGATATTTATTTTTATATTTTATTCTATATTTAATACTCTTGGAAGTCACGAAAGAAGTTCAAAAAGTGCAGGTCTATTAAAATGAGAAACGTATTATGTTCGCCATTATCGATGAAAATTACCTCTCTGAAAATAATTTTTTCCTTCACCGAATCCCCTCCAGTAAAGTATAAATATCTACAAATAACATTATTTATTTTTTTCTTTTATTTGTTCACTTGTTCAACCATTGATTCTTTTGTAAGACTTTAGATTTTACGTAATGTTACAATGGTAAATTTTCATACAGTTTCTCTAGTGATGTTAGTTGGATTGACTTGGTGTACTGAAATTTTGAAGTATCTTGTTTTATGAGAAATTGTGTATTTAGCTCTATTTTTGGTTTAATAAAAGAGAATTAAACGTACACGTACTAAATATGAGCAGATTTTATGTATAGTTAAATTCAATACGTAAAAAGTCATAAATCGTTTTAAAACAATTCTACTATTTTTTTAATATCATCTCCACAAATGTCATAAACCGAGGTTCTTTTCATATCTTTTTTAATAGCCAATTATTTTGTTTGCGATTTTAAATAACAAGTTAAAACTTCTCGTGTGAATAATTTGACCATTTCAGACTAAACGGGATTAGTATTTTTTGAAAGATATTTGCCAGAACAAAATTCGGATAACATGGTTTTTTAGCTTTTAAATTTAAAAAAAGGAATTCTAGTCGCCTTTTACATAACTTGTCACTATTTTATGTGTGTTGCATAAGTATATTTCCCCGCTACAATTAATTTATCCAGACCTGTTTTAGAGACTTTCTGTAAAATTTTTTTATACTTTCTTTTTTGATTATAATTCTTCGTTTTTTTCAAAAACTGTATATTCCTGTATACTTAGTATAGTACCATTGGGAAGCAAACTGAGAAAGGAAAATTTTTTACCTGGTAGGAAATACTGATAAGCCAATATGAATAATTTTTTGTTACTGAAATAATTTAAAAAAAGAAGGAAGTATTATTAAATTGCGTGTATTGTGTGTGCAAAGTTGTATTCAAATTCTAAAAAATTACAGAATATCGCATTAACGGCAACCAAATTTTCCTTCAGGAGAGCAAAAGATGCAGAAATTTTCTGAATTCGTTTATTTTGATTATCGTAGGACGTTGTTCGTGAAAATATACTGTTAACTTTGTTCTCTCATTTGGGTTTTTTTCCGTAATTTTGAGATATATCTATTTTTTTATGAACTATTAACTTCTTCTTTTTTCTCAGAAAATGTTGTAATTTCAGTCTTATTTGCGAAACTAAAGGTAAAATAAAATTTCAATAAATTCATTGAGTGAGAACTTGTAGGGGCTTTGACTTGTTTTTAATTTTAAACGAAACATAAAAATTTCAAAGAATAAAGTTTTTGCTCAAACATGATGTAATTAGCTGAGTATAATTATAAAGTAAATACATTGAAAATCGGTTATAACAATAACGAAGGAGGTGGATAATTTGGTCGTTATTACCGATTCGTCTTTACTTCCAGCAATTTTTGGATATGCAAGATTAACTGTTATGGAGCAGTTACTTCGTTATGACATATTTTATGGAATAACTTTTCAGGAATTAAAAAAATAATAATTTATTTGTAATTATGTTTTTATTGCATTCAAAAGCTCAAACACTTAATTTTTTCTTTATACATGGAAATGGAATCTAATATAAAATAAAAACTAAAAAAGATAAAGAAATTTCTACGTAAAAGCGATGGTAATTGGTTTTTCGTATTTCTGAAGAAATTTATGTTTATGTTTATTATGACGAGATAAGTAGCAGTCTTTTATTAATATTTCTTATAATACGCTGTACATTTTCAGCAATTCCATTAAATTTACAGCATGCATTTAACATGTAACATTATCAGTATAACCTGAACAATGAAGTTGTTCATTCAGTTTTACAAATATAACTTTTGTAAAAAACAATCCAGATTTTTTTTTGATATGCAAAACTTTTCAAATATGAATTTTGTACCCTCACGTTGTTGTAGGTGGTAATTTATAAGCTGTAGACAAATTGGTCATAGTACATTTGTTCCTTGTTAACCGATGTCGTTATAATAAACAAAAATTAACATATAATTTTATGTAATTCTGCCGCTTCCAGCAATCTTCGTCCTTATAAGGGATTTCACTGGGTTTTTAAATCGAATAAAAAGTTGTTCTATTGCCATGTTTTGTTTGCTGATGTTTCATTAAATTCGATTTGTTGGAAAAATAAGTAGTAAATAGCGAGCAACAAAAGGCTTCCATTACAATGAAGATTACTAACAATAAGAATTAAAACGAACTAAGAATAAAATAATTAAAAACAAACAAAACAGAAATAACGAAGAAAAATAATAAAAATTTCAGAAAAGAGTAGCGATTATATGCAAAAACCGGGCAATGTCCAAGATTCAATATGGCGCGGAAGACATCTTGCAATTTTCAAGAATTATTTGCATTAATATAAAATCGATTGTTGATTTCATGTAATTCGGTTCTTAATCAAACTAATTCGTTCAATTAAAAGTTGATGGTCGACAATTTACTTCTGACTTATGGAGCTCTATATAAAACCTAAAACAAACAATTGTTTCCCAGATTGTAATGCCGCTCTGATGGTCATTCTTCAGATCCCAAAGATCTGGATGAAAATTACCTGCACCGAACGGAATATTTTAGTTGCTTCTCTATGTCGACTGCGGAATCCGGAGTTGCCTCTGTGCATGCAAGTCGACTCAATGAAAATCGAGTAGACATCCGAGTGGAGTCGATGTTTAGTTTTTTATTAGCTGTTACAAATCCATTTTGTGAGTCGAAATATAAATAATGAATCTCTAGCGTAGCGTTGGAAATTTTAGGTCGCCTATTTCCATCAAGACACCAGCAGAACCTTTGAACAGGACGCTCATTTTCTTTTGTACGATTTTCATTTACCCACAGCAGATAGGAAACATTCTGCGCGTACTATGTTTATACATTCTATCATGCCTGTTTCGTTCATTTTATTGTGTTTAATGGTATTGGGCGGGGGGAGTGAATATGCGTCCTTATATGTACTGCTTGTTACTAACGCGATAACAGACATTCCAATCAGAACACGTTTGGTTTCATTTTTCTTTCAGTAAACATATATTATTATTATTATTATTATTAACAAAGAATATGATAGAATTTGTTTTTAGCATTTCGTACACATATAATGTAGGAAATCCCGATAATTCGGGAACGACAAAAATATTCGATAAAATACGATAAGTCGGGAATTTTAAATTTCGACTATAAATCGTAATTAAAATTCTCTCGAAGACAATATTAAACTCGATTACCCTGGACACGGAAAATCGCGATAAACCATCAAGAATGTATAATATGAAATTTGAAATAAAATAAAAACTGACAAAAAATTAATTTTAACGTGTTCATTTTCTTCTAGCATGTGCTTAAATTTCTCCGATTCGTCAAAGTATACCAAAAAAAGAAGGATGCTGCAAAATATTGCACGTATATTTTTGCATAACACACTTGTATTTTCAAAAAGCTTATAAACTTTTTGAAAATAATTACAAAGTTCGGTTTTAGTATTTTCAATTTTTTAAAAAGTTAATCATCCCGGACTTTCGATGTTTTTTTTTGTTTTTTACACGTGCAATTATTAAAACTATTAAACGTCAAACAATAAAGTTATAGTTAAATTATTAAATTTGAGACGGATTCGGCATTTCTTACGGCCTTTGTCAACGCTGTCCGAGCTAGAAAATAATATTTTGGCAATAATCATTAAATTCTCGGCGGTCTCGGCAGCGGGCAAAAGCGGCATGGTTGTCAAAGACGCTTTCTTGGCTAAAAAATCGAAGGATCCCGGCACAGATGTTCTGACCGCTGCGCCGGGATAGCGAACTGGTTTCTATGCGGGTGGCCGAAAAGCGGAGAAAGAGCCTTTGCTGGCGGTATAGGCGTTTGAAATGCGTACCGAGCTATGTTGAGCCGGCAGAAGTTTTTTTGACAAAAAACCCGAAAAGGAATACCGGCAGGGTAATCGCCGCTAAATAGAAATTAACAACCAACTTTCTAAAAAAATCCTTTTGGCGGTGTTTTTTTTTTATTTGTTAATATTTTTGTGTAAAATTAGTCGTCTTAGCGAAAGGCAAGAGGACATCGAGCGATCCTCGCGAGACACATTTTAGTCTCTCGCAAGGGTCGCTTGCAAGAGTCTTAGGTTGAACGTCGTCGAGGCTCTTTTGCCTCAAGCAACTCGTCGCGTTGTCAGTTTTAAAATCGTACGTGCTCTGCCGCACGCGTTTCTTGTAAAAAATTTTTTTAATATGTTAATTTGTGCACAAGTATACTTCTCGTGTGAACGCTAAAATCATCTTAACAATTTTATTATAATTTTTTATCCTAGCGAAAATATACGCGCTTAAAGTCGAAATCTTTCTTATTCGGACACGGGGTGGGTCCCGGTGACATCTCCGCCGCGGAGACTTTCTTTTTTCGTTAAACCTTAGGAAGGCCTAAAGCTCTACAAATTGAGTTTCCGGTAATGACACACCGGGGTTAAGTGTCATTGGCGCCCGAAATCTTTTATTTTCTTTTATTTATTTTTTTTAATTTATCACCGCGGTGGCTGGTCAGTTACAAATGTCGCCCATGAACAGGGACAAGAGCGATTAGTAACAAATGGCGGCCCGAACGAACAGGGACTCGATAGTATATAGATCGATATACGTTACCTGGTACGAAGAAGGAAGCAGCGGTTTCATCGGAGAAGGATCTGCCAAGCGGAAACAGATAAGATTTTATATTATTTAATTCTCTCCTCGGCCTACTATAGGTTATAAACGTTTTACTTTCTCGTGGTTCAATCATTCAAAATTTCAAAATTATATTTTTTTTCTCGCATTAAGAATTATTTAAAATTTTTTCTCGAACCGGAGTTTCGAAATTATGTTTAAAATTTTAATATTTAATTGCCGATAGGAAGGCCCGAATTGTCTTATTTTATTTTAATTACCCTGCGTCAAGTATGGAGAATGAGGACTTAGCCAGAGTGGTAGTGACCCGGGGTAATTATCGTGACATCGATTTAAGCGAGGAAGGAGGTGCACCGCATGAAATCTCGGATCGTCTCTCGGAGACTGTGCCGGAGGCGACGCGTCACACCCTCGAGAACCCCAGAATATCCTCTGCCCAATCTCATTCTTCGATTTTCAAACAAATTATGGCCGCCCTCAAAGAAAATTATAATAAAATTGAGGAAAGCCTCAAAGAAAATTATAATAAAATTGAGGAAAGCCTCAAAGAAAATGCTAATAATTTTAACAAAATTGAGGAAAGACTCAAAGAAAATGCTAAAGATTTTAATGAAAACTTAAACAATTTTAAAGAAGACGTGAAGAACCAATTTGAAGAACTAAATAAAAATCAAGTAGTTTTAATTAATAAATTCGATATTTTAGAACACAAATTAGATGTGGAACTCGAAAAACCTAAAATCGAAGTCGAAGAAGAACTCAATAAAATACCTGAAAGTAAAATTTATGAAAATAATCAAGATCTTAAAAATGCTGAGGATGAATCTGCGATCTCCAGTGAGCCGACGCAAGGTGAGAAAGTAGAGAATGAGTTAGTTGAGGTAATCACCATGCCTATGGAGAATGACGAGAAACGAGTGGAAAGTGACGAGGAACAGGGGCTTAATGACAATAAAAATGATCTTAAAAATACCTATGATAATAATGTTGAAAATAATGACAATAATAGTAGGGAATATAAAGATGTCGAAAGCAACAATAATAATGATAATGACAATTTTAATAGTAATGATAATGTCAATATTAGCGAGCAGACCAATATGAATAATCAGGACGATCGTGTTGATCTGGTTAAAATAAATTTTACAAGTAACATGAAAGATCCAAAAACCGGCAAGAAAATACGTCACAAGAGAAGAGAAGCAAATAAATCTAAAATTGGAAAAATTAAATACAAAATCGGAAGATCTATAAATAAAAATAATAAACTTAACAATGAACGAAAAACAAAGAAAACCAAGCCCAAATTTAACTATTTAAAGTCCGGACACATAAAAGATCCTAAAGTAAATAATAATAATTCTCGTCGGTCGGGACATTGCTCCCGTTACCATCTCTGGTGGTGGAAGTATCGGCGGAAATAATTAATTAATAATTAAAAAGCTAGCCGATTTTCCCGGAGTACGACGTCAACAGATCAATTAAAAACCAATACGCAAAAGATAAAACAAAATGTAGCTAGGGATCCGCTCGATGAAGATACAAAGAAGATAACTTCTCCAGGAAGTATTATTTAACATATTCCAGACGTAGATAGAATTTAAATTAATCATTAAAAATAGATAAAATTATTATAAATTGGCCTGAGCACGAGTGTGAGTAACTGTTTTAGAGTAAGTATGACAGGTGCCCTGTGTTGCTTCGATGGAGAGAAGTATGTCGTGTGCAGTATCGTTTTTTTTTTTATGCTTTAATGTTATAAGTCTTCGAAGATTTTGTGTCCGCGTTCGTTGATTTTCATGCGTAATAATTCAAGGGGTAGTTCCGTTTTTTTTACAAAGAAATTTTGACATGTTACTTGCGTCTAACTCGTCAATGAGCCTGCTCAAATTATTGCAGCCGGATATTTATCTATGTTTGAATTACTCATCTAATTTTCGAGTAGTGTAGGCCAGATTTCAACTTCAGTCAGATAATTCGTCGATTCCCCGAAATATGCATGTTTGCTGTTCTTTTTCTAGTTTCTCGTTAGATTAGGTTAGTTAGTTTTTCAGACGACTTATGCGTCAGTTTTCACTGGAATTTAGATCAGTAGATATTTTTTTGAATTTTCGAATTTTTTTGAAGCAAAGTGTATTCGATTTGCGAGAGTGAGCTCGATTCGTTCTAATTTCGACCTTATATAAGTGTGTATCACCCCTCGCTTAGAAAGTTGTTCATTTTATTTAAATTCAAAATTTTATATTTTTTTATCTGGGCATTTCGCTTCGGATTTCGGTTTTTTTTTTTGCGGTTTTTTTCCCGAAAAAAAAAAAACAAAAAAAAACTGGTTACTCGTTCGAACATCATTGAGACTTTTTATACTCGTATCTACCACTCTGATTTTAAACTCCTGCGTTTACGTGCGGTGTGGTTGAGCTTATATTAAATTACGGAATTAAGAAATGTGAGTAGAATCGGCGTTATGTATTAGGATTAGAAAATGTAGTTTGTTTTAGCTTTGTAGCGAATTTCCGCAAGGATGCGGCCATTCACTGGATAATAACAGGTGTGGAGCTGAGCACACATAAGTGTTCAATATTAAATTTTTATATATAATTTGTTATGTAAAATGTATAACTGTTTTTCTATTTAGTTTATGTTAATGCGTATATTAATCATGTAGCCCTATAGAAATTGCGCGTCGGCGCATATAGTTAAAATTTTTTTTGAACGTCTTTCGGAAATAGTATCTTTTGATTTATAATTTTGCGAACCCCGTGGGGTCATCTAGATTATTAGTGACGCATCTGTTGAGCTATCAACTAAGAGTTTTCTTCCCCTTTCGCAATGAATTTTATTATTTCTATAATTTAATTGCCAATCTTGTGGGCATCGGGATACTTTGATTTCGGATTCATTTAACCATTTTGTTCCTTTTTCTCCCATTCTCTTTCATTTCCTTTCTGGTTTAACTTCCTCATACCTTATACCTAACCTCCTGCCAATGTGGTCGGACGTTTTAGTTGTCGGTCTGCGCTGTTAACAGTATGGACATTGCTGTGATAAGATTATTTACGTATGGCAATGTTCTTCTCACCGGTTCTTTTCGGTCTATTTAATATTTTCTTTCTCGGATTTTTTTGAGCTTCTGTCCATCTCTTTTCTGCTAAATATATTGTTTTTCTCTTTCTTTGCTCTATGTTTTCCATTCACAGCGTCGCTAGGCGGATCGGGAGAGATTTCCGGTCGACCCCTCAGGCTCTGTGGGCGCTGCTAAGGCAAGCGTGGCCATATTGTTCGGTGGGGAGAGAGAGTGAATACCTGGTACTTCGGCGGGGCTCTATATTTTATTATCTTTTCTTCTCCGTTGTACGAGCTTTCGGTGTAGTGGGCAACGTTGAACGTGTGCGGCCACGGCATTGGGCGTAAGTCTCGGCGAGAAATACGGAGAATAACAATTTTAATCGCTAAGTGGTGAACCGAATCGGTTGGATTTATTGTGGCCATCGAGCATTTCTGGCGAGTGGGGTCAATTGACGCCCGATACCGGCAATTGCCGAAGAACTCGACCTAGTGGCACAACGATACCTTATAAGCCGTAGGAGCTTTCCCGACACGGGGTACCGGGGAAAAAGGAAATATGGTGGTGATTCTTGGCTGGGATCTCTCCGTGGTGACGGTCTAATGGCGAATTTTGCTTTATTCCCGCAATACGATCGATACTTTTATCTCAACGATGTACCTATTTCTTTTGTTTTTTTGTTTCCTATTTTCCTCCTTTGCGTGTGTTGTTTTTCTTGTATTCTATTTTGTCTGTCAAAAAAAAAAAAAAAATAGCGCAGGACGAAGACGCAGAGCTCCGTTCTCATATTGGTAGTGACCTCAACTGCTCTCTTTCTATTTTAATAATCATTTTTTTTGATTTTTCTTTCCTCGTTCCGGAATCAGGTAACGATAGCGTCCCACAAGCCCCACAATCAAGACAGGCAGTTAACCGCTGATTTTCTTATTTTTTTTTCCTTTTTAAATACATTCAATTATTCTCAGTACTTTTTTTCGGGTCAAGACCCTGTTTTAGAGTTCTTATTGTCCTGTATTTTATTCGATTATTTTTTTATCAGTTAGACGTTGGGTCGATCTATTTTAAAATTTAGTTCACTAGTATATATTTTATTTGTTCGTTCGTTTATATTGCCACTGGGACAACGTGCGAGTGTGAATGTACGACCTTTCGGCCGGGAGCGGGAATGTCGCTTACAGTGTCCGCAGGTCGGTGTGTGATTAAAATGCGTGCACACTAGGTCAGGCTAGAAAAACAAAATTATAATTTTTTTGAAAATCTCGCGAGTTTCAGTGCCCTGGTCATGTAAAATTCCAGATGTTATTCCTTTTATCTTTTTTTTTATAATTATATTTGGTGTGTTCCTGTTCTTTTCTTCTTTTTCTTATCCCGATGGGTGGTGTGCGCCCCCGGAAGGTACACAAGGTAGACTCGACGCCTAAGGAAGGCCGAGGACCGGCGTGGTGTCCGGTTTACAGATGGAGAAGAAGATCGTCGGAAAGTTTGATGGATTATTTTTTTTATTTTTTTATATTTTTTTTTACGGGGCTCCTCTAGGTAGGCCAAATGAAGGTCTCTCGCGCGGTCCGATCGATGATGAAGATGAAAATGAAAATAGAAGATGTAGATGTTCGTACCGTCGCGGGGACATGTTGACGTCCCATGAAATAAGATGGTGAGCGTTCTCAGGGGGTGTCTATAGGGGGTCCCAGTCTTGTCCACCATTAGGTTGGGTAGGCCACGTGGGGGGATGTGTTCGCGCGATGTTCCAGCGCCGATGCGAGAGGGTGTCATTGGGGGGATTAAATTTCCACTGCGTAGGCCAACGGGGGGTTCCGTTGCGTAGTGCGTGACTGAGTGCCACTTTCCGGGCCATGGGCCAATGTTAATTTGTTGTTTTGTTTCGAGTGGCTCAGTTGCACGCATTCCGCGTATTGTATCAGGTGGTGTCTCGATATATATTTTTTTATTTTTTTTTTTACCTGTCCAAAAGGGGTACCGGTCTTGTCTGCCGCGCCTCTCTCCTTGTTAGGAACTTTTTCTGTCGTATTCTTTAGGTGTTCCTATATCTCTCAGAGGACAATGAGCTCGCGAGGTATAAGATATAACGAATTTATTATCTTTTTTAGTTATCTAATCAACTTGTTTTTTTTTATTTCACTTCTCAATTTTTTTCAGCTAATACTAACATTATTAGTTTCATTTAAACGTAATTAAAATTAAATTTTTTGTATTGAACCAACATGGAAGTCGATGTTAGGGTATTCTTTCCGATATTTTGTAGTTCGCGAACTGTTTTTAGGCGGGTTATTTCCCGTATTGTTTTGTTATTTTGACGGGATGCGTCTCGTATTGTTCGGAATAGATACTCGTTATCTCTCATGTTTATTTTGGTTCCATTTTGTTTTTAATTGTTCTTAAAGTTTCCGCTATATATTTTTTTGACCTAGTGTGGTCCCAGTGGTCTGTGAGAGTGGTGTACGTGTGATAACTTAAGGGATGATGTGCGGCGTACATGAGCGGGTTCAGACGGTGGAGATCTGTTCAAGACTCCGTAGCTCGGAAACGGCTTGTCCGAATCCTTTCGTTCTTGGTCACCTGAATTCTCATCCAAAACTACTGTTTTGGATGAAAATGAGGGTGGGGCAGTGAGACGGATTCGGCATTTCTTACGGCCTTTGTCAACGCTGTCCGAGCTAGAAAATAATATTTTGGCAATAATCATTAAATTCTCGGCGGTCTCGGCAGCGGGCAAAAGCGGCATGGTTGTCAAAGACGCTTTCTTGGCTAAAAAATCGAAGGATCCCGGCACAGATGTTCTGACCGCTGCGCCGGGATAGCGAACTGGTTTCTATGCGGGTGGCCGAAAAGCGGAGAAAGAGCCTTTGCTGGCGGTATAGGCGTTTGAAATGCGTACCGAGCTATGTTGAGCCGGCAGAAGTTTTTTTGACAAAAAACCCGAAAAGGAATACCGGCAGGGTAATCGCCGCTAAATAGAAATTAACAACCAACTTTCTAAAAAAATCCTTTTGGCGGTGTTTTTTTTTTATTTGTTAATATTTTTGTGTAAAATTAGTCGTCTTAGCGAAAGGCAAGAGGACATCGAGCGATCCTCGCGAGACACATTTTAGTCTCTCGCAAGGGTCGCTTGCAAGAGTCTTAGGTTGAACGTCGTCGAGGCTCTTTTGCCTCAAGCAACTCGTCGCGTTGTCAGTTTTAAAATCGTACGTGCTCTGCCGCACGCGTTTCTTGTAAAAAAATTTTTTTAATATGTTAATTTGTGCACAAGTATACTTCTCGTGTGAACGCTAAAATCATCTTAACAATTTTATTATAATTTTTTATCCTAGCGAAAATATACGCGCTTAAAGTCGAAATCTTTCTTATTCGGACACGGGGTGGGTCCCGGTGACATCTCCGCCGCGGAGACTTTCTTTTTTCGTTAAACCTTAGGAAGGCCTAAAGCTCTACAAATTGAGTTTCCGGTAATGACACACCGGGGTTAAGTGTCATTGGCGCCCGAAATCTTTTATTTTCTTTTATTTATTTTTTTTAATTTATCACCGCGGTGGCTGGTCAGTTACAAATGTCGCCCATGAACAGGGACAAGAGCGATTAGTAACAAATTTCATATGTAACATACACTTCAATGAAACGCAAACGGACGCACCGCTTCTGAGAAACAACGAAATTCCTTATTTCGAAATCATTGTTAATAAAATACGAAAAAGAGATACATTATATAGATAAGAAATAAATCGTTATCTTGTCATTATTATATCGGCTTACAGATGAAATAACGAGCAATTTTAGGAAATGATTCGTTAGCATATTAGAAAAGCGAAAGGTTTTGCCAATTATACAGCATACTCTAGACACGTAAACATAATATCCTACTTACGCGTATGATTATCACGACTGAGAATTTTTCGGAATTAATCGCTCAAAATACCAACATAAAGTCTGTTCATTCCATTTGAATGTGTTCATTAGCTTTTATATACCGTGTGGTGTTTTGCGTGCGATAATTTTATTAAGAAAGTAATAATTATGCATTATTAAATGAAATAAGTGAAGCAGATTTAAATGCTATTCGAATAACATCGTAATCACATAAAAAAATAGAAGTAACGTAACAGTTAATCGCGGATGCACTCGTCGGAGCAGTTGTGTTCTAGAAGACGGTTCTTATTTGGTTTTAACAGATAATAACCGTCGGTCAGCGTTTATGTCTATCTTAAGTCGGTTAATTCACGACGAAACTATGTGCGGTGAACAGATTTTTTAGTCATTCCAATGCAAAAGACTAGCAGATCTCAAGTGACTTCTTTATTTCACCGGTAACGCGACCCTTAGAATGGGGTCGGAGATTGCATTTTAGGCTTCCGTGTAGACAAGAGAATTGAAATATTTTCCCGACGTCTGGGTATGGTTTCAGACCCATTAATGATGTAAACTTTTATCCTTTATTGATAAAAATTTATCGGCGACCTTTTCAGATGTCAGAGGAGCATTTGATCATGTTCAATTGCCGTTTCTAATGATAGTGTTTCAGCTCGGTTGAATTCATCTGCAAATTTGTTTAGAAACAGAATTTTATACTTTTTAAATCCGATTTCTATTCTCGTATAAAAACGATGATTATCTCAAGGTTCTATTTTAAGTTTCTTACTGTTCAATTCTCCTTTATTTAATTTAACAGATAATTATAAAGTCACAGTGCACACAATCCTGCATTGTTATTTATGGAGGTTTATTAAAAAAATTTAAGCTGCTAAGTTGGTAGCAAGAGATACGGCACTAGATACTCTCCATTCAGGTCGAAAGTATTTATCGTGTACCGACAGTTTAAATTCACTTATATCTTCAAATAGCAGCGATGTTAATTATAAATGGCATCTTCCTCCTTGTTTATGAAATCAAACACAAATGTGTTAAACGTGCAGAAGTAACCTTTCGCTAGGTGTCCGGCCATCGTGGTATCGGTATGGGACTATGTGGATGCTGCGCAGAAGGAGAATGCTTGCGTATTGTTCCGTTTATTCCTTCGCCAGACCGCTATTCTAAAGTTAAGGTTGGTAGCAGTTCGCAGTTGGGGTTAATTTTATAAGTAATCAGATCAAAGCTGATATTCCTGTGTTGTGCAGTCAGACCTTTGTCCTTGATGCTATTCTATTCGGGATCCGTGGTCGACTCGTCCGTAAATATGTCGTTATTATTTGTCGGTTACATGTGAGTCATTCTTGCAAGTTGTTGGTAATGCAAGCAATGGGCCAAAAGCATTTCTAACCAACTGTAGCAGCTGGAAAGAAATTGAGGAAAAATTAAGGGAAAACTACTGGAGCAGGCGCGAGCAACTGATAGAAGAAGACTATATTTCTAATGTATACACTGTAATTGGCTTCATGCTGTTGTGTATACCCCTATTAAATACATAAATATTCATATAATAATGTTCGGAATACCGAGTCAGATATCAAAGTCTTTGTCACAATGTAGTTGAATGACGTTAAACATTTACAGTAGATATGCCGACCCCGTGGCAAGCAATATGACACTCGAAGTTCAAAAGATGCGATTAGTCGTAACGACATTTATTAAAATCGAACTGTACATTAACGTGAGAGAGATAAAGAGACAGAGAGTCGGCAGACGTGCAGCGTCTTCGTCCTTCAGTACCTCCAGACGGTCACTTTAGGCTTTTTTTTTTTTTTTTAGATATACAGAGGATAGACGGAAAGTAATATCCAGAATTTCCTTGTCCAATTTCGTGTTCTTATTCATTTTTTCGATTAATAACACATTTTAAAAAACAAACTAAAAGCACGATAAACACAGGAAGAACATGAAAACTAAAGATAATTATACCGATATTTTCCGTAAAAATGCTGCGGCCCCCCACATTTCGTAGAGATGTGAAATGTCGAATTGGTCTATAATCTCAACTGTACTGAACGACTTGTTAAAACGAACAGTGAAAATTACCATCCTGACATCGTAGACATTTCTTTTCTAGCTAGCCGTACGGCGAGGCAAACCTCAAGAGATAATACGGACTCGGCAGGTGAATATCGTCCTGGCGCAAACTCAACCGAAATTTAGCACCGTCTTGAAAGTGATAATGAACACCGATAATTTCACCGGCATTTATTCTACGCAATTTCGATATATCAATTTCTGAATTCGGTTTAGGTTAAGTTCAAAACATTACGGACGCTTGAAAATATGCTTTCTCGATTGTCTCAGAATTATTCCGCGGAATGTTATCTCTATTGAGACACCGGCTTCTCGCCCTTTATTGCACCTCTTATATTCCTTTTTTCTTCGTACGTTACTTCCACTATGGGTTCTTTCCTCCTTTTATCGATATCTGATTAAATTAAAATTGACTCGTGGGCGCAGGTCCATGATTTACGCAAATAAAAAATACTAGAAAAAGAAAAAAAAATACTCGAATATAATTATTCCGGAGATTCGAACGACAGCTCCGAATTATAATTTTAAGTAGTTACCGGACGCATGGGTCACGAAGCGTCACCGATCACTGATGTTTGTTAAATTTATAAAAATTGTTGATACGTTTTTAAAGTAATTCTTTAATCGTTGTTACGCTCGCATTTTATTATGTTGTTTACAGGGCAGGACTCTGTTAAAAACACATTAATTGCTTTCCTTTTTACTCGTCTTTTACTGACTTTTTCTGAATTTTATTTATGATAAGGGCGAGCGAACGACACCGATTATCAGTAATATGAGAAGCCCTATTTATTTATTTATTTAAAACTGTGTCCACTCTGCGTATGTGTCTCCCCTATGTGACTGTACGATGTAGCAATGTGCACTTGATTTACTTCAGTTGGTGTGTAGATGTAACACTGTTTAAATCGTTCAAGTTTACAATAGGCACATTACGATAAGAAGGTGGTTATATAACACTACGCTACGAGTACTGTAACACAATTCTTCATTTGTATCTTTGAAATTCAAATATATCACTTGATTGTTACGATCGAGTCAGTAATTGATAATAGAGCTCGGAAATTAGTGAGTTGATGAGCTGCCAAATGTTGGAAAAAAAATAGTTCCAGTCACTTTTTCCGATTTTGTCTATAATGCTACGGAAAGTTTCTTGTCAAGAACCATGGCGGGTTTTCTGGCGCGGTGGCATTTTTTGTTAGGTTACTACAAATATTTAACGAGAAGAATATCTTGTTTGTTACAGCCTGCTTTATTTCCTCAATTTCTAGTCTTTTCCTGATACATAGCGCAATTGCACGCGTTGCGTAAGCTCCACTACGGACGTACTGCAAAAGGAAGAAAAAAAGAGCTTACTTATATTAAACCCGGTATCATTAACAAAGAACATTCATTGTATAGAATTTTTTAAACTATACCCTCCGGTGTTTCTTCGAATTAATGTTTAAATTTTTCTTTACTAATTAATATTGTTGCTTTCCGTGCTGAATTTATTATGCCTAACCTGTTGTGCCATCAAATTATTTAAATTAATTTTCTTAAATTTTTTGAAATTATTTTGAAAATTTGAAGTTAAACTTTTTTTTGTTATAAAATTATAGATTTACAGTTTTTGTTGCTACTCACTGGCTCGATCAATTTAACTCGTTTGTCATATCGTACGCAAAATGACCTCTTTATAAAACAGGCATAGATACTTTGATATCGCTGCTAAAGTTTTCTGCGAGAAATTGGCATTTTGTGCACTTAAACATCCAGTAATTTTCCCTATTAACGTCGTTAATATGTTATATATTTGTTCGATGTATGTATATGATCATAAGAAGCTTATTGTTCATTTCCCTTTTAACACGTTTTAAATATTTTAAACGGTAACGGTATTCAAAAAAGAAAGAAAACAAATTTTTTAATTTGTTATTTTACAGGAGGTGACAAAAAAAAACACACACACACAGATGCCCCGTACTTTCTTATTTTACAGACATCTATTAATAGGAGTACTTTGATTTCTTTGCTAAAGGGTGGATATGCCAACAGTGTACAGTGATTAATGAAATCCAGAAAGAATCTTGCGCGGTTTGTTTGATGCCAAAACCGAAGAATTATCAGTCAACTTCTGATGTCGGTATGAAGACACAAATCAATAAACTGTTACCCGCATGTTGTTGCCAATGAATAAATTAAAAAAAAAAAAAAAATGTACTCCATTTACGTTTTAAATAAATCTGTATTAACAGGAGTAATTTTATTTCTTTGCAAAAGGATGGATATGCCAACGGTGTACAGTGATTAATGAAACCCAGAATGAATCTTGCGCGGTATGTTTGATGCCAAAACCGAAGAATTATCAGTCAACTTCTGATGTCGGTATGAAGACACAAATCAATAAACTGTTACCCCCATGTTGTTGCCAATGAATAAATTAAAAAAAAAAAAAAAAAAGTACTCCCCATATACGTTTTACGTTTTAAATAAATCTATGTTAATAGAAGTACTTTTATTTCTTTGCTAAAAGGATGGATATGCGAACAGTGTACACTGATTAATGAAACCAAGAATGAATCTTGCGCGGTTTGTTTGACTCGAAGACCGAAGGATTGTCAGCCAGCTTCTGACGTTGGTACGGGGATAGATCAACCAACGGTCACTGATGTCATCGCGGATGAGCAAATAAAAAAAGTAATTTTTATCGTTAATACAAATAATTCTCTATGTTTTTAATTTTTTCCCCTTGATGTGGCCAATATGGTTGCAGTTTGTGGCGACGTATTGATTAACATTAAACGATTAATATTGGTTTAGTTTTTCGAAGCGTTGGAATAATATTGATATCCTTTAATTCCATAATTACGTCGTAAGTAACAGTCGAAAAGTCTCGTATCGGAAACATGAAAAATATCAAAAACTAATTTTAGCGGTCGAATGTAAGAATTTCGTCCAGTTCCTCAGAAATAAATTGCAAAAAATGACTGATGAACCAGAATCGATAGAAGAAAAACTTTTATTTATCCTACTTAAATATCGCATTACACCAACCAGTAGTAATGGGAAGATACCTTTTGAGATGGTTTTTGGCACAACTATCCGAAGTCAATTTGATTTACTTAAACCACTCGTAAAACAAACAAATCAACCCAAAGTAGGTATCCATCAGTTCCGACAAGGGCAACGTATTCAGACTCGTAATTAATTATCAATCATCTAACCTATGGAAGTACGGACTATTGTCGAACGCTTAGCTAACCTCCATTACCTCGTTGAACTAGATGATGGCTATACTATAAAACGACATACTGATCAATTAAGAGTTTCCGATGTTAAAATTTGAAAAACCAGCTCGATATGTTGGTTTCATGTCAATACCAACACTCCAACCAGCAAAAACACAGACAACAACACCAACAATTACTAAACCAATGGTGTCAGATACCCAAAATTCAGAACCATAACCAGCAACACTTATGAATTCAAGTACTTCACCATCAGCGATACCACTTGCATTGAACAAACCAGAAGAACTAGCACATCAACCTCCACCACTACGGCGTTCCAGTCGCCCGGTGAAACCAGTTTCACGTTTGAATCTATAACATTTTTTTTTTTTTTTTTATCTTTTCTTTACTTACACTTTCTTTTGTTCTGTTTTCTTTTCTTTTCTTTTAATGGGAAAGAATTGTAATATATTCAGTTGGCAACATAGCCACCTACATATGTCTTATTCATATACAGACACCTTATTTTGTGTTTTTGACAATGTTATGTTGAATAAAGTTTCCGATGGTTTTTCATTTGAGTTGATGTTTTTTTTGGGGACCGCTCTATCGGGCGCGATCGATCGGGCGCAGCCTCTTTCGGGCGCAGGCGAACTCAGACCTTTTACAGACCACCTACGGTGATTTTCAGGTATCATCCGTTAAACGTAATCATTTGTGTTAGTGAGAAACACGAGTTACCAAATACTGCTATCAGAAATTCCGTCCAAAAAATACCGTTCTTAGTTAACGATTTATTTTTTCCGCGCGTATGGCATGTTATATATGCATATATGTATAATCACAAAACTCATATTTTACATGATTTTATTTCGTTATTCGCTTTTTTAAAATATTTTCTATTTTTTTTTTTGAAATAACAACTTCAGCGTGAAATACAGATAAACAGACTTTCGCAATGTAAATTTAAGAGTTCTATTAGCAATAGTGATACGATACGGACGAAGATGATTAATATTAATAATCGGTCAAATGCATTATTGGTTCTTTTCATTTTTTTTTGTTAATGTATGTATAGTCAACTGTATCTAAAAAATTACAAATTATCAACTCTACGTTATTTAAAGTGTAACATAACTGGATTGAATTTGCTTCTGATACATATTCCTTATATTATTTTTCTTTTTTATTCGTATCTAGTAAGTTTATTTGAGGATACGTTTATTGAAGTTTTTTCTGTGATCTATGATTTTAATTATATATTTAATTCCTTGATGAATCAACCCTGGTTTCAAAGAAGTATAGAGAAAGACAAACAAAGGCGCAAAAATTTTTAAACATAAACACATTTATGTTAATACTGGGCGAGAAATATATACGATATTACAAATTAAAAATTAAATATCTTTGTTTTGAATTTAATATTATGTAAATGTAAATTATGGTAATCTTTAAATTAACTCACAGAATGTTTACTACATGAAACATCTTGCCCGGCTAACTTTTTTTTTTTTTTGGTTCGTTTAGAAAAATTTCCAATCTTCAAAACACTGGACTAATATTATTTTCATAAAAATTTGAATACAGCTAATAAGGAAAAAGCTTTCAAACCTTGAATTTGTTTAAATATTCCTGATAAATTCACTGCGGGAAATTCTATTTTAAAAAAATGGATAATCTTTTTCTCTATATAAATAGGCAAAGACAAAACAGTTCAGTACCTTCTTCACCGCTGTTTATTAACCGATTTTCTTGCTTTTTTTTTCTGTTTAGTATCTATTGATTATTTTTAGAGCTATCAGTACATCAAATTTTGGAAACAATTATACCTTTTTTTTTTGTATTTAAATAAAAAAGTAATACAAAAAGTGAAAAAGGAAATCGCTGCAGCCAGTAAATCTGTTCTTATTGAAATGTTTTAATTTTTCTTAATAATTATCATTATTGGCTTTTTTACAGTGTACTAAATCTTAAGGTGTCACTTAATTTTTGTATTGAAAGTATAAATAAAAGTATATGTTCTCAGATATATGATGAACGAACGTAAAAGAGTGGGAAAACAATTTTGGAAATATACCAATTCGTATATATTTTCTTAAAATTTTTAATGATAATTATGGCCGAATTTTAACCATTGGGAACACTAGTATTTATAAACACGTGACTGAAGTGGCAAACTGTAAATATATGAGATACATCTACATTGCAAAATGATTTAATCAACCCAGAATAACACTCTTACTGAATAGCATGGACTCATCAAATTAAATGATGAATTAAAATCACAGTTTTTATAATCTTTTTGTATTTACCTGAAATTTTGTACAAGCAAGAATATATAAATTGACATATTCCCCGTTTTTAGAATTAACTTAAAAATATTAATGACTTAGTAATTATATAATGATTCATTAACCTTAGTGTGGTGAACATTAACGTCCCAAGTCCGAGTGAAAACAGTCAGTGAAAGTTTTTATACATATAATAATTGAAAGTTTTTAGAATATTTATTAATTAATAAACTGATGTACCTTGGCGGATAGTTTTCACAAAATTAAAAATGCGGTATCGTGACTTTTTTTTATTTTCTAGCTACTAAGGCTTAATTAGTAACCTACATGTTTATGCCGGGTGGAAGAGTAATCACATTTTTTTATAATCTTTTTATACCTAACTGGGGAGTCGCATCATTTCGGCCGCAGCACGATTCGCCTCGTTACATTTAGACTTCGATCTTTTTCCAAGTAAACCTAGTTTAGGCTTAGTGAGTTTTTTATTTATTTTTTCTTCTATAATTATCATATTTAAGGCGTAATGAATCAAAAAAGAACGCCCGTGATATTAGTAATTAATTTGTTTAGAAAATAAACCAGCTGTTTTCAAAAAGAATCATTTTCGGTTATAAAGACTTGAAGTGCTGATTATGTATTTGTTTAACGGGTTATTTCAATAAAAAATTTCAGAAAGAATTAGTAGATCATAGGAATAATTTGCCTCTGTGACAGATTTTCTGCTTTCAAAGGAAATCTAAATGCTTTACAATAAATTTTTACATTCACAAAAAATTAAAATTAAATTAACTTTAGTGATTATGAAAACTACTAAAAAAAATTGTTTATTACTTTTAAGATATTATTCTTCTATTTTTATGTTTATTTTTAACGGAACCCATTCGTTTGAACCAAATCGACTGGCCCTGTTTTCAATTTAGTATTATGTAAATTGAAATTACGGTAATTCATACTTATCATATTAAATCCTTGGCGGTTGACACATTATGCTCAACTACTTTGCTGTATTTGCAGTAAAATTATATTTTATTTTTTTTAAATTAATTAATTTATTTTTTCTAAAATCTAGTTACCTGAAAAGTAAATATTTTAGAGCTAGATATTTAATCCTGCACGTTATGTAACACCGATTAATTACTTGGAATCTGTTTTTCTTATTACTGTGAAATATGACCTACATAAACCAGAATTCATTTTTAAAACATGCAAAAACATCAATAAAGCAGCTCATTTAGTAATAAAATTAACATAATTAAGTAACAAAAATTTTCCGATTTTTAAACAACTATTTGACATTCCTAAAAGTATATATTTGTTTTATAACCGTTATATGTAATTATTTTGGAAAACAAGTAAATATCGATCGCTAGTGAGTATTCCTAAAAAATACAACAGCACTAAAAGCATATATACGGAAAATAATTTTATGGATATAGCAATATTTCTCAAACGGGCGTCAATTTTTTTTGTCGGTTCGGTTCTCACCATGGGAGATTTCCTGCGAGTGACTGAAAAAAGGTAATGAATAGGACCTCGAATATTTTACAATATGCGAATCTGTAGGAATAAAAGAAGAAGCAAAAGTGATAAAATCGTCATGGAAAAAATCGTATATTTTTCTTGGAATTGACTATAAGTTTATTGTAAAGCAGTTGTTATTATTTCGGCGGAAGAAGAATTACTAGAATATTTTTCGAATAGATTATTCTTAATAATGACCGTAGTACGGAGAATTAACGAATGAAACTGTTTTCTGTAAATAAGTGTAGTGCTTTAGTTTGTTTATTTTACCAAATCCTGAATAGCTTCATAAGAGGTGAAATTTATTTACCTGTATTGTTCATAACCCGTACGATTGGCTATTCGGTTTTGAATTTCTAAGAAAATGGTTAATTTTCCTAACAGAAGAACATAACAAAATGTGCAATGAATGCGTGTAAAACTTGCCATTATTGTTATTTTTACTTTTCTGTTCCGAAAAAAAAGAATGCCGCAAAGGATGTTGACACATAATGGTTTTTGTCATTCGTCTATGAACGTGATATAATATCAACAAAATAAAGAAAACATAGTCTTATTGATAAAAGTAACCGAGTAAAAAAGAGAAATATGTCGATTGCGACAAACGTTTGTTGAAAGTCGCAACAAATTATAATCAGCTTCAGCTCGAAGATTATCTTCGTGGTGTAGCACAATGTAATTAGTTAACTTTAGTGTTTGCATGTATTATAGGTATTATTATTATTACTTATATGTAAGATTTCGAAATCGTTTATTTCTATATTTATAATTAATGCTATTATTATTATATTATAATTGCAAACTCTTATTTTGTTGGGAAAACGTGAAAGAGTAAAAACATAATTTCTAATTCGACTAGCTGTATGAACACTGGTTGTACCTTCTATGTATATATATATATGGTTTAAGAAATTATCATTCCTGTGGAAAGGGGGAAAGGGGGGATAATTTTTTTGCGACAGTTTTATCGCAATACATACTATAGGTTTCAAATTGTTGGTAACTTAAATATTGTTTATGCGTGTTACAGAAAATACCTATTTATTAAATAAAACTGTATCCATTTCATATAAGAAAGATTGATTCCTTATCGAAGAATAATGAGGATATTGTTCCAATTTTTGTGGTTTTTGAAAATTTCAGTTATTACTAAACGACCAAACATTGTAATTTGTGTAGTATGCTGTAAGCTAATTTAACAGGCTCAGCTTGATGTCGGCACAGTTGTGTTTAAGCCGTATGTGAAAAAAAGAAACAAAAAAAAACGACGGACTAGAATATTATTTTTCTTATAAATATGTTCAAAATTTATCCTCTTCTCTCTTCCACACCTACTTCATGTGAAATTTTATGTTTTCGTTTACTACAAAATATACACGCAGGAGCAAGTTCATTTTTTCATAAATATTAAACATTTTTTTCTTTCTGTGCGTTTTACTTTTAGGCCAATAAGATTAAATCTAAAAAAGTAACCTAAAGGAATCGAACAAAAATAAAAACAAACATACTAAGGCTAACTGACGAATCATTCTGAATAAATTAATGAAATAACTATATAAAAACAAATAGACGATCGTGCTCATTTTAACCATTACTCATTTATTGTTTTGATCACATTTTGCCTCAACGGGACTTTTTTGTTCAGCAAATACAAAAAGAAAACAAGCAAGCGTACGGATAATTTTGTATTTGCAACGACACATCATAAGTATCAAAATGCAAACCGGGTAAAGGTCCTTGATTGACGTGACCAAATAAATAAATAAGACTGAGGTCGAAAAAGGTAATTCTCATTTAGGTTTTGCAGTCATTACCAATAAGCAGCTTCTTTCATATTATTCACTACCGTCACTAAAGAATTTTTTTTTCGAAATAAAACCAAAAAACCTTTAGTAAAGAAAGCCGATGTGATGAGAAACAGAAGACAAAAAGGTTATTATTATAAATATTTAATGTAAATTAAAAGAACGATGATTCGAATAACGAATACCTGCGAATTATTCCTTTTAAAGCTTTGTGTTACTCAAATCCAACCCACCTGAACTGACAATGTTTAGAAAGTATTATTGCAATTTTAGAGAAAAAAAATTCGGTTAAATCGCGTTTTGTAACTAACAAACGTGTTAATTACAAAGTGGTTGTAGCCATTGACGGTTCTTATCCCTTTTTTATTAACAACTATTTCACAGTAGAAAATTACTTAATCGCTTCTGTTTCTCAACTTGCTTCTTTACTTTTTCTTTTTCCCACAAAACACGCATCAAGTATTGCCGAGTCGATTTTTCTAATTATTATTATTTTTTTATGAGCCGCTCGCTTTATTATTAGACAAAACAAGAAAAGCCTCTTGGTTATTGGCTTTATTAAAATTTTTATGAAAATAATATTAGTCCAGTGTTTTGAAGATTGGAAATTTTTCTAAACGAACCAAAAAAAAAAAAAGTTAGCCGGGCAAGATGTTTCATGTAGTAAACATTCTGTGAGTTAATTTAAAGATTACCATAATTTACATTTACATAATATTAAATTCAAAACAATAATATTTAATTTTTAATTTGTAATATCGTATATATTTCTCGCCCAGTATTAACATAAATGTGTTTATGTTTAAAAATTTTTGCGCTTTTGTTTGTCTTTCTCTATACTTCTTTAAAACCAGGGTTGATTCATCGAGGAATTAAATATATAATTAAAATCATAGATCACAGAAAAAACTTCAATAAACGTATCCTTAAATAAACTTACTAGATACGAATAAAAAAGAAAAATAATAAAAGGAATATGTATCAGAAGCAAATTCAATCCAGTTATGTTACACTTTAAATGGCGTAGAGTTGATAGTTTGTAATTTTTTAGATACAGTTGACTATACAATAGCAAAAAAAAAAAAATGAAGAAAATCGACAATTTATTTGACCGATTATTAATATTAATCATCTTCGTCCGTATCGTATCACTATTGCTAATAGAACTCTTAAATTTACATTGCGAAAGTCTGTTTATCTGTATTTCACGCTGAAGTTGTTATTTCAAAAAAAAAAATAGAAAATATTTTAAAAAAGCGAATAACGAAATAAAATCATGTAAAATATGAGTTTTGTGATTATACATATATGCATATATAACATGCCATACGCGCGGAAAAAATAAATCGTTAACTAAGAACGGTATTTTTTGGACGGAATTTCTGATAGCAGTATTTGGTAATTCGTGTTTTTCACTAACACAGATGATAACGTTTAACGGATGGTGCCTGAAAATCACCGTAGGTGGTCTGTAAAAAGGTCTGAGTTCGCCTGCGCCCGAAAGAGGCTGCGCCCGATAGAGTCGCGCCCGATAGAGCTGCGCCCGATAAATCGCGCCCGAAAGAGGGTGACCCGTTTTTTTTAACGAAATACACCAAAACTACAATAGGAGTTACACGCCGAGTTAACGCGTGATAACACATTAGCTGAAAATGACTCAGGTTGTGATTTATTTTTGTGTTTATTAATGTCGTGATACTTGCGAAGGCCAAGGAAAAAATTTGAGATGATATCATTAAATTTAATCATGTTGCGCAGGGAAAAGGGAATTGTTTTAATGATTTCAATCGTATTTCGGATTCAGAACGAAACTCTATATAGTCTGCATTGAGGAAAATTAAGTAGTTCGAAAATCCGTTAGATTGTTTTACGGAAATTACTTTGATTTTTAAAAGAATTTTACGTTACTGACAAATTCTAGGAAGGAAATTTCCGATCGGTTTTTATAAATTTCTGAACTCGGAGAAATTTTAAAATTTCTGATTACTCGAAAAATTTACCTTCGTTTTTGGTACAACGAATTTGTTTTTTGTTTTTTTTTTTTTTTCATTGAGTGCTATGTATTGTGTAATGCGTCAATTATATGAATAACTAAACAAAAATATAATAATTAAATTATCGAATAAGGAGTGCGAATGTAAATGTGTGCGTGTGTGCAATCCTGTGGCGGGCCGAGGGATGATCGAGCAAGGTGTGATGGTACGTCACGAATGACGTAACGCAACCCGGAGGCCAACGCTCGAGGAACTGCCGCCGGATGAAGGCAGTCTTAGTTTGGATCTGGAGATGGTCGGTTTTTGGTCGTAGGAAGTGTGAAAACGTGAGTTACCGTGCTCGGTCAACGAGAGTCAACCAAAAGTTGGTCGCGATAATGCTAGATCTTTCCGTTATTTTGATACACATATAAATATCCGTCCGATATTCTTCGTTCGAATTATTGCTGAATATAAGCCGATAAGAAATGGATTTCTCCGGCAGTTCAGCCCGAAGAAGAAGAAAAAGAGGACAACGGGCCGCTGTCGTCGAGGAGACACCCGGCCGATATATAGAGCTATGTGCCAAATTTGTATATATGTGATCATGGTCGCTGAGAAAAGGTACATACTATAGTGTGTGTGAAAAATGCGGTTTTGACTTAATGGTTTTTCGGGCACTTGAAATCTTTAACGTGAGAAATCGGTCAAACTGGTGTTAAAAGAAACCCTTTTTTCCCGTCGTAAATCGTAATTGTATGTTTAAAATTTTACTTTAAAAAGTGTATTGTACTGCGAAACTTTAAGCGCCTTTTTTCTCGAAAAATTCTTTTCTGACATTATGTACCTTTTCTCAGCGACCGTCACATATCCCTATTAATTCGTTTAGCGTTTTATTCGATTTGTTTTAATTACTTTTGTTTTTATCTTTTGTCTTTTTTTCCCGTTCAGCCGCCCAAGAAGAAAGAGTAATATTTAAAAAAATGTAACTTTAAATCGTGATTTCCGTTCTTAAAAAATTAAAAGAAATACAATAATCATAATAATACTACGCATTAAAAACTGATATTTCATTTCCGTGGTAATAGGTCCACGGTGGCATTCCCCTGATCCAACTAAAGTATAACTCTTCATGCTACCATTTTTGATGCAACGAATTTGTGTATAACTAAATTTTTTCGAATATTCCAATAAACGTTTAAAATCGCTGCTTGCAATTTTACGTTTCGAAAATCATAATTTGATATTTCGAAGCAAGAAACCTGTTTTTAATCATTTACATGGAATAAATGTAATTTTTATCATAAAATATATTTTTAATAAAAACTGAAAAAAGGAACAAAAAACTACCGTATAATTATTTATTAACTTACGTTACGTTAAATTATTCTATAATATTCAATGTATAAGATTCGTTTTATTGGTTTTAGTTTTTACTGTAAGACCTAAATATCTAATGTATTGAACAAAAACCTACGTTTCAACCCTAAAATATTTTTAAATAAATATCATTTTCTTTTTTGTTTTTTTCAAAAGCACAGTTAAAATTAGTACGATACTTCACTGCACCATTTAAAAGTCCAATCATAATTTTATATACTGCTCACAAGTACAAACTCTTCATTCGAGCCGCCTGATCTAGTTGTCGCTTTTGCAACTGTCGTTTAAAATGTACGGGAATTTAGAATGACGTAAAATTGAGATAAATTTGATAAATTTATAATTAGTACATATATTTTTTTAATTACTTTCTACTTTTATTGCAGAAAAGGGAAGAAAATAAGTTAGCTAATTACCAAGAATTAGTGTATCTGGAAAACGCCGATTTAGTATCGAATACAAGCGAATTCGACTGTTCGATCTGTTTAACTGAATACGACCCCGGTCAAGGCGTAATTCTTAGGGATTGTTTACACATATTTTGCAGGTAATTGTTGAGATGAAAATGTTTATTTCCGTTTTAGTGATTTTTCATGTTTGATTTTTTCGCTTTTTAGATCTCGGATAACCAGATTTCCCGTACTAGAGAAATAATGTTTTTTTTTGTTTTTTTTTTAATTTACTTTTTTTTTTTTTTTGTTTTATTTGCACCAACCACGGACATTAACTTAACGAAAATGAAAATTATGTATACTTTTAGTGTACAAGTGCATTACACACAAAATACCGCGAGCCAACCAACGTTGTTAATAACGTATTAAGTCATACGATGTTTGTCAGAGTAATCGGTAATTATTTTTGTTTTCTAGTACTAGGAAAATTGAATTTTCAGCTTCTTACTAAATAAACTTTACGATAATGTTAAAGCTAAATTTAACTGAAACAAATTCAGTCTGGCGAAGGCTTGCTTTGATAAATTTATTATTAATGTCCGGCGTCGAATTCAAAGCCGAATCCGGAACTTTCGTTTTATTACTGGTTTAATTGCGGGGTAAAGTTTTATTTTTATAAAATTCGGAAATACTTAAGTTTATCGGCCCGTGTTAGAAAATAAATCATCTTCATTTGACTTTTGAAATAAATATACAGAAGTGTTCAAATTCGCTTTTTATTTCTAGAATAATTTTTGCTTCAAGGAAAACCTAATCAATAGTTTAAATTGAAAAAGTCCAGTAATTTAGATACGAAATGTTTCTATCTTCTTCTTATCGTGTAAATTAGATCGGCGATCTGTGTAAAAAATACAGAAATATTCCATGAAGTCTTAAACTTCAAACGTGTGTCGGAATTATAATAATAAGTATGTCATTATTAATAAGCGTGTGTATTTCGGTATTATTTTTTTTTTTTTTTTTTTTGTATATTTTAGGGAATGCTTAGCTCAAACGATTCAGCTTACTACGGAGGCGGTAGTAAAATGTCCGTACAGAGATGATAGTTACGCATGCGATAGTGTTTTGCAAGAGCGAGAGATTAAGGCTGTAAGTGCGTAGTTTTGTGATTTTTCACTATCGTGCGTGATTTTTTTTTTTTTTTTTCAAATTAATTATAATTTAGCAACTTCGTAACAAGAAGAACAGTAATCTTTATAAGTTAAATTATTTCACGCTTTATCGAGCATTGTGTAACGACGGTTCAGCTAGTCTCCGGAAGGTGTAAGTCGATTTTTATACTTTTTCATTATAATTTTTTATTAGAGATTATTATTACGAATTTCTTAGTTTTTTTTAAGTATTAAATTAATTGTGCGGCAGAAATGATAATACAATCTAGAAATTGTTTTTTATTCATTTTAATGAATTGTAAATTTTGAATTTTCCACCGTAAAATTGGCCAGCTCTCTGCTCCTTTATTGACAAAAAATACACCTTGGCAGCCTTTATTGATATTTCTGCTGCTTTCGACGATGTTTATCTTCCCTGCCTTAAAGAAAAAATGTTATCCATTAGTATTCCTCCTACTCTCGTTGATCTTGTTCTCAACCTTATGCAGAATCGGTCTGTCCGTCTGTCTTCTAAAACAGATTCTCCATCAAGAAGAGTTTTTAGCAGCGTCAAGTTAGCCCCCCCATGACGGAATTTTAAAATCAAATTCAACTAAACGAATTGTGCCCGTTTTGTGCCGAATTGTGCTGATAATAAAAAGTTTTGTGCCGCACCCTAACACGTGGTATTAGTAAAAATTGTCCCGGGGGGCTAACTTGACGATAGCCCCCGCAAAATTTGAGAATTTAAAAAAAGTAATTATGCCATTAGATAGCAATAGTTTTGTGCCGATTTGTGCAGCTAATAAAAAATTTTGTGCCGCACTCTAACACCCAGTAATAGTAAATAATTGATCCTGAAAGGCTAACTTGACGATAGCCCCCCCAAAAATTTGAGAATTTAAAAAAAGTAATTATGCCATCAGATAGCAATAGTTTTGTGCCGATTTGTGCCGCTAATAAAAAATTTTGTGCTCCTTTTTTGTGTTATATATTTTTAAAGGAAAACATCGAGGTAAAATTATTTACCGGTGGAGCTGTTTATATAATCATTTTGCCAGTTTTTTTTTTCTAATTGTTTCTGGGTAGAAGTCCTCGCTTGATCTTTTTTTCGACAGATATAACCGTGTACTTGAAAAATCCGTAAAAATTAGCCGGCAGCCACTTGCTACTATATTTGTATAATAATATACATCTTAGTTCGCGTGTATAGGCATGAGTATCTCCGGACGCAGTTATATTCTGGGAAATATATCCGTGGTCGGATATACATATATGTGGTGACATGATTTAATATATCTCAACTTCGAAAGACGTCACACAATGAACAAATGTTGCCATTCCAGACACAGTATATCTCTGGTCCAAAAGGCGTCAGCTGAGCGCGCAACTGTCAAAATCTGCCTTATCAGTACCGTTTCACAAAATTAGGTCGTGTTCATAGAATGCACTATAGAGAGGCAATAGTGACAGTGTGATTTAACAGTTTCAAATCTGGGTGAGTAATGTGATACAGGAATTTAATGCTAGGTGTTATTTGACGTGATGTGAACTAGCTATTTTATCGAACAAAGTGCTGGTAATCCGAATTGCGCGAAAAAAATCCACATCGTGTTCAGGGACTTTCTGTTGCTTTGTGCGTTCTGAGTACTACACGGATTCAGAGTTGAATACATAGCGAAGAGTGCGATTATTATCGTTGGGCAATTATGAGATATACTAATGGAATCACTCGATTATGAATATATCTCGGGATATTTCGATTACTATTGTTATTGGTTTGGTCCCATTTTGCCTAATTCCCATTTCGCCTAAAAATGAAACGACACAGAAAAAAAAAAATCGAAAAAATCAACTTGGCAACACGGACACCTTTGATGGGCAGGAAAAAAGACAAGAAAGTGGCTAGAGAAACAAAAGCGATTGAGAAATAGAATAGTTGAAAAATGTACACGTGCGATTTTACGACGCGCGCTATTGAATTGCTTTTGCTTGGTGGTATTGCGTGTTGGGACGCGAGTAAAAAAAATGAATGCAAATGTTGCATTTATCGCAAAAATAACTCCATTTCTACTTTGCAATCTCATTATTCCTTTTTTAACATGTCGCATATCACCACGTACTAAAGCTTTGCACCATGAAGCTGCAATTTAGTGTGATTCGGGTAATGTGTACATATTACCGTACTGAAGAGAAAACTAATTTTATCTGGAATATTATAACCTGCCACTTGTGTATAAAAAACAGAAATTCTGACTTAGTCTAGTATAATAATGGATGTATCATTTATAAAAATAAATTGAGCAAGTAAATATATCTAATATTTATTAGTTAAAATGTTTATTGCAAATTGTTTTAAATGAAATGATAGTATTCAATTAGAATTCGGCAACAGGAGAAAAAAAAAACTGTTATTCATTTTAAAAAATTATTTTTCTTTTTATTTACTATAAATTTTTGTTTTTTTTACGTTAAAAGTATATTGTAAAATATTTGGACATGCAATAGCGTCCTTTTTATACTCTCCCCCCCCCCAATTTTTTAGCATTAAACTGTAATCTATTGACAATTTATTGAATTAAGACATTTTAAATAGTAAAATGAAATGGTTTTTTTCTCTTTTTTTTGGATTTACCAAAAAATCGCGTCCACTCAGCAGACTTAAGAGATTACAAAAGAAAGAAGAAATATTAGAATCTAATTTGATTGGACACTAAGGAAAATAAGGACTGCAAACGAGAAAAGCAAGAGTAATTGTACGAGGTGGGTATTATTTCAAAAGTAGAAAAAGTAAAAAAAATTACCGTGGAACCTGATTCAGAATGAAGAGGCTTCAGTTTAAAATTCGACAATGATAACGCGTTGTTTGCAACACGAAATCATTTGTACGTTTGTCTGATTTTTTTTTATTCGCTGAGTAAGCGAAATCTTAAGTTTAGACGAAATGGAAAGTTACCTTGTTGTTAATTACTAATCATTCGGTGTTTACATATGAGAAAATATTAAATATGATAATTATATTTTATTACGTGATTTGATTTTTTTTAAATTTCATCCAAGGTTAAATTTATTTCAAATTATTGTTTATTTTAATTTTAACGATAGTTTTTGACAAATATTGATAGCGAAATTAATAACTACAGATAGAAAAATAATAAAATTTTGGCGACAGTCATTTAATTTCTCGGGTGGTCTCGGCAACGACCAAATGCGGCATTGTTTGTCAAAGACGATTTCTCGGTTAAAAAATCGAGGGATACTGGCACAGCTGTTCTGACCGCTACGCCGGGGTAGCGAACTGGTTTCGATGGGTGTAGCCGGGAAGCGATGATAGAGCAATTCCTTTGAAATGCGTACCGAGCTATGGAGCAAGGAGAAGTTTTTTGATAAAAAACCCGAAAAGGCATACCAGCAGGCTAATCATCGCTAAATAATATTAACAACGTTCTAAAAAGATCTATTCGGCGGTGTTTTTGATATATTTTTTTTTTGTAAGATATATTCCTTAACGAAAGGCGAGAAGACATCGTGCGATTTTCGTTACTTTACTGTAAGGATCAGAATTCGTACAAAAAACTGATCGTACGAAATCATGCGAATTCGTACGAACAAAATGATTATAATACTTGCGGTGTTGTTTGTACGGACAATGAATTTACAGAGAGCAGTTTATTATTCTTCTTGGATTCGTCAGCCAAGAAGTTACATTGCCCAACTAATTAATAAGTGTGTAAAATCTGATATTCTTTCTTCAATTCGACTGATTATTTTTTCAGAATTCATATTTCAGAATAAACAAACACTGAAAACGGACACTGTGACATAAACTTCGAACGAATTCTGATGAAAAAAAATAGATTAGTCGCATGAAGCTGGTCGTACGAACTCGTACGATTTCGTAAGAGTTCGTACAAAAAAAATGCAAGCAATGTAACCACGTACGTAACTCTGTACACCTTTGTTCATTCCAGAAATCAAGAAGCCTAATGTTCTGTTAGGCAGAGCTTACTGGTAGCGACACACCGTAGAGCAGTGTCTTTCAAAGTGTGGGTCGCGACCCCCTGGGGGTCGCAAACGAAGCAAAGGGGGTCGCCGATTACAAATAAATTGAAAAAAAAAACACGAATAAAATTGAATGATTTATTAAAAATTAAAAACAACACAAAATTAAGTATGAAATGTTTTTAGTTACTTATCATTAATTAATTATTCGTGAGATGGGTGTGCCTGTTTTTCTTTTACTAATTTGTTAAAACGCGGTTGTATTTTTGATATGCAAACGATTAAGTCCTTTTCTAATTCCATTCTGTTTCTATATTTATTTTTTAAATGTGTCATTGATGAGAACGCTAATTCATACAGGTAGGATGTCGCAAATGGTACTATTAACTTCAGAGGTTCCCTAGCAAGTTCTGGGTATTTTTCTTTTCGTCTCATACGGAATTCGTCAATCTTCTGCAATTTAAATTCCATTTTAAACATCCCGTCAGACGCAAGATCTATGTGTTTTTCTTTCATCGTTGTAGTAAGTTTAGCTAGTTCTAACGGCTTTTCCATAAAAGGATCAAGGATCCCTCTTTGTCCATCATCATCTTCAGATTTGGTTTTTGGAAAGTAATTTAATAGTTGGTCTTTCAAATTTTGCAATCCTACAATCATATTAAAAATTTCAACGTCAATTTCCACTGATTAATCACTTGAAATCTCTACAATAATTTGCTCAACACAAGGAAATGACTCAAACCGTATTTCTTCATGCAAGTTATCCATAAACGAATTTTTTAAACGAACACACTGCTTTTATCCTTTGCTGTTAGAATTATGTGTGCTATAATCGTGTTTATGAACTCACTAAACACACAGAGACACAAGGGCGGATGTGGCGCGATGTTTTTCTCCCTTGTCGTGATGTTATTGACTTTTTTGTTATTGTAAACAACATTTCTGATAATTTCCGAATCTGTTTTTGGAATTCTTATTAATACTGTCACGTTTTTGAAACTGAAAACTATCTTCTCTAATGCAATTATTTTGTGTTTGTAAATCTCCGTTGGTTCTCTGATAAGTCGTTTGGAGGTCTTACTTTCTGCACTTAGAATATTTGCACTTTCCTAATCGATTAATTTCTTACAATTTTCTACATTTAAGATCCAGTTTGTTGTGGGCATGCTGGTGAAAAGTGATATCACATGAAAACTCACCCATTGTCAGTTGTTCAATTGCAGTGATATGAGTTCTTGACAAAAGATGCAGTACCACCTACAAATGGCGCGAGTTTTTTGACTAACCATTTGGACGGTTCTTAAATAGGCGAGTCAGTACTGGCAAGGGAGAGAATACCTCCTGTATTTGTTGACAGGCCATAAAAGTTCCGTATTTTTGGATCACTTTGTAGCAACGATTTCTTTGTTAAATCCGTTCTGGTTCATAATAACAAAAATAATAACCGGGTAATCGAAAGACAAAATATAATAATTAATAATACAAGGTTCAAAATGAAAAACTTACTCAAGTAACAACGTTAAATACATAACATTAATTATTATATTTATCTTTCGGTTACCCGGTTATTATTAACGATTTATTTGTTTGAACATCCGAACCTGTTTTATTTAATAATTCTTTGAGTTTCTTGTACTTTAAAGTTAGCTCAGTTTTTTGTGTTATCGAAAAGACATATAACGGCCATCTATTGGTGACCAATAAGGCACTTGACAAAGTTAAAACATATATACCTCTTACATAAAATAATTGCTGTTAAATGTTTGTGATATGGGGGTCGCAAGATTTATTCCAATCATAAGGGGGTCGTGGCATGAAAAAGTTTGAAAAACACTGCCGTAGAGTGACTCTGGCGCACAAAATTTTCCAAAATTATTTGATATCTTTTTATTTTTTTTATCTTCATCCGAATCCTTTTTATCATCGAAAACGAAAAGGGAAGAAAATGAGTCCCTGTCAACTGGCTTCCCGAACAGGGATACAGAAAAAAATGAGTCTATATCAACATACACCCTGTCAAGAAAGTATCGGGAATTGTTAAATAAAACGAACAATTTTTAATTTTCATCCAAATTTATTTTGTCACCTTCAAAATAACATCCATTCGAAGCGATGCACATATGCCAACGCTTTTTCCACTCGGCAAAGCACTTCTGATAGGCGGTTTCCGGGATGGCCTTTAGCTCTCGCGTCGCATTCGTCTTGATGTCATCAATCGATTCGAAGCGCATTCCCCGTAGCGGAAATTTGAGTTTTGAGAATAGGAAGAAGTCGCAGGGTGCTAAATCTGGTGAATACGGCGGTTGTTCGATGATATTTACCGAGTGTTTGGCCAAAAACTCATTCACAATTATGGCTTTGTGAGACGGCGCATTATCGTGATGGAGAATCCAAGAATTGTCGACCCACAAATCGTTACGTTTACGACGGATAGCCTCTCTCAAACGTCTCAAAACACTTAAGTAAAACTCTTTGGTGACTGTCTGTCCGGCTGGCACATATTCATAGTGTACCACGCCTCGAATATCGAAGAAAACAATCAACATGATCTTCACTTTCGATCGGCTTTGGCGAGGTTTTTTCGGCTTTGGCGCGCCAATTGGCCGCCATTCGGACGATTGCTGGTTCGTAAGCGTGTCGTACTCGTACACCCATGTCTCGTCACCAGTAATTATCTTTTCCAAGAAGGTAGGATCCAAATTGGCTCGATCCAGCATGTCTGCAGCTACCTGTTCTCGGTACTTTTTTTGAAAGAAATTCAGGTCTTTCGGAACAAGCCGAGCCGCAACGCGTTGCATACCCAATTTTTCGTGCACAATCGTACGTACGCTCTCGTGTGACATGCCCAATCCATGAGCCATCTCTCTCAAGCTCACATGACAATTTTCAGCAACGATTTCCTTGATTTTATCGACGTTATCATCGGTCACACTCGTTGAAGGCCGTCCAGAGCGAGGCATGTCTTCGACCGTCTCCCGACCATCCTTGAACGCTCTGTACCACTCGTAAACCCGCGTTTTTGATAAAGCAGATTCACCAAAAGCCTTCTGTAACATTTTCAGTGTATCGGCACAAGAAATTTCGTTCGAAACACAGAATTTAACACAAGTACGTTGTTCAATATTTTCACTCATTGTAAAACTTCGACAAAACACTTCAAGGTCGACTGATTTTAACAGCTGCTGTAAACACACTGGTTGACAGATCGCGCTAAAAATAGGCATCATAATACAAAACAGTTGTACCAACCTGGAAAAAAAAAATTATCTGCCTAGCTATTACCCGGGAGATTTAAATTGACAATTCCCGATACTTTCTTGACAGGGTGGCAGCTGCAAATAAAACAAATTGTTCCAAATCCATATTCACCTTACTAACAGACGAACGAATGTGTGAGTTTGATTACACTGCAATAATTTATGTGAACACATGAACCATACTTAATTAGGCAGATCAACCTATAGAGATGGTGTTCAACATTCTAACTAAACACAATTTCTTATTAGAAGGTCATTAAACTGAAAAGAGATTGATGACTGAAAAATATCGTACGCACTTATGTATTAAATGACAAATAATAATAATTAACTAATTGATTTTATTATAGGCAAAATTCCATACAAAATTATCGCTGTCTACGGACATTATCATTTTTTAAAAATTCCCAAATTTCAGGGAGAATATCGTCAATTCAGTCTCCCAGATCAATTATTTACTATTGCTGGGTGTTAGAGTGCGGCACAAAATTTTTTATTAGCTGCACAAATCGGCACAAAACTATTGCTATCTAATGGCATAATTACTTTTTTTAAATTCTCAAATTTTTGGGGGGGCTATCGTCAAGTTAGCCTTTCAGGATCAATTATTTACTATTACTGGGTGTTAGAGTGCGGCACAAAATTTTTTATTAGCTGCACAAATCGGCACAAAACTATTGCTATCTAATGGCATAATTACTTTTTTTAAATTCTCAAATTTTTGGGGGGGCTATCGTCAAGTTAGCCTTTCAGGATCAATTATTTACTATTACTGGGTGTTAGAGTGCGGCACAAAATTTTTTATTAGTGGCACAAATCGGCACAAAACTATTGCTATCTAATGGCATAATTACTTTTTTTAAATTCTCAAATTTTGCGGGGGCTATCGTCAAGTTAGCCCCCCGGGACAATTTTTACTAATACCACGTGTTAGAGTGCGGCACAAAACTTTTTATTATCAGCACAATTCGGCACAAAACGGGCACAATTCGTTTAGTTGAATTTGATTTTAAAATTCCGTCATGGGGGGGCTAACTTGACGCTGCTAGAGTTTTTCGTGGTCTTTCGCAGCGCTCTTGTCTCAGTCCCACTTTTGCGCCGCGGTCACAAAGTGATTTTTATGACCGAATTTTTGGGAAAAAATTCACGAATCTTCTTAATCAAGCTTAATATGGTTCCGGCCGACTACTCCCAAAACTCAAATTATCATTTCATTTAAAGGAAGACACATTTGAACTCAGCTGAATCGGTAAAACAAGATTAGCAGAAGAAGCTACAAACTGTTTTGTGCAAAATGCCTACAAGAGGTATTTTTTGATGATTGGTTTAATCGTTGGCATACGTATATTTCTTTAAATGGAATCTGTTTTGAAGATGACAAAAAATGTTTCGATAATTAAGTATTTTATGTTTTATTGACAAGTTCCGTGTACGTATTTGACAGAATCATATGTATCTTTCATAACACTTCTGACTATCACATAATTGTTTTCCATAGTTCTTATGGGCGAGTCAGTTTCAATCGCCCATGCCGCTCTTCGCAAAAAAGCAACTCGTTTCTTGCTCAGTAATTTCTGATTATGATCGTCTCTTGTTTTTATTTTTTCAATTTATTTTTTCACGGTTTGAAGTTAGCACCAGAGGAGAAAAAGCCCGCTGAATCTGTTTTTATCAAGTAAAGAGTTACACAACACTATTATTGTCATGGTATTAAGCTACTCCATCCTTTATTTTTATCGTTTTTTTTTTTTTTTTTTGTTTTTTTTTTTCTGGTAAAAGCTTTTTAGCATAAGCAGACACAATTTTTATTTTAAGTATAAATGAAAAATAGTTCAATCATTATCATTGATTGAATTTTGAACAGAATTTCATGTAACAGACTTGAAAAAGTGATCAACTTTTCAATAACTTCGAAAAACGTTACCGTTTGTGGAGTGAATGTTTTAAAATAAATTTATTCGGTCCGTAAATAAGTGTATCTTGAATAATTTAACAGTTTACGAATCTAATTCACGTTAGCTTTCGTTTTATGTAAAAACTTTTCACTTAAGAAAAACATTTTTAAATATACGTTATTACATATATATGTATATTGTGGCATGCATAAAACTATTTAATTCTAACAATTATCTGAATTAAGGTATATTCGGTAAAGAAACTCTGAATGCTACTTTTTTTAAAAAATAAATTAAAAGTGACGAAATAAAAATTTAATGAAAATGTATAAAACGTAAAAACTACTTGTTCGATAAAAAGTATATTTTAAAGCAATTTTATCGTTGACAATTCGTAAACGACACTAACACTTACTTTTTGTAGTCGACACCAAATTTAAGTGACAATATTTCGGAGCAATTTAATGATTATAATAGCACATTCACTTATTTTCTATATGCCAAGTATTAAAAACATCGAACAAATATTTAATGTCATTTTTAATTTTTTATTGCAATTTTTGAATATCGTGTACACGAGACCCTAATTAAATTTTGTTTAAAAATAATTATAATATCCTCCTTACGGTGTATTGCTCTAAAATATATATATATTATGTTTTATCAAATAAATGTTTTTTACTTTTTAGTGTATTTTTATTAAATTTTTAGACTAACTTTTAAAGTCGGTATTATTATTGTTATTATTTTTTAATTATCTTCTTTTACGATTTTTAGCGCGTAAATATTTTCGAGTGATAAGGTTGATAGAGCAATCTAAAATTATGCTACCTTTGGTACTTTATAAAGAGCTGGGTACTGGTTTAAGAGTATAAAGTTTAAATTATGTCGGCGATGAGTTGTGCTAATTTTTCTCCGGTTACATTAGGCAAAAAAAGTATATCAATTAACAGATTTTTTCTTTAACTTTATATGACTACTCAGTCAGTGCTCACTGATAGCGATGTATTAATTTGGGTTAACCGGTATCATTTCTAATAAACGAAACGGGATTATTCTAATCACTTTACACGATCACAAGTTATACGCAGTGATGTAAAAATTTAAGAGTTTGTAAATAGATGGTTTCTTTATTCGAATTTACGTGAATTTTTTGTCTTGCTAAAAATTAATTTTTTTCAAAGTTACGTTTCCATGCTTAATATAGATAATACTTTAAATATCAAAATGGTATTTGTTATATTGCTAAGTTTTTTTGATGATTACTGCAGTTTACTGATGTTCAATGATATACTTACATGGGATCGCCGCTGACTGGTACACTTTCAAATGAACAAGGAATAATTAAAATCGGCCTTCACAAGCAAAAGATATGCACGAACAAACATAAGAAAAAGAAAAAAAAATAAAAAAAAAACGCGATTATTTGTCAATTTGTAATTTATATGAAACATTTTTAAATCGGTCAACTTGTATTTTATCATACTTTTAATTTTAAATTGTTTCTTTCTTCCTTTTTTTGTTTTTTTTTTCAGTTGCATGTACATTACGTTTGAGGATCCTGCCAAACTATGTGGCTTGCCGACGGGGTCCTAGAAATGCATGCCACTATTCTTTATTTTATTAATATAACACAATTATTACTTATATGAATTCGAAGACATATTACCTGTTATCAGTAATACTTACGATTACTTTTGCTTAATAATTCTATGTATTCCAAACATTTTCTTAAAAATACGAATATTTTAATATTATTATTAATATTATATAAAACATTACTTATTGTTAACCTGAAACGTTATTTCTTAAAAATTTTCTCCAGTGTCAAAATTTTTTTTTCCCATTTTTTTTTTTTTATCGTCTTAAATGATGCATAAACTATTCAAAAATGATATTTAAGAATTATTTTTGGTGACAAGCACCGATAAACAATTTTTTTAACTTATTTTCTGATTCGACTCTGAGCGCTTCAAAACGTTTGAAAAGGCCGCACATAGAATTTTGAGTGTATTTACAGCTCTGTTGGTAGTTTTTGCCGATACAAATCAGTTGTATTTCTTCGAAATCTATACAGACGACATTAATAAATCTTATCAAAGCCATAAAAGATCATAAAACGCCACAATAAGATTGACGCATTACACATGCAGTAGACAGTTCTGCGTGCTATTCCGAGTTACGCGCCCATCTGTTGTATGTTGGTATTTTTTAAGTAGTTTTTTTTTATATAAAAACGAGTGAGAAATTTTATGCTGATAAAAAAGGAAATAAATCATCATCAGCTCGTGCCATTCGGAGCAGAATTTTTAATAGAAAGCCGTCCAACCGGCTCATCTTTGAAGGCGACATTGAAAATGTTTTTGGGCTCGCAAAAAAATGAAAACTGCACACATCTGAAGATGATACTGAAATTGATGCTACATTAGGCTACCGAGTCGTGAATTTTATTTCTGTTTTTATCACCATACTGTCGCTAATTCTAGTGTGTAATGAATGCACAGGTAGTGTAACTTTTCCGGAATGCAAGCGTGGCCATGGATCTAAGTTCGTTGTAACGTGAGAAAAATGTAGAAGTACTTCTATTGACAGTAGCCCTCTCATTAACGGGGCCATGCTTATGATTTAAACAGACGTTTAACTTTCGCTATCGGATTAATCGGTATTGGGATTAATGGAATAAATAGATTCTGTATGTTCATGTGTCTCCCAAAACCAACGTTTCAAAATATCCTATACGAGCAGATTCTTGGTACACTTGGCAAAAAGCATCTTGTACATTACAGAAATGTATACTCATAAATCAGCTATGCTAATGGCATATTTGACGCTGTTCAAAAGATTTATGAAGATCCAACGAGAGAAGATATTGTCTCTAGTTGCCTTGCAGGATTCAACAAAACGCGAATGAATGTTTGAATACCGTCATTTGGACAATAATGCTGAAAGCGATATCTAGCGGCAAAAGCCTGGTTGATATTACAACTAATATCGTTGTAATTGTGTACAATGACGGTTTTCGAGTACTGCTAGATGTTATGAGCAAATTTTAACTAAAAATTAGTATAGAATTGTACCATTTTACAATTGAAGTTGATCAACGTCAAGTTGAAGCTGCAATCCGCTCAGCATCGAAATATCGGCAAAGCCCTTGGGAAGACCTTACGTGTCGCTCAGAAAGGGGGCTGAAGAGCAAAATGCATACTTGGAAAGGCAGTTACATGGTGCTGGGATAGCAGAGTAAAATTTAAAAAATTGGCAAGCCTATATTTTGGATATTTCATAATGTAGTAAATACGTTTCAAAACTTTAAACGCGTTTTTCTCGAAACTATGTTTTTCAAATTGGCGGGGAGCATAACTCGTTTAATTTTTATCCAATTGACTTGAAATTTTAACTGTAGCTTCTTAGATAGATTATCTATGGGGAAGTACACACGTTTTTTATGATTGATAAAGAATTACATTTGCAATAAACAATTTAAGATCGTTTTTTTACCGGGAAAAAAAAAATTAAAACGCCCGCTAATTTGTGAATTTTTTAAAAAAAATCAAAATCTTGTGTACTTTCAAAGAAAAACTAATATAAATTAAGAAAAAAAAAGTAACCCTTTAGATTGTGTAGGGAGACTGCTACCCTGACCGCCGTTTTTCTCCGTCGAAAAAACCATTCGTTCAAATTACCTTGTGCCACAACGCCATTTTGTATGTTAAATGCTAAAAAAAAATATTTTTGTATACTTTAAGACATATACAATAAAGTCCCAAGATCTTATTTTGATTCATTGATTAGTAATCGAGAAAAAAATTTGTAAAAATTGATCCATTTTTCGGTATGCCTCAGTAGTATAACCCCTTAATGTACATATACATTGCATAACCGACATACTTAATTTTTAAATTTACACATACTTATACACGGTATAGACACCTATAAGAATATACTGTCTCGTACATATCCATATATCTGACCCGTATCCATTATTAACAGAGTACTTTATATACACATTCGATAGAGATAACATGATTATTTTATTACATTTTAATATTTTTATTCATAATTCATTTTTTTATTTCTCTTTCAGATGTCTTTATGTTTGGTGGTAGTTGTTTATTGTTATTCTGATCGTATGTTTATTAGTGTGCTAATAAATTTATTTTATTTTAACTGCTAACTTCGTTTAGTTTCAGTTGTTTTAGAAATACATTCGATCACAATTTTCAGTTAGAATCGATTTCTATCGAACCACTATAGATTTTTTGGAGAGATTTCACTACTTGAACAACTATCTTTGTTTACGTAACATTTCCGTCCGTACTACCCCTCCTGGAAAAAGAAAATAAAATTGAAATACCTCCTTAATCTATGATGGATCCATATCTGCATATACAAGAAGCGATAGGGTTTCGGAAAGAAGTTACATAACAAAATTTAAGGGAAAAAAAGATGGTCTGAGAAATTCTAACTGAATTTTTGTTTTTATTTGAATTCACGCTTTATATGTTTCCTCGGTTTTCAGTTTTTATTTCAGATTTTGGCTGCTATAGAATTATTCAGTATAAGCCTCACATATGCTATGATTATGATCCGTTGATAACACCCCCCCCCCCCCATACCTATATGCGTGGTGTAGAAGAAACACTGTAAATGCAAACATTCATGCGTAGTTTTGACTTTGAACTAACTTCTTGTCGAGTAAAATGTTGATTTCATATGACAACATTTTACCATAGTTCAAAAAGTGTAAGTTATTTGAAAAATACCAGCAGGGGGTACTCTATAGATACTCTGCCGATGTAAGCTAGGCTGACGAATTAAAAGATACACGTGAATAAAAAGCATACTCCCAATAAATGTGAAGGTGCATTAATATACATCAGCAAACTCTGGTGAACGATGATCAGCACAGAATCCGCCAAGGAATTGACTGTTTCATTTATCGCGATGGAGGCTTTTACAACAAAATATAGTTTATTTAAAATGAATTATTGAAAACTATTTCTTTCTTATCTTAAATTTACAAAATTTTCCTTGAAAGATAAATTTATTTTTACTTTTAATTTTTTCGGAAATAATTTATCCCGCTAAAAAACTTTTAAAGCTACAAAAGTTTTGTAGTCGGATTTTATTAAAATGTAAAATTGCTTCGATATAACTGGGGTTTCTTTTTAATTAAAATAAAGTTAAATTTCAAACAATTATTTTGCTTTTTGCTTCGATGTGTTAACCTCTTACCCATTTAATATTTGAAGTACATTTTCAGATTCTGCCTTTGTAATTTATTACTTCGCCTGTAAGTAACATTTATTAGTTGTAAATAATTAATCTGAAATAAATTTTCAGTTAGTAACTGCGGAAGTATACGAAAAGTACTTAACTCGATCGATTACGGAAGCTGAAAATAAAATACAGAACGCTTTTCACTGTAAGACAGCGAACTGTCAAGGCTGGTGTATCTACGAGGATAACGTTAATCAATTTCTATGTCCAGTTTGTAATTACACCAACTGTCTTACTTGTCAGGTAAATACATTTCGCAATATGCGGGTATTATTGTGACTAATTTATTCATCTACAGATTTTATACATGTATTAGCTATTAATCGAGAGTTTTAAACTATTCTATTTATTTGAAAATATTGATTTTATTACTAAGTATTATTATAATTTATAATTACTTCGAGGTTTATAGAAATCAATAAAGCAAAAATATTCTCGGAAGTTATTAATAAACATTTTTATTTACGAAACTTTAATTTTTATAATAAAAATGTAGAAAAAAGTTTAATTTGACTTTAGAATGTGACTACAATCCACACATTTTGTAGTATTTTCTGGATCCTTTGGAGAGGACAGATGGAATTTATTTTTTCTATTTTTTTCAATATTGTGATTTTAATTTCATTTGATTTATTTTACGGATGAACCACCTAGATAGTAGTAATCTTTTATAGAAATAATTATACAATAAATAAATAGCTCAATAACAAACAATAAGCATAAAATAATTTATTTAAATAAATTAAAATAAATTACTTTATTCTTTTCTTTGTTTGTTATCGAGGTATTTATTATATTTATTTTATAATTATAAATAATAAACAAGTACAAATTTATCTACATCTTTTATAAAATTTGAAGATTATATTTATTATTATGAACTACTGCACTTTCATCGAAATCAGTGATTTCGTCCAAAATTTCATCATTCATTCTGTTATTTTTACTAATGTCTTAAAAAATCGAACCATTATCGGCTCTTGTATTCATATCTTTACAATTGCTTTCATTATCAACTAACTTAAAAGTTCTTTTTCATAATTCATTATTATATAATTATAGTTACGTACAGTAAAATTAACTTAAAACGAAAACGAATGATTCAAATTTTATCTTATTCGCTTGAATAGCACAAAAAAAAAAAAAAAAAAATTATTAAAAAATAAAAACATTAAAATATTTTTTTAAAAATGAAAAATAGCTTTTTACGGACTTCGAAAAAAATAACCACAAGAAATTGTCTGGAACACAACTACATTCAGTACGACGATTCTTCGCTCACTACGCAACTAAATTGCAAAAATTAATGGAATTCATTTGAACAACACACAGTCAACGAAATTTTTATGTGAGTTAGAAGAATTCCTAAAACCACATACTCACACACTTCCTGAAACTGCTTATAAAACTGTTGAAAACGGCGAATCATTATTACGATGCACGTGTTGAAGAGATAAGCGGGCCCATGTAATTCTATACGTGCGGTTTTAACGAATTTAGTGACCTCTATAAAATTCTTATTTATCTGTGAAACTACGAGCGTACTATAAAGCGCCGGATAATTGAACTTGACCAAATATCTTCCTGCGTTTTGAAGGGACAGTTAAATATATTGTGCGCTTTTATTATGTAGAGAATCGACAAAATGGTTTAAATTAATTTTGTGTGCGTGAAAATATTCTTAAAATTAAAAGATAGCCTGTTTCTTGTATTCAACAGTAGCAACTTTTTCTAACTGTTCATTACGAAAAACTGTTACTTGCGTCAGTTAACGTTATTTTTTCCATTTTAATCTGCAATTTTACTGAAGGATACTAAACAAACAGATAATTCATCGGTATTACGTATTTAATTTTTAAATTAAGAATTTATCTAATTAAAAAAAAATTACACACAGTTGACTTTTTACTTATTTTGCCCTCTGTTATAAATATAAACTCGTTGCTAATTCGGTGTTGTAAACCATTCTACCAACAGCCGTTTTTTCTTCTGCACGTTTGTAGTGCACAGCCTATATGTGTTTTTTTTTATATAGTTTTTTTTTTTTTTTTTTTTTTTTTATTTAATTTTGTTAATCCAAGATACTTTTAAAAGGTAAAAATGATCAAGGAAAATGAAGTTAAATTTAGTAATTTAAAATTTAAAATTTATTTGTTAATATTATGGGTTTTTATGTGTTTTTATACTGTGTAATTTAATTTAAATTTATTTTTAACATTTAATTTTACGGTTTTAGTACTTAATTTAATGTTTTTAACACATATTTTAACGTCTTTGACTAGGCTAAAAATAGAATCCATTGTTTTTTATATATTTTTTTTTTTTTTTAGTGTACCCCCTGATAGAATGAAATTTATAAAAGGAAAGTGCTATTTAATTAGTTCATTTATATATATATATATATATATATATCAGTATAATTTTCTATATGTTTTAAGTTTTAATATAATTTTAATTTGTTTTTTACTACAAATATATTTTATACATTTAATAAAATGCGGAATTTGAAATGTGCTTCTTTTGACTACTTATTGCAACGGGTTCGTTAAGCAAGGAATTTCTAATTTATGATTAAATTATTGAATTATTTTCTATTTTGTATACCTGTTGTTTCATGTGCAAGTGCAATAAATGAAATTTGCTTTTATTTAATGTCCAATTAAGTTTTTTTGCGTGTTCCCAAATTTTCAATTTATTTTTAAATACAAAAAGTAATTATTTTGTTACGTAAAAATTTATAACTTCCAACAACTTGAGTTAATTTGTTCACCACTTTTCAGTAATTTATGAGGTAAAACTAATAAATAATAATATACAATTAAATTAATGCGAACAAAACGGATAGTAACATAATCGGAATAGCATAAAAACGCAACTAAACATTTGAACCTTAAAAATTTTTAATAAAAAACACTAAAATACGTGAAATGTATTTTAAAAGAGATTCGCTCGCCTCATTTGATTAGTTCGATGCAATGGTTATACTCGTATTTAAATAATCGATATTCAAAAGACACATTATACAATTCACATTTCACATGGGGGACAGCCTTGTTTTAGTCACACCTATTATTAACCGACAACTATTTTTTTATTTACTGAACTCTAATGATTAATTTTCAAAAATTAATCGATTACGCCTGTTGAAAATTTTTTGTAATCGTAATTGATTACCAAATTCCAAATTCTGCTGCTCAGTTTTGTCAATTTGCTCTGGCAACTAAGGCGTTAAAGGTGACCGCTTTTAAAAAAGATCAAAAAATGAATGCTAATTTTAACATTTACCAGTTCTTTTCACATTTTTTTTTTTTTAAATTTAGAGAACTATGTTTCTATTTATAAAAGTAAATTGATTTCGTAACATAATTTTTACTACAATATAGATATACAAAAAACTGCAACTTGTTATCAAATTATTTCTAAAACTATATCGGACGAGTTAAACTTTTAAATCGGCACTCTACACCGTGTGTCTTTTAATAAGTAGCGAAAAAATTACTGTAAAATAAAATTCTCTGTATACTTAACGAGATTTTATTATTTAGAAATCCATTATGAAAATGAAAATAGGTTCTAACTTAAAGACCAAGGATGCCTATTAATGGAGTCAAGGGCCCCTTTTTAGTAATTCGCCAAAAAGCGACCTTTTTTTATATTTTCGATGACATCTTCTCTGAAAGTAGACAGGTGAACTTTGAAAAGAAAGAAGCAATACCAAGTTCACTTCTTTTTAAATGTTACAATTTTTGCAAATTGTAATCTTTATATCGAAGGTAATAAACTTTCTTTCTGTGCGAAAGAACGAACCTTACTGTAGTATACTTTTCCTCGATGTATACTATTTCGTCTCTTGACTAAGACCCCAAGAATTTTTCTGGACGAATGGAGTAAAAAATAATAGTAAAGAAAATATAAAACTTAATACGGATTAAATAATTTTCGACTAGTATAAGAATTTAATGTATTATTTTTAAAACATTGTAAATAGGTGGTAAACTTTAATCCCAGGGTGACGCGAAAGATCAATCGGTAAATGTTCGAGGTAGCGCCGCTAGTCAGCTAGTGTGGTCTAGTTGATTAGTTAATCGTGTATAATTCAGTAAGAACATCTTGCTGTCGCACATTGAAACTTGTAAAAAAATTTCACTCGCGTTGATTTAATGTCTATAACTGACGCGTCAAAAAAGTAACGCTACTATCAGAATACGCCTTTGCAGATACCTTTACCTACGATAGCACATCATTGTCAGACACGCAGGTCTTAATATAATTAGGCTCCTGGTCGAATCTGGGAGGTGAGAACGGTTTGACACTGCATATTACTGCTACCTGTCGTGCACGATGAGAATGATTAATTAATTATTAATTAAACTAACTACAGTTAGGTGGCGCTGCTCGCCCGATCCTTTACGAAAAAATTTTCTTTGCGTACTGCGGATGCCCGAAAGCCTAGACAACACTGTATTTCCGCACTCATTACTGACCGAAAAGAATAAAACTAAATTTTAACTTTAACCGAACCACATGGTCGTTCCAAAAACGATCACCACATACTACAATCTTTTCTCATTTCCAGCTAAACCATTATTACCGAATCTGATTACACTTTGCCGGTAAATTTCGTTTAATCTATCGTTTTGTAAATAGTATTTAACTAAAAGAGATGTTTTCATCGAGAAAAAGTAATTACTTTTTGTTTCTTAATACAATTACATTCGCTCTATAGCAGCTATCAGTTATTTTATGTTTATACATTTGGTTGTTTAGGCAATACACACCGAATTAAATTGTAAACAGTACCAAGAATTAGTGAATCAAGAATCAGTAACAAATGAGGATGCTCGAAGTACGAAAAATATGTTACAGGTAATAAAGTAATCTAGTATGTTCAGTGCAGTTTTCAAAAACAATTTTAAAATTTTTCAGCCCGAAAATCTACTTGGTTAAATATCAAAATTACGAAAAAATACGTCATTCTTAATGTTTTGTTTTGTCCGGTGTAGACTTAAACATTGACGAAATACACAAAGTATATCAATTTACATACAATTGTCCCACGGTACAGCAGGTAATTTGAGATTGTGCTAAGGAATGTGAAAATAGAATTATTAAAAAAGTGAAACAGAAAAGATAAAGCATATTTTACTCGTCGAGGAAAATTGAAAAGAAAAGTAATGGGAACAACCCGGATGATCGATTTCCTTGGCATATAACGAGAACCAAACTTTTCACCCGAATTTTTAAGAATAATTTGCAAAGTAAGATTAAGCTAATCCTTATAATGTACTAAATTTTACGATTAGATTTTTTATTACTGAGCATTGTAAATCCGTAGATTTCCTCCTAAACCAGAAAAAAAAGAAAAAAAACAGAATCTTTAGTTGCTGTCGATTGTTGTTACAAGTTTAAGTTCTTTTTTAAAGGCGCAGTTTCAATCGATGCCGAATTACCACCGTTCTGCGCCGTAAATTCTCCTCAGTTGAATTATAAGAAATCATTCTTCCAATTTGTATTACGGCATTTTAAGGTTTTTTACACGCATGAACAGTACCGCGTACTATAAACTTGTCTAGACCTAACAGTTTTTTACCATATAGGAGGAAATCTCCGCATTTACAAAAAATTAAGAGGAAAAAGGTGAAATTAAATTTTCGTAGATTATCAACAGTCCTGCCAACTATTATTTTCATCCATTTAAATTGCCATTTCTTCGGTTTGTTAATTATCTCTCCAACTTTGTCAGTGTTCTTTGTCCCTTTCTTTTGTTTTATCACTATTTGTGTAATATTGCATTATTTTTATGTTAATTTGCTGCGGCCCTCCAAGGAAACTGCAGGTTTTCTACCTTGTACTATACTGTTTCATCTGATGATTATTTAAAAAAAAAAAAAATCGGGTATATATTTGTTCTCATTATAAAATTTTCACTCTAGTGACTAGTCTAAAATTTACCCGACTTGCTTTTTTTTCTTTCCTCCGTAATTTATCTTTCGATAAATACATTTCTCTCATTCTTTTCTGCATACAGCTTTCGAGTAGTCAGCACACAGGCGGGAAGTGATTAAAAAGAAGAAGTATTTCGTTCGTTTTACTTCATCCGAATCGTTTAATTTCGATGCCATTAATTGGACAGATTCAAGTACTTAATGAATAAGATATTTTTTTATTACCTGAATTTGCACGGAACGTGATGCAATTAATCTCAGCAAAGTATCAAACACAGCAAATGATTCAAGGCACGTTATAAAATGATCGTTATGAACTGATCGAGTTTTTTCTTCAGAACCTCGAAAAGCGAGACGCGACGAATAATAATTATTACTATAGTAGCAGCTTCAATCACTTTAATTTTTTTACCGAAATTGATTTTTATTAATAATCGTTGTGTAGAGCGCAGTACCGATTTTCTTCACTTGAAACATCACTTTTATTCATGAATGACACTCGATGGAATTAGTGACCGCAAATAAGCTCTATACAGTACATGGCTATGGGCGGAAAGGGCGGGCAATGCTCACCCTAGAAAACTCGTTGCCTCCTCTAGAAGAATCGCCCATATGTCACACGAAGAAAAATTTGAAAAGTGTAAAAGTACAATGTACTTCAAAACTGATACCGTGATTATCACAATAATTTCCTATTCGCATGCAGGCTACCTGACGACATGCTCCAAAATAGATTTTCATATATGTCTTTCCTGCATATAGAGAATGAAATAATCAAAAACACGATAACTTCTGAGGCAGTCTTTAATCGGCTCAGCGAAAAACACAGAAAATTAAAACTTATATAAGAAATTTATAAATCGGTAAACTATATTATAATAAACTGTATCTTATTTTGAAGTATTTTGATTCTTTGGTGCGGACTTGCATTGTAAATATAGCCCTTTTTTAAATAAGCTGTTAATTATTTCGGTTATATATTTATTTATTAATTTTATATCAACTTTTTAATATAATACAATTATATATGCGCACACACATATACATATATATATATATATAGCTAGTCAGCTGCTCCCCTAGGAAACATTCCTAACTACGCCCATGTATGTGGCATACGTCTATATGTTTTTTTTACAACCGGTTATTTTTTATCTTATGCGTTTTAAAAATTACCGTTTAAATATACTCCATTGAAGGAGACGCGTATCTAGTTTTACAAACGCAGTTTAGTCGAGGAAATATCTAAATTTCGATAAATATTCATTAACTTAAAAAGTAAATTTCGTTTGCAATCCATTAATAACGGTAATTTTTGAAAACGCAATTAAATACATTTACATTATGATGATATGAAAGAGATTAGTTTCGAAATTCTTTCTCAAAATTTCTGATTTATTCGATGGAATATTTTCATTTAATGCCAATTAACTGTCGATTTTTCAGCGAATCTACCTATTGTGTAACCTGAAACGTGAAAAAATTTTTCCCTCCACAGAAGTTTCTTGGTAATTTTTCGAATTTATCGCGGTCCACGACAGGTCGCGTGTGCCGCAATATACTTCGTGTGGATCGATGTGCGATGTCGCTAAATAACGATTGTAATGTAATATTGCTATTTTCATCGGTATGTAGGAGATGTTGAGCAACGGTGAAGCGATGACTTGTCCGACTTGCGAAGTAATTCTAATGAAAAAATTAGGTTGCGATTGGTTACGATGTTCGATGTGTAAGACCGAGATCTGTTGGGTTACCCGAGGACCTCGTTGGGGGCCTACAGTAAGTACCGTAATATTTCCTGATACAATATAAATTTACATGAACATTGTTTTTTACGTTACTCTATATTTCATTAATCTGTGTTATTTGTTCCTTGTTTCTTTCGCTATGGATATCTCGCTAAATATTAGCTATTAGCCTACAAGATATATTTTCTTTATTGTTTGTTTCTTCTTACGCGCGCATAAAACGATGTTATGTGATGAAATCACAATTAAGTCGCGCAACAATTTGTTTTATAGGAGACGTTATTTAATTTTTTTCTTTATTCAAACTGAGTAATTCCAGTGTATCGCGCATGGGCGCTTTATTAACGTAAGTGATAACGGTAAATAATTGTGGTGATTAATAAAGCTGCGATACAATCGTGTTATTGGTCACACTCAAGAACTCTTTAGTTATATTATTTCATCCTACTGTAATAGTGAACGTCTAAAATAATTCAGCACGATAAAAAGTCTGTTACGAAACTAAAAAATTGAACGACTAATTTCATTTCCAATTTACGAAAACTAAATAAAGACAAAAATTATTATTCCTTATTATCCTAATAAACATATCACCGTTTTGAAAAGCTTTGTTCAAGTTCAAAGAAAATACAACCTTTTGTGGTATTTCACGAAAAACCACATACTATATAGTCCATGTGCCCAATCCCGAAAGAATTATTATATAAATGAATACCAATTTAAAAAAAATTAAATACAAACATTAATTCTCTCTTTAACATAAAATTTTAAACACTATTCGTAATTTGTTAATAATTAGAAATTATAATAAATTTCTTCTACATAGCATTTATCCACCCTGTTTATTTTCAATTTTATGAGTTTGTCATCATTAGTTTTCCCGTTTATTACTGATGAATTTATTTATTTTTATACATTTATATACAAGGTGCGGCAGCATAACTTCCTTTTTTAAAATGCGCCACTTTTTTTCTACTAAATTTCGTTAAAGAGAAATAATAACAAAAAATCGAAATAAAACTGCAACGGAAGAAGAATAGCCAATGGGATCTGGAGTATATGTTATTTCGATTTTCTGTTAATATTTCTCTTTAACAAAATTTAGTAGAAAAAAAGTAGCGCATTTTAAAAAAGGAAGCTATGCTACCGCACCCTATATATATACATATATATATATGTAGGGGGTTACGTTCAGCTACTGCGCGACCTAAAAATTCGGATTTTTAATTGTTTTACTCGAGCATTTTTTAAAAAAAATTTTATCGTTTTGTTAACGTTTATTTAGAAAAAAAAAAGATAAACGAATATGCATATGAACCCGTCAGTTCAAATATTGGCAATACTTGTTTCTTAGTTTTCCTTCTTAGAATCAAATCAATAATATTTTAAGTACTGATGACCTATACCGCCATCATTTCAAAATTTGAACTCATAAATTTTACAATTTGAGTGTTTTCAAGGCCGTGTTAACGGGGTGGGTTTTGGAGGTTAAACCCCTCCCATTCGAACTGAAATAGTTATTATAAATACGCAAAAATCTGAATAAAATTTAAAATAAATATTGATGATTTTTTAGGGTGTTCTTACATTTAAAAAAAAAAAAAAATATATATATATATATATATATGCTCCATACTTTTAGGTAGTTCATTAATATTTTATACAAAATTTTTTATTACGAATATACAAAGTAACTTGTATAATTTTCATTAATGTTTATACCATGGTAATTTATTTATATAACTTATCAATATATAAATCAAAAGTATGAATATTAGTGAAAAGTATATTGTTTTTATAAAATAAATATGCGAAGAAAACTTTAAAATACTCCGATGAAAATAAAAAAATCAATTCTATAACTATCATAGAACAGGTTGGGGAATATTTTTTAAAAAAAATTTTTTGCAAATCGATTTTGACATTTTTCAAAATTTAGGCTTTTAATTTTAAAATTTTCACTTTTTTCGTAGTTTTTCTATATTCTAGCGACGAATGCACGCCATTTAAAAAAAATAAAACAGTTCTTTAATTTTCATGGAAAGGTTTTTTTTTTTTTTTTTTCGGTTTCCGGCTTTGCCACTTTAGGTACATATTTTCCCAAAATTGGGCCCTTAAATTTCACAATTTTCGGACATTTTTATTTCCGCAGAACTTTACGGACAAAAATATGTCGATTCAAAAAAAAAAAAAAAAACATTTTCCTACCTATTACAGCGGGCTATGGAGTTTTTAAAAAGTTTTTTTGCAGCCTGATTTTTATGTTTTTTAATATTTACAGCTTTTTGGATTCCCTTTCCCCTATAATTTGATGAACAAAATGTCGATTAAAAAAACATTAACTCCTCTTTAGCTGTTATAAAACGTGTTGTTCGATTTCTGGCCCTGCAGCTTACGCGTACGCGCACGTATGTGTATGCACGCAGGTGATTTTGAGTATCGGACTTATTTACAGCGGGATGTATATATATATATATATATATATATAGGTATATATATATATGTACATATCACACCGGGAACCACCTCATAAATTGCTTCGATCGCATCGGTGGCTCTAATAGATCTGTTTCGTACAAATGATACAAGTAGCTGCGCTCGGTATGATCACACATACTCGTAATTATGCAAATACAGAATAATTTTATCGCAGCCGTGGGTCGATTTAATTTTCTTTTGAATTATGTATGATACAAAAGTCGTTATTATCAGTTTATATCGAAGTTTGGTGGAAATTATCGTATCCGAATCGTAAAAAATCGATTAACAATCAATAATCATTTGCCACTTCCATTGTGTTCTCACGAAGTTTTTCGTATAAAATAAAAAATTTTTCTCAAAATTTTACCAATAAAAGAAAACATTTCTTTCGAAATTTGAGTCATTTATCGAACCCGACGCTCGAAATCAAAGTCGCATCTACTTAGTGGAGTCAGTTTGATACAGCACACTCAATCACTACCAGAAAGGTAAGATCGTCAGTCTTACTCTTTTAGGAAAAAAGCAACATTCGGATACGGAAAAGTATTAATAATTGGTTGGTTGCTCTTTCGCGCTTAAGATGCAAGACGGAAAATTCTCTATATATTATTTGATAAATTCTTCAATTTGTTCACATATTACTGAGGGGGAAAAAAAACAAGAAAATAGCGTAGTTACTTGTAATAAATATTGAAAATGACCTCCTCCGATTTCTCATTTTGTTTCGTCAAATATCGAAAGACTACGGAGGCTGGTTGCGACAGTAGAGTGACCTCTGAATGTTCACTGTTATCTGATGCAGCCTTTCGACAATATTACGAGTTTGAGACATATATTTTATTCTTGAAGTAACTGCGCATAGTCCAGTGGAATAAGATCAGCTCATTGTGGCCGTAAAGGTACTCTGTTTCTGTGGCATATCTCATCTCTTACACGAACGCGAAACAAAAAAAACGCTTCTTACGAACATGCGATCCCATTCTTCATCTTATGAACCGATTTTGTTTTCCTACTTTACCGTTGTTTCGAATTTTGAATTGCATTTTTACTAGGACATCCTCCGTATACTACTGCATTTTTCTTTCGGAACTCATCGCGATTTAACTCTGTTTCCGGATTAGGCTTTCGGATTTAATTATATATTCCTTTTTTTTTCTGACCGAAGATGGGATATTCCAGGAAAACATTTCTAATATGGCTATTTATATTTAATGTTTGTTACTTGTATTTGTGATTCATTATTTAATTTTTTAACAATAGGATTTTTTCTTATTTTCCTTTTAGAAAACGTAGAAATTTTCAGATTAATTCACGTTTATATTTTCGGTGTAAAATTAACTATAAGCCGACTTTTACGTTAAATTATTAATACACGTTTTCTCTGTACAGGGAAGAGGAGATGTCAGTGGCGGATGTCGGTGCGGAGTAAATGGAGTCAAATGTCATCCTCGCTGCACTTACTGTCATTAACAGATGTAGTTTGCGTTAGAAATTTGCTCAACTGAAAATATTCCTTTTTTTTTTTGTTTGTAAAGATAAATCGGTAAAACGACGATTTCCGTATAAGAAAAATCCATAGTAACGATAGTAATAATAGTAATGGTTCAGTGAAATTAAGGGTAACCCAAAAATTTCTAGTGGAATTTCCTTCAGTGCCATATGTCTGCTCGTAATATTAATAATCGTGTTCTCTGAGACATAGTAAATTTCCATCAAATTTGAAACAAAAAAAAAAAAAAGGTAATTTATTTCGATGCAAATATTAGCGATTAGGGAATCGGTAAATACTTTTTATTCTTTTAATAACAACGGCCGATTATAAGGTCGCAGTCGAAGACAATAAACGGTAATATTTTCTGGTGCATGAAATTTAAAAAAATAAACACTAATATTTATAGATAAGTAGCAAAGTTACGGGTCAGCTAGTCTGGCTTTTTAAGATTTCTAATTGGCCACTTTTCTGTCGATATTAGCGTTTCTTTTAAATTCCTTATATGTTTAACGCCTTTATAGCAGCCCGTAAATCGCTCACAGTATTACAGCTGAAATGTGACCAATCTAGTTCTTGTGTCGTTAGTAGTTTATTTATTCTACTACAAGCAAAGTATCGAGAGTGGCTTCTACTACCAGAAGCCTAATGGTAATACATTTTTTGAAATTTTCATTACATTAAATAGATGTGAAAATTCTAAAAATGAATTACAAAAAACAATTCGAAATGCAGAGTAACCTTTTTTTCATTTTTATATGTAATTAAGCGTAAATGTCAATTTGCATTTCTACTATTAATAAACCTCGTCCCATTACGGTCGTAAATTTTATACACAAACTGAAAATTCTAATTGTTCCAGTATTTTAATTATTTTTGTAACAAAATTTTGTAATCTGTTTTTTTTTCTTTTTCTTTTTTGTTTAAATTTAAAAAGTTTTTTCGTGACATGCATCGATTGTTTTACTTTTCATTTTCGTAGCGTAGCAAAATCTTCGCGGGCTAATTAACAATTTAATGTAATTTACTATTTTTTAAATAAACAGTTGATTGGTATATATTTATTTTTATCGCGTAATAAATTCGGTTTTACTAGTTCAGTTTAGTTTTATTTACAGTAATTACGGTATTATTTAAATGTGGCTAGATTAAGAATGAATCTACTAGTTGCGTAAAACCCATCAATCAGCGTACTTTCTTCATTTTTATTGATAAACACGATGGTACTATTTCAGTTGCTTCGTACGTGAGGAAGCTTTTCGAAAGTTTAATTAATAGACGTCTCGTTTGGTGGCTCGAGCACAGAAATTCGTTACCTAACAATATGTTCGGTTTTCGTCCTGGACGTGGTCCACCAGATTGTATTAATACGTTTCTGTCGAACGTTTATATGTCATTTATTAATAAAAAATTCTTAATCGCTGTTTTCGTTGACATATTAATTGCTATTGGTAACGTTCACCTTCCTACACTCTTCGACATAATGCTCTTAATTAAAAATTCCTGTCCACTTTGCTTCTCTTATTATCACTCTCTTTCAATGCAGAACTGTGTAATTCTTTCCTCTCCTTTCGACTCTTTCACCAGGTTAATCTTTCGAGGGTTACCTTAACAATCCTGTCATAGTACGCTTTTTAATATTTATTCGGTCGAAATCATTTCTATGCTTCTTAATTTTACTTTGCTTTTCTTTGCTGACGATGTACTCATCTACTCCTCCGGTCGCAATATCTCTTTTTAGATAATTCTCGTCTTCAAAATTCTTCAATGTTACTAGAAAAAGCTCTTTCTAATATTCATCTCTCTATTTCTCCTCCTAAATCCTCGTCTGTTGTCTTTACCCTTCGCCCTTTTGATCCTTCTTTGATTAGTCTTATCTTAAATGGTGGTACAATTGCCCTTAAAAATTTCTTCTTCCACTGTTTAGGAATCTTTCTTGACGGTCGTCTCTCTTTTCACGATCACATTAATCGCCCGTATTTATCCTCTCTTAAAAAGCTCAAACTGTTAAAGGCTCTTTCTCATAGTAATTGGGGAGGCGATCCCTGTATCCTATTCATGTTCTACAAATCCTTTATCCGCTCTTGCCTGGATTACTGTTGCTTTATTTATGGAAATTCTTCCGGGTCTCTTCTTTCCAAATTAGATCGTATTCAAAATACCTGTTTTCGTCTTTGCCTTGGTGCCCTAAGATCAATCCCAGTGGTGGCTATCATTGTTGAATATTATTCCATATTCCTTCTCTCTTCATTCGCAGATCTTACTTGAGATATCGCTTCTTGATTAAGCGCTTGCCTGTTTATTCTTCTTCACTTGTTTCATCGTACTCTTCTGTCCTTCACAAACGGCGACGTGCCTCTAATAAAACTCCAATTTTATCCCCGATTTCTGCTCATCTTCTTCAATCTGCGACTTTGTTTTATAGCCATGACAAACTTCCTTATTTTTCTTTTTCTAATTGCCTTCATCCTATTAAATATCTTTCTTTACCGTCCTGTTCTAAATCCGTCCCTCAACATGTCGCTAGAATTGACTTTTCCAATGCTTCAAGCTCCCTTTCTCCTACATACACTACCATCTATAATGAAAGGATTCGAAAGGGCCAAGTAGATTTGGTTCTGCTTTTTTTTTTTTTTTATCCTGCCTTCAATTACTCTGAATATTTTAATCTTCTTTCCTTCTGCTCAATTTTCTATGCCGATTCTATTGCTATTCTACGTGCTGTCTCCTCTTTTTTTCTTCATCATTAGGTTTCTACAAAGCGCTAATAATCCCTGATTGTAAAAGTGCTTTACAGGCTATCACATCTAACTTTCTACCTTTTCCGATTATGTAATACTTCTCATACGTTCCCTCATTCATGATCTTTTCCTTCTTCACTTGATCGAGTTCGATCTTTTGTTTAAGCATTGAGCGTAATGAATTAGTGGATATTCATTAGCCCGTTCTTCCATTTCCAGTGGCAGATTTTTAGGCACCTTTCCGCTCATAATATTGTTCTTTTTTCCTTAAATGACTCATTGTAGACTATTGCTCAACTCCTATTCACCTTCATTTTCTAATCCCGCCTATATTTAATATCTCTATTCAGCCATCTCTTCCTTCTCGCCTATAGTTTTCTTGATACTTGCCCTCTCTTACAAGCTCTACAATCTCTGAAATTTGTCGCCTTCGTTTTAACTACCGCATCATTTTCATGGGTTTCTTCTACTTCTACTACTCCATTTTGTCCTTTTCATCCCTCTTCTAATTACTTTCCTTGTGACATTAATGTCCGTGTTTTATTTGAATGTCTGGCCTTTCCTAATGGGCATACGTCCTTCTACTCTTTTCTACTAAAACTAGGTCCTCCTACTCCTTATAATGCTTCTTACATTCTCTCGTTTCCTTCTACTCCTGCTATTCCTGCTCTTGAATTATTTTTATCCTCTGTTCTCAAACGTTTACGAATACAACGTTATTTTCTCCTTCTTCCCATTTCTTGGGCTAATATCCTCGTTGACAAACCCATTAGGGAAAAAAAAAATGGTACGATTTTATGTGCGAACAGTTTGTTTCATTTAAAAATTTCATTCAGGTCTATTTCTGAAGTTTGAATCTCCCCACCTAGATATACCAGTTAAATTAAAATTTAGTAAATAAAAAATTTGAGTCCGTGTCAATTTTGAGTGTATATTTTTATAACAAAAAACCCCTCAAAAAACAATTAAAACTGATTTAAGAAGCCGTGAATCGATTGGAAACTTATCAATGCGTATAATATTATTATTGCACTTGATAAAGCGAGTTAATCTTCTTTTTACTGTACTTTCTTAGTAGCGTACCGAGGATTTATTTTAAAAAGATATCGCTGGATACTAATGTTAATCTCTTCTTGTTTATTAACAAAAAAATGTGTACAAATTTTTATTTGAAAAAATATTACTTTATGGTAAATCAGAGTAGTAATTTCTTTTTTGGCGGTATCGAGAAGTGGAAAAGGAAAAACCACGTATTTAATTCAATCTAACGAAACAGTACAGGCAGTGCTGTACATTAAAACAGTATTATAGACATTGTTTACTCTGCTTCCTTAAACTAAAATTTCACTTTATTTAATAATAATTTATTTATTTAAAGTCGCTCGGCAGCTAAGGCCATTTGCGACACCGAGAAGTTACATCTTATAAGTATAGACTAATACATAAAAAGAACAAAAAACACATCAAAATGCGCCGCTGAATAATAAACTATATGAAAGGAAAAAGTCGGGTAAGCTTTAAGAATTTGAAGATGTTTCCGCAGGCTTTTTCATTGTCCGCCAGAATTTCTGCAAGACCAGCATCCTCTTTGAAGCAGGCGGCTCTCTCTTGCCGAAATTTGCGACACGAGGTGAGGAGATGTTCCACCGTAACCGGCACACCACGAATTTCACATGTCGGTTGCGGTAGTTTTTGAAACAGGTGGCTATGTGTGTGGAGGCAGTGGCCTATGCGCAGGCGAGCTAGTATTGTTTCCTCATGTTGGTCCTGTCTGTATGAGGTGCTCCATCGCCGAACTTGATTTTGAACCGTGACTTTAGATGTTGGCTGTTTTTCTTATTTTGGTTTCTAAATTTTGTTAATTGCTGTATACTGACGTTCCACGTAGGGGCTTATGTTGATGAGCCGTCGTCGTCCACTGAAGACTGCTAACAGCGTTACGGCACTCGATCCCTAGGGGCTTTGGGCTTTTTGGATTTTTTTCATACGGCTGTATATAATTCGGGGCAAACGTTTTTTGATGCGAGGGGTTAGATAGATTTGAGGCCAGATTAAAGAAATATTTCAGAGGAAGAAATAACCTTCTGTTTTTGAGTGGCAGGACATTAGTTTCTGCATGAAGAATTGGACTGCAGTGTAATGCGCCTGAGATTAATCTTAATGCGGAATTCTGAACAGTGTTTAACCTATTCAGCACATTAGGTTTAGCAGATCTGTATAATATGACTGAACCGTAATCCATTTTAGACAGCGTAAGAGCGGAGTAGAGGTTCTGCAGGCATTTCCTATCTCCGCCCTATTCTATAGGAGCTGTCATTTTGAGGAAGTTGAGAGATTTTTGACATTTCGCTATAGGTTCATCGATGTGCCTGGACCAAGACAGCTTCCTGTCGAATACTAATCCAAGAATTTTGACCGTTGGGGATGATCTAATGAGTCTGTTGCCCAGAGTTATTTTGCAGTCCGAAGGGGCTTTCCGTTTATTGTTGAAAATAATACTAGCTGTTTTTTCAGCTGAGAAGGCTAAGCCCTGGTTTGTAGACCACTCTTGTAATTTATCGATTGTGTTTTGAAGCCGAACTCTTAGACTTTCCATATTTGCAGATGTCATGTATATTGTGAGATCGTCAGCGAAAAGATTATATTTTACAGGCTGTTCCATGATTTTGGACAGGTCGGAAATGCCTACTATGAATAAGGTCGGACTAATTATCGAGCCTTGAGGCGTGCAGTTTTCTTGACTTCTAGGGGACGACAAGATACCTTCTATCCGAACCTGAAACGCGCGGTCTGTCAAGAATGCCTTGACGGAATTAAGTAAGTTCCCAGTGACATTCCAGTTTACCAGGGTTTGAATGATCTTATGTCGCCATATACGATCAAAAGCCTTCTCCAGGTCAAAGCTTATGAGCATTGCGGACTGATTCGAAACAAAGCCGTCACATATTTGCTGTTGGAGTTTTACTAGAAAGTCCATCGTGCATCTCTGCGATCTGAACCCGAACTGCATTGGATCAAGAAGTTGCTTTTGTTCCAGTATCCATTTTAGACGAGCGTTTATAATTTTCTGCAGACATTTGCATAAAGAATTGGTCAGGGAAATGGGCCGGTAGCTGCCAGGGAGGTGGGGTTTTTTTCCGAGCTTTAAAACTAGAATTATGTGAGCCATTTTCCAAGCATTCGGAATTCTCCCTGATGTCCAAATTAAATTGTAGAATTGTGCTGAGGGATTCCGCGGGGAGCTTTTTAATCATATCGATGTGTGTGCCATCCGGCCCGGGAGCTGAGGATCTCATATGATTTAAGGCATCTATTAATTCATTATTGGTAAACGGAAAATTGAACTCCTGCGTACTTGAGGTGGAGGGACAAGCTTCTTGGCCTTCGCAGTTCCTTTTAATAATTTTTAACGATTCTGCATACAATTCAGTAGCGGATGATTTATGGAAATGATCGGCCAGGCTTTCCGCAATATTCAACTTGCTGCAAGTTAGGCCGGAATCAGATATTATCGACGAGATGGTTGTGAATGTTTCTTTGTTCGATAACATTTTGATCTTGTCCCAAACCTTGTTGACTGAAGTCCTGGAATTGAACGTAAATGTAAATCGTATCCAAGACTGTTTTTTTGATTCTCTAAGGAGCCTTTTGCACTTTGCCCGAGCAATTTTGAAGTTTTTGAGGTTTTCTGGCGTCGGGTGACGCTTTGCTCTAGATATGAGTCTATTCTTTACCGTGACCGCTCTGCTACAATCATGGTTCCACCATATCGTTTGTCTACGTGTCGTTCAAGGACTATTTTTTGGAACACTATCGGAAGCGGCTGCCGTTATCCACTTTCATTTCTCTTTTGTCTTTTTAGTTTTCAATGATTTTTTTTTTTTAACCACCAAGTAATCAAAATATAGCCGCTGTTGAACATTACTTTTTAATTTGTCTTTCAAAAAAATAAATTTCCTACCACTATAATTTGCCGTTCTACACTACAGTGTACTACCGTAAAGAACAGAGGATTGTATCAAAAAAATTGGGATATCTTCCATTTGCTTGCCATTCCGTTTTTAGGAAAATTAAAAATAATGAATAAATTGGTAATTATTTTATTACGATATTACTACTATTTTTTAAAGTTATTTTAATTGTTTATATGTATTTTAAAATGATTTTCAAATGTGGATTTTGTCTTCTTTTTAGAAATACTCTTTATTCTGATTGAAACAAAAACAGCACGAATATGTAGTAGTTCAAAAACGCTTTATGTATCGTTTTTAAGGATTTATAAATGTTTTATAAACAGTATAGGAAGTAAATCTTTTGGTGTTTGTCGTCGAAAATGAACTGAAAAAATAATTCAGTAACTTGAGAATAAAATTTAAAATAACTGCTTAGAACAACAAGAATGTTAATTTTAATAATGCAAATGTAATGAAAAAATAAGAAATCAGAAGCATAAAATACCTTTTTGTGAAATAGAAAAACATAATTTATATTCTAATATTGACTTGCAATATAAACGTCATAGAACTTTAAATTTTTTTTGGAGAAAGAAAATCAATTAAAAAAAAAAAAACAAAAAAAACCATTTATAACAGGTTTTATCAGTTCATCATACAAAAAATAAGTAAATAATTAAATAGTCACGGACCTAAAAATTTACGTGGCTAAGAGAATTTAATTAGCTGAATAACTATGAAATCTACGTCAGCATCAGTAAAGCAAAAAGGATAAAAAGTGTGGTATGTATTACACAGATATCAGAAATGAAATATTATATAAGTAATTTTTAGGATTCCGTACACATATAATGTACGGAATCCTAATAAGATAGTTCAGAAACGGCAAAAATATCAAATTAACATATGCAATAGCTCAGGAACGGTTTGACACTTGTAAACTTCAATCTCTTTAAGACAATCTACAACTTCAAGCTAATCGATTACCCTAGGTTAAAAAAAAAACCAAAAGCCGTTAAAAATATATAAGATGGAATTTAAAACTACCGCTCAAATAACCCTGAAAAAATTCATAACTCTTTAGCAGATAACCCTTTAAAAGTGAAATTCCAAATATAAAACAACACGCAGAAACTCTTTCATAAAATCAAAAAAAAAAAAAAAAAAAAAAAAAAACGGTTAGAACATTATTTATTCCCCTCCCCCTTTGGTGCAAAAACAGCACCAAAAAAAAAAAAAAAAAGGATGTCCATGTAAGCATTAGCTCGAGTAAGAAAGTTGAAGAAACCAAAACGTATCTAAAACGTATACATAAAGGACCGTTTTATAGGAAAATTATAGTCGAGCTTACAACTTGTATTTAGGCCTTCGGGGGGCCTAAAGCTCGAAAGTTTTGAAAAAAACATTTTCTTTTCCGGACATGTGATACATCGATGGAAAAATCGCTATTTGCCGGGAACGAATCCGTACTTCGCACTTCCTTAACGAAACTTTCAAGTTGACAAAAAGTTCAAAAAAACGCGAAAAATGACGTGTCTGTCTCTCTATCAGAGATTTCTTTGTTTTAAATGTAGCGTTATGTACTCGTAAATGTAAATTATAGTTATTTTTAATAACGCATGAACTTGTTTTATTATTACATAGTTTTAGTAGTGTTGTTAACTGGATTAACACATGCACGAATGAAACGTTTTATAAAATACAGTAAATCAAAGCAACAGGGGAAAGGAGATAATAAAATACAAAATTAAGTTCCGCAAATGTTAAATTTTTTAATTGGCGAGTATCGAGAACTGGACATTATTCTTTTTTTTTTAAAACCATACAATAATCGACAATACTCTTCACCTTACGGGCCACTTAGTCTTTTCCCAAGTGTTGTGTCCAAAATAATATATGAAAAGGTTAATAAAAGATCAAATAAAGAAAATTATAATCGTCAATAAACTAATTCGAAATCATCAGTTCATATTTCGTACTAAACATGCGACAACTGAATAGAGAGGTTCGCCGTCGTATTACCACGATTGTATATTAATAGCTTTTGAAAAACGTCATGATTGCAAAGCTGTCTTCCTGAACGCGGAACAATCCTTTGAACGCGTAAGGTACCAAAGACTAAATTAAAATGAATCATGTTAATATAAAGATAAACTTCTGGAATCAATCTGTCTAACAGACATTTTCAATTTGTAATTCAACATTTTCTGAAAATACTGGGTTCGTGCACCGGTTCTACAAGGAAATATACTTTCTGTTCCTGTTAATATCCCGGTGTTAAATATAACAATTGTACCTTTGCAGTTGACACGTGTGTCACATAAGGATCCGATACACTTATTATGATGCATAGGATAAGCAAGAATAGTTGTAATTTTGTGTACTTAGAATGAACGTTAATAAGAGTGTCGGGTACTCACACAACGGGCGTACTTGCCCTGTGAGACCCATAACTTATTTTAAATAATAAATTTAAAAAAAACTTATCGACAAATAAAGGAATATTATTGGACAATGCCTATAACTGAACTTTGCGAAAAACTACAATTAATCACAACAAAATTACCTGTTCACCGATCAGATACAAAAATCAATATATTTCGCAGACTAACTCCATCAGATATCTGGGATTGATTCTGGATTTTTGACAAACTTGGGGAGGACTGTACGTAACGTATTTCACGACAATGAACATGGATAAAAGCAAACAATTACAGTCAGCGATCAGTAGAAAATCTAAGATCTACCTATATATTTTAAACGTTTAGTATACTTATAAATTCTGCTGCATTTTTAGAAGTACCGAGTAGAAGTTTATAATTCATTGGCGAGGAGCTACATCAGTCGAATTCAGTACCTATAGCATCAAAGACCCTTCGGATGATAACTGATGTACGTTATATTTCATTTTTTTTTTTTTTTACATACAAAAACCTTCATATACAGCACGTAAAAAAGTCTTACGAAGATCAGAAAATTTTCTAACAAAATAAAAGTAGGTGATGATATCAACATCACAGAAATGCGTGGTCGAATCTTCCAGGAAATCCTCCACAGAGGCTGAAAACAAAAAAATGAACTAAAAATGTTTTAAATTGTACTCAGTCATACTGTAAGTAAATAAACATATAGCGGTTTGTAATCTTTGTGAATGTGGGTATGCGTGCGTAATTATTTAATGCGTATATTTTTAGTTTTATAATTAACTTTTCAATGTATTTAACGGTCATAATTATTATTAATTTGTCCGACTGAAAGTGAACAGTATGATTTATAAAATTTCATAAGTCAGCATGCAAAATTTCGTCAGAAAATTTTATTTATTTATTTTGTTTCACTTTTTTTTTTTTTTCAGAATTAATAATGGAATAATTTCATCGATTATTACTAAACATACTAGCAGTGAAATTTACAGTCATTCTTTCTTTTCTAAAGTAAAAACTATCCCATCCTGACTAATTAAATCCTCTTTGAAAAAATTTCTGACCTTACCATTACACAGGCAGCGTGGTGGTGGCCTAGTGGTGAAGGTGCGCTTGGCTACCAAACCGAAGGTGTCATAGGTTTTATCGAAGCTTGTCTCGTTCCGGATTCAAATTGCTCCCAGGTTTACTCCGGCTGAAATAATTGGATACCAGAGAAATGTGAGAAAGTAAAAGCGGATCCCAAGTAGAAAGGAACTGGCCCCAGTATTCTCGTTAGATCCATTAAGCTTAGTACATTATGAAAAGCTTTATTCCATAATTCATGATACCTTATTAAGGATATGGGAATTACTTTACTTACCATTACATAAGCTAAAGCAAAATTTTACCGCTTGGTTGAAAACTAAAAATAAAGAATATTTACGAAGATGAAGAACAAAAGCGCTCTTCGGATTTCTTATATTTATCGACCTTCGAATACATTTTACTTTGCATAATTTATTGCTGCCGGTTAAGTTTGAAATAAAAATTGTATATTTTAAAAAGAATTAACCAAAATAATTTATACAACTTTGTTCGTAATATAAATAATATATATATGCATATTTGGTACAAAACGAAGAAGAAAACATTTTATTATTTACAAAATAAAAGGATAAAGTTAACTAATCAATTATAATTACTAATACGCGCGTGTACTAAAATACATACATATAAGTGATGATCAGGTATAAATTTATACAAAAGGTAAGCGTAAGTAAAATAAAGAAATATTGCGACATGTGATTACCGGAGATATTAGAGTAAAATAAACGAATATTTTGAAACGGTATATTAAATATGGTTTTATAAATAAATACTTAAAGTAAGGAAAGTTAATTTAAAATTCGAATTTTTCGTTACACGTTTTTCATAATAAAAGATAACTATGTGATATTTCGAAATAGCAGTTTTATTTCTGCTGAATTAATCGTTCTATCAGATATACGCGTTATTCTTAATTTCCTTTTTTTCATCTTATAGAAATATATTGAGTTATTAAGATGTTCTGGCGCAGTAATATTAAGCGCATATCTGAAAATGTATGTAAAATGACTTGTATCAATAATGAGATCAGTGTTTTACTTAAAAATTCTACATTAAAATTTAAACGGTTTTCCAAAAAAAATTACTGAAATATCTTTAAATACATTTTTTTTTTTTTTTTACAAACAGTATTCGCAACATTACCAGTTTAATATTTTTCAATTTAAAATAGTTAACGTTAACGGTTTGATTCAGAGGTGTAGATGGATATTTTTTATCGATTAAAATGCAATCTGAGTTTACAAAATTTAAAAGATTTAAAAAATTAATTTGAATATATTGACGTTTACTTTATCAATAAGTGCTAATAAACAGCAAAAATATTTACCATCCTAAAATAAGAATCAAAAATGGTCGAATTATATTATTTAGATTTAAAAAGAAAAATGTATGAAATAACATAGTAACTCAGATATGAAACCGTAGGAGGATTGATTGTTAGCCCCGATTTATCTGCAATAAACGTAAATATAAGCTGCGTTGCATATAATAATTGCCTGGTACACAACCTATATCGGTACAGCTAAAAATGTACGAATAGGTTGCGCCAATGCGCTATGTAGCGTACGACACCTGAAGAAGAAGAAGAATTGAATAAAATGAATAATTGTGTTAAAAATTTAAATCAATATCATAATAATTTTCATTTTATAATTTCGGCTACTAAATTTGATGTAAAAATTAAATTATTGCAGCAATTTTAAAGCGCAATTTGTAGACGTTGTTAACTGGAGAAATTTTAAAGTATATTACTTATTTTTTGTATAAAATAATTTTGAATGTAGAAAATGATATTATTGTAATATTTTGACTTTTCTTTCGGAAATATTAAATATAACTCGTATAACGAATATTAAGATTTACTTTGTCAATGGGTAAAATTCTAAAATTCAGCGGTTTATGGAGTTAGGATCCCGCTTTCGAGTGTGTTATGTACAGGAATTTAAGTGAACTACATCGTAATGCAGGTAAAAATAATATTAAATTTTTGAAAGCTTTATTAACGTATTAATAAAATGAATGGATATGTATGTAAACAGTGTATGAAAGTTCGACTTGTTGGTATTTTACATTGATAGACTCGCATACGATCTCCGGAAATTAGTTAAGTTTAATAAGAGACTAGTGAAATAAAACTAATTCAGGAACATAATCAACAGTACGTAATGTCTAAATATATTTTATGCTCAATTTATAAATTGCAATATCTTTACAAATTATACGTAATTTAAAAAATTAATAATATACAAGTAATTTCGAGGTGAAATATTAAAACACGTATGCGCCTACGTACAGGCAAATAAATATAAAAATTCAAAAACTTAAATATACGTACATATATATATATGTATATATATATATATTTGTTACAAAATAATTATAAAATTTTTACAAGTGTGAAGTGCACATTTTTTACTATTAAAATATATATGTATATATATATATATATATATATATATATATAGTGCCGCAATAACGACTACCTTAAATTGAAGGTATGCAGTAATAACTGAAAATGTAAATATTTTTATTATATTAAATATTTTTTAATATATACGCATTATGATAGAGGGATGAAGAAACATGTTTTTTTCGTGTTCTATACGAAATAATGCGCACATTTCGTTTTTTATGCTATATTCAAAGATTTTTTTTTTCGTTTTTTAATCTAAAATTCAATAAAATCTGTTGTATTTTTTTTAGATTCGTATTTGTTTGTACAGCTAACTGATATATTGAAAATTCCCTGTTGACGTAAAATATACGTAAAATATACGTAATAAAACTTAATTTACACATGTGTACATTGGGTTTTGTTTTGCGTAAAAAATAAATTGTATAATAGGAACGTTCCTTATGATATGTAGAATTCGTCATCACATAAATTATTATGATAAAGATACATCGATTTAGACAATTCGAATAATAGCGATAACTTAATTTTTACAGATATGATTTGGCTATTTTTGTATAGTAAATAAAAGTTTAAGGTGAAAGTTTTTATATCATGAAATGTAGTTTTTACGCTGCTAACCCTTCACCTCTCTGAGTTGATTGCCGCGGAGGGGATGGTGTACATCTGTCTTGATGGTCATCGACAGATTTACGTTCGAAATGTAAATCCCATGGAGGTAACACCGGATGGTTACCATCTACTTCTAATGCTGCCATATGTCTCAGCGATGGTAACGGCGTGTTCATAAATTTTTCTGATATCGGAGAACTGGATCTTTTCAGTTCCAGCGGTAAATTGCCATATCCTCCGAATGGAAAGAACCCGTTAGTCATTGTACTGGTTGCAGTTTGCAGACTGGAAATCTCGTTTAGCTGTACATATGAAATATACGGATTATTACCACCGGAAATTTTGATTTGCCCAGTTTTAATTATAATTTTCATTTTTATTCCGCATTAAATCATAAACTCTGAATATAATTAAATGCGATTGTATATAGATTTTTACCTTTTGATGAACACCGTTTAAAAACGGAGTCGGTAAGTACGGATAAAAGAGATCCGGTCGTCTGTGAAAGAGATCTGATTGCGTTTCTTTTCCGGCTATCGGTAGTGGTGGTAATTCGAGTGACATCCTACGACCTCTCCTCGAAGCTCCATTAGTCCACATGTGTGTCCCCATATGCACCTGGTAAACGATAAATTACAATTTAAGATTTTTGTCATTTTACTAATTGATTTCAATGCGGATGTATTATTCTAAGTTTATTATTCAAATGGTTATGACAAAATGTAATGCTTATAATAATTTGTACGTTTCTTTTTTCTTTAAGATTGTAAGATTGTTTTAATACAACTTCTGTTGGCGAATATTAAAAAATTGAGCGTAAGTTCGGTCTGCATTATTATCTGCTAGTTTGTTTTTTGTTTTTTAAATGGTATTTTTAAAGTTACTTACTTTGAGATTTCCTTTTGTAGTGAATGCTTTTAAACAAACAGTGCAACGAAAGGGCTTATCGCCGGTATGAGTTCGCATATGGATTTGTAAAGCTGATGATGACGAGAAGTTTTTATTGCATACGTGACAAAGATGCTTCGGTGCACCTAAAAATTACATAAAATATTTTTAATTATTACTTGCAACATCAATATTTCATCAATCGAGAAGTAGCTGCTTATGAAGATTATGTGTGTATAACTAGGAATACCTGAAGGCCAGACACGTTATTATAACATCTAGGTCTAAAATAAATATTACTGGTCGGTAGAAGAAACAAATTAAAATATGCCACCGTTGATAATGTAAAGATTATTTAATTTTCTTTTTAAATGTTATTTATATTTAAAAATATTTATCGTCCCATTTCAGATTATGTCAAGTTTTCACTAGTACTTATATGAAAATAGCAGAAGAAGAATTCCGTTTTAAAAAATGTTTTAAAGGTCTAGAATATTGCTGCAGGTATTTTCCTTTTTTTTTAAAAGTTAATAATTCCATGTATGTATTTTTGACTCAGATTATAAATTTATTTTAAAAAAGTCACGCAAAAGAAAATGTGTTTATACATCGCCGATTTCGAATATTTATGATACATGGTGGAAAAAGTTTTTCATAAGTGACGCGTATTCTTTTATGGTAAAAGTTTATAATTTGAATGCATTCGAATTGGCAGAAAAGTTATTATTATTAGTTTGTTTTTTGTTTTCAATAAAAAATAGATCTATGTCGAACAGCTTATTTTTTCTCAACTTAAATGTTGCGTTCCGTTTTTAATTATGGCCACCAGTTTAGTAGCGAAAGAAGTTTTTCAAGGCCCGAAGTAATAAATAATTATTTTCAAGGTTAATCATGACTGAAACATGTTAGAACGATTTTTTTGTAATTTTGGAAGTAGAATATGAATTCTTAAGTAACCGTTTAGAAAAACGGATATTTTTTTTAATAGATTCACTTTTTCCGTAGGCAGTCCTTTTTTTTTTTTTTTCTTTTAGTGTGAGAATTATTTAATTTTTTTTTATATCATATTTTGTTTGTGTTTGTTACTTGGTAGTTATCAGTCATTTTTACATAGATTTTTATATTATTTATAATTAAGCAAATATGTTTTTTGATACAAAAATGTGTGTTTATATATGTCAGGTACGAATTATTTTAGATTCTAATAAAACCTAATAACGAATTATTCGAAATAATGCCAGCTGGGAGAATAATTTTCTATTTCGTTAAATCGTTCGACAAAAGATAAATAATAAAATGTATACCAGGTTTATTAAATTATTATCAGGATACAACTTTTCAACAAAGTCAGTTGTACAAATAACACGAATCTCGCTGTCATAATTTCCAAAGAAAAATCGGCAAACATTTAGGAGCGGAAAACACCGCTTTTGCCCACAGCTTAGGGCCGTGTCCACGGGGGGTGGAGGGTTAAACCCACCCCATGAGAACTGAAATAGTTATTATAAATACACAAAATTTTAAAAAAATCACAAATTTAAAATAAATATTGATGATTTTTTAGGGTGTTTTTACCTACCTTTAAAAGAAAAAAGAAAAAATATGCTCCATATTTTTAGGTACTTCATTAATATCTTAAGGAAGAACTTTTTATTATGAGTATAATCAATAACATATATGTAATTTTTATTAATGTTTTTATACGGGGTAATTCATTTATGTAAATTATTAATATATAAATCAAAATGATGGAAATTATTAATAGTACGAATATTAGTGAAAAATGTATTGTTATTTATAAAATAAATATGCGAAGAAAATTTTCAAAACTCCTCCCTTTCCAAAATTCTGGCCACGGGCCTGCCACAGCTATTATACACGTTAAGGTTAATATAATAATACGTCAAGGTTTCCTCGATATAATGTTCAATTGATGGTTTTTTTAATGTTTCATTAAGTTCCGTTATTTTTCTTAGATTTTACGGGTTATTATCAAAAATGGCTCCTGAAATTGTGAAATTTTTGAATCAAAAATATCGCTCCAAATACCAAAAATTATAATTTTCACGGAACGGTAGCATCGACTAAGCTTTTTTCTTTCTATACGAAATCGAGAATTACAGTTCTCATCTACTTGTTCGCATATTTTGTAAAAGATAAGATTAGGCGTACGTCTGAAAAAGGACTTTGTTATTTTAAAAAAAAAAAATTTTTTTTCATCTTTTGATTTCTCGGAAACTTTTATGTAAAATTTTTTTTACGAAAAAATTAAATATTTTTTCTAATGTGTATCAATCTCGGTTCCGCATGTATACGTCTTTTTTTTCTTTCTTTTCAACATTCATGGTATATATATATATATATATATATATATATATATATGTAATACATACAACTTTTATCCCGTGTATTAGTGATAAAGTTTTAAAAACAACTGATAATAATATAAAACAAACGAAGATGGACTACAAATAAATCTGCTTTTTTTAAACATACTACCCAAAATTGAGCGCGCCCAAATAATAATGTGGTGTAAACTTTCGTAGAATAAAAAGTGCAAAACTGCACACATGATGGTCATGAATTTTCTTTAAGTTTGTGATCTCGTATCGGGGCCGATACATTTTAATAGAGCAAGTGCGAATTTTCGAAAAAGATACTTTACGTACTAGATTGCCTTTTAGGAACTGGTAAGACGGATTCCACATCTGGAGATCGTTTTTGCGGAGCTGTTATTACGGCGTTTGACGTGATCAGCGGCGCCTCTGGAATGAGCGCTAACGGTAAAGAAAGCGGAGCTGCCGTTGCTCCGATACTGACGGCGTTGGTGCCACTGGTCGTTGGTGGCGTTACGGGACTGCCACTAGTTCGGCCGGCAGTACTGCTAGCAGTAGCGATGTTGGCAGTAGCGGTAACGCTGCTGGTGGCGAGACTGGCCATGTTGTTATTCTTTTGACTGGTTAACGATTCGATTGAGACGCATCGCAATGCCAACTGTTGAGACGACGTCGTCGGTAGATCTCGACTATCATTACTTGTGTTGCTGGTCTCGTCGATCAGGCTGCAGCCTGAGGTAGCACCGCCGCTAACGCTGCTCGGAGAAGTCTTTTCGAACAGATGCGGAGGTACGTCTCGAATTTTGTGGGTTAGCATATGCTGTTTCATGTTACCCTGCAACAATTGCAGTAGCATCGTACTTAAAATTATTACAGTTATATAATAATGAAGATGGAAGGAGTGATTCTGTTTCTAGAATTCGACGTTGGACTGTGGAATATTTAAATTCCACATCTGCTACATAATATTGAACTGTAAACGCTTCGTTCCTACAATCGTGATTTTAACACACTGTCTGTGTCGTCGCGTGGTATATAACACCAATTGAAAACAATTTTTTTTACACCGTGTATAATTTCTTTTTTTCGTTCTTTAATCGATGCAAGAAAATATGAAAAATAACAAAGTAAAAACAAAATTAGACAATGAAATACTAGAACATGTAAAAAAGCGCAGATACCAAATAATAACAAAAGATGGAAATCAGGAAATTAGGTGTCTAGGATAACGCAAATGCCGTCTTCGCTAAAAAAAAGAAATCATCGTTAAAAAACATAAATGTAGAACTGCGAGAAAGATGAATAAAAGAGTATACGTTTCGAGTATGTTCTTTTGTATGGTGCAGAGAAATTTGGACACCATAAATAAATAAAGGAAGACAAAAAGGCAATTAGTAGAGTCTTTTGAAATTTGGTGTTGGAGGAAAATGCAAAAAGTTAATTAGATAAAAATAAAAATACAAAAGTGCTCGAGAATATTAATGATCATAAGTGAAAAAAAATGTGCAATATGTAATAAGAAAAAGCAGGTGTTTAACATCAGAAAATGGACTATTATAATTGTTATATTTCGATAATAGTCGCTGTATACGAAATAAATAAAATTCATTATATTTCGCAGGAATTTTCGTTGATCCTTTATCACTCTTCATTTGCTTCTATACACTGGTTCATCGTCCTAACACTGCTACTTCTAGAGATAATAATTAGTCGGTATTCGCTAATAGCTTTTCAATCTTTTCACCGTCTTCTTAATTAAACGCAACTGTATTTTCCGATTTATATAAAATAGTAAATGAAAACGTTTCCCTGAGACACAAGCAATAATTTTACGGGAAGAATACGGAAAAACTAAAAACAGACGAAAATCGTAATTGGACTGCATGTAAGGTTTTATTTTAAAGGAAATTTGAAATATGATCAAGGAGAAAAAAAAAAGGGCGGTACTTTATGTGCTCAAATATCTCGATTTTGAGAAAAAGTCAACTTTAACTGCGCAAATAATGTAATAAAATTAGAAAGGTACCTAAAATATTACGAAAATACAAACACAATTACGTAATTAAAGAAAACTATCGCGAAGGGAGTTATAATACGGTGTTGTATACAGCCAGCGAGTTTTCCAATGTTAAAATGTTAGTGATTTTTCGTGCGGCAACGAAGAATACGTTAGACTTTCTAGATATTGTCAATGCGTAATTCAAGAGGATTTTCTACAATCCAATGAGGGGGAAAAATATTTTCCTTAATATGTTATTCGTCAAATTGAGAAACTTTTGCATATCTTGTGCATCACTTGTGATCTGCTTTTGTGTTCGGTCAAGTGAATATAATGTAGCAACTGAAAGTTGTTATTTTAAATAATTACGATTCATTCGAAAAACTGTTGTAAGATCTTAAAAGACGACGGCTCAGTAATGAACTTTCAAACATCCAATCGTTGCATTATGTATCGATTAATCGCTTTTGAAATCTAGCAAACTGTCATCATTTTCGTCTTTGATGTGTAATTTTGTAGGAAAAGTTCGCGCGCGCGTACAGGAAGTTTCGCCTCAGAATTTAAAGGTGTACGATTCAATGATTCATTTCGTTACCGCTACGGTGTGTAATGTGTGTGGACACTGCAAGTCGTCATGTCAGGTACACGTATCTTCTCGAGGAAGAAAGTAATTTTATTAATTAATGTACCATGCGAGGAGGACCGTGTGCAAGGGAAAAATTGTAACATTCCATTACTACACTATTCGATAGTATAAAAGGATTTTTCGAACGGCTTATTTTATGATTTCTTTTATTCACGACCAATTAATATATTTCGGTTTATCAACTTTTTCTCTTTATCATCATCATATTCGTTAATTTTCTCTTTCATGCGCGTATATACGTGCACGGTTTCTTTACACTTCGGTGTTGATGGGAAACTTGAATTTTGGGTAAAAGATTTTAAATCGGAGAAAAACCGCTTATCGCTCTGCGAGATTTTTATGCGGCAATCGTATAAATTAAGTAATTAAAAAAATAATATTACGCCGGTAATCAATAAAAAGGGGGACACTGAGAAAATACTCTTAAGCTGACGTTGCAGTTTTATGATCTTCCGGACGAGTGGAGGAGGAGGAGGAGGAGGAGGAGGAAAACCGGTAAAGTGGTTTTAATTATAAAGCTGTAAAGTGACCGATGGTCATTACCAATATAACTGTGTCTTTTGCGTCGCAATTAAAAAAGAAAAAGAATGAGAGAAATAATTACGGAAGGGGGTGGTAAAAAGGTGATTGATTTCCAGCTAATGATTTTTCTCGTCGAGAAGTCGTCCAGTAAGCTTAATGTTACACGCTAGTTGTGATTTTAAAAGCGCTATTAATCGTTTTGTCCGCTTATAATTAGCCGGAATATGGATTTTAATGAGTGCCAGTTTATCTTTTTCCAAGGTAATCCAGAATGATGGGACACCTAAAGTAGAGAGTTATCGGAAAAATTGACTATATATGCTTCGGTTCGTAAAAGTATAGTAGATACGATCATCAGTTTTATTATCGATTTTTACAATGCGTTAAAGATCCTTCATGTTTAGTTCTAAATTCGATTCTAAATTCAACGCGTGCCTAGAAGGAGGCTTGTTAATTAAACTTAAAATAAAACTCGTTCGGTTCGGAAAAATTTTGTTATTTCCTTTTTAATGAGGGTTCTGCAGGAAAGTTTCCTGAAAAAGATGCGATGAAAAAAATAATGCGCTTCTTAGATGTTGAGTATTTTTTATTTAATTTCTCTCCGTTATTTAGTACGCTTTATATCCGAATAAAAATCTTCAGTTAATAAAAAAAAAAGTGTCTGCTTGAATCCATAATAAATATGGCCGCTAATAATATTGTTGCCTTATTTTAAAACAAATTTCTTCGTAACGCCATACTGAAATATGAGAGAAGGCGATTATCCATTCGTATGTTCTAATTGTATATTGTTCAAATCTTGAGTGTACACGCCAGAGACCGCCTTTGGAACTGATTTTGTATACATATTTCATTTATCGATGCACGAAAAAAGTGCAATCCCAAACGTGTCCCCGTCTATTCATCAAGTATATATATATATATATATATATATATATATATATATATATATATATATATATATATATATGTATGCGTATGATTGCCATTGCCTTGCACATATCTCTATTAGCGGTTTAATTTAAGTTAATTTTCGTAATGATTTCTGTGTCATCGGCCAGGGTCGAATATAGAAGTCAAGTGCTTTAGGAATTAACTTCGCGACCACTTGAAAAAATGATTATGTTATGTATAATTTTGTTGAACTCGGCTTAAAAAAAGTAAAACGATAGCATTCAGGATACGAAATTCTGCTAGAATATGTCATAGGACATACTAATTCTAATAACATTAGAGTAAATCATTTTTGTGTGTAAAAATGTAATAAAAGTCGTCTGATTGCACCAAAACCGATATCAGTGGGGTTTTTTTTTTATCAGGTAATTCATTCCGCATTAATATAAAGTAATAATATTGCTATCGTTTACGTACTGTTGCGTTGTTATTTTTTAATAATTTTATGCGAAATTATAATTCCTCTGTTAATAGGGATGTTTTAAGAAGATTTAAATTCTATCTCTGGAAAATACAAGTTCCGTTATAAACGGTTTAATCGATTTTTTAATCTTTAAATTTACGCATTATTTTTATCCTTTAAATGTTGAAATTTTCTAATATATGTAACTATGATTTTATTGTGTTCGATAAAATACATTGCTTCATATATATATATGTATATCTTCTTTATAGTGCTATACTTAATTCCTGAGCGTCGGCGACTACCTCTTCGTACATCTCATCTGTACAGACACAGGCATAGTGTGTACTAGGCAATTGTTTATATGCAGTACGAATGTGTACACGCGCAAGACTTCATTCGGAACTGATAAGTAATCGTTTGATTTATACCGGCATATACAAGTGCAGTCCTATTTATGTCTGCTGTGTACTGACCTAGCGCGCATATTATGTATGTGGTGGTTTGCCATTGCCTTCCACGTGATTATTAGCGATTATTTATTTAATTCCAGTAATAAGTTCTGTCGTCGCTCGGGATCGAACCCGTGACCTCCGTAACGGAAGTCAAACGCTCTAGCAACTAATTGCGACGAAATATATACACATATATATATTTAAATATATTTATATATATATATTAAAGTATGATATGCAAACTTACTTTTTATATATATATATATATATATATATATATATATATATATATATATATATTACATATAAGTATATACGTTTCGATTAAAATTTAAGCGATTTAAGAATTAACTTAAAGTTTTCTTTCTGCTCGATACTTGACCAAAGTTTAAAGAAACATTGTTAGTTAGGTTGACCTAGTTTTTGGTAATAACGAAGCGTAGGAATAATCAATCGACTATTGCGGGATTTCGTTTAAATATTTTCGCGTTTGAATCTGATGACAATATCCTTTTTTACTTGCAGGAAAGTTGTCGATAATGATGAAGTTTATTAACACGTTCTGTTCCGCCGAACGGTGTGAAAAAAAATTCAGAATAATGAAAAAAACTGAACAAACAAGATCGATCGTACCTTTTACACGGAATAACCGATAAAGGATGATACAGTTATCCCTGTTGTCGTATCGGTACAGTGATTCCGTTTACAGGTTAGTTTGTGTTTATTTTTTCTCTATTAAATTATTTCACAGCGGCGAAGAAGCGATTAACAATGAGAGGAGATTTGTAATGGTTTAAGAAAACACCGCATTGGTGTGTGGTCGCAGCGCGGGAAGAAAAACAATCTCAAAAAGGAGGAAAAAGGAAAAAAACAAGAGTAAATAAAATAGAATAAAAAGTCGCGATATGCGTAGTATTTGGGAATATATAATGCAGGTTAAAAGGCGCTTGCTCGGCAATTATAAGGATAGAAGAATAGCGTTACGGCTGTGCATGCCCGGAAACGGAGATTGTCGGTGTGGATTTTTCTGCGCGGCGGATATGGAACGCTCGGAGATTTTACCGGGCGAAATCGGCATAGGCGTTTATGTTGCCGATTAAGAATATGATGTCACCGTGCATGTCGTGTGAAAAGCATTGGACTGTGCGTGTGACATGCCGTCGTTCGTCGTTCACAATTTTAACCTCTACCTGCAAGCCGAAGATAATGAACTAGCGATTTTTGTTCATTTCGTAATTGCTTTTTTCAGGCATACGCGCCCGGACGATGAACCAGATGTTCGTAGAATGTGCACTACACTACTATGTGCCGCGGCCGCGATAGAAGAAAGACGAAAAAGCGAACATCATGCCGACAATTTTTTTGCCTATTCATTCGTTCATACACATTTTATCGACACACGTTAACTTGCTTTATATTTCTTTGTGCCGATGGTGTTATTTTTTTCACCGCGAAACAACGCCAACAGGTAATTTTTGTTTTTTCGCCTTATTAAAGCTCACTTCCTGCGCCCACGTTGATGATTTTTTTCTTTTTCCCAGTTCGCGTTGCACTCTTTACTGTTTATAATTCTACCAGAGCTCCTCCTCTTTGGTCTGCTGTTTGTTTTTGCAATGCCGAGTTTAATAACTATCACCGTTACACGAAGAAATGTGTTTCAAGTATCATCTGTGGAATGTGTATGTCCTTTTTTTTTCCTTTTTTTTTCTGGAGCGACGCGTCCAAACATTAATATAAAGCGAATAAGTACGATATCACGAAATTCGTTTAATAGTTTTTATTTACAGAAACGTTTTAAATTCAGCTCGAATTATTTATTTCTTTTTGTCGGGGGATATTCAGTTTTTTTTTTTTTTTTGTTTTTTACAGCGAATAATCCTAATTTTCGTTTTCGTGGTGTACTCTATTCTCCGGTGTGAAAAGTGCAGAAGGATCATTCTTTTACATAAACGCGCACTAGCGTACAAAGAAAAATTAACGGCTGATTTCTTTTTAAAAATCTTACAAACTAAAAGAAAAAATAGAAAAATTAACGGCTGATTTCTTTTTAAAAATCTTACAAACTAAAAGAAAAAAAAAGAAAAAATGGTTTGAAAGGAAATTCGATTATAATAAATCGTTTTTTGAACATTTTCTATTGTAATTCGAAATAACGGTGATTAAGTGTAACTTGTAATTGTAAAAGAATAAATTAAGATTTATACGGGGCGTCTAAATTGACTTGTAGTAAAAATAAAACTGTAAAAAAATGAAATACATTTTATATCGAGCATCTGTTAAATTAAATAAACGTTGCACTGGAATTCGGTCGTCCTTTTTAAATAGGAGAGATTAGGTTGGTTTTTATATATATATGTATATATGTATATATGTATATATGTATATATATGTATATATGAAAATAAAAAATAAAATATTTCGATATATAAATCGCAATTTATTAAAAACTGTCGATTTTAATCGAGTACGGTGTGTGATTACCCCCGAAAAATTCTCACTAATTATGAATGTGTCGTGCCCACATCTCTGTATACGGCATTTTTTTCGAATTTCTGTCGGAATAATTCGTGCGTAATAAAAATAGTTGTAACACGCTTTCCTCGAATTATTTCATTTTTTTTTTTGCATCTCTGTAAAAATGTACGATGATGAGAAGGGGTTGATTGAAAAAAAAGAATGCCCTATTTATTCCTTCTATGTACACTTTAAAGGGAAACTACGATAGAATTTTATTCCATGCTCCTTTTTGTTATTTTTTAAGAGAAACGGGGTTGGCCTTAATGAAATCTTCCGGGGTAATAATTAAATTACTAAAAGAACAGAAGGGTCGTCGTCGTCTGCTGCTGCTGCTGCTGCTGTTGGTCGCCTGTTTGGAATGATCGATAAACATTAAGTTCCGAAGAAGAATCGTCAAAATATAATGAAGGAATGTTTTTTTTTCTTTTGAATATTTTCAAATTGGCAGAAGAGAAAAACATTTAAAAAAATACGCCGTATTGAGTGTCAGAACCGGAATAAATGAAAAGAGGAGGTTTGCGGTGATTACAAAATGATGGGGGAAAAAAAAGATTAATTGAACGTAGGGAGAGTGCGAAATGTATAAACCTGTCTACAACTTTGTTAAAAAGTCCTTCTTGTCGGACGCATAAAATACGGTGGTCTACTTGACCGTAGTGTTACGTTTTCACGATCAATCGCAATTTTTAAGCAGTTTGCAAAAAAAAATAAATAAAAAATAAAACAAGGGAATGGCATCTTACAACTTTTTAATTACATTAAAATAAATGAGAAAAAGTAAATGTCGGATTATATTTAATTTTTCACTTCTGTTTCGGTTATTTACTTTGCAAACATATCAAGTTTTTACAGAGTGTAGATTTTTCGTTAACGAAAGATGTGTCGAAATCTAAAATTATTTATACGGCTTTAAGAGCGTTGTGGTGGCTTTTTACGCCGGGAGCTATCGAATTCGCAGTGCACGTTATCAGGCACGCATCGGGCCGCCCGGAGCAAGCGACAACGGCTGGAAAATTAATCAGAGTAAATTGAAAGCGGAGATCGACGCATGCACACACGTACGTGCCCGGACACAAAAATTTATTCGAAAAATCGTCAGACGCGCGGCGCACGTTTGAACGGAATAATAAAACGAATGAAAGGAGAGTAGTTCTGTAGTTGTTTACCTTTGTCGAAAAACCGCGATCGCAGACAGTGCATTTGAACGGCCTCTCCTTCGTATGGCTTCTGTAGTGTATTTCCAGGGCCGAATTGCATGCGAATGTCTTGTAACAAATATTGCAAGTGGTGTTCCCTCTTACGGCTACGATTAAACAACAACATCGGTCAATTAATATTTCTCGTGTATAATTTAAAACTAAATATAGCGAAAAAAAACAATATCGTACATGATACTTATTCAACTTTTTATCCCATTTTTTGAATGGAACCAGCGCGGCTTTTTTTTATACTTTTTTTTTTTTTTTTTTTGGTTTCGGAAATTAACTGAACTCGGTTGTACGGCATTTTAAATGAGCTTGAATGTTATTAAAAGAGATAATACCACTTTTTTTTATCTCAAATGTTGGAGAGTTTTTTCTGTTAATTCCTGAAAAAATCAGGAAATATGTGTAGAGAGTACATTTTTCGTTTTATAGGTTTTGCAATTTCATACTGTAAAAAATAGTTATTTCCAACTATTAAGAAATCGAAAAGAAAGTGTTTATTTAATGTTTACACATTCTGATTTTAAGATATTGTTTTTTTTTCAGTGAAAATATTCTAACGTTCGATATGTGGTTTTACCTGAAAAATAAGGATCCGGGAGTATTACCGTTTTTTTTTTTTTTTTTTTTTTTTAAATGACAGATTGTAAGGTTTGTTATTTTATCTGTTTTTTATGTACAATTCAAAGTAAGTTGTTGATATTGCGACACAAAAAATTTCAAAAGGAGGGGATGAAAAAATGTATTTTTTATTTTCATTAAAGATAGTAGATTCATGTAAATAAAATTAATGTACTAATTTGGGCTTGATGTGTTTCGTACGATTAAAAAATACATGGTCGATTTTTTTTTTTTTTTTTATCCGCACGCTGTTGCGATGACTGAAAACATAACATTTTAAATAATTGCCGAAAGTGTCCCATTCAAATGATGGTTATTCAAAAATCACTGGTAGTGCCAACACTTTCTTTGCATGCAAGTAATAATTTTTTACCGATTTTTAACTCGTGCTTATTTTTAAAAGTTGCCGCACGCGTTAAAAATTTAATTCCGAATAGATTCAACGAAAAAGTAGCTCAAATGAAACCAAAACCGTTTACTCGCGGGTAATAGCTTTTTTAAGAAATATTCTTTATTTAGAATATTTTGTTTTCCGTTTCAATGAATACACCGAGTTGGCAGTTTTTTTAGAGTAATTATAATAAATATTAGAAATATTCAAAAAGTCACGTATAGGTTCAAAAAATTTTAATTCGAACTAGGAGCAATGTGATTTGTCTCAAATTATGCGACTGTATTATAATTCTAGTTTAGAAATGTCGCTTATGGGAAACTTCAACGATACACGATTTGAATAACATATTTAAATAATGTAATGGGCTGGTTATTATTTCGACGTAATGTAAAACTCGGCAGCCAAGCTACTTTTTTTTTTTTGTCATTAACGTTGGTGAGAAAAATTGGTCATCGAAACAGGCGACAATGAATTTCGATTCTCTGCAAATCATAAAATAATGACTGATGATACTTCATTGACATTTCATCCATACCTATTGTTCCGCAATGTCCTTTTCCGGTGTGCAGTGTGCGAGATTTCACGTTTTGTTTTAGAGTGCCTTGATCGAAGCTCTCTAGTGTGTTCAAGGACGCAGTAGCCTAGTCAGTGTGCGCGCATAATTTCTGCAAAAACACATTCTTATTTGACCCTTTTTTTTTCTCCCTATAGTTCAGATAGTCGTAACCGTGATGGAATTTAAGGTCGCCGTTTCAACTAAGACCGAATAAGCTTTCCGACGCTGCTAGACTTACTTAATTTTGTTGCTGTTCAGGTTTTTATGTGATGCATTGTGATTACATAGTGATTTTCAGTATTTTTGTCCTCATATACTTGTGATACCTTTGATTCAACTTGGCAATGTCACACTCCATTTCGTGATACTCGATTAAATTTAAAGAGATATACATTGACGTTGGCAATATTTTTTGTAATGCTCATTTCTCGCCTAAAAAATTATTTTTTTTTTAATTGTTTACGATGTCTGACGCCTTTTAAAAAATATCGAAAATTATAATTAGAAAAATTGATACAAAATAAAAACTTCTTATAAGTACCTGTAAAAATTATGACTATATACAAAAAGTGGAGCATGCATAGTATTAAAATGTTTTCTAACAAATGAAATGAAGGAATGAAGCATTTGCATATTTTTTAAAGCCATATGAATGAAAATATACAATTAGTCCTTCCTCTCCCCCGGCGATATGAACGGGGAAAAAATCACTGGTCATGTTACACGAGCGAGAAAAGTGACAGAGAATAACATTAAAAGTTGTGTTGTATTGTAATTACACGTGCGAATGGTTTAATATATCTTGATCAATTTTTCACATCTAGTTTAATTAGTATATATTTCTTCAAAGTAACGAAAACTGAAAAATAACTTTCTAGGGTAAACGGTGTTATACATACATACATACATACATATATATGTATGCTGTCTAGTGCCCGCGGCTTAGCCCGCATATTAATACCCATTCAAATATTTCATTTTTGCTCACCTTCTCTGTAGTAAAGTGTGTTAGAGGATGCGGCTTAAATATTGTCTAATATTTAATAATCAATTACATTATTATTTATAATAAGAAAGGTGAAAACAAATAACTAACTTTTTAAATTAATAATATTCAAGGCGTCTTATAAGTAAATATTTCATTTTATATATTGTTTTTATAATTTTTATATTTGGAGTTTCTGTTAATATTATTTCATTTTCATATACAATATTTTCGATTTTCTATTAAGTGCTTTTCATTATATCAACATTTGTGAATAAATTTCGGAATGTATCTCTTGCAAACGATATATATATATATGTTTAGACTGTATTTCTCTTTTATCTATCTATGTATGTGTATGTGTGTGCACACGCACACGCACACACACATATATATATATATATATATATCGTAGTTTAGTAAATACGTAAATGCGCTTTATAAAAAAAATTATTTTGTTCGTATATTTTAGAAATTTAAATTACACGGAAATTATTAGGGAATCTTGAAATCGGAGTTGCTAAAACTTGCTGTTAGAAATTAATATTCAGATGGTCAACTATTGTTTGTTGCCGTGTGTTCTACTTAATGTTTTAATTGTATTACTAATGCACCTAAAATAAAGGAAAAATAAATGGAGAAAATACATTTTTTGAGAAAACTGTAACACTTTATTTTATAAAAAGCAAGAGAAAATTAAGTAAGCCAAATATTATAACCTCGATAGAAACTTGATATATAAATATTATAAAAATAATACATAAAATGAAATATTTACCTAGACAGAGGCGTCTTGAATATTAGGAGTGAAAAAGTTGGTTGACTATTTTTATTTTGCATTTGTAGCTAGTATAGTAGTAATGTAATTGATTATTGAATATTAATTCGGCAGTATTTCACCCCGGTAATTTCTGGTTATCCGGAGAACGTTACCGAGTTATCGGCACAGTGCATACTGGTTGTTACGTGGATTGAAAAATAAGTGTTTCTTTTTTTTTTTTATCGGGAAATAATAACTTTTTAATCGTGCAATGATTGATATTAATATAATTAAATAGCCGGAAATAATTAAAATTCGAGAATTTGAGACCATCAAACATCAGAAAGAATTTGTTCTACAAAGAAATAATCCTGCAGCGGTATAAAAATTTAATGTTCTGATAGTTTAACAATTTACAATGCCGCGTGGGTGAGATCAAAGCGAGTAAAAAGCAAAGCTCCCTATATAGATATATATGTATATATATTTTTTTTTCTTCTTTTTGAATGCAAATTTCAGTGATCTGACCTTTTGTAAACGAATGGTAATCTTTTCCATTAATTTCGATATGTTGTATACGCGTTTAAACGTTGATGAATTAAATTAAGTGTGCGTGAGTAATATTTGTTTAGAGAAAGTTTTTAATTGAAAAATATTCGAATCCCATTTGAGATTGAAATATGTAAATAAGAATTTATGATCTGAAACTTGGCTAGATTATCGGCGGGGGGGGGGATGTCGGGTGTATTTTTAAAAATTGCATTTAAAACATTCAGATGCAAATTCCTACACTACATGCTAACGTACCACCGTATAGGAAATTCTGACAAATTCTTCGCTAGAGTAGACTTCCCCTAATGATGAAAGGTAATTTTTATTAGTTAGTAAAAGTTGGTTAATTTCAGATTGAGCGTGTATGTGTTGATATTTTTTTTATTTTGAAGAAAAATAACAAAAAACCTATTTACCAGAATTTCATTGTAATTACAGATTTTTTCTTCTTGTATTGATCAAAAATTAGGAAAAGTGGGGTTAAACCGGAAAAAAACGTATTCGCCTTGATGGAAATGTTGATTTTACTTTTAATAGTAGTAATTTGTTTGACCATAGTGCGAGTGAAGCGAGTTTCTTTTTCCTAAATATAATGAATTGAACTTTTCCATTTTTATATCGAAACGACAAGCGGGAAAAGAAGAAAAGGGGGGAGATTGTGAATATATTTTACAATAAAGTTATTGCAGAAATTGTTTGTCCGTGTATGTTGATTTGGTCGAACACGTGTTTTACAGCTTTTTCGTACAAATAATAGCACGGCCGCTGTTATTGTTCCTTTCAGCGCTTTTATTATTTTCATGTCAGTAATCCGTATTCAAAAGATGGTGATTGCATGTGACTCGAAAGGATTTTGCGTTTTTCGAAACAGACAGTTCCTCCGGTATATTATTAAGATGCAGCAGCCAGTTTTTGGTCGCGTCCTAGAGAGAAAGGAAAAGAAAAATGAGGTAAAGATTGCATTTGGTTATTAGTTTAGGGGGGAGCGGTTAGTATTAGAGCAGTTTGATCGGCAGCATACGGTAGGTATTTAACAGTTTTGGTGACACATCGAATATATATGTTTGTGTGTGATTGGGTGTGTGCGTGTGTGTGTGTGTGTGTGTCTGTGTGAGACAATGCGGAATGGGTAATAGAAAACCGTGTTTCAGAATTCTCCGTCTAATTATTTCCGAGGAACTATCGGGGGGCTATTAAGAAATGAACTATAATATGTATATAGGAGGCAGAAGAAATATGCGATGTCTCGATGCGTATTCGATAATAGATTAGACGACAGACTAAAATTAAAGAAAATATATTATGTACGGACAGCGAGGAGATTATGCGAAGATATATAGGCGGTGAGTTATGGGCCAAGACGAAGGAAGCGGAGGGCAGTAGTGCATATGTAACAACAGAGCTCAGCATATAATAGAATATTTAAGAATGTGTCGTCAATATCTAAATTTAAATAGAAGAACGCGAAAAGGGGCAACGAATGCTCGCTCGTGGTAGTACATTAAAATGTCAACTCGGTAAAATCGAGGAGTTCTGCTCGGCTATTATTGTAGTAATAGGAATTCAATAGAGTCCCGCGCAACCGGGCACCCTGCTAACGCTATACTGTTATTTATCTTCTAATTGCGATCATCGCGCTTCTGATCGGCACTGCGCGCTACGACACAGAGGAGGAAAAAGTATTTTCAAAGTAAAAAATAAAAATTAAACGAATGCCGCTAACAAGAATAAGCGAAGAAAAAGAATGGGACGTATTTGTTCGGCGGTTCGGTTGGTTACATGCTTGACGAAATGCCAATAATCCAGAGCGAGAGAGAGAGAGAGAGAGAGAGAGAGAGTGCCGAGAATATATAAATATAAATATATAAGCATATAAAAAACGAACAAAACGTTGAACTAAAAAGGTGTGTTGCTGTGTAATATACATGTGCTTGCTGAAAGCGGCAAACGGTGAACGCGGTATATAGGCGAAAAAGCGCGGTACTGACTAAATGTGCTGCCGACTTAATAGTAAATAATACACAAACACGCAAAAGCGAGAAATGTATATAAAAGAAAGAAAAAAAAAAACAAAAAAAAAAAAGAAGTACAAAAACGTCGATTAAAGACACTGAGGATTTTTTAAAGCAAAAATACGTGGTGAAATGGACGACTGTACAATGTTTTCACAAACTGTTTAACAGAAGCGGCAAAACGGTTGTGCAAATATAATATATAAAACGGGTAGAGAAGAAGAACACGAATAGTGCAGTGTAGAGTGTGTATTATCCTACCTGTGGATGCGATCGCCAAGCTGATCGGATTGAACAGTGTACTGCTACTATTGTTAGCGGTACTGGTGGCGAGCACTGACGGCACAAACGGCGACGGAGGTCGATGAATAAGATTATTAGCGGGATTATTGGCGGAAGAGTTGGTGTTTGTCGAAGTGGAGGATGAGGAAGAAGACGGGAAGTGAAAATTGGAAAATAGCGCGGAGGACGAGGATGAGGACGGTGTTAGGTCTAGAGGACTACTACTACTGGCTGCTGCGACTATTCTCGGAGGTGGTGGACTGCTGCCGATGTTGTTGTTGTCTTCTTCGCCGGTAGAAAGTGTCGGCGGAGACAGCCCTCTCGGCGGACTGTCCAGTGAGAGCATGCTAGCCGCATCGTCTCGGGACGGTCGACCGTCCGAGTCTGGCTCCTCTTCTGAGTATCCGAATTTCGCTTTGAATTCGTCCTGCTCCAGAAACGGATGCGACGTCGACGATGTCAAATTATTGGCCAACGAGTTCGCGCTGGACGCTATGATTGTGATCGTTTTGACTTGATTTTCTAGAGCGGCGATGGACGAGTTCGGCGTGGAGACAATCATGTTATTATTATTGTTATTGTTATTGTTATTATTATTATTATTATTATTATTATTATTATTATTATTATTATTATTATTATTGGTTTTATCATCGGCCGCTTTATTAGCGGCAGCGACGTTGTGACCGTTGTGATTAGTGTGAGTTTTGCCGTCGTTATTGCCGTGTTTGCTTAGAAATGGGTGCTGTTTAATCGCTGCCGGTGCGGGCGGAGGGTACTCTTTGATTTCGGACGCTTGGATTTGTTCAAGTGTCAGGTCGGTCGGCTCGCCGGTGTGCAGTCGAATGTGCTGCTGCAGAACCAGACTGTTGGTGAACCGTTTGTGACAGACCGGGCACTGATGGTTTACCCGAACCGGCGGCTTTATTTTATGCACTCCCATGTGAGTTTTTAGGTTGCCCTTGGTTGTGAAGGAGCGTCCGCATATTTTGCAGCGAAACGGCCTCTCTCCGGTATGCGTGCGATAATGCATTTGTAGAGCGCTTTTACAGGACAACACACGATGACAAACTAGACATTCGTTCGGATCGGTTAATTTGTGCCCTATATTGTCGACTAGTTCCTGCAGTTTGGACGTTTCCGAACTTTTATTTATCTCTATCAGACTTTCCCAGTTCGTGTCGGTACTATTTGGTCTAGTCGGCGGGGCTGTCGTTTGCGAAGACGACGGCGGCGCTACCAGGAAATTAGGATAGAGTAGAAGCGGATCGTCGTTGGCAGCAGCTGCCGCAGCTGGCCGGCATTGCTGCGAAGACGAATAGTCTAGTAGGCTGCTAGTAGCGCCGCCGGAGGAGGAATCGCCGGAGGAATCGGGGGGCGATAATAACATTCGGCCGGCTGGGCCGTGGGCTCCGCCAGAGGAGGAGGAAGAGACGAGTGGAAAGGTACAAGATGGCGGGGTGGTCCCGTAATTGGAAAAATTGTCATCGCACATACTTTTATTGGACAGGTTTTCCGGCTGATCCTGCTGCGGCGATGCTTGCTGAAACAGAGTGCGATGCATACGATGCTGACGGCCGTCCTCGTTCTTTAGCATAGACGATGAATCGTCGTCGCTGTACCGGCTGATGACGCTGCTGCAGTTCCCGTACGGCGAAGAGGTGCTGCGCATGTCGACGACGTCGGCCGCGTCCTCGTCCAGTTCGTCTTCTTCTTTGACGCGCTGTTTTTCATCCGTCATGCTACTGCCACTGCTGCTGTAATCGCACGGGGCCGTCATCGGTTCGTCCTCGTCGAACGGGTCCGTTTCATCGTCGTCTGAATATTTGTACGCCGTTCGATCGTTATCTTCCACGCCGGCCGTCGACGACGACGCTCGCGACGTCGACGGCGGCCGTAGCGGCGGCGAATACGTCGAAGAGATGGATTTACAGAGATTTTCCGGCTGTTCTTGATACGTGGCGGCGAAACGCGGATAAGCGAGAATCGGTTTCAACAGAGCAGCTTCGTGAGTAGTTCTATGTTGCGTGTGAACCGAAAGATCGTGCGGCGCGACAGACGTCGAGGGGAAAGCCGGTAATGAAGTCGCGGCGGCGGCGGCGGCGGCTGCTACGGTGGCGGGATGGTGAAGTGACGGTCGGTAGAGCGGCAGAGGAAATGAGGAAGAGTCGAGCGAATGCTGAACGGAAGTTGGCGTTAAAGCGGACGACGGCGTCCCGGTTGCGGCGCCGCCTAGATGCGCGTGCGACGAAATCATTGGATGATGTGGCGCTGCCGACTGCGCCGCTGACGGCGGCGGCGGCGGCGGCGGTATTAAACTTTGATGAGCGTTCATCTGAGCTAGTAGCGGCGGATGATACTTGTCCAAGTGTTCCGGTACCGGGTTCGGGTTCATTTTAATGTGCGGGAACTTGGAAGTGTGCCGCTGGAAGTGAACCTTTAGATTGCCTTTTGTGGTGAACCTGCTACCGCAGACGTTGCACTTGAAAGGCCGCTCGCCGGTGTGCGACCTGATATGTATCTGCAAGGCGGAATCGCTTCCGAACACCTTGCCGCAGTAGCGACAGCGGTGCTTGAAGAACGGTTCGTTTCGGCCGCCGGATTTCGAATCGTACGGCGACAGCGAATTTTTGCCGCCGCTGCCGTTTTTCCGGAAGGCCAGTTCGTCCGCCAGATTATTCGCCAGCAGGCCTTGACTAGCGCTATCCAAAACTTCTTGAGCGCGTTTCTGCAGCATTTCCAGCGTGTTCGGTTCGCTCGGCGACGGCGGCGGATCGAGATTCGTTATGATGGACGATGCGAACGACGACGATATGGAACAGGAGGGCAGTATCGCCTGATTTTGGTGAACGTGACTGTTTGCGATGGACGATTCGGCCGAGCACGAGTCGGCTGACAGAATCGGTTTCGGCGGTATCTGATTCGAAGCGGGCACCGGTTGCGTCGCGGCCGGCATCGGAGACGCCGGTCGTGACGTAATTTCGCGTTTGATGACGCTGCATCTTCGGATCGGCGAAGACGGCGACGTACGCGACAACGTAGCGGCGCTGGGAGACAGCGACTTCGGCATCACCAGCGGGAGCGGCGAATTTCTTCCGTCGCCGAGCGGAAGAGGACTAGACGGCTGCTGCTGCTGCTGGTCGTCGAGCGAACTTAAGTTCGTGTCGGTCCTGCCGGTAATCTGCAGCTGCTGCTCCAGCTGTTGAATTTTATTAAGTTGCAACATTTGGTAGTGGTGCAGCCGATATAGCGCGCACTGCACGACGGCCAGTTCTTGCAGCGCTGTCGGATTATCGGTGTTATTGGCTAGCGCCGTAGCCGCGAACTGCGCGACCGCTACCTTGGTGTTTTGTAACGCTTCCAACGTGACGTGGCTGGCCGCCGGGAACGGAAACCTGCTTACGGTGTCTGTCGCGGCCGGCAGTTCACAGTCCGCGGTCTGCTCCGAGTCTGAATTAATCGCGCCGTCGCTCTCGCCGTTGACGTTCCGTTCGTCATCGTACTCCGCTTCATTCTGATCGTCCTCGTCCGCGTTATTATTATTCTCCGCGTCCTGTTTCTGCTTCCTATTCTCACGCTGTTGGCCTTCTTCTTCATCTTCGTCCGGATTACGTTCTTCGTCCGTCTCGTCCGTTCGACTCGGCGACGGTGATGAAAATCGTTCGTTGACTTCCGCCGTAACGGCTATCCGTTCGTCCTCCTCTTCCAGCTCTTCTTCTGCTTCCGCCTCTTCTTCCTCTTCCTCTTCTTCGCCTTCGTCGACTTCTTTTGCAACGGTCGGTGCGAGAAGTTTACCGCTGAGCAACTGATGGCCGTTACCGGGGAAAGTCGATGACGACGACGACAGCGTTTTACTCACTTGGTAAGGCACCGGCGTCGAAGTGGATAGCGAACGGAAAGTAGCCTCCGTGCTCGCTATACTGCTGGCCCCTTCTTCGTCGTCCGATTCGACTAGGCAATCGTTTACAACACCTACGACAAAAAAAGACACGCTTGCATTAGTTTTCACAACTAACTTAATAGCGAGCTTAACGTAATGTGACTATATATCGTCGTCGATACTGGAAAAGCACCGTTTTCAAAAATTTCAGTTCGAAAATATATTGCGTATCGCAAGAGCCGATTTTTCCAAACTGTTCGTCAGTGCCACTGCGGTGGAGTTCCACTTTTTTTTTTTATATCTGTTTTTATCGTGAGTTATTTATTAATAGCTTTTTTTTTTTTTTCCCCTATTAGTATATCTATTTTTTACAACACCCCAATTTGGAATTTTATCTCTTGTTTACTTATTTCCCTACTACACCAGCTTCTGGAACACGCTTCAAACAATATTCGAGGTAACATACCTAATATATTTCACCGTTGCGCAGTTATTATTTTCTCTGTCTACGTTTCTTTTAAATAACTTAACGAATAATTTTTATCATATTTTCAATTACAAAAAAGAAACGTCGCAGCTGGGGCGCTGGAACGCGCGACGATTACGGAGACGTCTCATTTGCGGAACGGCGTTATTAAATTTAATTTTCCGCGGCTGGCGCATAGGGCCACTTGCAAGGAAACGAGGACGAAGAGAAAGAAGCTGCGGATAGTAGTTCCTTATGCACGCTCGGAAGAACGCGGCGTAGAAATAACAAAGCGTACACGGCTGCCGATGGTAATTGCTCTGATTTATGAATTTTCCATCTTAAAATGGTCTTTTATTATTTTCATTGATTCGTTCATCGGATTTTCTCGCTAGCTTCGTTAGACGAGGAAAAACAAAAGAAAATCATCTATCGAGCAACCACCTGCCAACTTGTTTTCCCGAAAAAGCGGTCTGCGAGGAGTCGCGCTAATAGTTGTCCAGAGCGTTCTTGCTTGGCTTGATTTGTGCTTTAGTCAGATGGCCCACCGGATGCGTTCAAATTAAACCATTACACCACCTCCGCGATCATATCGGCCAGCGGCGCGACGGCCGAACAATGTAACGAGCGGACGGCATCGCGATGCTTTGTACGTGTATATAATGGCATATCGACACGATTTAAATAAAACGAATCTCTCAAGTGCGGCGTTCGTTTTGAACGGCGGAACGGGGGAAGGCGACCCCAAAGTATGGAGTAATACGCGCGATCGATCTGCTATCGTCGGCAATCGTGAAGAACACTGCCGATAGATATGCATCAATAAATATGATTCGAACTAACCTTTGAACCGTTCTTTGACGCTTCGCGCTCCTATAGATATATAGGTGGCGTATGTCTCGAGTTGACTCGATAATGAGCTGCTGTCTTAAATGATTTCCTACTTGCGTGACCGTCTGGGATGATCTTTTTTAGTGTGAGAACGACCGCGCCGGTAATCGTGTTACTTCCCCGCTCGTTAGAAAACCCCCCTTCTGTTTCATCCGCGTTTATAATTCCCGCATAATTCGAAAAACCCCAACACAAGTGAAAAAGGGGGAACCGTTTCTTACCATATCCAATGTACAAGTACGTAGAGTATTTCCGCGTATATGACTGATGACGAACGAGAAAGAGCTGTTTGCAGAATAACTTGTTGAGTCTAGATTAGGCTGTAATTCAGTTCAGTAAAATATCTAGTTAAAAATATAAAAAGACTCCTGCTCCTAACTCTGTTACCTAATATATATATAAAAAAAAAAAAATTAATAGGGGGGATAGTAATAGTAATGTCCGTACATTTAAATTTAAACGAATTTGCCGATGTACAAACATCTGAAAGCAAAAAATCCAGCGAGAAATCAATTTAAATAGAAAAATATTCATTTTAATAATGCTTTAAATATTGAATGCACCCCTAATCGAAGATTTTTTAATAACTCGTGTTTAAAAGTGTTTTTTTCTTCCTCTTTTTTAAAGCCTGTCGCTTTTGTGTTTAATTATCTAGCACTGCTGAGGTGTAAGCTAATGGACTGTTGTTTTTTTGTTTTTTTTATTATTTTTTTAAATACCCAATTAACGGGCATTTCAAAAATGCAGTGTTCACCTAAAGTATGTACTCTTTCAAAGTTTTAAGCTTCTGCTTGAAAATAATTTTAAAAAAGTTCCAAACAATTTTTGAAAAGTTTCATTTCCCGTGTGATTGATATAGGCTTATTAAAAACAACTTTTTATTCGGAAAATTATTTACTTATAAATAGAAAACTAAATAATGTTTCGGGAATTCATGATTCGTGATATTTTTACAAATTCCTTTATTATTGAATTTTTCGGCAAAAGAAAAAAAAAATGTTTGATATATATAACAGTAATTTTTAAATTTTTACTACGTTCTTTCTATTACACAAATAACTTTCAAACCATTTATTTTGCCTACTATTCTTTTCATATCTCGCAGTAATATTTGATGGTTTACCGCATCGAATGCTTTATACTAATGTCTATATAAATTGTAATAAATTGTTTACCGTTTGTCTCAACCTCTTATTTAACCTATTTTTGTTTAGTGCTCTTAACAAAGAGGTTGTTGATTTTCGTTTCTCTCCAAATAATTCCTTAAATGAAACGCGAGCTATTGGTCTCTAGAATTTTCCCTACAATAGGGATTACAGTAATTGGTCTGTAATTGTCGCAAACACTAATCCGTTTTCATATATAGGTCTAAATAGTACCTTCTTTAATCGAACAGTTAATTATCTTTGTGAGTAGTGGGGTAAATCTATATTTATTTTTAACATCCGTAGCTTTAATACCATCCCATCTTGGGGCTTCGTCAATCGATAATCTGTTAATTATTTGTTCTACTTGTTTTGCTTGTAACTCATGTTAGAGTATAAAATTATCTAAATTATCGCTATTCGATAATTGGGTATTATTACACACTTGAGCATAATGCTGTTTTGGTTAAGTGATCGATAAATTTATCCGCCGCTTGCTTGCAAAATGTTTCAAGACGACCTGATCAATTGAAGATTTGTTTTTATTGTATACACGATATTATTGATTATCTGCCATACTTTTTTAGTATTTTCATTAGCCTATGCTGCATTTGTTTATTGTAATATTCTAATTTAGCTTTTCTAATTTCAGTTTTAGTCATATTTCTGTATGTTTTATACAGTTTTTTATACTTCGCGTTTGTTGTATTATTCTAACAGCGCTTATATAGTAAATGTCCCTAATTTTCAACAAGTTAAAAATTTTTATATTCATCCAGTCACTTTTTAAATGAAAAATTGTTCTTCTATTTGTACGTGTCATCTGCTTTCTACATTCATGATATAAATCATTAAATTTAGATTGTATTTGCGAGCAGATATTTTCAATGGAGTCAATCATTTCAAGACTATGCCAGTCATAACTTTTAAGTTTATGGTTCAGCCACATTTCGTTTCCTCTGTTTTTTGTCATGTACAAAGTGCCGTGTCTTTTGTCTATCACTTTGTTCTTTGTAGGTGTGCAGACCTGCACGCAGAACCGTACCTACTACCGCATATTTCACACTTATCGCGCGTATTAGATATGCACGAAGGAAGCTGCCAAAAAGGAAACCTAATCAAGCGAGACGTTAGGACGACGACGATGGGTGCCGCGGTCTTTTTCGTATTGTCGGATCTGATCGACGATGAGAATGTGAATAAATGAGCGAGAATGGGATAATGGAGGTACGTACGGACGTCGTTTTCTAAATTTAAAATCGTCAATTGAACCTACGAACGGGAGCGATACGATTTTTTAAACGTTCCCTATACGACGTCATACATCGTTGAAATCGTTAATAATATACAGCCTCGCTCTTTCTATCTTTTTTTTTTTTTTTTTTTTTTTTTTTTTGTTTTGGGTCGAATGAAATGGATGATTTAACCCCCTGTTGATGATTTTTTTCTTTTTCGATAATTTTTTTCCTTTTTGTTTCAGGTAACCCTTGGAAAATGTATACCCCTAGAGAAATATGTTTAATGGAGACTAGTTCGAATCGCGATGAAAGGTAACTGAGTAATCGGCACGACCTCGGCGGATGATGAGTTCTGATATTTTCCGCCGTATCGTGGGAAAAGCACATATACTCCTGCTGCTGCTGTTTTACAAAGCGCGTCTGTAATTACGGTTTGAAAGAATTTCCTTACAATATCGTATAGATATTCTTAAAAATTGCGTCATTATCTTTTTCTTTTTTTTTATATGTATCTTTTTTTTCCGTAGTTTATCAAAATTAACCCAGTGAGAACATAAACCCAATTAAATTTTGCGGTTTGCAATTTTCTATTACAACTTTCGTAATAATAACGTACTTTTACAAAAAAAGGTTACACGATTTCTTAAATAATGCAAAAACGGAATTTCTTATTACCCTTGGCATTGATGTGTTTACATATGTATATATAGGTTTAATTTACGTCTATTTAACGCTCTTGCGAGATTATCGATGAATAGACATTACGTGTTGTCGCAATTTCACGAACTTTCACTAATTGTTCCCAACAAAACTCCCCTCTCTGCAGATTGCGAAAGATACAAAAATAAAGCGACTTTTAACCAAATCAGAGCTGTTTTTTTTTTTTTTTTTTTATTGGCGCGTTTTCCGTTAGAATTATCGATGAGAACTGTATTTTTCAACTCGGATTTCCCTATATTATATCATCCCTAGCTGTTATCATGCACGCGCCTATTGTACCGATTTATACGTTGATTCTATGTGGCATCAAATTTTAAAATTAATTTCTATGCTAAACTATGGTTTATACGATAACGCAGTGCTATTCCAATTTTATTCGCAGCGGCCGGTTTTTTTGTACGGTTAAATTCAAATTCAAATTCAAGTTAATTCGTGACCGATTTTTCTTTTGAATATTCTTAAAAAGCTAAAACATTGGTTTTCAAAACGTGTTGCTGTATTATTCCGATGCAATTTGTTTTAAACCATCACGATACGGAACACATTTTAATTATTAACAACTGCCGAGTTTATCGCGTGCAATTGGAATGTTGCATGTTTTTTTTTAGCAGTATTTTTGTTTCCCGTAGAGCCTAAGTCGATTTCCCGGGTGCCGACTAGCACTGTTATATTCCTGATAAATGCGGAGGATTTGCAAACTTGCAAATGCAACGTGCACGTATCAGTTAGTCTTAAACCGATATATGTATGTGTGACACCTAAACACGTTAATGTAGATATGCTTTCTGCGCAGATTAATCTTCACACTGTAAAATAAAGGCGTCGTGCTTCTTTTTTTCTTTTTTTTTTTCAACACAAACCGCTGCTCGCTCGCAAAGGACCAGTTCTCTCCTTTTTCACTTCGATATTATTATATTTAACTTACGAATGTTGATTTTTGGAAATTCGAATTGTCCCGAAGACGAGGAACCTCGAGAAAAACACATTAATAAACTGGAAACGCGTGGTCATAAATCGAAAAATTTACAACATCCTCTTTTTGCTGGATTCGTTTTATCTTCTTTCCCTCTGTACGATGATCAGATGAATGAAGTTGATAAGCGAAATTGTCGAAACAACTCCAGGCACAAAGGTAGCTTATGAAAGATCATGTTGGCGCACAACTGTGTGTCATCGATAGCGCGGATAGGAAATGTTGTAAAATTCAGGCACCGATTTACCTGTAATATTTTTTCTCTCTCTCTTCCTTTTCTTTTCTCTCTTTTCTTTTATGATGAAAAGGTTCCAGACCCTGTGACAGGTAAATAAGTCGACTATTTAGAATTAATTTATGGAGGTTGTTCTAGACTGTGGTATTTCTAATGAGCGAAAAGTAAAATTTCGTTTCCGCTTTAGCTGCTGAATATAATTTCCTGACAGGCACTTTATTTGATTTCTGGTTTGATTTTGTTCGCAAATGCTCGTTGATTTTATTCGTGTGCGGACCATGGCGCCGGGTCTCGTTAATTAAATAGAGTAAACGGAAACTGGTAGAAGAAAATAAACGAAACATACAAAATACGTGCATATATATGTGTGTGTGTGCGCGCGTGTGTGTGGCCAGGTAAAAAACAGAAAACCAATTCACAAATTAAAGTATCTTGTATTCGCAAAACAAAAATAAATTTCAATCGGTATATCGATCCAGATTAGACGTTGGCGCGGGCATTGTACTTTAAATGAGGTATATGTGTTTACATTCAGTTTATAACTCCGTACATGTTACGCGGGGAATAAGTCAAATTTATTACTATTAAAAAGCCGGTTTTCACGAGTTGATAAGCAAAATGTAAAAAAGATAGTCATTATGCAGCGTAGAAAGTTGCCGAAGCTTTTTATTCGGGCCACATGTACTATCAGCATGAAGAAAAATGGTAACTTCCCATTTTGTTTAAAAATTAAACGGCACGGAAAAAAAGATAATTGTAAAAGGCCGACTTGGCAACACCGGATGTATAGGAAAAAAGAAAAGATAATAGAGGCGGTTAGAGAAACTAAAGCGAGTAGTGACATATGTGTTTTTGCGACCGTAAAATAATGTTAAATAAAACAAAAGGAAGGTAATTAAATTAAAAAGATAAAAAACAATGGTGCAGTGTAGGGCCAGAAAAAACGTTTTTGATAGTTCTATGTACCGTTAAAAATTAAAATTTCGTTCATTTGGTCCTTCTTAGAAAACCCTCATACTGGATTTCACAAATCAAAAAAAAAAAAAAAAAAAAAAAGATTCAACCTAACCTAATCGTTGGTTCTCAGAGTTTCCCTTTCTTCCCCACGTTCTATTATTGTCGCCATTATTTGCCTACGCTTTAATCACACTTTATTGCCCTCTTCGCGCTATCGTCTTTCTTTGGTTTTCTCTCTTTATTGTCCTCTACATCCTAATGAAAAACAGTTGTCTGTCATGCTGATCACAATTTCTTTGAGTGTTTCGTTCTTCCTGCAGAACACGTTCTTTTCTTTATTTATGCCTAATAAAGTTGAGGCTTCCTGTTTTCTATTGCATTTCCTATATTCTTCCCCTCCCAGAATGTTATCACCGCCATTTGTTTTCCTTCATTCCGGCTATTACCGATCGAATTTAGGTTGTAATTAATTTACTCTTTTTCCTATCGTTTCCGAATGGAAAAGGATGAGGAGCCTCATCCTAAAAAAAAAAAATATTAAAAAAAAGGATCATTTAGTTTTTCCGGTGATTTATTGAAAATAAATAATAAAAGGTTAAAGTGGTACTAGTTTATTTATTACACGAGTATATTACATCGATACCGACAGATTAATATGAAAAATTTGTACAATTTTATTCGGGATTTCAAACTTCATTTCGTGTATGATCATTTAAAATAAGTGCTGTTTATATTACATTGCTGTGTACTACTGCTTTATATTTTTTAAGTAAAATATTTAGGTTTGCATCGTCATAAGTTCCTTTTATATAGATGAATACATTAATTGTGTGTTAATTTTTAGATTTATTTGTAAATTATATTAAATAAATATCTTCTATGATAACAAACGATGTAATTTTTAATTTCTTTATAAAAATTTTGTTACCAGTAAACTTGAAGCAACAGCTTTTTTTAGTTTTAACTCCCTAAAAAAAGCTTACAAAATATCTAAAATATACATAAATTATCAAGTGAAATAATTAATAAATTTACATTAACTCTTATTCTTTTTTCTAAGTACACTTTCAACTTCCTTTTAAAATTCAAAAAGAGCGTTTGTTAAAATTCTTAAGCCTGGAAAAAAAGATTAAGTAAAATATTTAAAAATATGATCTGAATACGTATTTTTAACGGTATATAATAATAATGCGTTCAATAATTATATACTAAAAATTATCGTCAACAATTTATAACGGAAAAGTGTAATTTAATTTATTTGTAAAATATTATTTCAGTCTTGAATTTTACGGTTAAAATTGAATATGTAGTAAAATTTTAAATACATTTCATTAAAATTATTATCTTTTATTAATTAATTGTTTTGTTACCTTTTTGATGCAAATAGTTTTGAAGTCGGTATGTTTTTTTTTCTAATCGTCTGTTTTTCATTTATATTCTAGTTGCATGTTTGTGTTTCGTTTATTTCGTTTTTAAAGTGAAATTATGGTATTGTTAATTTATTTTTTATAAAAAAAAAAAAAATAAAAACCTAATAATAATTGAAAACTGTCACATCTTTAAATAGGAAGAAAATATTTTAGAATACATATTCCTAACATTATGTTAAATATAAGTCTACATCTTGTAGAAAATGATTTTTTTTTGTGTCAATTATTTTTATTCATTTACATTTTTTTTTTTTTTTTTTAATGCCATTGTGGAAGTACTATTCATAGCCAATAGAAAAAAATCATAAATAACAATATTGTACATATTGTATAAAAATCTATACGAAAATATTTAAATATTCAAAATAAATCTTTGTAGTAAAAGTGAAACTTGTGTATGACTAATGCGTATTGTAAAAGAAAATTATGAAATTTAGACTTTTGGGTCTCGGGGTAGAATAATTAATAAATATTCGTTAGTAAAGAGTTTATGAAACAGGAGATTTTATATCAAGCAAAAAACTTCTTAGTTTCATTTTTTCTTTACATTTTATCCAAACCTCTAGCGCAGACTAAATAGGTACTAGTGTCGACACATGTTCAAAAACGGAACAAGGCATTTTTTTTGTCATTTATCATATGATAAAACTTATTAAATTTATAATGTTATTTTTTTGTTTTTTTATTAAACATCTATTAAAAAAAAAAAAGAAGTGTATAACATTAATGTCTAAATGCATATTACTGTCATTTACGCTACATTCAAAAGGAATTTAGATGAAATGTAGCCCATATAATGTTTTTAATTTAAAGTAAAAGCGTTTTACAAATCCTCTTTATTGAATTCTCACCGGAACTCTCCGTATATGTTAATATCACACTTAATAAGGTTTTCTTTTGTGTACCTTTAGATAAGCGAGTGGCATTTTGAATGGAATATAATCTGTATATTTATTCATTGTTACAGCCGTCGTTTTCATACATTATCATTAAATGTTTTTAACGGAATTTTTTTCACTTCTGTTTTTCATATGATTCCGCCATTTTTTGTTAAAAAATATAGCCTTTAATAACGGGCGCGAATAATACGGAAGATGCCGCGTGTTAAGTATGTACGTGCCTCTGACGATTGCGAAACCTGATTGTGAATTAAAACTTTTTCGACCATAGTCTGAGAACTCGGACATTTACGATGCTTTGTTGTCAATACGAAATCATCCCCGTTTTTTTAACTGTAAATTTAGGACGAAATGGGGGACCGCCAAACCGAAAAAATCTTATACATACCCAAGAGCATAACGAAAAAAAAAATACGACTTATCGAGAAGCTTTACAAAATTAACCGGCCTAAATAGAATACCATACGAATTTAAAAAAACGCACGTGACATTTAATTCGTTATATGTTGAAAAAATTAAATCGATATTCATTTTTTTTTTTTAATAATCCTCGAAAGAATATAAACTCCAGGGAAACTCGCTTAATGCAATTCGTAAAAGATTGACAATGTAAATATGTTAACTTATATTTAACTCGAGTATATATGTAAAATCCTTGATCATATTTGTACGTCTGGACTAGTCCTCGTATGTGTCAGAATTGTCCTAGATTTTTCATTAAACGGATGATATAACTTCTGCTGTTGGCGTTCCCCCCATTTTGTATGTCTTATTTCACCATCCCGGATCATAGCCGGGGCAGCCAGTTATGGTTTTTCTTTTCAATACAGGAATCTGCAATCTGAAATTTCTCTTTATTTTATTTTTATTAATCGATGTCTTTAATATCATCGGATTTCATTAAATCGCGTATCCTTCTATCGCTTTTAATTTGTAGTACGAAAGAAGCTTTGCGAATGGTAATTATTAAAAGCAACGCGCTTGCTTTCTCTGGGCTTATGGCATGTACTGCGATTATAATAATAATAATGGTACTGCGATTAGCCGATTAGCGGTGTTTATCAATTTCTCGAAATCAACGATGACACTAGGAGCGGGGAAAAAGGAAATAAAGAAAAACGAAAATAAAATTTAAAAATAAACGCGAATCCCGATATTTACCTAGACTTAATTAACCGGGAGGACATGCGCTGTCAACTGATATCTAAAAATAAGGTAAAAATATTATCTTCCGGCCCTATATGTATTTCTTGCGCGTCGTCGATCGTTTGTTTTCATCGTCTGCGTTCGCGCAGATGTTTACCGGCCGCAACGGCCCCGTTTTGGTGGTGGAAATGATGTTTCCAAATTTCGGTTAGAATTATAGCATCTTCTCGTGTCGCAGTGCTCGACTAGAACAGAGATTTATTGCCACATTAGCTCATTCATCGTTGTTTTTTTTCCCATTTATATTTTCCATATTTATTATAGCAGTTATTGGCGCGTCGCTATAAACACACGCACATACGCACGTCTATGTGCGTCTAAATTACGCACTCCGAGCCGCGCGTTTAGAAAATATTCTTGCCGCCGGTATACCGTCAACAATGTAGCAATTCTCCGATGTGTAGGCGTCGGCGAGGGGATTAGTCGTGCACACAATCTAGTATCGATGCGAGTGTCTAAAGAGACTGCTGTTCGGTTTCTTCTTATAAAAATAGAGAGAATATTATACCACTAAATTCCAGAGACATATACACACATATGTGTGTATACGATGTCATAGAGTGCAGTAATAGCGTAAAACGTTGATGATACTGTTAGCCGAGACTGCGGCAGTGTAAGTTGAAGTGAAAAAATTCAGTTCACTAGGTATGCAGAATGCAGAAGGTGACGGTCGCGGAGCGTCGGCTGACGATGAGACGGTAACCGAGTTACCCTAAATCAGGAAACCGTTCTACGGTCGGGGTTTATTTTTCGGCATTTTTAGGGTGAATCGAGCTGGGCACGCGACTCGCGGCCTATTTTTCCTCTTCTCTGACAACACGATATGATATGTTTAACATAGGACGATAGGACGATAGGACGATAGGACGACGCTGATTATGAAGCTGATGCCGTATAACAAATGTGAGCCATCTGTCACTTATAATGGCACATTGCCTTATTATAACTCGAACAAACGAGAAGTGCTGCTTGTACGGCTCACTCATTGTCGCCTTTAATTCCTGGCAAATGATAAAAATCCCTCCTAATAATAAGATCGAGCAAAATCAGGAAACGTCCTCTTCCGCCACAACTGTTGCTGCGCACCGCGTATTATTTACAGCGAACATAAATATTATGGTATTTATAAACTTCCACAGAGTGTGGCAGCTAACACAGTTTAATATTTTAATTATCATTCTGTATAATTGTTTCTTTTCCTTTTCCTTTTTTAGTTTATTGGTAGGTAACGAATTCAAATTCACTCTACGTTTATACGATATAATCGAGATCTATTATTAATTGACTTTTACTTTTGTTTACTCGCGGGTTCTTTGTTTGTTTCATCATTCTAATTTTTAGATTTTTAAAGTATTTAAGTGCGTCCCAGAAAACACTGGTCCCTTTCTGAAATCTATTCGGCCAAATTCAATACTCGTAATGAGAACATCAGCACTCTTTTAATGTATGCATATAAACTCGACCATTTTGGCTTCTTGCTTATATTTCTCTCCCTTTCTTTGCTATACTTTGTATAAAATCATTAAAATTTAAAACGTAATTCTAAATCGGTCCATTTGAATATAATAACATAATCACAAAAATCCTATAAAATATAACAAACGTTGCATAAAATCAGGACATATTTTTGGGCCTTTTTTTGGGGAGGGGGGGATTTTTTGTCTAATGGAGGGTAGCCTAAGAATTACGTTGTTATTTATATATATATATTACGGGGAATAAGATTTTTGTTGACGAGAGGAATTTCTCTCATTAGGAAATTATTTTTCTAAAAAGTTAATATATTTCTGCGTAAATTTTGCTTCGATATTTATAAATACTTGAAACCGAATTAGAAATACTTCGATATAAATTATTTTCAGTTAAAGACTAAAAAAAATAATGGCAGGCCATATATGTTTAAAAAATGCGAATTATAATATAAATTTGGTTCGACTTTCTTTATAACGGTGTTGTATCTATTGTCATTTGTAATTAAATTACCGTAGCTTACTTTAAGTGTAATTTTTTTGACACTGTATTTAAGACCGGTTTTCCTTGACAATTTATTTTCTTCTCGACGCCGCTCCGTGTATTATCATAAAAACCGTGTAAAAAGGACTTACGTATACTTGTACTTTCGGGAAATTTTCTGTAACGATAGACACGGTTAATTAAAGCTTCCGCCCATTGGTTCAAATAAATAATCGGGCAAGAACCGAATCGGTAGAAAGTTCGAAATGCTAGCGTTTACCGGCAGACTGATCGATTGTGTTAGAACTCGAAAAGTTCCTCGGCTGTGAAACGAAACAGATGAATAATCCGAAAGGCAAATACCCATCAAATATATACGTACGTCTAGTATGTACATACATATATGTATGTGTAGTGTTTTTATTGAGCGCCGTAGTGCTGAACGTGTGTACTATGCGTAGAAAGTTGCGCGTTCTTTGTAACTGCGCCCGGATTTAACAGCGTTCTGCCATGATAATCGTTGAATAACGCTTAATCGAGGGCGGATTAATAGAAATCGGGAATTATTACTGTCGACGAATGAGCCGGAATGTGTTCTCGCGTTAAGAGACGCGATGTTGTTTTATTATTTTATTATAGGCGAGGGTTAAATTTTAACGTACGATAGCCATTTTTACGACTTTCGAACAACGGCGAATCTTGAACATTCTTCGTTCGCCGATGAAATTAGAAGTACCGAAACCGCAAATAAAAATCATTTTACGTAGGCATTTCTTCTTATATGCCGTAAATCGTCGTTGCATTTCACCGTTTTTAATAATAATACTCTTGCTTTTTTAAACCCGGCCAGTTCTTTAAAACGGACATTAAAAATATGCCTGCCATAACGGAAACCGATTTTTTTCCGTCGTTTTGAAAAGCCCGGTAATTACACTCAGAGATATGCGCGATTCCATTAACACGTAATAAACCGCGAGAGAAAGTGCCCGCGAATGAAACCGTCAGTACCGGCGCAACGGCCATATAGCCAGTTTGGTTTTTAATAGCAGCGGCGGCTAAAGATTTTCAAGAAAAAATAATTAGGACTCAGCAAACACAACAAAATACTTGTTCAATTTTACTTATACCTTCGAAATGTGTTGAACCAGATTCTAGAAACCGAACGAATGCAAAGACTACAATGGTTATACACTAAACCGAATAGTTTACACGTATTAAGTAGAACAAATGGTGTTTAGGAATTTATCAAAAAAGTAATTCATTAAAACACGAGTGAAATCAGATCTTTTCTGCTAATCGTTTGTTGCATTACTAAATATACATATACATATGTATATGTATGTATTAATTACAACGTAATTCTTAGGCCGGCCCAAATTAGAAAAAATTTCCCAAAAAATATCCCAATTTTATGTAACGAATGTTATTCTTTTTGTGTCGATGCCGGTAAGAATGACGTAAATTTTGATTATTTTATATAAAATATGGAAGAGAAAAAGATAGAAATGTAAGTTAGAAGTGTCATGGTGCAGAATCCCTTACGAGGCCAAAGTGGCCGAGTTTATATGTATATATATATATATATATATATATATATATATAAACTCGGCCATTTTGGCCTCGCAAGGGGCTGTGCCCCTTCTTGCTTTCATTTCTGTCTCTTTCTCTTCTATACTTTGTATAAAATGATCAAAATTTACAACGTAATTCTTACTGGCATTAACACACACAAAAAATAACATAACCAAAAAAATCCTATTCTAACATTTACCTTCCGTTATATAAAATTAAGACATTTTTTCGTTACATTTTTCGTTACATATTTCATTACATAAAATTGTGACATTTTTTAAATAACAATAACAAAAATCCTACAAAATATAACAAACGTTACATAAAATTGGGACATTTTTTTGGGACATTTAGCGTTACATAAAATTGGGACATTTTTTTGGGACATTTAGCGTTACATAAAATTGGGACATTTTTTCGAAAGGGGAGTAGACTAAGAATAACGTTGTAATTAATATATATATAGTATATATATATATATATATATATATATAAACTCGACATTTAATCTTTCCGTGCTCAGATGCTGGTGTCTTTTATCAACTGACTATGTATTTTTTGGCAAAACGAAATATCCTTTAAGTGTGTGACGCGAAAACGTTACACATCTTTTTTATAAAATTTTTTCGTTGCAGAATTTTCTAATTACTCCCGCTATAGTAAGTATGGCTATTAATGCATATATCCTTATAGAGAATATGGTTTCTAGCTGTTTTTTTATTTGAAAACTTACAATTACTACACTTTTTGTTTACACAGCGAATATGTCCATTAATGTTTATATGTTTGGAATCATTATTTCAATTTTAACGGTAATGAATTTTAAAATATCAGGCGAGTGGGCATAATCATTTTACTCTAAGTACATCGGATTTCTTTTAAACGTGATGGAAAGTAAATAATTACTATCCAGCGATTGTATTATGAATTTCCGTACAAAAGTAACAAAACGGTATGAATTGACAATATGCTACAATAACATTTTAATATAATAACGTTTTTTTTGTTCCTTATCACGCCATGAATACGAGTATGGAGTTTTACCGGGAAACACGTCGGTGGTTTTAAAATGTATTACTTTAATACATTCGTGTTAAATATTGGCGTTGTTCATGTTATATTCAAGTATATTGAATGGCACTCAATGTTAACTTAAAAAAAAATTTAGGTATATATTTCTGAAAAATTTAGCCATTTTTAAGTTTTCCGAGTATATATTAATAATGCCGTTTTGCGCACAGTAATATAGCCTGCGTAGGGTATAGAGATAATTTTTCTGTTTTTGTGGCTTTCTTCTAAGCGTTAGGATCGGCATTCGATATATGACACGCTATTAAAAAGTTTAACCGAAATATTATTTCGATAATGAATTATTTTAGCGTCATTGTAACCTCTATATAAACTAATAAAACTGATGCGTGAGAAAAATCTACGGAAGGGAGGATTTTGGCACTTCCGGTATGTGGTTGTTAATTACACTCCGGAACGAATATTAATAATGCATTAGGCAATAATAGGCGCGTCCTCCTCACATGAGACTTGAACTAAAATTTTTCTCAGTAACTTCGGTGTGCTTTCCTTTTCTTCGTTTTTGTCGTCAGCGCAAAATATAAAAATTGTTCGGGCGCCAATTTTATTATTATTATTGTTATTATTATTATTTTATAATCAACGGATTAGGCAGACAATCGGGGTGAATATTGTTTAGTGTGGTTATTATTGTCATCGTGTTTATTCGGCAAATTTTCTTTCACCGTTCCGGTCGAATCGGTTGATCCCTTACCGGAGGACACTAATATGACAGGAAAAACAACTGCGCCGACAAGAATAGTCGATGCAGATACCGGTACATACCGGTGTATGGCTGCGAGCGGCGGCATGTAAGGAGAAAAGAGGATTGAAAACAAACATCGTTGCGGTATAGCGGTGTGGTGGAGAACAAAGACACAAAGACAATGTAGAGAAATAATAGGAGTGTAGCTGCGCGGATATTGCGCTTGGTCCGCGTTCGTCGGTAGCATTCGCAATAAAAGCAACGCTATGATGTCGGCTATGTTATTATTATAAAAGATGATATTATTTCTGCAATGGCTCTCTCTTCGGGTATTGTTATTATTTTGAAAGTGCCGCGATAACGCTATAGTATTGCATCGGTGCTTCGACAATATTGCGCATGTATTGAGTTATAGGAGGACGCGGTATATAGCGGTTACTCTTTACACGATTGTGTTCTATGACATATTTCCAGTAAACAAACATTGACATAATTCTCGTCGCTGCTAAAGATAAATCTCCATCTCTATACGCACACGTATCTCTATAATAATAACATGTATCCATTTATATTTATTTATTATTGTCGTTCCCTTCCCCGGTAGTTTTCCCTTTCTTTAATCTTGTGCGCGTTTAGTCCTGCTCTTTCTGCGTTGCCGAGGTTTGTCGTATCGAAGATCGTTATCTTCGAAGATGGTATTTGATTAGACAACCGTGCAATGTCTCCGTCGCTACCAGCGCACATAATAAAGGATATATTATTTTCCGATCATCGGACTTGTTCTACCCTTCCCCCCCTTCTGCGCGGTGCGCATAAGAAGCCGCTGCCGGAGCAAGGCGGCGACATTTTTACACAAACAATAGCTCTCTGGAGCGGAATAAGTATTAATGTATGTTTAGAGCGTTCATATTTGCTTTCCGAACAATAATATGCGCGGTTATGTTTGTACGATACATGAGAAGGGCCATTAGCGGCAGAAGAAACGTTGTGTCGAATCGGTTTAGACTTTCAAACAGACCTTCCCATAGACTTTTTTTCGCGCTATCATTTTTTACCCCGTTTTTTGCTTACAGATGCGAAATTTTTAAGAACGCGTTTTTATTTATTATTTTTGTAACGTCGGCCTTATGGATATAGAGCCTTTTTCGGAAAAAAACAAAAAAAAGAAAAATTGTGGATGGTACAAAAGGGGGAATATGTTTTTATAAATTCATAGATCTTATGTAAGTTTCTGTAGGAACTGATTAATTATACGGCCACCACTTTATTAGTGCGACTTTTTCATGTTTTTTAGTTGTACAATTGGGTTTTTTTTTTTTTTAAATATTGTGTTTTTTTGGGAAAACGCGATTTAACCAATTCCCTTATGAACGTATATGTACATTACGCGTGTCTGCAACAAAGTCACAATGTGAAGTGAGAGAACACTGACTTAACGTATCAGTCTACGACGGGAGCCGCAGGACGAAGTTTTATTTGGTTTAAAAAAAAAATCTATTTGGAATTTTGTGGCACTAGAGTTCTCTGCTGATTGCTGAATCCCTCTAATGTGATTCCGATATAATTATTTATTTTTTCCTTTATGTTTCTCTTTTTTGTTTTTATACTCGTGACATAAATTTTATTTAAATTTACAAACTTCAGTATTCGTGAAAGCTGGAGATAAATTAAAAGAAAAAAATTTAGTGAAATCTTTTTCCTTTTTTTTTTCTATCGAAACCTTTTTTAACTGAGTTTATGCTTGTTTGAAAATTAATGTACTTTAGAATAGAGTTTTTTTCATATCGTTAGATTTCTATATTACTGATATGCCGCTTGATTTTAGTTTCTGCCGCGCAAAGAAAACTTCAAATGCGTCTAAGATTTGAAGATTTAAGATTAACTAAAATAGGAGAATGGAATGTTAGAATAACGATGATGGTGCCATGAGATAGGCGTACTGTTCGATCATTAAACGACTGTGGGAAATTCGATGTCTTTACTACTGCGGTAATTTTTGCAATTCTTGTAATTCGACGATGTGATTTTACGTGAATTACTCTGTAAAACGGTTAGTGTTAATCTTTAAAAAAGTGATAGCGATTTTTTCGTTTAGTTTAAATGCGGCGTAAAATGAATGCTAAATGTTGCAATTAAAATTAATTTCAAACTGTCGAGTATAATTCCGATTAATTACAATCACTGCACTTTGTCCTAGTGTGCAACGATTAAACATTGAACCCCGGTTTTTACTTTAAAATTACTACTACAATCGGAATTTTTATAAATTTGTAAATGCCGCTCATATAGTGATATTTGTACGTTTCTTTAATTTTCGCTCCGGTAGACTTGCTAGCAGCCCCCTACATGGTCCCCGTTTGCCTTTCCTTTTTTTATAACTTGATAGTTATAATCGCAAAGTCGTAACGCGATTATTACCAGTAATCATCGTAAATTTTCTCACATACGATCCTAACAACAGTAATAATATAAAAGGGGGACGGTGACACATTGTAAACAGCGGCTTGCGGTAGTTTTCTGCGTTTCGTGTCGTAGTCTTGTAACGAAGTCTTCCTGAGATGATCGCTACTGTTGCATGATGAAAGATCAATTGTAGACGTCCCGCCTTCTTTTCAAACTTCTGTTCTTTTCGCGATTTCTTAAATCTTCCATTTCCGAGAATTACGTTAGTCAATATACTCATGGTCGGTAAATTCCTTTTTATCATGGTGTGCATTCTTTTCGTCATCTATCCGGCGCTTATCTGTTCACCGACGTTATTATGCTTTTGATGAATTTCGTATTCCATTTCTTCTTCTTCTTCTTCTTCCTACTTGATGATGTGGAAAAAGTTTCACGCAATATAAAACGCGGAAAAAAACAATAAAAACCAGTTATTTGTTCGCATTCCTTCGGAGAAGAAAAATAATGGCCTTAATTCCGAATATTTTTATCGGTTAATGCTAAAACTAGTTGTACAGGCGCAGTCGCTGGTTATTCGAATAATATTTTTCGCGGGAAAAAAAATGGAAATATCTCTTTTTTCAACCGTATTATAGTTATAAAGGAGGGTAAAGAATTAGCTTTTAAACAGTCGTTGCCGCTTAATAGTATTTATCTTACTCGTTCATAGATGGTAGAATAGAAAAAATTAACCGGCTGGCATAGACGAAACTGCCACTAAAAAAGTCGCATGAATATGATTTACGGTCACAGTTAGAACCGGAGGATACTGTAATTATCACTTTATACAGGGACTGTGAAGTATATGTTCTTGCAACTCCCGAAAGTATGTGTTTCGCTTGCGCAGTTATACAAAGCGGGTAACTAAAAAAGTGCACTGTCTTTCACTTTAACTGAGATTAAATAATCTCGTCTTAAACACTAAAGGTAAAAGGTTATGATCTGTTTCCCCGTAAGCGACGATTATATATTAGGTAATGTTAATTGTTTTCGATGTTCTCGTTCGGTTTTTTCAAAATACGATAGGAACGATTTGTAAATAGGCGTGCAATCTCAAAACGAAGTTAACGGGTAATGAGACAATGTTTAACCGGCAGTAGCGAATAAAAATGTCGTTGATTTTGTATTTCCACCTCGTTCGAACACCGAGCTACGTATATCGCTTTAATATTATTATATAACGTGAGGTTTGATTTAACACGGAACTACTGTAGGACCCCGAAGTTTTCTTTTTTTTCTCCCACGCGTAAATCAAAAGCATAAAGGCAGTCGATATTACATAGGGAAATGCAGATGTAGGGGGAAATCGTATAACATTTGTTTTCATACGCGGATAAGGAATTTAGTTTATAATCCGCATAACCAGGGGAGGGGTATCTTTAAGCGTCTCTGCAGTAATCAATTTTTGTATCATGCGAAACCATTTGCGGGGTAGATTTTATGCGTAGAATATTCGAAAGAACACCTTCTTCACTGTACATTTTAAATTTATCGATTTTGCGACAGGCGAACAATTCCGTTATTTTTTGTAGAATTCTTAATTGTGTCATTTTGTATTAACTGTAATAACTGTTCTTCGATTGTTACATGTTTTGTTTTTTTTTTTTTTTTTTGCAGGTTGATAATTTTTACATGTGTCAGGTAAAATTTGCCAGAGTAATGTATATATGTCGAAAACTTACAGATTTCTCAAAATTAGGAAATTTTTCCAATGGTTATTTTGTAAGTTAAAAAGTTCGCGTTTAAATATAATTCAAAAACTTCGTTTACTGAAACCATTATATGCAAATCTGATCGTGCAATCTAACCGCACCTACATATACTATACCCGGCGTTTGCTCGGAACGGGTTATTTATAACGTACATATGGTATTGTTATTACTGTGTACATAAAAAAAAGTGTGTTCGGCATAATAATAATTATTGCACTGTACAGGTTAGATTACAATTTCCTTATCTTTTTGGTCACTATTTCGACAAAACAAAAACGCATCGAAAAACTGATAAAACCAAAAAACTGAGTTTATCCTTCCCCTACCGGAGAGAATTAAGACATTTTCTCGTAAGTTATAAAATTTCACGCAACCATCGTGTAATTAATTCAGTAAAAATGTTGAAGTCCTCGCGAGGTTTAAAATCTATTCGAATCTCTTAGCTCTTCAATGACGATTTTTGCTTCGCTTAGATACTCGTCAGGCTGCTGAATTTCTTCCACTATTGTTTTTCGTTTGGCTCATTATTTTTTTAAACGATTTCATTTCGTTCCCCTAAAAAGGCGGAGTGTCCCTCCGCGGTGGGGTGGGGGTAATTTTTGGATTGAATTTTCTTAATTCCCGATTTCTGCGTTCGTTTTTCTTAATTAATTTCCTTCGTATACCTCTCCGACTCCCTCGAAATCGGGAAATGGTTAAAGCGAATGTGACTAAACTGGGGTAGCTGGTGTGTTGCTTCTGTCGACTGTTCCACCAGCTGTGTGAGAATGTTTTTTTTTTTAGGTTAAATTTAGTTTCTATTTTCGGTCCCTATTAAAAAATGCAACCACCGAGCGGCAAACGAGTAAGAGAGAGGTAAAAAATCATCTAAAAACTCGATTATAACTGGCGACTTTGGGAGATATTTTTTATTTTTCTCCTATTGCCGCCTTCGAGTTTTGTCTTTTCGCCTAATTAAGTCGACCTTCCATTTGCGCGTGTCCCTCCCTCGATAATTCTTATCTGCCTTACACATTTTTCGTCGTCAGTAGTCTCGTTGTTATTGTTATCTCCAGCCATCACGAAGTCTGCGAAATAATTTATTTTTCCGTCTTTAGTTATAAAAATAAATACGCCGTTAATATATATATACATATATATATATATATATATACATATTTTATTTATATATATATACATATTTTATTTATATATATATATATATATATGTTTATTTTTGCCGTTGAAATCTTAGTGCTTTACAAAATAACTTTATTATTAGTTCAACCTCGATAAAATGTAAAAAAAGGTAGAAACGGGTTTTTATTTATTAAACGTGCGTTTATGAATTTCGTTGTAATTCTGCTAATATGTTCCAAAAAAAGAAAAAAAAAAAACAAAACATTATACAATAAAATTAATTAGTCCGGCAGTCCTTGTGAATACAGGCTGAAGAAGTATTCTTCCGATTGAGAAATGTGTCCATGAGTATCTTTTGAATTTTGCAAATTTAAAAACCTCGACTGAATTAGGAATTTTTTTAGATTATTTTTTCAAAGTGTAGCTTTATAAAGTGCGCATGTTTGTAAATAACGCGTTGATTAAGAAATGATTTTTAAATCAGTCTAATGTACACTGGCTGATTTAATTTTTTCCGGAACATTACAGCTAGCGTTCTGGAATGAAGAGAATTTTTTTTACACGCTATAAAAATGAAATTAATTAATAAAACTTTAGTTTTAAAGCACTTACAATGCCGCGAGAAAATTTGACACGTGAAAACTCGCGTTCGAAGGGAACTCGAAATTCCTAATTTAACACCTTCGTTCTCTCAATTTCCGCTGCACACGCCATTTTAATTTCGAATTTATTTTTAATGTTTCACCAGGAGGCTGTCCAACAACATATGGTCGAATTAGCTCGTTGATTACACTCGTGGCCAGCGCAGGATCAGCGGTGTCTTGGTCACTCGAGGCGAACAGCATTGGACGAATCTATAAGATTATTTCGTTGAGTTGGGACGCGGATACTTTACGACTCTGTAATCCGCTCACGGACGACAGCGAACCGCGGATTGCGACATTTGACGATCCCGCAATGTGGTATTTATAGAATCTGATCGTGCTAAATAGGAAAAAAATCTAGAAAAAAAGCGACCTTTACGCAGACTGTGTAACACGTGCGTGGTGATTTTCTGGTTGGTAGTCGTACAGTAACGAGGAAAAAAAATGTGTGTACGTATGTTGTGGAATTTTTGGCATTGACGTGTTCTGCAAAAGGAACAACAGGAGAAGGATGAAGAAACAAAAAATAGGCGGCGAGCAAAAGTGAGATTTTTAACAATGAAATATTTCCGCGAAAAAGAGTCACGTTATATTATATAAAAACGGAAGTAGTGGAAATCTTTTTGTCAGATTTCTAAAGAAAATGATGGCCGGTTTTTATCGATTGCGAGAGGCGAATTCGGCTTACAGAAGGAACTCTCCTTCAAGGAGCGATCTGTGAATGGCGCAGAAACGGTGGTCCGTCGCTGCGGTTTCTTCGTCTCGTTATTATATCCTTTTCTTTGTCATCCCTGGCCGAGTTATCAATATCATTATTATTATTTCACTTTATTCTTTTAGTCTTTCTGTGTCTGGCCAAGCGCTGTTATCGCTAATTTATGACTGGCCCTTCTTTACTACCCGCGTCGTCGTTCGGCTGTGTACGCGAAGAGCAGAGAAATCCTCATCACGCAATTTCCTACCCCTCTCGCGTATGAGGGTTGTGTATTGGCTTTTTTCTTTCTTTTTCTTTCTCTTTTTTCTTCTTTTTTTTTTTTTTTGTTTTCTATTTATTTCGGGGTTCGATTTCTGACACGACGCTAATGTCGACAGAGTTGCGTCATAAATTTATTTTCGATTTAGGTTAATTCTGTAAAACAAGAACAAAAAAAAATTTATGTGTATTGTATGTTCGTTATCCCAGAAAACTATCGGTGGTTCTAGTTTATTATTATGATAAGAGACACAGTGTGTATAAGGTAGAATAAAAGAGAGACAATGACCACGGCGGGAGAGCGAGAGAAGCGGGAAGAGCCAGACGTCGACGACTAGGACTAGGACTAGGACTAGGACAAGGAAATGGTTTTGAGAGCATAAAACGTGTTGTACATGCAAGTATCGGAGCGATTTATCGAATTTTCAATTGGTTATACCTGAAAAGAAAAGAGGAAAAAAACTGGTTCATTCGGAATGAAGAAATTCACACAGACGACAGCGGAGAGTTCTTATTGCTGTTGTCATTATCGATGAAGCTGGTTCGAAGTTTTTTTATTACTATCTCAGAAAAGTTACATATACCATTAAAATCCTTTTATACGTTCGATTTTTCTATATTAAAACGTATAACCGCAACACATTTTTAATTTTCTATCTTTATCCGCGCGTGCACATTTACACGAATCATCTCTATTTTCTCTAAACGATTAAAACTATAAATTTGTCATATACACATTATTCTAAAGCGTCCGTTTCTGTTGTCCTCCCTTTATTTCGCTGTCTACTATACAAAACTACTCTCGAATAAAATAATAACGTCTATAATAAGCCTTTGACGTATTTTATTTGTTTTATTTTATTTCATTTTCTCCTATTTATTTGAAAGCCGGGAGGGTTAGGTTTTTGGTGGAAGTATCACAGCGAGCAAGCGCAACAGTTTAAACATCTAGGATGATGATATACTCTATATGTTCGGTATGAAGTCGAAGCTGATGAAGGTCTGTAGAGTTTTCGAATTAGCGTAACACCGTGTCTTCAAATTTGAGGAAGCAAATTATATAATATGCTATTTTTTTTCTTCTTATTCGAATTATTCGCCCCGCAGTAGGTACTTTATATTATGGACACGTAATCAAAAGTTAAAAGAATAGAAATTAAAATAAAAAGAGGATAATAATTAGCGTACAAAATAAGCCCGTCCGAAAAGAGAAAAAAAAAGCATCGGGTTGTTAATCGGAAAAGCTCCGACCATGCTACACAGTACTGACGATGCAGATGTGAATTTTTGTAGTGAATCCTACTTTTTGTTTGTTTAGCACTTTTAAATTTTTCAAAATTTCATGTTAATGATGTAGTCGAGGAAGTCTCTAGCGAGTGTTTTCTTTTCCATTTTTTTTAATCCCATCATTTAGCCATCTATCATACTTTAGAATTTTTTTTTTTTTTTTTTTTGCTTGCCAAATGCAATCTCGATCATTAGCCATTTTAAGTGTCCTAAATAGTGAAAACCAGTATGTTGTTAATTATAAAGCGGGCCATAATAAAGATCATCGCGGTATAAAACAGAGTAAATAATAAATACTATACGGAGGGAAAAATCCGCGAGAAATTTAATAAAATCATTTGTTATATGGTGTGGGTGAAGGGGGCTAGATATGTTTTAGGTCCCCGGATAATACCGTTTAATAACTTCTCTGTGGTACGCTGAAGTCGGTAACATTGTAAGCTGTTCGCTAGCGGCAAGGATGAAGAGTAGTACGCATTCGTTTCATGTAACACTAGTTATTTTGAACATTATCGACGCATCAGTCAGACTTGGAATTTTTATTTTCATCAGTCTGTATTTCGTCTGTTTTGTTTATGCGAGCGAGAATAATATCGGAGGAAATTTCGATGAGGGGGCGCGTAAAGTTAGTTGCAATGTGGCGAGGAGAATTTTGACGTTTCGAAATGACGAGCAAGCTGTTTCGAAGTGACGTTCGTGTCTTTACGAAGCGTTATTAGTGTAGCCGGACTCTGCGCGCCGACTATCACATTTAAATACGTAAACAGTACGAAAAATAGACGAGTGCAGTGCGTGGGATAGACGTGATAGAGTGGAAATTTGAACTTAACACAATGCAGCTGCCCCATGTTTTGAAGAATGACGAAAACCGTATAGTGAATAAATTCTCTTTCGATGTATGCACCCAGTTGAACAGTCATCAACTTTTGTTAAGAACATATATATATATACGTATACACACGCTGGTAGTACAACATTGTATGTGCCGGGTATTTAAACAACACAGTCATGCTGCGGTTTGAACGCATCGGAGGAAACTTGTTTTTATAAAAGTAGCTAGTAAAATTATATAATTGTAACACAGATGCGGAAACGGAGATGCATCGAGTATGGAAAATTATAAATTCACCTTCTGGAACATTGTAAGATCACGTAGTAGGACAGGTATCAAAATAAAAAGCGCTAAATCGACCAAAATTTTTATTTTTTTAGCGGGAACAAATTTTTTTTTTTTTTTTTTTTTATGCGATATGTCGTGTTCATTAGCAGAAGTGTTCAAAAGTATACGGAGGGCTTTGCAGTAGGAGGGTTGTTAATGTTCGAATTTAGCGACGGAAGATCGAACATAGTGGGGGGGATTGTGAGAATATATACATAATTATTCCGTTGAAAATGTTTTTTTTTCTATTTTTTTTCGCGCACTTTGCGGATTAAAAAATGCTTAAAACGAAAAATTATTCGCTATTAATAAATTTGAAAGTCTCGTAATGAATTTTCGAATAATAATATAGCCTTGAGTTTTATTATATAATTTTTTTTATTTATTGCGCGTCTTTTTTTTTTTTTTAATTAGTATCATCTTCATCGTTAGATTGGAACGCCGTGATTATGTTCATTCAAGGTGATTCGATGGCTTACCGTGGCGGTAAACGTAGCAAATTAGTATCACGGCGAGGCGGAATTCGGTTTATATTTATCGGCAGCAGTTAAGGTCGATTTGTCGAGAACTGTTCAATTAGCGCATAACGTACTTTCTGTGAATTTACAAATGGGTCACTGATTTCGCGGAAGCTTAAATTAAAGAAGCGACCTTATCTAAAACTCTGGTCGATTTTATTAAGTGTATACGGTGGTACCGCGACCTGTATCCCACATTTTTTTTTTTTTTTTTTTTTCGTTTCGCTCTTGCATATTATAGGTGTTATACACATACTATATATATTTCAAAAGTAACATTTAAATTGCGACTTTTCGTTCGAACGATGGGACAAAATCGATATGCGGTGAAGAGTTTTTTGATTACATTAAATATTAGGCGGGGCAAAATTTAATCAGAAACCATATTTCATTTTCGCAACTGACGGGGAAAAGTACAAAAATTTATATTGTCTCTAATAAGTTCGGTTTAATCCCCGAAGGTAAAGTATAACTAAGAAGTGATCGATGAGATCCACCTTAGGAAGTCATCGAGTTTACGGATTTATCTAAAAACCGTATTGAGGGAGGATTTTAGAAGAAATTATCTCTGCCCGAACGAAAACTCAGAATTTAATAATTAACCGCCGCCGTGCGAATTAATCGCCGGTCATCGTTAAAGTAAAAAACTAAAAAATTAATTCGTTTTGTTTTTTAATAGTTATGTTTATTAAATGTTAATACAGTATAGAGTTATTATTTCAATAATTTCGGTAAGAAGTTATCCTCTATATATTATCGGTGTATCGGTTGTTGGCCATCTCTCTAATGGTGAGATGGATAGTAGTGGTCCGTAAAAAAACCTTTACATAGTTTTTTTTTCTTTTTTATTTTTAATAGTGCATGTTATTATTTCGATCCTTAAAAAAAAAGAAAAAAAAATCCAACAACAAATTAAATAGAACGAAATAAACGATTTCTATTGTCAGCAATTCCAATTTAAACAGTTTCTCTACCGATTACATCAGATGCGTAACACACAAATGAGTGTATCCGCTACGGATAGACATTTTCGCTTAAATTAACTCGGCTCAAAATTAGCAGCGATGTAGCTGGTTTATGTTTACGTGTGATGCGCAAATTAACGCGTAAAAAAAGATTCATTCCAGACGGGTTCGCTAACGTTATTAGTTTTAATGTTAGTTGTAGCAGCCTCTTCTTCTTCCCTGTAATCGGCGAGTGTGCAGCAGATCGCCGTTAATGTTTTTATTTTTTTTTCTACCGTTAAACGTTAAAAAAAAAAAAAAAGTGAATATTGATAACGAAGAATTTCTAAAAATATTCTGCTTTTTATTTATTTATTTTTTTTTTTTTTGGCGTTTAGAACGGAATTACGAAACAAGTTTTTCCCGGTGTACTATTAAAATTATTTGTTCCGAAATATTTTGCATTCGGTTTCATTTAATTATTCTTTCTAAAACGGGCGCGATAGCTTAACGGAGAGATGATTCCCGGTTCGAGACTGAAGTTAATCCCTCGAAGTACCACCGGTGGTCGGCGCATGTATCATTATCATCAGAGAAGCTCTCGGTATATAATACCATGGACTTTACGTAATCTCTAAACGCGCCTCTTGCCAAGGGCTTTTCGAACTTGATTTGTCTTTTCAATAATTTTCAGTCGCATTACTATTTGAAAAAGGTTTTTCGTTTTTCCTGGAATAAAAATTAATGTGAAAAAATGAAGTAAAAATGCATTTATGTACTTAACGGAGCAGCGGTTGAAATTTGTTTTTGTCTTCTTTCATTATTAATTAAATTTTCGATCTCTTCTTAAAAATATCGACCCGATTCAAATTCAGATTATCCGAACGACACGAGATAAATTACCTTTTAGACTTGTCGGCACTCGGTAAATCAACGCCTCGTATTTTTTTTATTTTGTTTCATTCGCGTTTCTGAAAACTCGCCAACAAAGTACTTTTCTGCTAGTTGCAGTGTAGTGTACATTTTTTTATAAGTGCGCATATTTTCACGTCGGTATTAATGGTCTTTTCCCATTTTTTCTCGGTCAGGCGGTTGTTTTTTTTTTTTTTTTTTTTTTTTTTTTGGGGTTTCTTCTAATTGGGTGTACGTTGTTACCCCATCCGTACTTCCGTAAAACTCCTAGTCTCAATCAGAACACGTGTTCTTCTAGTGTATCATTTTTAATCTTTCGGTAGTCCGAAACGTATTTTTGTACGAAGAAAAAAAAAAAATAATAACAGTTTAAAAATCGGTTCTTGTAGAACATTAAAACGAAATCTATTTACATCGAACGTATCAATTACGTTAAGTAGATTTGGAAAATTTAGTCGGCATTATAAAAATTTCAATAGAACAAACGTTGTGTTAACGTTTATAATAATTCGCAGTTATTTCGCTAAAATAGGATATCTTCAATGTTTAATTTGCTTTCGCATATTTCGTAAGTACACCCGGAATGTAGTCCGTCTTTTTTTACCTTTTATTCCGATGTATATATATATGTATATGTGTATATATATATATATATATAAGGATGGAACGCCATTTTCTCATAAACAGTAAATGAATGATATAGTTAATCAGCTGTAGTATATGATGACGTTGTTCTTAAAAACAGCTGAATCTTACGATCAGGCGGCTAACACGCATAAACACTAGAGAATATAATATGATCATCTTTCGAAAGTCAGTCGCCCATCAAACGCGCACCTTCATAAGATCTCCACTTTTAAAGCACCTATTCGAAAATCGATAAAGTTTTTTTTCCCCGTTTATCCGTAGCGGTCGCGAAATTGGATAAAGAATTAAAAGCTCTGATATCGGCTTTCATCATCGGATTTAGTATTTTTTTCTGACTTTTTCCTAATTTTTTATCAGTGGGAGTCTAGCGGAAGAAGATCTATGAATAATATTTCCAGAGTTGTTCATTATAGGATAAGCACGTGAATATACTAAATACACGCTTTTATAAAAAATAAAAAAAAAAAAACGTTACTTTACGATTCTTAAATGAGTAATATATATCTGTATATATATATATATAGATATATATAATTAGTACAATTAAACGAGTATTCCATTCGGTAGAAAGTTTATGATAATCTCGGTACAGATTCGAGAATTTTACTAATAGTAATTTTAATCGAAAAAGATTGCAATTAAATTCGATATCGAAATTATCAGACCTGCATTGATTATCATGTAAACTTTCTAATAAATCGAATCATAATTTTTGTATTTAGGTATATTATTTATTTATGCATTCATAAGAAAATACGAAGCTAAAGTTGGCGTTTTGTTTTTTTGAATCATGTTATTTTAAATGGATTTTTTGGATTATGTTTTTTTTAAATTACTTTTTTTTGAACCATGTTTATTTAAATTATGTTTTTCAATATACATATATGAGTGTATTTTTCGATACGTTAATTATTTTTCATCCAAACTAAAAATCAAGCCTTAATTTTCCGACTACTTTTAGTTTCTAATTTCGTAGAAAGCTTTAATATCTCTGTCCGGTAACGCACCGCATCCTTCATTTCCAGTAGAATGAGCCGCTGTAGGAGTGGGAATTAGTACTTCAATAAACCGGAAACGTTTCGATTAAAATAAACGGTCGGCGGAGAATGTTTTTTTTTCTTCTTTTTTTTTTGTTTTTCTTTTTTTGGACTGAAGAAAGACATCCATTAGGCCACCTTTTTTCCCTTATTTCCTTATACCTCGTTTTATTAATTCGAAATTATACTTCCTTTATCTCGCCCCCTTCCGTGTAACTTTTTTCCCCCTTATTATGATTTTTTCTTCTCTTTCGTTAAAAACAGATTAAACGATGTAAATGTTAAACGATAAAATAATTTTTCGAGCAAGAAGGGAGAGTAGTTTCCTACGGAAGAGGAAGAAGAAGAAGAAGAGATAACATTATTTTAAATAAAATTTTTCCAACTGCGAGGGTTCCGAATTGGTGAAGGGTTTGCTGCTATTTGTGAAAGTTTCCTTTCAATTTGGTCGCTATTTCTGTGTAAGATCGGATTGGTTTGCGATGGTTGGCCGCGTTCTTTAAGCGCCGATATTCTAATTGAAATTGGCTTTCATCGGTTTTCTACCGCCCCGTCGTCGTGTCCGTTCTGATTATATGCACAGCGGAATTTTCCCTTATTTTTTCCGGTTCCTCCTCGGCGTCGTTTTTTCGTTCTCCTCCTAGAAGGGCATGGTCTTGACTGTGTTTAATCAGCTTGAATATTAAAATCCTATTCGCCTTCTTCAGTCGATAAATTCCTTTGTCTGCGTTACGCGAGCAGCTCCTTCGAAATCTGATGTTTGTTTTGCTCTGTTTTTTGTTTTTTTTCTATTATTAATACAAATTTTGTTTCATCCCCCACGAAAGTTTTTAAAATACATCCCTTAATAAATATTAAAATGTTACCTTCGTTATTTACATTACGGAATCGTTTGTACGACGCAAGTCTTAAAAATATCGATTTGCGGTTTCATTTTTTTTTTTGCAGATGATTAATATTATCAAAAATTGTAAAATATTTTCATCGTTAAAAGAGAACGTTTTTAGCAATTGCAACGTTGCAGAGTGTGAGCGGTTTGACGATTGATTATATTTTATCTCAATTTATATAAATCAATTTTTAGAAATTCGTTTCACAACAGGTTTTGAATATATTCAAAATTTTCAAATTTTACGTCGGACAGCCTCTCTGATAAGCAAACTCATGTAGAACTCATCGAAATGTTTGAAAAATTAATTATCTAAAATTAACCGCGGGTATAGAAGCAAAATAAAATTACACACGTTATTTAATCTATCTTCGAGAGGTAGAGGAGATTATGAAATTATTTGCGATTAATAATTCGAAAATTCTGAGTTTTTCTTGTCGATCGATGATACGCGTTTTTGAATCAATGAATTGTTTACAACTCTTTTTTTAAGGCAAAGTCGTGTACGCAGCTATATTTTTTATGCACTTTTAAAGGTAAATTCACATTTTTTTTCGAAATTTATTTCGACGAATATTTCTTGGATTTTTATTCGGAATATTAATATTTAGTTAATAACGTTGCAATGACCGAAAAAGGTAATTGTAATTTCGGATTTAACATATTAAACGTTAGAATTACGGCTATGATTGATTTATAAATTGAGGTAATTAATAATATTAAGAAATTTATTTCTGCGACAATATGTGTATACACATGATATAATAATATGTTATGTCACGATAAAAATGGGCGTATTTACAATTTACGGAGCTTATCGTGTTCATAAGTAATCTGTGATTTTGATTTTTTTTAAATTTTAAATAACACATGCGATATTCGACGAGCACTCCTTCCGTATTTACGTGTTAATTAAAATCTAACAATGCACGCAAAGAATATCATTAATACCCCCGGACGCAACTAATGCGAATAAAATAAAATTATCGGATTTCGATATTTATGTGTGTAGTCCTGAAATAATCTGAAATATATGAATGTGTCAAGAACGGGCAATACATAACACGATTGTCACAGACTCCAGTCGTGGTCATGAATCATAGCTTAACGTGCAATAATAATATCTTGTTGGTTTTGTTTTTAATAAATAAAACTTGCGTAGTTTTATCTCGAAGCATATCTCGACTTTCCTGGTCAGTCGGAGAACGTTTTCGAATTACCGACACATTCGATTTCTATAGATCTCTCATTTGAAAAGTAATTTTTTTTTTTTTTTACCTGTCAATAAATGAAAAACTCGGAGTAGCCGAATAAATACATTCCTAATTTTTTTTGCTACTTTCTGGCTTATTTTTAGAGGGGCTGTCTAAAAGGAATTTTTTCTTAATGAAAATTCAGAAGCTTCAGCCACCGCATTATATACCTACCCCCTGAAAATATATACTCTAATAAATTGCGAAATTCACAGTTAGCAAGCAATGTTTTGCCGTTGTCGGTGTAGACTTCAAAATGGCGTAAGTTATTTTAATATATCAGGAAAATTATTTCGTTCGAATAAAAAAAAATTATCATCAGGAGGAACACTGGTGACCATTAACTGTCAATACTACTGCTAATAGATTCCATCGGTATTCATTTTTCCACGTTTGTTTGAGATGGTCCAGTGTGTATCAGAAGAGGCAATTCGAGCGATGGATGCAGGAAGATGAATTCTTAGTTTATCTTAAACATTTCAGAAAATTTGCGCACTGTTCCGTGGAACATGAAGTTTTATTGCTTTGCGAAGGAAGAGAAAGGCGAAACAACAAAAACGAAAGAAAAGAAAAATTAAAAAAGTACCCAAAAAGATTAATTATCCAATAGTGAAGAAGAAAATTGGCAAGAATTATGCTACGTATGCCATAGCTGTCTTTCTGAATAGTTTATAGAGTAATTAGAATTAAGTAGTCCTTATCATTCATTAATAAATATTAATTTTTCATTTTGATATAATAATTTAGTATTTTACAGTTTTTTTTTTTTTTTTTTTTTATAATACTGAATAATGTAAAAAAGCGTCAGTTAATCTTTTTTATTTATAATATATAAGAAATAAATATTTCAATTAGTTGCTTATTATTTGACTGTTGTTTCAATCGTTTTTAGTTGCCGTTTGAATTGTCCCAGTTACGGGAACGGTTGAAACATTTAAAGTACCACCAGCTTTTTTTTCAAAATTCTTTGCCTAAATGAGTGTAAGACAAAAATGTAAATATATTTTTAGAAATCTCAAGCATTGTGTAAACACCAATAAATTAATTTAGAAAATAATGATAAGTTGGTGACAAAAAATTAAAATAAGAAAATTGTTTGTATTGTCCCCCTATATATATATATATATATGTATAAAGTAAACCCTTAAAATATTGGGGACTAATATGTTCCAAAATTTTTTCGAAAATGTTAAATCTATTTTTACATAAAGGACCGAAACGGCAAAAATATATTTTTTTTTCCGATTTATAAAAACTGAGAATTGCAATTTTAAACAGGGACAAGAGAATATATTAAATTACACTGAGTTGAATTTTTATAATATGAATGACACAGGTTAAGTAAAAATATGCGTAAAAATAATTAAAAAATATTCTTACAAATAGATTGTGCCACTTTTTTATTTCATTCTTACGAGAAAAAAAAAACTGTTCGTGATTAAATATTACGTATTTGCATAAAATAGAGAATTTTAAATAATTGTTGTTTGTATTTTTTTTTTGCAATCTAAAAATAAATGTACATTTTATTGAACTAAGCGCAAGAACACTTTCGTTTATTTTACACCTCGCGAATGCGTAGAAACCGCACATGTTAAGGCTCTACTTTGTATGACTGTGTGGTAATGAAAAAAATTGACCAAGTGTGTGTGCAACGTAAATGCCGTACAAGCGTAATATAAGTTTTTATCGATAAAATGTAATAAATGAGTCGAGAAATGGAATTGAAATTTAAAAAAAAAGAAGGGAAGTCGTATAATTACGCACCTGTCTGTCTGTAAGATCGTTTTAAAAGATATTTCTGCTTTCTGACAAAGTATTAGTTGTAGAAGAAATCGGGGACTGTTCGGACAATGAAAATTTGTCGCATCATATCCTCTCGATTTAGTAGATGTATATACGTAGGTTCGTTGTTTTCTCTCCCCCCCATCCACCATCCCCCCGTGTAATTTAAAATATTCTTTCTCACACAGACTAGGCTGAACAGTTCGACACATTTTACTCGAATGTGGATCGGGTTTTGTTATTAGAAATAAATAAAAAACGGTAAAATTAAGTAGGAGAAAAAGCAGTCTCCTGCACTGGACTGTTGTCGACTCTTCTGGAAAGAACCATTATAGTTTTCGGATCATTAAATAAATTTAAATGTGGAGAATTTCGTTCGCGGTTACGATTTGGAATTTATCCAGACAGTGTCTGTTGGGATTTTTTCTCTGTTCCACGGAGTCTTCGGTATTATATTTCTCTTTATGACAGATCTTTCCTGGAAACTATCACTGTAGAGCGTATCGTGTGTGTCTGCGTGTGTCGGTCGCGACGCGTCTATTCGTTTTTTTCTTTTCGTATGCGGGGATCTTATCTTTTTTATATCATCCAATTATAGAAATGGTTTGAGGCAATATATTACAACCGAATATCCGTGGTAGTGTGGAACGGCCGTTTAACGCGTTGTCGTAGTTGTTGTCGTAGTTGTCGTTGTCGTTGTCGTTGTCGTAGCCGTCGTCTTTTCCCGAACCACGGCGTAGAGGCGCGCGCTGCCGGCCTCATTGAAGAGAATTAAATTTAAAGTCGGAGGCCGGCAGGCAGGCGTGTGATAACCGAGAGATTTAAGCCTCTCCCAGCGTTGTTATGTTCGGTTATGTTTTATGTTATGAATATAATAACCGACGCCGAGGACCAGTTATGTATTAATATTATGAACCGAATGAAAAGGGGAGGAGCTTGGTCGACCAATCGCGGGCCAGCTTTTATCCTTTTACATTTCGTAAAGGAGGACTGGTTCGTGTAATATTTTCTTCATCGGCGATTATGACAGGCGAAAATATGCGCAGCGCCGTTGCTACTGCGTTGCCGAACGGTACTGAATTCCCAGTTTCGTCCTCTCGACGGCACGCGACTACATCCGCCGAGAAAAATACACGCCGTCCTAAGTGACTTTCTTTGTTTTTTCTTTCGTTTTCTCCTATTCTCGTCCCATTTACAACACGTAAAACACATTACGAACTATAAAAATAAATTTCGTTGCCGCCCCCCCCTCCCACGTTTTTTTTATTTATTGCGTATTTAAATTGTTATTAAATACTATAATCAAAAAATCCATTACTACCCAGGAGAGGAATCAGGGGGCACTGAGATCATATCTGGTGCCTTAAATGATTTTCTGTAATAAAAAAATATGATAAAATTGAAACTTTGATTGTTATGCGACATATTTTATTCGTTGTTTTTTGGACGATTTGACGGTTACGTTTTAAACACGTTAGGGGGAGCTTTTTTCTTTTTTTTTTAAGGGATACTTAACGCCTTAAAACACCATATATCATCTTTATATCTTTATCAGTTACAGCTCACATGTATGCATATAGTTAATTATAATTTATAAGATTATCGTATCTGAGGAACGCAAACTGTGCGTGTATTTTGATTGTTTAATTTCTGAGGGGAGGGGGACTTGGGGCCTATACCTTTAATGCTGGTTGTTGCAAGTATTAATAAAAGTATTGAGTAATTTTGCATTTCACCTGAAAATGAAACAGCGCAGAAAATAAAGGTAATAATTGGAAAAAATCAATTTGGCAATTCTTCGTATGGACAAAAGAAAAAAAGGCTTTAGAAAATCGATATTGACAAACGGGGTGTAGTTGAAACCTTTAATGCTGGTTGTTGCAAGAAGTATTAATAAAAATATTGAGTAACTTTGCATTTCACTTGAAAATGAAACAGCGCAGAAAAAAAAGGTAATGATTGGAAAAAATCAATTTGGCAATTCTTCGTATGGACAAAAAAAAAAAAAGGCTTTAGAAAATCGATATTGACAAACGGCGGGGTGTAGTTGAAAAATGCGCGCATATGGTTTTTCGACGCGTGACGGCGCCGTAATTGCAATTGCTTGTGATGGTAGCGTACGAAAAAAAAACTTCGTACGAAACTTTTCAAAAAAAAACTCGCATCGTACCAATTTAAAATCGGATCATTCTCTTTCCAACGCGCGAGGCAGATCACCGCGTCTGAGCATCGACTGGTTTATATTAGTCTGCTATGAAGTCGTAATTTGCTGCAATTTCGGTCTTGTCTGTACATTACCGTACTCAAGAGGAAACCGTTCTTCAATCGTGAATGTTATTGTAAATTGTTATTTACATATGAAACAAAATTCCGAAATAATAACGGGTGTGTATCATGATTTATTATTAGCCATTCGTAGATTTTTAATTTAGCATTAATTTCGAAATCACCGAGAACGACGGTCAGTGTTATTAAACGGCGTCAAAAGCGCAACATTCTAAATGCGAAAAAATCGAATGAAAAACTAAATTGAAGTAAAAATAGGTCAATGTCGGAGTAGTACAATTTAATTCAGTAATTTAGACGCCATTTTATACTGCACTCATTTAAAATGAGTATTATTTCCATTGTATTATTATGTACTTTATTTGACTTGTGTTTTTTCATTTTATCCTTGTAAACATTTAACATTTACAGTTTGTGTGAATTTTAATAATATAATCGTAATAATAGGTACTATTAATAAAGGCTATCGTTGTTATAATTATATCCGATTCTATATTATCACTGTTATTAATTGTATTCGATTTTTTTTTCTTCCTTTTTTACGTAACCACTTTGAGACTATACGTGGTTATAATTTAGGTTCTTTTACTCTCTTCTCTTTTGCGTTGCAGTATTATAATTTTTTGTTTTAAACAGTTCGAATTTTTGTTTTTACGCGAATCAATTAGATGAATATCATTATTTACTATTTCCCGATCTGATTTTTTGTTTTTCTGATTTTCAGATCTGGAATGTCCGATTGTGACAATAATTGCTCTTGATTTAAATTTTTACTAAACAGTCGATAGGTTAACTTGTATACCACATCTATCCGGCTAATTCTATTCCAGTCTTATTATCGTTACGCCTTCTTCCCTTTTTTTGTTACTCTTATCTAGCATTATTGCTTCAGATCATAAGCTGATTACTGAGTTATATAATTTCTTGATACTTTTGATGATTTACCGATCATTCTTCAACTTTAGAGTTGACTTAGGGGTCGTCATCCATTAATTACGTGAGCTGTTTTTGCTGTTTTTCTCCTTCAATTTGGACCTCCACCCACTCTTTGAGCTTTGGTCGGGACCCCCCCCCCCCCTTACGTGAGATTTATACTCTATTGTTGTTTTATTTTTATAAAGCAGGAAAATAATACAACGTTAGTGCTATGAAGAATTTATTTAAATTCAGTAAAATTAAAAGTGCAAACAGAGATCAACTTCCCTAATTTTTCACTCTTTCCGGGGGCACTCATGTACTATATCAGTTTTTTTCTTTCAAAAACTTTGAACGTTTTATTTTTGAACTTTTTTTTTTTTTTTTATTCACGAAATAAAAGCTTTTAATAGCTATGAGTTATGGGACACTATAAAAAAAAAAAAAAGAAAAAGTAAAAGAGCAATTTAATAAATTGCTTTTAATTCATCTGTATAATAATGTATATTTTTCAAAAGTTGAGAAGTTGACGTGAGATTTTCAATTATCACCCCCGGTTTTTAAGTGAGATTTGGTGAAACTTTTTTGAATCCTCTTTTCCATTTTAAGCTCACGTAATTAATGGATAACCCCTTATTTCCTTTTCTAGTTTTTCATTTTCCATTTTTTTCTCATTTTTCATAAAGTTCTGCTATAAACTTATTTCATTTTAAATTTTACTTAGATTTTGTATATTACTTAAATCTTCGGTTCTTTCTGATATTTTTATTTTTCATCTATGCATTCAACCTTTCGAAGTATTATAAAAATTGAAGTTTACATTATCGTAATCCGTTTTTACACCAACGAATGATGTAATTGTGGGTGGAATAGATCTGTAAATTACCCTGTATTCTCTATAATAACGAAACGATGTAATTTCTAATTTCTTTATAAAAATATTGTTATAAACAAATTTACCAGAAACGGTTTTTCTCATTTTAGTCCAAAAACAAAAATTAGAAATTACAGATAAGTTTATCGGCTTAAAAAAAATCTAAAGTAGACAAGATTAAATTATTAAATTACACTTAATAAATCCTCATTTAGGCTAATTTTTCTAAATGCACTTTCTGCTTCCTCTTTTTAAAAATTCAAAAAGAGAATATTAAAAATAAATTCCTAAGCCGGAAAAGAAATTAAGTGAAAATATTCTCTCTGTTTGTTATTTAATACGGAATTTAGATAAAACGCATACATGCGCATTGTTTGAAAAATTATAGAGTATATTTTGTTCGTTTACAAAACTCTTTATCTAAAGTATTTTCCCTTTTTCTTTTTTTCTGGAATTGTAGTATATATATAAAATATTACGAGAGTCAACAAAATATAGCATTTTTTTTTCTCTTTTTTGGGGCGCTAGCGGCTTTCGTCAAACAACAAGGAAAGTTGAAATGAAGGATTAAATCGAGAGACGATTAGAGATAGAGAATAGAAATGATTGAAGTACAGCGATCATAGCTGGAGACGGGAAGGAAAGGATAAAGGAGGAATTATAAGGAGCAGGAAGATTAACTTGATATATAAGCAGTTTGGAAGTTGACAAGTTTTTATTTGACTTTGTTACAATTGACGGAATTTACCGAACACATATCGTACAATGAACGTGGTAATTCAACACTAAAAAACAATATATATATATATATATATATATATATATATATATATATATATATTTTAAAGTTGTTTTTATTGATTATTCGTGAATAATCTCAATTGTATAATTTTCAATGTGTATTCGATATTGAAGTCTTTTAGGAACACTAAAATTATGCGCCTTGAAATTAACGATTAACCAAAAAAAAATTTAAGAAAATGCGAATTATTGCACGGATTGAAACAATGAAAATTAACACTTTTTGGCGATTTTATTTTTCGTTAGCATCATCGTGTTCTCTATTTTTTAATAATAGTTCTTATTAAAACTAACGTTCGATGTGAACGGTTTTATTTTTTCGCATCGAAAAGATTAAAGTATTATCGAGAGAAATAAAGTCTATCTGTCTACATTGTATAAGAAATTATATATCTAGATGTGTCGTAATTAACTTTTATTTTTCTATTTTTTCTTTAATCACGAACGTATAAAATAATACACGTATGACTGAAAATTTAATTATTTAAAAGTTAAAAATATTGCCACGACTATGGAGCATGGCCAGAGTGATTAATGTATTTTTAAATAACTAAATTATCTGTTATATGTGTATTTTATACGTTTTGCGATTAATGACGATACGGGTAATTTAAATAAGTACGCATTTTTTCTTTACGAAAGCCGAGGAAAAACTTTTAATATTATCTGATTATATTTCAATTTTTGGTGTTTGTTTCGTTATTTATATAGTTATTATTGCATTTTTTTTTAAAAATCATATCTGGATCCATTACTTAGTATTATAATGTTCTATTAATGCGTTTTTTTCAAATATACAGAAAGCATACGTTGAATATTCAAAAACCGTAAGTCCGTCATTTAAATGCACTTTTTTCGGAGAGAAGAATAGAGTAAACTGTGGTCGGATAGATCGACCTGGGTCAAGTCTATAAAGTCCAGCATCGATCGCCGTTCCCTATCTCACGTAGGGAATAATAATTCCGCGGTTGGGACACACAGCATTGTCTCACCTCTTTGAAGGACTTCCTCCTCTTATTACTGTGTAGGCTCACGGCGTTACCTAATGTGCTACAGCACCTGCTTAAACGGTGTCAGCATAATATTCTCAATACTTTAATGCGCCAACTGTCAAACCATCCCGGACACTGTGTTCGGCCGTTTCGAATTTTGTAGCATCCAATAGTGACTGTCTCGGCTACTGTAACTTCCGCTGAATCCAAGTGCCGTAATAGCAGTTACACACGGTACACCCCGATTTATATAATTAAAGGAAAAAAAAGGGTTGGGAAGTACAAACATTTCACACTTAATGTTTTTCCAAAAAAAGAAAAGAAAAATGACTTTTCAAGAAAAAAAAAAATTTCTAATTCTTAAAACTTTAAAATAAATTATACTTATTCCTCAAACCTAATTCCCCGGTACCTAAATATATGCATCAGGTATTACGCTTATTTCGTTTTTTAAACTATTTCAGATTCGGCGTATTATATCTCGACGTTTCGGAAATAAGTTCAATTGCCGGGAAAACTAATTTTTTGAAGCGGAACGGGGAATTTTTTCATCGGTAATTTCCGAATAAAATTATTTATTAATCGCGTTAAGAAGTTCAGTGGCAAATCTCGAAATAGCTGGTAATTTTAAAGTGTCGCCATTATTCGTAGCGTTTACAGGCCGTGTTCAGCATTTCGGACCCAGAGCGGAGAGTAGTAGAGTAGGTGACTGCGTCCAGCCTCTGCCTAATCATCGAGCAGGCCGAAAAGGAGAAGTGGCCAAATCCGTTTCGAACCAGTGTCTTCTACGGGCAATTTCGAAAGTATCGACAGCGCGCCTCCACAGAGCAGCTGATAAGGAGATACACTGGCCGCGGGAATTTATTAAAATGAAGAATCGCGCGGCAAGAGCAGATAAGTGTCGGCGGTCAATTAGAGGTGAAGGGATATTGCGAGCGCGCGGGTCGGCGGTTATTTTTCTATTACAATGAGACAATGGTAAGGAGTTTACGCGCGGCCAACTGTAGTTGTTTATGAGCTTATGACTGTTAACATGTCGTCCATTTGTCGAACGGTTAAGTGTGTTATTAATGGGTCTAGCCGTGTTATAATCGCGCGCCTCGACGAATAATCTCTCTTCCGTTGCTCCCTTTGTCTGCGCTTTATTTTTCTATATTTTTACTCGTACAAAATAAGATTATTCGTATTTCCAGGTTTTCATTGCGCGCTCGCGAGAAGAAACCACATAGACGTTGGTTCTGTGGTGTCGGCACGCAGAGCTACGGGTTCGTTCGAATCATGTTCGGGAAGCTGGCGCGTAAGAAGATCCGTCGTGCCCCGGTCTTCGCGTAATAAAATACGAACTGGCCGGAGAGTGTAGGTCAGTCAGGGTGTTCGGAAAAGGTGTGAGAAATGCGTATGATGCGGCCTGTGATACATGGTCCGCCAGACGCTGCGAGGCAGAAAATATTAGCTTTGTCGCTCGTAATTCTGCTTCGACGAAAAACGCACATAGTGTGTACAACGGCCTCGGCTGTTGCATCCGCGTCGCCACCCAGGCCTCTCTCTGCGTCCAATGAGGAGAGACACTCTCCGTCGGCGCAAACCTGTTCCCGCTGCCGGGATGCACCTTATTATGTGTACATATCTCGGACGGATAACATAAGAGTTTTTACAGATAATTCTTACAGCGACCATTAACCGTGCCTATATTATACGTATATATTCGGCTATACAGAGAGATATTCGGTGCATACGTGATGGCGTTTGCCCCGAGAGCCGGTGCGCTGTAATAACGATATATGCTAATAGAGAAGAGTATTATAACGCCGAACACGAATCTGTGTGTAATCGCGCGTTATACGCGCCGATTATGTACAATATCACCCGGCACCTATATGATATTGCTGCCATAAAATTCGTACGCCGCTACAACGCCTTAATGACTTTAAGAGTAGTGTGTGGCTCGCTGCACAGTGTCGTCCCGCCGTTTTATATCGTCGCTTTTTAATAAAATCTGTTCGACACGAAAAGATTTTTTCCCTACCAGCAGCAACAACAGCAACACTGTGTGTCTTCCTCCGCTCTATTGTAATGTATTCTGGAGAAGAGAAAAAAAAAAACAAAAAAAACAAAAAAACAAAAAAAACAACCTTTTCCCGAACATTAAAGAAAGAAACAAAAAACCCTTAATCGCAATTATCGAAAACTATATTTCGAGTTGTTCAATGTAGTTCCTACCGGTTTTTTTTTTCAAATGGCGATCGCTTAAGCATCACCAGATGCAGCACACGAAAAAGAAAAAAAAAAAAAAAAGGCGAAGAGGTGGGATATAATTATAATCGATCAGGACTTTTAGGGAAAACTTTAAAATGCGGTTCACGCATTTAAGTTAACGTACGCACGAAAATCAAATACAAAAGAAGACGCGACGACGTTATTTACGAGTTTGCGCGATTCGAAATTTCGACATTAGCAGAAGGCCGCGTTAATATAGCGAACGACAAAAGCGGGGGTGCTAGAGCCGGGCGCGTAATGGACCGTTTGAAAGTGACTCTAGTAGATGCGCCAAGGGGGTTTTGTCTCTGTTAATTGCGGGCCTTCGGTAAATAACCGGCGATTGCCGCTGCCCGGTTTCCGAATGGAGAGACGGCCCAGATCCGAATTTCATTTTTCTAAGCGCGTTCGCTCTGTTAGAGTTGCTGCTTTTTCCTATATTTTTGTAAAAGCGCTGCAACTGCGTGCGCGGACGGAGAGCTCGGTAGAGCGCATTGAGGCTGTCGCGAATAATTTATTGAGATTTACCTCCGGGGCCGCGCTACGGTGCCACAACAGACTAGCGCGCTATTTTGCGAGAATTTTTATTTGTGGTTGTCGTCACATTGTTGTTGTTGAAAAATATCCGCGTGCGTTATTACGGCGGCCGCTACTGGTAATCGCGAGGCTGAATGCGACACAGAGAACGAACAACAGCGGTAATAGTAACAATAATAATAATGACGATGATGACGATGGTAGTGGTGGTGGTGGTGGTGGCGGTGCGTACAATTGATTTGTTCGGCCGGGCTAGGGTCCGTCGAAACGAACGCTGCCCTTATAATGTGTGGGTGGATGAGATTGCCCCGAATTTCGGAAAACCCGTTAAATCGACCTAAATTGCGCCACCGCTGGACGTTATTATTTTCGAGGAGACTGGCCATTATGCAGCGAAATGACCATGGTCGCGATGGCTGTTGTACGGCTGGCGTAACAGAGATTTAAGAATTAACAGGCGCGCTCTGGAAACAGAGTGTATAGTGCGTGCTTAATCATTCGACCTGGCTATTATACGCTATGAGAAGAATGACGTGCCAATGGCCGGACAATGGAACAACTGATGATGGGCCATACCAGTGCCGGTCAAGCTGACTTTTCTCCAGTTCCAGCATATGTGTACACACGACGGAGAGCTCGCTGCATAAAGAAGTGTAACAATAGGTGTACAAGTGGTGGCCTTTGTACAGCTGCAGCTCGTTAATTCTTCTTCCCTCCGCGCGTGAGTCTTGGAACATCTTCATCGCGCGCGACCGATCCACATCTCGGCAAAGTCAGCGCCGCCAAAGTAGTCACGTGGCTAGCACGGGTTCTTTTTCCCGCGCCTATCGCCCCGATAACGGGGCCTATTGATCTTACTAATTGTTGTTGTTGTTGTTGTCCCTAATGTAATATATAGTGTACTCGTCGAGCAAATATTATCGTTCGACTGGTCGACGCGCGGACCACAGGGTCTAGACTGGTTTCTCTTTTTTGCGATATTCTAATTTGCGCTTTTCCGAATGTCAGATTTTTTTCAAAATCATCATTAGTCTTCGATTCCACACATCGCGTAGAGTATAAGTCGCTAAAGAAATCCAAATGTCACAATTTTCAGACATACGCTGACCGTCTTTTCCTCTCCGGTAAATCCTTTTATTAAGGTCACCAGGGGGGAAATTTTAAACTTTCGTCTTTTGCAAAATGGCAGTCATTTTCGGAAAAAAAGTTATCGAAACTAAACCTACGAGATGAGAGAGTTAATCGAGACACGATAAAATAAAAACGGCGTTCGATTATTATCGCGAAGTGTATTATAATTTAGCTGCTCGTTGAAGAAATTTTATCAATTACACACACGAAACCGAAGAGAGAGTAAATGGTAAACATTTTTAAGTGAAATACGTGCAAGGTCGCGCCTTTATAGAGATTTTCATTTGTCCGGGGTAACAAACTTTTCTTTCGAAAATTCCTCGGAAGAAATTTATTTAGAAATTTTTATTTCGTTCCGAATTAATATAGATAAGAATGGGATTTGTTTTTACAATGAATGCTCGTTAAGTGTAAAATTTTTTTGGTTTTTTTTCTTAATTTTCCATTGCACTAATAATAAGTGTAAATACTTTTGTTAAATTTTTATATATAACTCGACCGCGCTATCATCTCCGCGACATAGAGATATGTATGTGCCTTCCCTGTAGTTTTCATAGAGAAGTTGGTTTTTTAATATGGCACACTTTTAAATTTTTGCACATTCGACATAATAAATGTACAGGGCGCGATATATTTTTAGTTTTCGGTAGAATTATATCGCTGTAAATTAATATTTTCCGGTGTAAATATCGCGGAGCTGTATCTTGGATATTGTATTTTAGTCACGAATGGGGGCGGGTTATTTATTTTTCATCAGTGTTGTCACGCTTACGCAAATATACTGCAAGAAGATGCTGCGTCAAAATTTCTCGGTAAACTGATATCGCCGAATGTAACGCGATACGGTAAAAGTATCGGAAATGTGCCCTTTTCGCGAAGCGGATTCTTAACGAAAATTCGACGACTCTGCCGCGATGGAAAATCGTCGTCCGTGAAAGACATTATCGTGAACGGTGAAATTTAACAAGGAGAACAGAAGGGCTTTGCCGCTCTTTACACTAGACCTTCGCGAATGATAAAACCCACGTATAGCAAACATTGGGCGAAAGGGCTGATAAAATGTTCATTACAATTATTTCCGTTATATGAAACGCTTTTTTGCCGGGTTTTTTTTGATTTTTTCCCGAAATAAGAATCGGAAGTCGGGAAATAATCAGTTGCTATGGTAACTTCGGGAAGCGAATTACCTTCGTTATGGAAAAATAGGAAAATTCTACTCTTTTTTTTTTTCTTCTTTTTTTAGCAAATACATACGTCATTTCGAAGTATGGCTTATAAAAATAGCGCAAAACCTTTTCGAATATATGTCAGAATTTTCTCGTACTTTCTGTTTATCTTATTTTAAATGAGAAACATGCTTTTAAAAAATCAAAAAAAAAAAAAAAATGTTTTATTTACAATAGGACTTTGGGGGAAATTTTCATTGAATATTATTTTTAAGTGAGACGACACGTTGTTTATAATGAGTTTTCATATAAATAAATTACGGACACAACTGTGTTAGGAATTATATTAAACGTTTCGGATAGCTTACACGCTGACCGTCATCAGAAAGTTGATGGTCAAGCTGTCCGAAACGTTTAATATAATTCCTAACACAGTTGTGTCCGTAGTAATTTACCTATGATAAGTAGACCTTTGTGAAAGCATTAAACATTGTAAGTGTACACTTGTTTCCCTTTGTTACATAGAAAACACTCTACTGTTCCGGTGAAATTTTCCATATTAAGCGCCTATTAAACAATTAATATTTGTGCTTTTAATATCTCGCATATATTGTATTTAAATACAGGAATTTGAATAATGCCAAATACGGTGAAAAAATAATTATTAAAAAACGTGATGAACGATACGGACTCGTGTTAGAAACTAGTAATCGCTATTGCTAAATTTATCTTTATGAGAGTGACGCGTTTTATGAAATGATTTTCAAAAAAAAAAAAAGTGTTTAAATCATCGTTTATGTTCTAGTGTTTATCGAGAGCGTTGTTGTTCGACTTGGATTAAAATTTGCAAAATTTTAAAATGTTTTTTTGTGTCTCATTCAATTCTACTGCATTAATTATATGGTGTTTTTATTGCAATGCGACTGTTTTTTGTTTTTAAAACAATTATACGTAATTATTTTGTAAAAATCAGAATTGGAAAAACAACGAGTATTTTTATAAAACTTGAGCGACGTCATCCCAAAGTAGTGATTCGGTCGTATAAAAAAAAAAAAAAAAAAAAAGGATACGGAAGTAAAGTACAAAAAAAAAGGTACGAAAAAGATTATTTACAACAGCTACGAATTACAAACTGAAATACTTCCGTTTTTAATTTTGTCTAATTTCAACTTTACCTAAAATGGTGAACATATATATCGCATTCGGATGATTACGTCGTCTCGTTGTGAAAGTCGATTCGGTTAAAAAATTTTTGTGACAGTGCGATAGAAAACAGGGACGACTTTGATACGATGGTAGATTTTAAGAGTGACGGTGTTGCAAACAAGAAAAACTCTGTCATGATGCTTTTTATTCAAACGGTTTTTGTGGAACTTTCAAAGGCCGAAATTTCTGTTCCACTGTTTAGCCAATTTTAACATGAAATTCAACGGAAAGCTCGTTCCATTAAAGTATAATTCTATTCCCGAAGCTTATACTCTTACTATTATGACCACTAGAACAGAAGGTTCACAGTGATTTCAACATCTTCCTCCCTAATACGTATTAAAATAAATTAGGATCATTTTTATGATGGAAGATGTTGTTGTTTTTTTTTTAATTTTTCCCAAATTTGAATATTTATCGAAAGTTTCGTTTAATGAAATCCGAATAATTCCTAGCAGTGGAACATATTTGCACGGAATTTGCTAAAAATTCGTTCCGATGTGAGAATTTTTTTATAATTTTTCAATTTTAGGAAACACATTTTCACGGTAAATAAGCATGAAGAACGATTATAACGACATTGAACGAGATGAATAATGGCGATCGTTATAGCGGTGTCGGTTCGTCGTTATATTCGAATAAAGCACTTTAATTTTCTAACGTGTCTAATTCGAAAATTTACCGGTCCCGAATCGTCCCACTCTAATATATATATATATATATATATATATATATATATATATATATATATATATATATATATATATATATACTTCCATGATGTATGTACCGAATAGTTTTCCACTAATTCGATTAATGGCCTCTTGTATTAGATTTCAGTGGAAAATACGAAAGATAAACGCAACCTTTGTAAATTTTTTGTAAAATATGATTTTATCTAAAACTGAATTAGTACATGATATTTTAAAATTTCAACCGATTTTCTAAATTCCATCTTTAACACTGGGATTACCTCTCCACTGAATTGTTGTAAAATCAATAAAACGATAAATATTAATTGGGTCGTCGGAGAATGAAGGAACCAAGCACCGGGGAATGAATGGATTTGAAGGGAAGTGATTTGTAATTAGAAGAATACTAAAAAATACTCTTTAGTCATGTGATAGGAGTAAATGGATTCGAGACTATAATTCTTGAAGGAAAAGTAGAAGGAAAAAAGAAGACTTGGCCGCGATCCAATCAAGGAAAAAGTTTCGTAGAATGTGTTCGACTGCTGGCCCACAACAGAGATCAGTGGCAACATCTTATACATCAGATTGGCACAGATCATAATCACGATATCTCCACGAGCGATTCACGACACTCACTGATGATGATTGTATGAGGCACAACCATTCTGTCGAGAGGGAAGGACATTCGAAGAAGATATGGGGACTTTGTGATTCGCATGAAGATGACAGTTAGCAGAATTAAATGGAAACGGAAAAGCAAAATTGAAATTCGCATACTTGGTTTATCAGAAAATTTGTTGGTTTGCTTTTCTGCAATTGGTCCGATTAAGAGAATGTTCGAAAAGATGTTCTTTCAACTGCACAAACATTTTCGCGTTTTTTTTGTTTTTTTTTAATTATTGAAATTGTAGTTTTCTGCGGAAAATGATAATCTTTATCGGACTTACAATTTTCCATAAAAAAACAGTGTGAGATTTTTCTTTAAGGGACTTACATATAGGCACATATTGAATTTTTTGTTTTTACGGAGCCAACTTAAAATTTATCGTTTTTTTTTTTTTTAAAGATCTAAATTTGAGATCACAAAGGAAGAGAAGATTTCGCTCTAAATATATAAGAAAATTGTGTTTTTTTCTTTTCAGTCACGTTTTATCTATGACGCGCTGAACAATATTCCAAAAATTCGATTCAAGGTGAAAATTTTTGGGGATCGTTTTTAAGGGTTCGGAAATTTTTCGAATTTAATTTTACCTAGAGACTTTTTAAAAGGCGAAATTAAAGCTTTGTGTTGATTTTTGCTTTTGTTTTTTTACCGTCGGTCTATATATGTACATAATTACGAACAACAGTCAAAGAACGAGGTGTAAAAAAAAAAAAAAAAACAAATTTATATTCAATTTATATTAGTTAAATGAAAAAAGAAAAAAATTAATAATTTCGAAATGGTTATTAAAGACTTTTTTTAACCTTTCGTGAATGATTATTACACATCTATAAAATATTAATTAAAAACTCCGGGTGATGGATAATTATACGCTTATTAAATGATGCATTAATTTTTTCCGTGTGATCCGAAGTCAATTAATTTCGATCCGTTTCCACTGTTGTTAATCGGTTAAATTTGAGTTTATTCTGTTCTCGAATATTCGGAAACCATCAGGTATATTTTACCGAATTAATTCCTCCAAAAAATCGAATTTTAGAACGATTTAATAATAAACCGCTCTCGTGCTTCGCAAACATTCATTGGCTCGCACTGTGGTTACTCTGGCGCTACGTTTTTTATTATGTTTCACTGTTTTGTTTTCTTTTCCGGAGGAAGAGTCTTTCCTCCTGCGGACGTACGCGCATGCACTGTGTCCTATTCGATTTCCTTATTCTCTTTTTTATTTTTGTTTTATATATCTTTCATATTATTTCACCTCTTTCTTTTATTATCATCCCTTTTGAGGATCAATTCTTTTCGTTCTCTTCTTTCCGTCGCTATAATGGAATGCGTGCCAGAGTATCTTGTTGCACTACCGTCTAATGAAAATATCCCATTTTTAGGTCATAAATTTATGATTCTGAACGCAACACAAAAATGGGAAATCCGCCCGAGCAACTCGGTTAGTTTCATTATTAAATGGGATTTTCATTTTCATTACGATTATCGTTATCATCATCGTTGTCAGTTTTTCGAAGTGCGCTAAAAAGTTACCTTTACACATTCGACTACTACTTCGTCTGCACGGGCCGATGTATAATATTTATGAGAGTTTATTACCGAAATGGATTTTTCGTTCGCAGCGCGGGCAGTTTTCGCTGAAAAGGTGTATAACTTACCCATTTATAGATGATATTGAAGAGGCCAGCAATGCGATCATTAAATTTTGATGGCGCTATTTCTTGGCCTCTCTTTTCGATGTTGGCGGATTTATCAAGGAGGTTAAATTGGGGCTATAATTTAATTAGTATCGTTGTGCAATCGAATGAATTATTATCCCTTTCTTCCCCGCCTTCTTTTCTTTTCGTGGAGGGGCTAACTTATATTATAAAAAGAACAACACAGTTATAAAGTTTGATGACTCGATCGGTTTTCATTCACACATCGATGTTTTCCTTTCCAATGAAAATTTCATGTTTTATGACTTGAATTCGTTTCGTTTTTTTTTTTTTTTTTTTTTTTTTGAAGCCCGTGAAAATTGAAAAATAAATAAATTTTGAAAATAACAAATAACTCTCGATGTCGAAATTATTAAATGTAAAATTTTGACTATTATTATTAGATTACCGAGGGGGGAAGTCCCCAGAGTTTTATCGAATGACTTTTTGCAGAGTATTATCGTCGCATTAATAACAGCCAAATGTAATAAAATCGTGTCTGTCTTATAAATAAATGGTAAAAAGGTTATTTCATTTATACGCGTTATAGTATTCATTTAAAAACGGTTATAAACTTTAAATGACGTTAAATTTGTTGAAAAATTTTATTAACATACGAAAAATTCTAAATATTCGGCGTAAATAAATATTAATATAAGGCCGAATTAACACCGTAGAAGGTTTAAGTACAAAGAAAAGACTCGGCGATTATAGGAAAAATTATTAAAAAGTCGGGCGTCCTCATGATATCATCACGATCACGTTTTAATGCTCGAGGAGTCTCGTATTGCGTATAAAACTGCCACAAATATGTACTACCCGACCTCACCGAAAGAAAAGAATACCGGCAAAGGAAAATACGACGAAGGTGGAATCAAAAGAGAATAATTAGGCCGTATGAGTAGATACGAATTAAACAATAATCGATAGGAAAACGCACATCGAAAATTAAAAGTTCAAAATTAAAACGAATCTAACGTCTTTTCTTTTTGCCTTTTTTTAATGTCTTTCGATTGTTAGAAAAGAAAAATTAAGGTCGAAGTTATCTTATAAATACATTCCGCATTTTTATTAATCTGCGTTTTTTTTTTTTTTTTTTTTTTTCTTTTAAACAAGGAAAAATTTCGAATACAGTTTGATAAATTCAGAAACGCGTTTAAGGAAAAGGAAACTATTGAACTTACGGTCGATGCATGGATGTAACGAACGTCGGTAGCGGAATTTAATCTCTAGGTCAGATGGTGGGATCGAAATTTAGTGTTAAATAGTTTCGGATACTGCAGCTTAAACCGTGCCGGTACTTGAAATCAGTAAATCGGGGTAGCATTACTGTATCAAATTATCAACACCTCGATGATATATCAAGTGTGACCAGAGAATAAATTAGTCATCAGTAGTGCGCACGCAAGGAAGAAACAAAGAAGGTCTACATTCATTTTTCGTGTGACACTTTGTTTTTCATTAATTATACGAATTTTCATAAATTTCGATTAACCGAATACTGTCGCACGGAAGTCAAAATGAACTTAAAATGTTTGACGTTTTTTTTTGTTTTTTTTTTTTTTTTTATTCAGAAAGCGGGTTTTACAATATCGTGTTTAATAGTTTCCCTGTTTATCGCGTAGTAGACAAAAATTCTTGTGATCAAGGTAGGTTTTTTTAATATACAGTTCCGCAAAATCTGATTCGAGTTAAAAGGCGCGCCATTTTCTCGAGATACTATTTAGTTATATCAAAACATTATTATAGAGACTGGAGGTTTCTAGACTAACACGGGGGGGGGGGGGGGGTTATATAACCGATTTAAAGTATTTCCAAATACAAATATTTTTGCTTATTTACAGTCTTGCCAGTGTCGTTCGGTTTATTTTAGTCGGTTCTATCGTTACCTCGGTCTGATTTTTCGAATTTCAGAGCGAAACACACGTTAATGAACATTATGCTTGATCTACGGACCACGATACTGGAACTCTAATCTAGACTGAAATAATTATCGCGCAAAACAAAAAATACACCTTTAATCGCCGGCGGGTTTCGCTAGAAACCTTGTGGCGCACATTCGATTTCAGAGGCGACCTATAAATTATTGTTGTAACACCATGAAAACTTGTCGTACGGTGTAAATATAGTCAAAATATACCGAAAGCAAATCGAGTTCGGAATTATTGAATTTTTAAGGGAACAGTCCCCGTTCTGATGACGTTAATCTTTATTATTGAAAATTAATTCCGTAAAAAGTAATAACACTCTATCGGCAGATTTTATCAAGAAACCTCGCTCGATTTAAGGTATTAGGTGCGAAGTAAGAAATGGCTTCATATAGGTATATATTCATATATATATTCATATATGTATTATGTACATGTGTATGTATGAAGCGTTTTTCGATTAATGATGAAAATTTTAGTTTAAAAATCAGATTATGGAACGAGTCTTGTTGCTCCGTTGCCTATTTATCGATGTGATTTTATGCATCGAGGAACGGCGAAAGAGGGATGGGGGGGGGGGGAGAAACTAACATAACTGGAATCGTGCGACTGTTGAGCGGAAATAGTTTACGAACAATCGCTCTTTGGGCGATTGTTATCTTTTCGTCGAGGAGATATTGAATAATTTTGCAGACTCTCTAGACTGATTAATTCGTTTATTTGTAAGGAGGCTGTGTGATCAACGTTGCCGATAAACGAAGCTTCGTTTAATCTTCCCCTATCTATAATCTAAATTATTATAAAGATGCGCTGTTAGAATTTTAATGAATATAATAAATTTTCACGTTACGCGAATAAATCAGTAACACTCGATGCACCGAATGAACTTTCGACGAAAATTAAAACGGTACGCGGCAATGTTGGTCGCATTCTAACGAAAGTATGATCTTTCCTACATTTTAGTTTTTCGCATTGCGGTGAAATTTATCTTTTGTTTGTTTTTTTCTTAATCTCTCCTACAGGTTAATTATCTTTCAAGAATTGCGGTGACGTAAACATTTTTTTCACTTTCTGCTTCAGCCAGTCTCCGACGATTAAGATCACATTATTCAAGATAGCTGGACATCTGAATAATCTAATGTAATATACAGAGTGGCTGGTTTATCTGTAATCACATGTTTCTCGTGAAAAGCAATGTCAGATAATTAACTTAATTAACGTGTATTATTCGAAAATAGAATAGAACGAAAAAAAAAAGAGAAGCTCTACGTGTGTGTAATAATAATACCACCGCTAAATAACGTAACGAGTATATACGTTAATTTCTCTTTCCTCTTATATTGTGTGCTTGTTCCGTGTTTGTGGAGTAAAAATTAACGTCGTAAATATTCCGGTGGGAGAAGAGATCGCCTTCGTATCATTTTATGTATGAATAACTACCGCATCTATGTAAAGGGCGATTTAAGCAAACATAAATAACGTGAATTAGCCACCAAATTGGGGGTACCATAAGTTTTCAGGAGTTAGTGGTAAAAAAGTAAAGCAAGTGACATGGATATCCTTGATAAGGGGTATAACGTATATTATGTAATTAAGCTTTTCATAATATACTGAGCCTAATGGAACTAAGGAGTACATCTCGGCCGCCTTTACTTTCCCACATTTCTCTGGTGCCCAATTATTTCAGGCTGGGTTAATCCTGGGAGCGATTCGGATCTGGAACAAGGTAAGTCTCGATAACCTATGACTCCTCTGATTTAGTAGTCAAGCGCCTTAACCACTAGGCTACCACAAATGCAAAACTAACATCTGAAATCGATTATCCGTTATACTGGAGGAGTCATTTGAGAGAAAGTAAAGCGAAATCCCGCGAGAAAGCAATTGCTCTCCAATCTTCAGACCTATTACGCTTAGTACATTGAGCTTAATTACACAATACTCATTTTACTTGACTACGAAGCCTTCCGATGAAAAGAGAGGGATCAGTTAGTTCTTTTTCAGCATCTCTTTCGATAAATAGTTGCAACTCTGAATTGGTGGTCTAATATCGTACTTACATTTTAATTTTTCATTTAAAAACTGATCTGTGAAAGGACTTTTTCGGACACCGAGTCTCTTTTATTTTTATTTTATTTTATTTTATTTTTTGGGCTTGTCAACAACGGACGATTACCCAACAAAAAAAAGTAAGATTTATTCAAGGAAATGAGACTTAAGGAGCAGAATGTACACATAGAAACTAATAGAAATATGACAAGAGACTGCGCTTTAAGTGCAAAAAAAAAAAAAAAAACAAAAAAAAAACATATTGTTACTACTATTACATTACCGTATATATTATGTTATATTAAAAGTATATTATATGCATGTGACGTATTTTGTATAAAACATTGTAGTACCAAGTTTTTGAAATACGAAGTGTAGAAGAAGAGAAAAATGTGTTTTTATTTCGCACGTTGTACATGTTTTCTTCCAGTTTAACCAATATTGTTATGGCCACCAGTGCAACAGCAGAACCCACAATGCCAACGGCCAGAGGAGAGGAAACCATCTCCAAACATTGCGACTGCGGCTGCAACACCAGCATCCATAATGCTGACCGAAAAGTATATGAGGAATTCACTATTAGCTATATTTTTGCGTCGGCAGAACCCACAGTACCAACGGAAAAAAGAAGGCATGATTACGCAGAGTCCAAAATGTTGACAGCAGAAGAGGACGGAAATAGGCTGTGCAGCTAATCTGCAATATCACAAAATTGTGCTTTCAGTGCAATAAAATCTTTGAACAGGAATAATTATGAGTAAAAGATTAAAAGTATTATAAGCAAAAGTAAAAGGAACGAAACTAAATCTTAATACGGCGGAGTATGGAAGAAATGAATTTGGCTACAACTGAAATAATTACTGGAATAGAGGATGGCAACTCTAGAGTGCTGTCCTCTCGGATGACAGGAAGGAGCACTCTGAGCGGACATGATTAACATTGCGCACAAGATAATGTTATCGTTTCATTTTTTATGAAAGCCTGTTTTTTAAGTAGTACGTAAGTACACTTTTAAAGTCATTGAAACCAAAAGTACCATTTAAGATATACTGATTTATACTTGTTTTACCAATGTTGTTCATTAAAAAAAAAAATAATAAGAAGAAAATAGTACGCACACACACACACATATATATATATATATATATATATATATATATATACATGTATAACTATACTTCGGATGCAGTCACAGATATTAGTTCTATAATACTTTTTGAAGATGGGATTTCACTATTCTTTTGAAAAAAATATACAAATATATGTATTTTATTATCTTAAAAGTGTATCTGAAAAATGTGTTCAAAACTGATGAATTTTTATTCACGGTTTTGCGTATTAATTTCTGTTGTTACGACTTACCAAAAACGTTATAGATTTTCTTATTATCGCAAGAATAACGCAGTCAGTGTATAAATGATTATGTAATTTTTACGTCGGGGTAATATAACGATTTTTTATTGATTAGATATGACGTTTTATGTACTACACATTAGCGAAAACCCGTTAATTACAAAAATTACGTAGTCAGTTAAAAGCGATATTTCTCGACAATGATTATAGTAAAAGAGAAAAATCTGGGGGACAGGGGGTTTTGCAAAGCGACCTCAAACGGATCGAATGTCATAATAATTGCAAATTCTCAATTTACTTTACTTTATTATTAGTAACAACGAAACAGCGTGCGATCAAAAAGCGCGCTGATTATTATCCTGGAATCAGTTGAATATTTTCTCCCGATGATTGCAATCCGCGATATTGATCTACCACAAGTCCTGAGTTTACTAATTATGCCGTTATCGAAATAGTTGCATCGAAAAATTACTCGCCGATTATTTCGGTGTCACCACCACCGACTAATCATATAGCTCCGTTCCGAATTACGATTTTTATTACACCTATCGCGGAGACCACTTTAAAAATTATACATGTTCCGATAAAGCAGACGATTCTTATGACAGAGTTATTCACGCAATAAACATCTCGCGCATCGAAAGACTCGAAGAATCTTATTGCCTGCAGACGTTCGCCAACGCGTTCTTCGCGCAGGAGGTCGGTAAATAACGCAGTCGACGCGACATGGTCGTTTGTTTGTCGATGTGTCGGACAAACTGATAGCGTCGCACTCGCATTTTAAATAAAAGGCAATCGGTAAGGCCGCAGCTGGCGTCACGACGATCGCACAGTCATAATATCGGTTCAACGTCTGCAGATTCAGCTGCACTGTCGGTATATCTGCTGTTACGTACGGTCCTCTCGGTTATGCAATAGAACTTTTACATAAATTACGCTACTAAAATCTACAACTGAATGCAGAAAAGTGTGATATATTATTATTATCGGCTGCAGCGGCGGGGCGGGGCAGCACGACTGTTGTTTCTGCAAATTGAAATCTCTTCGTCATGCGACGGTTGACTAACTGACAAAATTAAATTTAGATTTTCTCTTCCGTATTTTGTAAATAATATAAGCCGAAAATGGCGGCGCGATAATAATGTAATAAGAAGTGAGAAAATCTCATCTATTCGATAGGTTTTGTATATGGGTCAATGGTTACGAAACGGTTTACTATCGTCAGCGGTCGTCTATAATAAACAATTTCCGTGCTTCATCCGTTACCGAAAGTTCTCAAATACGCAGTCTTCGCTGCTACCGTTGCAAACTGATGCGCAGCATGTCGTTACATCCGGCTGCTGACGGAGAAAATTTCAATTTTCGGTATATGCGATCCGCCTTTTCCAGGTAATTTGCCTCTTCTTTTACCTCTTCAATCATTAATTGGCTCTGATTGGCGGCAACCGAATAAAACCAAAACAAAAGAACAACAAACAAACGAAAAAAAAAAAAAAAATCTGCGTGCGTGATTTGTTTTGGATGTCGAATGAAAATACTTCCCGACCGAAAGCGACATCGACTGCAGTCACAATTCGCGTATTTAATACAGTCGAAGTACGGTCGTCGCGGTGTAAGAAATCTACAATAATAATTGTGTGTATTCGGATCTGCGGAATTTCCTGCGAAATCTTCGTATTCTGACTGTTTTCATTCGCGTTTGGAAGCTGACGATAATCGCTACTACCGATAATTGCATTTTAACACACAGCATACGTGCAATTAAACTCTCCCGAGATGATATCGCAATTGCATTTGATAGTCTATATAAATTAATTCGTGTAGCATGGCTATTATTATCGACATTTTTTTTTTTTTTTTTGTCGAATTTTCACTTCCTTACCGAGAAGAGTCACTCGCTTCAACCTAAAATATTGATATTTATCGTGTGGTTTTCTTTGAGAACTTTCAGTTTACTTAAGACACAAATGCGAAGAACATTTACAAATCGATTAGAAAACCAACTTCGTCTAGCATGTCGCCGTTATTGTATTACCGTAATCGTGTAAGTTTTGAACGAATTGTGCAGGTTGTTTTAGCATATCTTCGTAAAATTTATCGTTTCCATATGTTTTCCGAGAAGTTTATCATCCGTTTCGAAATCGATATTCACAGACGTTTTCTTACGAGTTGTCGATTTTCGATTTACCCCTAAGAAGTGTACGCGATAAATGCGAAGATCTTTTTTTGTAATTTGACTTTTTCTCTTCCAGATCGCAGTATAAAGACGTTCATCTTCAATCGCACATTGCCAAAAATTTAGCAGAATCTAAAACTTGCTCGCGACATTTCAAACCTATGTGTGTACCATCGTCTTATTCGTAGATCATGATATATTAACATGCGGGGGTAATCGAAGCAAAGCAAACTCTTTAATTCGGACGTCTTTCGTATTTGAGCTTGTTTTCATTCCGAGTTCTCCGGATATTAACCGAACGGCGCGCGCTAAGATAATCCGTATGAAAATGAAATATTTTAAAAGAAGAGAAAAAAATTTAATTCAAATTCACGCAAAAGGGAGGCTACTTCTCACTGGACTGAATTTTATAACTACATATTTAAGAATTAAAACAACAACAAGGGTGATTTACAAAAAAATTGATTTGGCTTTCAGTTTAATCCCTACAATCAATCAATCAATCAATAAATAAATAAATAAATAAATAAGTAAGTAGTATTTAATAAAGTATTACAAAATATGTCCATTCCGTCGTCAGGGGAAATATTGAAAAAAAAAAAAAAAGAAAAAAATGCTATCAAAAATCCGTTGTGTAATTGAAGTTGTGAGATAGCTAAAATGGTAATTTTTATTTTTTGTATTCAATTGAAATTTCCTCTTCTATATAAGTATTATAGTTTGTCAAGCGAAAGAAAGTCTGTTCGTAAAATAACCGAAACGCGCCGATGTCACGAAATCAGGACCTTCAGCATCAGATGTAACACAGTCACTCTGTTAACAGCACGAGGTCTGTCTAGATCAAAACAGGTCGGAAAAAAAGAACGGATGATGATCGCACACAGAGATAAAACAAAAAAGAAAGGAGATTATTGATTCCGAGAAGGCGAGGAATGACTGGAAAGGGCGGCAATATGATTTTTGTCGATAATATACGCGCGTCAAGTATCCATACGTTCCCTCCTGTTGCTAGAACATTACTTTGACCATCATACTCCTCGGCAACGAAACTCGACGAGCGGACTTTTCTTTCGCTTGATAGACACTAAGTATTATTATTATTTTCTTTAAAGACGCTCGACTGCGCATGGTCATTTGCGTCTTTTATGTAATTACAAATGCTAATTATTATTATACAGTATTATATTATGTAATTATATATGCTAATTATTATTATACAGTATTATATTATGTAATATTATATATGCTAATTATGATTATACAGTATTATAGATCGGTTAATTTTTAAAAAGGTAAATCAATTATTAATATTATTGACATCATTATAAGTAGCATTCTGAAAAGGCGCATTTGTTATTTTGTAGCACATACTTCCTGCATTCGGACAACATTATGGATAGCTGACACTCTGGGGTATGCGGTACGTATTAGTGGTTTGTCCTTTTTTCGAAGATGTACGCGCGCGTTAACCGACTGTGTCCAATTCTTAAGCGTGCCAATATTACTTCTTCCCGGCAATTTCGACGGTAACTATTTTATTCGGAAAGGATGATTATTATATAGAACTATTATCATCTTGGCTGTTGATGGCGAGGTATCGAGTTTGTACGTATGTAATATATATGTAATAGAAATTGTGCAGCAGCTTAGGCCTTAATTGATAATTAATAAGATGTATTTTTATTTATTCAAAAAAAAAAAAAAAAAGAAAGGGGATGGGGGGCGAAATTGAAAGAAAAAATCAATTTTAAGGGATAAAACTAAAAAAAAAAAAAAAAAAAAAAAAAAAAGCGAAAAATTAAAAAATTATTTCTTATTAGTTTTTACGCTTGTTTCCAGAAAGTGTAAATTCTATTCACAATGAAATTAAAACGAGAGAGAGAGAGAGAGAGAGAGAGAGAGAGAGAAAAAAACTTTAAATTTTACATTAAATTTAAAAGAACACTATATGGGTTAAATAATAATGGAGGCATAGTGTAGACCTTTGATAGTTTGGAATAATCAAGTTTTTTCGCAAACCAGGGTTAAAAAAAATCTACTAATATCGCCAGAGTCAACCGATAAATAAGCAACGATTTTATCCTTTTAAAAGTTTTACTCGATCCTAAGCGATAGAATTAGGAAATGCAGCAAAACCGCTGACGCGCAGGGTAGCTAGAACTCTGCCTAATGTCTTTCTTAAATGTTCAAAGTAGGGTAAGTAAAATAAATAGATGGGAATATTAAAATTTATAAGTTGTGCGTGATGGTGTAATTCGCGGAATGGCCCGGGGGGAGGGGTGTTATCTGATAAAAATCGGAGATGTTGGCCTAATTAAAAGTTTCGGCTTAAACACGGCGATTATAATGAGAAAAAAATATTTTCACCTCTCATCGGGAAGGTGTATGGTAAAATTAAATACTTTTCATGTCGCGAACGAGTTCTTGCTTGCTGAAGTATAAACACACGTTCATTATATGTATATATGCGTGTTTGTGCTTCTTCGTCGTCTTCTAGAATAAGAATTATTTGTTTCTGTAGCCCCTCTTCGCTGGCTTGCGTTCATTTGTGGTCAGGTGATCGAGCGAGCGAAATGTACGCGGTTTGTTGTATCCGTACTGAAATTCATCAAAAAGGGTGTAAAAACAAATGTTAACAACGCCAGGCTTGCGTGCGTACACCGACGGTTTAAGGTAGCGCCGTGTTTGGCTTTCTTAAAGCTCGAACTCTTGTACGCTGTTGCATTAGGCTTCTCGTGCGAACGCATACGTGCTCCTTAACATACTTCAGGTGAGAACGAAGGTGCACCACAAGTACGCGAACACTCGGAATATTATTAACGAACTTTTTTTAACCATAACGTAGCGCCAAACTAATTAACCGATACTCGTCCTGGAACACATTGTCGATTCGTTTTCGACCAGACGCGGCGGTAATCGACGAAAATTATGAGCCTTCAGCACGCACATTGTTGTTGCTGCTGCCACTGCAGTAATAAACGACACTGCTGCGGTTATCGCATAAAATTGTTGTTGTTTCTCTAATTGTTTAGAATTTCCTTTTTAATTCGTGCCTTACTCGAGGAGGATGAGGAGGAGGGAAATCAACGCCGAAATCAGACAGTAAGATAAGTGTAATATTGGAATTTTCAATTATCAATAATTCCGGTTGGAAGCAGGATTCTTGATTTGCTAGTGAGGACGAGAGTGGGCCAGTGGTGGGAGAAAAAGAAAGTTCTAGAACTTTAGCTGGGGCCTGGTGTCGCGGTTTTAATTGTGAAGAAAGTCGGCCACTTCCGAATGCGAAAGAAAAAATGTTCCGATAGAGATATTTCAGAATTTCGGAAATACCGGAAAGGGGCTGTTTTTTTTTGTTTGCTCGTTTGTTTTTAATGCTCTACAGTGGCCGCGGAAGTTTAAAATGAAACAATAGAATTATTCCAGCGCGAATAATGTAATAATGTAGAAAAAAAATTATTCCAGTGAAATTTCACACGAGACCGGGGTTTGTCGCGCCGCTGATCACCTTCTCTCATCCGTTCCAATAGATGGAAGATGAAACAAAGGAAAGAGTCCGTTTTAATTGAAATTAACAACCTTTTACTCGTAGCATTGTAACTGCGGCGAAATGTTGCAAAAACGTTGTGAACGGATGAAACGATATTCTAAGTAGGGGTTGTAAAAATTACTTTCCGAATTTATCAATATAATCCGCGACTCTCTTTACAATCTATCAAGTTGCTGGAACTTTTGAACTTACTAAAATCGCGTTATTATTCCTTTTCCGAATTACGAACGAACGAGGTGGTTAAATAATAAAATTATAAATAACATTTCGGAGACTTTTAAACAACATTATTTATTAGAGTTTGCAAACACAAAATTCACAAATCATCGACTGGATAGAAACTGCCCCTCATTTTCCGTAAGAAAAAAATTAAAAGCATCAGACGGTACATTTATATATTTGTTTAATATGTTTTTTTGTAAGCAATTTGAATTCCGATGATCCTGATAAATTTTGAAGTTAACTGCTCCGAAATATTTCTTTTTTTAATTATTGTTTCTCCTTAAATCTTTTGTAATTTTCATTTTAAAATCGGTATGTTTGTTTTTCAGATAATGATTTTATTTCGTGATTTTTAGCGTCGGATGAGAAATTATCATCGAGCTAAAGAAAATTGTCGAGATTTTATCTACATCTATTTCAAGAGAATAAAGGACACGCGCACACACACACACGTAGTCAGTCAATAATATTTCCCCATTAGTGATGAGTAAGTTTTTGACATTGGTATAGACAGAAAATGCGAAATATATTCTGGAAACATGTATGCGGCCTACTAAAATTTGTTTGCGTTTTCTTTTACTACCAGTTTTATGTTTCCTGGGTATCCTACTTTTGAACGCCGTTTACTTACTGAGATTGCACGGATCGTGATTATGTGCAAAACCCATGTGTAATTCTCAGTTAACGTGTAAATTATTCAGCTGACTATATTATAAGTTTTCCGGGATGCAATAAAGGAACAAAGAAAAGATACGATGTAAATTAACGTTATTATACACGGTGCTCTTATAGCAGGTACGCGTTACTTTTCGGTGTTAGTCGGGAAAAGATAATACCGGGAAAAGAAGTTGAACGGCAGACAGTAAGAACAATACCGGTTGCCCTCTAGAAGGGGTTGAGGGGAAAAGTCAAAAAGTCTACCCTAAGAAGGGATGATTCGATTAGAGATTTCTATGCGGGTTTCCGAAGGTTTTAGTCGCTAAAAAACTTGCTCCATCGAAGAGGAAAATATTTTTGTAGTTCATTTTTACATACATAATAAACACTGCTCGTAAGATTAGTTAAAAAATAAATGGCTATTAATGGTATTTTTTTAAAATTTCAATGTAAACTACGAGTATTCGATTAAAGGAAAACATCGCGAAATTCGAAATTTTCAAACTACATTCCGTTTCGATAAAAGCTTCACAAAATTATCGGTCATTTTCGAAAACAAAATCGAAAAAGTTGTATAATAAAGAAATTCTCATTTTAATGAAATATTAAAACTGATTTTTAAGAGAAAAGTATATTGTAATAGTATTAAAAATAAATCGGGGACGAAAGTGTACTCAATGACACAGCATCTTTTGTTATTATGCGCGGTAATATTAAGTAAATGGAAAAATTAAAATACGCATTTCGAGACAAACTTATTACACCCTAGTTATTAATTAAAAATAATGGAAAATTAAAAAAAAAAAAAATCCTTCTTAAGATTAAACACAAAATATGTGCTGTTTTTTTTTTTATTCATTTTTTTTAGAATTATGTCCCATCTTTAGTGCTCTAGAAACGATTGAAAAGAAAAACGTATATTAATAAACATGAATGTAATGAAGGTTACGATTCATGTCTCCTTTCAGATTGCCAGCTCTTCAGCTTTCCTCCTTTTTTCGTAATTGAGAAATAGGCCATAATTCGGATCCTCTTTAGATACTTATTCGCAGGTAATGTACTTTTTTTTTCCCCGTTTATTTGCTATATTGAACTGCCCAAATGCATACACGCAATAATTGTTAATAAGAAGGAAATAATTAACGAAAATAAAGATTCGGCCACTGCCTCATGTCGGAGCTAAAATAACGCTTAAATTTAGATAAATCTAAATATAACTAAGAATATATAAGATGAGAGTAACAACTTATTTATGGTAGCTCATGCGGTTTGGTCCGCCTTAATATACGAGTATCTCCTTTTGTATTGAGCAGTGCAGCTGCGATTGAGTTTGGATGACCGCAGAGTTTGGTCTTGTGCTCCCTGGCGTGTAGACTAGCTTTAAATCACGATTTAGTACAGCATTGGGAACATACCACAAGGGGCTTTGGTTATCAGGCGCGAATTATTTTGTTTTGAAATTTCTGAATAATTAGTTTGTTCGATCTCCTCGTAGTACACCAGAGTTGAATTAACTCCCAAATAGGCTTCACGATGGATAGGTATATGAGTCTTTTATATTAGTTAAACTAACGCGAGTACATCCAAGTAGCCAGCAAATGTGTAATATATTTATTATTATTGCCTCTTCTCTTTTAGCACTGAAGATGGGGGACATTCTTCCCCAAAAAGACGTTTCTAGCACAGTTTAATATTTTATCTAAAAATGTTTCTTTCTTAATTTCTCATTTTCAATTTAAAAGGATAACCGTAAAACTTTAAGAATTAACCCCCCGATAATAATTTCACCAATTAGAAATTTTATGGAATGTCGCGGTATTTATTTTTATTTTACTCGCACAAATAAAATAAACTACTGTTTGAAAACAAAAATATAACAAGACATTTAATAATAATACCCGCGTATATTTATGTTTGGTTTTTTTTTTTGTTCGGTTTCCGTTTATTCCAAAAAAAAAAACAGAAAAAAAAACAACAGAAAACAAAAACGACTAACAAATGAGAAGAAAAAGAGGAATTTTTAAATGCGGTTGGAGAGTAATCGTTAAGAAGCTCCAAGAACAGTGTTATTTGATCATTTTCGCTCATTTGAAATGACACTTTAAGTTATGGCAGTTACTTCACGGAAATTAAAATTATTTATTAGACTTCCGCTCGGTATTCTTATCACGTTGTCTCCTCCGCGCGAAAACTATAAAAACTTTAATTTAAAAGATAGTAGCGGTGACGAATTTCGAAATTAATGAAAAAGAAGGGGAAATGAACGAAAATAAAATAGAATAAATAAATGAATGAATGAAAAAAGTTACACGAAATAATGAAAAGTAACGTCGACCTTCTGCTTTTTATTTGTTAATTTTTTTTCCTTTTTGTTTTCCGTCAATTACAAAATAAATACGCCGGATAAAGAATTAATCTATAGATCAAAGCGAAAAATTCCGATCGGAATCTGTCCGTTTTATTGTTCGGTCGAGGTGGATTTTTAAAAATGTTTTTCATTTGTTTTCTCTCTTTCTCCCCTTTCTTCTTCATTCGTTTAAAACATAAAGTATATATAATGGAATGACGATTACAAGGCTAGGCGGGAATTCACGGCGGATACGGTTTAATTCTATAATAACGGCACTGCGAACTGATCATTTTGATCTGTTTTTTCTAGATAATTGTCGGTCGACATCGTCAACGCTGCCTGCAATTTAAAAAATACCGAGAATGACATAAAAGAATAAAGAGCGCGGGTAAAATTACTCTATTTAGAAGCGAACCGGCTCCTCATCTTTTATTACGTCCTTCTCTAGAAATAGAAATTACCAAGATGATGACGTGTTCTCTCTCTCTCTCTCTCTCTCTCTCTATTGGGCAAATTATTCGAGCGGCGAACTGTCTATGTTATACGGGATTACAAGGAAAGCTTTATGAAATTAATTTTGCAGACTGAATTCGCCGAATCTTGCCAGAAGAAATTTGAAGTACGTTATATAAAATCTTGCATGAATTTTGTTCACAATATAATAACGGTTTACTTACGGAAGAAATTTTTTGTATTTTATAAAACAGCGTATTCCGCGGTGTTTCTAATTAATTAATAAAAAAAGAATCGTTCGAAACTGCCAGCGACCGCCTATATAACTAGATTCTTCGGACGCCGCCCCTGAGCAGGGCAGGCAGCATCTGAAGTTTTTCAGATAATTCTCTTCTATAATTCTTATAGAACATTCAGAGTTAACTGACTATGGTCATTTTTGAATTTAAAACTTATACGGAAATACTTCTATAATTGTCGCCTATGATTTACGCTATTCGGATTTTCCGTACGAAGGAACTCTTTCATTAAATCGATACTAAAATTGGCAAAGAAAAAGTGACGTACGTATTAAATAAATTCATATTCTTAAAAGCGCCGCTATAGGACGGTTAAGGATACCGCAATAGAAATCACTACGGAAACTTTAATTGTTAATTTACTCTTTTAGAAGCACCATAGAAAGTGTAAGTGGTTAAAGTGCTTGGCCACCAAACCGGAGCTATTATTCGGGAGTTATCTTGTTCCGGATCCAAGTCGCTGTCCTTCCAGTAGGGTATATAGCCAAACTGAAATTGAATATTGGTTATTGCAATCCGGGGGTGGGGGGAGTAAAGACGGATCCCGTGAGAAAGAAACTGGTCCCAATATTCTGTTCAGATCCCCACTATTTGGAGGGACCCCCTTCAGTACATTATGTAAAGTTTAATTACATAATCTATGGGGGGATATTCTATTAAAGGTGGGACATGGCTTTTTACAGAGGAGCTTATTATCTATAGTAAGGGGCGTCGTCTCCAGGCGACACTGCGATAAGCTTAATATAAAACGGTAAAATCGCGTATACATTATAAAGTACATGGTGTCTGTATTATATAATATATGCGGCAAATGTGTCATAACGGGGGGAGGAAATGCTTACTACTATCGTTTTAGAACATATTATTTTTCAGGATAATATGACGAAGGAGCTTCGCGAACTTTTTTTCACGGAAGAATCGAACTTTATAAACCTCCCCACTTTATATTCTAGATTAACACTTTTATTCTTGGCCGTAATTGGTGTAGAGATAGTTTAAGGATGTTTTTACATGCCGTCTATATTGATGTACATTTTTACGCTGCCGCGTAACTTCCTGAATACAAGCGTGTAAAACTTGCGGGATCGTTTAAGTATCGAAATTAGCGTTACGTATATTTAAAGTCCGTTTTTATTAGAAAAAGAAAACAGTGAAAAAAAGAAACGGTCCGAAAAAATAATATCGATATAAATGTAGCGAGCGTAAACATCGTTTTGAGAAAGAGATCTCGCGAAAGGGTGTGTAAGGAAGAGCGCAATAAAAGAGGGCAGCACACGGTGGAAAGGGCGATAAATTTAAAAATAAAATGTAGCGAACAATTTGGCTCGTTGGCATTCTTGAAGCGAGTGAGCGAAAATAGTATCGATATATTTCGTTTACAACGATACACGTTTAGAGTGATGTTATTTCTGTTTTATTGATTTTTCCCGTGATTATTTGGACTCGGAGAAAGAGAAAGAAAAACAAAAAGCAAAAAATAAAAACAACGATTAATATTTTCTTTCGACAGAATGGGTGTATCCGCGCGCGAGGCTGAGGTTTCGAACGAGCATGCGTGCGATCGGAAAATTTGACGTTTATGGGGTACAAATAAAATCAGCGCGATAATAAATATTTGGATAAACTCTAAGATGTGTTCTTAATAAAGAGCGCGCTCGCAGATGTTGTTCCTCATTTGTATTTTCAACGATGATGATCCTTATTCCATTAGCGGTTCCTCCGTATTCGGATACTATTTTTTTTTCCTTTACTTTTTTAGACATTCCGCCGGCTTATCTCACCTATCAATTTTTCATCGTTATAACAGGTGGGGTAGTGTAAAGGCTGTGCTCTCAGAATAATTATTATGTAAAAATTTGCATAGCAGTTTTATTAAAAAGAAATAAATTTTTAGCCCGCATTCAAATGTATCATTGCCTATTTTTTTTCTGCTTTTTCTGTTTTCATAGGCGGAAAACAAGTAAGCATCATTGTTTATTACGGAAATATTTATTAAGGAACGCGATCTTGTTCAGCGCACTTCACCCTGAAATAATAATCCGTGATCGAGAGTAGTGAAGATTTTTTTGTTCATTGACTGTACGAATTATCGAAGATATAATAATACGTGTATCATCGTTATCCGTAAAAATTTAATTTTTTCTTTTTAGATTAAAAATATACGTTCAACATCATCAACGGATTCCTCAAAAGTTCCGCTAAATAGCGTTAATTAAATGGGAAAGACTATCTACACAATTAATTGTTCTCTGGGCAGAAAAAACTTTTTGGTTTTTTTTTCTTCAGATTTTTATGGTATTGCCTATCGTCAATAGCTTATTGACTTCAATGAACCACTAAACTTTGTAGCACCCAAAATTTTGTAATAATTTTTTGCGTTATAAAGTCACTGTTTTAAGTCAGTGAACACGGTAAGTATATGAAGTATTATCGTACTAATGGCTCTCATCCTGGAGAAAACACATGAGAAAATATCTCAGAGAAATGGAATTTCAAAGATGGCGACTAAAAATGAATCGAAAACCCGGGGAAAAATAGTAAGAACGACTTATTGAAAAAATTAGTAAGCTGGATTGGGTAAATCTAGTATGCGAGTGGAGGTTAATATTTAAACGGTGGTAAGAAGATGACGGAGAATTTCGAAACAAAACGAGGTTTAACGCGGATGTAAAATATAAAAGATAGGAATTTTTACCTTCCGGTTTACAATGTAAATTAGCTTTACGAAGGGGGGAGGGTAATTGGTGCAACTTGTTTACGAGAAATAATAAACGTTTTTTAATAAAAGAGTGACTGCTAAATCAAATATTTTTCAGGTTAGAAATTTTTTTTAGGCATTAAACGTAGAAATATTACGAGTGCATTTACATGTACTTTTTTTTTTGTTTTTTTTTTTTTTTTAAAGTACAGCCGAATTTCATCATTGCATGTCGATTGGAATATTAACTTTTTTTTTTCAGGATCATTTATGTTCGGTTGGGCTCGCTAAAAACAAAGTTGCACGGTAACATTATGAATTTACTACTTTCGAAGAATAACAATTTGCGTTATAAACATCGCACGATTATCAAGTTGGTATGAACACTTTAGTGTCAGATTCTCAAACTTTAGCTTAAAAATTACATACAGCTTGTGATTAATAATTCTTTGCATCGCTTCTTTCAAATATTGAGTTGTTACTGTAAAGTTTCCGGATGTGTGTCGATAGGGAACATATAAAATCAGAAAGCCAAATTTCTAACTGGCTACTGTTTTTCTTTTTGTTTTCTAATAGAGTTGTATGAGTACAAGTCGTTTGATAATGGTATAAAAAAAAAGAACCCCCCCCCCCCCCCAAAAAAAACAAAACAAAACACTTTTTTGTATGGATAATTTAGCAACAACACAGCAACATGTTGTTGTAGCGAACCTAATGTCTAATTGGCGGCCGTAACAACGACGAAGTTCACTAACAGAGCGCAGCACTTATTTCATTGAATTAAAGAACGTACTCCGGACTTGTGACACGCAGCCAATAAAAATATTAGGCGCCGGTGATTTATAATTGAACTAAATTTAGCCGAATTAAAAAGTAAACACGATATAAAATCTGTATAACAAAATATTATTTGCTCAATGAAAAGAGTTTCGAATAAAATGAAAAGGTTTTCAATGTTTGTCTACAGCTATCTCTCTGGCGCGGACAAGTGTGTTGGATAATCAGAACATGTCTGTTTTCATTTATTAACGTTAAAAATGTTATCGTAATTTGATGAATACCACCATCTCGTGCGATTACCCGAGATTCGTATAGTTTTATATTTCTATAAGACATAGCATACGCGAACATTCATAGGGTTTCAATAATAAAATAAGACGAATAAAAACACCAATTAGTTTCTTATTAACACGAGACAGCGGTGGAAAATATTGTGTCTACAGTTTTGTTGTCACCGGTCGTTCTTAATTTAATCTTAATAATATTGTTACTAATTTAATCTTAATAATATTATTATTAATTATTACTGCCGATGCGTCACTAGTGTGAACGATTAAGTACTACTTATTAAATTACACATTTAGCATTTATGTGTAGTGTTGCTTTAAAATTATTGCGGTTGCTCACAACTATTTTTGCGTAAGTATTATAGTTGTAATTTTTTAAAATTTAACAATCGAATATGCGAGAGAACAGATTATAAAGATTGCGTGTCGTTTATATTGGCTGTACGTTGATTTGAAAATGGTGCTTCATTATTTGGCGCTTTAACTGTTTCCCTAATTGAAAATTGATCGTCAGAAGGAAGAAAAAAAACAACATAAAACGAATGTTTTATTCTAGGGCTATTTTAATAACTTTTTATTAGGTGGGAATATTATTCATTTCGAAATTTTCCTGCCAGAGTTACACGTCACAAAATCCATCTAGGTCATCGGTAATCAGCGATATGACGGAGATATTGCCTCTTTTTATGTACGTTTAAAAAAACAACGACAAGACTACGTGCTCTTTCAAGTTCCTTCTGGAAACGAGCTAGCTTCGAAGTTGTTTCCGTCTGCATAACGCTCTTTTAGACGTAAGTAAATAAAACCGATTTAATTAGATGCTACTAAAAATCATAACTGCAGATAGAAGCCACCCCCTCCCTTTGCTGACTGAAACATAAAACGAAGCTGCTATTATTTTTTAATGAAAAAAAAAAAAGGTGATGGGGGGCATCCGAAGAAATAAGAAAACAGATTATGCGCGCGGCGGTCATAAAAATATATATTATTCGCGATATTTATATTTTCCCGATACCGATATGATCAGTTTCGTATTGTGTGGTCGTCAAGAGTCGTTCGGTCTCTCTCGAAATATGCAGATGAACGCGAGAAATTTTTTACTTTTATGTCCGCTGTAGACGAGAGCCAGAGTTAAGTGGCAAAGCGCGCAAAAGCCCCTCGGGGGCTGTAAGTTGTCCAGCGTAGACGTCGCGGTTTTATTTTTTCGACGATTTCATAAACTGGTCGCCGCGACCGGTATCACGACCCGTCGTCCGTCACATCATATTTGCCATTTTACGACGTGTTCCGTACGAATTGCAATAATCTTGGCCGTTGCCGGCCCCCGGTCGATATCTATCGCGAATCTGCTCTTCTTTTGTGTTTCGACTTTTCTTTGTTATGCGTTCGGTTTTGTTTTTATCGTTTTTATCGGTGCCGTCCGGCACTCTCTTTTATTATACGAATAATGGCAAGTACAATCATCGGATCGTGTCAGCTACGGAGCGCAAACGTCTTCGCCGGTTCGTCACGTGCATCACCACACCTCTCGGCCACCGCGAATACTGCAATTTCCCGCGTGTTTCCGATTGCGCGCAATTATCTCGCCGCTCTGTCTGTGTAAAATCGCGATTTTTTAAATTTTACTATTAACCATTATATTACACACCTTCTATACTGTTTATTCCGATATTAGATTGATCATCGCAGTACGCAGAGGGGGGCTGCAATGGTAGTGCTGCGATGATAATGATCACGCTTTTTTTCTCTTGCTAACGACAGGTCGTCGTCGTCGTCGTCGCCGCCGCCGCCGCCGCCGCCGCCGCCGATGGCAAGATAGAATAATTAGATGATCGGGAGAGCAGCGAACAGTCGAAAGGTCTCCTCTTGGCTGGGCAATCGTTAAAAGTCGGACACGGACCGGAGGAGTTCTGAAATATTTTATTGTTAACTGTGTGGACTGCGCGGAAGGCGGGTTAATAAGTGGTCTGCGCGCAAGACGGACATGGCGATTGTGTAGTAGAGATCGTGCACGTTGATTACAAAATGAGAACAAGTTGCGTCGTTACGGAACGCAATAAAAAATGATGAATGCCGTTCGTAGTTTGACACGGCCGGTGAGCACGCACCGACTACAACGAAATTAGACGCAACATATATAGCGTGATTTTTATTATTATTCCGCCCGACGGAAAAGAAAAAAGTTCACATAAAACAACAAAAAAAGACAACCAAAAAAAAATCAAAAAAAATCAGCGAAAACAAAAAAAAGTGGAAAAAGAAGAAAATCCTAAAAATGAAGAAACACGTAAAATATTATTCGCTCCGCCCAAAGGATAGGGCAATTGCGTTTCAGCCTATCGCCGAAAAAAAATTATTTTCCACGCGTAATTATTATCCTATCTGCACCGCGAAGAAGAAATTATCGCTACTGCCGGAGCCGCCTCCCGCGCTATCCGATGAAAATCAACTGGACCTCTATTACTATATACTTTGAAGGAATATGACGCCCAGATTTCGCCCCACCGGTATTATTATTATTATTATTATTATTACGGATGATCTACTGGAGGAACTTGGAATATCTGCCGTTCCCTACGCCCTCGCAGAATTTTGCCTTTTAAGAACTGCAACGCTTCTTTCTATTCCGAATGAAACCAATTCCGGCTGAATGTTACGCTGTCAGCGGTGTCTAAAATTTCCTTCGTAGACTCGTAAAAGTTTCAAAGGGGGTGTTAGAGATCGATGTGGCTTAATTCTTCCACGGGCACTGCGTTATTTCTTCGGAAACTCCCCTCCAGAGTGTGTGGTGGACATAATCGGTCTTTGTAATTCCTAAATTTGGTTTCTGGAAGAATACTTTTTCAACGAATTCTCGATAATTAGCGCGAATAAATATAATAAAATGCGCGCGCATCCTTCATATTTTAACGATTCCCATTAACTTCGAAGAATACCGTAAAGATTTCTTATCGGGACCCGCATCGTCCGCTGATTCTAGCAACTGCTCTAATGTCGACTTCCGTTCTGCGCCATTTGAAACATTCCTGCGACATTATTGACGTCTGTTTTTATGTCGGCCGGGAAACACCCCGCGTTTCTCCACTTTATTGTCACTGCGCGTCGTATTACCTGCCGAATGCAGTGCCTTCGTTAAAATTAAACGATTTGTCGCCTATATCTCATTAAGCGGTCGAAATATTTGTCTCCCCTCAACGGCCACCGAGAAAAAGAAACTGGATCCGTACACTGTGAACCTTCACTACAACAACGTACACTTTCGTACTATTTTTTTTTTTTTTTTTTTTTTTCTCGCGCCTTATAAAATCCTTCGAATTCCGTATTCGTCAAACTACGCGACTCAATGCGAGTAGCATTGTGAAAGTCACTTTGTTGCTTATGTGTTATCGCTGATCGGACATCATTACATAGAATATAATAGTAAGCCGTACACATTATAGATACCGTAATATAGAACGAAAAAAATTGCAATGTTTCCATTATGTAAAGCCGCGTTTATAACCTAAATTCTCATTAACCGTGTACTCTGTGATTTATTGCTAAGCACTTTTGTGAGTACAAAACAAAAATCTGACAAAAAAAATAAAAAACCCGGAATGCTATTAAAACCGTTGTGCACATATGTGTGTGAATGTTCGAAGTGAAATGTTTCTGGCACATGCTTCAAAGGTTTTACTAGTGAGTGCTACAAATCGTCATTTATTATTTGTTTTAATAAAAGTCGTGTAAAATCATCGTCGTAAGCGTTTACATCATTTTCATTTTACCACCTCACGTGTCTCAGAGCAGAGGGTGTTGACGTTACGCAGCGTAGATTCAAATTGCTCCCTCCTCTCCAGTAAATATAACAAACTTATACGGATTGCAGTTCTAATTTGGTTCGGGTGAAGCAGCGTCATCGGAAAAACATTTTAACTCGTGAACACATCGATAAAAATTTAAGCGAACACGAGTGCATATTATTAATAATCGTAATTACATTTAAATATTGATTTTAAAAAATAATAGCGGGGATCAAATTATTCGGCAGAGCGTTGTTTGAGGATAACATTAAAATGAAAGTAAAGTACGTTCGACGACAAGGTGTGTGAGGTTAAAAGTTTTACTTGTAAACAAAGCTGGCCGAATAAAGTTTAATTATGTATATGTTGCAATAATTCGTGTAAAACTAGAAGGAAAAAAGCAAAGCGATATGTAAGTACGCGATTCGTAATTTTTAACTCCGGCGCGCGAAGGAGAATGTCCCCTCCTCCGAATGATTCCGATGTTAAATCAGCGGTTGAGAAGGAACGTTGAGAAGTTGTTCGTTGAAACTATTTCTTCGATTAAATCGGAAAATGCTTGATCCAAGACGATTCTGTCACACAATTTTTCGGTTTCATTATCGAAAAGAAGAATAAATTGTGTGCCATACATAACGATGAAGCACGTGTAAAAGGGGAGCAACTTAAATTTGGGGGAAAAAAAAACAATTCCCACAGGAACATTCGAGCGGTGGAATTTTGACATTGAATTTCTGCTACTAGCGCTTATTAGACATTACGTATTTACCCCCCCCCCCCCCCCCCGGATATTTATTAGGTTTGAAACGTCGTGGCGCTGCAATCGATTTTCAAATGCATCTGTGACGGCGCTCAGGTATGGTCGGGTTGATTTTATTATAAATTCTCCGACGGCACCGAAATGGCTATCGGACCGGCAGCAAGAGCGTATCCGCATCGACCTGCAGACAACGGACGATATATTACAGTCGGTGGCGGGAGAACGGATTTTTTCTGATTATGAACCGTTTACAATTTAACAGAAGCGGGCATTCGAATTCCCTTATGTCGTCGGATTCGTCATACGATTTTCCCTGAAACAAGAGCATCGTCCACTAAATTGCCATCAGATATGTACGTTAAGTCATATATCCGAAAAATAGCAGGCGAAATAAACTAACGACGAGTGATGGTGACACGGTAGTAGTGTCGTAGGTTTCTCTCGGTTGCCAGTTGAGCGGACCAAAGCGGAAATTCGGACGACTGACCGGGAAAAGGAATTTCTAAAGCTGATCTGCTATTTTTCGTAAATGACGGAGCACCGACCGATTTCCATTTAAAAGTATAGCATTTTCGTTTTTGCGAAGTGTATCATTTTGGCGACCAGCATCATCGGTGTGATTATTTTCGTTTCAAACGCGAAGATATTTAAATATGCGGGAATTTCAAAGCAGAACAATGTGCGCTTCTTCCAAAATTACGTCAATTTCAAAAACAAAATATCCAATTGTTCTATCACTTTGCAACACCCCTTAAATATTCATAACCGGTTTCTCGCAAAAGTTTTCTAACAAACGTCGAGGTGGCTAATATTACGAATATGCCAGCAAAATCTGCTTTTGTTTCCACAACAAAAACCCCTTAAATTATAAACCAATAAATATATATATATATATATATATATATAAAAAAACTCGGCCATTTTGGCCTCGCAAGTTGATCCTTCTTGCTTAAATTTCTATCTCTTTCTCTTCTATACTTTGTATAAAATGATCAAAATTCACAACGTAATTCTAAATTGGTCCATATGAATATAATAACATAATCACAGAAATCCTATAAAATGTAACAAACGTTACATAAAATTGGGACATTTTTTTGGGACATTTTGCGTTACATAAAGTTGGGACATTTTTTCTAATGGGGGGTAGCCTATGAATTACGTTGTAATTAATAGGCAAAGACAATTTAGTACCTTTTTCTTCTTTGTTTATTAACCGATTTTCTTTTTTTTTCCCTGTTTAGTAATTATTAACGATGTTTTGTGTTATTAGTCAAAGAAAAATTTTTTTGTTTTTCTTATTTAAATAAAAAATTGATACAAAAATGAAAAAAGAAATCGTTATAGCCAGTAAATCTGTTCTTGTTCAAATATTTTAATTTTTCTCTATAATCGTCATTATTGGATTTTTTACAATGTACTGAATCTTAAGGTGTCATTTAATATCAATAAATGACGGTTTTTAAATTGTGATTTACTGTAATATTTTATTGTATATTTCATTCAATAAAGACACTGAACTGTTTTGTATTGTAAGTACATATAAAAGTGTATGTTCTCAGATATGTACAATGAACAAATGTATAAAAGTAGAAATTTTTTTTTGCCAATATGCAAATTCTTATATGTTCCCCTCAAATTTTTAATAAAAATTATGATTGAACTTCGACCAATGGACGAACACTAATAATTATAAAATAACATATTCTGCAATATATTTTTACTCCACAATTGCTACAATTTAAAATTGAAATCGATGCGATTTTTATAATGATTAATTTTCATACATTATCGTGATTATTTTTATTATATACTGCGTTTAATTTTTATAAATCGTAATTCGTTGTTATATATATACACACTTTCATATATATATATATATATATATATATATATATATATATATATATTAATTACAACGTAATTCTTAGGCCGACCCCAATTAGCCTAATTTTATGTAACGAAAAAGTGTCCCATTACCCTTGCGAGGTAAAAAAAAGCGTGATGATTACTATATCCAGATAGGTGATAACTTTTTCACGGATTTTATAGAAGTTTGTTAGATTATTTGCTAACGCACGATCGCTAAAACGATTATTACGTTTCGTTATCTCTGTACGGGCAGCGCGGTAACCTTTAAGGCGCTTGACTACTAAATCAGAGGTGTTATAGGTTATCGAGACTTGCCTCGTTCCAGATCCGAATCGTTCGCAGGTTTACCCAGCCTGAAATAATTGGGTATTAGGGAAATGTGGGAAAGTAAAGGCGGCCGAGAGAAAATAACTGGCCCCAATATTCTCTTTAGTTCCATTATGAAAAGCTTAACTTCACAATCCACGATACCTTATCAAGGATATATGGGACTCACTTTACTTTAATTTACTTCTGTACGATGAGGAGGAGTACAAAACGGTATCTCCAGTAGCAGACTGTGAAAGTCTATGTAACGAAATTTGGTAACGTAGTGGTTGATTTTTTTCCCTTGAGTATATGATCACTCCAAAAGCCGGGAAGTTGGTGGGCTTATATTTACCTGTGACACTAACGTTTTAGAACCAGTCTGTGACGATAGGTTACGCCCGCGCGGTCTGTTATCAGGGAAGAGTACTAAATCAAGTCAAGAAAAACCGCGTCACAGCGGCCAAATTCGTGAAATTAGCGAAATCACGTTAGAAATGCTTTACACCGCGATAGTAAAATCTATATAGCTCTGCGGTTATCACAAGAGTAGCGTCGCCGACTCTGGCTGAATTGGCGTACAATGGAAATACGCGCGCGTATCATCATCAAATATGCATTAACGAGGGTTAGAGCAGGACATTACTTGTCTGGAGTAGGGTATTGTGGATATATGTTCAAGCAGAAAATTGCGAACAGTCGGCTAGGCGTTTATTATGTACCTGCGCGCAAAGGGGCTAGACGGCGCATAATTGAGGATGATGTTTTCGTGCATGTATGCGGTATCTGGCCAATTTGCGGAACAGGAAGATACGTGTAACAGGATCCGAGTTATCCAGGACGACGGTACATCAGTTTAGTCGGCCTTTCGGAATTCGCGCCTTTTTCGTCGGGTCTGCCGGTCCGGCTGCAACAATATTGATATTGACTCGTCGTCGACACGTCGTCTCACAAGTTTCGCAACAACTATAATATTTCGCCCGTATCCTTCTCTCTATTATTATAGTTTGTTGACCCTCCAGGCAAAGCGCATTCGCATGATAACCGTCTCCATCTGACACACATATTTCTTCTTGCTGTCTACTCCCCGAACTTTCTATACGACAACACCCGGTTATAAACTCTCGTAATAATAACGACGACAATAATTCTTTGACCCTCTTTGCGCCGCGCATAAACTTTTTACCTGTTCCTACCCGAAATCGTCTATCGTCGCCGTCGGCTTCATGCTATATTTCTGTATTCGTGCAACCGACCGTGCCCAATGTAACCTGCTGTAACTTGTCCACTACGTATTGTCTGCTTCCTAAAAACCGTCGCATTTGTTAAAGTCTATACTAGTAATCGAAAAATAAACGCTTTTTCGCATTATAAAGCAACCGTTATCAAATATGAACCAAATTCGTCTATGTCACTTTTACGCCTAGGGGGCGATATTAAGAAACAACATTTTTGCGTCGAGTTTTCGACTTACAAATTTCTTGTAATGCTTATAAAATTTTCTTAATTTAATTTCGTAAAAAATGAAAAATGACGTAGTCAATTAAAACCGATTCTTTTCATAAGAACTATGCATACACACACACACACACATGTATAAATACATATATATATATATATATATATATATATATATATATGTGTCTATACCCTTATATAGGTACATACATATATATGTATATATATAAAATATATACCAATATAATATATATATATATATGTATAGTTTTCGACGACCGACATACTTTTTTTGGAAAATAAACTATAAAACATCAATTTATGTATTTGGGACGATGAATACTTCGCTGATTGATCTCTTGCACCACAGAGAGACAAGGCAGGCGAGATCTGATCGGAACAACAGCAGATGCAGGGGCGAAGGGGAATTATTCTGGAAAGACAAATGACGATGAAACGGAACAAATTGAAACATATAGGTCCGGGTTCTTTTTGATTTATACACACGTAAGAGGAAAACACCGATTTTCTGCAAATCAGCACGGTGTTTTATAATAAATTAATTAAGTGATTTCGTTGTGGGAAGAACAGGTTACATCATCAATGTGCTGACACGTTCGATGTGTAAAGTTCCGGGAGATTAAAAATGTGCCCGTAGAACATTCGAATAAATACGTAGTAAAAAGTAATTATCGATTAATTGAAAAATCGCGATTGGAGACCAGAACCGCTGCCGACCACGATGTAGTCCGAACGATGCGAGTTCACATATTCAAAGGGAGGTTGGATGGTTGGTGTTTAATAAGAAAAGAGTCAACGAAATGATCGAAGTGAAAATATAAAATAATTCGAATTCGACGGAATGTAATCGAAAACCCGCTAAAAAAAAAAAAAAAACATAAACGAAAAACAAATTATACGCGCGTTTCGATTTTGTTGTTGCATCGCGGTTAATTGAGAACAGCCACACACACACACACTTATAGAAGAAATACGCCGACCAACCTATCGCTTTCTCATCCAGCTCCGCCGACGCCGAGTTCAATGTGAAATTTATGCTAAGATAATTAATATTGTTTACGCGCTGAATTATGGCGGGAAAGTGTAACCGAAAATCCGGATCACGCTTACTTTTTCGCAGTCATGGGAATATACATAATTTTTAGATGGTACTTGTAGTCGCAATGCAGCGATGCCGCCGATAGGGTTTTTCACACTATTATTCGCTTGCCTTCGAACGGGGCCGCACTGGTACTCTTCGTCGACAAACACGGTGCGGAATCACTTCTTAAATTTATTACTAATGTTTTTAATAGATACCTCTGCTCCGGGCTGAATTGCATATACTCCACCGCAGAAAACTGCTATTTTGCGTTTCACAATTCACCAGCGGAAAAGGCTCAACGACGCTGTTGGTGAACGTTTCTTATGTTGTTTTTCCTTTTTTGCGATTTCAAGCCTTTCGATTTCGTCGATTTTACCTTTTTAGAGCATGAAGGTTAATGATTTCTGTACGAGGGGTGATAAGGAGAGAAATCAATGTTCTCTTCGGTGCGCAAAAAGACAGAGGCGCTTCAAGTGCGGAAGATTACAGATTTGTACCGAGAGATAACTTGCAAAAGTGATAATAAGTTAACGGTGATTGCAGTGACTATTCGAGGGAAAATGAAATGGGAAGTGGAAGAAAGTAAAAAAAATTAGCAGAAAAAAATAGATAGAAGAAATGATTGTAATCGTGATGCAGTATGAAAAAAAGAAAAAAAAAAAAATGTCAATTTCAGCTTGGACTAAAATTCGAATGTGGGGCAATATCGCAGCAGTTTCTGTTCACCGAACCGGAAAGTTTTGGCCGAAACCCTTGCTAGCGTAATCACTTCAATGACAACCTTTGTATACGAATTCGAAAAAAAGATAAAACGGCACTCTTTATATTACGGGATAAACAGCGAATCTGATGGGGAAAAAAATAAAATGTCCTAAACGGATATTACTAGATTATGGGAATGAAATTTAGCCGTACTTACGACGATAATGTGTGCAGAATTCTTATTGATTCCAGGGGATAGCTCCGGTATGGTAATTTTTTTTTTTTTTTTTTACTTTATTCTATTTTATTAATACAATCTTAATTTGTAATTAAATAAGTATCTGCTTTAGTAAATGCTGCTTTAAACTAAGTCAAACCCATATGGAAGCAACAGTTCCTAACATACATATTACATATTTACAATAGATAATAATTATGTGATCATACATCTTATATCCTATAATGTGTATATATATATGTATATATATATACACGTATTGGTATAGTAAATGACGTGTAAATTTTAAAAAAGTAAAAAAGAAAAGGCTTGGCTTTTATTTAAAAATATTACGATATTCATTTATCTAGCAAAAAAACAACTCTGAATAATAGAAACCAAACAAAAGAAATATTTCCGAATGTATCTTTTGAAATGTGGAAGAGAAAGAGTAGGAAATTCGAATGATAATTTAAGAATTTAACGAAGTGTAATATAAAAGTGTTGAGTGGTTTCAGATGCTCTCACGTTTCGTTACGCTATTATTGTGACATAAAAACTTCTTTTTAAATTATCGTTCGACAAAAAAAAAAATATCTTTTTTTAGGCGCGTTTAAAAGATACACGTATTACTTAAGAAATAGGCATTTTGTTTAATCAATAAATGAATATTATATAATAAATGTTGAAAATGCATTTTTCATTTAATTCTATGTTCTATATTTTGGTATTACCGTTAAGAACGAGTTAATTAATCTTTTTTCCGTTTATACATCGTCTTTCTTTAAAAGTACATTACAGATGAAGAAACGTTTAGCTTCCATCGCGACAGATAACTGATACCATAGTAAAAATCGATATTTATTTCCTATATATTTCTGTACCGATACGGCTGACGAATTCGATCGAAGCTAGTTAAATTGTGTGACGTAATTGATTTTTGCAGATATACATTGCAATGTTAAAGAAAAGCCTTTAATAAAAAACCGCCGACAATAAATTAGTTGGTTTTTTAACGAGTGTTTACAAAAGCCTAAATGAATAATTAAACGCTAAAACAAGCTTGCGTATAATACCGCAGCGTACTTCAGAACAGGTCTGCTGTTTAATTTCACGGCTGCACCAAAAGCTGTACGCGATGATGGGGTAAATAGAAAAAGATGGGGGGGGGGGGGGTCTGCATGTTTAATATTTGTTTAAAAAAGAATTTTGATGAGTTATACAGGAAAAAACACGGGAGTCTAAGAATTAAGGAAGTCACGCGAATATAAAATAAACGGATAATCTATAAAAAGTTTGAAGCCGTCGTGGAAGAAGTGTGATATCGAACAATTTTAATCTATTATTAATCGGTTAGCTCGGAGGACGAATGAATTTCGTTCGTCCACTTAACGCGGAATTGATTCTATCGCCTCTTGATGTGTCTGCCTCAAAGAGATATTCAGGATTTACGCGGCTATGTCATAAGAAAATAATATTAAAATTAGCCACCCTCACCCGCCGCGGGATTCTACTAATAAAAGAAGTACGGTAAAAATTTTAATTTTATAACGAATTAGTAGACAGACACAGGGAAATCTCGAAGAATACAAAAGAGTAGGTAAGAAATAAAAACGTATTTATTACCTATTAGACACAATTTCAGGACTTTTTTTTGGAGCAGCATATTCTATAATATTTCGATCTCATATAGTGGCGTGATATTGTTCATAATGCTGGCCCCCCGGTGGGGGCAATAGAATTTTTGTCAGTGTGTCGCAGAGTCGAATACTGTTGCTAACAGGCATTTATATTTTACTTGTATTCTTTTGTTACGCGTGAAGTGGCGTGAACCCTTTTAAAGAAAAGGCTAAATTATGGAGCCCTTTTAAAAATTTCGACTAATTTTAATACCGTAATTTATCTCTTTCCGGGATTAACTCCTCTCAGAACGGCTACTGTATCACATCATACCGGGTAACGGATTTACCCTCTAACGGATTTATCAAAACGATCGGAACGGGGAATTCGCCACTTCCTCAAATACCCGGGGCCTAGTGTAATCCCGCGTGAATGTAATTTTAGCTAAATCGTTTCGGAAAACGGATCTCGCGCTGCAGGAATCTATCTGGTTATTCTCTTAAATCGCCAGATGATCGGTAGACCTCGTACTGCAGGAAGTGGACCGTCTTGTTATTTTTTTAGGTTAGTGGAAGAAAGATTATGAGATAGGGACGGATGGAGGATTAAACGGAGAGAAAAACGTAAAAACATCCGGTAACCGGCGACATTTTCGAAATGATAATACCGGGAAATTGGAGTGATTAAAAAAACAAAAAAGAGGTGAATATTGCGCGGGGCAATAACTTTAGGGGCTGCTCGAGTGATGCATATTGAGCGGTCGGAAGGAAGAAATCGGTCAGTTCGCTTAACACATTCTCAAGGCACTTAACAAGGCGAGCTCAACTATCGATGTGTATTGGTTCATTTCAACATTTGCTTCCGCAAAAACAGATAGTCAGTTCTTGGACTCTAGCGTTTTTATTATTCTCTTCCAAAAAATCTGACACGGTCGAATTAAAAATTAAAAAACCGATCGGTATAACAATCGAACTCCGATGGAAAGGGACGATCAAATTACTATCGGCTGAAGGGGCTTAGCAATAATAATAATTGCGGTGGCTGGTGGCTGGTGGCCGCACCGGGATGGTAATGAACGAGCGTAATAATTGTAAATAAAGTCGAAAAATGAATAAATAGCGAAATGGAAGAGAAATCGCTTCACCGGCAGGTAATTACTGTCCGAAACTAGCGGAGCGGAAATGTTTATCGAATTTCCTTTCGTCGATTGTTTTATTAATGAAAATATCGAATATCGATCGATACCATCGATATATTTGCCGCGGACTTCTACTCTTCACCGTTCGCTACATGTGCTACGGGAAATAGTTTCGTCGGAGGAAGAAAAAGAAAGCCGAGACGCTGTCGCTCGGCCGAGAGTAAAGCGAATCGCGAATTAGCGCAGCTGTAGGACGAGTCGCCGATATTCTCTCACCTCAGTCCTAATTGAATAACCTGTCTCATTTTCATCAAGTCGAAGTACGGCCTCCGTTGCGTTTTCACTTGCGCGAAAAACTCGCCCCGAATTTCCTAAAACGCTCGATGCTTCTTCGGTACGCGTAGGTGTCCAGCCAGCTGGTCGGATGTGTGCAAGTTTTCGTTCTTCTTCTTGGTGTGTGTGTGTGTACAAGAGTTCGCGAAAATAGTAATATATATGCTACTTCGTTTATTTTATTTCATTAATTCTTCTCCGGAACCAGCGAATATTTTCTAAAGATTTTAAATGCCCTTTGAGATGACGATATTTTTGAGGTATTAGAAAGGAAACTCTATTGATCACCGTGTGCGGTATCTGACTGTGCATCGGCTCTGTTTGCTTTTATTCTTACAAGGAGACCCTGCAGCCTTGGGGGGAAACGAATTTCAATGATTTTTCGTGTAGTGGATATTTATTAGCATATATGGAAAAAATATTGAGGTGCGCGATACTCAAATATAATTGAGAAAAACGAATTTAAAATTTCTCCATATTTTATGTTTTTATCTATCGGTTATATGTAAGTTATAGAACATTTCATTTAAAGTTTGCCTAAGTGATAAAGTTCATGACACGTACAAACACGGGGGTCTAAATCAAGCTGTGCGAGTTTTTTTTTCCTCTTTTTTTTTTTTATACGTATACATATTTAATAATTAATTCATTTACTAGAAAAGTAAATTATTTATTTATTTACTCATTCATTAATTTTTTATTAATTGTTGTTTTTTTCAATGCTTTTTTAATATTTAATTTCTACTATTCCAATAGAAACTTGAATAAATATGAAAAAAATCAACAAGTAATAAAAAATAAACGAATGAGTAAATAAATAAATTATAAGAATTTATGTACAAGTAAAGAAAAAGTGTTCACAGCGCTAGGTCAATAACTATCGTAAATAATATTTAAATTATAAAATATTTCTATTACACTCAAATAGGAATAATTTTAATGAAAAGTAAAATTATAAAAAATATTTATTAGAATGAAATTTTTTAGTAAAAAATTATTGAAAGAACAATATGTAATAAAAAAAAATAAATGAGTACATAAATAAATTACTCTTCTAATAAATTAATTAAGTATTTATATGAAAAAAAAAAAAAAAAGGAAAAAAAAAGATTTGAATCTATTTATCGAGTATATGTGTCACGAATCGTACCATTCAAGCTACGCGGCAACTTTAAATGAAATTTTCTATTACTTATATATAACCTCTATACATGTAATCTCTATACTTATATAACCTCTATACATATATAACCTCTATACATAAAGTGTGGAGAAATTTTAAATTCGTTTTTCATATTTGAATATTGCGCCTTAATATATTACATATACTGTACCCTATATGGTACACTACCACTACACTAAAAATCATTGAAATTCGTTTCCCCAAGGCTCTTCTCCTTGTTAGTATTATTAACTTTTAAGAAATTAATTTCCTACCGGTTGTAAATACTCGATTCTAGAACCGACAACGTAAAAGGAAATTAATCGATTTCGATTGCTTTCTTTAGGACGTGTCAAGCATTCAACCGACCGTGCTATAAAAAACACATCGCGTGTCCGCTTGAGCTTTCGCACTGTCAACTCGAACAGTGTGTCATGCAAGTAAAAATCCATCGTTAGCGGAAGTGATTGTATAGCAGACAAATAGGACACGCATCATCTGGGACTGGTAATCAAGATCTCGTGTTTTACCATCACCGGTTTACCAATTGTTTCTTAGTCCACTTGGAATTTTTATACATCCTCTCAATACGTCTCCAATATGTTTTCCTTTTTCGATTACATTCGGTATAGTTTTCTTCGTCCGTTCAGCATATCCTCCCTTTTTTTTTTCATATTTTCGACGCGAACCTGCTCAGTGCAGTCACATTCCACGAGATTTTCGAAATTTTAGTCGAATTTTTTTCAGGTTGTTTCGGTCCAACCTAGCAGCGCCTTCTGAGTATTCTTCGATTCGCTCATTTAAATTGCAGCTGATCATCGATGGTCTTTATCGAATTTCGTTCTATTGGCATTTATTTTTCACTATAATCGTTGCAGCTGTTTAACTTGCTAATCGGATGGGTATATTAACCTCTAAATTCCATAATGTCTCTTGGAATGCGAGTATTACGAATACTAAGTGACTGTAAAAAATCTTTAGTAATGTATAGAGGTATCTAGATGCGTGTAATTGCAAAGGTTTGTGTACATATTGCCGATATGAAAAAAGAAAAAAGCAACAAAATAGACCCCAGAGATTGGAAATGTTCGTATTATTAATATATTTAAAAGTAGTTTTTTCTCAGTAACGCTGTCGTTTAAACACAGTTGAATTTTCTTCTCTTTAATAGACAGCGCGTGGAGGTTAAACATTTAAAAAAAAAAAAAAAAGTGGTGGGGAGCTATCGGTGGTGTCATAAATTCCAAAACAAAGGGCGGCGAAGTAATTAATTAGAGCCAATTTTAAATAATGGCACCGAATTATAATACTTTGGAGTGGTTCACATAAATCAGCGATTGCGGATCATTAAATTCATACGGCAACAGAGAACCACCGACCCGCCACACCAAACGTGTTTTCTCGGTCCGTATTTTTGGAAAATTTTTCTGTAATACCAATTAAATTTTTCTCCTTCAGCCAAAACATTATTAAATTTCGGTTATTGAAAAGAGGAAAAAAAAAAACAAATTAAACGACACGAGTTGAAGAATAATGTTTAAATTATGCGCATTAAGAAACAACTGATTTAAAAAATTTCGCAAGCGTGTCTTTCGAGAACAGTTTATGTGCAACACGCTACATAAAAGAATCAGGAGAGTCTGGTGTGCCTTTCGCAAATGATCGGAGGAAAACCTTTCCCGCTTGGAGTCTGCACAAACGAATTAGCTTCGACGACGACAACTGTGCATCTTTCTGACGATACATCCGAGACGGATTATTTTAATAGAATAAATAGCTCTGCGTGTTGGGTTTATTTGCGCGCGGTCCGTCCGCTTGTACTTCCGAAATAATACGTGCAAAGCCTCGGGACCTGAACTCTTTCATGTCTGCCGTCGATGTTCGCTCTAGTTGTCGGCATTGCATTCGTGGCCCGTCCTTATTTCGGCAATCGAGCGTGGCCCGGTTCGAATTTCGAATTTACCTTGCTCGTCGGAGCCTCGGCAGTAGCGGTAAAAATGCGACCGGTATAGCGTAGAGGGCCGAACAATAACCTGCGTCGTTGGTTCGGCTTGGGGTTGTTTCGTGCCGGTGTGTCGCCGGGGTCTGTACTTGTGCAGCAGCTTTGTTGTTTCAACTGCATGATTTAGCGTACAATTAAATAAGGGGCTGGAGTATAGTTTGCGATGTATGGCCCGTTTGGTATAGACTGTGTAGTTTCGGCGCACCGATGGCAATGGCAAAATTAGCGATAACCAGCAGCCATCTCTATGAAATGTTGTCTGCAGCGAACTGGTTAACGCGATTAACTCATTACTGGAAGAACTTAAAATGGCGTCCTCTGCCACCCTACTCTTCCCCGGTTTTGGTAATTCAAACTAATTTCCAGAATAACGGGTTAGCTTATGTGCGCTACATGTGAGATTTAGCGAGCTGACGCGAGATATTTATCGCTGATTACGACGAACGATAATGCATTTTCCAGATAATAATTTCGCGTGTTCATTTTTCCCGCCTCTAAGTAGACCCTCCCCCCTCTCGTGCACGCTGGGAAATTCGAAGCTGCTACTACATGCTATTAGGACGAAAGAAAGACATTTCCCTATCGTATGTTTTTCAGCTTTAATTATACGATTGCTTAAACAAAACTTAGACTGTCCAATGTCCGTCATCATGAAATGCTTTTTTTTTTTTTTTATGGTTTAGACATATAATATATATCTATATAGAGATACATGCATGCGTTAATTTTTATGTCGGAGTTTATGTGAAAAATCATATAACGTTTTCTGTATCGAATATAGCATGCAAGTTTAATCTGTGATGTTTTTTCGTGTAATGTTTTTATGGGACATTTTCCTAACAAATACGTTGAGACAGTTTAATTCGTGCCGTTTTTGCATCCGCCGTAGGATCCTTAACGTTTAATCTGTAATATTTTTTTTTTTTTATTATGCTTATTTGTAAAGCATTTAATGTAATCAACCAAAACCAACTTTGCTGTAAAAATTATTGTTATTTTTATATATGTAGTTATCATTTTTTTCTTTATAAACCCTTTCATTTCTGTAAATAATTTCTAAAATTAAGAAAAAACGAGTGTCCATTATTACACAAAATTGAAGTATATTCATTTTTTCCTTTTTTTTTTTTTTTAAATTCGTGGTTGATGTTTTGAAGGGATTTTTTTTTTTCGAAAATTACAAATTTTATAAGAAAAAAATACTGCTGAGAAGTTGAAATTTGTCTTATTCTTTTTTTTTTTTTTTGAAAAATGTGTAGCCCGTAAATTTTACTTGTTTTTATAATACAAGAAATTTTACAAACCGGTAAGATGTATTATTAGTTAAATTATAATTGGAGTTGACGGAAAAGTTATTATCGAACTTGGATATATATTTGAATAACCACAAAAAATTCCGTTCGATCCGATTTGTTTTAATTTTTAAACCTACGCGACATTTTTAAATTACGCGAAAGGTCGAAATTATTAAAAGACTCGAATTCATGTTTCCTCGAAAAATATTGCGTCTGTAAGTAACGCGCTAAAATTCTCCCACACCCTTATGTCATTCAATATTTCCCAGCTGACCCCGCTAACCGGTGTGTACCATAGAGACTTTTTTTATAGCGCCGGCTACAAAACGAGAATCAGGATCAAAAAATGATTCGTCTAAATTTAACCCTAAACGCGGAAGACGTGGTGTCTCTTATAATGGCGACGTCCCTCAGGATAATTCTATACTGAAGTAAATTTCTTGTCTCGTTCCGGATCCGAATCACTCCCAGGTTTATACCTTGAAAATTAAATCTGATAAAGTAAAGGCGACCGAGAGAAAGGAACTACTGGCCTCAGTAAGATCCATTAGGCTTAGTACGAACTTTAACAATCCCCGACACCCATATAATGTGCTTTGGGACTAACTTTATTCTGTTATCGGGTCGTGCTCTACTTTCGTGGCTTCATTATTGGTCGATCTCCGCTTGTAGATTAGGCCAATTTCGTAGGCACTTTGTACAGACGAAATAATAATCAACGTGGGCAGAATCTTTCGCGCTACACACCTACGGCGTATTGAAATAGACGCGTGACCCATATGGAGGTGCGTGCTGCGAAAATCGGGCCTTTGTGTGAGGGTTGAAAAGGCTGCATTACACAGCCTGTTAAAATAGAGTAGTACACCATCGCTTCGTGATGGTATTCTTCTCCTCTTTGTAGAACTGCCACCATACTATATATGCATCATTTATATCACAGCGTATGTATTGGTCATCTTTTCATCGTCGAGCGTCTTATTTATTTTCATTCCTCATACTGTGGCATCTGCGCAGCGCAAGATGATATGCTGGAATGCTGACGCGGATGCCTGGCGTATAATGCGCGCGTAGTACTTGGCGTAATATTATAAATTCCATCATAAAAGCTGTTCTGAATTGGTTCCCTCAAATTCCGGCGTTGTCCCGATGATGGAATGATAATAAAATAGCCTAGCAGCTCCGGCTAGCCGCGGTCGTTGCATGTGTTTGCGCGCGTACACGCCGTATAGGCATAAAACCGGCATACGTTACCGGCACTATTCGTCCGGCAACAATCTCCGTCATCACCGGCCATAATTTATATTTTTATCAATTAGTAAAGATCGACAAGATGATGCCCGGTCGTCCGGCGGGCACTGCAGTCGGTCGGTGTCGGTGATGCTCTGAGAACACCATCTGCAACTTGTGCGTGTGTTTGCGTTTGCGCGTGTCCCGGGAAACGGTCAGTAAATAGGCGCACGCATTGTAGGTCTGGAATGATGTAATAAAAGATGAAGCCGGATACGTATTCCTCTCTTGACACTTTGAGAGGCATTAAAATATCGCGCGAAATCAGACCACGAGTCCAGAGGGTGCTCAAAGTCTCCCTGTGCTCTCTCTATATAAGGAAAGATAGATAATCTCACACACACACATATATTATATATAATATATATATATATATATATATATATATTATTGGGCCTCCGCCGCCGGTGATTGTGCGAAAAAGAACAGGAAAAAAATAACAACACCGCGATAATAATAACTCGGCGTATATTGTCGACGGCCAGTCACTGTGCTCCGGTAACCAGCTTTTCTCCCGTCGATGACGATCCGAGTTCGCTCTTTATTTATTGCCATTATTGTGTGCATTCCCGTTGTTCTTAGTTGTCTCAGCTTTTTTGTTTACTCTAGGGAGATTTTTTTTCGTCAAAATTTTGCACGATTCCTCTTCGAAAGCTGGAAGTGTACAAAAACACTTCTTAACACCGTCAGCTCCGGGGGTTAATTAAAATCATTAAAGAGGAAAAAAAACACAATTTTTAGTGTAACCGTTGCCGGCGATATAGAGTCACGGAAGCGATAACATTCCGGAACGACCAGAAATTGTTGATACGGTACGTCATCCCTGTCGTTATAATAATCGGAGCGGTTTGTGGAAAATCTGTGATAGCGAAATTTTAACGGAATTTTTATTTTAAAGCCTACCAATTATTATATTATTTAAAGGAGCGGGAAAGTCGTGGAATTTTTTTTTACTCTTACAAAGAAACTATAGGCCGGCAAATCGAAAAAGAAGAAAGCCTAATAGAAGTGTAACGTTTTCGGATGTGTGTAAATGTGTAAATACGAGCCGTTGAAGAATATCCGCACAATGGCATCGGCAAAGCGAGAATTCACAGCTAAAAGAAAGGAAATGGCGCAAGGTGAATGAAAAATATCAAGAAAGAAGTTAGACCGAAAGACTTACGGATAATATATATGTATACAAAAACCCGATGATGGCGCATACTTAGGCACAATTCCCTAGTATGGGGGGAGCATTTATAGGAATGAAAAATTTATTCGCTAGAAAAGAGCTCGATATGGAATTACGACTTGAGATTCCTGCAGTGTTACATTTACTCTGTTGAATCAGACTTTCGATAAACGTATTGAGGCTTTTGAGCTTTATGTCTATCGACACACTACCGACGTATTTTAAAAATTCCACGGATCCAGGAAGTAAATAAAATCTTCGGGGCGGTTGCTGAATCACATCGAAGCAAGGAAACTAGGCTATCTTTGCCGAGAGGAAAAATACGAAATAATCCGGCCGATTACAGGAGGTAAACTCGAAAGGAAAAGAGCAAAAGGAAGGCGGCATAACTTTTATGGATGAGCGATTTTAAAAGAAGGTTGGGCGGCACGTCGTTAGATATACTCGGGGGGTCAGCTGCATCGCGGGGCCGTCATTGCTACGTCGATCGCCGACTTTCGAAACGGTGATATGAAATAGAATGATAATACTCGAAATGCGGTTCCGATAAATCTCTTTAGAAAAGTCGGTTGTAATTTTTCGCGGAGTACGAGCGCCAGAAAAAAATTAACTGATTTGTGGTGCAAAAACGTTGAAAACCAAAATGTTACGGGATTTTCAATTTAACCGTTCGCAATAAGGCCGCTGTACAAATTGTTTCCATCTGCTGGCAGCAATAGCTCCTATATTTGCTTAATTCTTAAGAGGCTGAGATCTCTGACACATAGGCGAACTGTTCAAAATCCAAAGTAAATGCAAAGTTTTTACATAAAGTTTAACGTGTACCTGGAATAATAAATACCCTGCTGAGCCGAATAGGCTGTTGTCGAGCTACCGAGTTACTTTCAACACGTTCTTCTGAAATGGACTGATCGATAGAAGAAGAGCAGCCTCGGGGAACAACAGGTGTGTTCGCTACGTAAACAAAAGCGGTACACGATTATTCCCTAAGTGAATCCCGTTCCACTGCTATTCTACCCTCGAGCGCGAGAAGAAGACAGCCTTAACTCTCTCGGCGGTTCTAGTTGCTGCAGCCTACTCGTGCGAGTCTCAGTTACACTACTCCGGTACGTTGTATGAAAATACACACTTTCGACGGTCTCGTAAGCATGATGGGCAAATAACACAGTAGGAGCTGCTCGAACGGGAAATTATCAAAATTTTGCATTTCAGACTAACGACAGAAACGGTTTACTGTGTGTCACGGAGACTGTGACCTTACGCGTCGCTGGGTTCGAAAAACTGAAAAAAACCAAAATGAAAATGATTGCGCTACATGCAATACAAGTTACATCGAATGTAGTGCTTCAGATAACGAGTGAATGGACTACTGTAAGTTTGCAGTTTACAGGTAAACCGTATTACGAATTTCTCGGGAAATGTTTTTCCACGGCATGTTACTGGCGCGCCGGCAATGCTAAGTTTTTGGTGGTAAACAAGCGTGTTTTCGCTTGAAATTCTAATTACCGCCATTCGAGTCGATTGCAAAAAAATAAGCTCTAGTCGACGAAAAAGATCACACAGCCTTTGTTAAAATCACGCTGCTCGTAATTAATTAAAACTGGGACTTAATCCGCGATCGGACAAGGAAATGGAATAATCGAGAGACAGTTTCTAACGCGACCTGAATTACCGTCATCTCAGATTGATTGCTATTTAATTTGTAACGTCTTTCTAATTTTAAAACATTAATAACTTCCGCAGAAAGACACCGGGGATCGGGCTAATACAAGCATTCTGGTGCACGAAAATCGGATTTTAGTCATCGGATGACGTTTATTTAAAGCGGTCCACATTAAAGACATTCAAATTGCTTTCGGGACTGCTTACATATGTGTACTTTAAAAAAAGAACGTGGAATTTCAAAATTCGATATTTACACTGTTCAGTTTTTTTTTTAATTAAAATTTTTCCGTTAACTTTTTTTTTGTTTGTAATATGACACGCGGTTTAACTTTTTGAATCGCAAAAAGGAATGTACGGAAATGAAAAAAGTACAATCCGCGATATTTGAACGGTTGTTCTATTTTCGATTAAAAGGAATAAATTCTTCGGATAAAAATTTAAATTCTACGCTGGAGGGCTTTTCATTCACCAACCTCACCTCCTCGTGCGATCGTTCACCCATCGCATTCTTGACAAATCCTTGATGCTTAACTAGGGCGCAAATTGTACCTATTTAAAGTAAAAGAAACTTCCGCTCCGTGTGTGTGAAATGCCCTTCAAACTTTTGTTAATAAATGCGCAATTTAACCGACTAGGTATATTTTTTTAAAAACATGATTATAATACATCTTCCAATACTTTTTACGAATAATATTATAAAAATGAGATTACTAACGGCAGAAGTCTTTATTAAAAATAAAAAATTCCAAAAATTTTTAAGTTCCAAAAATTCCTAAAGTTCCAAAAGTTCCAAAAATATCCCGACATGTTTCGAAGAAACAACGATATTCAATGTACTTCCGGCTACTAAGTAATTGTTGCGTGTTATTTGAAACTAAAATCCCGCTGCTAAAATTTTCGTTCTCTTCTACTTGTTTTCGTTCGGATAAACTTTTTTTCCTTGTCATTCTTAGCCCGACCCTGGTCACTTTTTTTGTCCCAAAACGTTACACGTATCAGATATGTAAGAAGACAAACGCGTAGGCTGTGTTACATCATTGCGGCCATGTTTGCTCGAACTTTATTGTTAAATACCCTTTGGTTTTATTTCATTACACTTTACGATTTATTCCAATTTGCTTGTAATTATATATTTACACACTATCTTGCTAGTGTCTGCTTTATTCGTAAAAATTGTTAGTGGCCAGTTGGTTTTAGGCAAAACAAAAAAAAAAAGAAGACAAAGTATCGACAATACAGATGACTAAGCATTCTTATTCCAGAAGACATATAGTGCTTGTTGACGTTGTCAATTTTTCTATACGAAGTGGTGATAGAGCCCTTTAAGAGTTACATATGTGTAAGGTGTAAAACTGAGGCAAGTTGAGTCCCAATCTTTTTTCTTCTAAATTGACTGTATTCTTACCCGTTTTGTATTGAAAAAAAAAAAAAAAAAAGATTAAACAACGCAACGTTGAAGTTTTGTTATCTTATAAAGATAGTAACGAGACATAATCGTGGGATAAAAAATATAGTGTACCCCCCCCCGGGGGGGGGGGCTTTGGTAGGCTAATAATTTCTTCTTTTTTAAATTAGCGAGAAGAATCGGAAAATTCCGACGAATGTGTTTCACCGCTATGAAATATGATGAGCGGCTAAAATTTCATACTTCATCGCATAGTCGGATACCGAGAATTTAGGATAACAGATTTTAACTAGGTGCTCTGGAATTTTTCCAAATGAGGTGGTGTTTGTTGGCGGCGCGATAATTAAAATTTATTATATATCTCGGCCGGCTGATGTTGATGATAATAATAATAATAATAATAATAATAATAATAATAATAATAACAACAACAACAACAACAACAACGTATTTAGGAAGGATCGTTGCTGTTTGTATACGTTATAACGGTAGCGCTACTAGTGGCTGGCACGTAAACAGAGTGCTGCAAGTTTGGGGCAGAAATAAGCGCAGTCGGCTGACTGAAATTACAATAGCGGCGCGCCGGACGGGGTATGATCAGCGGCAGAAACAGAAACAGAAAGCAACACAATAAGCTAAAGACAGATATGGCCGGAGATTAGGAAACTCGCGTGATTATAACCGGATGATGGAAAAGCCAAAAAAGCCGCTCGTCCCGGCGTTCATCGAGAGCCTTGCGCTTTAATAAAAACCGGGCTTCGGAGTGCGGAGGTGACGACAGAGATGACCCCGGCTGTCGGTTATAATATTGAGAATATAATTTAACGGACAGAATGCAAACGCGACCGGCTTACGGAAAAATCTGGTCCCCGCGCCGTAATTTACGAAGATGATGGAAGCGGCACCGTGTGCGGCAATAGCCGACTTCTGAAGATATTTATCAATTTGATAAACAAATAAGAAAGAATAACCAGATATTATAATGCGCGCGCCCAGATATACATATATACGTGTAATGGGCCCGCGTATGTATTGATGTGTGTATATTAAATCACAAATGAAGAGAGAAATGTAAACAGGAATATTTGTTGATGTTAAAGTTTCGGATTTTTCTGCCTTTTTTCTTTTTTCCATTTTTTTACTACGGCAGCCGCCTTCTCCTCATCTGTTGCCGTATGTAAAGAATATTCTCCAAGCGCTCGCCGGGCAGCGGCGGCACATTAAAAGAAAACCGCGCGTGTGTGTGTGTGTGTGGGTGTGTGTGTCGGTGTGTCTTTATACGGAAGCCGACTGTGCCCTCTCTATAATGATATAGGGCCCTTTTCGAAATTTGTACAGAACAAAAAGTGAAAGGAAGCGAAAAAAAAGAAAAAGAACACAAAAAACACCACATATCAATGGCGGGGAAGAGCAGAAAAAAGCCAGTGGAAGTAGGAAAAAAAATCGCGGGTCCTATCGCTCAATTTTCCCTAGAACATGATCGGCGACGGCACGTAAATGTGTGTGTACCTCTAGGCAATGCCGATAAAGGCAGAAGGGTTGCGAAGAAGTACAGAAAAAGCATCGGCGATTTACCGAGCCGGGCGATAAATTATAAAACAGAAATGTTATTTTCTCGGAAATACGCTAAATGTACACGGATATTATTATTTATTATTATAATGCGACCGGCGCACACTGTGCTATCTCGTGATATGTCGGGGGCCAAATTTATGGTCGACCGTCGCTGGCCGCCGCGGAGGGGTCTATTTACATTAACATCCGAATTTACTTAGAGCGGATGATTCGAAGAAGTTTTATCAATCTAATTGCCTCGCATATTTCGTCTTTTCCGCCGAGAAATACGCTCGTGTATAATTTAAATAATGAAAAACGTTCGCCTAAGCGAAACTACAACCAGCAAAATATTATTATTTTAATCGTCCGGAATGGGCGAGTAATAGTTTTCCCGGTGTTTAATAGCCTCGAAACGCACTGTCTCCCCCCCCCCCCCCCACATACCCCGTTATATTTATTTGTTTCAGGCACCCATTTTGCGAATTTAACAATTTCCACCATTCTCGTTACTTATAAAAAGGAAATATTCTGCAAGATTTTTAGAAATCTTTTAACGATCCTTTTTTTTCCCCTTCCATAGATGCGTGTAAAAAACATTAGAAAATAAAAACTTATTACATTTGTTTAAATGGCTTAAGCGAACGCGTTTTAATAAATTATATATATATATATATATATATATATATATATACTATAGTTAGTGGGGGTGGGCTGCAAAAAACTTTATCAGTAAATTACCCGACGTAGGAAACTTTGGATGCCATATTATTTGTGAAAATTGTCGTAGTCTCTCTTTTCCGATATACATGCATTTATTTAAAGGAAAGAAATTGGATATGGCGGGTGTGGTTGAAGTTTTTTTTTTTGGTAAATCAATTTTCTTTGTTTTCCGGCTGTAAAAGTGTATTCCAAGAGGTTTTGTTTTTTTTTTTTTTAAATTCATTAATGACGATTGCAATTATTGTTATTTTTTAAATTTGCCGACTCAATTTAATACGCTTGTACATTGTGCTTAATTTCTCTAGCAAGATTCGTAAACTATATAATTTATTATCGGAGGAGACAAGATTGAAAATCAAAACCGTCCGATAATTATCGGATATTTTAACATACAAAATAAGTATAAATAGCGTCAATATAGAATTTAAATTTATTATTTTTTTTTGTTTGGTGTTATTTACTTATTTCTACGTTAAAATAGCAATGAGTTACAAATATCTATTAATCGGATATTTGTTGAAAACCCCTTAGTAGTTTCGTCGAAAGTTAATTAACTGAAACCCGAAAACTACACCAGATCGTTAAATAAAAACTATATCGGTATTTCACAAAAAAATTTAACATCAAACGCCGATTGAAAATCTCGTTTAGACGATTAAGAAATATCAAATATCGGTTTCCCGAGTGGTTTTCTTTTTTTTTTTTTTTTCGGGTAGGGGTTTCTTAGCGAAGCAAAATTCGCGAAATAATTTGTTCACAGAATGATGCCAAAAAACTACAAATTACATCAGAGGGGAAGGGGGTGCGCTGAATTATTTAAGTATACCGGATACGGGGGTATAACTCGGTTAATTACGGAAATTATATCCGTTTCGTCGGGGGGGGGGGGGACAAAAAGTAAACCGATCAAAAAGTTTCGAAAAGTAAAATTTGATTTTCGTTTCTGAAAATTTTTTAACACCTTAACCCTTAAAACTACATACAATTTTATTCCTGATTTATTTACTTTTTTTTACTAAGATCACCGTTGGCCTGGTTTCGTACAACAATGTTTGCTTTTTTCCCCTTTCTTACAATGGAGCAATTGCATTAATTAGGGATAGACATAGAAACGTTAAAAAAAATTAAATAAATCAAAAAGTTTCGTCAATGAAGATTAATAAAACCATACATAAAGAAAAAGATGATCGCACGTGTTTTGTTAGGCTTTTGCTGTTTTCCCGAAAAATTCGAATGTTAATTGAAGTTTACCCCACCCGCACTCTCATCAAAATACCAGCATGAGCGCGTTTTTGAAAAGAGGCTGTTCAACTCCGTGTGCTGGACGTAGAAAATTACTAGAGACTGGAAACACATACACCCTTATATACGATTCAACAAAGAAGAATAATTATGTATCAATAAATAAAGCCTATTTTGTTTGAAATTCAGATACCCCTAAAGGACTATAATATATATATATATATATATGGCACTTGCGATTGTTTTTCGCTGTTGCGGGGTAATAAGTGGCGGATAACGATTATTATTTGTAACATAGACGCACAAGTAGTCTCCATCGACCCACATTATCGAGATCGTGGATTCTGATTTTTTGCAACATGGCAAAACATCATCGGTTAGAGCTCTCTATATTGATAATGGGTTTCAATGTATGCGGATGATGTGTTGTGCGCCTGTGTATTGGCCAGGAAACACACGGTGGCTCTTCTGACACGTTACCGAATCGATCAGTGGTCTGTGGGCCGGAAGTTACAATTTAAATGCTCACGGCGTTTTTCTTTCTTACGATGATGCGGAAAAAAACGTTCCGTGAAAAATGTAAAAAAATTCATTTTAATCTATTCCGAACGTCACCGTACCATTATAATTATACATACCCATTCTCGCCGGCCGCTTTGGCTTTTCTTCTTGCTATCCGGATATTTTATCTCACGGGACCCCCCCCCCCCGATCGTATTATACACTTCACGCGAATGATTTTTTAATTTAACTTTTTTCCTCCTTTCCGATTTCTTTTTTCGTTTTGCCTTGTTTTTTTTTCCGTTCGATTTTTAAATATTATTCTTAGCGTCGGCGGGAAGAGTTTCCATTCAATAACTGGCCCTGGCCGCTGTAGGAACGGTGTGGAAAATCTCGATCAACGATCATCGATGCTACACTATATAGAGTAGTTTTAGTTCATTGATAGTTTCGGCTAGAGTTGTACAACTGCTAGCTGGATGGTCGACGTTTTTTTTCTTCTTCTTCCTCGATTAGTATTTTTTTCATCCATCTTTGGCTCTTTTACACCCGTCACGAAAGCAGCACAGACTCGGCTGAACTTCCTCTTATTATCGTCGTCGTCGTGGCCGATGCCGCCGGCAATTCATTCATGGAAAATCATCTGGAGAAGATTCATTCATAAAAATTTTCCATCCCCCCCTCCGTCGCGGCCGATTAACGTGTGCGCGCCGTAATCCGTAGCGTAATATCTCGATACTTTTTTCGGCGGTCGCACAGATTCCGATATCCATCGTCATCACGCGCTACCCCCGCGACGACCCGTTCATCGACAGTCTCTCACTCTGTGTGAAAGATGTTGAAACACTTTCTACCGTCAACCGCATCTTGTTGTTGTTGGAGTGTCCAAAAATCACCGGCACACAATCGGAGTTTGTTTACAGAATAACCTCTGTGTGACATGCACGATTCCACACTGTTCCTCTGGAACTAATTCATTATCAGCTGAACATCCGGACGAACTTGAACGGTGCACACACACACACACACACACACACACCATATCATACTTACTGGCTTCTCTGCACTTTAATCTTTATTTTCGATATAAATGTGTTTTATTCTTTCTCGGAAGAGAAACGATTTCCCGGTTTTTCGTTTTTTTTTTTACCCCTCGTCATCACTACCTATAACCTCATTCATCGGTTCTAGCGTGGGTGGCCGGTAGACGGTGAGGGTCCGTTTTCACACTTATCATCTCGCATTTAGCGCGACAACAGAATAATGATAGAGCCGGCGGCGGCGGTCCTCCTTTGTGTGGCACGATATATTAATCTCTCTCCAGTGTATCCCGAAAGCGAGCATCATATTCTTTACTTGGGCGGATTACTGTTTCGATTCGCAACTCTTTCGCGTGAGAATTAATTGCATCTTCGACGAAAATTTCGGGGCGCCTAAACCGATTACCGGAAAATCGGTTTTTTAAGATGGTTTCGATCAAAAATTATTCGTTGCGTGGTTTTTGGAAACCTGTTTTTAGAATCGGCGACAGAAGCGCTCGGTGTGCACGTTTTTTTTTTGTTTTTTGCTAAATAACCCTAAAGAAGTTGGCCTCCCGGAATTTTATCTCGATGTCTTTCATAGAGACAGAAAGAGAGAGAGGTGGTATCAACCCCATTTTGATTCGAGCTTCAAAAATGATTGGATAAAGTATTGAAAAGAATCGTGTTTCGGGGTATACTTAAATGCTTTTGTCTGCGGGCATAATTTTGACTTTAGTTCATCGCGCAATTTTAATTTTCCGAGAAATCTTTCGACGATTTTTTCTTTTTTTTATTTATTATACTTTTTTTAAATTTTATTTTGTAATTTGGACGATCGCGTCGATAAAAACGTGTAAATTTGATAAATTAAAAAAAGGATCACTGCTAGGTCAAAAGTTTAATTAAAGTTATATTATTCTGTATCGTCGAGGGGATTAGAATATTTCGAATTAAGCAGCGAACCGAATAGACTATGTCGATAATTGAAACGAATCCGTAAAGGCACAGCAGATTAAAATCGGTCCCCCGAAAATAGGGCTTGCGATCCGGCGTAATATGAAAAATTAATTCATTATTTTTACTAGAGCTTCGGTGATGCGGCGGCGGCCGTGTTAATATTGCGATTTTAATTATTTTCTATACTGGCTAAACAAATATAATCGTCATCTGTGATGTCGTCAGTCTCTCACATTAAGCTCTTACACTAAAACATCGATATTCTTTTTCCCTTTCTTTTCGCCATCATTTCTTCTCCGTTCTCGTTCTTTCCTTTTTGTTTCTTTTCCAATCTTCATTTTTCGCCGTCGCTTATTAGATTTGGTTGATTTTTCGGCTAAACAATCTATAGAGTGAAGCACGTTTAATGTTCTCAATAGTCTGTATACATCTTCACTCCTAAATAAACACATTAGACGATACTACTATTTCATATCGGCGCTATATATCTAGCACAATTTAAAAAATAATTATAACAACATTAATTAATTTTAATAATCGTGTAATGAGGGTAATAATCAAAAGCATTAAAGCGATCCACAATATGCCATGGAGATATATTATAAAGACGATTTGTTCTACCAAGAATTATTAAAAAAATTATACCTTCTAGAGGGGGATCTGTTTTAATCACTACGCTTTTGAAATAATACGGTCAAGTAAAGTGGGCGGTCTCGCAGATGGAATATTAAGTCTTTTTTTTTTATGATGGTCTCTAATCGGGATTTGAAAAGAATATTGGAGGCCGATTCCTGTCACTTTAATCTTTACGCGAATGACTACTCTGGTAGTCGATCAAATTTCCAATTAGCTACATAAATGGATACTTGATATTCCTGGAGATAGAAGCAATGAAAATGACGCTGTAATAGGAATGATCGCTGGTGATGCGAGAGAGAGAATAAACGAAGCATTATACGGAAGAGGCGAACCAAGATTCAGGAGTTGTCTATAGAAGTGAGAATAGTCGCGCAGCACGAATGGTACCTACCTACTCCGGTTAAATCAGAGAAAAACAATTTAGAAGCAGCTGGTTAGGAACAGGTGGAAAATTATGTCGAGTCAAGCAGTGGGAGGAATAAATTTTAAGGGAGAGTCTTACATGACACACACCCCAATTACGCCGATAATAATTATAAGAGATTAATGCTTTTTAGTACATATTCAGACAATGACACTTTAATTATTCGATTGCATTATTGCAATAGCGGACAGCGAAATAGCGCCGTTTTTTAAGTGCGACTAGTATAAGGATGGGGTACGATTAAAAAGTTACTTAATAATACGCTTTAATTTCGTCTATTGCAAAGCTTTTCAAATGTCCCCGAAAGTTTGAGATACTAATTTTTCTTATTTTCTTTGGAATCCGATTTAAATTCAATTTTACCGTCATCATTAAACGCTAGAAGTATATTTAAGTCCAAACCGACGAGCTAATTATTTTTATTTGTCCCATATTTCATTACACAGATGACGTGGTTTTAGTTATTTTTTTATTACGTTGTAATTTCGTGAGAACGCTGTACAGTTTACACAATGAGGCCATCGATAGTGCTTTAAGAACTGGAAAAGTTTTGGTTCGACTCTCCGCCTCCCGGAAAAAGAAAGTAAACAAAAAAAATGGAATGGGAAAAAATAATATATATATTCTTTATTTTAATATATATGCTCCATGATTATTATCAGTGCCGTTGGGCTTTAGTACACTGTGAACCTTAACTTCACAATCCCCGACGCCCTGCTAAGGGTATGAGATTTACTTTATTTTCACCATGATTATGCGACCGGCAAATGTTAAATGTCAGCGTTTATTTAATAATGCAAAAATTTATCATTTTAAACATTTAAATATAAAATTAAATGAAAATTCGCATTCCGATTTTCATCGAGAAACATTTTCGAGTGTAGACTAGTGTTTTCCACTGTGCTCACTTTCGACCTTAATAATGCGGAGAAAACATAAAAAAGCATAAAAATGCTCGTTTTTTTTTCTCTTAAGACATTTTTCAGTGATCGAATGATTATTATATTTACGTCATTCGGTCTGCTCGAATTTTTGTTTATAACGGAGGGGGAAAAAAAAGAAAAAATAATAAAAACGCATATAAAAGTAGCTAACGTATATAATAATTTATAAAAATAATTTTCGCCGTTAAATTTTACAGATATTTTTAATAGAAGGAAAAAATACTACCATTACATTTAAGCGCGATGAACAGTGTTGCTTTTAAATGGACCTGTGTGTAAAAGCGAGTTATTATTATTATATTATTATTATTATATTATTATTATTATATTATTATTATTATATTATTATTATTAATCGGAGTAATAGCGGTGGTAGATAAATCTCTTAAACTCTCCATTTGCTTTCGATTGATGCGGAATTATTAAATATAACGAAAGAATCCGGTTGCGCAACCGGTTGGCAATTTGCGATTTTTATCGTAATAACGACGGCACGGAAAGCGAATTTACATTTTAACCTGGAAACGGTTTAGTCGACACTGTAACCGGGTCTTCGGATTGACGAGAACTGGTTGGTGCAAGGGGGACTACTTGTAGAAAGACATCATTTTCCAAATCGAAGCGTTATCTATGCGCGAATAGTTGTTCTTAGGCATCGCTGAAGTAACCAAATACTCGTAAACAAGCTTCGAGCGACGATCGCACAGTGAATATCATGATTTGCGGTGAAATTATCGACCGAATTGGTTTTTGGCGAGTAATTTGTATTAGAATCTGTTTTTTTTTTTTTTTTAACTGTCGATTTTAGATTTTGGCTAATCTTTTTGAATCCACTTCATATTTTTAAATGATATCGAAAAGATAAGAATTTTCGTTGCTAAGCTCTATTCCTTTTTTTTTTTTTTTTTTTTATTGAAAAAAAAAACTGTAAAATCTTCGCGTGTTGAGTTTTATTGCTGTAGTATGCGAATTTCTTTTTTTCCCCCCCAATACACGTCTAAAGTGGAAAATTTATAAAAATGACATCGCGATTAATTTTAATTCGCTTCTAAAGGGAGTTTTTATTATTACAACTTAAAACTGTTTTCGTTATGCCAAAATATTTCTTCAAGAAAACAAATCCACGTTTGTAATTTTTAAGAAATTTCTACAAAAACAAATATGTTTCCTTACTTACAATAAAGTTATGTTGTAACAATTTTTTTTTTTTTTTTTCGAATCTATTAAAAATTATTACGGAACGCCGACGAAACGCGACCTCGCACTTGCTACTTTTCTTCGGCATTCGGTGAACTTTTAGAGATCTCGGATCGGAAAGATGAGAACGTGAATTGACATTCGACGATGTTCGATCCCTCGCGAAAGATATTACAATAACATCTAAACATCTGGCAAAGGTTTGATTCAGCTGAAAATCCGGAAGTGTAGGCAGTAAAAATCCTTGATTTTGCTTTCATCGCGTTCCGTTAACAACATTATGATGGATCATCACGCCCATGGGCGCCGCCTTTAAACTTTTTATCAACTGGCCATGATGAGTATTCATAGGCGCGTAATCATGGACAATTTGGAAGATTTTTATAACAAAAGTAGTAGAACAATTTGCCAGAAACCCACAAAAATTATGTTCTAATTAAGATTCTTGTTAAACACAATATTAAGCCTTTCGAAATTATACATTTTATTTTTCCTATAACTCATATCCTCTTTCTATCATCTTGCCCCCCCCCCGCTCATCGGCTGGGACGCCCTTGATCACGTCTATGCACACTTAAAGATACACTTGCATGTAAATAACTGTTTTTTATTTAAAATCGATCGTAATTACTTGTTTCGTATTCCGAGGCAAGTTGGATATCCGCACGCAGGGTTGTTAAACGGAATACTATTTTGACAGTGTTGGCCGTGGAAAACCTATCGAAATCGATATAAGGCTGGGTCACTGGCGTTATGATATTCTACTTTGATAGGAGAGGAAAAAGTACGTTTTACACTTCGTAAGGCGTGACCTTTATGTATCAAAAAGCTGATGTTCAAGTTCCTAATCTGTCGGCGTTAATACGCCTTTTCAATTATTACTATTAGTTTTTTTTAATCATTTGGAATATCACTAAGAAAAATCTGTTTTGAGGCTTACGAAAAAATACTATACCACGCGCAGTCGGGAAATTCGTAAAAAATATTTCGGAAAAGGATTTGAACCCCGCTTACATATTTATGTATATTAATCATCAATTAACATATATTACGTAATGCGGAGAAACACTATTTGAGTATTGATTTTTTTCTCTTCTTACATATAACCGACTACATATGTCATGAACTATTGCGTTATAAAAAAAAAAAGCCCGAGTGAAATAGAACGGAAATAAATATTCACGCATAACGTAAATATAATGAATAAATAAACGTGTACGAGAGTAACAACTTCAGTCTCTAATAATTATCCGGCGGGAAAATAAATAAGAGATCAAGGTCTTATAACAGATAACTCTTATGATTTATATATAAAGCTCGGCCGGGACCCCCCTTATTAGTTTAAATGCTTGTAAATATGAGGTATTTCCACTGATTACGTCATTACCTTTTTTTTTTTTTGTTTTCTTCAAACCAGTAATAGTGGTTAATTTTTTTCGCGGTATAAAAATTACTGATAATTGATTTTGCGAAGTAGGTAATCTTTTCGGTACAAATAATCACTGTGGTACTCGAAAGATTTGTAAAAGAAAAAAACTCTAATTTTAGTAACGTGTTCTTTCAAGAGCAACGACCGTTCTTTTAATAACAAACTCGTTATGGCAGTATCTATAAATTCTAATAGCAGTTTGAATTATTGCTGTTATTAAAAGAATTTTACAAATATAACAGCGGCATCTAAAATGTCAGATAAAAACATCGCACAAAAAGGTTACAAAAGAGAACAATACTAAAGAACTACAGTGATTTCGATACCGTTCTTTATTACCACCGATGGCGACGGGATCATGTCTTAGTCCCATTAATATGGTCGCAAAAGAAAAAGAAAAAACCTACCAAATATACATATAATATACGTGTCGGTTCTTGATAGTGTTCGCGATATACATGTCAGTAATGTGGAGCGGCCATCGAGATAGGAAAGGAGTACCCGCGAGGAAAATAATTTCAGCCGAAAGTAATACGATTTTGTTCAAGCGGCAAAAAAGTAAAAATTCAAATAATCCGTTTTGGCGAGACTAAAATAACATTTACCCAATTACCATCTTGTGTATTTAACCTATTTAAATTTCGAGCGGCCTATATCTCCCGCTGCTGAAAATGTTGAAAATTGTCACCGGCCCGGGTTAATTAACCAATCGAAATACATTAAAAAAGGGGGAAAAAAAGCAATAAATTATAATTTTAACTAAATTTATATGAAACACGTGTCGCTGAACATTTTGTATGCGCTTTTCTAAAAACCTAGTATAATTTTATTCGAAGACGTCAAACAAAAAAGGCTAACTTTAATCGCGCTTTTGCGATCAATTTTTGATTTCCTTTGACATACTAAAATTTTAGTCCTTTACAAACGGGAAAAAAAAAAAGGTTTGGGGGAAATATTATACCCATATCGTTATATATCGATTTTATTATTTTTCCCGCTTTATTTATCAACCGTAACTGACTGCCTTCGGATTCTCTTCGAAAAAACATTTAATTACCGGCCAAAATCGGGGTAGTAACTGACGACCGTACGAACTCTGTTCGCGTACTTGGCCGAAAATCGAACGCTCTCGAGGGCCAACTACGTAGCGTGTTGTGTCACTTTGATCGTTAATTTCATTTCAAATTCGCCGACAGCTTATTTATGTCAATCGTGATCTTTGGTCTCGCCCGACGACCCCGTCTTCTTGATTGGAGCGCTCGATTATTATCGGTCGCCTACAAAACGACGTTAGTAAGGCAAAAATAACGATGATTGATGTGCTGTGCGGTTCCGATTTTTTGGAATTCACATTTTGCATTTTCAATTAGCCCTTCTTTCATATTCCATTTTCGACGTTTCCATTAATGAGTGCGCCACATCAACATACATATATATGTATTATATATATATATATATATATTTATGTGTGTATGTGTATACATATATATATAGGCCGATGCACGTTGCTTCGAACAATTATGTTTATAACGGTAGCGTTCGAGTTTGAATAGGGCGATCGCGCATGTTTTAAAACCGTCAAATAGTAGAACATTTGGCGCCAAGCGACCACTCGCTAAATTTAGCGAAATGACGAACGCGACGGGTTTTTTTATCGTTTCTTCTCGCTCCCACGACCATACCGTCTCACCTGAACAAGAGATTGTAAGAATGTATTCGGTTGTGATTTTGAGAAATTTGAGAGAAGCCGCATCGATTATTTTCATCGAATCGGAATTTTATTATTAATAAGTGAAGTATTTTTCACAATATTGTGTTCCTCCTCTGGTATTTTCGGAGCTATTCTTTGCTGTCTTCTTTCTCAACAAATTCTTCTGAAACTCAATTCTAAACGGAATTTTGATCGAGATTGTTGTTTCTTTTTCTTTTTAAGGGTCTCCTCCTTGTTTCATTCTCAAATATTGCGTAGGAAATTACCGAGTGAAATGGAAGAGTGATAAATGGTAAATTGAAAAAATTCCCGAAGTAGGGAATAATACAATGGTAATAAAATGCTTTTTTTACCAAAAATAAATACCGTCACTTCAAGGTTTATTATAAAAATTTAAAAATGCACTAAAAAGTAAAAAATAATTACTCCCGATAAAAAATATATATCAGAGTGATATAACACTTAAGTGGTGATATCGTAATTCTTATACAACATTAAAACCTTAATTACAGTTGGATTCATATTACATATTAAAATAATAATTAAAAACTGCATTAAATGTTCATTAAATTGTTCCTAGATATTTTAATATGTAATATGAATCTTACTCTAATAAGTATTAATGTTGTATAAGAATTACGATATCACCTTTAAGGGTATATGACTCGGATATATATTTTTTTATTAGGAGTAGTTATTTTTTACTTTTTAGTGCATTTTTAAATTTTTATAATAAACCTTGAAGTGTCGGTATTTATTTTTTTGTAAAAAAGCATTTTATTTTTTACTTTTCAGTGCATTTTTATTTAACTAAATTAAAACATTTTAATAAGAACAGATATTTCCACAGTAAAAACAACATTTCCATGGTAATTTGGCAAATTTATAGTATTTTAAGTCAATAAATCTAACCGGACGGTGAAAACAATCATGAATGAAAAGCACCCAAAAAGCTTCAATCTCCCGCATTATTAAGGATAATTCAAAAACTACCGGTCAGATCTTGATCAAATTTAAATGGGACCACATGAGAAACACCACCTTTCAAATAAAAGAAGAATCATCAAAATCGGTTCATCTAGAAGAAAGTTCTGAGGTAACACACATACAAACAAATAAATAAAAACACAGTCGAATTGAATACCTCCTCCTTTTTTGAAGTCGGTTAAAAAACGATAAATATAAAAATATATCAACTGAAATAGGCGCAGCTGGTCACTATTACGACCTCGCCCTCTGGTCAAAGATCAAAATAAATAAATAAATATGCTGTTTTGTTTTTTGACTTCTTCGGTCCCGCATTTTTACACCGGTTGGAAGGGGGGGGGGGGATTAAAGAATATAAAAAAAGGTAGTCAGGGTGGAATCGCGTTCTAAATCTGTAAATTAAAGCAAAAAAATAATGGAGTCTCGATAATAATTCGAATAAACGGAAATGATTTCGAGTTTGGTTCGCGTAAGTATTCCGAGATGATTTAAGACTCGAGAAAGAAATGTGTATCGTTGGGAGTTGATCGAATTCAGTCTGAATAATAACCACAGTTCCACTCAGGGCGTACCGATATTCAAATAATCGACTTATTAAATAACGACATTGATTAGTTGGCGTACGTAATTCTTGCACCAAAACGGTGTTCATGTATATATATATATATATGTGTGTGTATGTGTGTGTGTGCGTAACTCGGTCTACCTATCGTCCGAAAAAAATCGATTTCCACTTTTTCGGCGATTCTCATAAGTACGCTGTTTTCAACGAAACATCTCGCTTGATTTCTGTATTTAATATTGAAAAAACATAAAAAAAAACAGTGAAAGAGTATAAACGCACGAGCGCACAACGATTTGTTTAAATACCCGGTTTTCTCGAAAACTTGTTTTGAGACGATAAGTCCCTTTTAGCAGACCAGTTGGTCATATATATATATATATATGTATGTATGTATGTATGTATGTATATAAACACATATCTTCATCCACGATGATACCCACTGACTGATACAAAAATGAGAAAACAGGATTGAGAAACGTACAGAATTTTATTTAAACGCCAACAACAAGAATCCAGGTGACTCTACGCCCAGTTCATTTAAATCGCGCTTTAGGTCTAAAAATTGCATAAAAACTCCCACCCCTTACGGAAGTGTAGTAACGCTTAGTAAAAAATAATGTATCATCGGATGGTACAAACATCTCAGCAGTTCAGATTATGTTTTGAGGGCGGAAAAATTTAAATGTAACAATCAAAAAATTTGCAACAAAGAAAGACTCACCAAAAAAAAAAAAAAACAAAAAAAAAAAACAAAAACAAAAATAAATAAAAATTTCATAAGTATTAAAGAAGGAAAAATATCGACAGGAACGAAATTGTGTAAGTAGGGGGGCACGAAAAGTTTTATGCAGCGACCTTTCAGAATTATTGTCAAATGCGAAAAAACTCGCTGGCAGCTCGTGTGCTTAATTTATATCGGGCGCGCCATCTTCGAAGTGAAAAGCGAATCGATGAAGAAAGTAGACACCGAAACGGAGTAAAAGAAAACAAAAGGGAAAAAGCCGCGGGAAACGAATTACCGATAATAAATAGGAAAATTGCAACAAAGAAAAAGTACATCAATCAGTGTCGAGAATTATTGGGACGGTCCGTTTGATTTTGCCGATGATTGCAGCGAGATAGAAACGTGTGTCCGAATTTGCAAATAATCGTTAATCATTTAACCGGGCTCACAATGGAGAATTTCGCTAAAAACTCGGCCGTCTTGCTTGCTGCTCATCGTCTTGTTTTACCTATATAGATAGAGGCCTATTCCGAGGAGGAAAATAACGTCTGCCAGAGACCGTTTTATTTTTTGTCCAGAAAGAGTTCCAGTTTCTTTTCGAAATATCCCTGTTTACTGTAAACAAGAACCAGCGGGGTTTTTTACATGGTCTGCGAAAATAAGTCACGTTTCTTGTCTATCGGCTGCGGCAGTGTGACGACGGCAGGTGCTTCGTTGGGGTCAAAAAACATGACGCGTTCGCAGGTGCGGGGAATGGATTTTTCAAGTACGTATTCTCAGCTTCTTTGGCTTAACTGAATGCAGCCCCCCCCCCCTCCCATTAGGAGTATATTAGCAATCGAACGCAATTTGATGATCGCACATATGAATATAACGCCATTAATAGAGTTGACCGTAATGAAGATTATTTATACACTCTCTAACGAATCTTACAGATTTTAACTAGAAGTTAGTAGTAATAATATATAATCGGGGTTTCTAAAACGAAATAGATTTCGAATTTTGCATTAAAAAGTGGGTACATCGATTTTTTTTTTTTGATATTTTGCAAAACTTGTCAAATACTAATTTACATAAATCAAACAATATAAGCTATAATTTCAGTGATGTAATATCTATGGATCTCTGTCTACGGTGCAATATTATATTTTCGTGAGATTAATAAAAAGTTGTAGTAGCCAAAAAATGAAGCATACCTATGGCGATCAAAAGAAAATATTTTTTATTGTTCGGGAAAACTTTTTGAAGAAATCAATATACAACTGACATTTTCTTCAATTTTGGTCGAACAATTCTTCCCAAGGTGGTAGAGAGTTTCTAAAATCTCTAAATTTTTACCGACGTATATATAAGCTAAGCCCTTCAAGGTGCACCCCCAGTCACTGGGGGCTGTACTTGGTGCAAATTTTTGTTTGGTTGGGTGGGGCGGGGGCTAAAATTCAAATGGAAGGATTATCATTTTAAATCGGTAAAGTCAGTTTTTTAATGTGGTGTAAAACACTTGAAAAAAAAAAATATATATATAATTGTAAATGAATTCTCGTAAGTAAAGTATTTTATTTAAATTATTTTGTTACGATAAAAAAAAAATAAAAAATAAAAAATTCAGTTTTAACATAAAATTTTCCGTCTTAAATTGCTTTGTATTTCAATAATGTTAAGCTGAATTACAAATGTAAGGTTCGTGTGTAATATTTTCAGAATATTTCTCTTTTCGTCATATGAATTTTTATCGCCACAATAAAGAAATCATTAAATTGCCGACTGATGATGGCGCTGTCATAGTCGAAATTTTTATACTCAAAATCGGGCTATAAGTAGGCGCTTCTTTATTTTAGTGTTGAGTATTATCATTATTATTATTATTTTTTTTTTTTTCGTTTTCTTTACACACCCTTGCGCTACAAATATTAATATTTCTTTTGCTTTTTTCGGTCTGTGAAAATTTTATCAAGAATTTCTCGTCTCATATTTCGGCGACAATTCTATTCATCCGTAAACATTTATATTTTCACGGTTTATAGAGAGTAATCGCGGATTTTTCGTTCAGATTCTGTTCCTGTCGATGCGAATTTTCTATCTTTCTCTCTCTGATTGTCGTCGTTCGGTTAAGGCAGTAATCTAAAATGTAATCGATGAGGTGTATCTTATTTCCAAAGTATCATTGAATTTGTGGGTTTCTTGTAATTAGAGCAGTATTGAACTTTCGAAAGTTATAATAATTTTAAAAAAGCGGTAGTTTTGTAAAATTTTGGTTTTTAAGTGTATTATAAAGTAATTATTAGTACGCGATATGATTAAAGTATTAAAAGAAAAAGTTACTTCTTTCGTAAACTGCGTTTCAACAAAATATATGGGGCGTAGTTGAAAATGTTCATATTTTTAACATTGAATACTTTGGAAACGAACAGACACTGTGCTGCTGCGTGATCGCATCTAATAAAAACCAAACCCGAAAATCAAAGACACTCTGAAAATCAAACAGTACTTCATCCGGGCTACATTTTAGACGCTTCTTTCGGTTAAGCGTCGTGTTGTTCACTCTGGTCGATTAGCCAGTTACTAAACTCAAAAATAGACAAGTATAGAATAAATTCTCAGTGAAATTGAAGACTTACTCGCGAAGAACTGACAAGTTTTGACTGTTACCACAACGCATAATCGAAAAGAACCAATGAAAATATAGTCCCAAGTTAACTAAAAGCATTTTAAATGCAGCCGAAAAACATTGAACGTAATGCGAACTGTATGCAGTGAAAATGTAGCAATCAATACAGAACGCGCCGCATTATTAGACGAGGTGAGAAAAGTTAACGCGAGATAATAAAGCACTAAAAAATACCGCCTAATGGCTAAAACGTAGCACGATAACTGCGACAGAACGAATTTCTGCGAATAAAGCAGCTCCCGGACGCAAATGACACAATGTAAATACGAAAATTACTGATAAAAGGTACACCCCTCCTGCCCATAAACATGCAGGGTACCAAACAGTTTGACAAATTGAAAAGACACTTAATAAATGGCGAACCCGTAAGAAGTGAATAAAAATTTCAAATGTGCTCGAATAAAGAAACCAAAATATTGACATCTGACGAAATATCGGAAAACTATAAATATATAGTAAATGAAAATAAGGTGTCGAATTCGTAACGCATGATTTTCAAAGTAACAACCTGATTGTGTTCTGTGCATCAGAAGAAGTTCAAAGCTACAAATGCTTTGCATCGTTTCGAACATGTTATTCAAAATTTCATACACTCTTTTTGTTTGCTTCTTTTTTTTCTTTCTTTTTCTCGTCGGTACTCGGCAATATTCTATTCCAGAAAAAAGCAAAGCGTTTTCGTAGAAAGTGATTTCACTTAACCTTCCCGATTTAATTACGTCACGTATGCAAACGTGTGTTTCCTTACACGGACGCGAATTACCGATTATTACGTCCGACGCTGCTGTTTGCCTTTTCAGAAGAAAATCCGGCAAAGTAAAGTTATAAAATTCCGATTTAAGCGTGCACAGTATTTTATGAAAATTTAAAATCTCGTCCGATACTGTAATGTTCGCAATTTTATTATCTGCGCGTGAATTTTCATACGTTGTACGCTTGCGTATTGACATAAATAATTTTCGCTCTCGTTACATAGTAATTATTTTTTCATCGACGTCATTATTTTCTTCGATACTCGCTGGCTAAAACAAGTTCCATTCTCGTTTGCCTTTTCGCTATCAGCATTTCGTGCGCGTGTAAAATTATTAAAATTTACCTTCGTTCCTAATTTTTAATTATTGCAAGTAAAACGAAAATGGCGGACATTTGACGATAAAATGTTTTATTATTGTCAGGGTGATAAAATAATAATGATAATGATAATGATAATAATAATAATAATAATAATAATAATAATAATAATAATAATAATAATGGTAATGATAATAATAATAGTAATTATTATTATTACTTACAAAATCCATCTATGAGCAGAAATTGCGCGAACGATGGAATAATTCAATGTAAAAGTTGGATACAATTTAAAAAGGAAAAAAAAGGGATTTCTTATAAATAAATTAAAATAATGCATCTGAAACTTAAATATAAGGACAATATATAGATACAAATTAAATTACAGAGTGACAGTATGAAGAAATAGAAAAAACTGTAAATCTTGTAAAAGAATATATATACGTATATATATATATATACATATAGATATATATATATATATACATATATATATATATATATATATATATATATATATATATATATATATATATGTATATATATATATATATATATATATATATACATACGCATTACACAACATACACAAATATATACACATACTCTATCATACGTACATATACATATCGATTATTAACATTGAACGTCGTAGACGAAAATTTAAAAAATTTAGAACAAAGAAAAGTATACTGCAATTATGAATTAAGAGAGAAATGTAAAAGCAACCGGAAGAGCTAGGTATGGATAAATTTAAAAGCTGTTCGCGATTAATGACAGATAATGGATAAGTGACGAATGGGTCATACACTTACGCACTTAAACTATTTTCGTTACAATAGTAATAGTAATAAAAGAATACGTCAAACTGCATAGTGGACAAAGTTTCCGGGAAATCGGACAGTTCCTATTAAAGCGATTATAATTTTATTATTAAGAAATAATAATGTTGGGTAACTAAATAATTGTCGATAAAACTTTACCAACGGAATATAATGTGACGCGAATACGTTTCTTCGTGTGATTATAGTTTGGTACCGAGTAAATTCAATTTAAAGTACACGACCTGTTCCGGGTTACAAAGCTCTATATACCCAGTTGATTTAATTAAAATTGTTAAATTATCCGCGGGAATGGAACTTTCGAAACTGTCGATTATTTGATATTAGAAGCGGGGACAAAAATAGGTTGCGCAACTTTTAATGAAAACTTCTCTTAAAATTACCGTGATATGTAATTGCATCGTATGGCTGCCGATGGAGTAGACCGACATGTTAACACGCTACCTCAAAACCAAATACAGTAACGTCCTCGCTCGAAGGAAATTTAGCAATACATATAGTTTTTAATGTTTGCTAAGTGTAAATTGATCCTAAAAAGATGACGATGAGAATGCTCCGTCTTGAGATTGTTTTTTTTTTTTTTGTTTTTTTCGCTATTCAATTGTAATTTAGGCTGCTTAGACCAATGGCGGAATGTAGGGGAAGTTCTGAAATTAGCGCGCCTTTAAGAAAACTTATTTCCATACTCGCTGGCAAGATTGATGCTGAAAATTACTACATTGCGAAGCCGGATTTGCAATTGAAAACATCCCCGCATTTGAAGTTATAAAAGATCTGCAAAATATTACGATGTTCAGTGCCGTTGGAAGTAATTTCGGGGAAATTGATAATAACGTATATGCTCGTTAATGATTTCCACGCTGCAAAACAGTTTATCCGCAAATCACACTTTGTGGATGGAACCACCATGCTACGTGTGTTCGGAACGCGCTAAATGTGTTCCGTTTTCGGTATTGTTCGGGTGATGTGTATTTACATCACGTTTCTAAGATGTTATTGTTATTACCTCTCTATTTTTCGATACTGTCGTATGGTTTGGTTACTTCCGGCAACTGAGATGTTATTGCAAAAGATAAAAACGACACACACACACTGTGTGTAAAAAAGAGAATTTTAATTGATCGGAAATCCAGATTTTTTAACATTCTTATCGAACTTCCAAACCCGCATTGGCAGTAGTAAGCATTTTCAATACTGTGTTCTAGATGTAGATAACCTGTGTTTTGTTAATTTTTTGTAAATATCAAATAAAGAAATCAACGACAAACAAAAATAACTATTAAATTACTTTAATAAATTAAAATGACTGACTTTAGAAAGGTAATTTTATATTTCTTTTCGTATAACTGTGTTGTTCCTTCTCCTCGATAATAGGAAAAAACATTTTAACGGATATGCAGTATAATCCCTGTTTGTAAACTACTGTACATAGAGAGTATATTATCAACCTTCGGAATGTAATTAGAAATTTAAGATTTTTCGTACGGAGAGATTTGTTACACACGTTTTTCAAACTTTTCTACCGGGATATCATTTGGCGCCTTCTGAATTGGCCAAAAAATAGAACTTTGAATTTTACTACATGTATAGTATCATACGTAAATAAGGAGAGAGAGAGAGACTGATGATGTTTGGGGTAAGTTAATAATAAAAGTTTGGTTCGCAGCTTCGTTGTTATACTTTTTTATTTTTTTGGAAAATTAATTATTGCTATTATTATTTATTTATTTGTTCTCTTTTTTTTTTTTTTTATCATTAGCGTCACTGTTAATTTGGCATCGAAAAAGTTCCTAATCCTATTGAAAATATTACACAATTTTAACTTCCCGATAATTTAAATTACATAAATAGGCACACACGGACACATACATCAGTCACCCGTTAGACGCGGAATCCTTACTAGCGAGAAGGAGTCGCCTAGACGGTCCGCAACATGGTCGGATGTAATATAATTATTCCCGGATTTCTCTGGGCGAGTGTGTGTACGATAAGACACAGTAGCAAATCCACTTGTTACATGGAAAAGTAACTTCCATCCGGCGCGTATGTGTGAGTGTTTTAATAAGACTCGCAACCGCACTACGATTTATCCCGCATATAGAGAAACATCAACAGCAGCAACAAAACATCGCGTTTCCATTGATTAAAATCTCCCCACAGGAGGAAGCCATATTGAAAGTTGAATATCGCATCCCTCATCATAAAACGTTTTATTATTCGATAAATTCAATATCCGTCCAACGAGTACCAGTGTCATCGCATTAATGTTCTCGTCGCTCATTCCCCGAAACACGTAATCTTTACGTTACGTAACAAAAAACGGGTCGCACATACCGCGCCGTTATCGCTTTTTCTTTTTTTTTTTTTCTTCTTTTTCGTCGGGGTTTAGCGCGCCCGTGAAGTTTACGAAAACACGAAGTGGAAAGTAAGCGATGCACAGAAGAATTTTAGCTCAGCGAGCAGTTGGCGCCAATTTAACTGGGTCCGAAAACAATGGCGTTCCTTGACGACTTGGCCACATCTTACGGAAAAAATGGTTTTAATTGTAGTTTTGAAGCGCTTTTGGATACTCGCACAACGCGAAAACGTCAATGTAATTACCAGGAGATTGTGCCGAGCGGTTCGCGGTCAATTTTTAAATGCCGGAACTAAAGGGCAAGTTGAAATTAGCCAAGTTGTAACGACAGCGTTGGAATTCAGGGAGTCCGTGGAACTGCCTGTCTTCATGTTAATATTCGACGGACTAGCGCGTGATCACGTATTTTTTCAGTGTCGCACGTACCGATGTGTATGGTGGGAATGAGTAGACTTCAAAGATGAAGTAAAGAAGAATATCAGGCTGTGCCGCGTCCCCGATATATCGGTTTGCGAACTACTGATATCGTAAGTCGTAACGGCAGCAGCAGAAGCAGGTGCGAGTGAAACCTTCCATTGGAGAAGGCATTTTAGCTGTCTGTCCTGCTGGAGAACTTCTTGGAAAACAGTTACGGAAGTAAAATCACCCGTTTCCCTGATGGATCGCCGGTCGGCTACGTTATAATAATAATAATAATAATAATAATAATAATAATAATAATAATAATAATTCGCCTTCCGTTCCTTGTTAACATTTTCCATCAGTTCTCAGATCATAATTCTAAAATCTCGAATTTATTCTCCGTTCTCAGTCTCGTTTAATACTGTTCGTTCGCGCGATCGGTCGACCGTCGTAAAATTCGTTTCAAATTTACGTCATTTGCAATTTTAATATGAGGTCTTTTTGAAGTTCCCATCACGGACAAAATTATTTCGCAAATTTCCCCTCCAACTGCGTCGTCGATTTATTGATAGGCGTCTTTAGTGACCTTCTCTCAGCGATTGACATTCATTTTATCAAAAAATACTTAAATCGGGTTTTTTCGAGCTAATAATAAAAAATTTATTATATCGGGTTACGACGTTTTAAAAAGAAGAAAGAAAGAAAGAAAGAAAAAAAAAAGCAATAACAAATATACGAGTTTCGTCGAATTAGTTGTCGGAGCAATACATTTTTCAGTCATCTCACTGAGGAGCGGACATTTTCTCATCTAATTACATACACTGTGTGTGCGCGCCATTAGTCACTCTAGGTCACAGCCGTATTTACATTATTTATGAAGCAACATTTCGTTTTTGCCAACAGCACTAAATAAATCGAAGGAAAACGGATAAGGCGAAGATTCGAAGATTTGAAAAGTACGACAAGCGAACGATTATCTGCATACACAGAAGCGAAACATTGTAATTTTTTACGCAGTGGAACGGATAATTAATTTTAATCAAAAAATGCGAAGCTATATCGTTGTTTAATATTATAATGCAGGTATTTTGCACAATTATGCCTCCTTTTTGTTTTTCATAACTTTGGCCATATTGCCCGATAAATAATCGACGTCAACAAATTGAGTTCAATATCCTGTTGTCCTTTGATTTTTGGAGCATGTGCCTATGGACCTTTTAATGATTAGATGTGTTTACATCGATTCTACCGTTACCGATGTCCTAGACATCTAGAGACGCATTATTACGACGTGAATGGGGTTATTTTAGAAAATGGAAACACCTCATCTATCGTAGATCTTACACCTTATCGCGTGGTATGTAGTACCGAGCGCGGAGGTAAATCGATTAGAAAATTGCAGTTTTGAAAATCGACAACTCTGTTAAAAACGTACAGCGCTGGATGACTTTTCATCGTTAAGGAATGACAGTGTATCAGTCAACGTATTTCCTCAGTATGCACACCGTGTCTATACTTTTTTAAAGCGAATATGTGTGTACTTTTTTGGCGGATTACATGAAAAGCCTCATAAAAAAAACGAAAAAAATCGAAAAAACTGTTTTTAATTTGCTTAATTTTTTCTATACCCGCTTCCAAATTATTCGGCTTCAGTAATCATTCTAGGAGGATAATTATGTTAATTGTACCCTGAAGTTTTTTTTGTTTTTTTTTTGGACTCGCTGATAAAGAGCATTGACACATGAAGTATTCAGCACACGCAATTCTTTTAAACCGACGCAATTGTGAGTTTTGATGACTGCTCGATGGAAAGGAAAAAAAAATTGAAAATAGCCAAACGGTGCACGTGCATTATTGAAAATAAGAGCCGAGATCTTCGATATTCCAACATTTATTGATTCGTACCAGGTGGCGAATGTTGGATGAGAAGTAGGAAGAAGAAAAATACGGAGTGATATTCCAAAATGGGCATCTCGCGATGCTGACCTCGGCATGCGATCGGGTTGTCGTAAAAGCGTATTGAAGGTACAACCGAAAAAGCTTTATCTATCTTGTCGCGTGACAACGACATAAGTGTCTATGTTTATCCACTTTTTTGGAGCACTGATGTAAATCATTCGCGAACATATGTAAACAGGTACATTCATGCTAGAAACGCGTCGAGAGCGTTTTGAATTTTCCTCCAAGAATATAATGTGTCTCCGCGTCTTTTGACTTATGCATCCTCGCACAGAGATATACCTGCCAGATATGTGCTGGTCGATGGAAAAGTTTTTCGCGGAAGCGAAAATAGGTTGTGTCGTAGGGTTTTATACACAGAACCACCTGGAAATCTGCGCTCCAGTTGTCTTTATTTCATGGCCAATGCGTGTACAGCGAACTTTATTACATTAAGGAGAAGAGCAGTGAAGAATTGCCCTGTAGGTGTATGAAGTTTTTCTGTAGCGCTTCGCTTTACCTCCCCGCATATTTCCAAGACGTCACCTATACATATACAGATATATATATATATATATAAAAAAAGTTCTATAACCTACATAAGTGTGTCCGTTAATAACATCCCCAGGGTTTTTTAAATCCATCATACAAAATGTCTTCGAATATGGCTCGTATCGGCATTTTTTACAGACGGTGCGCCTCTTTTTGTATAAATAAACGTTAGTAGTAAATTTATGACAAACCTTAACACATCGATGACGAAAACTATTTTTAAAACTGACAAGTTTCGAGTGACAAAAAGCTGTTTTTCAACTGGTTGGAAACAAGATCGTCAGGTTTAAAATGGTATAGAATGCGATACCCTGTTTTGTTTTCTTTCCTTTTTTTTTCTTTTTCGTAAAGTACTACAAAAGAGCGGCATTCTAGTAAAAAAATAGACCCATTAGCACAATAAGCTACAGCAGTAGCTGGTATTCGATGCAAATGAAATTTTTAATTTTGCCCTATTTTAATTAAGTCCCCTCCCACCATTTATTGGTACTCTACGTGTTACAAAATTACGAGAAAACCTTTGCTATTTTTTAAAAAAATTTAACTATTTCTGTTTTTCATCGATCTTTTCTTTAAATGTGTGTAATATTACTACAATGTATTAAAGGAAATTTTAAATTGCGTGTGAAAGAAATAAACTAAAAATAATGACCAAGAGCAGTGTAAAAAACACCGACGTCCAGATGTACTCGTCGGAAAATTTGATAAAAATGTATTGTCTTTTACTTTTTTTTTTTTTTAGAATAAAGCTTGAAGTGTCGGAATTTGTCTTTATAAAAAGATACCCGAATCAAATTTGAACTGACGGATCTTTTCCTTCTTGTTGTTTCTGGCTGTGGTTCTTGGCTGGCGTGTTCGAAAAATGAAGAAATATTTCACCATTTTTACAGTAAATATTTTTGAGTGGATTAGACCAACCTAAAATGGCGGTACTTTTGAATTGGTGTTTGTTACATTACTAAAAAACTTATCTGAAGGGATCACACATTTTTTTAACGTTTGAGAATGCTCGCGCTGGTTTTCACACCACTGACCGGTAATCGACATGGGTACATAAGTTAATTGATAAATGATGACAATAGAGGGCTTTTTTGTTTGTTTTTTTTTTTTCTTTACGTATTTATTAAATTAAGAAAAATAACAAAGAATAAATAGGTTAGTTTGAAAAAAAATAATTATAAGGCAAGAACTAGGTTATTAAAAGAGGAACAAAATGCGCAAACGTAAAAAAAAGAACAAATTCCTTGAATAAATCATTTTTTTTTAAAACAAAAAAAAAAAAGAAGGGATACCTGTCCCATCGAAACAACAAGCCGAATCAATTTTGATCTCTAATTAAATAAAAATACTCCAGAGGCTCGTCATCCGAATAATGTACATAGACTACATCGTCTTTCCCGTAATCTTTTTTTGTAAAATGTGTTCAGGTTTTATCAAAAAACAATATGTTCCTAAAACATCATCAAAACTTGAAATATTTAAAAATTACACTCAGAACAATCTCAAGTGAAAACAAATGTTCGTAAAAAAAAATTTTGAAAGCCTCTTCACAGCCCGTAGCTGTTGATCTCAAATCCTCCCGACTCTGATTGTGTTTGAAAATTACGGTAAAATCCGGGAAATTGGCGAAAGAAGTTATAGAAGCGCGCTGGTAATGTTTCCAATAACTTACCTGTCTCCCGGTGTATTATTACATATTCTTCGGTAATCGGGAGATCTCTTGAAATGTTTAAAATTTATATTCGAACTGGGGAAACAAACGGCGGACTTGTTCCATGCCGTTTTTCAATATTATACAGGAGACAATGTAAAATCAGACTAAACTCTGTAATATACCAAGTAAATTTTTTTTCGGAGTATTTATTACTCTGCCTTCGTCCAAAGCCAAAAATTTTATTGAGAACATTTTCTACTCTTTAAAAAGCTTCTCCCCGTTCAAAATTCTGTTACGAACGCAGTTTGAAAAAATTTCGCGGAGCGATTACTCTCGTTATCGTTTAATGTGTAAAGTATCGTTGATCTAAAAAGAAAGGAAAGAATGAAAAAAGTACCGATCCTCCTTCGCAATACTGTGAAATAATAGTACGAAACCGGTTGAAAGACTTTCGAATTTACAATAATATAACGCGGTAGGTGAAAAAAAAATAATAATTAAGAACAACTAGGTGGACTAAAAATTTTAAGTCGCCGCGGTGCGAAGAAAAAATTAAATTATTATTTTTCGATTCCCGAAGCATCCGTGCCAAATTTTCACACCGGAAAACCCGTTCCAGTATGGAACATTTAAGGTGAGTATCGCTAAGGGGTGTTAGGCGACACTCCGCAACGAAATCGGGACATATGGTTGCAATATACACGGATTTTTTAAACATCTGATTTCACAGCTTATTTCGATTCTGCCTATCGCATACTCTGTGTGTATTTAACTGCAGATTTTCACACAATTAAAATTTCGTTTTATTAGTGATAGTAAAGTTTCTGCCTTACTCGTCGTTCAAAATTTAAGTACGCTTCAGTACAGTCTACTTTTTAGATATGCAATAATACCGGTTATTAGTGGTTTTTTCGATTTATACGCTATCAGTTTCGTTCGGAAAATATTTACAATTAAAATAATAGATAATAAAACTCGGGGATATCATGCGGTATCAACTGCTTCACACTGAACAAATAAGGAACAACCAGTATATAAAGCACCATCCAAAAAAACAAAGTAAAAACTAAGATTTGCGGAATCCAAAAAAAAAAATAAAAGAACAAAAAAAAAACAAAATAAACGGTGTATGGTAGTTTATAACGAAAATAACGACTTTCTAGTTTAAATGAGCACTGTCAGTTTTAACAAAATTAGTAAGCCAATCGCTAAATTTTAGATTGAAAATGTTCAAGAAAATTTTTCATTCGAACGCTGCTAAAGAATATTAACGATACGCGAACGCTCAGTATCACGACTATTTGTGCAGTTTTGAATACTTTTTTAAAAGCTTTTAGGAAATCGCAATTAAAAATAGAAAATTAAGTTTCATAACAATTGCGAAGCCTCCGCTGTTATATAGAAAATTACTGTAGCAGGGCGAACTGTGTTTTTTACACAAAGTATCTCACACACCGGAACAATGGATATTTCTTACCGTGCCGTCCGAGTTTTTTTTTTTTTTTTTTTCTTTTTAATGAAAAAAAAATTAAGATCGACCCTAAATTTACGAATAATTATTAAAATTTTGAAAAATTCCCATAAAAGTAAGTCTAGTGTGACATGAACATTAAAGTTCGAAAAATGATCTAAATAAAGAGTTGTGAACGAACAAACGCTTTTATTACAAATTGAAAACAATGCACATTTATGCTAGTTTCATCTAAGTTCCTCGTTAAAAAACAAACAGAATCACCTTTTTTTCTTTTTCTTAATTCTGTTTTTGAACAGAAATTTGTTTCGAATATTTTCTTTTTAAATCTTAAGAAAGAGGCAGAAAGTGTATTTTCATTTGTTTATTTGTTTTTTCTTTATTGCGTTAGACTTGTCAGCAGCGGACGATTACCCATCAAAAAGAAGCTGTATTTAAAAAGTTAATAAACGAAAAGTAAAGTTAATATTAAGTAAAAGTGACTTATTAATCTAATATAATAAAATACTTTAATTTTTTTTAAATTAATGTCCATAAACTTGTCTCTAATTCTCCGACTTACAAAAAGAAAGAGGTTATATATGTATGTTCGTCGCGTATGTTTTTTTTTTTTTTTGTTTGTTCGTGCACAACTCATATTCATGTGGCCATCGACCATTTTACTGATTCAGACGCCACTTTTCGGCAAATCCAAAAAAAGATAAAGAAAAAAAACCTTCTATTCTACTATTTAAAATGTCTTAATTCAATAAATTGCCAAAAGATTACGATTTAGCATTACAAAAAGGAAAAAGAAAATATAAAAAGACGCTATTCAATTAACCAAATATATTTTATAATATACTTTTGACGTACAAAACAAAAATTTATAGCAAATTAAGCGAAAATAATTTTTTAAAGGATGACAATTTCTGTTATTCTCTGTTGCCGAAATCTAATTGAATACCATTTCATTTAAAGCGTAATTTTCAATAAATATTTCAATATACAAATATTAGATATAGGTGTATTATTTACCTGCTCGATTTGTTTTTATAAATGATACATCCATTACTACATATATTAGACTGACTCAAAATTTTCGTTTTATTCACAAGCGACAACTTATAATATTCAAGATAGAAGAACAGTTTCCTTCAGAATAAGACCCAAGCCAGAACAAATTGCGACTTCATAGCGTAAAGCAGTTAGTACATATACGGTAATTTTCCGTATATCGAGACGGATTCGGCATTTCTTACGACCTTTAATGACGCTATCCGAGCTAGGAATATAATAAAATTCGGATAACAATCATTCAATTTCTCGGAAGGTCTCGGTAGCGGGCAAACGCGGAATTGTTTGTCAAAGACGCTTTCTCGGCTAAAAAATCGAGGGATCCCCCGCTGCGCCAGGGTATTCTTTTTTTCTACCTAGCAAACGTGACCGTGTTGTCAAATTGATTTTTTCAAATTATTATTATTATTATTATTTTTTATGGGTCATTCCATTTTTAGGCGAAATGGTACCAGACCGTTAAATTCCGCTTTGAAATTAAAACGGTTTTTAAAAAGGCAAGACCGGAGCCCTGATTAAAGTATTATTTTTTGCGAAAACATAAATACACTTTTCAAGTTAATTTCTAATTCAGATTTTTCGTTAATTCGAAGATTTCGATTAATTCCTAAATTCTATTTTTAAATTAATTATTTTTAATTCAGACTTTTTTTTAAGATAATGCAAAGAAAAAAAAAATACATTTATTACGCAAAAAAAAAGGAGAGCAACAGCGACAAATACAAAAAAACTCGAAATAAACCTTGTAAACAGCGTTATAAATTATATAAACAATATTATACGGAAATATGAAAAATTAACAATAAATTATTCCGATACAATTACTACTTTTTCATTCTCTTTAACTTGTAGTACACACACACATTGTTATTCAATCTGTATAGATATCCTTAGTATGAGAAAATGAGATGAATCTACAAAAACCTAAATCTAGGAGAAACAGAGAGGAAAACTAAGGATATTTTTGTATTAAATTTAAAATGTCGATTAATTTTCCGACTAATCGATTTCAGCTGTGTTATTATAGAATTATTATTTTTTTTCCTCTTTTGCTAAAAATGAAAATTACTACAAATTTTTCACTTAGAAAAGTAGTTATTTTGAATCTTCAGTTGAAAATTCTCGATAGTTTTAATGGCGCTGGGGGAAACGGAATAAGAAAAAGAAGTACTTTTTAAACTCAAAACTTGCCCTACAAAATAGATTCGATGTTGCGAAATTACAAAAAATAAGGAGCAATTAAATTTTCCGAAATTTACAATTTTTTGTAATTAAAATACTTTTACCGGCAATAAAATTATTTTTACTTCGAGGGTTAGATAAGAGAAGTTTACATTTATGTATTTTTAAATGTACAGCCTCCTGGACGATATCATTTTTAAATAGCTTCCAAAATATGACGACGTCGAATTCGATTATTCGCGAGAAACATTTAATCATGCAAATAAATTTTCATCATGGCTGTTTTGGTTTAGCCGATAAAAACTGTGTATGGTATACAATTAAAGCTTTGTTAGGAGAAAAAAAAAAAAAAAAAGAGAATAAAATGATAGAACAATTTAATGATACTTTCATTATAGGTATTTAGAGAATGATCCGAATTTGAGAAAAGAAAGAAAAAAGATCTAGAGATTTAACAAAATATCTATATACATATCTATATATCTTAAGTAAAAATCAAAATATCGATAAATATGATTTTTTTTCGCGTTTATAAATTTTAAACTGATTTCCCAAATTATTTGACGGTAGCTTTACTTATTTTTAACAATCTAGCGGTTGAACTGTAAGATTAAGCTAATAATTTAACGGGAAATACTCGGTGTGATTTCTTTTTTTAGCAGATTGACCGTATTTTTTTAATTAAAAAATTACGTTAAACATTAATCGAAGTTATAAATTAGCGAATACGTTGCCGGTTTTGTTATTTTAACGACGGTATTTCTAAGGTTCCAAACACAATCGCCAACTATCATTTAAAAAAGCTCGAAGTCAATTTCGCATATCGGGAAAAAAAGAAATATAAAACAATGCGGATGAAAGTAATAATTTCACTAAAAAAAATAATAAATAAAAAAAAATAAATAAAAAAACAATAAAAAAAAATGACACGTTTAAAAGAAATTAAATGAAATTTATTTTCAAATCCTTTATATAGATAACGGAACTACTTTCAATTATTAATGCGGTTATAATATTTGCTTTTTCGTTGAAAAATGTTTCGAAAATTCTAATAAAAAAATGAAAGTGGGTCGCTATTTTAATAATCCAAATTATATCACTAAAATATTTCGTAGCATACGCGTTCTATGTATATCAGCCTAAATCCCCATCCGTCGTTAGAAATGATTTACGTTGTGCAGTAATTAATTTTAAACACTAATTTAAAACAATTATTTAATTTATCAAATAGCCGGACGAGTTTCGAAGACAAAGCTTCATGATCACCAGGGGAGTTATTTTATATATTATAATATCTCCCGTGATGATCAAGAAGCTTTGTCTTCGAAAGGCGTCCGGCTATTTGATAAATTAAATAATTGTTTCAAATTGCTGTTTAAAATTATTTACTGCACAACATAAAAGATAACAACGAGTGAAATAAACAGATATAGTGAAATAATTTAATTGCTATTCGTTTATTTGTTTCTCTCCGAATTCCGTCCAGAATACTGATTAGTACACAACTTTTAACTTCTGAATATCGTCCAGTATTTGACCGGGAAAAAAGTTGATCTTGCTGTAATAGCACTTTTCTTTTTATTTCCAATCTTTCTAATTTAAAAATTATTAGCGCACTTCTGCCAGTTGGCTCAAAATTAAGTGACCGCAATGAGAGGCGCAACTTGGTAGAATTTCCGCGCGGCGGATTTTCATATAGACTCCGTAATAAGATTATTTGTAATTGATTTTTTTCACTCGATCTGAAATTCCAACGATTCTGAGACTAAGAAAAGAATGTTATCAAATCCAAAGTTTTTTCGACGGGCACTTTTCCGGAAAAGCCGCTATAGCCCGTGTTGTGGCGAGAATTTCAAGTTCAAGTGGTTCAGACGTAGCTTCTTCTTACGGGACATACGAGAAAATAGATCTTCATTGCGAAACTTACTTAAAAGTGTGTATTATACGGGGGGGGAGTAGTACCCCACACTTTTTGTAATCCAAGAGCGCTGCTCTCATCGAAACGACCGTGATTAAACATAATTCCATAATAAAGTTGAAGAAATTACGCGTAAAATTATACCGTCTTTTGAAATTGATATTAAAATTATAATTGTCCCTGTTTTCTGTGTTTTTTCGTAATATCACAGTATAAACTATGAAAACGGTAAATTTAATAATTCACAAAAAACATACATATATAAAACAAACGACATGTGTTCCGAAACATGTCGATTGTTTTTATATATATGTATGTTTTTTGTGAATTATTAAATTTTCCGTTTTCATAGTTTGTTCACATGCTAATATTTATTATATATAAAAGTCACTATAAAACTAGTGTTCATTCTATGTCGTGAATAGTGCGAAACGAGTTTTCATTCTTCCATCGTTATTCTCACGGTTTATTTAAATTTAAACTCGCAATTACATATCCAAACCCGATTTTTTCACCACCTAAACTAATACGGTGACCGCCAAATTGGTTTGATAGTAACTTTTTGCACGCCGACAATTTCACATATTTCTATGACAAATACCGATAAAATTTATTCGCCAAAAAAAGTAAACTACAAACTTACAGAAGCAAAACCAGAGATAATTTACCATACAACGTAAAAATCATTTGTTGACTAGCAAAAATCGCGAAAAAATCATGATTTTTAAAATGCCTTTTGAGGGGACACAGAGCCTTAACGCTTTAACGTAGCGCAACTAATATCAAAACAAAACGAGATCATCAACCGTTTAAAATTAATTTAACCGGGAACATTTTTTGATTTATATATAAATTAGAGCAAATGCGATAATTATAAACATAATCAAAACGGCGCGTTTATTTTTATCATATTTTTAATAAGCGTGTATTTTCGTTCGTTGCTTTAATTTCTGATCGTGCCTGGCGAAGATTTGTTTCAAGAAAATCACGGAAGTCCCCTAGCTATCTACTGGCAAATTCGGCAAAAAAAAAAAAAAAAAAACGAAAAAGAACAAAACAAGAAGCCTTTGAAATTTTTTATTTCCGTTAATTGTATTTTAATTAATAATTTTTCAAATCATCTTATCAGATAATAGAGAAATTTTTTCATTGACGCGGCTTACGGAAAAAAATCTCTTTTAAGAAAAATTTTCATTCATTTGAATTTTCCGCCAATCGCACTCCGGGGTCAAAAGTCTTTCTGATTACGTATAAAATCCTAATAAAAGAAACTATATAACAGTTTTCTGTAAAATCATTAATAGAAAAAAAAATCCATATTATTAAATCTTCCAAGGGTTTTTGTTTGTACTTTTTTATTACAACCAAAAACACATTTTTATTATAGCATTCTTTTTTCTCTTGTTTTAAGGGGGGAATTTCAATTTATCGGAGGACTCCATTAGGAATTATTATTTGTCAGTATTCGATCGAGAGATGTATCCGCGGGGAAAGAGAATAATAAGTAAGTAGTATATATTTTACGTCGAGATAAATTCTTCTCAAAATAATGTTCCCGTTATTTTGCTTTAACGATACATGCCGAAAGGGTTAAAATTACGGACAAATTAAAATCACCGGTACAGATATAATTAATAAATTAGAATTTTGCCAATTTCGCGCAAGTATCATGAAACTGAATTTCAGTAACGCCTTTTTTTTTTCTTTTTTTATTGGCGAAACACACTATATGCATTGACACAAGTTGACTTTTTGAAACACCTTTAATTATAAAAAGGTACGAGAATACTTAATATGATATATAGCCCCGTATATAGTTTTGCGTGGTAATAATAATAATATAAATTCAACGGCCGAATAAAATTAACCTAAGCAGTAAATTTTTTTAGATTTGTTTATCACGAACGCCTTATTTACACATTCGAAACGAGTGATCCTACAAAATTATAGTTCTAAACATCGATTTTTCTCCCGCTAACTAGTAATAGAAAGCGCGCGCGATTAATCGCTAATCTGGCGTGTATGCGTATGTGTCGAAATCCAAATGAAATTGATTTTAACTCAATTTTCTGCCGTTGTAGTTTCCATCAAAAGCCTCTAAATTTATAAGTAGTCCGGGGGCAACCCGCCGGTCTTCTCCCAGTTTTCGGTTTATGCTAAAATAAGCGGCCTTTGAATTTATCCGAGAGTAAAAAACCGTTATACTTAATTATATTTCGTAGTTAATGTGTCACACTTACCGTTGGTGATTTGGTCAGAATCTCCGGCAGGACAGGGTCCGTCTTCCGAGTCAAATACGCGAATTGGTCTGGCCTGCTTTCTTCGAGACATAGCTCTCCGTCCTCCCCGATTTGGTCAGCTGCGACGAATGATCGATGCTGCAGTGATTTTCATCGAATTATTATTATCGCCAGGATCGATAATGTATATATATATATATATATATATTAATCGCGGAAGAGTATTTTCTCTGGTCGGTAAGCGCACGGATGATGACGCGAAAGCATCACAGAAAGTTCGTGTCTATCATACACAGGGGCCGCGTTTCAGCTTTAAAATAATTGAAAATATCGAAATGGTTAGGAAATAAATTTTAACGGCGACTTAATCTTTTAATCAAAATCGAAAAATCCCCTCGATCACCGCATCGACCGATAATTTTATAAAAATATATTTACGAAAACGAAAAAAGTATCCCGGTACCCGTTCACACCGCGCCACGCACGCAAATCCCCGTTTTTCATAAATGCGTGTTTAAAAATTGATTTTTTCTTTTCTATTTTTTATCGTCGCTTAAATTTTTCGCTTTTAATTGGTTCGTTTTTTTTTTTTTTATTAATTTTTTAAATTTTTTTCTTAATAATAATTCGCGAATAACTGATAACGGACGACGACGATATTGTAAACAATAAAAACCCGATAGAACGCGCGGAACATCCTATACAGACGAGCAGCAAACGAGTTTCAGCCTGACTGCGATATCGCTGGCTGCATCTGACGCTCGGCAAGTTCCCTCCACCGAAGGGTGTGGTCAAGTCGGACCAATGAAAGCGTTCCGTTCGTTTTGATTTTATATTATTTATTGCTGGAAGGGGTATTTATTAGTTCAGCATTAGCGTAGAACGGTATTTTATTATTATTATATCGTTCTATTAGTATATACACTCTATTTTTCGGATATGTTGGTCGAGCAAAGTTGTCCTACGGTAATTATCGTTACAAGTTCTTCTCGTGTTCCGACCGATCTCGGGTTCGGGTCCAGGTCGCGTTTCCCGCTGTAGATTGTCATCGCTCGCGGGTTATAACGATGATGCGTCGTTATTAACGCCGTATATCATCGAGGGTTTTTTTTTTGTTTTTTTTTTTTTTTTTTTTTTTGGTTTTTTTATCAGCCCGTACTCTAGAAATCTATTGACCGTTCGAAAAAAAGGATTTTTACAAAAGGGGCAGTAGTTAATGATGGCACGACCACATTGAATGATGTGTGTTTAGGATGACATATAAACTTTTGACGCTGCTCGAGTAAAACAATAGATTATTATTATTATTATTATTATTATTATTAGTATTAGTATTAGTATTATTATTATTATTGGGTGAAAAATCATTTTAAGCCCCCGAAATTGAGAACGGTTTTTATTTTTATATTATCGGCGAAAGCAGGTGAATTATAGTCATTAAAATGATCTAAAAAAAAAACAAAATTAGGGGGGGGGCAATTTATAGAAATTTTTAAAAACGCGGTTGACTCGAAATATTATTAATGTTTACCATAGAAAAAACTAATTTTTAACATAGCCAGACAAAAAGTTAAAATGTTATCATTGTGTCAGTTTATACTATATTAGAAGTGTTGAAGCGATCGAAACGAAACCGTTGAACGCTACAAGCTTATCACTCTGACGGATATATTTTGTCATAAAATTACTAACGTATAATAACTATCGACCGTGTGCACCGATTCCGTTGATAATATGATTCGGAAGTGCTCTGGTCGTCAGTACTATAAAAGTATATTCTCCGGTAAGTACACCGAACTTAATATGTGGTCTCATTGCGTAACGTTAAAGCAAAAACAAAATTCACTTAGACGCATGGTTTCTCTGTTTCAAAGAGTCAAAACAAAAATTAGTGAAAAATATTATTCCATCGATGAACGCGAGAGACCTAAGATATTATCAGCTTTAGCACAAATGTTGTTTTCGAATAAAAAATTTGAAACCCAGGAAATTTAGACAAATTTTTATCACTGACGGGGAACTGAACTTTACAGAGTGCAAAAAGCACAGCAACATTTAAAATATTTTGCCCTTATTTTTTTTTTTTTCGAAATGAAATTATTTAAAAAGCAGTAAAACTACCGACTTCAAGATTAGTACTAAGAATTAAAAAAAAAAAAAAATTACTCGATAAGATTCGATTTACTTAAAATAATCAATACTAAAAAAAAACAACTTTGTAGAGTCGAATTTGCAACAATTAACGGGCATTAATTATTCCTAAAATTTTCAATAGTTGGTTTACAGGAAACGAATGTGTATGCAGTCGATTAATACGATTTTTTTTTTTAATTGTCACTGTTTGAATTTGTTGCACCGAGACTTTAATTAAACTATTAATGTTGTTTAAGAATATAATCGTACTTATAAGTAGGTGTAATTAATTTTTTTCTTGTTAAATGAAACATTTAGAAGTAAATTTGCAAGTCGGTATTTTTTTCCCCTTTTTGATTTTCGTTTCACGAGCCAACTCTGTAAATTTGAGTTATTTGGGTGACACAAATTTTCTCTGAAAGAAACAAAAAACACTGCCTAGAGCGGAGGTTAGCAAATTTTTAATTTTCATTCGCTCGTAGCACTTTTTGGTATTCATTTTTTTTTTTTTTTTTTTTCAGGATTTGAATTTACAACTACGATGCGTTGCTATACTACTGTATGGCATGGAAGTTCTCACTCAATCTTCAGAGAGAAGAAAATTGTGAAGCCTTCGAAATGTACATTTATCGCAGGATGTTAAAAATTTCGTATCGTGACCAACAAAGAAGTATTGAAAACAGGATGTCGAACCAAGCTGTGTGGTGCTCCATATAATCCGAACAAGGAAATTGAAATATTACGGTCATGTGCACAGACACCCCCCGGGAAGTATCGCCTCTTGCACCTCGTGCAATTTGGAGAAATTACACTAGAAGACCTGCTGGTGGGCGCAAACTTTCCCGGTAGGCAGACCTGGAGAAGATGGTACGAAATGATCCGAACGTCAAGAGCCATCCAAGAATAAGGAATCAATAGCTACGATGACCACCGACCTTCGACCGGAGGTGGCGTAACAAAAAGAAGGAAAAGAGAATTATTTTTTCGCTTTGTTATCCCCATTTTCACTTTAAAAATCGTCTTAATAACGAAAGGGAATCATAATAATTTGAAACGACAATTTCGCTAAAATGATTTCTTTCAACTAAACGGTTGAATTTTTAATATACTTGCGGGAGAATTTATATCCGGTAAGACCATACGTCGTGATATCATCCGAGGTTGCCGCTTACAAAATTTCGACGTTTTCTTTTCAATCTGTAACCTATTATACGACGGAGGCAATAAATGAGTTAAAAACAGCTCACTATGAACCGAAAAAGATTTTTCGAATGGGTGTAAATGAAAAATTTTTCCGTAGAGAAAAATTCAAAAATTACAATTTTGAAATAATTTTTTTCGCGTAGCTTCGTGAAATACAATCTTATTATTCTGTGTTTACTTTTACATATCGTAAAACACCTGAAATTGCCAACAAACATTAGACACATTTTTAGATTTAAAAGAGCAGTTCGGTACTTACCGAGATCACCGCTGTTCAAACAATTGACAATTGACTTTTTATTACAGTTTCTCCATCATTATTTCGCTTTTTTTTTTTTATATCAATCGTTCTTTCCAATAACGCTCCTTTGCCCGTATTGTAAATTTAACGTTCAACCGAATATGTCCACCCGATAACAGTTTGATTAGTACTGTGACAAACTGAAAAACGGCTCGACGATGTTTCGTATTTTTCCGTGTTTGTAATACTAATGAATAGTTTCAGCTTTGTCCCCGTTTTCCTTTCATTTTCAACATTTTAAATAAGCACAGCGCGAATAAATAACTACGAAAATAACTTATATATGGAGATTTCTCTGTTATATTTTGCCTAATGGTGCTCTCAGGGTTGTCTAATTAATTACACTCTAAAATTTTTAAACCAATTCTGACGCAAATAAATGACTGCCGAAATCGTTTACTTTACATATGTAAAGAGATAAACTTAACCCTTCGGACCTCGCAACGAGTCGACCCCCTAATCGATTTTCTTTTAAAATTTAAAATTATTTTAGAAAAATCGTTTTACATCACTCTTCCCCGTCTTAAATAGATAAAAAAAAAAAATTATAATAAAAGAAAAATTTTTATACGAAAACGAGGAATATGATGATGACGCAACCAACAAATGTGTTATTTATAAAAAAACAGTTCCAACGAAATGGACCGTTTTATTTTGTAAAACACGACACCGAAGTAACCAAAACAATTTTAAATTTTAAAATTCACTTTTTTTTTGGTTATGCCTTGTAATTAAACAAACTGACAAAAATGTCAATTTATTTTAACTCATTAGTGATTTTAATATTTACTTTTTGTAACGGTTAATTTTGAGGAATAATGCTGTACCTCGCAGTTGGTTGTTAGAATTCATAAATGTTAATAATAAAAAAAAAAAAAAAAAAAAAACGAAAAATACGAGTACAACACTAAATTGGAACAATGTGAGCAAATATAAATTTTCCGTTCAGCAGAGTGATGAAGGTTTTATTTTAGAACAAACCAAATCGGATAAATTCACAGCTTGGATAATGTGGCAGCGTATGATTTTGGTGTGACAAATGTAATCTTGCTGTATTTTATTAGATGTGTTACTCTACAGCTAGCATCATAATATTCCTGATTTGCTATTATGGTATTATTAATGTAAAATATGTTGTTATTTTGGTTGTATAAAAAATTTTACATACTGATTTGAATACGTTTACAATATATGCTTTTGTTCGTGAAAGTAAATGTAATTCGTTTTTTATTTTTTTTATTTATTTATTTATTTTTTTTTTTGTATATAATTGTATTATTGTATGGTTTCTTTACAAATTTCTTATTTTGTCAATAGGTCTAATTTTCTTAATTATATTCAGTTCCGATTATTCATTTTTGCTATTAAATTCCGAAGCATGTGTAATAGAAGTCTAAAAAACAGGTGATGTATTATTTATTGCTAGATCGGTGGTGATGTCATGTTAAATATTAGCGTAGGATTTATGTTACCAATTTCAATTGTATATTGTAAATTATCCAAGGAAGTCGCCAGCCGGTGGGCCAGGGGCGGCAAGATGATAGAAAAAGGATATGAGTTATAGGAAAAATAAAATTTATAAGTTGTAAAGGTTTAATATTTTATTAAACAAGAATAAAATCTTATAATTAAAACATAATTTTCGTCGGTGTCTGGCAAATTGTTCATGATTACGCGCCTATGAATACTCATCATGGCCAGTTGATTAAAAAGTTTCAAGGCTCCAGGGGGCAGCTGCCCCCCTGCCCCTCGCTGGCGACGCCCATGAAATTATCATTTATTTTATTTTAAAAAATTTTGAAAATTATTGTAATCATTTACTGTATTATCGTGATTATTATTAAAAATACGTAAAATATTACATATCAGGTGTACTATGATATTTTGGTGGATTTTATTTTATTTCACTCATAATATTGTAAAAAGTTATTTTGCTTAAACGTAAGGAAACAGTTGAACTTTTGGGAAATCAATCAATCAATCATTGAACCATTTGGTTCATTTTCTCCATTCGCTCCTGTTCCATACTATTGTTTTTAATTGGCTGTACGTTGTGGCACTCCATATCTTTAATTCTTTGAGGCATATATCTCGGTCTTCCTCTATGTCTCTCTTTTCTTGTGTTTCCCTCTATAATTTTGGATAATATTCCATCATTTCACAGTATACGACCGATCATTATCGTTCTACGCTTCTTGGCGGTTTTCAATAAGCTGCGAGTTTCCGCCACTCTGTTAAGGTCATTTTTATTTTTGACCTTCTCGGTTCATTTTATTTTTAGCATTTTTCTCCAGAACCACATTTCTGCCCCGTCCGGCTTTTTCTTTTCATTTTCATTTATCACACGGGTTTCGCACCAGTATAACATTATACTCCATACGTACAATTCAATTAGTCGCTTCTGTAGGTTCGTATACATACTTTTGCTAGTTAACATCGCCTATTTTTGCATAAAGGCGCTTTTTACCACAGATTGATCCTTCGTTTTATTTCCTCTGTGCTTTTTCCATTCTCTGTTATCAGATTTCCCAGATATATTGCCTCTTTGACTCTGTGTATAGTTTTATTGTTAATTATAATGTCTTGTTTTTGTTGTGTACGAGTTTTCTCACGTATAAGTATTTTCGTCTTGTCTTCGTTTATTTTCATATTATACTGTTCTAGGTGGTTTTTTAAAATATTTAATACATCTTTTCTTCCGATTCCGCTATAATTACTATATTATCCGCAAATCTGATTATTGATATTGTGTTACTCCATGTATTTGCACACCAATTTAAATAATTTTACAATATTCCGAAGAAAAAATAATAAAATACACTGAAATTCTTATCTTCTACGCCGAAATATAGATTTTATGTATTTTTAATAATAATAATAATAATAACGATGATGCAGTAACCGATTATAATAATTTCCATAACTTTTTTAATGAAATAAATAATTTACAATAATGAAATTGGTAACGAAAATATAAATTTTCTATCGCTAAGATATAACAATAGTCAATGAATTAATTCATAGCATTGCATAGAAACCATCACGATTTAGTTATAATTCATCCGGCTGTATCCTACTTCATTGGTTTGACTAGGAAACATGTCGGTGTTATTTAGTAATTTGTAAAAATTTTAAAATCATTATATGTAGAAATTAGTCTTATAGATTTGTGCGACGTCCGTTAAAATTCGTAATATATTTTTTATGTTTTATTATTGAAAAATAATATTATCTTAAAAAAATTTGGTTTTACATCATAACTTACATAAAATGGAACCGGCGTTTCCTCTTTTAAGAATTTTCTGATTACACTTGAAAAAAATTATATATGTTTGTAAATGCTTCTACCCTCCGGTTGTTTCTGCGGTTGCTAGAATACTTTTTTTTTTTCGAAAACTCATTTTTTCATCGCGTAACTCCGGTATGTGAATCCTGTTGGATTTGAAGCGGACATGACTTTGTAAGGTGTTTTTTTTTTGTATTTCGAAATAGGAGAAAGTTAAATAAAGACCAAAATCTAGAGCGGGGAAGAATGGATATTTCTTTAACGGTCAAAAATCGTTCGACAATCGGAGATGGCCTAGCCCGAGTATAACATTCAGTTTTTGTTTTCTCACAGAATTTTCCCTTGCAGCCTACCTTCGCTTAAATGTATAAAAACTTGCGTGCAAATTAACTATTCGCCGTTGATAGTTGACTTTTTGGCACGAATTCATAATGGAATACTCCTCGATAATCAAAAACAAAAAAAAAAACAAAACGAAAAAGTAACCATTATTAACTTTGAGTTGAATCAATTCGCGCGTGATTTTTTTTTGCTCGATGGTTACATCCGATCATGACGACGATCTCGCCTTGGCATCCTAGTTGTAAATCCCGATTTCATCACCTGCGGTGGGGTTTCGTGTAGTTTTCGTCGATTTCAGTACGGTTGAATATTTACTTTCTTGAGCGCTATTAGTGAAAAGACGTGTCACGAGTTTTACCCGGAAAATGTGCATTCGGATTTTGTGTTATAATTTTTTCGGAAAGATTTGAACATTTCCCATTGGCGCATCTTAAGTTATGGCCACTTTGATAATAGCGGTGTTTTTGAAGAATTCAGAAAGGAAACTGATTGTTCGTTAGTCGCATAGCTTGTTTAGATTTTGTGTTACACGGCGGCAGCAGTGGGCTGTTTCTAACCCCATTCTTTTTTACTTATTCTGGTTTTACTGGCGATGCTGATTGATCATAATTGGAATAGGCTTTAAAAGGGGCCGGATTTAAAATATCGGAAAAATATTTAATTGCGGATTAAGCGTAATTAAACATTTTCCGAAAATTCCAGGCGGCTTTTCTGATTATAAATTGTCGACTTACTCGTTTGTTCGCATCAGTTTAAAACTTAGCCCTCTATTCGGGGAGCTTTATGATTTTTTTAAACATTTTTTCATGCTTCTTGGTCGTGTCCGTAAGTCTGTAGACTTTTAAGCGCAACCGAAATTGACTAATAAAACATTTCTTCGAAACTGATGAAATCATACTCGGGAACTGATCGTGTCACGCAAAGTAAACTGTCTCGCTGGTCGACAAGAAGGATTTAGACGAATTCAATTTTTTGAACTGTTGACGAATCCTTTTATCTTAATATCCAAACTCATCCTCCTCCTTTTTATCCTTGGTATTACAGAACAGAACGTCTATTTAGCCAAGTACAGTAATACATTATATACATATAATGTGCGTACCAGCTCGAAAGAGACTTAACCGCATTACATTAGAGTGATAGAAAAAGTGTATGCTTACATACACTGTTAACGAAAACATAAATAAACAAAGGGGACAAAAAGTATAACGAAAAAAAACCCAACAATAATCAAAATTACAGCCAATTTATATCATTAAAAACATTTCACCTAATAGTTTAGCGGTGTATCACTAATTAAATTGTGTTTAATCCGACGATGCTTAAATGTTCATCCGGACTAGCTGCTCGGAATTGTAATCGCCTATATTCCTGATAAGCGTTATTATGGTAGGAACAGCGATGGAAATATTTTTTTGCTGTGTTAATTATACAGTCTCTTTTACATAAGACAACTTAATTACGCGTATAATCAATTTTAGTCCAGCTGGGAACGTTTAAAATACGCCGACAACACCTATTTTGAAGTAATTTAAATTAATTAAAATCGAAGTTGGAGCACCAAACCGGAGCTGAATAATCCAAAATATTGTGATCTAATAATGCTTTTATAGATAATAATCTTGTTTGTAATGTGTTTAAGTACGATCTTCGATTAATAATAATTCGGTACAGCTCTATTTGTTTTCGCTTCAGCGTGTTTTAAGTGTTCCTTAAAAGATAATCTCTTATCTAGAATTATACACCTAGATATCGATTCCTTTACAGTTGCCTTGAAGAAATGACGTATTTACGAGTAAAAGGAATATGGCTTCTGTTTTAGTCGGATTAATTTCGATTTTTCATTTTTCCGAAAATTTTGAAACGCGAGAACTGTGCAGCTGCAGAAAAAGGTTATACATAGTAGACGTGTTTTATATGGGCTACAATATAATGTAGCAGTATCATCGTGCGTTGCAACTTCGGGAGATCGGACAAGTAGACTGGAAAGAGAAAAGGCCCCAGCACTCTACCTTGAGGAACTCCTGCGCGGTCGGCAGTTCCGGTTAATCGATGTTGCATCTTGTAGTGAAACGTAAAATATTGCGTAAATAACTTCTAATTAAATTGAATATTTTTTAATATTTTGTAAATCAGCCCGTCGCGGTGCCATGTTGAATGCTTTTGCAATAATAGAATTTTAATCCTGTGTGTTTATTTATACTTAAAGTTAAGCCTGCCATGATCAGCGATCCTAGCGTAACTTGATGCGTAGTAGAATAACCTGGTCTGAAACCAAATTGCTCCCTACTGGAAGTATGTTATTACTATCGGCGAATTTACGAAGCCTATGCAATATAACTTTTTCCGCTATTTTGCTTAAGTGTTGCTAAGCAAACTACGACATTTCATCATCTTTCACGTTTTCTTATCTCATCTATCTGCAGGCTTCGCCTTGACCATGGTTGACTTCCTGCGTCCTCTTTTCGTTTTTCCATGTCCTCTTTTATTCTTTCCATCCGGATAATTCACTCTGCGATACAAATCACATCTTTAAATGCGCGTCTATATCTATGGAACGTTCTCACTTCCATAGACAACTCCTGAATCTTGCTTCGTTTATTCTTTCTCTTCCATCCCCGGCGATCATTCCTATTATAGAGTCTTTCATTGCTTCTATCTTTAGTGGTATTCAGTTCTAATTCGTTTCTCATCCTCTCTCTCTCTCTCTCTCTCTCTCTCTCTAATATAATCTTATAATCTAATGATAAGTAATGTAGCCTCGGCTAGCGATTCCAGGGGGGGAAAAAAATGAAGACTCAGAGTCGGAAGTAGAAGGATGAGGGAAGTGTTAGTCGCACGTAAAGACAATTCTGATGGTGGCCAGTGTAAGCTGGCCGAAACGTTAAGCAAATATAATAATCCCTTCTGACGCGGTTGTGTCCGGAATTTATTTATTATAAAATTATTTCTGCCTACATTCGGCCCGCGATAAAGTCAACAATTAGAACATATATTCGGGCGTTGTTTCGTCGACTTTGTTCTGTTTAACATCTTTTTTCATTAAGACGAAACGAAACGTTATCTACTGTATCGTCAGTTCTTTTTCACGATTTTATATTGTAAACCGTTTAACCAGATGGAACTGCCCTAGGCGATTTTTAAAACGCAAATGGCTGATGGATTTCTAATTGAAAAAATGCTGGCCTGAAAATTTCAGCCCGTTGAACACATTTCGGAAAAACGTATTTTCCGGCTGCTTTTAATTAATGAAAAATTATTTTTCCCAAGAAGGCCGATAACTGTAAAAGACATTGAAAAAAAACTTTTTTTTGTTCTCAAAAAATCTCGGGTCTGCCGTCTCTATTTTCTTTTTAAAAATAACGTGTCCTCCGAGTGTCAATTAATAAATTCTCTGGGAAAGTACTGCTTTTTTTTTTTTTTTCACGTCCATTATTATAATTTGCAGTGCGGTGAAAATAAAATTAATTTTTTAAAATAATTTACTACTACGTATTTATAAAATTGTCCTCTAACATAGAAATATACCAAAGCTGTGCTCAATGTGTTCATTAAAACGATGTGAAAATAAAGAAGATAAAAAACAGTCGACTTTCTAAATTAGATTCTAATCTTGTAGTTTGGGGCGGGTAGCACCACCGGAACTTTTTTCAAGAATATTTTACAAAATAAATAGGAAAATTAAAATATTACGAGAAATTTGTACGATCTACTTTCGTACGGTGACAAGTGACAGAGTGAATTTGTAATTTTTTGTTTTTATAAAAATTAAAATAAATTAAGCGCGCAAAAATATTTTAATGTTTTTTTTTCTTTTTCTGGTGGGAATAGCACGCCAACTACTATGGTCATTAACCCAGCACAAGTGAAATTTTTGAAGTGTCAATGTGCGGCTACGCCGCGGTAGCTGGCTTATCTTAATTTGTATTATCGAATAAGTAAAACAAATAGTGACATTTGCCGAATTGCCATCTTATTAAACTTTTTTAATCGTGGAACTACCATACCCTCTGAGGGCGGACGCCACCCGGTAACTATTTTAGGGTACATACAAAAATGCGTCTCCGAGTGAATGGCCAACTGCTAACTAATAGACGGCCACCAAGATATCCGACAAATCTTATAAAAGTGAATAATTTCGCCACCGGTGGTACGTTTCCGAACTTTTTCTCTCTGCCCTATACCGGACCTAGGCAACATAAGCACTCTTGTTTATTTTCTCGCGAGCCGGTGAAAACTCTTGAATGAGTACAAAAACTAGAGATGACAATTCGAATTTCATTGGACCTTGTCAAAAAACACGAATTATTCACTTTCACGGAAAAATAATAAATTATTAACCGCGTCGTCGTTACTATTTTCTTTACATAATTGAGGATATAGGTCAATTGTTTAGAACATTTGTAAAATTTTACCGATGAGAAATTAAATTAGTACAAGAAATACAAATAAAAATTGGGCATTTAAATATAATAAAACAAGTTTAATTGGAAATTTACATTTGCGTAATAATAAATTCAAAACATTCGCCCCATTTTGAAAATATCACGGTGATATACATTTTTCCCCCGGAGAATTTTTCTAAATCTATATCATATACGAGTGCTTAAAAATGTCATCGCTCTTTTTTGAAATTTTTTTAAAAAATTCGAAAAGTTTCTACCGCTTATTAAACATTTTTTTTTATTTGCTATATTATTAATCTATCATGGCGTGCTGAAAAATAAAAACAATCTAATATTTATTCTTATTCGTTTTAATTAATATCGGTCTCTGTAAGCGAGTTGTTGATTTTCATCGGTCCGGAATGATCTTTACCGGCTCATAGCTAGGGAGCATGATGAAAGAAACATTAAGAAGCGCTGGTCCGGAAATCATCAGGCCGCAGTCGGAGAAACAGTTGTCCTATATGTTAGGGTCGCCGTAAAGAAATTACCTGATTTTTTTCGGTTACGAGTGACTTGTGTTCCTTAATTACTTTTTCTCTGGGCCACACTCATCTCTGCCAGAAGTTAATTCCGACTACGAGAAGGCCTGATTCTTATAATGTTCTAGTTATTGCGAAGAATAAGAAAAAGTAATCTTCTTCGGATAACACTTATTTTCACGGACTCATCTAAAATAGTGAAAGCTGTGATGTTTTTTGATATTTCCGAAATAGCGGTATAAAAATTTCGGAGACTTCTGTTTATCGATCGAACCGCTTGCACTGCGATTATTTAATAAACGTCAACGGTTACGGTGAAAAACCTAATCTGTAGTGACGTGGTAGTTTTACATCTGCCAGTAGTGACGCGGTAATTTTCGAAATTACAAAAATAAATGTCTCAAATTCTGTAGCGAAAATTGGAATTATTAATTTCAAGTACAGGGCCGGGACAGCGTGAAAGGGGGGAACAACGAGATTGATAAGCCTTCGATGGTGGTGCACATCTTTTTCTTTCGTTCCACTTTAAGATATTACAAAACAACGAATGAATTAGATATCTGAGCAAAGTGTAATATAGGAATAAATACAAAAAAGATACTTTGTCAATCTGATGTGGCGATAATATCACGATTGAGTGAAATCTCGTCTAATATGGGTCTATGCCAAAGGTTTTATTTTATACTACTATAGATTTTTCCGGAGCAGCTCCGCCTGGAGCAGTTTTTGATGAAATGAACAGTGATTTTTTGCCGCTCTGCTAGGGCAGTTGTTTCGGGAACAAAATTATTATTTTTACCTTCATAACTATACAATAAAGATTAATATTTTTTTACATAATTAAAAATATTGCTATTCTAAAGATTTCTTAACTTAAATTTACGTAAAAATTAAAAAAATTAATCACTTAAACTGCGCGTCCCAGATGTTTTATTATTGTTTTCCCCCTTTGGAGGAAATTTTCTTTACTCCTATTCTTTGATTTTTATTTCATTCGTATTTTTATCTTTTAAGTCCGTCGTTGTTTTTTATTAATTTTATTTCTCTTCTTTAACCGTTGTTCGTTCGTATTTTCCTCTTTTAGGTGTTTCCAGCCGGTCTCTGATATACGTTTCGTTGTTTTTTTTTTTAATTTTTAGTTTTTTTTTGTCCTTTTTTGGGTTTTTCCTTTTTTTTTTTTTTTTGTTATTTTTTCTTGTGTTTAAGTAGAGTTATTTTCCGTGATTTTGTTTCTCCCTTACGTCGTTATTTCCGATCGCAATTTTCGTTCCGTTATTTTAGTTTTTTTTTTGAAAATATATATATATTTATTAATATTTACACATTTCCTCGTCAAGCTATACGCTTGTCGACGAGTTTTCTTACATCTAAATATGCCTACATTATACTACTTATATACTATACAATTTTATCGCCGCGCAAATATTTTATTACAAACTTATCCTATTTTTTCTTATTTCTAACTTAACTATAACTAATACCTATTCTTTATTTTGTTTTTTATTATTTTATTTATTTATTTATTTATTTATTTTGTTCCGTCTCTTTCCCTTTCCCTTTTTTTCACTTTTGTTTATTACTATTTCCGTAACCTCTTCTCTTATTTAATAGTTCGCTTCTGATGATGGTCAGTGTAAGCTGGCCGAAACGTTAAGCAAATAAAATTCTTTTTAACGCAGTTGTATCCGCAATTTATTTATTATTAGAAGAAATTACGTTTCAAAATGAAATAAATAATAGAAATATTTTTGAAACGGTATTTATCAGATTTTAATAAATGTAAATCATATAATGCATTTTAATGTAACAAAAAAAGAAAAAGAAAAAAGAATCGTTTTCTGGAGCAGTAGCCGAAGTGATTTTCACCGATGCAGTAGTCGGAGCGATTGTAGCTGAAGGAATTGCCGGAGCAGTGAGCAGTGTTTTTTTGATCACTGCTCCAAATCGCAACTGCACATTTGTCGGAGCAATGACAAAAAAAACAGCGCTACGATTTTTGTTTGTAGATACGTATGGGATACGTGCATTTCTCTCAATTTCACTAACGAAAATTACAATCGATTTGTGGACGTCGTTTTTCAGCGGGATTAACAGAAGGCATGCACCATCTTGTAAAAATTATGACACAAATAGAGCACAATTTTGGGAGGAATTCACATTTCAGGTCATTTTCTAAAGCGCGGACTATATTAAGCGCATTGTTTTCTTTGCATTTTAAAAAGTAACATAATTATTTAGGCTTTTTTTTGTTTCCTTTTTTGCCTTCCTTTTTATTCACCTTTGCTACCGTTTGTTCTATTTTTTTCGATCTCTTGATTTTGTTTTTTATCCGTTTTTTTTTTTTAAAAAAATTTTTGTTTTTATTGAAATATTTTTCGTTAATATAATAAGGCGCGTGGGAATGTTTTAAGATTGTACTAATTTTCCTCCGTTAGCTAAATACTTCAAGTTTGCCGGACACAGAGCTTTCGGGAGGGGGGGAGGATGGAGAAAAATGTTGTTTCTAAACGTTTTTTGAGTACTTTTTTTTATATTACCGCGTTTGTAATTATTATTATTTTTATTGACCGATTATTTGTACATTTTCAGATTTTTTATAAATACATACGTAGTGTGAGTACTGGAAAAAATTTATTTAAAAAAGTCGATTTTATTTTTTTCGCCACGCTGCACCAACAATTGCAAATGCTATAATTTCTAAGAGGTGAAAGAAAAAAGAGTATTCAGTGAAAAGTTAGTGTATTCGGGAGAGTGTATTTCACTTCTAGGCGAAAAAAAACTTCTTTATAACTCTGGGAATTTCGGATAAAATGATTTTTTAATGTCTTTTACCGGCAGTTCTGTCTGTCACAAAAAAAAAAAAAAAAAGAAAAAACGGTAAAAAAGACAAACTTTTTATCGGTAAATATTAAGCGCGACATTTGCAACGGAATGAAAACGAAAAAATGTGTTTTTTCGCATTGTATCGTGAATATAAAGAGTTTAACGAGCTGAAATTTTCAGGAATCAAGATCTAACATGTGTATTGTAAAAAAACCCCCGCGGAGGTGGAGTTCTCGAATGATTACTCGATTTCAGCCTTTTGACGCGGATGTCTATTATTTAATTTTGGATTTATTAACTCGTATACGGAGGCTTGCGAGTGGTGTCACCGCCAAAGTCTGTTTTTATCTTCAGACTCAGTACGATACCGCTATAATACTGGCAACTGCCGTTATTTATCCGACATCCTCAAGTTGTGACATAATTTCGGTTTCCCCTGAATCCTTTTTTGCCTCGCAAAGGGTTACACAAAAAATAATTCCTTTTACAATAAATCCCTTTTTTTTTGTGCGTGTATCTATGTGTTTTTTTACTACTTCCTTCTTCACTTTTTCACTCGTGACAGCTGCTCAATAACAGAAAAGGCCTGTGAAAGCATTAAGAAAGTCATCGTTTATTTCTGCGTTTTGCTCGCGATATGTGTGCACACTTAAAATACGATAAATTATTTCGGCGCTCGAGAAAAGGCGCTTATTCACCGATTTTGTTGTAAATGATCGTCTTACGAGAATGCAAATCTCTGCAGAATTTTAAGGTACGAGTTTTTTTTTTTTTTTAAGGAAGCAAAAAATCCGTCGCAGCGGGCAATTATTGTCAAGATGAAGTAATTTTTTTCAAAAATTTTTATTGAAATAACCCGCCGAATGATTACATAATCGACATTTTGGGTAAAGGTATGAGGAAATAATTTTTTAAGCGATAAATGAACGAAAAAAAAGGACACTGAAAAGTGCTGATTTGAAGATTAATTACTAATTTCGCGGGTGCTTTTTTGATTCAGTGATTATTTTGCGCCTTAAATATGGTATTAATAAAAGAAAAAAAAAGTAACATTAAATTAGATCTATTTGGAAAAAGAACGAGGCCGAAACGTAACAAAGCAAAATAATCTGGACCGAAACATGGCAGAGTCGAATTGTTGGGGCTGAAAGTCCCACTGCGCGTGTGGGTCGCTGTGACAAAAATAAATAAAATAAATAGCAAATACGTAAATAAACGGAAAAAAATTATTAAGCGGAATGGAAATTTTTTTGATTTTCTTATTTCAATAACACGATCGGAATTCAAATAAAGCCGACAGAGAAAAATATAAGAAGAATATAAATAAATAACTGCAGTAATGATGATTTGCAGAAATTAAAATATCACGAAGTGTATATCAATAACCCAACGACGGTAAACGGACCCCGGGGATATGAATAATTTTTAATTTGAATTCCATGCGATGAAGAAATAAAGAAATAATTTTTTTTTTTTTAAAATAGGCTTTTATTTATGCGCAATTTAAACATTTTTTTTTATATTTTTTATTTTTTAGTCTGGACTTTTTACTATGTCTTTCAATAAAAAAAACAAAAAACTTAGAATTGTATTTTATTTTGCTTTATTTTATTCAATATTTTGATTACCAGACAAATTTAGAGAAATTTGTGTTACATTTTATTAAATAATGGATCGCATTTTTTCAATTATATTGTTTTTTATTTTTCACACAATACATACGGAATCGTTAGCACGTGGAACACAATGTTTGACTAATAGCGATCTTTCCATTGATATATCACACGATCGAAAAAAAAAAATATATTTTTTTGAAACTTTCAAGCTTTCAACGCTCAAGGGTTCGATTTTAAAGTTGGAAACTCAAATGTTCAAAAGCAAAGAAATACACAAGGATGTGCATTTTTTAACCTTGTTCAAAATTTTTAACTATAAAGCTGAGTAACAAGCGGGGGCTACATGTCATTTTTTGTGCTCTTTGAACTTTCAGTAAACTTCCAATGTTTCGTTAATAAAATGAAATACGAGTTTGCTCGCGACAAATAACGCTGTTTCCAACAATATATTATATGCCCGGGAGAAAAAAAAAATTCTAAAAGTTCGAGCTTTCGAAGACCCAAGGGGCTAATTTTAGAGCTGGACACCTAGATGTTCCAAACTAAAGAAATATACGTGCATGTGCGTAATTTCAACCTTGTTCAAATATAATATTTGCCCCGCAAAGAGGGGAAGCTACATATTAGATCTCGCGCTTTTTTAACTTTTCGTAAACTTCGAAAGTTTCATTAAAGAAATATAATATGGTTTTGTTCTCGATAAATAGCGATCTTTCCAACAATATATCACACGCCCGAAAAAAACAATGGTTTTTGTCCAAAAGTTCGAACTTTTGGCGTCCCGGAGGCTAGATACCGGGATGTTGCATAATATTTTATTATCGTCTATAACAAGCATTTCTGTATAAGGACACTTTTTTAATTCGTCGGGAAGTAGGTGAAAAATGGTTCGCAAGATTACCCCCAGGCAGACAGAATGACAAACCGAGTTAAATAAAAGTCTATAAAAATGACGATGGCCGAATAGTTTCAATCGTCAGACGAATAAATATTATTATAATTAACTATTTTAGGTAAACTACGGAAATATAGTTGGTTAGGCAGTGGAGTTTCGTTCTGACAGGACCTGATGCGAATTCCGTTATTAAATTAAATATATTTACTTACCCATAGTGGGTAAGCTCCCACCACCAAAAAAAAAATAATGATAAAAAAATGAGTAACAACCCTGACAACACCGGATTTTACATAAGTTGGTTGTCGCTTAATACATCGGCCGCTTAAACGTGATTCAGCGCCTTCCTCTCCAGCTAATATTTCTTCATCCTTTGCGGATGATCTCCTTTTCTTTCCTCCGTCCATAAGCCAAGAGCTCTGGCAACTAGGCTATCGCGACGACCAGTATATATATATATATATATATATATATACAAAATCGGACATTTTGGCTTCTTAAGGGGCTGTGTACCTTGACATCTTTTGCTTATATTTCTGTCTCTTCCTCTTCTATACTTTGTATTAAATGATCACAATTTACAACGTAATTCTAAATAGGCCCATATGAATATAATAACATAATAACAAAAATCTTATCCTAATATTTAACTTTCATTACATAATATTAAGACATTTTTTCGTTACATAAAATTGTGACATTTTTCGTTACAAAATCTAATAGGGGCCGGCCTAAGAATTAGGTTGTAATTAATATACATATATATAAAGTCGGTAAAAATTAAAATATAACAAACGTTACATAAAATTAGGATATTATTTCTAATGTTAGGTGGCCTAAGAATAACATTGTAATTATATATATATATATTAATTATAACGTAATTCTTAGGCTACCCCCCATTCGAAAAAATGTCCCAAAAAAATGTCCCAATTTTATGTAACGCTAAATGTCCCAAAAAAATGTCCCAGAAAAATGTCCCAATTTTATGTAACGTTTGTTATATTTTGTAGGATTTTTGTTATTGTTATTTAAAAAATGTCACAATTTTATGTAATGAAATATGTAACGAAAAATGTAACGAAAAAATGTCTTAATTTTACATAACGGAAGTTAAATGTTAGAATAGGATTTTTGTGGTTATGTTATTTTTTGTGTGTGTTGATGCCAGTAAGAATTACGTTGTAAATTTTGATCATTTTATACACAGTATAGAAGAGAAAGAGACAGAAATGAAAGCAAGAGGGGTCAAGGGGCACAGCCCCTTGCGAGGCCAAAATGGCCGAGTTTATATATATATATAATATATACATATAGACTCGACCACTTTGGCCTCGCAAGCGGTTCTGCCCCTTGGCCTCTCTTGCTTACATTTCTATAGTTTGTGTAAAATGATCAAAATTTAAGTCGTTCTTACGAGCATCGGCATTAAAAAAAATAACATAATCACAAAAATCTTATCCTATAACATTTAACTTTCGTTACATAAAATTGGGATATTTTTTGTTATAAAATCTAATGGGGGTCGCCCTAAGAATTACGTTGTGATTAATATATTTATTAATAACTACGTCATTCTTAGTCCGGGGTGCATTAAATTTTTTGTCCCACGATTATGTTTCGTTAATTTATATAAAATAACAAAGGTTAAATGCCATGCTGTACAAGTGTTTAGATATTTCTACGGCTAAGAATGACGTAGTCAATTGAAAACGATTTTTCTAAAAGAATTTTAGAAAAAAACGATTAGGGGTCAAAGGGACTTGCCCCATGAGAGGCCTAATGGGCACAGTTCATAATATAGATGTGTGTGTATATATTATTAAAATATTAAATTGAATTGGGGAGATATATTTAATTTTATAATTTAGGACCCCTATCATCGGTGTTGCGATTAACATGTTCCCCTTATTTATATGACGTTAATTTTTTTTTTGAATATCTGGAGGCGCTCGTTTGTTTTTCTCAGTCCACGTTCATTGCACTGATCATTATCATCTATTTTTGCCTCGTCGCTAGAAAATTCTTACACACGTCGTACTACGACCTAGAATTTTACTTGGTCTCATCCTTTCGTTCGTTAATTTGAAAATTTGATGAAGAAACGAAAAATCTAAAGCCAGCGCACTTCTGGCCATGCTGTACGAACGTACACGATGCCACTTAAATATACCAGGGCGAGATGTGGTCTCCGCACCGCACTTCCGAGAAGTTAGCTACATATTTATTAATTTTGAAAAGTCGCGATATAGGTCACACACTACAGAGTCCGACACTGCTGTGTTACCTGTAAAGACCCGTTAGCGGCCAGTTGACTATAATCGGGAAACGGTTTTACAATAAATTCGTAAAAAAGTAATTTTACAACAACGCAGCACGTAAGGTCGTTGTTTTTTTATGAGACGAACTGTCAAAACTGAATAAGAATTTTCGACTGCCCGCTGCATGCTATATTATTAATAACCTTTCTGTCCTCTTGGTCGATTTTTAGGGCACGGGTCTTTAAATTTTTTTTTATTACGACCGTTTTTGGGCCTACATGATACAAGGCATCCCTGAAAAATCTGTTCCGGAAACAGGTTGACGACACAATATTTTTAGCCCACTTTTATTTACCTTTTATTATATTTTATTTTTTTTCTGGAAGAGAAAAACTATACTACGTGTATGACCGGGTCATTTTGCAGCTACACAAAAGCCACTGACAGGTTAATATTTTCCTTCGAACGCGCTGTCATTTTCTCGAAAAAAAGACTAACATCCTGCTGCTTTTGTTTATTTTCGTGATTTCTTTTTTTTCATTCCCATAATCACCGGTATAAATAGAAGTTAACGAAAATTACAGGAATTTATTTACGCCGCTTCGTTTTTATCATTTACGCGATTTACATGTCACTTAAAAGCTCAACATCGACCGGTGATGAAATATGTCGCCCATTCATTGCCTGCACTGTCGACTAAATCTTTTTTTTTTTTTTTTTTTTTTTTTGTAGGCTCAACAACTTATATTGCGTTTAACTGCTGTGGCTAGTGCAGTACGAGGATGCGCGGTTTGTTCTTATAAATAACTGCTTATTCTACTAAACCTGATAAACTGTGTCACAGATGAAATTGCATTGGAGGAATTCTGAAGTATGTTAGTGACTGTTTTGTTATTTATAAAAGGGGGCTGATGGGGGGAGAGTGCTGGACAGTCACACAGTATGTGAGGAGTTGGGGGAGCAACATTTTTGCAACAGAAAGGACAATTCATGGGCGGTGGGGTTCTTTGCCAAATAAAGTTATGCAACAAGGTTGCCCGGGCCTGTGCGTAAGCGACTAAGGGCGCAGAAATCTCTGCCGGAAATGCTTTTTTCTGGCCACCATGGTTCAGTTGAGGGTTTGATTAGCCTTAAGAAAGTCTGACAGAAGGTCTTTCATTACTAACTAGTTTTTTATATCTCTTGTTAAGTTCAGTCTGGTACCATTTCTCCTAATTCCCATTTTGCCTAAAAATGGAATGACGCATAAGAAAATAATAATAATAATAATTTAAAAAAATCAATTTGGCAACATGGTCACTTTTGGTAGGCAGAAAAAAAGATTATCCTGGCGCAGCGGGGGACCCCTCGATTTTTTAACTGAGAAAGCGTCTTTGACAAACAATGCCGCGTTTGCCCGCTGCCGAGACCGTCCGAGAAATTGAATGACTGTTACCCAAATTTTATTATTTTCCTAGAAGGTCGTAAGAAATGCCGAATTCGTCTCAATATGCGGAAAATCACCGCATACTGACTGCTTTACGCTATGAAGTCGCAATTTGTTCTGGCTTGGGTCTTATTCTGAAGGAAACTGTTCTTCTATCTTGAATATTATAAGTTGTCGCTTGTGAATAAAACGAAAATTTTGAGTCAGTCTAATATATGTAGTAATGGATACGACATAATCCAGATAGCAGGAAAGAATTGGATGCAGAAGTCGCAGGATAGGAATAATCTCGAGGAAACTGTGAAGAGCCTACGACTAGCAGTGAACATAAGCTGATTGTGATACTTTGCGAATATTTGTTTGCGACATTCTTATTTCATTCAAAACTGTAATCTGCAGCTCGCAAGTAAACCGTATCTGTTTCCGTCGTGAAAAAAATTAATATGTAAAAATTACAATTATAACAGGCGTTATTTTTAAAAAACCTTGTTCGGAATTGTTATTAAAATCATCAAAAAAAAAAAAGAAAAAAAAGTAAAATCAAAATGGGATTACATTTATAATAATAATTAACAGTTAGACGGAAACAAATAGAATTTTTACGAAATGTTTCAGAATTCCACACGACGCGACAGTCTTTGCTACTCAATAGGTCGTTATTTTCCGTCAAAATTCCTTTTTTTAATCAACTACGAAAAAAAGTACAATTTGAAGGCTAAAATAGATCGGATAAACGCCTGGAAACACTTCAATTTCTCGCACTAAACGGGTAGTTATAACTACAAATGAACAACATTTTTTTTAAAATAGTTTTTAACGCGTTATTCCAAAATATATTACGCGATTGTTCCTATATATACGGCAACTTTTCTGAGTAGTCTCTCCTATTAAAATCCTAAATTCCTATCTTTGCATACGTCAAGTTCTGTTAAATTCCTTCCTCACTCGATAGTTATATCTGAATTTCATTATATCCCAATCATGCCGTTATTTTTACTGATGCGTCTAAGAGGACTGGTGAGGTTGGTGCCGCCTTTGTTTTTCCTCTTCTTATAACTACTCTGAATGCTTTTAACTTCCTTCCTGCTGTTCTATATTTACTGCTGAATATGCTGCCATACTTCACGCATTTTTTTTTTATCTCTTCCTCTTCTTTCCTCTCGGATAAGTTTCTTTTAATAGCTGACTCTGAAAGTGTCTTTGCAGGCAATTTCTTCTCTTTAACCGTTGCCCTCTTTTGAACTACCTTTCATTCTTCTTATTCGAAATCTAATTCACGAATTATTCCTGTTCCGTTCTATCCAAATAGATCTATTCTGATTTCCTAGTCATACTGGAATTGAGGGTAATGAGGTGGCTAATTTCTTGGCTCGCTTAAGAGCTTCCCCAATGAACATCCCCTTCATAAATTTCCCGCTCACAATATTAATCATATATCCAGAGACAGTTCCGTATTACATTATGGAATGATATTTATTTTTTCCTTTTCTCCAATTCGAATTATCTTTCCGTCCAGCCTTTACCTTCTCAGACCAGATGGTTTGATAAGTTTCCTTCTCTTTGTCGTCCTTCGATCACTGTGCCATAGGTCGCCTGTTTCGGTCGTAGCTTTCTCCCTTTGTCATTTTTTCGTTTTTCCCTCGTCTCTTCCTCACGGTGTCCTCTTCACACGGAAGATTCATTTTTTCTGTGTGATGTCAACCACGTCTTCTTCGAATCTTACTTTCTTCAGAACGTTCTCTCTTCTATTCTCAGCTTCTTTTGGATCTCGGTCTTCCTACTCCATACAATGACACTCTAAGGTTCTTTCATTTCCTTCCTTGTCAGTTGTTTTTCTATTCTAGCTTCTTTCATTCATTCTATCTCGCACCGGATTAAAATCCGATAAGTTATGCTCCTAAAAAAAAAAAAAAATTACGCCAACATCACCCGGTTGGTCTGGTACCATTTCGCCTAATTCCCATTTCGCCTAAATTTAGGGTCGGGTTACTCAGGTAATAAAAAAAAGGTCAGACAAACATACGAATGATTTCGTGTTGGCAACAGCGCGTCATCATTATCGAATTTTAAGCAGACTAAACGCATCATTTTTTTTTCTATTTGATTCCACTGTTAAGGTTTTTTTTTCTTTCCGAAATACAACAAAAAAGGTTTATATGAAAATCAGAAGTGAAAAAATACCGCTAAAAATGTTTGATGTAAATATACGCGAAACGACCACTCCGATTAATATTTGCGAGTTATTTTATTGGATATCTAGTGCTATATAAATCCCACCCGCCTTATCAGTCAGTATATAAAAGCCTTATTGATATTTAGTGTGACAAGAACATTAAGGTTCGGAGTTGCAGAAAAAATAATAAAAAAGCTAAATTATAATTAGGTGTAGTTTCGAAGTGGTCTTGTTTACGTAAGAAAAAAGGAATAAAAATCGAATAGAATTAACAATAATGACATGACATCGAATGATTATTACAGCGGTAATTTTATTATTGATTATTAAAATTACAATTATAAGTATATACAAAAAGTAAATGTTAAAATTAGGAAAACATAAATAAAGCTCCATTTAGTTCACCCTGCCTTTTTGCCTTTTCTAGGCTTTTTATCAAAATAAATTCTTCCGGCTCAACGTAGCTCGGTACGCATTTCAAACGCCTATACTGTCAGCAAGTGCTCTATTTCCGCTTCTCGGCCACGCGCAACGAAACTAGTTCGCTACCCCTGCGTAGCGGTCAGATCCTTCGATTTTTTAACCGAGAATGCGTCTTTGACAAACAAAGCCGGGTTTGTCCGCTGCCGAGACCTTCCGAGAAATTGAATGATTATTACCAAAATTTTAACATTTTCAAAGATCGTAAGAAATGCCAAATCCATCTCAATATGCGGAAAATCACCGCATACTGACTGTTTTTCGCTATGAGGTCACAATTTGTTCTGGGTTGAGTGTTATGTGTATCAACGTTCTGAAGGAAACTATTCTTCTATCTTGAATATTTAAATTTTCGCTTGTGAATAAACCAAAAATTTAGAGTCAGGCTAATATAGCAATGGATATATCATTTATAAAAACAAATCGAGCAGGTAAATAATATATATATATATATATCTAATATATATTTGTATATTGAAATATTTATTGCAAATTACATTTTAAATGAAATGGTATTCAATTAGATTTCGACAACAGAGAATAAAAAAAATTATTATCCATTAAAAAATTATTTTCGCTTAATTGCTATAAATTTTTATTTTGTACGTCAAAAGTGTATGATAAAATATTTGGTTAATTGAATAGCGTCTTTTTATATTCTCTTTCTTGTTCCCTTTTGTAATGTTAAATCGTAATCTTTTGGCAATTTATTGAATGAAGCATTTTAAATAGTAAGATAGAAGGTTTTTTTTCTTTGCCTTTTTTTGGATTTTCCAAAAAAATCTGGCAGATTTAACAGATTATAAAAGAAAAAAGAAAAATATTATAATCTAATTCGATTGGATGCGCTTTGGCCTCCCCACTCCTTACAGTGCCAAAGCCATTCTTGCTTTCTCCTCTCTCGATATAGTTCCTTTGTTAGCTTTCTTTATCTCCTCAATTTTTAATCTTTTCTTTATATAATGTACAGTTCTCTGCGTTGGGTAAGTTCTACTGTTGACGTGCCCAAAAAATTGAAAAAAAAAAAAATTTTTTTTACTTTGTCAGAAACTCTAAAAACAAAATTTTTTGCGTTTTATTTATTTTTTTCATTCCAATTATTGAAATTACTTGAAAAACATCGTCATTATAATAAACGTGACTAATTTGAAGAGGAATTTTTCAAAGTCCAACAGCAACCATTTAGGCTTCTGGAGAAGTTATTTATACCTTAAAATTCGATTTTAGAAGTATTTTTAACAACACACGCCAAGATTTACCGTTTCATCTTGTAGAATGGGGAAAAAGATCATGACTGTATCTTCTAAAATTTTTTTTATACCGTGCGACACATCTAAAAATGTAATAACCCCTTATTACTACCAATCTTTCATTATTTTTTAATCAATTGTCCTTATTTTCACTGCTTTCTGCAACTAAAAATCTATTATTAAAGATTATCAAATATAACAAATATACTCGAGGGATAGATATAAGAATATTTAAAATATACATTTTTTTGATATGGTGCTTTTAAATCTATGCTCATTTATTAATCCCATAAAAGCCATGAACTGACCCCATATAGCAGGGTCTTCACCTTGTTTATTCCTTGCTTACTCCTCTTTTTCTGATGTACACAGAGTTTAATAGTAAATCTAGTAATTTTTCTCGTCCTAATATCCAAATTTTGAAAAATCTCTTGTAATCGTATACGTTACTGTTGGTTATTTATTCAAATCCGAAGCAGTATTTAATTTTTAAATTCTTTCGATTTGCAAATTCACTTTTTTTGAATTAAAGAAAAATGAAATTAGGTTCAGGAACTTTTGTTAAAAAAAAAGAAACACGCTTAAAATTCGATAATGATGACGCGCTGTTGCCAACACGAAATCATTCGTATGTTTGTCTGACCTTTTTTTTATTACCTGAGTAACCCGACCCTAAATTTAGGCGAAATGGGAATTAGGCGAATTGGGAATTAGGCGAAATGGGAATTCACCACCCGGTTAAGTTAATTTTCGGCGTTGCGTAATTAAGGAAAATGTCAAAAAACAATCTATTAAAATGATTAAAGTCTATTAATTATGAAATTATCGAAAAAAATTTTAAATTTGAATATTGTATTTCCGCTTTATTACACAGTTCTCACGCTCAAATAATGGATTTATTCGTGTGATATTTTAAATATGTCTTTCAAAAAAAAGTATTTCACATGTTTATATACATTTAGCTAGCAAAGTTCCAAGACATTCACTGAAGGTTTTTTCGTGTAATTTATGCTTCATGTGTAACGAAATACGTTAATCGTTTTAATTAATTACCGTGTCGGTGAAATAAAATATGATGAAAGATAGCTTCATTTATAATAATTGTTAAACACGATCAATAATACTATTTAAACTGCGTTCCTCAAAACAATTTACCGGTGCGTCGTATTATGTTAAAAACATTTAGTAAATGGTTAAAGTGGATTTTCCGGTCTGCATGGCCCGTGAATCAGATTTTTTACAATAATGTCATGAAGTGTCTTATCAGTGTTTAGATTCGGTACTTCAGCGCTGATAATTTTATCAATTTGACCGGGTCTTAACTTGTCTTTTAACCACACAATAATATGTGAACATGTAGTAGTTCACGCTTCTTCCACTCTATTGAATACATAAAACAGCGCACTTCTCCAAATAGTCTGCCTTTGGTAATAACATCCATAAGCTTTTTATATTTCAACCTGAAAACTCTTGCAACTACATCATACCTATCAGTCGAACTTTGCCCGGGCATCAATTCATTTGTTATTTCAGGCAAGGCTGGGTTACAGGTGAACGTAACAAATAAATCGGGACGACCAAATGCATAGGCAAAGCCGTCTTGAGTATATTCGTGCAAATACCGTGGGCTCTTTACAAAAGAAGATGGTAAAATTAACATTCTACCAATATCATTAGGATTCATGTGAGCGTTATTTGCTACAGCATCTTGAAGATGTGTATAATTCTCAGCTCTTAATTTAGTTTGATTCAATGATATGTAACGTAGTCGTTCACTTTCAACCTTGACGTACATATCAACATAAAACCGATTAGCCAGTTGTTTGTATCGTTGTATAATATTAAAATTGTTTTCTCAGATCATAATATGGTAGGCATAAAAATCCATACTCGATGTTTTTTTGTTGGGCAAAGGGGAACTGTAGAGTAACTTAAAATATTTTCAGTGCTAATTAATGTAGATCCGAACGAAGGAAATTAATTTTGAATTCTCACAGCGTCATTTACACTTTTAGCATGCCGATGAAAATATTACGTTTGAACATTTAAACTAAAACTCAACTTTAGAGGGTACAATAGACATCCTTGTTATCAGTGAAAAATATTTACACCAAAATATGTATTTAAAAAAAAAAAAAAAGATGTAGTTACTTCAACGTTCGCTATAAAAAATTTAAAAAAAGTGTCTCAAAAAATAAAAAATAATTATTCCTTAGAATCTTGCGATTATTATTAAATAACATTAACTTTTAGGTGCTGGCACCAAATCAAATTGTCCTAAATTTTTAACACTTATAGGAAACATACTGTTGAATCCATGCACGAATGATGCGAACTAAAGAAGGTAACGTAATATCTGAAACTATAATACGATAAATATATTAAATAAACACGGCCGTAAATGTTTTAATATATGTACAGAATATCATTAGGAAACGAAACCTGCCTCCCCTATTCGAGTCCGAGGTGCGTAAGACATTCAAACACGACTGCGCGGCAAAAGTTAGGAATGTGAATTTACCATCCTGTTAGATTAGATAAAAGCGAATAAGAAGTGTCTTCTAGAACACAATTGCCCCGAGTGCATCCGCGATTAGCTGTTACATTATTTCTATTACGACGACTTTTTTATGTAATCACGATGTTATTCGAATAATATTTAAATCCATTTCAATTATTTAATTTACTAATGTATAATTATTATTTTCTTAATAAGCTTATCGCACACAAAACAGACGGTATATAAAGCTAATGAATATATATATATATATATACATATATATATACACATATATTCTACTGAATGGAATGAACAGATCTTTGTGTAGGTACCATGAATTCTAGAATATTTCATCGCGGTAAGGTATTTTATGTTTATGCGTCTAAAGTATGCTGTATAGTCGGCAAAACCTTTCGGTTTTTTAATATGCCGAAGATTCATTTTCTAAAATTGCTCGTTATTTCATCGATAAACTGATATAAAGATGCACACTGTTGCCAGAAAACAATTTACTTCTTATCCGTAAAATCGACATCTGTGTGTCGTCTTTAAAGTCATCAATCATTTCGACATGAAAAGAAAATTGTTTCTCAAAAGCGATGCGCTTGTACTGATACCGCGATTGGGACAATATCTACATTTCAAACGGATGTAATACGCGAAGTAGTTCATAAATAATCGAATTCAACAGTTTTGCTGCTAACCAGGATAATCGAAAGAGCTACATACAAAAATGGTTAGCCTCTCAGATATTTGTAGCGAGAATTTTTAAGTTTTCCTGTTTACACAAATGTGCGACCTATGTCCGAGCCAGAAACTAATATTTTAAGCGAGATTTCATTCGCAAACTCCGTTGAATTATATAGTTCGCAAATTAGAATCAAGCGCAGCCTGGAGAAATTTGGTTTTTGTGAAAAACAAAAAAAACCGGAGATATTAGTCCATTTGAAACGTGTAAAGGAATTTTCGTTATGTGTTATCTGTCGGTGTCTGAACATGAAATAAAAACAAGTTCAGTCGAGCATGTTGTTTCATGTGCTGAGGATTCCCGGCTTGTTAAGTTAAAGATAACCGTAATACTTATATGAGAGAAGGGAAGTGGCCCCCCTACTCTCATTAGTGCCATTGGGCTTAGTTCATTATGAAAAGCTTAACTTCACAATCCACGATACCTTATCATAAATGGGACTTACTTTACTTTTTTTAAATACACGTAGTACTCGTACTAAATGCAGAACAAAGAAATCAGATTTTTCGCGGCGTAAAGAGGGGAGAAACACGTCATTTTTCGAGCTCTTTTGAGCTTTTCGTCAACTTCAAAAGCTTCGTTAAGGAAAATGAAGTACGGTTTCAAATAATTTTTTAACCGTAATTTTTTTTTTTTTTTTGATTTTATGAAAGAGCTTCGGCCGGTTTAATATTTTGATTTTCACTTTTAAAGGATGGTGATGAGATGAATTTTTTAAGGGTTATCTTTGAGGGGTCATTTTAAATTCCGTATTATATATTTTTGACGGCTTTTTAGGTTTTTTCCGCCCAGGGTAATTAGTTAGCTTGAAGTTATATGGTTTTAAAGAGAGTTTTAAGCGTAATTTATGATGCAATTTCGGAATTAACAAGTGTCAAACCGTTCCCGAACTATTGCATAATCTGATATTATTAGGATTTCGTGCATTACAGGTGTGTACAAAATCCCAAAAACAGCGGGAAAAATAATTTGCACCTAATAATATAATATAGCGGTAGAAAAATGAAATCATGGAGTGAACCTTATCGCACCGTGGCCTCTTTTATCTCTATCCTGCTGTTAGTTGGAAAAACAGATAAGAACGACTGTTAATTAATGTCGCGCTTATGTAATCGGGAACCGCCGCTGCTAAGTAGAATTAGCTGGAAAACAATCGAAAAACGGGAAAACAGCCGTTAATAATGATAATTTAAAATTATTACGCAAGTAATGAAGATTCCGAAAAATAGCTAATTAAACACAAGTGTCAAAAGTTTAGAGATGAAAAGTGAAATACTTCTGTTCTATGTAGGCAGTCAAACGAATTAAGCGGCAATCAGACATTTGTTTTACTTTCTTTTTTTAGGATACGCTAAACGGGAGCAATAGCAGCAATCAACTAAAATACCTATGGATCGGATCAAAATGAACACCGCCTATTAATAATCTGATGCGAGGTAGAGTGATTACTAAAACGGGAACGACAAATGATGAAGGAAACGAAAGTACATCATATAGAGTAGAAAGATTCAGAGCGAAAAGTTGAGAGTAAAAGAGAGAACGCTCAGAGGAAAGTTAGGAACCACTCCGAAATGATAGACATCACATGGAAAAACCGAATCAACAAAGAAACGACATCGCGGCGATGAGATAAGGGAAAAACGAAAAAGAGACGAAGGAAGAAACTTGTATGTAAGGAAAGCGACATATTCAAGGAAAAGGAAACTATTCAAACGAAGGAGTAAGAGAAAGGCTGAATAGAAAGGTAGAAGGAATTAGGTTTTTGGAGAAGTAAGAATATAAATATTTCATAATTTAAAGTGAAAATGTTTAGATGATTAATATTGCGAGCGGGAAGTATTCGAAGGGAGTGCTTTTCAAACAAGTCAAAGAATCATTTTATTAAACTCAGTACCGACTTATGACTAGGGCTTCGCAATAGATTTACTTGAATTGAACGGAACAGGGGTAAATCATGAATTAAACTGTGAATATAAAAAGAATGAACTAACGAAGACAATGGTAAGGCAATCGCTCAGTAGAAGAACTAAAAGCACTTGCATAGGATGATTAACGGCAGTAAAGATGGGGAGCAGTGGAAAAGAGACCTAAAGGATTCAGAATAACTGTAAAAAGAAAAAGCAAAGAAGTCACCGACCAATCTCATCAGGAGACTTAAAAATAACGGCGTGATTGGAATATGAGAACGTATGTCACATTCGCAAATCTAGCTACGGAATGGGGAATTTGGTCTGACATACAGGTATGTTGGGAGTACGTAAATGAAGTAGCCGAGGGAAAAGTACGAAATTTGTCGTAGCGGAAAGTATAAGGAGAAAAATTAATTCGATGAACAGAAACGAATGAAGAGATTGGAATTTTGTTGAAAATAAAGCGTTAATATTATGAGAGATTGAGCAATAAGCAATTTTAGAGGGGAAAGAGGAAGGCCGTTTAATTACGATGTAATCGTAAAATAAATACGATGGATTTTTGGTCTTGGACACTTGTTCCGGTTTATCTTATACAGTTAGACACGCGAATTAATCAATCCCTTTTTTGCTTAGGCTTTTTTTATATATATATATATATTTTTTATATATTCTTTTGGGCGCGCCAGCGGCATTGACCCAACAACAACAGAAATTAAGGAAGGGGTTAAATAAGAAGACGATTAGAAATAGATCTTAGGAAAGATTGGAGTACAGGGATTATATCTGGAGATGGAAAGGAAAGGACAAAAGAAGAATTATACGGAGCAGGAAGACCCAGTGCCAAGATTTTCGAGTACAAAACAGAGCGCTCGGAATCAAGGGCAGGGCATTCAAAGAAGATGTGGTTTGCATCACATATGAGAGGAGAGATGGAATTATGAAGGGGACAATCGGGAGAAGGGGACAGGGAAAAACGAAAACGTGAAGAGGGTAGAAGTGAGTGATTAATACGCAGTCTGATTAAGGAAATGATCCCGGAGCGTTGATAAGAATATGATTGAAACCACGGCTGGGAAGAGGGAACCAGTTGAATTTGAAGATAATGAGAGGCGGGATTAGAAAATAGGGAAGGATAGATGTCCGACCATAGTCGGGAATGATTAGCTGAGGAAAGAAGGAGGATGTCCGAGGTAGGAATTTTGCAGAATAAAGGACCATCGCGGGCGGCCGAACGGGCTAAAAAGTCCGCTAACTCGTTGCCCTCGATGCCAGAGTGACTGGGAACCCACAAAAGGTCAATAGTAATGGAACGGGATGAAAGTAAATTGGATATAAGAAAACGAATTAAAAGAATGATAGAATTGGAGGAATGAGAAGGAGGAGAAGAGATGGCTTGAAGAACACTTTTGGAATCGGAGACAATCAGACATTTACTGATCTCTCTTATGGATGGAATGAACGAGACTGTGCGTAAAATGGCGATAGACTCCGCTGTGAAGATAGAACAGAAGGAAGGGAGCTTGAAGGACTCAGAGTGATTAAGTGAGAGGGAGGTAAACGCGCCGCCCACCCCATTTTCGCTTTTAGAACCGTCAGTGAAGAATGTTAGATGAGAAGGGAAAGATGTGTCCAGCATGTGGAGGAATTCGGCTTGGATTGAAGAATGTGCGGTGGAGCTGGTTTGGAGAGGGAGAGAGAAGAGATTAATAGTCTGCCAAATGCTGGAAAAGTCATGGGAAAAGTAAGAAAGCTTGGAATAAGAAAAGACATAAGGCGAAAAATTGGAGACTCGAGCTGCTACGAGAGAAAGGATTGGGATTTTGTGAGGAGCAAATCGCCATTGGTTTTTAATACTAAGATAGGAAGAGATAAGATTAGATGAGGACACAGAAAGCCGTTTAATTAGAAAATTATAACCAAGCTGCGATCTGCGGATAAACAGTGGTTGCATAGCAGATTCAGAGAGGATAGCAGGAATGGGAGAAGATTTTAGCGCTCTAATGCACAACCGAAGGCAGCAGTTTTGAACTTTGTCCAGTTTGGTGAGGAGAGATTTAGAGGAGTTTCCATAGATGAAGGAGCAGTAATCGATTCTGGAACGAATTATAGCCTTGTAAAGGATTAGGAGAATGGAAGGGTCACCACCCCATTTGGATGGCGAAAGGGCTTTCAGGAGATTGAGTCTTTTGAGGGAAGAATTGTAGAGATAGTTGATGTGTTCATAGAAAGTGAGTCGGCTGTTGAGAATAACACCAAGATAGCAGAAGGAGCTGACGAGCGGAATCGGAATGTTAGATGAAATAATATTTACCAAAGCTTGATTGTAGGGGCGGAGGGAGAACACCATAGAAGAGGACTTAGAAGGAGAGAGAGAGAGGTGAATTGAGGCGAGGGAGATACTAAGGATGGATAAAGAGTTATTGATCTCTTCGTTGGCGGCGGCCACATCATTACAACTGGAGTAGATGAGGATATCGTCTGCGAAAAGGAGAGAGGAGGAAATTGTAGGGAGGGAAGCAATATTAAGGAGATAGATATTGAAAAGAGTGGGGCTAAGACATGATCCCTGAGGAAGTCCCCGGTGGATGCATCTGGAAATGACACGGGAGGGAGTAGAGAGGAAGAGGGATCTATTTTGGAACAAGTTTAGGATCAGAAAGATGAAATTAGATGGAACATTAAGCCCAAGAAGCTTGGCGCATAGAGTAGGAAGGTGGACATTATCAAACGCAGAGGAAACGTCAACAAATGTAGCAACAGTGAATTTTCTTTCTATGAAAGCTTTGTAGACGTCTGATAGGAAAAGACTGATGCAGTCGACCGGGCCCAGCCCCGGGCGAAAGCCAAACATATTGTAAGGAATTAGATCATTGTGTTCCAGCCACCAGACGATTCGATTGTTCACCATACCTTCAAACAGTTTACGAAGACAGGAGGCTAAAGAAATAGGACGGAACGTAGATTGATTTTTTTTAGGTATAGGGATGATAACAAAGTCATTCCAGGATTTAGGTGTAGATCCGGAGAGTAGGAAGGAGTTAAAGATATTCAGAAGAAAATGCAAAGAAAGCGTGGAGAGGTTTTTAAGAATAAGGAACGATATACCATCTAAACCTGGTGAGGAGTTGAAGGATTTATTAAGGATAGATAGTAGCTCATCATAACGGAAAGGAAGAGATAAGAAGTGAGACTCTGAGTTGGGTGTAAGAACAGGAAGCGAGATTTCCTCAAGGGAAGGAGCGTAGGCGGGCGCGATAGAATCTAGAAAGGAAAGGAGATGTTGCAGTGCGGGAGAGGGATGTACCGGGCGCTTGGAAAGGGGAGAAGTAAAAGCCTTAGCCATCTTCCAAATCTGCGAAAAGGGCGTGTCTTTAGAAAAAGCGGAACAAAATTGTTTCCAAGAATTTCTCTTAGCCGCTTTAAGAACAAAGCGAGCCCTCGCATTGGCTTCTTTGTGAGCAAGAAAGTTGGACATTGAGGACTGCGAACGAAATGATTTGAAGGTAACAGTACTTTGTTTGAAAGCCTGTTTACACTCTTCGTTCCACCAGAGTGAGGAGGCAGAGGGCGCTTTTCGGTGATGATTATTGGGAACAAGCGGAGAGGATGAAGAGAGGGACGATTGAAGGGATTGAGTGAACAAGTTGTATTGGGCTATAGGATAAGAATTCGCCAGGATATGAGGGAGAGAATCGTCCATCAATGAACGAAATTTGGTCCAATCAGTTTTGGAAAGAATCCATCGAGAGGAATGGAGAGGCTTTGATTGGGTAGGAGGAGAGACGTCATTAAGGGATAGGAGAATGGGAACATGGTCACTACCAAAAGTGCCATCAAGTGTTCTCCAGGAGCATTTAGGAGCTATATCGGGAGAGGTAAAGGAGAGGTCCACCGAACTTGAGGAGAAAGCGTTTTTAAAGTAGGTGGGAGAATGATCGTTGAGGAGGAAGAGGTTATGATTCAGGATAAAGTCTTCCAGCACAGAGCCGTTGGAGTTGTAACGAGTGCAGCCCCAAAGGGGAGAATGGGCGTTCCAATCTCCACCAATGACGTATGGTTCTGATAGGGTTGTAAGGAATGAGGAAAGCGGAATATTGAAGAGGCTAGAGGTGGGAGGGTTGTAGACACAAGCGATATGGATAGGCTTTAGGGACAGATTTAGAAGAGAAATATGGATCATATTGGGGGAGTTAGGATAGGGAGGTGGAAGGAAAGGGATAGTGTGCGATTGGTATGATAAGTCGCTCCTGATTAGGATGGCAGCTCCACCATACCCGTCCACACGATCAGCTCGAACTATGGAAAAACCTCTGAAATGGATGGAGGAGGATGATTTCAGCCACGTTTCAGACAGCAAAGCGACATGAATGTTATAGCGGTCAAGTAGACCCTCTAAAGCTTGTTTGTTAGCTCGTAGGCTACGACAATTCCATTGTATAATGTTTAAACACGGAAGCTGCGACATAGTAGGATAATGACAAAAGGGAAAGGAAAGACGAGAGCAGTAAAGTAGGATACAAAGAGGGAGTAAAATGCCTTAAAGGAAGTGCCGCATAGGCTTACTTCCAAAGTAGAGGAGCAGAAGGGAGGCCTATTCAAAATATGACATGGCCTCTTATGAAAATAGCTTTTTACTGTTGGAAGCATCAGTGATAGTTCTGAAGAATGTCTGCACGAACTTGGATTTATGCAAGTTTGTAGACTTCCTACAGTGTACGTAGCGTATGGAAGATTTGATGGAAGGATCATTTTTAAATCTGAGGAATGCCTGCACGAACTTGGTTTATTGCAAGTTTGTAGGCTTCCTATTGCGGCAGTAATGTATCGTAGCCTAGTGGTGGAGTTTCTCATGTAAGTAGGTTTCAACTTTGCAATTGATCTGATGTGGCAGGAGATGGAAGAACGACTAAGATGTAGGAAGTATAAAAAATGGAGAATAGAAAAAAAGTTAGTTGAACTGAACATTATTGGCTAGGAAAGATGACAGGTTGTCCCCGAATGAAGGGGAGGCGGCTAAGTTGAAAGATGAAAGGAGTTGGATGATGGCAGTGGATAAATTACAAATATTAGAAGAGGTATCGATGTGGTGGATAGGAGCACTATTTTGAACAAGAGGGAGATGGCTTTCAGGTGGAGACGAGTTGAAGGAAGAGGATCCAACTCTATTCAGAGCCCATCCGGCTGATGGCGCAGGGGAATACAGAGAAGGGATAGGAGGAAAGTGGGGAAGGGGTTTGGGATGCGACTTGGACTTGGGAGATTTATGAAATGTAGGGGACTTTGGGCTAGGAAGATGCGTTACTTTGCGTGGAAGGGTAGAAGTGCTTAGAGAGGGAACAGGAGCAGCGGCTCGGTTAGCATAGGAAAACGCTTGAGAGACTATGCCGGAAGCTTTTAATTTGGAGGCTTCATGAAAGGATATGTTTTCAAAGGCCATGATTTTTTTGATGTCCTTCTGTCTTTGCCATTCAGGACAGCGACGATCGGACGAACTGTGACAACCTTTGCAGTTGCGACAGAGAGGAGGCTCCTGGAGACTATCACATTCAGAGAAGAGGTGCTGGGAAGAACAATGGGAACAGATCGAGTGAGAACTCCTGCAATGTCGTGCAATATGCCCAAAAAGAAAACATTTTGCACATTGCGTAGGAGAGCGAATACTTGGAGAGACCGGGAAGCGAAGTTTGAAGATGGAAATATATTCGGGAAGGGAAGATTTGTGGAATTTTAACTCGACACTTTTGGTGGGTACTTTGGAACCCTCGGAGGAACGGAAAATGCGTCGAATAGAGATAACAGAGTTTGGAAATTCAAGCCCTTCTTTGATATCTTCGACTGAAAAGGAGGGATGAACTCCGGTAATAACACCGATTCTATATAAGGTATTAAGAGGAATAAAGGCCTTGATTTTGTTGGCGGTGAAATAAGAGGAGTTGTTGAGAAAGGAGTTAGCGGAAGAAGCATTCGGGAAGAAGACCGAAATGCGTCCCCTACTTTGGGATTTGATGTCAGTAAAAGAAGTGGAGACTTTGCTAATGAGCTTAGCCAAAGCTAGCGGGTGAAGGTTGCCAATATTCTCGTCGGAGGTACAATTTTCGACAAAAACTGTGAAAGGACCGGGATGGTTGGAAGGGAAGATGGCCTCAGTGGTGGTTTCAGTGTTGGAATTATTATTGTTAATGCTGTTATTATTTTTATTGAAATTGTTATTATCATTACTGCAGCTGATAGCGGTATTATTAGTGGTACTAGTATTGTTACTATTTTGGTTAGGGGTACTGGATGTGTTGTTATTATTACTTAAAGGAATATCGGAGATAGGAGTATCCGGTTGTGTCAGGCGTAATTCCTTAGTAGATGAAGACGGAGGAGGGGTTAAAGGACTAGAGGGCTTTCGCTTAGTTGAAGGATCTATATCCATTACGTTAAGCGATAAATGATTGTTTGAAAGTTTATTGGGGGAGGCCGCTGAGCGGCCCCCTTTGGAAACGCTCATTTACGCTCAAGCGAAAAGGTGATCGGAAAAGAACAATTGAAAGTAAATAAAATAAACACGCGAGAAAAAAAAAAAAAAAAAAAGAGAGACGGAAGAATATACACGAATCTGAAATTGCTTAGGCTTAATTGTAATCTATTTTTTTTTTTTTTTTTTTTTTTTATTATTAAATAACATATGGAGAACCCACAAGGCAACCGCCCGTCTGTAGGTTCTCATTACAGTTACAACGTTTATTTGTAATAAAGTTACAATCGATCATATACAATTAACCACTTAACTAACAAATGTGTCACAAAACAAAGTAAAAACCAACGTAATATAAATTTCCACTAAAAATAACAGCATAACGCATAATTCAAAATCTAAACAAAATAAGGCAAAACATAATAGCAATTCGTATAGAAACCCAATGCAAGAAAAATGTAAAATAGAAATATATATATATATATATATATATATATATAAATAACTGGGAAAAGATAAAAAAAAAAAAAAAGAAAAAATCACTTATCACATACTCCTTCCACCTCTTTTAGTTGCAATAATTGTAGTTGCTCAACAGCCAATTTTTAATTTCTAAGAGGCAATTTTTTTTATTCTTTATTTTTATAATATCCATCGGAATTTTCCCTAACAAATCAATCAGTACAATGTCCTTTGTTTTATCAATATAATTATTTATACCTTTAGGCTTAATATATGTAATTTTTGACGAAGCTCTAATTATCTTCACTGTATTCCTAGTCTTAAGGTCGGGAGGATTCAGCTTATAATCATATAAAATAAATAAATAATACCTTAGTTTAGCCGGTAATTCTTCCATTTCCTTCCACCAATTAAGGTTACCCCTTCTTTGACATAAATCCTTTCTTACTATGAGTTTTAAGCTTTTTTTATGAATAGCATTTTTTTTTTATGTTCATATTTCTTTGCTCCTCCCCATGCTTGTAAAGCGTAAGATATCCTTGATGTTATCAGAGCATTATAGTATTGTTTTAGAATTTTTGGCGGTAACAATGGCCTAAGTATATAAATCGCCGGTAAGGATTGCCTGATCTTTTTTATTAGTTCTAATATATGCTGTTTCCAACTTACCGTATTGTCAATCGTTACCCCTAAGTATTTAAATTTTTGCACATTTTGTAACATCATACAACCATCACTACAATAATTAGAGTTATTCGCATGACTACAATTGTGACATTTGATTAGAACTTTTGGAATGAAAGTCCTGTAACGGCTCGGTGTTCTTATGTACATCATTTTGGATTTATCCGTATTAATCGAAAAGCCTCGACTATGCGCCCAAATTACAAAAGAGTTTAAATCTTTTTGCAGTAAGTCCTCCGCTTTTTGTATATCAGAATTTTCCATCACCAACGCGATATCATCAGCGATAGCAAATACTTTCGCGTATTTTATATATCTATAGAGTGAATTTGTATATATCAGAAATAATAAAGGTGCCAGTATTGTTCCTTGTCCTACGCCCGCGGTTAAATCCCCCTCGGTACTGAAACTATCATTTATTTTTACCCTTAACTTCCGATTTTTTAAATAGTCCGCAAACCACTTGTTTTGATTGTTAGCAATGCCGATGTTCCGCAGTTCACTTATTAATTTATCATGGCTGACAGTATCAAAAGCTTTATTTAGATCGATGAAAATCACTAAAAATTGATTACCTTTGGCTAGACCTTCGTATATATTGTTAACGAAAATTTTTAGCAACTCTGCTGTCGATTTCTTTCTCCTGAAGCCAAATTGCAGTGGGTATAGAATTTCATTTCTCTCTAGGTGATCTCTTAAATGGTTGGCAAATAGTGTTCCACTATTTTAGCAATTGCCGAGATGATAGTAATTGGCCTATAGTTAGAGCAATCAATACAGTTCCCTTTTTTGTATATTGGCCGCACTATGCCTACTTTAAGCAAGTCTGGCACTTTCCCTCTTTTAACTGATTGATTTATTAAATTAACTAATAAAGGTCCTATCGATCCAATATGCCTTTTAATATTTACAATCCTAATCCCATCATATCCCGGTGCTTTATTGTCTTTTATTTTATTTACTACTTCTCTAATCTCGTTTTCACTATTTTTCGGAATAAAAAAGGTCACCTTGTTTAAATAGTTAGCTTGTATCTCATTTGTTATTAAATTACATTTATGACAGCATGTAACAGGATTCGATATATATTCGGTTAAGAATTTATCTGGAATGTCTTTCGACTTACCAAAATGTTTATTAATGATGTCATCTATTGTACTACTATTACAACCTTTAATAATAGCATTTATTACTCTCCATGTTTTCTTAGTGTTTGTAGCGTCATGTAGAATAAGTGACTTATAATACTTCCCTTTCGCCTCTCTAATTTCTTTTTTAACATAATTCCTGTATTTAACATATTTATTATTAGATCTTTGATTCTTTCACTATTTATAATACCTATCTCTCTCCTTAATTCTTTTTAATGTCTCCATATTCATCCATTTTTTTATTGGCAACTCCTGTGTTTTATTTCTCTCAATAAATATAGACCACGAATCCCTATAAAATTCCGTCAGTTTTTTATATATTAAGTCGTATATCTCGTCAGGATCATCTAGAATTGCATAATCTTTCCATCTAAAATTGCTTATTTTATTGTATAAAAGTTTCTCCTTAATTTTCATGTTAGTATTTCTGTTACCAGAATCCCAAGAGCTATACTGAGTATCAAAAGCACAGCATATAATATAATGGTCAGATAATGCTGAATTAACCACACTTGACCCCCAAGTATATAATTGCATTTTAATCTAATGAAGTAGTTGTCGATACATGTACTTACTAATTTACTTTTCCTAATCTGCTCTTTGGTTGGTAGGTTAATTAATCCGAAGCTTCCATAACTCGCAATAGTGTTTAAAAATTTCGCAGTCGCTCCAGCGGGACGTAACGTATCAAAATTGAAGTCCCCTACGACTGTTAGATCAGTATCTACATCAATGGATTTTAATAGCTTGTCAAATTCTCTAATGAAATCCTTGCTTTGTTTACTTGGCGATCGATACACTGCAATGAGGTGCATTATTTTCCCATCATTAAAGTGAATCGATCCAGATATATAGTCAAAACATTCATTGTCAGATTTACCTAATGTATACTTAAATTTCTGATTCACAAATAAGAGTATACCTCCATTATATTTCCTAGGTTTACCTAATGCGAATTTCTCAAAACCTTGTATGTTATATAAGTGCAGTTCATAATCCGATATATTTATTTCTGTTAGGACTATCACATCAAATTTACAATTACCTAGTATAGCCTCAAATGCATCCCAATTTTTACGAACACTTCTAATATTTGAGTGCAAAAATTTCATCGGTTGACTATTGTAATTACTGTTTGTTATTGCCTGTCTACAATTTGAAAGATTATTTTTACAGTTCAAGTCCTATTCATCCAAATCTTTATATTTTTTGCATTCAACAAAATCAAATTTATGACCCGCCATCATAAGGTTTTAGAATACAAATTGCTTTACAGTAATTATAAATGACTAAAATTAAATATATACGTATATAAGCGCACTTAAATCTCATATTAACATAAATGCTGCAAATCCTCATTGCTTCTTACGTTTATAGCACGCTCCTTTTCTTCTTTCCTGATGAAGATTTTACCTCTGTTGACCCAAACAAATTTATAATTGAATATTTTTGCTTTTTGTTTTGCTTCATATAGAAGATTTCTGTAAAATCTCGATAAATTTTCATTCACGTAAATTTTTAGAGCACTATTTTCGTTTTTGGTTATGTCTTTATCGTACACTACCGTTTTTTTCCTCATTTCTAAAAATCGATCTGCTAAAGTACGTCCAACTTTAACAATAATCGGTTTCGGTAACTGGGTATTACGCGTCGGTAAACGGTGCGCTGCCACTATGTTATCACGTGTAATATTTACATTCAACTTTTCGCTAATAGCTGTAATAATATCGGGTAGCTGTTCATCGGGGTATTCCGAAACACCGTGCAATTCGATGTTATCTCGGCGACCGTATTGTTCATGTTTATGTACGATACTATACAACTCAGTGATCTGCCCATCCTTCTTAACCAGCTCATCTTTTAAGCTTCTTATTTCGTCTCGCAATGACTTATTAATGTTTACAATTTCCTCATACTAATTTCCAATGAAATTCATCGAAACTTTTAAGTCCTGTATGTCCTTACGCAACACATCTATGCCCTGAGCAAAGGACATGGAGGACGATTCTCCATCTGAATTTGTTTGCAGGTGATCCTTCTTTGATGCAGGAATATTGACATTCGGGTTTTTATTCTTCTTTTTAGTAGGTGGCTGGTCACTTCCATCGCTTGACTCATGCCGACTCTTCCCTTTTAGATTTAATATGAGCGGAGGAACTGATTTTTTGTTGCTTGGCATATTACTGTTTACGCGTTGTCGCTAGAATAGTAAATAATGCTATTAACGGTAACAGTATTATCAGAACTGATAAATTCACTCTTACCTTATCATATATACTGGTAAACTCTATTACAAACGAACACAATACTACACAACTTCACTTTGAACGTAATTATTGGCATAAAGGCGTATTTTACCTTAAAATTTGATACAAGTCTAAATTCACGAATTTACCTGTAAAAAATACGATGCACTAGTATTATAATACTGCTTCCATATATGAAAACGCGCAGGACAGAAGTGCACCAAAATACGAATAACCTTAGATTAATTGCGCGGCGCAACGAAGGTGATCCCGTAATAATCTCATAGAATTGTATTTGTCAATTAGAAATCAGCATCAATGAATCTGCTGAAAAAAAAATCGCGTGTTCGAAGATTGAAGAACCTACAGATGCCACCACACTGCTGCAGAACTTACTGCGTCAGAAGCAGCAATCGCCACAGTTAGTGACACTTGCACATGCACGTATATTATTTCTTTGGTTTGGAACATCTAGATTTCCAACTTTAAAATTAGTCCCTCGGGGCTTCGAGAGCTCGAACTTTGAAAAAAAACATTTTTTTTTTTCGGGTTATGATGTTGGAAAGAGCGCTATTTGTCGGAAGCAAACTCGTATTTCATTTTCTTAAGGAAACATTGGAAGTTTACCAAAAATTATAATATTAATATTTAATTATTAATCTGCGGCCCCGCTTTTATTTTTCAGAATATTTTGTAGTTTCAGATTTTAATGTTAAGATACGCGTATCTGATAGTCGCACACTAATAAAGTTATTTTGTACTTTTTAGTACACAAATGAAAGGCTATTTTTAAAAAGTTTTTTTTTATTTTTTTTATTCTTGTTTTTCATTTCCAAGAAAAGTCCCCATTTAAAACAGCTGAAACATCATGGCGTATTCGTTTATTATAAAAAGATAATGAACCGAATAGTATGTTTTTACAGTATATTCTACAATTAGAATTAATCATTTTAAAATCAATTAAGAAAACATTGTTATTTATAATTGGTTATTTTACTCGAAATTTATCGTTCACACTTGCTTTTTTATTATTTTAAAGTACGTAATAAATCATGTTTCACATATTTGGTTTTATTCAGGAATATCCCAAAAAAATTGTTCTCAGTAAAAATATAAAAAAAATCTCTGCCCCCCCCCAAGAACATAAATCCCCCCCGCCCGAAACAGATTTCTGAATTCATCACTGATGGAGGAGATTCTATTTTGAAGCGTTAATAATGCCCCTTGTGTTAAGTACGGAGTTGAAATTTTTAACGGAATTGAAAAAATTCGAGTAGGTTGCAGAAACAAATACATGTTTAAAAGTAGTTTTACCGAACTGGAGGAGAGCGAATTTGATGGCAAGTACCGCTTGCTGGAATATCAATAACGAAATGTCTCCAAAAATGCTTTTTTATTACAATAAGCTAGTAAGGAGTTAGAACAGAAGAAAAAACGGTTTACCGACAAGGGAAAGGAGGTTTATGGAACCACCTAGAATTGTGGCAAATTATGTTTTATAAGATCTAGAGGGACTAGTAAAACTGGCAATGCGGAAGAGGAAGTTTCGATAAAACTAATGTGCGGGTAATATTCCAAAAAGAGGGATTAGTGATGAAGGAAATTTGCACATACGGGGGGAAGAATAAGATAAAAATATGGGGGTGACTGCAACAAAGACTAAGCGGCGGCGGAGAGAGAGAGGAAAATCCATCACGTGGTACTTAGATTCGCATCTCATGTTCTTCAGTCCAACGCAGTACTTATCAGCGTATGTGTAAATGTGGGTGGGATTTATGAATGTGCTAGATTAAGGAATTATTACATTTAAAGTAGAATTTAAGCTTACATTTCAATGTAAGGGTGAGAATATATAATACAATAAATGGTTATCGCGATGAATAAACGATATAATTACGTTGGAAACCGACAGGCGGGCCAAGACCGCGTGGGATCCGCATTTTTTTTTAAACAAACAAACAAACAAATAAAAAAAAAGAATAATAATAATAATAAAAAACGAAAGTTTTATGAGTTTTTCAGTCACGTGTTTTTGAAACTGGGTTACTCCCCGGCAGCTTGTCCGTCACGATCACAACGTTAGAGAAGCCGATTTGGGTTCAGCTTCAAGCGACACGGTTGCTCTGTCATTTGACTATTTTCAAACCGGTACATATGATCGCGAATAATCGATCGGAAACGATCAGCTGTTTGCATTTTTCGACGAAAGAAGAAAGAAACGGAATAGAACAAAAAGATAAAAAGACGCGGATGATATTTTATGTTAATGGGCAGAATTTCCATCAGATTATAATGGTGCCATCTAAACTGCCTGTCCTTCATTATTACGAATTTATTTTAATGAAGGCAGAAAAATTCGCGACACTCACGTGTTTGTTTTTCGCGAAAAGGTCCAGAAGAGACAACTCTTCTTCATCGTTCGATAACTCGCCAGGACCGGCGTTAATTACGGCCCCATTACAATAATGCGATGTATGCGCATGTCCTAGATATCGCAGGTAACACCGTTACACAGGTATGTATGTATAATAGCTCGGACGCGATGATATCTGGAATACATCAATTTACGTAATAATATATAGTTGCGTTTAGAATGGATCCGGGATCTATGTGTGTGTGTGTGTGTGTTGCGCCTGAATATCGAGATATAATGATGGTCCTCCTCCGAGTATATGCTAAAGGTTACCATGATAGCGGTAGAAAAGGAGACAGAGATGTAACACACTATGGGACCACCGATAAATTGACAAGCTATAGCCGCCATCGATTAATGTCGCGGACGATAAGAACGTCGTACGATAGAGAAGTATCTTTCGTCGTTCGATAAATATTAAAATATGTAAAATTGATAATCGCTATAATGGGAAAGGATGAGAGAGAATTTATGATATTAGTAGACGGGCTGGCAACGTTGGTATTTTCCTGTGTTTTTAATAACCAAAACTAGTTTTAACATGGCTCTAAAATTATCATCGGTGCGCGTATTAATGGCGTGATTATTATCGTCTATGTATATTCATAACGGAGTCTGTTCTATACCCTAGAAAGCACCCGAACCGGGTACCGCGGCAAACTCTCAGTTCCTTCGACGACGACACTAGGTGCACACCATCTGACACACGAGTGGGCTGATTAGAATAATCTTAAATATATATACGGACACGTCTGACTCAGAAAGACAGAATTTTTATTTTAACCATATTACTGTTTTTTTTCTTCTTCTATTTTTTATTTTATTTTATTTTTTTTGTTCGATCGCTTCTTTTTCTTTTTTCTGTTTTTTTTTCTCCCCCCCCTCCCTCCCAACGTTTGCGCTATATATATATATATGTATTGAAAATAAGTTAATATATGTAATATGCGCGCATTTATTTGTTTATTTAAATTTATATTTATAGCGACAACCTTGACAGTTATTATGAAAAAATTATAATTATTGTATATGATGTAAGTGTGCTGGGACGGGAGCGGCGACGGGAGAATATTCCGAAGATTTCACTCGGCTAATGTATTTTGCGTGTTATAAATTAGATTCAATTCAGAGACGCCAGAATGAGAACTGGTTAATTAAATTCAACGTCAGTTTTTACCATCGCTTCGCAGCTCGCTTTTTATTGATTTTCCGTTGATCAACTCGGAGCAGCTGATTTATAGATCGAGTAAAATAATTATGAAGGAGGAGGCGTTTATTAAAAAAAATAATAACTCTTTGCGCGATCAGTTGCGAAATCGCGCCCATCCGAACACATGAAACGTAAATAAAATAACAACAACATTCCGTCCACGATTTATTATTATGTTCCCGGTAAAATCGCCGCTGTCCTCTTTTAAAAACTTCCGAACCAACTATCTGTCGCGCCAGAATATTAAAAATTGAACTGCGCACCGAGCAAAGATCCTATCCTCACCGTTATAGAATTCTTATTCTTCGATTAATAGTCTTTGAAAGGCGATGTGAAAACAACAATAATGCGGAAACAAAGTATATATACGCTGAGGAAGCGATATTGTATCATCGCACTGGACTGGCAGTTTGTGTGGCTTGAACAAACAAGTAAGACTGGGGATGTTGAGACAAAGGACAGGAAAGAAAAACGATTGAACGATTTATCTAAGTAAATGTTAAAAATTTACATTTAATATATTTATTTTTTTGAGCTCCGACTACTTGAATGTATCACGTTAGGAAAGTAGACTCTGAGGCGATACGGGAAAGAACAAAGGATTGCAGTAAGGGAATTATTGATGGGGATGAGAAAGAAAGGATAAAGGAAGCACCCAACCGACCAGGCTAGTAAATGATTGAGCCCGCTAGTTAACAGTGCTCTATACATTCGACCTTGTGATGGGTGCTTTTAAAAATTAACTTCATTGTAATCGTTGAGGAAATTTTAGTTACAGTATCAGATGAAAACGAAATCTTTTACACTCCATCTGAGGTGGCCGCATATTTAGAAATTTATCACAATATTTCTGCACTGAAAGTTATAGAAAAAATTCTTATTGCTAAATGTAATCATTTCTAAATTTAGATTTATTGTTGTTGGGTCAGTGCCGCTGGCGCGCCCGTACAACAAAAAAAAAAAGAACCATTAAATTATAAGTAATTATAAATCTTTTTTTTTAAAAATACGCTTTTATTTATGCACTAAAAAGAAGTACAACTTTATTAGTGTATGATTACCAGATACGCATCTTAACACTAAAATCTGAAACTACAAAATATATAGTGAAAAATAAAAGCGGGGGCCGAACATTCATAATTAAACATCAATATTGTAGTACATCCCAAGTCAAAACTGCAATCATTATTTAATGTTGTTTCACTGTTGTACAATACCACACCTACACACACGCCGAAAAAGTTTTTGTAACTGCGGCCGCCGCTTTTATTTTTCAGAAAATTTTGTAGTTTCAAATTTTATTAATGTTAAGATGCGTATCTGGTAATCGCACACTAATAAGTTTGTACTTTTTTTAGTGCATAAATAAAAGGATATTTTTTTTAAAAAAAGAATTTATTTTATTTTTCATTTTTTAGTCTGGACTTCTTACTATATGTTTTTCAATAAAGAAAACAATAAACTTAGAATTGTACTTTATTTTGTTTTACTTTATTCAATATCTTGATTATTGGACAAATTTAGAGAAATTTGTGTTACATTTTATTATTAAATAATGGATCGCATTCTTTTAATTATATTGTCTTTTGTTTTTTGTACAATACATGCGGAATCCTCAGCACACGATACGCAATGTTTGACTAATAGCGCGATCTTTCCATGATATATCACATGACCGAAAAGAAAAAATAATTTTTTGAAACTTTCGAGCTTTCAGCGCCTTAAGGGTCCGATTTTAAAGTTCGAAACCGAAATGTTCCATAGTAAAGAAATTCACAATTATGCGCATTTTTTAAATTTTGTTAAAAATCTTTAGCTATAATACGTGAGCCACAAGTGGCGGCTACATGTCATTATTTTGTGCTTTTTTAAACTTTTAGTAAACTCGCAATGTTTCGTTAAGAAAATGAAATACGAGTTTGCTCGCGACAAATAACGCACTCTTTCCAATAGCATATCATATGCTCGGGAAAAAAATTTTTTTCTCTCCAAAAGTTCGAGCTTTCGAAGCCCTGTAAGGCTAATTTTAAAGTTGGACACCCAGATGTTCCAAACCAAAGAAATATACGTGAGTGTGCATATTTTCAACCTCGTTCAAAATTTTTAGCTATAATACTCGCGTCGCAAAGAGGGGGGCTACATATTTGATTTCGCACTTTTTTGAACTTTTCGTAAACTTCGATAGTTTCATTAAAGAAATAAAATATGGTTTTGTTCTTGACAAATAGCGATCTTTCCAACGGTATATCATATGCCGGGAAAAAAAAAATATATTTTTGTCCAAAATTTCGAGCTTTCGGCGCCCCGAGGATCTAATTTTAAAGCTGGAAACCGTGATGTTGCATAATATTGTATTGCCATGTATAACTAGCATTTCTGCAAAAGGACACTTTTTTAATTGTTCGAAAAATATTTACTCGCGCTTATTTAATGCCTATAGCGGACAAGTTCGCCCTCCCCAAATAATAAAAAAATGAGTAACTACCCTGACAACACCGGATTTTACATAAGTTGGTTGCCGCTTAATACATCGGCCGCTTAAGCATGATTCAGCGCCTTCCTCTCCAGCCAATATTTCTTCATCCTTTGCTGATGATCTCCTTTTCTCTCCTCCGTCCATAAGCCAAGAGCTCTGGCAACTAGGCTATCGCGACGATATATATACAAAATCGGAAATTTTGGGTTCTTAAGGGGCTGTGTCCCTTGACCCCTTTTGCTTATATTTCTGTCTCTTTCTCTTCTATACTTTGTATTAAATGATCACAATTTACAACGTAATTCTAAATCGGTCCAAATGAATATAATAACATAATTTAAAAAATCCTATCCTAATATTTAACTTTCATTACATAATATTAAGACGTTTTTTCGTTACATATAATTGCGACATTTTTCGTTACAAAATCTAATAATAGGGGCCGGCTTAAAAATTACGTTTTAATTAATATATGTATATGAAACGCGGAAAAGTAACAGTTTAACTGCGCCATCGAAAAATCATTGCTAACGGCGCTATGATATTTTATCGAATTGAGCTTTTAAAATAACGAAAGACGAAACGAAATCGGCCAGTCTAGCCGACATATTTAGACGTTCTCATCTTTCCATCCTCTTGGTCGGTTCTCCAGCGACACGTCCGTGATCGCCAGCCAATTTGCGAATACATTGCGCGTAACTCATCTTTGACCACGCTCGGTCGCCGGCATCGTATCGTTCTCATTTCACGATCCGCTCTCTTATACCTGTTCTTTTCTTCTATTAATTATTTTCTCCTAACCGAAATGGAATTATCTTCGTTCGTCCGATTCACCGATGAGCAACCGCCTCCTACTCATACACGCACACTCATTACACTGTCATTTTTTCCGATGAAAAACCGACACATTTCGAACGAACTGACCTTTAAGTTTTCTTTCGAGGTTAGATAGGATGATTTCTTTTATGCGTCAAGCACATCATTTTCACCGTCTTGTGTGTTTTCATATGTATATATATATCAGTTTTAAATAACGTGTCGTTTGCCGAACTGCTGGCCGGAAATTGATATTTTTATCGTTTAACAAATTTTGTTGAAGTGAAGCTTTTCGTGGCACTACGAATTCGAGTTTTAAGACAGAGAGCGAAATCGTCGATCTTACAAAATCTGTTTTAAACTACCTGTTAAACTACTTGCCCTTATTTAATGCCCGTTCACTGGAACGTAGAGCAAGAGCGACAGAGAAAAAGGTATACAAAAAAGTTAAACGTTCACTGGCATAGGTAAAAAAAGGTAATATTATTTTATAATGGACGAGAAAATTCGAATAAAACGTTCACTATGGGTAAAGACATAAATTCTAGATATAGAAACAACGCGATATCTTGCTTGGATGTTGATTTTTCCAGATACTTAAATTCTCATTATGGTTTGAAGTATATTTGTATCTTATTATGGTCATCATCGGAAGTCAATTATTTCTATTTTTAAATAAAATTTACATTGAAGATAAAGATGATGAAATTTGTGGTATTTATTTTTCAGTTATTGTCAATGAGGCCGCAAAAAAATTATTCCGTGCAGTTCTATTCATTGCACTTTTCTCCTATAATAACAAGTACCTTATTAACTTATCTGTTGCGACTCGATGAGCGTCTTGCAGGCCATATCCTTTCCTTTTCCATCCCCTTCATCTATTCGTTCCGTAATTTCCAATCTTTTCTTAGTTTGTTCTATTCAAATTGAGATCTTCTTTGGAATGTCTAGTCATAGCGGAATCGCCGGCAACAACCCCTAGCTGATTCGTTTGCTCGCTCTGCTTCCTCTAAGGGCAAATTTATCAATACGTTTCCTGGTAACAATATCCATTTGCCATTTAAACAAGCACACCTCCAATCACGGTCGGATGTCTACATTATTTTCTAATCCTCATTCCTTTTACAAACTAATACAGCCTCTTCCTTCATCACAGTCTTGGTTTGCTGATTTTCCTGGCCTCAGTCGCTTCATTATTTCCTCCATAACACGCGTCTTCGTTTCAACCATAATTATCTTCCTTCGTCTCTTTTTTTCGTTTTTCTATCGTTTCTTCTTTACATTGTATTTTTCATCCCTCTGATTACGACCGCGTTTGTGATGCGGATCATATTCTTTTTTTGAATGTTCTCTTCTTGCGCAGAAGCGCTCCCTTCTCTACACTAAGAGTTCTTACAAGTTAAACTGCCTACTCCTTTTTGTGCTTCCTATATACTTTCCTTTCCTTCACCAGATGTTGTTCCGGCTTTAGCAGGGTTTATTTCCTCTCTATATATATTAAAATTTAATCCTTGTTCGTAATTCTTAGATGATGGGTCATGCTATCGGTTGGCGTTCCCAAAGAAAGGGGGAAAAAAAGAAGTGAAACTTTTTATGGAATGCAATTTAATCGAAGAAACGAAAAAGAAAAAAAAAATTCAAGTAAAGAAAAATTGACTTAAAACTAGAACAGAAATGATTTATAATATCAATAACAATCCGTATATAATTCGTACATGCAAGACTTCTGTAGTGTTTGATTATCTGCACGTTATTATTTATATTACACAAATGATTTTTATAGTTTTAAGTAAATTTTTCTTCATTTCAATTTTGTTTCCTCGATTAAAGTTTTTGCATTTAAAGTGTTTGCATTTAAAGTTTTTGCATTTAAAGTGTTTGCATTTAAAGTTTTTGCATTTAAAGTGTTTGCATTTAAAGTTTTTGCATTTAAAGTGTTTGCATTTAAAGTTTTTGCATTTAAAGTGTTTGCATTTAAAGTTTTTGCATTTAAAGTGTTTGCATTTAAAGTTTTTGCATTTAAAGTGTTTGCATTTAAAGTTTTTGCATTTAAAGTGTTTGCATTTAAATTTTTTGCATAAAAAGTTTCACTTCTAACGCCGTTAGTTTTCGACTGATGCTCACTTTATTTTTGACCTTTGATGTTTCTCAAAATTCTCAATTTTGCTTTATTTCTCGCTATATTTGAAATGTATTTCTACGTATACGGAGCAAAATTCGAATTAATGTAATTATAGCGTATCGTTTAAATTACGATTTCGTTCAATGATATAAACTACAGTCAAGGATATGCGATTGAGTGAGCATTGTGAGCAGGTGGTAAAAGCCTTTATGTAAATGCTAGGGTGCTTTCGCAGCCGAGACCATCGCTTTCCTTCAAACGCTGCAGTAATTTCAATATATCGGGAAAAAATAATAAATGCTAACGTCGAAATAATTATTTCTCGCTTGCTGTATTTATCGCTGGACGTTTTATCATTTCTCTCTTCGTGCGGTGGTTTTTTTATTTTCGTTTCTCTTTTCGTTTTTATCTGATAATAGCGCGATTAAAAAAAAAAAAAAAAGAAAGAAAATTTTTCTTCATTCTTTTTTGTACATTTCTTCGGGCGCCGAATATTTTACAATAATTTCATGTGTATACAAAAATTAATGTTTGTTTGTCCTGTATGCATTCCTGAACTGCTGGACAGATCATGCTAAAATTTTCAGCGTGTATTCATGTTGTCCCAACGAAGGTTTTAAGCTATGGTCAAGTTTCTCTTCTTTACGAAATATGAGGTTTTAAGTAGTTCAGATACAACCAACTGTATAGAAAAGGCATACGCGGGGCAAGTAAAAAAAAAATTAATTGTTACAAAATTTTAAATAAAATGATTACCACGCTAAATATAAATTAAACGTAAAAATTTAAATAAAATGATTATCATGCTAAATATAAATTAAACGTAAAAATTTAAATAAAATGATTACCATGCTAAATATAAATTAAACGTAAAAATTTAAATAAAATGATTACTACAGTAAATAATTAAACTCTAGGTAACATTTTATTAATTCCTGGGGCGAGTAAATTCCATTACTTCACTTTTAGCACTACTGAAATCGTCAAACGTCCATCGCATAATCTAAAAAAATGCGAGTCGCGTTCCTAGCTTCTGTATCCGGCGCGGAGATTTAAAAAAAGGGTAGTGTTTTCTATTAGTTTTTTCAGAAAAATAACAAATCTTTTGTAAAACAGAATTTTTAATATTTGCTATCACCGAGAATGTCATTCATATTGAAATCCGTACTTTACTACCGTATACTGTGCTAATAAATTAATTTTAATAATAATTTCAGTAAAATGCTCTGGACGAAGAATTCGGAAGACGTGAGTGAAAAAGATGTTCTCTTAAATGTGCAATTTTGGGAGATCACCGTGTGAACAACTAAGCCGTTTCGAAATGATGATGGCCGAACGTTCAGTTGAGCATAACTTTTTGTTGGATCACGACAGACAGGTTTTATAGAAAGATCGATAATCTTTAATTAAATGTGAAACGCGAAAACGATTTTTTGTTGGACGGTGATAAACATGTCCCCCCTCGTAAAAAAAAGAGAAAAAGAATCTCTTTACACATAAATATTATTCCAGATAAAACAAAATTTTTTTTTATTCATTTCCAAGTACAGATTTAAACGGGTATTATAATATACGGTCGAAGGGCCGTCAATAGCAGCTAGTATACATATACATATATGTAGATATTTATGTGTAAGGTAGCGCGGGCAATCTATCTTAAATATCGAGTCGTTAATGTTCCAGACCATGTAGAAATTTGAATAGCGCGGTTGTGTGCGCGGGTTGTCCAGTATTTTTGCGTATTCTTGTGTATCGTTCGTTTTTGGATCCTAAACTCTTTCGTAATTAGCTCTCGAATACGGTGTTTGAAAATAGTGTTGTCGGTATGTTTTTCTAAGAAGAGAAAACGAAAAAAAAAATTTATATGTTTATTGGAAAGCCTAATGTTACTTTACAGCGGTCGGACTTTAGTCGGGGTCTCGAGTTGACGACGAATATTATCGAACAAATCGGACGTGCAGAGCAATGATGGCCGTGCATACCGCGGTGTGCATGGGAAAACATATTGAACTTCACTGGTATATCAATTAGAAATCAAACGTTTCCAATCAGTTTCGCGCGTTGCATAACACTGGCATGCCATACACACACACACACACACACACACACACATACACACACATACACACACACACGAGCGAGGTTAAATGCTCATTTCGTCATTGTTTGCAAATTTCAATTGAAAATCCGCACCGCAAAAGCTGTCGTCGTGCCAGAGTAGTTTCCGCTAATGTCCGGAATATTTCTATTGTATACTCTACACAGCACGTTGTCCGGTAGGTACTTAAAATTACATTTAGAGGCTCTCCTCGCGAGGCTTTTGTAATAATTGAGATTTCGGCGAGTTGGTCTGCACAGCGACCAACGGAAATATTTTAGAATTTGCCGCAGATGCCGACGAGCGGATGCGCGCGGACAGATTGATGCCGGGCAAGGTACGTAAAGAAAGAAATCCGAAGCGTCGCTAACCGATATAGTGGCACTGATTGCGCTCTTCCGAAGTGATTCGGCGTCGCTGGCCATAGATAGGTATTATTATCGCAGATTGATCGGAGCGCACCGGAAAAAAAAATCTGCCAGTCAGCTAATCATTTCGGCGTTGGCGATTGAATAACAGCCGCCGGGGGTAATAATTAAGTAGTAATTTAAAACGGGCTCGGCTGAATTCGAGCAGCGGCCAGGCAGAGGAGGTGTTCGGTATGAAAATGATATTTCTATAGCGGAAACAGCGTTATTTGGTAGTTGAGCGCGCTTTAGTGACCATCGCTTGGCACTGAGCTCAATACGATCGGACGGAAGTTGCATATCGACGCCGGTTCTGATATCAATTTCCGTATGTTGCGCTAGGCTGATAGACAATTAAAACGAGCATACGCGTATATTATTCGTACACACTTCGATTCATCAATGACATTACCGTCACTGTCATGCTCACGATCATTTTTTCGAACGTTCTCCACTACTATTATTGCCGCGTCGCATCCACCGCCGCATCCATCGTCGCATCCATCGGCGGGAAGATAGCGGTAATAATATTAAGCGGCCGGTAGTGCCTTTGTTTTCCCAGTTTTTCCGATGATCCGCTAATGACTGCCTTAACCAGTCATTATCTTGTTGTTGACGCTCTCTCTATATACATCGTAGATGCGTTTTATTTTTCGTTAATCGGCCACCGCTGCCAAGCTGTGGAACGCCATGTCCTTCACGCTCAATTCCCTCGGCGAAGCTTCGCGCTCTGTCTGATGCGCGTTCACGTCGAAAACGCCGCTCCACAGTATTACCTATATTCTATTAATATTCATAACCAGCCTGCAATTAACCGCCGTGCGCTATCTGTAATTGTAAATAATTTGCATATAACAGCGCACATCAATAACCGGCTCAATTTATCCCTGAACCGTATCGCTGTGTATGCCGCCGCCTATGTGCGTTATAAATTATGGCTTTATCTTCATTAGCGTCGCCTATAAAGGCGCATGATATTTGTAAATTATCGGTAGCCGAGTGTACCGCGAGTCGGCGAAGGGTGCTTAATGCCGAATGTAGTGTAGGCGCGACGAGTGCGGTACGGTATGCAATCGTTTGTTTTATCGCCGTTGGTCGCTAGTTGAGTGCTTTTTAGTACAATGCAGGTACCCGTTCGATATCGTATGCTAATTTCGGCATAAAACTTCGTCTAACCTACAATTAACGCTCTAGCCGAAGAATGGTAGCGATTGACTATAATCGCCTAGCATGATTTGGACGGCGTTTACACGCCACCGCTAATCTGTGTGTGCTGTTTCCTCGCCGCCTGACTACCCGCGCGCCGCTGGTCACATCATTGTGTTGTTTACCATGACAGGTCGTCCTCTTGCTATGATTGTTCAACGCGCAACTTAATCGGTAACATAGGACTTACTGAAAGTTTTTACCGCAACACACATACATATTCACTTATCAGATTATGTACAGTCACAGAAGTGAATACATGTATAGATGCGAGAACGAGTGTATTTTCATCGGAAGACGCACACAAACTAAAGATTGCAGAAATTTAAGATTGTAAATTGTCCGAGAAGACGAAAAAAAAACGTGTGTATTAACAGAATTTCTTCTTCTTTCAAACTAGCAATTAGTATATGTTTGTGGGGCATCGACATCGGGTATGTTAAAAGTGATTTTGTATTCGGCCTTTGAGATTTTTCACTATTAACCGTTATTTGGTCTAATCGGCGGTGTTCACGCTAAAAGATTTTCTATTTTGCTGTGCAGGCATTTCCATGATGAGTTTGCGCCTTGGTCTTTTTGCTAAACTTGTATCCCCGGTTTCTTTACATCGGACTGATGGTCAAAATATTTACCAGTGTCTGCGGTCATTCCACCACCGTATCATATATTCACTGCCGAACGTATATTAGCTGTTGTCCGTTCTATTCTGCTACGTCCCCGCCTTTTAATCGATCTTGTTTTTTCTTACGTTGTGGCCGTTTGTTTTGCCTTTACTTCGCGCTACATGGCCGGTGGTCCATCTCCAAAATCTGGTTCGGACGCATCAATTATAGTCGCATTTGTTCGCCTATTCGTTCTTGTCCAATCGTATTGTCCTATATGTAACGTAATTCCTTCCCGCGCTGTTTATGAGCTATACGTGAAGGCTGGCGCTTGTATACTTTCGATCGGAATTATTCCGCGATGGTCATGCACCTCGCGACGTATATATTCTTTTTGTTTTTTGATCTGTTGACCCAAAACATATAAAAATTATCTGGCCGAACTATTTCTTCTGTATTTATTACGTATTCGCTCTGTGTTTGCCGTTATTTTCGTCTTCTGTAAGTTTATTTGCTAGAATGTACGTTAGATCAATTACACTATCGCGGCTGAAGCTAAATCTCAAGTAGCCACCGTGTCTAGCTGGATTTCCCAATTTATTAAATTTCCAAATAGAATTTAGTTTCGGTGGGGATTGTCTAACTGCTTTTTTTTTTTTTAACACGATTTTGCTAGTTTTGTTTTATTTAGAGTCGTGGTAGCTGAAGACGACATTATTGGTGCATTTTTCATTTATCTCGTTTATTTTCAGTTGTAGCCGAAGACGACATTATTGGTACATTTTTCATTTATCTCGTTTATTTTCAGTGAATGCAGTACTGCCCAGAAATCAAACTCCTTTTCACTGTTTTTAAAAAGGCACGTATAGAGTTTCATATTTCTGGCATATCTATGCAGTCTTACACAGTTCATGTAAGTGTTGTCATTTGTACCGAAAAAGCCAGCTAATTCTCTCGGCTGATTGAAATCAATTTGCTCTATTAGTGTGCAAGTAGTAGGCGCGCGTTGACACATTTAACATTTCTCTGCACTTGAGCTGGTTTGTTTACTTTTTTGTACATGAGCACCGCTTCCTCTTCCACGCTACTTGAATTATTCCAAAACATCCATTGAATAATTCTGCATTTAAAATTTCCTTCGGTTTTTGATCAGCTCAGCGTGTGAGACCATCGGCACTATTCCCACAGTTCGTTTGCCTTAAAAATTATTTCCCAGCCCGAAACTCCAAAACCCGATTCCCACACTTGTTTATGATAATATATCGCGTTCATTAATAATTTTTCCGGTTAAAAGCGCCTCCTCGTATGTGTGTACCCTATTTTCCCGTTTTATTTAAATTGTGGAATTTATTTTTGTAATTTTACGTATACGAGATGCTTTCGATGTAGTGTCACACCTTTTATCTTCCTTTAGCAATGCCTTTAATTTTAGTCGTCATATTAGTGGTACGATTTTTCAAACGATATTTCCTGACTGGAAAAATCTTCAAAATTCGCTGGAAAATGCTTAAAAAAAAAAAAATCCTATTTGCCACATCCTCGCGGCAGTTGAATCGATGCTATACGAAAGTTTCGCGATCGTGTACACTAGGCTACACTACACGACCCCGTAGTAAATCGCGAGCGCGCTGCTCTATGAAGAGACTTTTGTGACTTCCCGGCGTTTTTATTTGTTCGTTTTCGCCGCATTTATTTATAACGTTTATTTTCTAATCCGTTATTATCGCCTCCTCTTCGTGGTTAAGGAAAACTATTATTTTTTCCCGCCAATAATGCAAAACTATTTAAAAATAGAGGCAGTATAATACGCGATAGCTCTTTCGAGTTTCTGTCGCAAGAAAGGGTGGCGAGTTGATCAAACTTTTCTCCGAAAACTGGTCTCTAAACGGTTGTGAGAAGTCGCCGGAATTTTCTTATTCTGCCGGTATTATAATACATCGAGGACCGAAACTTTCTCAAATTGCCAGCTCCACGATTCTCTTTTATTCTTCTCTTCGGGTTTTATTCGTTTACTTTTTGAATTTTTCCAAGTTCTTCCTTTTTTTTTTCTTCCGTTTTTTCCACACAACTCGTTCATTTCGCTCGTACCCTCTCAGCGTTTCCGTCACTCTCATTGCTACTGTTTCGTTTAGTCTTTTTACATTTGTTTTTCTACGCTTTTTTCTCTCATTCATTTCTACATAACATCACATACTTCCTTCGCCGCCGGTTCGACTAGTTTCAATTTTGTCTTTTATTTCCTTTTCATACTGCTCTCTTTCTCTTCCAATGAACGGAACAATCATATAAGCGAAGGATGAATCCTTAAAATTATTTTTGCTGTTACTTAACCGGTTGAAATTTAAAATTTAAAAAGTGAATAGCGGTACATCAAAAAATAAAGAAATAGTATGCGAGTGTGCGTGGGCGTGTGCGTGTGTGTGTGTGTGTGTGTTGGTGTGGTGGAGAGAAGAACAACTCAATTTTGAATATCGGTTAGTTATCCGTATTCTCTCTTTTTGTGGTTAATTCTCCGCCGCCGCTGTCGAGAACTTAATTTCTGTCTGTCCTTCTTTTTAATGTCATCCTAAGAAATCGTCCGTTTCTTGCTTGTGTTTTAATCGTGATTTTCGCGGGGAAAATTAAGCTTTTGCCGATTGGTTCTTTTCAATGTAGATTTCCACCATTCCTCAAGACTCATCCGTTAACTTCCACAGACTAGTTTGGCGTCATTAGTTCCGAAGACTCTTGCGTGATTTTGTACAGTTCTTGTTCATTAACTTCTTTTCCCCATCTTTCACTATGACTTCTTCTCGACGCGGATGAAATAATACCGGACTAGACAACGATGCTGGTACCGAGCGGACGGTGAATTTGGCTGTGCCATATGCGCATCGTTGTAGATTTATCCTTTTAGTGCTCTAGCCATTCGTATGCCGCAGACATTCCGTTGTTGAGTATACCGCAAAACTAAGTTCTGCGTTCGAATCCGGTTTTTTCGGATGACATTTGTTCGCGCAGCACGTATTTTTGACGCTTCGTTTTTGAAGCACTTTCGATGATACACGAATGCATCGATTAAAAAAATATAACTTATATTACGATGTTTCCTTATTCCGTTTATGTTTTCTGAAATAATCGTCTGCATCGCCCGCTAACTTTTGGGAGAGAGTCGAAATAAATATAATCTTCAGGCGGCGTAATTTTGAGACGGGTAGACAACAGAGAATTATCTGGGGGAAAGTAAAGGCGGCCGAGAGAAAGGAACTGGTCCCAGTATTCTCATCAGATCCCCATTAAGAACCTTACGTACCATTATGAAAAGCTTGACTTCACAATACCCAACCCCCTATGAAGGTTATGGGACTTACTTTACTTTAGACAAAAGCTATTATAAACATTACCGCGCGGTGTGTTTTAATTAAAACAGTTTCATTTTCAAATTGCGAATAGTGATATATTTTGCGCTGTTCAAAATACGCAATAAATTATCCGGAATATGTCGATAAACACTGAACAAACAGACAAGTCGATTTGGGATCAGAACGTGTATAATCAATGAAGAAGCGACAAAAAAGGAAAAAACAAAATCCTATTAACCGCAACTTTCCTCTTACAAAAGAAAGTGCCAGCCAAGTGATAATTGTTTGTTTCCGATTAACACTGATAATAATTTCAATTCAGTCGATAGGAGTGCGATATTTGATGTTTTAGAAGAATTTGGGTTAGACGATGAAATATAATAGAACAAACTTTGACCAGCACAAGGTGGTGCAGGGTTAAATTTAGAGGAAAAATCTCAGATCCATTTGAGATTGTTACGGGTTTAAGACAGCTTATCGCCGATCCTTTTTAATTGTATTTTAGAAAAAATTATCAGAGAATGGAGAATACTGATGGACGAAGAAGATAACAAACAACCATATCATTTTTGAATGCCCTGCTATTTTTCCTGAGTGCTCTCATCTATACGCCGAACTCTTGTTGTATCTTCCTACTCCTTACAATGCTTCCTTTATCCTTTCCTTCCCATCTCTAGCCGTTATTCCGCTCCTTCGTTCCTTTATACTCTCTATCTCCGATCGCCTCAGAATCTGAGTAGGTGATAAGTGTATGTAGTTGGGTCAGTGTTGACACCGAGCCCATTATAAAAAAAAAAAAAAAAGATAAACATAAATTCAAACTTGGTATTAAGAATAAAGGTATATTATATATTGACTATTTGGCGTTCGCGGATGATTTAACTATCTTTGTGCTAATGATGTAATATCAGCAACGAATAAGATTAACCAACTAATACAAGTCTCGGAATGTGTAGGCCTTAAAATATCTGTTGAAAGTACTAAGTACATGAAGAATAATAAAAACAGCCCCCAAATTATTTTAATACGTGTACTGGAAAAATACCTCTCAATTCAATCTAACCTTCATACTAATTCTTGATCCTTAGAATTCCCTTCTTTTCCACGTTCTGTTATTGTCCCTACTACTATTTGCCTACGCTTCAATCACACTCTATTGCCCGCTTCCCGTTATCGTCTCTCTTTGGTTTCCTTTCCTTATTGTCGCCTACATCCTAATGATGCAGTTGTTTGTGATGCTAATCACATTTTCTTTGAGTGTTTCTTTCTGGCGGAACGCTCTTCCCTTTATTTACTCCTTTTTATAGTCAAGGCTTCCTGCTCGCTACTGTGCTTCCTATATCCTGTCCATTCTGTCTTAGTCTGTTGTTCCTGCCATTGGTTCCTTTATTTCTGCGATTTCCGATCGAATTCAATTTTAATTAGTTAATTCTTTTTCCTATTGTTTCTGAGTGAGGTCCCTGGTTGATGAGCCCCTCCCACCCCCCAAAAAAACGCGAATTTAAAGGTTTAAATATTTAGGGGAATTTATAAAAAAAAAATGGGCTAGAAGAAGAAGCAATGAATAGTAGAATATGTAAATTAGGTCGGGCATATCACTTGGTGAAGAATGTATACGATGAAAAAAAGCAATGAGCATAGGAGAGAAACTAAAACACTATGCTACAGTCGTAAAACCAGAAGGGTTATATGCATTAAAAACTTTAAATCTAAACAAGAAGATATATTAACTAATCAGTTAGAAAGAAGGGAATTTAAGAAAAATTCTAGGAGCTAAATGGAATGATGGGCAGTTTAAATGGCTTTCGAACGATAAAATATATAGCAAGATTGAATCCATATCAGTAAGGAAAAGAAGATCATTATTCTACGGGCATATTACCAGAATGCAGGAGGACAGGTTAACTAAGAGAATTTCATGAAAACGAAGAAAATAAGACCCGCATGGTTCGATGAGTGTGAAAAGAATATGAAATTAATGTATGTTACTGAAACACAAATATTTAATAAGGAATGGTTTCACAAAGCAGTTGCGACGTGTCAATCTTTAAAATAGAACAAGTAAATCGGAATAGATCGCTTTCGATAAGAGCCATAAGAATACCTTTCAATGGAGGGTTTCAAGAAATATTGGAAGGATGTTAAGGAAGGAAAAAGGACAAGATGTAAAATGAAGACGTAGTTGTTAAGCGCAGTCCGCAGAGGCTGAAATTGAAAAAAAAAAAAAAATTCGTCTATATTTTAAAAATTTGGCGTTAAATTTTAAAATTCCGGGAGCTTTATATTTCTTAATACCGTCGATTATAAAACGAAAAAAGTACAACTACTACAGAGCACTTTGTATATTGTTTTACAAAATGTATTTTTCAATATTCGGCGTTTTAAAAATTATAATTTTAGGGATTTCATAGAAATCAATTCTCCTAACCGCTACGGAAAGGGCTGTGGCCTTGTTTTTTTCTAATTTTTGGCCTTAGATGAAGTGTAGTTTAAAATTCTCCGGGCAGTTTCGTATTTTTTTCGAATTCTTGAGACGAAAATATGTCGATTATCATCGAGATTCTATATCTGAAAACGGGTTGTGGGACTTTTTTCAAATTATTTGTTTCGCAACTTGCTGCATGCGCTTTTCATAATTTCAGTTCTTGAATCTTAAAATTTCGCGGGTTTTATTTAAAAACGCCTCGGTTAAAAATACAAAACGATTTTTTAGCGTTTTGTCTTGCAACTTTATCATAAATTATTGCGTCGACTGGAAATTATACGATAATTTGTTTTTTGTATTTTTCTTTTTTTATCTTTTTTTTTTAAAATAAATCTCACAATACTAGAAGGGCATTTCAAATCTGGCAGATCAATATGAACGGCAGAGATGATTGTGCTATTCATGCGTAAAAATAGGAATAATGGAAACATAAATGTCATTATTTTAACAGATTCGTGTTCAGGGTTACGGGAAATATACTAACAAACACAATAATCTACGGAATGTTATTATCACTGCTTGTGTCGAATACGATGTGAGAGTGATGTTGATATTTAGTTTATGAGGATTCCGTGAAACGGTGGGGCGCAGAGGGCAATTGTGTTGCCAATGAATTGACAAGGTTCGCGTGCTTTCCACGTTAGCAACAATTAGAACATCACATTACCTGTCGATGTAAAAATGTAACTGCGTCAGCTATCCTCTTGGTTTACTGATAATAAACCCCCATCCGCCATCGCGGTTTACATCGTACGACAGAGTACGACTTGGTAGGTAGTGTGAAAAGATTGAACACGGGAGTTGAGACTTCCATGCGACAGTACTGAACGCATATTTTGCGACGAAGCCGTTATAAAATACATCTATTAATAATATACTTTCGACATTGATTAGCTGTAAATCATCGCTAAGTGTGAAAAGCGAGCGTAATAGAGTTCAAAGTTTTATTAAAGAAAATAAAATAAAAATGTAAAAATCAGAAAAATTATATTGTTAAGCTGAAATGGATAAACTGTAAAACCATTTAAAAAAAAAGAAAGAAAAAGTTAGACAAGCATTAAAATTTTGTCATTCGTACGTCACGAGGCTTGTCGAATAATATCGAGCACTTTTAGGCAGCTGATGAAAAAAAAATCAATATGAGATGCCCTATATAATTATTGTACCACAAAACTGAGAAAATGTAATTATTTATAAAAAATTCATTTAAATACCGACGTGTTTCGCGGTTTCATAATCACGGTAATAATAATTAAAGTTAATAATGAAAATTAAACGAATTAAAACGATTATAATACTGATTTAAATTAACGATATATCGATGTGTTAAACGGTTTCGTTTAATTTTTAACTTTAAAAGGCGGATTATCATTGGGGTTAAAATTAGAATAACAAAAAATATAACATCAGTAACCGAATGTTGTCATTTTAAAATTGTTTACATTTATAATATAGCGCGGTTAACGGAAGAAAAATACTTATAATGGTCAAAATTAAATTATTAATTAAAAATGTCTAATAAGGCGAGGTCACGATATTTTGATGAAATTTTGCAGATCGATAGTTGTAATTTCTCGCGTAAATCAAAAAGCTGCATTCTAATATTGTACACAGTTCATATCCTAAGATGGTCTTCTGTCGATCTGCAAAATTTCATCGCAGATCCTTGTAAGTTTACGATACAATAAGTACATATTAATACAGAAAATGCAATGGTTTTAATTTTGATTTGAAGATGTTCTATTACTATATGCTCGTACCAAAAGTTATTAATTTATTCGGCAACAGATTCGTTTGCAATTAAATATTTCGCATATTGAGCAGGCTTGTTATACGAACTTAGCGGATATAATCTGCAGAAATTTATTTCCTTTTACGTGATGAATATTTATCGCTAATTTTACATAACATGACCGCAAAATTTTAAATCCATTTGATTAAGTCCATTTGAAAAAATTTTTGCTTCGACCAAGTCTCGTGAAATAATAAGTTCCGGTGAAATATGCGCAGATCGTTTAAATTTTCTTCCAAATCGTGTTAATACACCGCAGACGTTTTTGAGCTTCTCGATGTATGGAGAAATGTTAAGAGGGCGGCTGTGTAGCCGTTTGTTTCGTTCAGTAGTTTGAAATCTTTCGCGATCGCGCTAATTCCAACACCTCTGTACACATCTGTCCTTAGCCGTGCCATTAATAACGTTCATGTTTCTAGCTAGAGCTTTGCTTTCTGCGGTTATCCGGAGCAGCTGTGAGAATCTGTATAGTTCCACCATCCCGTATTCTGTTGAGTCTCTTTGGAAAGTTGATGTGAGGGCTCTACTGTTGTTCGTTGCCTTCTCGATTTATTGTGTTAAATTCATTTTCTGGATCATCTGGAGTTTCGGTGTTGTACTGCCGCAGTTGAGAGTCGCGGAGAGGAGATTTTCTATCCATCCGGCCCGGTTTTGACTGTAGCGGATGATGATACACATATTGCGTACCGGCTGCTGAGAGCTGGAAAGAAAAATCGACAGATAAAAGTCGGAAAATCTTCCATAATTTTTTTAACGCGGCGGTATATTTTATGGCTAGCGGTCATTTTCCGGAACAGGGATCACTGGTACGTACGCAAAGACACGACGCGATCGCTTGATCGACGGTGTTTGAATTACTCGGAAATTTTCTTTAAATAGTAGTCGCATCATTAATGCGAAAGACATGTGTGGTCATCACAGTGTACTTTTGTGCATAGGCACTTAAATTTTTTTGGGTTTTATCCGCGGGATGGTCGGAGTCGGAAGAATGATCAACGATAATCAAGGACAGATTTCGGCTATGATACCTGTGCTGGAAAAAAAGCTGCGTGGAACGCTTTCGCTGCGTCTCTAGGTACACACGGTGAGAATTGAGCGCGGGGACAGGACGGTCTCGGCACAGATGGTCTCTGCTGCATTTGACGGACAAGTTTATTGTGGCAGTCTGAGTTTCGATGTATCGATATATGCGATTGTCTATCGGGAAAATATACATATATAAACGTCAGTCGGTCGCGATCGTCGTAAATACTATTATCGGTCGATGCAGCATCGTAAACAAGTTATAATCGATTCAGTCGTAACGTAAGCTTTCATCATTTTGCTGCTGGTCGATGCGGCAGCTGTCTCGTCGATACGACCGTTGCGATTTGTTATCATATCGAACATCGATCGGGAACAATTTTGCCGCAGCCCGACAGAAGAGAAAAAAATTTCCGCTCCTTCGTCGATCGTTCGCATTTCTCCGTCTCGCTTAATAATCTCGCCGCGGTTCCCATATACGGAATGTTACTTGTAATGTGTAATAAAACGGTCATATTTTTCGCCGGACTGTCTTACGTCGTCTAGTCGTCCGTGTCTGGTAAATATTTTGTCGACGTCCACACGAGACCGCACGATGGAGCTACTAGCGTCCGCTATTGGAATTGTTGAGCAGCTCTTGAGTTCGGTCGACATCAGCAAGAGCTGGCGGAAAAGCTCCTCGGAAATTCGAAATAAGAGCATCGCGAAGAAAGACCTTTGAGGGATACAACCGTTTTGCAAAATGCGGCGGTGTAGTATTGTAAAAAGATATCGGACTGAAATCCAGAGAGAAATCGGTACTTACATGTAGCTCGAAATTTCGGGAAAGTCTCATTTTACATGTATTTCTAAAAAAGAAGGGAATCTCAATAGCGATAATTTAAAATTTGTGCTCCCATTTAGATGAAGAAAATAAAATATTGCGCAGCACACCTTCCCGAAGGAGGGCGAAAATCGACATGGAGGTGTATAGTAGTAGCGTCTCGAGAAAAAATGAAATAATTGAAAGACGAAGGCCGCGGATGAGGGTAGCGTAAATCGAGCGATACAGTAAAGGAAAACAACGGAAAAATAATAAAAGGGTGCTTGTATAATGGCGGAAAAAGTGTTTAGAGTTGAAAGGGGATTAATTGCGGATTTAAGATAATAATTTTGGGAGGCATCGAGTAAGAGTCAAAACTCGGCGAGTAAGTGACCTTTGGATGCTTTTAGAGAAGCGATTAAAAGAATTATTAAAAAAAAGTCAATGAAATAAAAATCGGTTTTGGGCGCCTCCCCGTTGCAGACGACCCCAATGTTCACTGTTTAGAGCAGCTACGACTAAAATTCAAAAAAGCATGGAACACGCTTTATTTGCTGTCTGTTAATATCATCTCTGATACTTTCAACTGTTTCTATACGATATGTTAAAATTGAAGATGCGGGATAATGAGCGTCTTGAATTCGAAAGAAATTTATTTAAAATTGTTTTTCTGATCTTTAGAAGTTATGGACAATAATATGGGTTTATGATATCAGGAAGTAACTTATGTAATTTTTTCGAATCAATTTTCTCGTCGTGACGAGCGAAGATCAAAACACGATCCCCCACGACGCGAGTAGTAGTAGTGTTGATAGAACTGGATTCGTTTTAAGTTGTAATCCAAAGGTTTCTTCTATGAACTGAAATAATCGTCGATTTTCAGGTTACTTGAGATCGACGTAAATATATCATCCCCTGCTAGATGTATACGTATTCTCTCGTTTTGATTACGTTAACAATTTTTATTTTGGGGGTTTATGCCGATAAATTGAACTCGAAGAAATCTTCAGTATCATCAATCGAAGTGTCTGGCAACTCGTTGACCGTTTACAATGCTTTTTTTCGATGGCGCGCAGATATCTCCACATTCCTCGCTGACGATCGTATTAATTCTATCAATAGACAACGGATTGCTTGTCAAATCTCATCGGAATATGCGAAGTTGAAAATAACATGCAGTCTCCTTTTTCCTATATACACGACTGACTTAAGACAACTAGAAGAAAAGACTGTATTCTTATTTACCTCCCTCGCGTTTCACTTTAGTGTTTTCTGATAGTCTAGTTAGGTCGCACGGCTAAAGCATTTTCCCTTGCTAAGAAAAGTATAAGAAATCGCAAATGCTACATATTGCGTCTGTCTGCTAATCTATCTTCTGTGGAAATTTTCCGATGTTCGCATTTGAGCGTAATTAAAAAAAAATCGAAATCCAAAGTGATAGGAATTTATCATTTACATACCACACTTTTGATAAACCGGATGTTGTCAACAAAATAAATTAATCCTATAAATATTTTTGAAAATATTTCAAAAATTTCCGAAAATTCTTTCATCGTTAGTGCTAATTCGGCAAAAATGTACATAATGCACCAGCGGCGGGTCGGTCAGAACAGGTGATATTGTATTAGCACATTTGTCGCTTAATTTTCGAACTAAACAGTGGGTACCAGGACTGTGCCCAGAATTTTAAAGCGGGCTGGGGGGATTTTCTTTGCATATTTATTTTCTAAATAACAATACATTTTTCCTTAATACTCATACTATTAGTAATTTCTACCATAAAATATGGAGCATATTTTTTCTTTTTTTTTTTTTAAACGTAAAAACACCCTAAAAAATCATCAATATTTATTTTAAATTTCTAATTTTTTTCTTCAGATTTTTGTGTATTTATAATAACTATTTCAGTTATAATGGGCGGGTAACCTCCAAAAATTCCTCCGTGGACACGGGGCCTTTGGTAGGCACTAATGTTTTCACATTTTGTAGTTGAACGGCATTGCAATGGAGGGAATTCAGTTTCGAGTGTAAACCGAATTAAGCGATAGTACACCACTTTATAAAGCGGTTCTTTGTTTACGTTCTCTTATTTCGTTACCGTGATTCAATTTTAAGAGAATTTTAATTCTGAGCATATTTTGATAGATTTGTCAATCGTCAATAATTTTAATTCTAATTTATAGGAATGTATCGATTATTACTACACATGCGCAAGTTAGTACGATATCGAGTTTTCGTCAGATTTCCAAATGTTGAAATATCTTATAATTTTTCATTATACTTATCTTTAAGAGGCGTGTATTACATATAATAGAGACGCTGTCCGTGTTGCATGTTTTACTATATATTAGGGCTAAATCGGTATTTTCTTCCTAGGGAAGTTCAAAATAATAATCGCGGAAATTGTTGAATTATTAATAAAATATAAATATTGAAACAACAACATCGACCACTTTTTACGACATTTTAATTTTTGTCCGTTTTCTAGTACATCTAAAGAAGGATAGAGTTCACATTTAAGCAAGATTTATCTAATGAAATTTTGGGTGACAAACTGAATATACTGTGTATTTAATATTAAAACACATTGTTAAATATATTCACGGTAAAATAAATTTTTAACACTTCATTAAACAATTAAATGTATAATTTTTGAAGTGTTTGCTTCGAAACGTGTCGGGGATATAAAAATTACACATTTAATTGTTTAACGAAGTGTTCAAAATTTATTTTAACCGTGAAACTGAATAGAATTGAAACGAAAATCACGTATAAACTTCTTATTAGTTTATTTTAAGCTGCTAGCTGATAAAAGTACAAAAGTAATGTGCTTAGTTGAAAAAGAAGCAAATGAGAGAATCTAGGGGATCGAGTGAAAGTCAATCGCCGAACAGAAGAACGGTAGAATGTAAATCGAACACGATAGCGGATAAAGAAAATTTTTATGGTGAATCGAATAAAGGATTCGCAATTCACTATTAGATTCGAATCGCAACGATTTGATTACGAAAAACAGTTTTCTCGCCATCTTGCGGAACAGATAATTATTCATTTCTTTATTTATTTCATATATTTATTTTTTACACTATCTCCATAATGGCTGACTAATATCTCTCTCATCTTATTCAGATTTCGAGACAATAATTAAAGCCTATTTTACAACGCTATTATTTTAAACTATATTTAATTAATACTATATTTAATATAAACGCGTACGACTTTTACGATATTTCATTTGAATTGATTAAATTCATTAAAAATTTGTGTTTGCCAGTTCATCTATACTACCAATTAATATTACGTTATTTTGCCGTTGCATCCTTGTAAAATGGATGTCTGTCCTATATCTGAATCTGACATTTTAAATCGTTTCAGATAGTCCTTGCAATATTTCACAGCATGAACTCTGTACGTTAAAATAATCTTTCAGTTTTATGCTCGGAAAAAACTGAAACGTTACCCCATTATAATTCGCGTCCATATTTCCCGGAGCTTATTAATATTCCCATTTATTATCTTTAAACAGACAACCGATTATTATGATTTAATAAAACATCGCGTCCGATAACTCTGAATTAGGAATCATTTTTACAGGAAACTCCGGATGGTGAACCTACTTTGATTTTTCATCGATAATAATTTACCACGGAATCTAAAAAATGCTTCTTAGTCATACCGTTGACTATTGCCTGAGGGATGTTTTTTTTATACTAAAACGAACCAGAAGACGATGTTATTGACTGATAAACAAATGTTCGAATAATCTAACATTCGCGAAACTTAATAAACGTTCGCTTGAAGGAAAGAAAAAAAAAAGGATTATAATTAAAATAAATACATAATATATAATATTATAAGGTTTTTCTATTTAATAAATATTTCGTTGTATTTAATTACAAAATGTGACTAGCAGCCAGTCTACTAAAACGTCCGAAAACAAGTTTTCGAAAAAACAACAGTTAAAATAAATTCGCAGTGCACTCGCGTGTTATAACGAGCTTTCATCATTTCCCCTGATTCTGTAGAAGCAAAGCAATTCGACAAAACGACCGAATTTCAATTTTTACTACAACCCGGACATCTCCCCTCATGTGAAAAATTATAATTCCAAAAAGGTTTATCTATTAAAAGGTTCAGTGGTATTTGTTTAATAACATTAAAAAAAAAAAGTTGCTTTCAAAAACGAAAAAGGACGAAAATTTTGATGAATCAGGATCGGAGAGAGAAGCTAACAAAAATTGCATTACTTGAAAAAACGCTAAATCTCGCTCGAGAAAGACCAAAACAGAGATTCCATTAGCTAAGGAGCAGTTGGAAACAGGAAAAAGAAAGTGTAAGATTGTTAAACCAGATGTAGAGTTACTATCCCAAAAAAAAAAAAAACAAAAAAAAAAACAAAAAAAAAACACGAAAAAAAGCAGTAAAAAAAGAATAAAAAAAAAAACATTTTATAATCTTTCACTGTTTTTATTCAAGTTTTCATGTTTTCTTTGAAAATCACTTTGAAAAGTAAATATTAAATCTAGAAATCTACGAGTAGTTCTTTTCACTGCAAAGAGCGTATTTTTTCTTATGAGAATCGCCAAAAAAGTGAAAATTGATTTTTCCGACGATTGGTCCCTTTTAACAGATCGGGTTCTAACTGCTCTTCTCAAACATCCCGTGTTTCTTCTTCTTCCCCCCCCCCCCCTTGTTTGGTTTCTCCTTGGGTTTGCCAATAATAGACGATTACCCATCAACACATGTGAATAGAGTAGCAATTAGGAGTCACAAGCAATGGAATCTGACTAAAAACCCTATACCAAGGATGGAGAAACAATAACAGTCAACGTCGATAAATGCAAATGCATCCTGAAAAGAGAAGGAATGATATTGCCGAAAGCAAGAGTAAAAAAGAGTTAGCTGTCCCACACCATGGCCACATCTGCAATTACAGAGCCCAAAGGAATCAGCCTACAAATAATTATGAAAAAAGAAACACGGAATGTCTGAAAAGCAGTTAGAAGAGCCATGAAGCACCAAAGCTATATAGAACACAGCGCTTAGCGTGCCGTAGTGATCCGAAAGTTCAATGACTTTCTCCACCACTATAAACTAAAGTTTATAATTCTTGATTATCAAAAAATAATTATGGCGACGACTGTGAAAACAACGTCTACCATCCTGTCAAAAGGAAACGAATAGAATAATTGCAGGCTGATTTCTTTGCCCGTCGGTACTGTGGGCTCTGTAATTGCAGATGTGGCCATGGTATGGGACAGCCAACTCCTTTTTGCTCTTGCTTTCGGCAATGTCATTCCTCCTCTTTTCAGGATGCATTTGCATTTATCGACGTTGATTATCATTGTTTCTCCATCCTTGGTATAGGGTTCATAGATTCCATTCCTTGTGTGACTCCTAATTGCTACTATTTACATGTGTTGATGGGTAATCGTCTATTATTGGCAAGTCCAGGGGAAAAACCAAAACAAGAAAAAAAAATAGTAGATCGGGTAACACACACACGTATATATATATATATATATATATATATATATATATATAATTTAAATATAGTTTCTTGGAAACTAACGACTGTGATCAAGTTCACGGATTATGCGACTTTAGGGAAGGACTGGAAGCGCATGAAACATCATGCTTGACTGAACTTGTTTTTTTTAAGCATAAAATATGTAGAATAATGTGAAAAAAATTCTGTTATAATGCTAAAAATTGTAAAATAAAATTATTTAAAAAAAAAAAGAAGTATCGATATTTGAAGATTTATTAAAAAAATTTAATAAAAGTGCACACTAAAAAGTAAAAAATAATTACTCCGGATGAGAAAATATATTTCAAAGTGATATAACTTGAGGTGACATTATCGCAACTCGTATACAGAGCATTAATATTTATTATTCGATAAAAAATATATTATCACGCGAAAAAGGGAAATTCAGTATATTTAATTTACTCCCCGGAGGAGCTCGGAGCAGAGTAATTAAGGAAAAAGGAGCTTAAGATGTTGCTGAATTCACGTCGGTTGTGGATCATATATCTGTGTTCGATGTTTAAGCTATAAGAAGTTAGACACACAAGGGGTGGGGTGTGTGTGGGGGTGGGGGGGGGGGGGGGAGACGAAGTTGAAAAGAGAAAATAAAACGAGTTTAATAAAATCGATTAAATGAATATTTTACCGATTGTGAATATTATCGCAAGTCGATAACATTTGCTAACATTTGCATACTGGAATGAAATGGAACCACTTCAACGCGACGGAATAAATTCTGCATGCATCGATGACACCAGCAGAGTCGGGCAATACTGCAAACTCCTGAAGGTGATCATAATCTGCAGAAAAACTGTTACGCAGCTTACTCAAATAATAATTGCCATATGCCCTCCCCCCGAACAGGTGTTGCAAAACGGGTTTTACTTTTTAAAAAGGATCGGATCGAGTCGGAAAACGGTAGCTGTAAACATTGGATTGAAATGAATTCGAAAAATAATAAACAATAATTAATAACAGTATTCAACCCTGATTTAGACGTCCATAGATTATAGTCTCGGGGAAGTGGTACCAATTTACTTCGCTATTTCCTTTTCTGAATCTAACAATGGCGTAGGAAAGTAAATGAATATACGAATAATGGTGATCAAATTGAAAAGTTTCTAATAAAGAAGACGAATCATTAAAATTTTTAAAGGTATTATTTATTTGAAATTTTGCGAATACAATTCAACATTTTGAAATAACGAAATTCCTACATGGAATATCATTTTCGCTAAATAATTATAGCGCGCCAAAATGTGTAGAATTAAGTTCAAGGAATTTTTCGATTTAAAAGTAATTAATTCTCTTCTTTTTCTAATTAGCAGTGTGTAAGTCCGCTTCTTCGTAACGTTAAGATTAGCGGTTTTTATTTATGTATATATTTATAAATGATGCGGGTTTTTCTAATATTTCTCAATTAAAAATTGTTCCATTTTCCGAATCTTAAATATTAAAAGAGAATTTTATAAATCCTTTAAACGGTAAGTTTTTCCAATGACCACTTTTTTAACATAACGTAGCAACCTTGTCTCTTTTTTTCAGTTCGAGATGGATTTAAAAACGTTCGAGTGTTTTTTTTCTTTTTCGTGAGCTATACAACTATCGTAAAGATACCTTGAAAATTTTTAAGGGAGACTTAAAAATACAAACTTAAACGATGTCTCGAAAAAATAAAAAAAAATAAAAAAAAAACAGAAAAATCTACGAGTGGTTGATGCACGATTATAATGAACGACAAATTTCGGAACATTTTCTTCGTCCGCTTCCAACGATTTTACGTGTTTTTTACTTGGAAGTTTTGAAAATTAAATTTTAATTTCTGTATTAAAATATCTGAATTAAAATATCTGTATTAAAATATCTGAATTAAAATATCTGAATTAAAATATCTGAATTAAAATATCTGAAAAATTACGAAATTCGAGGAAAACGTGAAAATTTAATTATCTTTTTAATGAACGCGTTTATTCAAAAAAAATCGATCAAACGAAAACGACAAAATATGATTTTGCCTACTCTGGCGTTTAGCGCATCTACATTGTGTTCAGGACGGGACGTGCCACGGGACGGGTTCGATTTAAATTGTATTTTTCACGATAAATTTTAATCGGCCACAAGTAAAACATGCCACGGTGATATCACAACAAAGTATCTGCATTTTGAATTAAAAATTATCTTAAATGGGTTTTTTAAGACAAAACAATATGCACGAAATATTCGTACAAAGTTCTTTTTTCGTACGCTTTCAGTGATTAACAATTCAAACAAACACTTACGAATCACAAGAATAGGAGACAGACGAAGAAAATCGAAGGAAATCGAAGGAGATCGAAGGAGATCGAAGGAGAGGAAAATTAAAGAAACTGAAGAAGAAAAGATAAATAAGAATTGCAACTAAAATAGTAGCTAAACTTCATAGTGTTTTACTCTGCATTATTGTAATATATTAAATTAAATAACTGATGCGCACCCTAGCCATGGTTTATGAGATTAGGAAGAGAAATATTGAGAGAGAGGAAAAAAAAGTTGTTTATGTGTTTTGTAGATTTGGATAAAAGCTTTTAACAAAGTAACCCCCGGGGAGATTATTTACATTAAAGGCGAGTATAGTTTGGAAAGATAGTAGCGAATTTATCTGTATGTAAAATGAAGATACAAAATATAAAGGTTCTTACACTTCGGAGAAGGAGTACGGTGTAATATCGTCAACGTTGTTCAACTCACAAACAGATGAAATAAAGAAGAAGCGTAAATGGAACAATTTAGAGGAATAAAAATTGAAAGAACTTAATGCAGTGTATAAAATTTTCCGGTGATATGCGAAGAGAATTTATAGTAGCTGATATTATAGGCTACAGAAAGTGGATGCCAAAAATGTGAACTGTGAAAGTTCATGAAGAAAATTGATGAAAAAAGCGGCGATAATCGTTAAGTATAAAGTTACGTCGAATTAAGGAAGGTAGAGGGAGCTGAAAAGTGTGAATAGTCGGAATGTTTTTAACAGCAAAATGAATTTATCAAGCGAGCAACGTGCGAAAAAGCGAATGGTAACAAACACAATTAAACAAAGTGAACTGCATTTATCCGAAAATATGAATTAATTATTATTATTCTTTTATCTGTCTGTCCGTCGTTTGCATTATATGTATCATGTTTATGTACTATCGTTGGGCTTGAATTTACCGGTCGTTCTGGCGTACATAATTTATATACTGCGTTTTCTTTTCTTCGAAAAAGAAAATTGCACGCGTCGAACATTCAGAAAATGCTTTTCGGAAAATTTGAGGAAATTTTTCCCTTCAATCTCGGATCAAACAGTTTCACTTTCATGAATTATAAGATCGTAAATAAGGTCGCTTAGATTAACAGCAGATGCGCTGAACTACAGAGTTTTTTATGAGGGCCAAAATTAAAAGACTGACGCATAAATTTATTCTTGATATCAACAACCGTTTATGTATCGTACTTGTGTGCTTTCGCTTTCAACAACATGCGTCTTGCCTCTTTCAACTTGCGTCTAGACGCATGCCTCTTGACGCATGCCCGAAAGGCAAGCAATTTCTGTCCGCACTTGTTCAAATCGTCTGTACCTTTCGTCAGTAGGTTCTGTGCAACCAGCTCGAGATGGAGTCAGATGCGCTGTCCCTACTTTTGCCAAGTTTTTAGTTTCGAAACATGGACGAAAGAAGAAAATGAGAAGAAAGAAGAAACCGCTGTGGGTTTCGGACTTTTTGAAAACTCGAGATTGCAAGATTCTGGAACAAGTGAATACAGATGATTTATTGTTCAAAAACTTGACTAGAATGTCGAAGGCCAACTTTGATTGTTTGCTAAATCTGATTCGGGAAAAAATAGAAAAAAAGGACACACGTTTCCGTGAAGCTGTACCTCCACAGTATAGGCTTGCTATCACTCTAAGATTTTTAACCACGGGCGACTCAATCAAATCTCCTTTTTTATCCATTCAAAGTTTCCAAAACAAACTCTTTATCAGAAATTATACCCATCGTTTTGAAAGCCATAATTGAAGCACTACCGAATTATAATCAAGGTAGAGGTAGAAGTAATTTTTTAGTAACGTGTGTTTATTCTAATTGCTCAAAATAATTATCACAGCAAAAGTGATATATAGGAAAAAAAAATGTGCATATAAATATATACCTACGTATGTATATTTTTTGAGAAAAATCGAATAAGTAAAGTAAAATAGAGCAATTAGAGTGTCCGAAAAGTACATTAGTTAATGTAATTCAGAAATTCATTCACAGAAAGTACGTCAGTTGTTGCTGAACGTTAAAAAACGGTTCACATCAAAGTCATCGTTTTCAACCACATCGGCATTTAATTTTATATTTTACTCCTTTGACGTCTAGGTTGTACTTTTCCCTAAGTTGAGCCAATGCGTCGTTCCTAGGCTGCTTATTGGTATAAATCCCTGATATCGCACAACACCGGTAGGCTTCGATAACCGTCAATAAAATCGAATGTTTCTTTTCCTCCGTCGGACATAATGACAAAACAAACGAAAACAATCAGCAACACAAACGAGTCACAAAAACCAGCGGTTTTCGAGTGAAAGAGCACGGAAACCCATCACTTGCGCTCCAACGTTCAACACGTTCAATGCTTCCGTTCAACTCAAATAACACATGCGTTAGAGCATGCCTCATGTGCCTCTCGCCTTGCGCTATGACGCATGCCTTTGACGCACGTAAAGTTGAACAAGTGCGGACATACCTTTAGGGGAGGAAAAATCTGTGTTCAATATATAACACATTATTCATTTATTTATTTATTTATTTATTTATTTATTTATTTATTTATTTATTTATTTATTGAACTTTGACGAAATCAATCAGTCCAAGACAATATAACAAAATTACAAACTTGTAAACTAATTCTACAGCTTAATGTACACTTATACCGGCAGGAGTACACTTTCGAATCAACCGAGTAAAGCAGAGATTGTAATCTGAACGGAAGCCGATGACTAGGGGAAATTAGTCTCAGACTGCTGCACCGTATACTAGGAACGATTAGAGGACAAGTGACTCGAATCTGACTGTATCTTAAAATCGTCTGGGTGAGAACAGGTTGCATCCACTGTGAGACTAAGTCTATGCAAGTGGACAGGTCTAGTAATGATTCAAGCGAAACCGAGTAAATGCGGATATCATGCGACCGGATATGGGGACCGCTCTTTCGGGCGCGATCGATCGGGCGCGAAAAAGCGGGCGCGACTCTATCGGGCGCAGACTCTATCGGGCGCAGCCTCTTTCGGGCGCAGGCAAACTCAGATCTTTTTACAGACCACCTACGGCGATTTTCAGGTATCATCCATTAAATGTTATCATCTGTGTTAGTGAGAAACACGAGTTACCAAATACTGCTATCAGAAATTCCGTCCAAAAAATACCGTTCTTCGTTAACGATTTAGTTTTTCCGCGCGTACAGCATGTTATGTATGCATACACATATGTAATCACAAAATACATATTTTATATGATTTTATTTGGTTATTCACTTTTTTAAAATAACGACTTCAGCGTGAAATATTCATAAACAGATTTTCGCGATGTAAATTTAAGAGTTCTGTTAGCAAAAGTGATACGAAACGGACGAAAATTATTAATATTAATAATCGGTCAAATACACTGTCGGTCTTCTTCATTTTTTTTCTTTTTTGCTATTGTATAGTCAACCGTATTTAAAAAATTACAAACTATCAACTCTATGCCATTTAAAGTGTAACATAACTGGATTGAATTTGCTTCTGATACATATTCCTTATGTTTCTTTTTTATTCATATCTAGCAAATTTATTTGAGGATACGTTTATTAAAGTTTTTTCTGTTATCTATGATTTTAATTATATATTTAATTCCTTGACGAATCAACCCTGATTTCAAAAAAATATCGAAAAAGACAAACAAAGGCGCAAAAATTTTTAAACATAAACACATTTATGTTAATACTGGGCGAGAAATATATACGATATTACAAATTAAAAATTAAATATCTTTGTTTTGAATTTAATATTATGTAAATGTAAATTATGGTAATCGTTAAATTAACTCACAGAATGTTTAGTACATGAAACATCCTACCCGGCTAACCTCTTTCTTTTTCTTTAGAAAAATTTTAAATCTTCAAAACACTGGACTAATATTATTTTCGTAAAAATTTTAATAAAGCCAATAAGGAAGAAGCTTTCAAACCTTGAATTTGTTTAAATATTCCCGATAAATGCACTGCGGGAAATTCTATTTTATAAATAATGGATAATTTTCTTCTCTATATAAATAGGCAAAGACAAAAAAGTTCAGTACCTTCTTCTCCACTTTTTTTATTAACCGATTTTCTTGCTTTTTTTTTCTGTTTAGTAACTATTGATGATCTTTAGAGCTATCAGTACACAACATTTCGGAAACAGTTATACTTTTTTTTTCGTATTTAAATAAAAAAGTAATACAAAATGTGAAAAAGGAAATCGCTGCAGCCAGTAAATCTGTTCTTATTGAAATGTTTTCATTTTTCTTAATAATCATCATTATTGGCTTTTTTACAGTGTACTAAATCTTAAGGTATCATTTGATTTTTGTATTGAAAGTACATATAGAAGTATCTGTTCTTAAATATATAATGAACTAATGTATAGGAGTGGGAAAAAAATTTTGGAAATATACAAATTCATATGTGTTTTTTTTAAATTTTTAATGATAATTATGGTCGAATTTGGACCATTGGGGGAACGCTAGTATTTATAAACACGTGACTGAAGTGGCAAACTGTAAATATATGAGATACATCTACATTGCAAAATGATTTAATCAACCCAGAATAACACTCTTACTGAATAGCATGGACTCATCAAATTAAATGATGAATTAAAATCACGGTTTTTATAATCTATTTCTATTTACCTGAAATTGCGTACAAGCAAGAATATATAAATTGACATATTCCTCGTTTTTAGAATTAACTTAAAAATATTAATGTGGTGAACATTAACGTCCCAAGTCCAAGTAAAAGCAGTCAGTGAAAATTTTTATACATATAATAATTGAAAGTTTTTAGAATATTTATTAACTAATAAACTGACGTACCTTGGCGGATAGTTTTCACAAAATTAAAAATTCAGTATCACGATTTTATTTTTTATTTTCCAGCTACCAAGTCTTAATTAGTAACCTACATGTTTATGCCGGGTGTAGGAGTAATCACATTTTTTTATAATCTCTTTATACCTACCTGGAGAGTCATTTCGTTTCGGCCGCAACACGATTCGTCTCGTTACATTTCGAATTCGTCTTTTTTCCAAGTAGACCTAGTTTAGCCTTAGTGAGTTTTTAATTTTTTTTTCTTCTATAATTATCATATTTAAGGCGTAATGAATCAAAAAAACCCCCGTGAAATTAGTAATTAATTTGTTTAGAAAATAAACCAGCTGTTTTCAATGCTTCTTTGCATTCGTATATCGCAAAAAGAATTATTTTCGGTTATAAAGACTTGAAGTTCTGATTATGTATTCGTTTAGCGGGTAATTTCAATAAAAAATTTCAGAAAGAATTAGTAGATCATAGGAATAATTTCCCTCTGTGACAGATTTTCTGCTTTCAAAGGAAATCCATGTGCTTTATAATAAATGTTTACATTCGCAAAAAAATAAAATTAAATTAACTTTAATGATTATGAAAAACTACTAAAAAAAATCGTTTATTACTTTCAAGAAATTATTCTTCTATTCTTATGTTTATTTTTAACGGAACCCATTCCTTTGAGCCAAATCGACTGGCCCTGTTTTTAATTTAGTATTATGTAAATTGAAATTACGATAATTCATACTTATCATATTATATCCTTGGCGGTTGACACATTATGTTCAACTACTTTGCTGTATTTGCGATAAAATTATATTATATTTATTTTTTATTTATTTATTTTTTCTAAAATATAGTTACCTGCAAAATAAATATTTTAGAGCTCTATATTTAATTCTGCACGTTATGTAACACGGATTAATTACTTGGAATCATTTTCTCTTATTACTGTGAAATATGACCTATATAAACCAGAATCCATTTTTAAACCATGCAAAAACATCAATAAAACAGCTCATTTAGTAATAAAATTAACATAATTAAGTAACAAAAATTTTCCGATTTTTAAACAACTGTTTGACATTCTTAAAAGTATATATTTGTTTTATAACCGTTATATATAATTATTTTAGAAAATATTGATCGCCAGTGAGTATTCCGAAAAAATACAACAGCACTAAAAACATATATGCGGAAAATAATTTTATGGATATATTGTAAACTACTCATGTTTCTCAAACGGGCGTTAGTTTTTTTTTGTCGGTTCGGTTCTCACCATGGGGGATTTCCTGCGAGTGATTAAAAAGAGGTAATGAATAGGACCTCGAATATTTTACAATATGCGAATCTGTAGGACTAAAAGAAGAAGAAAAAGTAATAAAATCGTCATGGAAAAAATCGTACATTTTTCTTGGAATTGACTATAGGTCTATTGTAAAGCAGTTGTTATTATTTCGGCGGAAGAAGAATTACTAGAATATTTTTCGAATAGACTATTCTTAATAATGACCGTAGTACGGAGAATTAACGACTGAAACTGTTTTCTGTAAATAAGTGTAGCGCTTTAGTTTGTTTATTTGACCAAATCCTGAATAGCTTCATAAGAGGTGAAATTTATTTACCTGCACTGTTCATAACCTGTACGATTGGATATTCGGTTTTTAATTTCTAAGAAAATGGTTAATTTTCCTAACAGAAGAACATAACAAAATGTACAATGAATGCGTGTAAAACTTGCCATTATTGTTATTTTTACTTTTCTGTTCCGAAAAAAAAGAATGCCGCAAAGGATGTTGACACATAATGGTTTTTGTCATTCGTCTATGAACGTGATATAATATCAACAAAATGAAGAAAACATAGTCTTATTGATAAAAGTAACCAAATAAAAAAAAAGAAATATGTCGATTGCGACAAATGTTTGTTGAAAGTCGAAACAAATTATAATCAGCTTCAGCTTGACGATTATCTTCGTGGTGTACCACATAATGTAATTAGTTAACTTTAGTATTTGCATGTATTATAGGTACTATTATTATTACTTATATGTAAGATTTCGAAATCGTTTATTTATATATTTGTAATTAATGCTATTATTATTATATTATAATTGCAAACTCTTATTTTGTTGGGAAAACCTGAAAGAGGAAAAACATAATTTCTAATTCGTCTAGCTGTATGAACACTGGTTGTACCTTGTAGGTATATATAGTTTGAGAAATTATCATTCCTGCGGAAAGGGGGGGATAATTTTTTTGCGACAGTTTTATCGCAATACATACATACTATAGGTTTCAAATTGTTGGTAACTTAAATATTGTTTATGCGTGTTACAGAAAATACCTATTTATTAAATAAAACTGTATCCATTTGATATAAGAAAGATTGATTCCTTATCGAAGAATAACGAGGATATTGTTCCAATTTTTGTGGTTTTTGAAAATTTCAGTTATTACTAAACGACCAAACATTGTAATTTGTGTAGTATGCTGTAAGCTAATTTAACAGGCTCAGTTTGATATCGGCACAGTTGTGTTTAAGCCGTATGTGAAAAAAAGAAACAAAAAAAAACGACGGACTAGAATATTATTTTTTTTATAAATATGTTCAAAATTTAACCTCTTATTTCTTTCATGTCTACCTCATGCGACATTTTATGTTTTCGTTTACTACAAAACATGCTCGCAGGAGCAAGTTCATTTTTTCATAAATATTAAACATTTTTTTCTTTTTGTGCGTTTTACTTTTAGGCCAATAAGATTAAATCTAAAAAAGTAACCTAAAGGAATCGAACAGAAATAAAAACAAACATACTAAGGCTAACTGACAAATCATTCTGGATAAATTAATGAAATAACTATATAAAAACAAATAGGCGATCGTGCTCATTTTAACAACTACTCATTTATTGTTTGATCACATTTTGCCTCAACGGGACTTTTCTGTTCAGCAAATACAAAAAAAAAACAAGCAAGCGTACGGATAATTTAGTATTTGCAACAACATATCATAAGTATCGAAATGCAAACCGAGTAAAGGACCTTGATTGACGTGCCCAAATAAATAAATAAGACTAAGATCGAAAAAGGTAATTCTCATTTAGGTTTTGCAGTCATTACCAATAAGCAGATATAGAGAACTAAATATAGCTTCTTTCATATTATTCACTACCGTCACTAAAGAATTTTTTTTTTTTCCAAATGAAACCAAAAAACCTTTAGTAAAGAAAGCCGATATGATGAGAAACAGAAGTAAAATAAGTTACTATTATAAATATTTAATCTAAATTGATAGAACGATGATTCAAATAACGAACACATGCAAATTATTCCTTTTAAAGCTTTGTATTACTCAAATCCAACCCAGCTGAACTGACAATATTTAGAAAGTATTATTGCAATTTAGTGTGATAAGTTAGTAAAAAAACGAAATTCTAGAAAAAAAAATTCGGTTAAAACGCGTTTTGTAACTAACAAACATGCTAATTACAAAGTGGCTATAGCCATTGACGGTTCTTTTCCTTTTTTTATTAAAAACTATTTCACAGTAGAAAATTAATTAATCGCTTCTGTTTCTCAAATTACTTCTTTACTTTTTCTTTTTCCCTACAAAACACGCGTCAAGTATTCCCGAGTCGATTTTTCTATTTATTATAATTTTTTTATGAGCCGCTCGCTTCATTATTAGACAAAACAAGAAAAGCTTCTTCCCTATTGGCTTTATTAAAATTTTTACGAAAATAATATTAGTCCAGTGTTTTGAAGATTTAAAATTTTTCTAAAGAAAAAGAAAGAGGTTAGCCGGGCAGGATGTTTCATATACTGAACATTCTGTGAGTTAATTTAAAGATTACCATAATTTACATTTACATAATATTAAATTCAAAACAAAGATATTTAATTTTTAATTTGTAATATCGTATATATTTCTCGCCCAGTATTAACATAAATGTGTTTATGTTTAAAAATTTTTGCGCCTTTGTTTGTCTTTTTCGATATTTTTTTGAAATCAGGTTTGATTCGTCAAGGAATTAAATATATAATTAAAATCATGGATAACAGAAAAAACTTTAATAAACGTATCCTCAAATAAATTTGCTAGATATGAATAAAAAAGAAACATAATATAAGGAATATGTATCAGAAGCAAATTCAATCCAGTTATGTTACACTTTAAATGGCATAGAGTTGATAGTTTGTAATTTTTTAAATACGGTTGACTATACATAAGCAAAAAAAAAAAAATGAAGAAAACCGACAGTGCATTTGACCGATTATTGATATTAATAATTTTCGTCCGTTTCGTATCACTTTTGCTAACAGAACTCTTAAATTTACATCGCGAAAATCTGTTTATGAATATTTCACGCTAAAGTCGTTATTTCAAAACAAAAATAGAAAATATTTCAAAAAGCGAATAACCAAACAAGATCATGTAAAATATGTGTTTTGTGATTATATATGCATATATAACATGCTGTACGCGCGGAAAAACCAAATCGCTAACGAAGAACGGTATTTTTTGGACGGAATTTCTGATAGCAGTATTTGGTAACTCGTGTTTCTCACTAACACAGATGATAACATTTAACGGATGATACCTGAAAATCACCGTAGGTGGTCTGTAAAAAGGTCTGAGTTCGCCTGCGCCCGAAAGAGGCTGCGCTCGGTAGAGTCGCGCCCGATAGAGCTGCGCCCGATCGATCGCGCCCGAAAGTGGGTGACCCACCGGATATTGGACTGTTGAACTCATCTGGACCGAACCACAGTTCCTTGGATGAGTTAATATCCCAGTAAAATCCCTTAGCTTTACTCTCCGGTGGAGAGAAACCCAATCATATTTCAGCTTAGCTTCTATATTATATTTTTATATTCGGAATGAAAGGGGCTTTAGCCCCGGCTTTTACCGCTTATAGTACAGTATATTATCAAGAATTCCAGCGTGCCTTGGAATCCAAAGAAAGTTGACCGTAATATTTCTCGCGTCCGGCTGGTATAATTCTTGGAAAATTGAATAAGTAATGCGCGTTCCTTGATTAATAGAAAAAAATTCGATACGGCATTGAGACAACTTAACGAATCTGATGAAATTAAAATGTCGCTACCGCTGGACAAACGAAGAAAGTGTAAAGCCTTTACTATCGCAAACGCGTTTGCCCGCGGTGAAAACGGAACATTCTGGTGGTAATTTAAACAGTAATTCCTGGCAACATTTTTACACGGGATGACAAATATCGGTCCTTGTGCACCATCTTTGGAGTTGTCAGTGTATACGTATACAAATTTTGGTCATTTAATTCGGATTATGGAAATATGTTCCAGATTGGACGAGCCGATGTGAGACCATTATTTATGGGACTCCCCGTATCAACCATCGGGTCTGGAAATTTTTCATATTTTGAACTTTCTTAATAACGATACAGTTCCCTCCCCCCCCCCATTTGATGCACGAATACGTGCGTGTCGTGGATTCAAAGGACCTTTTTCCCCCCCTCGCAATGAAAGCAACATGAACGATTTCATATAGTAGGCAATGAATATCATCGTGCAGATAGTTTAATTTGTAAAACTGTTTCATTTCAATTTATTCCAGGACTTTATTAACTTGATTCACTTTAACGTGGCCCGTTTGATACAATCTTTATACGTATATATCAGGAAAATTACGTACGTAAACAAATGGAATACTACCGAACATTTTTCATAAATGAAAAGCATAATAAGTAAATATGACGGAACTATATTACGGTTTCAAAAAGGATATAAAAATAAATAAACGTAATTAATCATATATTACGTGAAAATTATCATCGAATATCGGAGTACTTTTGGATATTTAATTTCTACATAGGCGCTTTTGACACAAAAAAAAAAACTGTATAAAAAGCGTTAACCAGTTGTAAAAGATTTGGCGTAATGTTTATTGTCGGTAGATTCGATTAAAAAACTGGGTGCCAAAAAAGACGAAAGAGAGAAAAAAGCGACCATCCCGGAGCTGCGTAGATTTTTTAGAATTTGCCTGATGGATCATAATGTTTTGTTGTTTTTTTTTTGTCAGTTTTAACAAATCTTTTTTTTTTTTTTTGTTTAAATAATTTGCGGGTCCCACAAGGCACTAGCCCGTCTGTGGGTTCCCAACATAATTATATTATTTATTTGTTTAATATAACATCAACTTATGTACTACTTTATGTTACAATATAGAAATTGTTAGCTTATATCTTACTATATTACAAAATCCACACTCTTATTATTTATCATATATGTTACAATTATACCACCATCTGAAATGTTACTTCTTATTATAATGTCTTAAATATTAACTTATATATACAATGATACAATATAATTTTTATAAAACTAACACTCTCTCATTGGCAGCTTAAAGATGGAGATCGTAGCGAGTCTCATATCAATGTTATCAAAATATATGTGGTTATTACTATTATTACGATACAATTTTTTTTTTTTTTTTTTTTTTTAATATTCATTTATTATTATTATTATTACTTTTATATTTCTATTGCTCTTTACACCATGCTATCAACCAAATTCTAACCTTGTTTTTCCATCTCTCTAGATTTTTTTCATTTCGAATTTCTTTTGGTATGTTCCCCATTAATTTAATTAATACCTCTTCCTCTACATTGTCTATTTTACTGTTAATCCCCCTGGTTCATATATAACAAGGTTTATCGCAATTTCTAGTCCTGTACGTTCTTGTTCTAGTTGGTAACTGCCTATCTTCGAGTTTAGCATACTCAGTAATTTGCTGTAATAATAAAACATTTTTGCTGACATTTCGTTATTTTTGTTCCACCAAGTGATGTTATCTAATGCGTCCGTCTTGTTTTCGTTGTGTAAGACCAGTTTTATACATTTTTTTTGTAGTTTGTTGATTTTCCTCATTTCTGTAATTTTCGCTTCACCCCAAATTCCGATTCCGTATTTAATTCTTGACATTATTACAGTTTCGAAATATAATCTTAGGCTTTTGTATGTCATACCTTGTTTTAATTTGTATAGTGCTGGAATAGCTTGTCTAACTTTACCCGCAATGTTGTCTATATGGTTTCTCCATGTCAGACCTTTGTCTAATGTTATCCCAAGGTATTTAAATTCATTTGCATTTTCTAACTTTTCACAACCACATATTTCCTTACTATGTAAACACTTTGTATTATGTAAAATTATCTGCCGAAGTTTGTAAATTTTTTCGCAAGTTACATTACATATTCGTATAATATTTAGATTAAACAAATTAGTATACAAAAATAAACATTTCTATAATACAAATAAATACAATTGTCTTTTGTAGTTGATGTAATTTGTTTCTCGTTATATTCACTGCTTACTAATAGATAAAATTTTAAACATATACAGTTACATAAAAAACGTTGAATACACTAGAAAGTATAAAAATTAAATCAAAAACTTCTTCTGAAATATATTTAAAAAATGTATTAAAAATAATACGTTCGACCGGTTTTGTCTATTTTAAGACATATCGCTCATTAAATACAATAACGTCATAACTCAAAAATAGCGAATTTGAGTTATGTGTATAGTCGGAATGCATTTTATGAGTAGGTACAATTAGAGGTTAGAACGCCATATATGCAAATAAGAAACTCGATAAAATAAGCATTGTTTTTGGAACGGGTACACCGTTCAAAGTATAGTAAATGTAAATGTTAATTTGCGTTTCCTGCGAAATAGGGTTTTTTGAGTTATGACGTTATTGTATTTAATGAGCGATATATATTCACGGTTTTCATACCAAAAATAAACATTATCAAAATTCACAAAAACATAATCAAAAATGAAAAACTTGGCTAGTTTCGATCTGGGCTCCTGTGGATCATGAACAATGCTAGTCGTGTTTTATTTTTAATTATACTTTTGCGAATTTTGATCGTTATATATATATATATATATCGGATGTGTTTATTTCTGTAAAATCTGTTCAAAAATGTCTTGTTTTTATGGCATAGTGCAGATCTCGTAGTTGAAACATGTGAAATTTTGGGTAACCTGAAAAATTACTATTACCAGAAGTTTGAGAAGACTTCTACAATAAAAACCACTTCAAGAGATGATTAGATGTGTAAACTAAAGGGCGGGGGGTGTATTAAAAGACTCTATAGCGGCTAATGTGCTATTATAATGCGCTTATCTGTTCGTTTTCCGAGGATTGATTAAAAAGAAACAAAAAAAGAAACGCATAATTTATTAAGAGAAGGAAGCTTTTGGCGCCATCGTTTATAAATCAAATTCTTTAAATCTAAATCACGATTTACTTAAAATTTATCTATATTGATCTCCAATAATTCCAGCGATGTTATTTCACTATCAGCATTAGTCAAAGAAGAATTTCGCCAGATTTTAATTATTCACCGGAATTTCCCGAATTTTTTCTAAAACAAAAGTTTGTCCAGAGTGTTCCAAAAATTTATTTTTTTTCTTATAAATTCACAGTGTGTCATTATAACTTTTTTTTTCTTCTTTTTCAAATTACCTCTTACACGTTAAATAGAAAAATCGACCCTTAATTTAAAAGAAGAAACACATTTAAAAACATGTTTTTTAATTAAACAATATACACGTTTGTTTGTATCAATTAATTATTAATTTCGAGAGTTTTATCCATTTTTAATAATTTTGTCATTTAAAATGAATGCGTATATTACCCCGTTCGCCAATCGGACAAATTGAAAAAATATCAGACTTATGTTCGATTAATTAATCGGGGGTGCTCTGTTTAAAGTCTTTTTCGGTAATGCTGAATCGCGAGGTGTGCAGTGCACAGTGTTATTACGGAATTAATTACGGTTTATTGCGCGTAATCTCTTTCCAAGAAACAGATTCGACCGTAATCGAGTATTTTTCGTGATTTTTTAAAAAAAATAATTACGCGCAATCGGTAATTGTAAATTAATTACCGAGTACTCTTTCTGGGGGGGGGGGGGATTTATCGAATGGTACTTTTTATCATGTTTGCGCACGGGTAATGTGTAATTAGCACGGACGATTACAAAGGCGCATTTTAGTATAGTTTTATTCTTACAATATCTTATTGCGAAAAAATATGTATATATTAACGATAATACCGTATAGATTAATTTAAAGGAGGGAAACCTTCCGTTGAATTTTATGCGTGCGCTGTTGAAAGATTGAAACTATTATCGTCGATACTTTTCTGCATTCTGAACCCGGAATCTTCTCGAACGATACTATTCGATTTCTTTGACAAACCCGCGATTAGTAAATCACTCGATATAATTGTTATTAATTGCGAAATTAACAAAGTCGATTACACTAAACGGTTGCAGTTACAGGTGTGTCACACTTTTTCGTAATTAATTACGCCCAACTCTGGTTAAGCGTAGAGGTTTCATGTAATTTTGCAATTGTGATTAATTGCAAATTGTCCGAGACTACACTCGCGATTCATACAGCATCTGATCAATTAATCCATCATGCACGGACGAAAATCGAGAATATCGATTACAAAAGGCCCCACTCTAATGCAGCCTACAAGTTGCTTTACAGTTTTCTCTAATATAAGGAAGTATTTTTTTTGTTTTTTGTTTTTTTTTTGTGTTGTATTTTTGAAATCTGAAAAATTACCGTGTATACCATATGGGTTTTATTGAAGTTGAGGAAATTATGAAACTGCGCGCTTTTTAAAAATGTCTCTAATGTACTAAAATTTGATGCTTGTCCGATGGAATAAATTGAGGTTGAACTTACTGGTTACTTGATTAAGTACCGTTTTCTAAGGAATTGCTAGCTTAATCGAAACAGCTTAAAAAACGAGAATATATCTACAATTATGTAAAGTGTTTTAAAAAAAAAAAAAAAAAAACATGTTTTTAAATTAATATAATTAAATTAACAATAGATCGTCTAGAAAACATTAATATATTAAAAACAAGTTCAGTCCAAGCATTTCATGCGCTGAGGGTTTCTTCGTATGTAAGTTAACGAGATTATTTATATTTACATAATACTAAATTAAAAAAAAAGGAATTTGATTTTACCGTTGCAGAGAGGGAGAAAGAACGTAATTTTTGCGATTATTTCGAAAATTTCATTATGAAAATGAAATACGGTTTCCTTTAGCCGACATATAGTAATCTTTCAATTGATACATCAACGTGTCCGAGAGAAAAAAATTTTTTTCAAAAATTTCGAGTATTTCACGCCCCTTGGGGCTTAATTTTGTCGTTGGAAACCCGGATGCTCTAAACTAGAAAAATATACGGGGATGTACGTATTTTTAACCTTGTTCAAAATTTTTAACTATGATACTCGCGTGTAGTCCAGAAAGGGCATACGTAATTTTTCGCTTAATCCGAAAGTTCCCCTAAGGGGAAATGACTTATGGTTTCGTTCCCGTCAGATAGTCATCTTTCTAACAATATATCACATGCCCGAAAAAAAAAAAAACTTTTTTTTCAAAATTTAGGACCTTTCGGCTCCACGAGCGCATATTTTAAAGCTGAAAACCCGGATATTGTAAACTAGAGAAGTATTCGGGATGCGCATATTTTTTAACATCGTTCGAATTATTTATTATTATACTCGCGTCGTAAAGGGGAGGAGGCTACTTACCAGTTCTCGCGCTTTTTTGATCTTTTCGTTAGCTGTGAAAGTTTCGTTAAGGAACAGCAATACGGTTTCGCTCAATCTTTTCAACGATATATCAGATGGCTGGGAAAAAAGATATATTTCTTTCCAAAATTTCAAGCTTTCGGCGCACCCATTAGTCAAACCATTCGTGAGTTATTGATTTTAATTTTTATATTTTTGTGTCGTTTCTGAATTATCTTACTAGGATTATTCCGTACATTACATGTGAATCTTAATTCTAACACCGGCATTGTATATTTACTATGATTATGGTTCCGAAACATGTTGGTGGTGTAATTTTTAATATATTAATGTTATCTAATCGATTTATTGCTTATATAATTACATCTAAAATTGTTTTCTTAAAAACTTACTGTAAAATCAAGATCATCATCATCGTTATTACTGTCTTTAACTGGTGTTTTATTTTATTTATTTATTTATTTATTTTTTTTTTTTTTTAGGGGTACGCCAACGAAGAGCAACAGCCCAATCAGCCGAGGAATCTAAGTAATAGTTCAAAAGGAGAATAACATATTAGATTTCAATCTGGTGCGAGATTGAATGAATGAAAGAAGCTAGAATAGGAACAACTGACAAGGAAGGAAATGAGAGAACATAAGAGTCATTTATGATAAGGCGCCTTCCGATTCGACAGATTATCGTCAGCAGTTCCTTTTCCGATGTTTAATTGTGTATCCTTTAATTATTAATTTATATTAAAATTAAACTATATTAAGATAAAGATTAAAGATTGTAAAATGTGACGTGAAGGAATTCAAAACTTAACTGGATACTTTCACCGCTGACCACATTAAATTTTTATGTGTGCATAAATAAATTGTAATTTAATATTAAAAAAAAAAAAAACATAATAATTATTTTATTTATTTATTATTATTTATTATTATTATCATTGAATTCCACAAATGCGCTCAAAAGCGCTAATAGTGGATACAATAAAAAGATACGTAATTGAAGAAAATACAATAAACAAAATACTGAAATCTGCTAAAAATAAAACAATACAGAATCTGATTTGGAAATCAAAATAGATAGGAAAGATTAATCGACAAACATACACACACACACACACATATATATATATATACATACACCTAGACATACATACATGTACATCTAAACATACGTACACACAGACACACATACATATATACCTACGCATTGATATATCATATGGTATACATAGTAGAGCGGTGTGTAATCTATGTATATAAACATGCAAATAAAACTGGTTATTACGGAACGAAATACATCAAAGCGAACCAACGGAAATATAGCGTTGTCGTTTTTAAACTAAATTTTTACATGATGAAAATAATAAACCAGACGAAGAAATTTGGTTAAAGTAATTGGTAATGAATAAAACATTTAATTAATAATATAATTTGTAAATTAACGGTAAATTAGTTTTTGTTAGGTACATGCACATGCACTGCAGTTCATTGTTTATGTACTGAATTTAAAACTAATAAAAATATTATATACATGTTTTATGTATCTAATTTACAACATTTTACTAAATAAAGCTATGTACATTTATAATCTATATTCTATATTACCTTAAACGATTATTTTTATTTTTTAAGTTAAATTTTGTATTTGCAACTTTTTTTTTTTAGTTAGCGGAAAGTTTCATAGTGAAATTATAGTTGTAGTTTAATGGTAATGCTGTGTCAGTTTATAGGGTTTATGGTGGTGCTGATTTATTCTATTCATGCGCTCGAATATTAAATTTTCCTATTGTAGATTAAGCTGTATATATACCTGAATCGGACATTGAATACTGTTTTGTTTCTTAATGTGGCTGAAGACTCATTGTTATATGTTCAGTAATATATTTGCGCCTCTTTTTTCAAATGATTCTTAACTGATTCAGGTAGTGAATTGTAAAAAACTAAACCTGCATAAAACGCTTGATTTCGCATATGTTGTTTATTTACTTTTGGCAACAAGGCTCTTTCTACTCCCGACGCTTTTGTAATTCCTAGTCTAGTAGAGATATCGAATTTCTCTTTATTTTCACATAGGAAGTTTAATAACTGTACTTGGTATAACTGCTGGAGGTTTAGTAAATTGTTATTTTTGGTTATGTTTGTTTGCTATGGTCCTAAAAACTTTTTGCTGAAGAGATGTTAATGATTTAATGTGGCTTGAAGCCGTTTTACCTCAGTGCATAATTCCATATGATATAATGAAAGGTATAATCTTTGTAGCTGTAAGTCCGAGAAAAATTGTTTTAGATAGTAAAAAAGATAATTCAGTTTTCTTATTTTTATTGAAACATACGCAATGTGTATACACCAAGTTAATTTATGAACCAAAAAGATTCCCAGATATTTAGCCTCATTTACTCTTTCTATCGGCTCATTTTTAAATAAAATTCCGAAGTTGTCCCAGTTACTCTGTTGTTGATAAGTATATAGAACATATTTCGTTTTATCCGTATTTAGAATTGGGCGGTTATTACAGATCCATTCAGCGACTAATAATAATAATAATAATAATAATAATAATAATAATAAAAAAATATAATAATAATAATAATAACAATAACATGATGACAAAAGTATTGCTCGGTCGGCTCTATCCATTTTTCCCCTCGGATTGTTCCTTTCGTTACATCTTGTAGTATTCGCCATGTCGGAGGTCATGCCCATCAAGGCTAATCGTCGTTTCTTTATATGATCGAGTACCATCCTTTTTTCATCAACTCTGTCGAGTACTCTTCATTTGTGACTTTTCTAATCCAACTTATTCGCTCCATCTTCCTCCAGCACTACACAGAAGCTTATAGCTTTTGGCTATTTCGTTTAGTCAAAGTCCACGTTTCAGCACAATACATTGGCTAAATATAACTAATGCGTTTACGATGCGTTTCATTGGTACTTTTGTCGCCGTATATTTTGCTTTTCATCTCACGCTACCCTGGCCGGTCTAATTCTTACGTTCATTTCGTAATACAGGTCCCCCTCGGTTATTATTTGCCCGAGATATCTGAAACTATGTACTCGTTTAATTTGTTCTCCATTGATTTTGGAAACGGTGCGATTTTCTGCCAATCATCATTATTTCCACTTCCATTAATTTCTAAGTTTCCTGTGTTAATCTTAATTTTTCTTAGATGGCCTGATCGTCTGCGAACTTTATAGTTCGGAGCCTTTCAGTTCGTACGGATTAATTACTATTTCGCAACGCCGCCTTTAGTACAGACATGACGACAATAGACAGCCTTGTCGTACTGTCTTATTTATTTTTCCCAGTTCCGACATATCTGCATCTACTCTAATAACTACCGACCGGTGTTTGTATAGATCAGCCCTAATATGAGCTAAGGACATCCATTATACGTATATACATCTATTTATTTATTTATATATTATATTATATTATATTGTATTATATTATATATATTCTCTCGGGGATTAAAAAAACAACAACAACGAATTGCCTAGTTATATTCGCTTAATTTCTGCAATCTAATATGTAAGTGACGAGTAAAAAAGGGAGAATCGAAAATTTGTCTTATGTTTCTGAGACGACGGTGTTAATTTAAAATCCATCGTTCTTATTAGTAAATTTGAAGTTTTAAATTTGTTTGATCAAAAAAGGTTGTTGTTCTTAAAAGTAAAAATTACGCTATTGCATAAAATTTCGAATTATGAACGAAAGCCACCGAGTTTAACATTTTTTTCGTCGATTCCGGCATACTCTAGAAACTGTTCTTTCCGCTTCACTTCCGTCGTTTTAGTTTTAATTACATTTGACATCCCGGTAAAGAAATTCCTGCGGCAGCGATTCGGTTCCGATTACGATACTTTTTAATTCCGCTCGTTGGAATAAACCGGTTTCGAATTCGTCTGCCAAACTGCTCTAATATTAATAGAATTTTCCCTTCTTTTCTCAGAATGTGCTTCCTTCAAGTTTTCTATCTTCTGGATTGTTCTTGTTCCGGTCGTTGCAGTGCCCGAATCATCATAGTAGTTGGTCGGTTTTTAGGCTCTCGAATAATCCGTAAAAGAACTTTTAAAAGGAGCTAACTTAAAACGGTGAAAAGGCACCTTCGACTATACCGAGCAGAACCTTTTTTGCTCCAATTCGGATGATGCTTTCTGACTTTCCCTCCTTCATCTGAGCATACACTTCTTTGACTCTTTCGTATCTTGCGAATTTTAATCTAAGTATATATATATATATATACTTCATTTAGTCCCTTTTACGGAATTCTTAAAAATGTTCTTTTCACTTGATACGCTGTTCAACTCGTAATTGTTAATGGTCTACTTCGCACTGTGAAGAGTAATCTTCATCATTAAAATCTTTCGCCGCTCTATTAAGAATAAAAAGCCTCTGGTCGTCTATTGAAACTGCCGGAGGGATAAATTGCAAATTTAATTGGCAGCAACTTACCATAGAAGAACCGTTTAACCTAAGTTGTTCCATTTCGTGAAAATCTCATACGAATTTTAAAACTGCGAAATTTTTCATATCCTCGAAAAACAAATTGCGTCAGTATAGTACGTCAGGCCACGGCGCTGACCTTTTATTGTTGTCGCATTTTTTTTTTCCTTTCCCCAATTCCAATTTTATATTATAGTGTACTATAAAGGGGCAAGATAACTAGGATAAGGTAACTAGGATAGTTCCTTGCCAAGTATACTTAAGTTAAAGGGTGAAAGAGCGGATTGTCGCATTTAGTAGATTTAAGCTAGCGTCTACAGCTTAAATTTCTTTTTGTCATCTAGTCAAAATCAAAACCGACTACGACTGGCAGTCACTTACAGGCTTTTTAGGGGGCACCGGGAAAATTCAGAGGTAAAAGGGCGCTTTACAGCAAAGCCCGGCGGAGGCGGTGATAAAATTTTGGAAAAATTAAGGCGCAAAAGATCAATTAAATGCTTGGGCGCACTGGGTAAATGCCAGTTTGCCCGCTTAGCCAGTCCGTCAGTGCTGACAGGTGTACTTGTGCAGTTTCATTCAAATGCCGCAAAAGCCAAATGCACGAACTTATTCAACTTTACAAAGAATTTGACGCGTTCGTCATCATATTATTATATTCAAAATTGTCCCCTTACTCGCTCCACTTTTACAGCTCTTTCCAAATCAATTCGATTAATCATCATCAGAGCTTCAACTGAGGCACTCTGTTTTCGCCCGAGCATATATATATATACGTAAAATCTGCCATCGAAAATTCTTAAAGCGTCGCGATTTCTGTCGATACATCAGTGTATCGAGGTCTGTGTAATTCATCTGGGCTCTATTTTTCAGAAAAACGAACTGAATCAATAGCCGACCGGTTCCGTTTTGCGTTTTCAAATTTGCTGATCGACATATAATAACGTGTGGAACCATAATTCTGGCCTATCTGCCTTCCGCACATCTGATAACTCTGATTCGCTGACACAATTTTTTATTTTTTACAGACGCATTTTTAGCGATAGTATTTCTGAGAGCCGGAGTTGATTCAGCAGCTGCTATTTTATGAATCCGCTTTGAATTGGTCTTCTAACAAAGTAATGGACACCGTGCATAACGAAAAAAAAAACAATAAAAAAAACAACAAAAAACCGATAAATTTTGAAAAATTACCAGCGCAGAAGATACGTGCACAGTATTAAACTAGTTTAAAAATTCCAATCGAGACGCGTATTTAGTTAAAATTTTTCAACAGATTTCTCTTTATTTCTTTTTTTTTGTCGGACATGAAATATCGCTTGAATCCTAAAATTTCGCGAATCGGTTCGAACGTATTTAAATCTCATTTCTTACACATATTGCAATAATCTGCATGCCTAAATGGCGCGGCGAATCGATATAAACACACGCGCATACGCAGACACACATAATATAATTCACGTACACGGGCACGTATTTTGTAGGTATATTAATTAAATACTTTCGAAACTGAAACCGGTTCTGTTATTTTTAAATCGCAGGAAGCTTCTGTAAATGGTAATTTGTAATGCGCCAGGTGATGGACAGGGAGTGTGAAACTGCACGAGACGAGTTTCAATAAGGAATTATTGACTGACGGCTGAAGATGTGGCGGCGGCATACGTGTTTACCCGGTTCATTTATTTACCTGAAATTATTCCCTATTATTATCGAGATTATCTGTGTACTTCCCTTTTGTCGTCGACGCGCGTAATATCATCGCGGTAGCAGACCGATATGTAGCTCGCGATAAGGCTGCCAGCTCGACGATATCTACGTTCTAATGACAATAGGCACTACTGTGCCCCGGACGGCGCATATTTATTTATAATAACTTATCAATAATTGTCATCTGGAATTGCTAGCGCGGTCGGTCGCTGGAAAAACTGGTAGGCCACGGCCGACACTCGGCCAGGCTTGTCCGCTGTGCCCGGCATCTATTTGCGCCGTGTATGACATCGCTGGAATACTAAATGATGAATGCTAGAAGAAAAATGCGTTGATTTTCAATCACGCTCTTCGGCCTTACCGTGCTCCGGAAGAAAATCCGATTCCGGTCCAGGACACGGAGGACGGTGTCGCGTCTGATCAGCGCGTACCTTGTTCAATATGATATTCCATGCCCTCCATAATTCATCGCGTCCGCTCGCCACGTCGCCGCTCCCGTTCTCTCCGTCTGCGGGCGAGCAGCCGTTCTCTTAGTGAGCGCGTCTCTTGGCGCGATTATTGCGGAGACAAGTTGTCTCTGTGTTTGGTCGAGAGATTCGTATCTGCCGAAGAGAAGAAATTAGTTATTGTGCACGATGTAGCGTGGTTGTTCGAGTGACAACGAGTCGCACACCTGATCTTAGGCGCTGTCCTTTCATCTTGTACCGCGATTGTTATTACGAGATTGACTTCGGTCTGGTATACGCTGATCTGGTATGTCACTTTTGCCACAATTGTTTTTACAGCTACTGCGAGGAATGTGACTGTCATCGCGCGTTGACGATCTGCAATGCCAGAAAAACAAGACATGTCCAAACTGCTGGCGACTTCAAAATCCGAGACCGCGATCGAATTCTTCGCTTCCCACCTACCGTAAAAGTATGCAAGCTACGCCGGCCGAGTCACCTTTTTCAGACTTTGTACTTTACCGGTGAATTAATTAGTTCTTTTTACCTTCTTCTTCCTCGATCGCTTTTTCCTGCTCCGAAAATCGCGCTCATCTAGACACGCAAGTCTGTCGCCCCCTTACCCGTGTTAATGTATTCCACCGACCAAGCGCGCTGGCTAGTCGATCGATCGATCGATCGATCGACCAACCGGCCGACCGATCGGGCAAATAATGAAGAAAAACGGGAAGCGGTAGAGTTCTGAGCGGAGTCTTTTAACGCTGCCGTTGCCTCTTTCGACGCGACTTTGTCGGAAACTGTTCGCGATGATATATTACGAATCATCAATATCGTTTTCCTCGATTCCGACAAAAATTATCGATACCGCTCATTTATTTTTTCGGTCGGCCTGATGAACCGAAAAACAAAAAAAAAGGAAAAAAGAAAAAACTCTTTGGCAGCATTTTTTTATGACTTACACATCGTAAAAATAAACCCGTACGGTTTTTCCTCGTTCGTTTAATTTTCTTTCGTCGCGTCGTTTCTTCAGTTGACGTTTCTTTTCAAATATTGCAAACGTCAAATTGGAAATTTTCTACACCGGACGATTAGAATTTTCATAGAAACCCGTAATATTTTCACGCTTTTCATCTACTTCTGCTCTATTTCGTCCTTTTCATCCCCCTTCTAATTACTTTTTTCCGGTGACCTTGATATCACGTTTTATTGAAATGTTCCACCTTTTCTATTGAGCACAATCGTCCTTCTACGCTTTTCTATTAAAACTCGGTATTCCTACTCCCCTTAACGGGGTGCTTCTTATATTCGTTCATTTTATTTTAATATTCCTGCTCTTGAATTATTTTTGGTTCCCGTATCCTCAAAATTTTGCAGAATTGAAATACCGTTATTTTCTCCTTCTCCCCCCCTTTTCTTGGGCTTCGTTGGCAAACCTCTTGAGGGGGGGGGATTAAAAATTAGACTCATTAATTTTTTTCTTTGTCCAATCGTGAATATCGCGTAATTTCATTCGAATATTCTCCTCCGAGGGTTAATCGCGTAGAACAGAACAAAAAAATCATTTTTTTAATGGAAACGGTGCTAGTGCCCGGTACATATATACCTATAAAAAAATTCGGATTTATTTGAGAATGGTTAGTTTTCGTCATCTATTTTTCCTTCTTCTTTTTTTTTCATTTTTTTCTGAAAGTTTTAATTTATAAGTCGCAAAATTAACACAAGTCGTCAGAAATCTATAGGGAAATAGATACACACGGATAATTGCATTTTCATCGTTTGCAAGGAGTTCTAGGACGGGGATAATGGAACGGAAAGATCAGATTTTAGACAAATTCGCCGGCGAGGATATATTTATAAAGAATAAGCCAATGTCACACAACGACACTATATAGAGGATTGTTAGACGTAGAAGTGAGAAATTTGTGCCTGGCTAATGCACGAACGACACAGAACGAATTATTTTCTGTTTCTTTATAAATGGGAAATCAAACGTAGTTTATTCGGTCGAATTCTGGTTTTTCTTAAATCGGTGGTTTCCGAACAACACCAATTGGTAACTATATTTTATGGAACATATGAATAATAACTGGTAATTCGAACCCAAGCGATACTGGCTAACTGATAACTCTACAAGGCACATCCAACAAATCTTATAAACCAGTGAATAATTTCACCACCACCCCCGTATTCAGTATGTTTTCTCTACTGTACACCAGACACACCGACTAGGCAACATAAACTCCTTTTTTGCAATTTTGAAAATACCACGATGATTATATTTTTCCCGCAGTACTGGTCTAAATGTATATCATACGAATGATTCAAAATGTTTGTGTCATTATTGTTCTTTTCTGAAATTTCTTTTAGAAAGCTCAAAAAGTTTCTACTGTTTGTTAAAAATTTTCTATATTAATTATTTAACAAGGCGCGCTCAAAAACAAAAACTCTCTAATATTAATTTTTATTTTTTCAATGTTTTAAAGCGATTGGATTTAGTACAATCGATAAAATGTTGCCGGACAACAGGTATACATATTGCGATAAGTATGTGGCACTGCATTATAAAATTATCTACTTTTGTCATGTAGGTGTTTTTGTTTTAATTATTAGTAGTCCGTAAATTTACCGGACAAGAATGATCGAATTTTTAATAGGAAAGCAAGATGAAAGAAACGTTGAGAAGCGACTGATCCGGAGATCATCGGGCCGTTGTCGATGATGGGTTGAGGGTGGTTGTAAAGAAATTAGCTGATTTTCTTTTTCGGTTACGAGTTGTTGGCGTGTGTCTTGCTTAATTAGAAATTTACCTAGCAGTTGATCAATTCCGGTTTTCGAATATTCGCGAGGTCCGAAGAAAGATCGGAAATATTTGCAGAGAAGGGAAGCGCATCGCTCGCTTAAACTAAGGATTTGGCAATAGGGTGCGGATCGCGAACGTGAAATCTCTTTTAAGCAAGACAGCAGAGGGTGGATCAGAATGTCTTCGCAGTAATATCTAAGTTTCGACTGATCTTAATTCGGGCGGCGAACTGTGATTCAACAACTATCGCGCAGCTCGCTGAATACGATTTAGAGCTGCCGATGAACATATCAGATTGTCCTACTGTTTCAGAGAAAGACACGCAGAGGTTCAATTACAGCGAGAAGTTTGACCATTGATGGAGACTGGTGAAATAGAGCAAAAAAGCAGATAGGGAAATTTATGTAAGAAAATGTACGCGGTTTGAGGTGAATTAGGAGTTTGAAGCAGTGCAGTCTGCGACAAATTTGCAGAGAGGCCGTATCACCCCGCGTGTCATTCAATTAAGATGTATATGGTTTTTCTGAAATGTAGATGGGGCCGAGGCCCGGTACCCAAGTTTCGATCGGCATACAACATGAAAGAGGGGAAGGAGCGAAATTCTATCGGTTAGTTGTGGGGGAGCTCCTTCAGGACACTGAGTTCACTTTGGCACTTCGGGCTGTCGATATGTTCAGATTAATTTCAAGCAAAAGTCGCAGTCGATGATTTCCGAACTCGACAAAAATGTACCGATGTTTCGGACGTTAAAAAGTTAAAGCCGTGTTTCTATTTTTTGATCTATTGGTTTTCTTTTACGACATAGAGCGAGAACAAGCGATTAAACTGGTGAAATCATCTAAAAAAAGTGAGAATTTCACCGGTGGGGGCATATTTTCTGCGCTATTTTGGCTCATAAGGTTGGACTGAGGTTCAATACCCCTTTTGAGTACACCTTTGCTCAATGCTGTGGGGCCACCACCCGAAAATTGGTTATGTAATTTTAGCTGAAAGTGGCGCACGGTAATTCCCCGGGGACGGATTCTGGTGACAAAATGCGATATTTTTCGTACCGCCCTACAGCACTACTTAAATATCTCGAAAAAAGATTGATAGGTGTCCCGCCAAACAACCACCGTCTATTGAGTTTTTTTCTGAAAATGACAACTGGTCCGAGGTAGAACAGAAACTACATCCTGTCTGTCGGGAGAAAAGTAAATTTTTGATCTCCAATATGGCTAGGTAGCGCAGTAGCCTGGTGGTTAAGGCGCTTGGTTACCAAACCGGAGATTACGGGTTCTAGACTCGTTCCGGATGCTCCCAGGGCTATACCTAATCTGAAATAGAATTGGGTACCAGAGAATTATCTGGGGGAAAGTGAAGGCGATTTCAAGTAGAAATGAACTAGCCCCAGTATTCTCATCAAATCCATTAGGCTTAGTACCATTATGGAAAGCTTAACTTCACAATCCACGATACCTTATCAATGGTACAGGACTTACTTTACTAATACGCGAGGCTGGGGAACTGATGATTCGTTTTGGAGACTTTATAACTACGAAACACCGACACGGTGATTATTAACGGATTTCTACTGGATTTTAAAAGTAGACGAATGATCGCGATTTTCCGAAATCGAGGAAATCTAGAAGAAAATCTGAATAGACAAAGAATAGAACGGAAAATGTTTAAGCGGCTCGTATTGTAGCAAGTTTTGCATATGTACAGCTCTGTTTTTGTGATTGTAACCTTCTCGATGATCGATGTTAAGGAATCTAGAAAAAGTGGAATCTAGGTTTACATGAAAATTGTCTCGGACACTAGCTGTCGGTTGATGAACGCTGCGAAATGAAAGCCCATTCAGAATTTCAGTTAATATCATTTCCCAGTCTTGACCGTGTGTGTAAAGAGAATGCGATTTCTCCACTGATCTGACTTTTCATTTAATGGCCGCCGTGGTCATTGTAATTATTCTGAGAATTTTTCTTCGCTTCTTATTTTAAAAAATTTTATAATTTCTCGAATTCTTCCTCCGCAACGATGGTGTATGTGACTAGTTGTAATTGGGCTAGTTGGAAAAATTTCGAATAAATGCAGGGAAAAAATGTTTAATTTGCTGCGAACACTAATTTCGTAGACAAATGTATTTCGTTAAACAGTCGTATTAAAATCCGTCATCAGGACGTGTAATCTGTATAAACTGCGTATGTATCTTAACGAGCATCAGTTACTGATATCGACCGAACGTCGTCAATACTTTTAGAACATAAATTAAAGTAGCAACCGCGAACAGGAGTGTACATTATTTGAATTCGAAAATTGGGTATGTTTTGTAGCAACGAACATTATTCATTACGACAGTTTAACGCCGTGATATCTGTTACTACGAGAAACATTCGAATTTGAATAATACATTTTCGGTTCCCGGTTATTTACTAATTAATCCGAACTGTGCTTCAAAATAAAACGGATAATAGCATTAATTGTTTTCAACTTAAAAAGATACTATTATCGTTAGATCTAGGGAGGAATTGCATTATTGAAATATTAACGGAAAGCAGCTGCAGATAATTAATAGCCCCTAATGAGGGTGGCGGATAGAATTTAACTTGTAATTTTTAACGCGATCAGAAAGGCAATGCGCCGAACTGGAAAGATAAAAAGAAAAAGAAATATGTTCAATGGGGTAGGAGGTAAAGAAAGCGAATTGTGGTTATCGTCGCTTAGTGAAATAAAATCATAAAACTGAGGGCGAAATTGGTTGAGCAGAGGGAAATGTAGCAAAAATTAAGGCTGAAAAAGAAGTCAGAACACTAAGGGTAAATGATCATGAATTTTCATTTGTACACAGAATTATACTCTGTACGTTTTTCTAAGTGTGACAGATGTACCTGAAACATTCTGCAAACAGTACATTGTGTTCACCGGCGGTCATCCTGCCAGGCATCAGAAACGACAGTCACGTAACAGACTATAGATGACATATAAACGGATAAATTACTTATAATGGTTTTTTTAATTTTTTTTTTTTTTCGGAATTTTACGGTATTTTCTGAAACTCGCTCGATATGGACAAATAGAAGAAAAGTCCATCATGTATCTGCAAATGTTTTTCATTACTGATCCCGGTTAATTAGCTTCCTGTCTGGCCTTTTGTTCTTTGTTCCCGTTTATTAAAATTCAAGCTCAGCCTACATGTCATTGCGCATTTTATCTTTACTTCCTCAATCCATCGTTCTTTCTATATTGGTTCTAATCAGAATAACTAACGGCTCTTTCTGCTGCTCTTTTTGTTTCTTTGGGGGTAAAGTCCCTACCGCATCTGCCCGTACGTAAAAAGAAAATAAAACATTGAAGTTCTTCTGAGAAATATTATTTGCTAAGAGAAAAAAAATAACAACAATTCAAAAGCGAAAGCTTTATTTTGCGGAAACAAGGAGATACATTTTGAAAAATTATAAGATTTCGGTTAGATAGTTTTGGATGACGAAAAATGAAAATCAAAAATTAAACGTAAATCATCACCAACTGGATATATTTTTCAACATTAAAATTGATTATTTAGGGAAAATGTTGAATAAAAATTCAAAAATTGAAATATAAAAAGAGGAAAGGCGAATGTTTTATATCGGCAATTAATCGAGATTAATAAATAGCGATCTTTCGAAACACACAGGTATACATTTTTTACACCGACCTGTTTCGAGAAGTCCCATAATGTTGAAAAGCGGCTTTCGTTTCTGAGTAACGTTCTTAACAAAATAATACAAATTGGAATTTATCGAAATTAAAATATTCGGCAAGTTTCATAATTAACATATGTAAATCAAAATTATTTCTTGACTTTCACCGTTTATTATAGAATGGTACTAATTTATTTGCTTGTTTTTTTTTTCTTTTTCCGCGCTGTGTACAGCAGCTAGACTAGGAGCGCGGCCTGCAAGTTTATTATATTTTATAAAATAGGTTTACTGATTTGAGACGATCGAGAAGGGATGCGACGGACGGCGATTCCTGGGATAGGAGTGACAAGGGAGGATATTGCAAGGGGAACCAAGAGCATAAGGATCTTCGGACATTCAGTTAGAGGGTGGGGGTAATTTATTTTAAAGATTTTTAAATACCACATATTTACAACGATTTTGCCAGAGCTCATCTAGTTTTTGTGGAGCCCTCCTTTCAATGCTATCTTACAATATGCAGTTGTTTTTTTTTTTTTTCATTTTTGAGCTCGGCCAACTACAGGTATTAAGCCAGCACAAGAAGAACTTGTCGATATTTTTAGTGTGCAGCAGCAGAATTCGAACCAGGCTTTACAGAAAGAAAGGCCCAATGATAGCGTGGATTTGTAATTCGTTAACACGAAAAGGTCTCTATCGTTTCGGCCTCAACAATTCGGTCTCAGCGATTCGGCTTCAACGATTCGGCCTCGTTACATTTCGGCCTTGTTACGTTTCGGCCTCGTCCTTTTTCCAATTAGACCTATAATTTAGTGTTAGTGAGTTGTTAATGTTTTTTTCTTCGGTTAATATCAAATTTGAGGCGTAAAATAATCATTGAATAAAAAAATACACCCACACGAAATTAGGAATTAATTTGCTTAGAAAATAAATCAGCGGTTTTCGATGCTTTTTTTCTTCGTTCGTATATCGCTTAAAAAATTATTTCCTCCTATAAAGACACTTGAAATGCTGATTATATATTCATTTAGCGGGTTATTTTAATAAAAAATTTCGGAAAAAATTAGTCAATCGCGACAATAATTGCTCATTATGACATATTTTTTTAGCGGTGTTAATTCAATCATAATTTTCGCCTAGATTAATGAAACGATATCTAAATAATTTTTTTTCAGTATTAATATATTAACTAAATATATTTAGTTTTTAATTTTTATAATGTGTAAAAAGTAATAGGAATCTAAGAAATATATAATTAAAATGGAAATACCGACGATGAAGATGTAATTTATAAATAACTTGGCACTTAATTTTTCATATCGCAAATTTTTTTTTGCTGATAAAATGTTTAATTGTATAATATTTTTGAACAAGTTGAATTTAAAAGCCGACAAACTTGGCTGCATTTTTTACAGTATTTAGTTTTTGTTAAGATATAACTTAACCATAAACCGGAATTCACTTTTAAACCATACGAAAATGTCAGTAAAGCAGCTAGTTTAGTAATCAAATTTAGTAAATTTTATTCAATTTTCCGATTTTTAAACAACTACTATATGAACTTCTCAAAAGTATTATACGGCATTACTTTAGAAAACAAATAAATATTGATCGCCAGTGAGTATTTTGAAAAAGTAAAACAGCACTAAAAAATAATCGTATTTACCGAAAAGGAATTTTACGGAAATATTGTAATCTGCTCATGCTATTAATAGAAAAAAATTTTAATTTTGTACTTGAAGAAACGTTTTTTTTTTTTAAATTTTTTCCTTGTCGTAGAAAAATATTTTATTTCAAATTTGTTATGACTGATAAAGTAGAGAGTATATTTATTTTTGAAAAAAAAATGTATATTTTAGATTATGTTTCTAAATAATATTAAATAAATAACAGCTATATTTGGAATAACACAGTGTGAATCAAGATTATTTTATATTAGTATTAATGTAGAGTGTATAACTATAGTTGATTTAAAAGAACCGTTCTTTTTTGTTTTACTTAGACATTTTTTTCCCCTTAATTACGCGCTAATTTATAACACAAATTAGTCAGTCCAACAAATAATTAAATATTTCTTCAGAATTGGTTATCGGTTAATCGTTATTAGGTCTGTTTCTATTTTTTTTTTCCTTTTCTTCTTGTGTACTGTAATGACGTGTACTTACGAATTTCGTAAAATAAGCACTTTTTCTACTTATCACAGTCTAATTATTATTATTCTTTTTTTGCTCTTTTGTCGAAAATGAAACTGCAACAGGAGCGGAAACTAGTTCTTATTTCAATATATTTTTTAAACGTGCGTCAATTACTTTTTTTGGTCCGGCTCTCACCCTTTAACCAGTTTACTTCGGATTCGCTGGAATTGATCGAAAAGAGGTGATGAATAGGATTTTGAAAAAAAAACTGCATATATGTGAATGTACAGAGACTCAAAAAGGATGCTGAAATGGTAAAGTTGTCATGGAACAAACGGTATCTTTTTCTTGTTTTTCTTGGAATTGACCCTTTATAGTTTCATTGTCAAATAGTAGTTGATATTTCGGCGGTAAAAGAATCACTAGCAAGTAAACTAAAGGTATGCATTGCAAATGGAATAATTTTTCGAACAAATTATTCTTATCAATTAGCGTAGTACGAGGAAGATAATGAATGAAGCTATTTTCTATGAACCGTTCTAAGTGCAGCACTTCAATTTGTTCCTTTTACCAAATCCTGAACGGTTAAATAAAAGAGATGAAGTTTATTTACCTGCATTGTTCATACCCGGTGAAACTGGCTATTCGGTTTCAAATTTCTAAGAAAATGGTTAATTTTTCTAACAGGAGGCCGTAATAAAATATACAATGAATGGGTGTAAAACGCGTCATTATTATTATTCTTACTTTTCTCTTGAGAAAAAAAAAGAAAGCCAGCAAAGGATGTTGACGCAAGCAATAGTTTTTGTCTCTCGTCTATAGACCTAATATAGAATCAAAAAAATAAAGAAAAGGCCTAGTTTCATTGTTAAAAGTAATCCATTCATAAGGGATTACGTGGGTAGTTTGCTGAAAATAGTTTTTTTCTTTTTAAAATTTTTGCGGAAACGTTACTTATTATAATGGCACATGTGCAACCTGAATTGTAAGAAAAAAGGTGAAAGATGTTTTGTAGAAGTTTTTACTGTTTGCTTTTGATGGACGTAAAGGATTCAACTGTTTAAATAAAAAAATCGGTCCCATAAGTTTTTGTTTTTTTTTTTTTTTTTTTTTGGCCCGAACAGAACAATTCATTTGGCCAGCAAACTACGACACGACTAGATATTAAAAAATACTAATAATAGAAAATTCAGGAAGAGAAATTTCATTCATTCTACATTATGGCCGCAACTGCTAGCAGTGCCCACAATGCTCAATGAAACAAAACAGAAACAAACAAGATTTTTTCATTCTGGAAAAAGGAGCAAAAGAAAAAATAGATAAACAGATAAATATTTCTATCTCACATTATGACCACAGTTGCCTGGCAATGCTCACAATGCATTATGAGAAAAAGGGGTCCCATAAGTTAATAAATTCTTACTTCACGAGTAAATTTCATATAAATATTATTTATTTAAAATTGAAAAATTTTATATTATAAAATAGATCAGTTTACAATAGTTTTTATCAAAAATGTTACCCGACGGTTGACAAAAATAACGAGAGAAACGTATTTTTAATGGAAAATCTTTGGATTTTAGAATCGAATGAAGTAGTTTATGTATTATAAGTATCATTTTAGTAGCCCCTTTATTTTATTTCACACGTAGTCGGTCAGGCGAAATGATTGATGCTCGACTTTTTTTGTTTTTTTATAGACCACGGTCCAGCTAAAGAGAAAAGTGTAACTAATTTACGATTCTTGCTGGTGTGATGGGAAATTATCCGTGTTAATTGCTAAGAATAAAAAAATCAAAAAGAAAAATAATGTACTTTTTAAATAAAATACAAAAATTAATTCACACGATTTGATTCTAAATACGGTATTGTTTTTTTCAACTTTAGACGATATTAAATAATAATTTAATGTTCCTTTAATGCCCCGGCTGGGAATGTAATTTTAAAAATAGTTCATCATCGATTTTATTTTTTAGTAAAATTCGTTCCCGCAAAAAGACAATTTTATCCGACAAATATTTTAAAAATTAATGGAGAACTGATCTTTTAAAAATTCGTGCCAATAATTTTCGTTCGTTATTCTTTAAGAGAAGCACGGAAGTTTCTAAAAATAGTGCATTTAAAGTAACATTTAATGAAAACTAATGTAAACTGCTTAAAATTATTCTTTGAAAAATAATGAAAATCCTGATCTCACGTGTTCAAATTTTTTTGTTTTGGCGGGGAGGGGTGTCGCCAGTAGTAGACGTTTACCCAAAGCCAATAATTAGAAACGATTGAAGTTATATTATAGAGGAAAAGTTCAAAATGGTAAAAATGGAAGAAGCTAACGAAGGAAAAATTGAAGAAGAAAACTGAGAAAGAATAGGAGCGGGAGCAAAGACTCAGAAGATCGGAATAAAGAACCACTATTTATTAATTTATTTATTTATTATTACAAAAAAAAAAAAAAAAAAAAACAAAAAAAAAACGGCGATTTCGGCTACTCATTGGGCTATATGCAACCGGAGACTACGAGAGGTATTAGATTAGGTGTAGGTGTTGAAGGTTTTTCAAAAAGAGAAACAGGTTGTCAAGGTGAGTAAAGTTTTCAGAAAGAATTTCGGGAATTGAGTGCGGAAGATTAAGAGAGGATCTTTGAGGTTGAAGTGAAGGGCACGATAATAAGATGTGCGATATGTTGAAAGGTGGTTTTGACAGAAGGGACAGGTGGGAGGATCAATACGTTGGATTAAGTGAGAATAAGTAAGGACGGTATGGGAGATTCTAAGTGGGTAAGAATGATGTTCCTCTTTTTTGATCGGAATGGACTGGAAGCAAAGGCATTGGGTTTAATCGTTAAGAGTTGATTAGATGGTTGAGATGACCAAGATTGTTACCAGGAATGCGAAATCGGGTACTTCATGTAGCATCTGATATCGAAAGACTGAGAGATAATTTCAGGAAGATAGGAAGCGTCTCTGGCTGCTTGATCGATGATTGCATTACCAGAGATTCCTACATGACTAGGGATCCATATGAAATTGATCAGGACGTTAGCAAGTTTGAGGGAGTTGAGTAGAAGGAAAGTGCGTTGTACGATAGGACGGGAAGAATGCGAATTCTGTAATACTAGGAAACTACTGAGTGCGTCAGAATTTATGAGATATCCGGAGTGAGGATGAGAAGAAGTTAAAAATTCGAGGCATTTTAGGATGGCGAAGAGTTCAGCAGTAAATATAGAACAGTGTTTGGAAAGACGAAATTTTAGTACGGAGCTGAGGACTGCGGAAGCACATCCTACACGATCATCAGATTTCGAACCGTCAGTGAAACAACAGATAAGGTTAGGATATTTTGAAATTTCAACGGAGTAATTTTGGCAAATGATGTGGGGAAGATTAAAACTTATACGAAAGGAAAATTATATTCGACTTTCCATACGTATATCGATAATAAATACGAAAAAAGTTGGAAAATAACTTCTTAAGACTAATAAATAAATTTTTCCAATAAAATTCACATGCTAGATCGATTTTTTTTTTTTCAAATTAGTAGTTTTTCATAATCATTATAGTTAATTTGTTGCGCATGTAAAAATTTATTGTCAAGTGCACGAAAGAAAACAAATATATGAAAATTGAGTGCCAAGTTATTTATAAATTACATCTTCATCGTCGGTATTTCCATTTTAATTATATATTTCTTAGATTCCTATTACTTTTTACACATTATAAAAATTGAAAACTAAATATATTTAGTTAATACATTAATACTGAAAAAAATTTATTTAGATATCGTTTCATTAATCTAGGCGAAAATTATGATTGAATTAACACCGCTAAAAAAATATGTCATAATGAGCAATTATTGTCGCGATTGACTAATTTTTTCCGAAATTTTTTATTAAAATAACCCGCTAAATGAATATATAATCAGCATTTCAAGTGTCTTTATAGGAGGAAATAATTTTTTAAGCGATATACGAACGAAGAAAAAAAGCATCGAAAACCGCTGATTTATTTTCTAAGCAAATTAATTCCTAATTTCGTGTGGGTGTATTTTTTTATTCAATGATTATTTTACGCCTTAAATTTGATATTAACCGAAGAAAAAATCATTAACAACTCACTAACACTAAACTATAGGTCTAATTGGAAAAAGGACGAGGCCGAAGCGTATCGGGGCTGAATCGTTGAGGCCGAAATGATCGACCCCAAATTTCTTTACGAGGTATATTTATTTCAAAATACTTTTTTTAAGGGGAAAAAAATAATATAATCGCAGACTACGCTGAATCCTCTCCAATAATTAGTAAATATTATTCGCACACTCGACGTTTAAATTTCCTATAGAATATGAAAGTTTTATAGGAAGGCTCGACTCTTATACTTCATACTGATCGGAAATACTAAGCTGTATGTACTTCAAATTATTTCATATCGATGGGTGGAATAAATTAAATTGCTTGACTCACGTTTTTTAACAAAAAACAATATATATATATATATATATATATATATATATATATATATATATATATATTTAATGGTAAACCTTCGGCACATATACAAAACATAATGATTTGTCTCGAATCGAATAATAAATAAACAAAAAAGATATAATATTCGATAATTTTTGTTTAATAATTTATCTCGCGTTATATTACTTATTTTTTATCTTATTTTTAGTTTTGTTTTTACCTATGCAGATGCGTAATTATTATACAATTTATTATTTTCGAACTAGAAGATCTAACACGCAGATTCTATGCAAAAATAAACGACATTATAGTGAATAATTCTTATTTAACGAATTTATCCATTTTCTTTTCAGTTAGTTTTCCACTTTCAATGGTAGGTTTGTGATTTTTTAACTTTTGTAAAAAACAAAATTCTAAAAACATTCGTAATAATGTTTGAAAATTCCCGGTTTTATTAAACCTCTTCTCATTTTTTTCGAAGAATCGTAATAGCTCCGCAAATGACTACTGATCCCTAATTTTAAATTATCCAGCGTCTGAGAATGGAATTTAATGCGTTCTATTGAAAACAAAAACTGTGAAACAAAATTACAAACCGTTCATTATCGTAATATTTTATTCCAGCAGCCAGTAAATAATAATAATAATAATAATAATTATTATTATTATTATTTCAAAATGCATCCGCATAATTCTACTAAGTGTGTGCCCAGAATTTTGAAAAGGAGGAGGATTTTAAAATTTTCTTGGCATATTTATTTTATAAATAACAATACATTTTTCATTGATATCCGCATGCTATTAATAATTTCCATAATTTTGATTTATATATTAATAATTTACTTGAATGAATTACCGTATAAGTATTAATAAAAATTACATTATTGATTATACTCGTAATAAAAAATTTTGCATAAAATATTAATGAAGTACCTAAAAATATGGAGGAAATTTTTTTTTTTTTAATGAAAGAACACCCTAAAAAATTATCAATATTTATTTTAAATTTTTGATTTTTTTCCGATTTTTGTGTATTTATAACAACTATTTAAATTCTAATGATGGGGGGTTAACCCCCAAATCTCCCCCGGACACGGCCTTTTTTTTCCTCTTCGTAGTAAAAATTTAATATTTTCAAAAAAGAAGGAAAAAGTTTTCCACAGCTCTGATTACTACAATTATTAGTTAATTATAGTCTATCATCTACACGATATAGATACGTGTAATATTTTATAAAATTTCCTCGTATTTATAATATTAAATAATGAAAAACAGCTATCGATAAAAATACGAATTCGGTTCAGTGTCGTTAAGCCAAACAACGTGTCTGTTCAGAGTGTGCGCCTTTAAGCTCGACTGCACAAAGGAATCGCAGGCCGAACGAGAAATTCCTCTTAAGACGAGGAGAATTAGAGGAAGTAAACGAACACGAGCCAATCCTAATCCGGAAGTAGTAATCTCAATTGCAGTTTTTAATTTCGATTTCGAACTCTTTCCTGCAAGTCGCAGATAACGCGGCAATTCGATTCCAGAGTTGTCCGTTAATCTCGCGTCAAAAATTTCTGATCCGTTTTGTATGTGGCGGTCGTTAGCCGCAGTCGCCTCCAGATGTATTTAGCCGCCTGCTGTGAAACTTTCCAGTTTCTATTCCTTATCGGATACTCGACCGGAATTAAGACGCGACAGACATTCGGTCAGCGCTGCGCCGAAAATTTCGAGAACAGAAGAGGAAACAATCAAAACAAAATAAAGAGCTTCATCCTAAACCGAGATACGAAAGTTTAGCAATAACGCTGAAGAGCAAGTGGTCGTCCACGATTTCATAGGATATTTCCAATCGGGTGATAGTTCAGAACGGTGCAAAACCCGAGTATACAGAGCAGAATTAATCCCTTTTATTAAAATATCGCTTAATAATGGAGACACAAGTTTTTGTTTTTTTTTTATTTTTGGACTTATTCGAAATATGTGGAAATTGATGAAAAAGCTGAGACACTAATTAAAACGGATTCGAAACAAAATAAAATTCCGAATTATACTGCATTTATATTTATCAAACAGTATGGTAAATAATTTTCGTTATTAAAACATGATTCATAGAACTAGTGCAATGAGTGCACATATGTTACAGCCTCAGAGCTGGATATGGCAGATTCCGAAATATTTCCATCCGAGTTTTGCAAAGAGTCATACCGACTGCAGGGACCGCTTAGATTAGCGCACAACATGAGATGAAATGGAAACACGTTCAATTTTATTCTGATCGCGTATGAATCTAATGATATAATCTTTTAAATGTTTCAGGTAATTTCCGAAAAATTACCGATTCGAAAGGAAACTGAAAACTAACTATTAGCCCCATCAATGTGTTAAAGTGAACTATTATAAAAACATGAATCGTTCAAATTTTATTCGACAGTTACTTATTTATATGTTCCGTGTTTCTTTTTTTTTGTTGTAATTGTTGTTCTCGATTTGTGTTATCTTCAGTCGTGTGCATCGGTAGATATTCAACACTGAATTTTTAATAGGCTCAAAAGTCAAATTCGTGACGAATAATTCGAAACTCTTATAATCAGCCTGGGACGCGCAATTCAAATTTTCGGCGCATAATTTAGTCCTCTTCCGAAACTAATTAGCGTTTTGTTTACTGTTCAACGTTAAAAAGTTGCATCTCACTCTTCGCTTTATTTCCACGATAATTCCCGAGTTAGAAAAAAAAAAAAAATATAAAAATTTACATTAGACTCTGTAAGACGCGATTTAAAATATCAGCGAAGCTTTTTTAACAGGTGATTCTCTTCGAATATCGAACTCATTAAACGGTATATAATACAGCGAAAAAAGGGAGTAATGCATGCAAAGTGGGACGCAGATAATTAAAACAATTTTTCCCGATGGCGACAAACGTTTTTGCTGGTTCGGACGTTTCGGTTTTACATATTAGACGCCCGCAGGCAAGATTCCCTCGTACTGTCTCTATTACGTAAGAATTTCCTTATTTCGTCTTCCCATGTCAAAAATTGTGTCTACCTACCCCGTTTATCCTTAATACACCAGTCCACACACCTATTATCCCGTACTCTCAACATGTCCAGTCACACCTTTTTTTGCTTCTGCATTCGTCAACGAAATTTATTATATTTTTTAATTTTCCTTTGATATGTTAAGACTTCTAATCTTACGCCTGATATTTAAAATAGACCGGAGTACTCTCAATTTTTTTCTCTTCCCCTTTTTTTTATCATTAAGTAAACAAAGTCCCATATATTCCCTGATAAAGTATAACGGATATTGTGAAGTTTTTCATAATGTACTTCCTGACGGGGATCTGATGAGAATACTGGGGTCAGTAGTTCCTTTCTACTTTTGGATTATCCAAATTTATTTTCCACCAGATGATAATTCTCTGGTATAACCAGTTCAATTTCAAATTGGATATATACCTGGGAGATCTGGAGCGAGTCAAATCTTGATAACCTATGCACCTCTGGTTTGGTAGCTTAACGCCTAAACCATGTTATTAACCCCCCCCCCTCCCCGGTATATCTAAATAAGCAACAGTTAACCGCTAATAAACATTTAAAAAAAAACAACAAAACATACGATATATTTCCCTTTTTTTTCTTGAGATCGTCGGTAAAAACGCAAAAAGGATTTACACATTAAATGTAAATAGAATATCGACGATTCAGAAGAAAAATTACTTTATTTTTTAATTGTCAACTTTTTACCTTTTAAATTTTTCAGTCATTCATTTCTTCCATCGATCACGAATTAGTAGGGGGCCGCATATTTGTCTATTGCGATAAATTAATTATCAGTTTCAAGTGTAGTCTCTACTCGCCTATATTAAATAAATGCCATGACACTACATTTATATGAGAATGACGAAGAAGATTGAACACTTAACTTATTTCATTTATACCCTGACGATAATTATCCAAAGTATGAGTCTCCCGTCAATCTGTTCTCCACTTCGGAAGAATTAAATTTTGCACCACTTTTCATCAAAACTATTTATTAGCGCGAACAATTCTACATCCTCTCTGTCCCTGCTGAGCGCCTGTATTAAGTGATTTTCGGTTAGTCGTTGACGTAGTGAAGGTGGAAAAGCAGTAAAAAAGCAAAGGCCTTTAATGACTCTAATTTCCTTAACAGGTAGAGCCCCAGCTGCAACTGAAATAAATTCCGATGGCTATTGCAAAGATTTCCATCTCGCAATATTTCGCACACCCTGCTACCCCGTCATCGTGCTAAACCGACGACACGGTCGGTTAGGAAAACAAACCGGCCACCCCCGCCGCCCGTCGGTGTCGCTTACTTATTTATTTTTCCGTCGCGGCGCGGGATTTATGGCGAAATTCCAAAGAGCTGAGCAGGCGCGCCAGTGGAACACGATAAATATTTGCCGCGGACAGAGGGAAAAGTCGCCGCGGTACAATTGGAACGATTAAAAACCGCAACAAATATTATCGGCAATTAATGGATTTGCCGCGAGAAAATACGTGTGCTGCTGCACGCTGGCGGATATTTACAAGCGGTTCGAATTTCGTGCATCTGCCTGCGCACTCTGTGTGCCCATGTGCGCATTCGGAAAATTTAGTAGCAACGGAAATATGCATCTCATCTCTTTCTGGCGCGCGCATCGGCAGACTCGGTCCGATCGGTGGTTCTCCTGCGAGCTTCGCAAACCGGCTATAGATTCGCACTCCTTAACGAGATGAGACGTTATCAATTTAGAATGATCACCTTTTTTCAATAAAATACCGCCAGCTATGACGAGGTGAGTACACACAAGCAGGTCGAAACAAAAGGACGCGATATTTTTTAATAAGGCGACGTCCAGCACAACACAGTGCATTTCTATGTACATATGTCACACACACACATATATATATATATATACATCGCGTGTGTGTGTATGCGTGATACGTTTCTACGTATTATGATAATATTCACGCACACTTAACATGGTAAATAAATCGAAATATCGATATGGATATAAAAATCGATGAGACCGCGCTACTTGCGGTGAGGACTACTACTAGCGAGAGGAGGAAGTGTGTAATAACGCTTAACATAAATCAATCAGTCGGCTCATTATTTTATAAAAATGAACGCCAACAAAAAAGTAAAAGGAAAAAGAAGAAGAGGAGGAGGAGGAAGAGGAGGAAGAAGCGTATGATGTAGCGAGGAATTCGAGTCTGGCGAGCTCCTCTCTAATATCGTCCGAGGTAAGAGCAACAAAAAATGAACTACTAATATAAGATTTATATATTTAACGCGCGGACGGACGGACCGACCAAACGGCAGAGGGGGGAATGAATCCGGAGTAGTAGCGGAGGGGGGAGCCGGTTACATTATCAACCCTTACACTAGCCGGATATATAAGTCTGAAATGTGGACGAATAAAAGTGCGGCACATGGCCGGTCCAGATTGTCAGCAGCAACACAGCACAACGTCCCAAAGGGTGGAGACTTTGGAAATTTACATAATGTAGAGCGGCCGCGCAGGATGAGACGAAGCCGCAGGATGAGACGAAGCCGCGGGATGAGACGAAGCCGCGGGAAAAGGTTCGCTTAAAGGTGTAACTAGACGACTCGGGGGTACGAGGTATCGATGTAAAAAAAGGAACACGGCGATAACGATGGTGATGTATAGGTCGTCGGGCACATGGAGAGAATTAAAATAAAATAAAAATCCGGTCGCCTCATTAACATACCGGTAATTCAGAGTATGCCAAGGAGCGCGCACATTATAATCTCCGTTTATAGGGGAATAGTAATAATATCGAGGCGTTGTTGTTATAAAATCTCTTTTTCTTACACGCTGCCTATATTCGTCCGCTGTGCGCCTATTAAAAAGAAAGAAATCAATAAAATGCCAATTTACTTTTTATAATGTTAACCCTTTCGCCCGGGTCCAACCATCACCGCTCAGCCCCTACCGGCAGCCGGGCCTGCTCGCCGTTATCATCGTTCGGCTTCATGCTCGTTTACGATTATTTTTGTTTATTTACTTCCAGAATACAGAATTTTTTGTTGCCTCCAATAAAATTTGAATATCGCGGCCGCGCCGCTCCATCTTGCCGAGAGAAATTTAAATATTCGCCGCCGCTGAAAACGTAAGAAAAAGAAAATGCCCCGAAAACGAAACAAAACTATACGAAATGAAAAGCAAACGCGCCCAGAGCCGGATAAAAAATGGAATATTTTTATTCCGACATTTTTGTATAAATCGGTCGACCCTGCCCCCTCGCTGCCGCGGCCTCGGGAGTTTCAAGAAGCGCGACACAACGGTAGGGTTTTATTATATCTGGTCTTCGTCGATTCTCATCTCTCTTAAGAGAGGAATGTTTTAATGATCGAAATTTATACAAGGGTGGTGCGTGTTATAAAACGATGATGGCCAGGGCCCGTTTTCGAATTAACAAGCCTGCAGGCCTCATCATTTTAGCCCTTCTTTTATAGGTGCTCCCGCTCGTCCGTTCCGTGGTCCAGCCGGCGAAAAAACCCCGTCCATCATTATTGATGTATTATGAGAGTACAGCGATTTCCTTTTAGATTCCTATCGCGCGACCTTTATCGTGTCCGTTCCGCAGCGACTACTCGGCCGTACTTTTGAAATATCGACGAGAAGAATAATTGCTCTGTCTACGTCCGATCAGGCGCGCATCTGATAGAAGGCCTACACAACATTCAGCCACGCACATCTCAACACAATTTCTCCGAAAAAAGCTTGCATCCTTCTTTTCGATAATTAGCACGCGGGCTGCCTTCGCTTTGTTCTTATTAGTTATTAGCGGAATCCAAATTTCGGCAAACAGTATAACATTTCTCCTCATACGATATTTAAAAGTTAAGCTACTTCCGGGAGCACCAGATTCTTAGAGAGTGGTTAGCTTTATTATTTCAAAATATTTTATCGGAGCCTTTGGCGAATAAAATTTTTTCTTAAATACTTTTTCGTTTTTGTTTTTTTTTTTTTTTTTCGTATAAAAACTGTGACAAATATCTCTCTGTATACATATGTATTAAAAATCTGAAACAATTATAAGTACGTCCCAATTACAAACATCTAACAATTAAAAATGTGCGAAAACTAAATATGTAGAAATTTAAAAAATTAATGAAAACATAATTGAATAATAATTTTACGAATGTCTCTTTAGCAAAAGAAGCACGAATATTATTCGAATATCTGAGGGAGACCCGAATCAATCTAGAAACAGAAAAGAAATCAAAGATATAATCGGAGTCTAAACATGAAAGAATTTCAGTCTGAAACAGACGCGAATGAGACAATTAAAAAATGGAAACACACTAGTTAGTTTTTTATAAGAAATATTAACCGAATAATGCACGAACGAATTACATAAGTATAAAGATAAAAATATATATTATCTCGTTAGATCCCAGAAAGAAGTCCACATCCATTTTCATGATGTAATGAAAAAAAAAACAAAAAAAAAAACTAATGTTTGGTGCTCAGTTCTAGCTGCATTACTACTTATGGCTTATGTGAAAATATCGTGGTACGATGTGCGATGGGTATAAATGTTGTGAATTAAAATTAGACGTAGAATAGTAAAAATAGAAGTTAAGTTGAATTAAGTAATTATATATAAGACGAATATGATGTATTAGACTTAAGATGTATATGATGAATAAACGATATAATTATGTTGGGAACCCACAGACGGGCAATTGCCTTGTGGGACCCGCAAATTATTTAAAAAAAAAAAAAAAAAAAAAAAAAACGTTATTACAGTCGGCTGTTCTCGAAAACTTTGTATTTCTGAACAAATTATAAAACCGTGTTCATTGAGACGATTGTTTACTTATTTTAATCATTCACACAGATTACTTTTAGAGGATTTCTTCTTCAGCTAGAAGCGCCCCCCCCCCCCGTCCAGTAAATTAATTATCAGATGCTCGGGGTTAAGATGTGTTTTACTGAAATAGGACGAAACGCTAAATAAATAGGAACAAAAGCTATGCAGAGAGCTACAGTTAAGATTTCTGAATTTACATACAGTACGTCATTTTTTAAAAATCCTTTCGGCATCTGGAGCAACGATAATTTTCACTAATTTTAAAAGTAGCAAATGAAATAATAAAATTTATAAATAAAATGTCTTTTGATTAAATGAATCATTCATTTACATCTTTATAAAATAATAATGTATTCAAAATTAAAACACTGATGTTCGCAGTCAATAGCTTCATGTATATGCTTTAAATTTTAATAGTAAAATTTTAATTTTTTTTTCTTTTTTTGCTTAAATGAACTCCTCAACCAGACACCTTCGACCAGAAACGACACAAACAAGAGTTAAATCTTAATTCGATCGGAAATTGTTCATAAAAAAGAACCAGTGGCAGGCAGACAGGAAAAAGAAAAGGACAGAAGTTATAGGAGGCGTAATAAGCAGTAGAAAGTCCAAGCTTTAACAAATGCTAAAAAATAGAGGACACGTTAAGAAAACAAGATATTAGGATCACGAATAATTATATCGTTAAGGTAAATATAGAACAAGATAATAGCGAGGGAAAAAGCTAAGGGAAAAAACTAAGAGGAAAAGCTAAAGGGAAAAGCTAAGGGGAAAGACGAAGGCACCATAGTGCACGATTATAAAGCGAATGATAGAAACACAACGAAAGGGAGGAACTCGCAGAAACAAAGATTAGGAAAACGTAAGTTGAACGGAAAAAGTAGAGGGAGCGATTGTTCGTAAAGGAGGAACGGTTGATATAAAAATCGGAATGAAACTTTTTGCTTAGGGATAGATGGAATATTCTTAAAATAGGGAAGCGGGAATGAGCGTCAGCCATTTCATCATCGCCTTCGGTGATGACCTAGCACATCAATGTGAATGTAGTGGGACACAGAAAGAAATATTAGGAGTGGGAAATAGTTTATATTCACGCAAATTTACAAATATTAAAAATTATTAATAATTAAACAGGGCTGAACTTACTAACAGCGAATAAAATTATACATAATAGTATTTTTAATCATTTATTGACCTCGTACGTGTATATTTTTTTATCATTGTATTGAAATTTTTTTTTTTTTAATTTTTAAATTTTTAACGCTTTAAATATTCACTTGTTACTTTATTATTATTATTCGATAAAAAACTTACACCATCAATTAATTCGCTTACTTATAGTATTTAATTTTCATTTAGAAATTCATTATCACGAATATTACCGTATCTAAACTGTTTGAAAAACTTGTACTAAAGCGGCTTAGATCTGTAATTGAAACAAAAAATTCCAAATCACCAGTTTGGATTTCGTCGCAAGCACAGTATATTTGATCAGGTGCATCGCGTCCCAAATGTGATATATAAAGCTCTGGAAGAGAATATTGCTGCCGGGTATTCCTCGATGTAGCTCAAGATTTCGATAAAGCTTGGCACGGCGGTTTATTCTTTTAACTACATGAACAGTATTCTGGAATCATATCTGACCAATCGGCAGTTTAGAATTAGTTATGAGGAAGCAATGTCTGACTGGAGAAATATGTCGGCAGGAATACCACCACAAGATAGTGTTTTAGGACCTATCCTTTACCTACTTTACACAGCCGATATTCCAACTAACAATCGTGTACAGTTATTGCTATGTTTGCTGATGACATGGCAATTCTGACCGCAAGTAAGATCCAGCAGAGGGCAGCCCCAAACGCTTACAGTCAACGATAAACGAATTAAGTGCTCGGATGAAACGCTGGAAAGTTAATAGCGAAAAATCGGTGCACGTAAACTTCACTTTACGGAAAACTGTGAACATCCCAATGACGCTGAATCAGCAGATAATCCCACAAAAAGATTCAGCCAAGTACCTAGGGATGCACTTTGATTCGCGTTTAAATTGGAAGCACCACGTCCGACAAAAATGTTTGGAAATGAAGGCAAAGGTGAGAAGTCTTTATTGGCTGCCAGGAAGAAACTCGCCGTTATCTATTGAAAACAAACGACTTTTGTATACAGCCATTGTTAAACCTATATGGATTTATGGAATACAGTTGTGAGGCTGTGCTAGTAGTCCCAACATAGATTGTATACAAAGACGTTAGAACGTTGCACTTCGCACGATAACGGCTGCATACCGATTTGAACGCAACAACGACATACATCGAAATATGAAAATTCCAACGGTCATTGATAAAATTACCAGGTTCGCCTGCAAACACGAAAAACGGCTGGAGAAGCATACTAATGCCGAAATTATACTACTATGAGGATACAAGGCGGCTTAAACGTCGAAAACCATACGGCTTAGTGAAATGATGTGTATAAAGTAGGAGTGACTTCATTGGAAGTGTAACCCTCTCCACGTGCAGCCAACTTCGTCTTTGTTATTGTTAAAGACTAGATTGTCGTCACAATAAAAAATTTAAAAAAAAGAAAAATTACCACGAATATATGTAGCTCCGAAATATGCTGCTGTTTTACGGTACTAAATATATACTTATACTGACCACTTTAATTTACTAATATTTTATAAACAAAATGACAGAACGGATGAAAGACTTTAATGAACCTTTTATTATTATTCTATCGGCGAACAGCGCGGAAAGAACTTTTGGAAGTTTTACTTTTGATGATGTTCATAATGCTGGGGGAGGGTAACTCTCGTGGTTTTTAAATATAATTTCAGTAAATATGTCTTATTTTTATATATTAAACTATTGAACATCTTGTTTATTAATCATTAATGAATTAATAAAAATCACACTAAAAAATTGATAACAAAGAACTATAGCTTATATCGATTAAATTATTATTAAATACCAGATTTAACTAATATATAGTATATATATATATATATATATATATATATATATTTGTAAATACGAAATATAAATATTTCTTAAAAATTAACATTTCTAATTTCTACAACGTTTCTATTTTTTTTCTTTTTTTTTATATTGGTATTCTTATATTAGTACACCTAAGAATTTAAACAAATCGTACATAACGCTGTTCAATACAGGACTACACAAGTATAAGGGTGAGGTTAAGTATAAATATAACCCTCTGAACGCAAATATAAAATTTAATTTTGATTAAGTATAACTGATACCATAACAGGTAGCATCGTAGTCTACCAAACCGGAGGCTATGCGACCAAAGCTTGTCTCGTTGCTCAGTCGCGGGTATGCCCAGCGTTTAGCTTTGAGTCTTCATACTCCTTATAATGCAACCTATATACTTTCCTTCCCATTGTCTTCTGTTGTACTCTTGCTATAGTTCTTTGTCTTTTCCATCTTTAATCACCTGGCTATTTATTAGTTTATCATGTTATTTGGTCAAGGCCGCCAGCGCGCCTAAGGAAAAAACATAACCTTTAATTATCTATGAAAAGTTTCAAAGTTGTTTTTTCCATTATATTTAAAGTCATTATGCTCATTTTATTTTCGCACTATCGCGGCCGAAAATTATTAATACAATTTGTTTCGCTCGGCATAACTGTTTCGAAATGTACTCAAGCAATTACATAATTAATATATTTTAAAATATGGCCTGTTGGCGAAAATATGTGCGTAAGGGTTTAACTGTATAATTTACCTTCCCGGCATATGCGTTATGAAACTAATATATACGCATGCATGTGTGCATGTATGTATGCATGTGCATATGTAGTATGTATTTATTCGATTTTACTTTTTATTTATTAATAAAAAGGACGCTTTAGTGTGATAATAATCTGGAATCACGTTAACCTGAAATAAAACGTTAATGTTCCTAACGAAAAATAAACCATAAGCTTAATAATGAAATTAAATTTCAAAGTAGCTGAAATCCTTCCTTTCGAAACATTAAATTAAGTTCTTGTCTAAAAGTTCTAAAACATACTCTAAGACAGCTGGTTGCGATGTGACTTTCTCGTATAGGTTCCAGCGCATGCTGTGGTTGCGGGCAATATGAGGGTAGATTTTTTTCCCTCCTAATCTCATATTCCACGGGCAGGGTAATTTATTTATTTAAGTAATGTAAAAATTTAATGTAATCCAGGGTTGAGAGCCATATTCAATAAAGTTTTAGATTTTTCCCTTCCACATTTTACAATCTTTAATATCTACGTTAATATAATTTATTTTTAATATAAGTTAATATTAGTTTTCCGATATTTTAATAGACTTAGCTGCCGAAACAACCTTATTTAGTATGACGGGTGATTGCGAAATGTTCTTACAGTCGAAACAATCGACAATCACCAAAAAAACGATCGAATATGATTTTCGTTTGAAATAATCATTCGCGATGAAAAATTTAATATTTCGTTTTATTCGAAAAGTTCATTCACATCGAAATTATCGATTTTTTTCCATAAATTGGAAATTAGAAATGGAGTAGAGCCGTAATTTACACTGATTATATTTCACGATTATAAATTATATTTTCGAGAACGTTTTATTAATAAAAATATAATAATTTACTGTAATCAAAATATCTATGAATTTAAATTCAATAAGTATATATAAAAACTGAAGTACATTACACTTTAAACAAAATTTTTAATAAATTACCGAATTAAAATGCATATATATGAACGTGCGTGTAACTTCATTGCAATGAGTACTTACTGAGAAGATATTTTATGTACATAAGGACTTATACTCCCCTACTGGAAGAAAAACGATTCTGGGACAACATGGTGGAAGGAAAACAATGAAATGTCCCTCAAGATGTATTTTTACTATCATAGATTACTAGAATTTAGTGTGTCAATAATATAAAATTACCATCCAGGGAAAAAATTCGGTTAACAAAAGTAATAGATATTACATCTATCCCCGCGGTGTAAATCTACGAATTAATAACACCGATGATTCAGTTTTAATTAATTGAAATAAGTACAATCCATGATCATATACTACAGGAAAAAAAAAAATTGGTGTGTGGAATAAAGAGGTGCGAAAATGGTTGAAACAATGGTGCAAAGACTGAAGATTAAGTTACGTCCTTTATCTCGCTACTCTTTAATGGTTCTTTTTCTTTTTACGGTTTGTTAATTTTTACTCTGTCGTGTCCTTCCTGGATTTTAAGTTCTCTCAGATTATGTTATTTTTTTAAATTTTAAATATTAAGCTGTCTGCATGTACTGGTGTACAGATGCGTATTAAGCGTTACTCTTACTTAAATATAATGCTAGGTTTATTAATATTGTTATTTAGGGAATAAGTTAAGATAGTTGAAATTTTTGTACTTTGTATCTTTTTTAATAAACACTGATAAGAGTGTTGGGCACTCACACAACAGGCATATTTGCCCTATAAAACTCACAACTTATTTCTAATAGAAAAAAAAAAAAAATCGATCGTAGGTTAAAATTATATTAATTCGTTACATGGCATTGTGTGTTCTTATGTGTTACATGGTGAGTGTATGCATATGTGTGTTATATGTGATTGGTGTGTGTGTGTGTGCGTGTGTGTATTACAATGTGTTTTGCTTATAGTTTATGTATTGTTATGTATTTATTACATATGCATGTATATAGATCTAATGTATGTACTGTAATTGGCTTCATGCTGTTGCGTATACCCTATTAAATAAATAAATAAATAAATAAATATGATTAAATTAAGGAAATATATAAACTTACAAGTGTAAACCCACAAAACTCTTTATATATTAAAGTAAAATTCTATTAGGAACAAGCGATTAACCGCATTCAATTTAGATTACAAAATTAATTAATTTCGAATGATCGTTGTAAATAATACAAACCAGCTATTCGAATAAAAAGCGAAGCCATTCGAATATTCACGAATGAAATGTTCATCAAGTATTGACTATATCATTTTAAGAGAAATAACATTTCGAATGTAACCGCTGAACAGTTAAAAAGTATCAACTTCATTAAACAATCGAAATATTCGAATAAAACATTTCCAAGTCGCCCATCACTAATCCTGTCCACTCCTACGAACATTTAAAGTTTCTTCAAATATATTATTCAAAAAAGCGGGAGCACCTTTGGATATCTCACTCGACATGACTGAAAGTTATTAAACCAAACGTAGAGCCCAAATGACATATAAGAAATTTCCAATCCTAAGCAGACCGAGAATCGGGCATACTGCTGCGTCGCATGATTATGTCTTCGTGTCCTTCCTCCAATAGTATGCCGCTTTTGTTTCGAACCCGTCTCAGTAGCGATCAATCACAGCACGTCTCACGAATCCATTGAATCAAAGCTGAGCAACAACCTTGACCAACTCCTTCAGATACCTAGGTGTATTAGGTAAAACAATCTAAACAGGTTGATATATCTGAGATATGTGTTGTTTTAGCCTCGTACTTACGGCGGCACATGAACTGTATTAATATTTAAAAAAAAAAAACAAAACTGCACTGCATATGTGGCTAATAAACAATGAACGTAAACAGAAACTTATGATGGTGATCAACTATAATATATATATATATATATATATATATATGTGTGTGTGTGTGTGTGTGTGTGTGTGTGTGTGTGTGTGTGTGTCAAAAAATTGATGATAGTTGGAATAGAAATCTCTTTCTCGATCCACATTTTCCCATATACGTCGCACACTTTACTGTTCTTCTTAGATCGAGTGACTTATGGAATATTTACATTTGCGAAACGGATGATCGCTGGTACGCTGATATATTTCAATTATTAAATTTGAAATAAGAGTAAATTTTTTTTTTTTTTTTTTAGAAAACAAATTTTACTGATCATCTGAAAATAGTAAATTATACATATAAACCTTATTCCGTTTTTATAAGTACATTTAATTATTGTCCTTTTTTACGAAATTTTATAATGGATCAGCCTCTGTTTTCGGTAGTAACGAATAAATAAACACGCCCCACCGTAAAAAAATAATAGTCACAATAATAATTCGTGTAAAATCGAAATCACAACAATGAAATAATATCAATGCCCAGCACTTTCGCCGCATTTATAGCAGTTCATAAAAACAGTTTATTATTTGCCCTATTTTCTCACTGCATAAAATAATAATTAAAATCCAAGCGGCAGCCGGTAACTGGAGAACAAAGTTGAGGAATGTAAAAAGTGTCAACATATCACATTCGCACTAATAGACCTATTATAAGTACAAAATTAATGATAAATAATTCACTGCAGGTTAATTCTGTCAGATATCCAGAGATGCATATGGATCGATGGCTTACGTGGCGTTTTTGTTTGGAACAAATTTCTTTGACACGTGCTAACTTGCTTTATCCATTAATAGGAAGGTCTATTTTAAATTTTAAAAAAACGTATATACCTAACGGTTAATTATAGGAAAGTACCAAAAGAGGTGACCTTTTACAGATTCAAAGGCAGCAATCAAAGTTTCTTTGCACGATAACTTCGGTGGCACCTAAATACGTCTCCAATGATTCATAGGGATCTCGCTATTCTGTTTGTCAAAGATGATCGTATATAATAATATCAAAGATTTTTCGAAAAACTTAATCTTAGTGTTAATCCTAAAGTATATATGTCAATAAATGCTTTGCTTGACAATCCTCGGAGAAGATTAAGAAGATGACGGCGCTGAGACGCCTTCGCTCATAATAATTGTACTATAACAGGTCTCTCTATCATCTGTAAGCAAATGTTCTCTTTCATGATTAACCAATAGAGTGCGACCGTCATTCGTGATTCAATCATTATTATACCACGCCCGCGATTAGTGAAGTAGTATTATACATGTTCCCGAGTATCCGAAAGGTAAGAGGCGTTATTCAAAATCCAATACAAACCAACAAAGAGCAAACGGTATCTTTCTTTTTTCTCTAACAGCGGCGAATGTCCGAAAATTATTTATGACGAATATTGATTTTATTTATTAGCGTTTCCAGTAATGCCAATTATGACCAAGCTTGGCAAAAAAAAAATAAATAAATAAAATAAATGAAGAAAAGAAGATGATAAATGTTATTTTTGAAGCGGCTTTTAACGACCACTGTTAATTTCTATTCGCAGGTTAATGTTTCTAAGTCATTTAGGAAACGCTAGTTTACGTATTTGTTTAAATATTTTACAAATATGACGACCGCTATTTGACCGAAAGTGATTTATGTAGTTTTTCTGGATGTTTTTACTGCTACCTACGACAGCAGCTTTTAATCTATGTTCCTTCCAATTTTGTACATATCCGGTTAATTATATCCTACGAATAGTAATACTCTAGGTCAGAGTTTCCCAACCTTTTTTTCGTCGAACCTCCCCGAATTATAAATAGCATTTTTATGCCCCCCTTAATTTTTTCATTAAAAAAAGAAACGCGCATTGTTTTAATAACACTTATTCATTTTAATTCCAAGTTGTAGAAATATATAGACTTTAGCCAAATTTAAAACGTTTTTTATCGAAATAATTTATTATAAATTGAAGTACTAATGAGATACTTGAGCTTGTATGCTCTGCACCAGTTAGTTGATTCTAGGTTCAGTTTTGCCAGAGCTAACGTCAGCTATCAACGACAAGACGATTTCGCTGCTTAGTTTTAATTAAAACCAGAGCTGAATACCCAGTCTCACATAAGTAAGTGGAAGAAAAAGGAACAAGTATTCTCAAAGCAAGAGAAGCAACTTTCGAATTAACAAGGAATAATCGTTTAATAAAGAATCTTTTTCCATTCTGTTTGTTAAATATAGAAATATAAAAAGTTAATGATAACTGATATAATAAACAATTATAACAAACGATATAAGAATAAAATAAATTTTGTACTTAGTAACGTTTTCAGGCATTATCAGCTAAAACACAATTCACTATATGTGATCAGAGACAAGTTCTAAATCACACTTAAGTAAGAAATTTATTTTGTTCATACATCGTTTGTTATAATTGTTTATTATATCAGTTATTACTAACTTTTTATAAGGAATCGTTTGATCCAAAAGTTCTCCAATGTCAAGAGATGTAGGTCATCTTTCTTCATTTCTCGAAATTCTTTCTGAACTTGTTCTGGTAATTATAAGACATCAACAACAAATGGGTTTCTGGCCATATGCCATATTGATGACGCGGAATTAATGTCTCGATAGTATCGGTGAAATTCGTCTTTTAGCGCTTGCAAATGAGTTTGTATTTCAGCTTTCGAATAATCGTCCAGTTTTTTATTTTTAATTGCTACGAATAGTCGAGAAAAATATATTATTACATTTTCAGCAGACACCTTTTGATTACAAAGTTGAAACTTTGATATGAACCCTTAAATATGATCATAGTTACTTATTACAGTGCCGTTTGTGCCTACACTTTTCAAGTTTAGCTGATTGAAGGCATCAAATATATCAGTTAAATAGGTTAACCTCCATTGAAATTGTTCATTGTTGAACATTTGCAAAAAATCTTTTTTTCTTTCTTTGAACTCAAGAAAGAGGATGACCTCTTCTTTTAATTCATAAAGGCGAGCCAACATGTTACCCTTAGACAACCAGCCTACTTCTGTGTGGAATAGAAGGACTCTATGATCAGAATCGAGATCCTCGCAAAGCAAACTAAATGATCTTCAAAGCGCTGCTCTTGATGTAGTTTACGATCTTTATAGCGATATCCAAAGTCTGGCGTAATTTCTGTAGCAATGTTTTGGAAGCCAAAGCTTGTCGATGAAAAAAAACAATTAGTACACACCATCGCAGGATTCTTTTCCTTGAGCCTTTGAGCTAAGCCTGGTCGTACACCTATTATTGCGGGGGCGACATCTGTGCAAAGTCCAATGAATTTATTCCAATCCAAATAATTTTTTTCGATGAAATCAGATATTGAATTAAATATATCTCCAGATTTAGTGTCTGCTGTCAAAGATTGGTAGTACAAAATCTCTTCTTCAATGTAATCTCCACTAACGTAACGAACATCAACTATTAACTGTGTACAATTAACGATGTCGGTGGATTCATCGCAACTAATGCAAAAAATGGCGATAATTTTACTTTGTTGATTATTTGTGAAAATTTTCAGATGTTATGGTATAAATGGACAGAATTCAAAGGAAAATAAAACATACATAAATTATGTAAAAAATGAATAAATACAAATAAAGTTGTAATAATAATATTTATACCGAGTTCGCTATGTATATATATATATATATATATTCGGCCATTTTGGCCTCTCTTGCTTTCATTTCTGTCTCTTTCTCTTCTATACTTCGTATAAAATGATCAAAATTTAGAATGTAATTCTTACTGGTATCAACACAAAAAGAAAAAGCAAAACATAATCACAAAAATCTTATCCTAACATTTAACTTTCATTATATAAAATTAAGATATTGTTTCATTAAATTTTTCGTTACATATTTCGTTACATAAAATTATGACATTTTTTAAATAACAATAACAACAATCCTATAAAATATAACAAACGTTACATAAAATTGGGATATTCTGCGTTAAATAAAATTGGGACATTTTTTGGGACATTTTTTTAGGAAATTTTTTCGAATGCGGGGTAACCTAAAAATTACGTTGTAATTAATATATATATATATATATATATATATGTTACGGTAAATGTGTATAATCGGATAATTGTATAGAAAAACCGTAGTAGATTGCATAGAATCGCCAATATCGAAAAACAAGTTCGGTAAATGTATGAAATTTCATAGAATAACCGGTGATTCTCTATATATTCACCAAAGGTGTTTGGTAATTGTAAGAAATAACGCATAATAAATGAGAAGGCACTGGTGACGCTGGCTATGTACAGTAAGTAAAAGTGTAAGGCTGAAGTTTCAAGACCGCGACTTGGAAAAGAGATGGGATTCTTCTATTATTAGTAAGTACATGAAATTTACGCAAACTCACCTAAGATCATGTTGAATCATCATTTGTTGGCACAAGAAAGGCTGGAATGGCATTTTGAACTGCACAAGCGGCCTTTACTTTTACAGGAACATCTGTTACTTCGGCATTCCGTTTTGCACGTACAACGCTCATATCCCTATTATGTATTATTCCATACAATTATCAAACACCTCTAGTGAATATTTAGAATCACCGGTTATTCTGCGAAATTTCATTCATTTACCGAACTCGCTTTTCGATATTGGCGATTCTATACAATTACCCGATTATACATACTTACCGTAATATATATATATATATATATATATATATATAAATGTAACGTTCGCCAAGAAAAGGAGTCTGTAGTGCGAAAATATAGGTTTTGAGTTAAACACGGATTTTGATACTTGAAAGTGTGTAGAATAAAATGAAATATGTAGTTTTTTTCGCAAACGTTTATTTTATGTCTTAAAGTGTACAAAACTGACCAAAGAAAATTGGAAAAAAGTGAAGAAATATTAAAAATTTAAAAAAAATCTTAAAATTGTTTTTTCTAGTTGTTAGTTTTTTTGGGCATTTTTTAATGATTTTTTATTTGCTTCGAGAATTTTTTGCATATTTGCCTTTTCCATTTTTCGGAATTTCGGCTTTTTTCTTCTTTGTAGCTTCGGTCTTTTTTTTTTTTTTTTTTCGATGGCAGTTTCAGTTTTATTCTTTTTCTTTCGTGTCATTTTTTTTTTTTTGGCCTAAACAAATACAGTTCATTTGACCAGCAAGCTACACTATGATTAGATATGAAAAATTACTAGTAATAGAAAAATAAGAAATGGAAAGCAAGGAAACAATTAACGATATAACGACTTGCATTCCGGCCTCTTTAATATACGGATTATATGTGGACGATCTGAACATCTCATACAGAACCCGATATCCGGAAACTGCTCGGCAAATGCTGCAAATAAACTTAAAGAAAATCTTGAGGTTTGGCGACAGCATACTGGGTTTGAATTCTCCGCCTCCAAAACATATCGCGTCGACTTCCATTGTAGAAGCGGACTGCGACCGACCTTACAGCTGAAATTGTATGACAATATACTGAAATTTCAACCTCGCGCAACCTTTCTCGGTGTCATTTTTGACTCCAGGCGGCGCCGGTTAAACCATATCTCATAGCTCTTCATAGGAAATGTGTGAAATCCTTGAACGTGCTAAAGCTACTTAATGGGAAAAAGAGTAGACCGTGTAACAGGCTCATGACGATTTATCGCGTAGTTATCCGGTCAAAGATGGACTATAGATGTATACTGTATCGTGCAGCGTTGAAGTCACTACTACGAAAACTTGATACGGTACATCATACTGCAGTACGAATGGTGTTAGGTGTGCTTATTCCTACTAGTCCCTCACCTAGCATACTAGCGCTAGCAGATGAACCACCTCTACATATCCAAAGGCAGATGCTAACTATAAATTATGATGCAACATTGCTGACGAAGACAAATCATTCTGATCTATCGATAGCGGACTTCTCAGACATGAACTCTATGGCAGCCAGGTTCCATGCAAATCCAGTAAGTCTGAACCTTGAAATAAGGAAATTGCAACACCTGCCGCGAGAGAAGATTTACCTCATTACTATGAACTGTGCACCACGGAAATGGAATGAAAGCTGGATAAACACTGCAACAGGAAATCAATTGTGGAAGGTCAAGAGCAACATTTATCCCTTAAAAACGAACGGTACAGGCGAATCGCACTTATGAAAGAGTGCTTGCCCGGCTCAGAATCGGTCATACCCTGCTGACGCACGCACACACCTTCAGAGATGCGGAACCTCCAGTCTTACGTCACCTGTTAATCGAATGTAAAAAGTACGAGGGTTGTAGATTGCAGATACCGACGGAAGATTTAAAGCATGTTCTCCAGGATGATATGCTAATAACACATAAACCACGCGCATACTTTATTATTACGAACCTAATGTGTTATCTTTAAAATTAAGTGGTCATAGCCGAAAGGCAATAAGTACTGCTGTAAATAAAATAAAAAAAAAAAAAAAAAGCAAGGAAAGGAAATTAATTTTTGCAATATGGCCACAACTACAAAGCAGTGTCCACAATCAAACAGAAATAAAAAAAATTTTATTCAAAAAAAAAAAAAAAAATCCATCTCACAATATAACCACAGTTGCATGGCAATGCTCACATCGCCTGAAATGGGAATAAAGAAGTAGCCATACTGAACAAAGAATACAATGTAATAGAAAATAAAAATGTAATAAATAAATCGATAAAGAATGAAATGAAATAAAACTAACTGCCTTCATTAACAAAATAGTAAACTCTAATGGATGAGGCAAAAGAAAAATTAAATAAGAAAAGAATTGAATTATAATCTTATTTCCTTCAATAAACTTTTTTCTTTTTTTTTTTTATTAATTAAACCAAAATGTTGTTATTAATTGTAAAGCGACCATAGTAAAAATTGTTGTATGTCCAGAACAGAATAAATAGTGAACACTATATGGAAAGGGTACAATCCGTATGGAATTAATTCTTCATAAAACCGTTTCCTATTGCGTTCGTATTTGTCGCAGCTAAACAGCAAGTAATTAATGCCATTAAATAAGGGGTAGATCTAGTGTGATTATTGTTGCGCCCAGAGGAGTCTGCGAAATTTAATGCTATACGGGAATGCTCCATACGTAATCTACAACTAGCGTGACATACTTACGAATAAGACGATCGGGAATAGACTGTGGAATATCAAAATACCAAGGAAGCGAAGGGACATCAAATTGAACCATATTGTAATATCTACCAGTATTCTGCCTATCTCTATAAGCTATCCAATAAAGCAGTGACCTGACTCCTGTGATGTAAGTCTGAGGAAACAATGAACGGGAATACAATTCCATTCTAGGCAGCGAATTTGGTCGCGGCATCAACATTATCATTTATCCTAATCCCGCGATGACTGGGAATCCAGCAGAAGTTTAAACAGTCATTGTTATTAAGAATTTAAAGGTGTTTAGTCTTCATCTCGTCAACAAGCGGGTGACATTTACAATTAAAAAAACTATGGTCTAGTACAATCGAAGCACTCGGGCTACCGGAGAAAATTGTAACTTAATTATCCGGATTAAGAATATTTAATGTGAAATCAGGGAGCCTTATAGATAGCCAACAGTTCGGCGGTAAACGCATCAGGACGAAGCTTGAATTTTTGAACTGTGCGTTAGCTACAATGAAAGCGGAACCAATGAGATTGTAGGGACCTCCTGTAAGCTCAGCACTGTCTGTAAATATTTTGATGCAATCCGGATATTTTTTATTAATAAAAGTATTGAAACCGCAGTACAGATATCGATAGATTTGTGTCTTTAATTTTCCGAACTAACGCGTGGTGTCAATATTTGTATTTGTCGTATTAATAAAAAACGAATAAGAGAAATAGATAGATGGAACCTTAGGAATAAGAGCGAGGTTATACTGATAGAGATCGAGATTCTTTTCGCTAATAACGACAACTTAGAAGAAACAAATCTTAAATTTAATCTGTTGCACTAGAGATGGGAATCAGTAATTGCAATATTTGAGCACATATCGATCAGTAAGAACATTCCTTCTTATAAATAGTAGTAAGTCCCATACCCTTGATAAGGTATCATGGATTGTGAAGTTAAGCTTTCCATAATGGTACTTAAGGATCTAATAGATCTGATGAGAATACTGGGGCCAGTTCCTTTCTCTTGGCCGCCTCTACTTTCCCCCAGATAATTCTCTGGTACCCAATTCTATTTCAGATTAGGTATAGACCAGGGAGCGATTCGGATCTGGAACGAGACAAGTCTCGAACCCGTGTTCTTTGGTTTAGTAGCCAGGCGCCTTAATCACTAGGCTACCGCGCTATCTCTTATAAATAAGGGAGGTGTTTTTTATTTTCGATCTGGAGACAAGCAATCGGAGAAGACCTCACATTGCCGATAATGATGCGTAGGCAAAGGTTTTGTGTATAACGTCAAGTTTAGAGAAATTAAATCTGGAGGTCGAACTGTAGAACATAGAACCATAGTCAAGACGAGAAATAATTAGGGTTCTAAAAATTAAATTAAGAATTGTTGGATCCGCTCCCCAGGAGCTGCTACCGATGGCTTTAAGCAGGTTAGTAATTTTTAAGGTTGTTTATGGTGTAGTAATATGTGGCGTCAACTTTGCTACAGATTATTCTTATTCCGTGCTGCATGGTTATCATAGAATAATACGAGATTTTCAGTAAAATTCGTTTAAATATAGTGATGAAGATGACTGGTGACGGTCCTTTCCCCACAATTTTCCAAATTCTTCGTCTAGTAAACAATTTTTTTGAACCTTACTTAGTTCATCGTGAATACCAAAAATTGAACATTCACAGTGCGATGAACCATTTTGCTGGGGGCTACTCGGATGGGAGATTTTTTTGAGCAGCATAATTATAACTAAGCACAAGAGTTGCAGCTGCATCCGATTCAGTAATTTTACAGCATTGTTGCTAGAACTCACGTTGACGTTTTATACAATCAAGATGGTCATCTGTCGCTTTTAATTTTTCCTCTTTGGCTTTTCTGTGTTCATTTCTGTCGAGGCTCTCTGGATAATAATCGAATTCTGTTAGCACGTATCGCAGAGATGTTAATACATCATCGGTGACTAAACACGTCATTACGGAGGATGTTCAATATGGATATTTTTGGCGGGAACCCGTGTCACAGTTGCTCCATTTTCAGCAGTTGTGGCGTCACTGAAGGTATTTTTAATATTAGTAATGGTAACTTGTTCAGTATCAACAGCATACGTGAAAAAAAGTAGCATATTTCCAAATGCTCGTCACCTTTTTTCGAACATTAAATCTGAAATGCGCAATTTATTAACTGTAAGGAAAGTCAGTAAAATAGAGATGAAGTTTTTACAACTAATTTTTAATAATTAATAAAAGAAAAAGACACGTAATAAGTATAAAATATGAATTAGTTTATTGATGAAGATGCAGAAATGTAATAAAATTATATAAACACTGACTGGAGAAACAATTAATATATTAAAATTATTACACCGACGTTTTTCGAAGACACTGCTCCACAATCACAGTGAATTTTCCGAAACATATTGGTGTAATAATTTCAATATATCAATTGTTTCTCTAGTCAGTGTTTATATTATTTTATTAATTTGGAAGACATGTTTATAAAAAAATACTTTATACAAAAGTATAATAAGTTGAAAAAGAAACTGATGCTATCATCCTTTGCTAGAACATAGGAAAAGCAACAATAAGTTAACCAACACATGTTTAAAAAATACGTTTTTAAATGGTATCATAATTTAATGTTAGACGTAAAATTACTACCGCGTGTTCGTTGCAATTCGCGAGACAGTTTGATAAAATGACTACACGATAATGTCTGCGTAAAGTTTTGTTAATTTAATAATTTTTAAAACGAAAATTACAATCCATTTTCTTCAAAAATAACAAAATATAAACAATGCTCCGTCGAATTACTATATGTAATCTCGTTCATTCCCATCAAAATAGCGCCTTTAACAGGGTGCGTCAGTATTTAGTGAGACAATACAATTTCTGAAAAGGAACGATTGCGACACACTCTCATCGTATCGTTGCACTTAAATATAATTTTTTTTTTTTCTTTTGGGATCGCCTCTTAATTTTTTTTCGAGATATCATTATTATGAAGTATATTAATAACCCGAATTTGCTAAATCGCGCAAAAATATAATAAATCAATAAGTATTACATATAATTAATAACAGTATACAGATAATAATACATTATTTAAATTTAAATTATAAATATTTATATTTCGTATTATGTCATTTGATATTTAACCACTTCAATGTTTTTACTTTATAATTTTTAATTTATATTGGTATTACGATTATCGACTTTATTACCGTTTTTAGACATCGATTTTCCTAATTTACCAGTCTTCTTCATTATTTTCGTTTGAATAACTGTCATTTTATACCGTGAATATGTAATTCGCCACTACGAATCGTGTTGGCGATTTTTACTTTGTATAATATGTATATATATATATATATATATATATAATTCGGCCATTTTGGCCTCGCAAGGGGCTGTGCCCCTTGACCCTTTTTGCTTTCATTTCTGTCTCTTTCTCTTCTATACTTCGTATAAAATTATCAAAATTTACAACGTAATTCTTACTGGCATCAACACAAAAAATATAACATAATCACAAAAATGCTATCCTAACATTTAACTTTCATTATATAAAATTGAGACATTTTTTAAATAACAATAACAAAAATCCTACAAAATATAACAAACGTTACATAAAATTGGGACATTTTTTCTAAGGGGGGTAGCCTAAGAATTACGTTGTAATTAATATATACACATATATATATATATATATATATATATACACACATATATACGTATTTCTGTTATGAGAAATATTTCCATACGTATACTATATAGAAATGGGTGATATTGATAGTAATTTTAATGTTACAGTTTTTGCGTAAAATGAAAAAAATATTTCCTATCATCAATTAATTTTAAACCTCCTCCCACAACTTTTGGGGACAAAAAACGAAAAAAAAACCAAATAGGTTTCTCCATAAACGGGAGCTAGGAATATAAAAATTGAAAAGAGCAAAGTACACATTAAATTTATATATAGCTTTTTAAGGAAAAAAACATAGCCGACATAGCAGCTGGGGGGGGGCTCTGTAATTCGGGGGGGGGGGGGGATTTCTACCGCCTCACTATAATGTTGCAAAGTTTACTCCATATTTTGATTTTTTAACGAAACCTGTCGACGTTTGTCGAAAGTACAACAAAGCGCGATGATAAATGTGCTTGTAGTGCGTGTGTTGCAGCATTGAGTCGGAATTTTTTATTTTGAATTTACAGTGCTATGGAAATGTACAAATTACGATTATTACCTTTGAAATGAACCTTCGGCGTGCGTGATGCTTTATTAACAAAAATCGTTTACTCGTCCTATAACATCCGCAGTTGATTTTTTTTTTTTTTTTTTGAAAAATATGTATTTATAATTTTTTACATACAAAAATTTTTGTCAAGCTAAAACGCTCGTCGACGAATTATCCTATTTGACATTTTACCATCTTAAATTAACTTATACATATACATGATCGTGTAATATTTACTTAATCTATCTATTTTACTTATCAATAATTGCTAATCTATTTCTATTTTCTATAATCAGTTGTTGTTTTTGTTTTTTTGTTTCTTTTTTCCTAGCTTTTTTGTTGCGCTTTGTTTTCTTATTTGCGATTCATCCGACTCTCAGACGTTAGTTACATAATTACTATCATCTCCTTGCAATTCATCTATCAGTGAAAAAGATGCATATTCCGAACAAGTTAATTACTCTCGTCGTACGTACTTACGCGCACACGTATAATGATTTAAAATGTTCAACGCGTGAGCGATTGCATTCGTCAGCGTCTGTTACATATTCTTTCGCGCATCCTTTGCTACAATTCAACTCAGCATTATATTCCTCCGAATGCATATCCATCGTGCGAGGATATAAATATGTATATTATCGTCACATGTCTCGCCGGTAACCATTATTCAAACGCCATTTTAAGCCGCTCCCGTTTAAAAATCGTGCTTAGTTCTATATGGTTCATTTCATTTGTTTCAATCCATAAAAATCAGAATTAACGTAGGAACCCCGTCATTAAAACGGGCTCATTTGTTTTACAGTAAAATTGGCATAATATGTCGGAGGTTATTAAAAAGAACACACACACAAAACTAAAAACGTCGTCAAAATCAAAAATTAAATTTCGAAGCATTGACAGAATTTTTTTGTGAATAGGAGAAATCAAGAATGCAATCGCAATTAATGCGTATCCGATTCTACTCAAATATCCATAGCTGACTGAAATATATTGAAACACTATTGAAGCAGAAAGTTTTAGGTCGTGTTGCTGTAACTTGGCAGCGTGTCGGCTTTATTTTTACTAGTAAAGTCTGCGACTTCGGGTGTAAAAATAATTTTTATAAATAAAAAACTTTAAAAAGTTCAGATTTTTAAAAAATAAAAAACTGTCGTAGGAGAAAGAAACCGATTTATTTCAGTTCTCCGAGAGGTGAATGAGGTGAGCGCGTGTAAACTTATAATAATTCTAAAAATTCAAATACCTTTACTAGTTTTAAAGCTGATTTAAAATCGCCGACGGAATAGTGAAAAAAATAATAAAGAGCGGTCAAAGCAGAAAAAAGTCTTAAAAATACACGATTTTCAATATTTCTTCAGCAGAGCTGATACTGGAAAAATCCTCTCGCTCAGGCATTTTAATAATGACGGATGATTTGCAACTTTTAAATGTTAAAGTCTCCCGCAGTCTAGATTTTTTTTCGCCCTTGTCGACGATTCCTTCCTCGTTTTTAACACATCTTTATATACATTTTCTCCCCTATTTTCTTTACAATACTGACGCTTTAAATATATTTTTGACTTTATAGCGTTTTTTTTTGTTTTTTTTTTGGATCTTCCTTTTCAGGCTAGTTTCTTCCAATTCGTCTTCATTCAGCCCAATAACTAGAGATGAAAGTAAAAGCTTTCAACTCTCATCTATACTGTATCCCAGGGCAGTAGAAAAATGCTAGTTCCTTAAAAAACTATCGTTAATTAATATTATTAATTATTACTTTATACGACGAAATTCATTGACTAATTGTGATCGATTCGTTCGTTATTAATAATTATTATTAATTATTAGCGTACGAACGTTTTTTTTTTTTTTTTTTATAAAGCGCCATTCCCCGACATGATGTAAGCGAAATTCTTCTACATATAAAGCAGTATTTAGTAATCTTTCTTGAGGACCTTCGAGATCGAATTAAAATTGGGAAAAAACAAAAAATCACAATGCGATGTATTGAAGTTGAAAAAGAAATGAAAATAAATCACTGGGGATTAACAGATAATAATATCAGTATCTCCCGGATGGCTAGTTGATGTGATTCTTATCAGGAATGTTGTGGATTTTCCGGTCTCACCCGTATATGCGGAAGCGAATAATGTGGTTCCCTTCCTTTTTGGAGTGCACATCTGCAGGTGCAGATGCGGACGCGGGCAAGTAGATAATAATAAATCACTAACGAGTGGTAAATAATTAAATTTTCAATAGAACAAAGCCGGAGAAGTTGTATAATCTATTGTTACTTTAAAAAAAAAAAATAAAGGTATTTATTTTCATTGCTTAATGACTAAATTTCAGAAATGGTAAATTATATTTAATGAATAGTATAGACATAGAAAAGGCGTTTGACTGTGTAACATCATGGGGTGCATTATTCGCAAAATCAGAGGAAATAGGATTAGATTACAAGGATAGGAAAATAATATGGCAAAGAAAGAAAGAAAAGAAAGAGATAAGAGTCGGCAATTCAAAAGAAAAAGTGAAAATACAAAGAGGAATAAGAAAAGGATGTCCATTATCACCTATACTTTTTAACTTGGTGATAGAAGAACCAATACGGAAAATGACAGAAAACACTACAGGAGTAAAAATAATAAATAGGGAATACGTTCACTGTATTAGATTTGCAGATGATATTGCATTAATCGCAGACAATGAACAACAACAACAGCAACAAATATCAGTATTACAAAAATACTTAAAGCAAATAAATTTAAGCATAAGCCAAAAAGTAAAATAAAAATCCTAATAAAAGATGAAAAGAAAATACAGATAATGTTAGATAATAAGACCTTAGACCGAGTGAAACAATTCAAATACTTGCGAAGTACAATAACGAATACAGGAAGAAGCGACACGGAAGTAAAAACAAGAATTGCAATAGCTAAACAAACGTTTATGAAAAGAAGAGGTTTATTCATTGGAAAAATAAAAATAGAAACAAGGAAAAAAAATACTGAAATCATACACTTACGGAATAAATGACTATATATGGCTCGGAAACGTGGGTGTTAACGAAAAATCTAAAAGAACGCTTGGAGGCCTTCGAAATGTGGGTATGACGCCGCATTACGAATATATCATGGACGCAGAAGAAGAAGAAAAATTCAGATGTGTTGGAAGTGGTAAAGGAAAAGAAAAAACTGATGGAAACAATACAACAAAGACGAGAAAGGCTTCTAAGACACACACGCACACTGTGTCACAATGCTTTTATGAAGGTCATAATCGAGGGGAAATTGGAAGGATTCTGGGAAGACTTAGGATAACATGGATGGATCAACCAAAAAAAATAAGAACGCAAATGACGTATAAAGAGATCAAGAACATAGCAACAGGAAGGAATGGAAGAAGGTGATCGGCTAGCTACAACGACAAGAGCTAGGTTCTTAAATAAATGGATGGATGGAGTATAACATTATCAAAGGTGATTTCGCAATGGTTCATATCCGTCTAGTCTCTTCACCTTCTCTGACCAGATGGTTTGATAAGTTTCCTTCTCTTTGTCGTCCCTTGATTACTGTGCCATAGGTCGCCTTCGTTTCGGTCATAGCTTTCTCCCTTTGTCACTTTTTCGTTTTTCCCTCGTCTCTTCTCCGCGGTGTCCTCTTCACCCGGAAGATTCCTTTTTTCTGTGTGATGTCAACCACGTCTTCTTCGAATCTTACTTTCTTCAGAACGTTCTCTCTTCTATTCTCAGCTTCTTTTGGATCTTGGTCTTTCTACTCCATACAATGACACTCTAAGGTTCTTTCATTTCCTTCCTTGTCAGTTGTTTTTCTATTCTAGCTTCTTTCATTCATTCAATCTCGCACCAGATTGAAATTTGATTATGCTCCTTTTGAGCTATTACTTAGATTCTCCTTGGTTGATCGGGCTGTTGCTCTTCGTTAGCGTACCTATTTAAAAAAACAAAAAAATAAAGATTAAACAGCCTCATAACACACCCTTTAAAGGGGATAATTTTTTTTCAACTATCGTTTCCATCGCAAACATAAATATCCTATTATGCGATAAAATTGTTAACAGAAAAAACCAAGAGATCGTTCCAAACTTTTTTGCCGGACATTAGGACCAGTAAACTGACCAATGGTTAGGGAATTTCGGCTTTGCAATTAATAATAGGAACGCGCGGGAAATTATTCAGCGTAGAATGCCTTTGCGCAATATTTCGAAGTCGGAAGACACGCGCAGTACTTTTACACTCGAGTATTATTAAATGACCGGAAAATCGAATAAGATTAAAAACCATTAACGGATTACGTTTGCTTCTTTCTGATTCTTCTATGATGGGTTATTGCCCTTGGTTGGTGCCCCCCCCTCTCAAAAAAAAAGAAAAAAGAAAATAAACTGAAGTCATAGAATAAGGGGAAAAAGAATTGTTTAAAATATTGCCCCATTATAGAACATTCAACAGCAGAAACGATTCCGATTCTACGGCGCCGATGCTCCATTTTGGTATAATTGACGGTATACGTGAAATAAAATAAACAATTATAAACACAAAAAATATAAATTCCATTTAAAATTAAAGTCGGCTGGTTTCAGATGCACGATATAATCAAGCCGTGATTATGAATTCATTAATAACCATGGAATCGGGAGAATATTTATGGAATAGACAGACTATAAAACTTAGAGGAATGAAGAATGTTTGAAAAGTTTAGGATAAAATATGGAGATTTATTAAAGGATATAATGTAAGGAAAACCCGCGATATAAACGAAGAGATATATGAGCAAGAATAGGGATTTTGTGAGTAGCGCACGGGCGGTTGGAAAAAGAATATGCGAGAGTGGATAAATTGTGGAGAGCTGATTGGGAGACGTTTGACCAGAAATTAGTTATGGATCACAAGTATTTCGCGACTTTCTAAATAGAATTCGTGTATTTCGTGTTTATAACTGTTCATAATATTATTTTATTGAGCTCGTTTTTTAGCTACTCGTCGTAATGATACAATTAAATCAAAGAAGGCGATAGGAGGGGGTTCAAGGAGCCATATTTACGAAATACTCTGCAAATAAACAGAAAAACGGTATTTATACTGCACGGAATCGATAAGAACAATTACGACGAGAAATTTCTCCCGTTTATATGACACAGTGAAGAATTTGTAACTTTCGATTTGATAGGGAATTCTCCGATTTGAATAAATTCAGCTATAAAACAAGTAGTTTTATCAAACATTTGTTCTACAAAGATCATTTGAGGAATCACTACTTTTGTGTTTACCAACACACACACACATCAATTTGTTGATCTCTTTATTCGGTTAATGCTAGAAGTTAACGCTGGTTGCAGATCTGAGTTTGAACAGAGTTGTACGTGATTGCGCTGAAAGAATAAGGAAATTAGACACTAGCCGGGTTTAATAATACCAGGAGCAATGAAATTCTTCGCTAGATTTGTCTGTTAAAAATTTGATGTAATATTTTTGCGTCGGATCAACGTTTAATTGTAACCATTTTTTCACTATAGCGGTGGTTATAGTTTATTATTATTTTGTAAAAAATTACGTAGTCAATTAGAATCGATTGTTACGTAAAAATTGTAAAACATCCGGGAATCCAATGGTGTCTCTTAATATGTAAAGTACCTGGCGCGTACCGAGCACCTGCTCGGTTGATAAAATCATGTTGTTCTCAGAAATGAATATGTAAACATTGAATAGAAAAAATTTATATGCAAAAATCTTTATTTTAATCTTAATATACAAATTATTCATATTTACAAGAAAAAAAAAAACATATTTTAAAATTAATTTCACGTGTCTGTGTGTGTGTGTTTGTGTCGCGCGTTTATGTATATATTTTCGAAAAACTCTAGGGCTGTGCATAATGTGCCGAAAATAGCGCAGTCAGTATTTTTCATTGCACTGTTCTAATTAAGAGCTACAGAGAGAGAGAATAAATTGTCGAATGACTTCCCTTAATGAACACAAAAATTCGAAATTTTCCAAATTTTAAAATTGGACTGTCTCGACACTTAAGGGGGGAAATAGGTGGTGTAGAAACTTTAAAAAAATCCAAGTTTTTTTTAATTTCATAAATCGTTTGTAAAACTATTTAAAAATATACTCTTAAAATTTCAAAACAAAATTCCAATTCGCTCAAAAATTATAACCGATTAAGTGAATGTCCCTTGCGAACAAAGGGTCGGGGAGCGCGTGGCATGTAATACGCGTTTTTCCCGAAACGACTTTTTTTTTTTGGAATTTGTGTACACTCTAGCTTAAAAGGTTTTTAATCAATTAATTTACTATTCGGCATATCGTTTCTTTATATAAATACGACACTCTATTTGAACTTCAATCCTAAAAACAATATCTTTAATTGAAGTACTTTTTTTTAATTGTAAAAAAAGGTATGAAAAAACGGTAAAAAATCGTGCTTTATGTTCACAACCCTCTAAAAACGACTAATTTTCAATTTTTTTGTGAAGGGAGTGAAGTTCACATAGAAGAGACACATATAAAAAAAATTATATTCTTTGTGCAATTGATTTCGGATGAAAATTGCGACCTCCGAGATGTACAAAAACTGCTCAGTCCGATGGCGACCTATAACGCGCAACAGCTGATATGTCCGTTAATTTTCGAGGAAAACTTTTGAAAATCTCAGAATATATTCTTAAATATATGTATAAAGTGACCTAGCAATAATAATAAATTATATAAATTCTTTATGTGTTAAAAAAATTCATGAAAATCACCGCAAAAACACCGTCCTACATCTATTTCCGCCTTAAACCGTTACAAATTTTATAAAATTTTATTATTTTTTTAATTACTCAATTATTTGTTTAAAAAACCACTTACAATTATTCACTTTATTTAAAATAATTACAAATTATTTTTACCGATAGGGTTGTTTTTTTATTCGGTTTTTTTTTATTTTTAATTCAATCATTAAGTATAACCTGCGAAAACAAATTTTGCCATAGATTAAAAACCTTGACAGATCGATTTCTTGGCCCAAAATCCCCCTAATATACAAATTTCACAAAAATCGTTAGAATTGTTTTCGCGTTCTAGAAATATATATATATACACATATACACATATATTTATATATATAAACCCCGGCCATTTTGGCCTCGCAAGGGGCTGTGCCCCTTGACCCCTCTTGCTTTCATTTCTGTCTCTTTCTCTTCTATACTTTGTATAAAATGATCAAAATTTACAACGTAATTCTTACTGGCATCAACACACACAAAAAATAACATAACCATAAAAATCCTATTCTAACATTTACCTTCCGTTATATAAAATTAAGACATTTTTTCGTTACATTTTTCGTTACATATTTTATTACATAAAATTGTGACATTTTTTAAATAACAATAACAAAAATCCTACAAAATATACAAACGTTACATAAAATTGGGAAATTTTTCTGGGACATTTTTTGGGACATTTTTTGGGACATTTTTTTGGGACATTTTTTTGGGACATTTTTCTGGGACATTTTTTTTGGACATTTAGCGTTACATAAAATTGGGACATTTTTTCGAATGGGGGGTAGCCTAAGAATTACGTTGTAATTAATATATATATATATATAGGTATATATTTTTTATATATAAATACAATTGCGAGCATGTGTAATAATAATAGATGTATGTACGTATGAAAAAATAATAAAAAAAACTAAAATTCAATTTGAAAAAAAAAATGACGATCCACTTGGAATCTGAAGAACTGTAAAATTGTTTTTAGCAGATCCGCATCTGTCAGATTTTCTTTTTGTAGCCAATCTTTTTTAATTTCATTACTTCAGTATAGCGTTTAACTTTGTTAGTATTTTCCAGTTATTCACTTCGCCCGAATCTGAATGCCACGAGACTCCTGTAAGAAGTTTTAATTTTCTTTTTTGTCAGCCGTTAGAGACGATCTGAGAAATAATTTCGGAACTATTTTTTCGTTTTTATTAGAAGTTTGAAATAAAAAAAAAACAAAAAAAAACACGTAAAAATGAAACGGCTTGCGAGGACAACTTTTGTAACGTTTCGGCTTGTTGAAAGTTTTTTAAGTTAAATTTCTTTCATAATAATAGTACGTTTCGGTAAATTAAACTTGTGTCGGTTCTTTCCTTTTTCTCTTTTACTTTTCTCGCTCTCTTCTCACACGAGCATTTTTTTCTATTTTTTTTTATATATATATATATATATATATTTTGCGAGTAGTCGCAATTAGATTCAGACATCTAGTGGCAATTTGACCGGTTGATTTGAGGACTAACGTAAGAGGTTAACCGTAAAACAGAGAAATGAAAAGGTCGGCTAAGGATAGAGATTGTGTGCGGATGTCCCCAGCTAAATACGAAAGTCCGAGGAGACTGACGGACAGAATGGATCTTTTAAATTTACGATTTTATTAATTAGAGGAGAAAAGTCTTTAGTGAGAAAGAAAAAACGAACAAACCGTCATTGACTACTAATTGGACTGAACAGTGAATAAATGTTGAATAAATCGGATCTGAGCCGCCCATTGTAGGGTCCTTGAAATTGTCGAAGACGTATATACAAGTAACAAGTATGCATACTTGGTCATGAGGAGTCAACAAGAATCTTCTGATTTAAAAATAGTATAGGGAGTTCGAAAAAAAAAAAAAAACGAAAGTAGGGGGAAACGAAAAAAATGATAACAATAATAATAATAATAATAATAAAATCCGAGGCTCCGAAGAGCTGTCAACTTATCCGGAGACACAATTAACAAGTGGCCAAAACGATTCCGACTTTACCGCCGTTCGATCATCGCGCTATCTGAGTAAAACAAATCGCGGGACGACAAAGTTCCTTTTACAAATGATCGGCTGCAAGTTCGTTAGAATGCGCTGAGCGCTAATTTTTTCCCGGCGACTTGTCGCACGCGCACCAGAGGCGACACGGCAACACGATATATTAGAGTCGCGTCGGGGACATTGTCATTCGACGAGAAGAGCATTAGTCAAGCAGCTATAGAAAGAGGACAAAAGTCGAGGCAACACGTCTGGAGAAATTAACCGCAAGAATGTGATTATTCTGTTTATGAAAAGGTTATATATCGGCCGTGGAGCGTTCGACGGAGTCGAGCTATGAAAATAAATACAAGGCAGCGTCAGCGACCGACCATTCGAAGGGCTACACGCGTCATTGATAAATTATCTTATTAATAATGGTAGCGGGCGTTAACATCGTGTCGCGTCAACGGCTCTCCTAGCATTCCATTTCGGAAATCTAAAGTAAATGGAATTTCTGGTTCCGAGCATGACAGACCTCTGAGAAATCATTTGTTTGCCACTAGTCCGCAACCCGGCTGCACTGTTCACACCGTTCCCTCCCCTTCAGGCGCCCGTTAATTTCCTTAATTACCCCCTCCGCACTGCCATCCGCGAATTACAAGCAATGGGGGAAAATCTGAATCTCTGCTAGTGTTTCAGCGATTGTTTTTATAGTTTTTACGAGAAATATTTCGCGATCTTGCTCCCTATCGCCATCCATTACCATTTTTGTAACGTGCTGAATTTCAGCAATCGATCTAGAAATCTGAGGAACGGAAATTTCCTCGATAAGTTAATTTGTGTTTTTAGTATTTAAGCGAGATTACCGATACAAATGTTGAACTCTTATCAGTAAGACTTCTAAGCGGATGTTCATGAGTCGAGACAGTTAACTTTCTCCCCTGCGCGCTACAGTAAGAAAATATCCACACGAGGTGACCCCGAGTACACGGGGCCCGTTTTTACGTTTATTCGAAGTATAATACAACAGGGGGTGTATCGACGGGGTACGTTACTCGATCCTAATATAGAGTGTATGTCCATAGATAATGTGAATCGGAGTAGTCGCGTTATGTCTTGTTAGTATTTCCAGCGTCAGGCAATAGGCCTTAAAAAAAAAAGAAAAAAAAAAGAAAAAAAAAGGGATTATAAATTTCGTTTACGATGTTTATCTAACTTCAATACTTCCTGCTGATGGCGGTATTTTTCTTGCAATTGGCGCTTAACTTCTCGTATGCAAGCATGTGCAAAGTTTTTACCATTTATACTGGGATCCGATTTACAGACTCCGATATCGTACAGTCTGATGATAAGCAACCAGTAAAAAAGCTTTGGGCCGATATTGTTTCTTAGACTGTCCATCACCTTCTTGCCAGCATAAAAGCATCATTATGAAAACCGATTTCGCAAATTTCTCGATTGCGAGAAAAATTTAAGCTTTGCGTGAACATTGAAATTAACAATATTCGAATATATTCGACACTTTGAAAGTAATGCGCCGTGACCACACATTTCCGCTATTTAGGAAATTTTAGAAAATTATAGCCTTCTTCCTGGATGTAAAAGGTCACATTGTTTATGTATAGGACACGTACTCCGCTTCAAATAATTAACGCTTATGCGACACAGGCGGGGGATGCGTCCGATCAAAGATATCGTGTTAATGTTATTCTTTCTTTCTCGTTTTATTTTTTTGTCCCATTAATATCGCCTATTATTATTATTATTATTTCGGAATTAACGAGAGATAAACTCTATTGGCGATGGTGGCGATTATATCGCTGTACCTACACCGTTTTATATGACATGGCGCAGATAAACGCGTACACGAATAATAGTCGAACACGGGTCACGGGGCGGAGGGTAAAACAATTTTTATATAGGACACGAGAGCAGTCCGCGGGAAGAAAGGAGGGGGGGGGGGACGAGCGAGGTGGGCGCAAAGTCTCGGAAAATCTGTGTTGGCCAAGCGCTGAGGAAGATCGTTAACAAGGAAGCGCCAGAACTTGAAAGACCGTCGTACGTATGTGTTGGAGCGCGCAAGTGCGCGCCCGCAGACGCACGTTCTTCACAGATGATGACTATCTGTTGGCTTCTTAAAGTTGGCGAATTGTACGCGCACGGTAGCCGGGAGCCGGGCGATTGGTCGCAGATAGTGCCGTCGAAGCAGTTGGCTGGAGCTGGAATTATTAGAATGGAAATGAGCGAGTCGACGTCGATGCTGCCTGTATAGCGCGTTGCTTATCATCTGCAACCTTTAATTACCAACAAGAGGTGAATTATTACCGGGGGTCTGCAGCGTCGTTCCCGGTAACGCATTATGTAAACTATTCGCTGGCCCGGCGAACGAACCGAATGAATAAATAAATAATTGCGTAGTTCCTTGTCGCTGGCGTATTTAAGCCAATCAGTAGTCGCTATTGGTCACGATCGCTCACGACAAGCGCGTCTGCAAATAACAATCCGCGCCCGGCCCGGTCGTCGCTGGCCGCTCCAGCCAAAGCTGCGCGTCCACATTCGCTTTTTTATTATTTTCTCGGCACATTCAGCAGCGTTTCAGCCTGCGCAGCCTTTCGCATAACGAATTCATGCCAATAAACTATTAACCGGCTACCGCGGAGCGGCAACAATATACGCGTTCCTGTCTGCGCTCTGATCGATTTTACCTATCCACTTCTGATCGCCGATCCTCCATTAGTCACCACTTTTAATACGCCATCATCCGCGTCCAATCCTACGCCTCCGGCTAATAATAAAACTGCAATTAATCGCTCTCCAGCCCCCGACAGCGTCCGAAACACCGTGCTTCGCCCCATGACCCAGTCCTTGAAGGACAGCACGCGTCTTCTTCTTTCGGCCGCTCACCGAGCGACTTTGTCGTCGATAACCTAAAAAGCGCCAGCGACCCTGTGTGTGACACGGCTGACGGGAATTGAGCCGGCGAAACCGGAAGGTTTTTCTTCGCTGATCAAGGTTGCACCGACCCCTTAGATTAGCTTTGGCGCAAGCGAGTACGAATGCGGGAAAAATATGTTTATCCTCAAACCCCGTTCGGCGACGGGCGAGACCAAGTAACGCGTCTTCGATTAAGATAACGAATAGAATTACACTTGTACGTAACGAATGTTTTTAAGGTGAATGTAAATTACGCGTTAGAAAATTCCCCCTGCACTCTCTGCTAGAATGGAGCAATGTACACGCCTCCACCCCCTATCATGGTCTAGGAAAGAGTTAATATCGAAAAGGAACGCCGACTACTACTATATATCGCATGTCTGCTGTTTGGGAGAGGAAACCAAAAGAAACACACTGGTAAAGTCCCATAAACGCGCCATAATTTTTTTATTTTCGTTAAAAATAAGTTTTTCATACTTTTGAAAATACGCTCTTTTTAACGTTATAATTATTGGAGTAAATAAGAAAAAATTATGTACGACATTTTCTTTTTTATTTCTTTTTTTCCCGTTAATTTATTACACATTTTTCCTGATTTCATAACTCGATTTCATTATTAAATCTCCATCGTTAATATTTTTTCGATATATACCTAAAGCAAAATACAAGTCCGATACCCCGTGACAGAGTGTGTCAGAAATTTTGAAAGGGTCATAAACCCAACGGCAGTAATGACGGTAGGGGAGCAAGGTTTTGCTGCTATCAATATATTCAGTTTCGGATTAGTGAAATTCCTGGAAGCGACTCGGATCGGGAATGAGGCAAGTCTCAAACATGTGACATCTCTGATTCGTCAAGCAGATTAGCTGACGCTATTTCTTCTTATTCTTCTTCTTCGTACATCATCTCCTACGCGGAGGTTGATGATTCAGAGGCTATCTTTTGAAGCGGTCGACCGGAATAACTCTACTACTGATGAGCAGTAAAACCGGCGGCGTAATTCCTTCATCCAAAGTCGCTTCTCAACGGCGTATATGCCTAAAATCGAATACTACCAGCAAAATCCGAACGACACGGCAGAGATGAAGAAACTGGCTTTTAATACTATCCCTTCCGAGTCAATTGGACGCTCTAATGGCGAATCCCGATCTTTTCCCCGGTAGACAGAAACATTTAATCGCACGCTCACAAAATAGGACATTTTGTGTAAACCCGCGCTAAATTAGGAATTAATTTGTTTAGAAAATATATCAGCGGTTTTCAATGTTTTTTTGTTTTTTTTTTCGTTAATATATCATTTAAAAAATTATTTCCTCTTGCAAAGCCTCGAAATGCTGATTATATATATATATATATTTAGCTGGAATCCTATTCATCACCTCTTTTCGATCAATTCCAGCGAATCCGAAGTAAACTGGTTGAAGGGTGAGAGCCGGACCAAAAAAATAATTGACGCACGTTTAAAAAATATATCGAAATAAGAATTAGTTTCCACTCCCGTTGCAGTTTCATTTTCGACAAAGGAGCAAAAGAATAATAATAATTAGGCTGTGATAAGTAGAAAAAGTGCTTATTTTACGAAATTCATAAGTACACGTCATTACAGTACACAAGAAGAAAAGGGAAAAAAAATAGAAACAGACCTGATGACGATTAACCGATAAACAATTCTGAAGAAATATTTAATTATTTGTTGGGCCGACTAATTTGTGTTATAAATTAGCTAATCACAGCCTAACTATTATTATTCTTTTGCTCTTTTGTCGAAAAAATGAAACTGCAACAGGAGTGGAAATTAGTTCACGCATAAAGGGAAAAAAAATGTCTAAGTAAAACAAAAAAAAAACAGTTCTTTTAAATAAACTATAGTTATACACTCTACATTAATACTAATCTAAAATAATCTTGATTCACACTGTTTTATTCCGAATATAGCTGTTATTTATTTAATATAATTTAGAAACATAATCTAAAATATACATTTTTTTTCAAAAATAAATATACTCTCTACTTTATCAGTCATAACAAATTTGGAATAAAATATTTTTCTACGACGAGGAAAAAATTTACAAAAAAAAGCGTTTCTTCAAGTACAAAATTAAAATTTTTTTCTATTAATAACACGAGCAGATTACAATATTTCCATAAAATTCCTTTTCGGTAAATATGATTATTTTTCAGTGCGGTTTTACTTTTTCAAAATACTCACTGGCGATCAATATTTATTTGTTTTCTAAAGTAATGCCGTATAATACTTTTGAGAAGTTCATATAGTAGTTGTTTAAAAATCGGAAAATTGAATAAAATTTACTAAATTTGATTACTAAACTAGCTGCTTTACTAACATTTTCGTATGGTTTAAAAGTGAATTCCGGTTTATGTTTAAGTTATATCTCAACAAAAACTAAATACTGTAAAAAATGCAGCCAAGTTTGTCGGCTTTTAAATTCAACTTGTTCAAAAATATTATACAATTAACCATTTTATCAGCAAAAAAATTTGCGATATGAAAAATTAAGTGCCAAGTTATTTATAAATTACATCCTCATCGTCAGTATTTCCATTTTAATTATATATTTCTTAGATCCCTATTACTTATTACACATTATAAGAATTAAAAACTAAATATATTTAGTTAATACATTATAACTGAAAAATATTTATTTAGATATTGTTTCATTAATCTAGGCGAAAATTATGATCGAATTAACTCTGCCAAGATTAGGGAAACAAAATAATATCTAAATACATTTTTTTCAGTATTATTGTATTAACTAAATATATTTATTTATTAATTTTTAGTAATAAGGGATCTAAGATATATATATGGTTAAAATGTAAATACTGACGATGAAGATGTAATTCATAAATAACTTGGCACTGAATTTTTTATATTAGAATTTTTTTTTGCTGATAAAATGGCTAATTGTGTACTATTTTTTTACAAGTTGAATTTAAAAGCTGGCAAACTTGGCTGTATTTTCTACAGTATTTTATTTTTGTTGAGATATCACTATTCTTTTTTGTATACAAAGTTTATTCATTACACGTTATATATATATATTGTTTCACATACTGTTAGCATTATGATAGGACGATTTGTGTATTGATAAAGGAAGAGAGGAATTTTGATTTTTGCGAAAACGTAAAAATTTCAAAATTTGGGACATACAGAATTTTTCAGGTTTCATAATTTTTCCGTTATTTACAAGTTAAAAGTATTATAAATACAAAATTTCAACTTTCTACGTCTTTTAGATTTTGTTAAGTATTTTGATTTTTGGAAAAATAAGTAAATATTTCAAAATTGGAGCCCTTTCAAGGCTTCTCATAAAAAGTTTTTTTGTAATTTTCCTGTCGCTTACAATTGACGAGTGTTAAACATACCAAATTTGCAGGATTTAATATCGATCTCTAAACCATTTGTTTTTTAGGTGATTATGTTCTAGAAAACAAAAAAAAAAAAGATGAAAAATAATAAAAGATAATTGTTATCACTTGAGTTTGGATTAATATGCACTAAAACTCCAATACATACGCTAAAAATATGCACGGAATGCAAAATATGCACGAAAATATACGCTAAAAATTTTATAATAGATGGTGTATATTGAAAAATTAAAATAAAATCTTTTGTTTTTCGCTTCAAATTTATATATTATCATGCTGTCATGCATTTGCTCCGATCTTTTTATCGCCTCGAATACATAATTGTGTGTGTATGTGCGCGTTTATATGTGCGTTCTCTTTATATGTAATTACGAAAAATATGTAAAAATACTCAAAATATGCAAAATATGCACGAAGCGTCCAAAACATGCATTTATATGCACTATTATATTAGTGCTTTTTGAATCTACAACCCTTGAAACGCCTAGATGCAAAATATCAAAGCTTTAGCTACAAGCAAAAAAAATATGCATTATATGCAAAACCCGAACCCTAGTGATCAGTCAAAGTAGTTCAGCAGGATGTGCCAACCGTCAATGATTCTATATGATAAGTATAAATTACTACTATAATTTCAATTTACGTTATACTAAATTAAAAACAAATATTTCCTATAACGATTTTTAAAATAATTTTCTCCAAGTCTAATCGACCAGGACCAGTCAATTAAGCCCAAACGAATCGTTCCCGTTAAAAATAAACATGAATGTGAGAGTAATAACTTCTTAAGACTAACAAACGAATTTTTTCAATAAAATTCAGATGCTAGATGCTTCTTTCAAATTAGTAGTTTTGCATAATCAATCAAATTAATTTATTTTACGTTTTTTGTGCATGTAAAAATTGATTATAAAGTGAATGGGTTTTCCTTGAATGCAGTAAAATATGTCATAATAGGAAATTATTGCCGTGATTGACTAATTATTTTCCAAATATTTCACTGAAATAACCAGCTAAATGAATATATATATATATTCATTTCAAGTGTCTTTATAGGAGGAAATAATTTGTTAAGCGATACATGAACAAAAAAAAAAAAAGCATCGAAAACCGCTGATTTATTTTCTAAGCAAATTAATTCCTAATTTCGTGTCGGTGTATTTTTTCATTCAATGATTAGTTTACGCCTCAAATTTGATATTAACTGAAGAAAAAAAAATGAAAAACTCACCAACACTAAATTATAGGTCTAATTGGAAAAAGGACAAGGCCGAATCGTTGAGGCCCAAACGATAGAGACCCAAACGATAGAGACCCAAACGATAGAGACCCAAGAAATTCTGTCTACGGCGATGATAATTTATATATATATATATATGTATATATATGTATGTATGAAAAAATAACGTTTACCGTTCAATGTTTTAAGCGGACGATAATTTCGTCGAAAATTTAATTATTGATTTATGTGTAAAATATTATTACAAGCATGTCTTTTTCCTTTTTTTTTTGTTATGACCCAGACTGAAACCATCTCATTATCTGTCCCATTAGACGAACAAAAATATATATTGGTTATTTAATTTTCTAACTTTACCGAGAAGGTCGGAAAATGGAAAATGACTTGTGTGACCTAATTAGCCCTGTCATAAAATACTACAACACCGAATAATCCGGGAAAACTTAACAACTCCTGTTTTTATTCCGAATATACATAGACTAGGACTAGCTTTTTGTAAACTGATGGATATGGCAACTCTGTATACTTGAAGTTCACTAATTGTTCTACAGGCAAGTGTGTCCCAGAATAACACAATCGCTTCAGAAGAATAAGCAAATAACTCGGGGCTAATACTCTAAATCTCTGTAATACTCTACATGGCGCACCGGCACTTCCGTGGGATCGTAATTTGCCTAGATCGGCCAACAATGCAAAACGTGATACTTTTAAAAAATTCGAGTATAAAGTGAAAATTTAGTTTGAACATTTCTAAGAGCATCTCAGCATCAATGCAGGTGTCATCATCGGAAGAAAAAAGAGCTGGGCCATGATATTAATAGCGTTTAAAAATAATAATACAGTCGCGCGAGAAATTCCGAATAAAAACTGTTCGCGCACGAGACCTCCAGACCATCGACCACATTGAAAGCGGCAGCGGCATTTCGTTAATAGAAAGAACTTTTTTTTTCGCTTTTCAAATCGGTAATGATGGACCGGAGAAATGGTCTGGGCATCTTTCTAGGAGGGATTGCGGTGACGTTGTACGAATATCGGATGGAAAGGAAGCGTACACACAGACGCGTTAAAATCGTGACTTCAGTTTTAGCGGGAAAAAAAAAGAAAACGTTGAACATTAAGAGATATGTTGCTTCTCGCGGGCAATTCAAAAGTACTGCGGCGATGAGACTTTTAAAACGGACGAATGGAAAAGGAGCCGAGAAAGATACGGTAGCAGCGAGAGTCGCGAAAGGGGAGGAGCAATTAAACGGAAAGACGGGGGGGGGCGCAGCAAGATGAAATTTATATGATAAAGTTTTTCGGTTAGCTCGGAATATGCAAATGAAGTATACGGTCGAAGTAGTTATCGCTATGATAATATTCTTTTGTTTTGGCTTTAGCTCGTCCTGCGCCCTTCTATCGGATCCGTCATTAGAGTCGAACTTGCAGATCGGCAAATGAGTCGAGTCGGACACAGTTCGCCGTTCGTCGAAGAGAAGGTGGAAGGCTGCGGCGCGGGCGTGGGTTCATTAAATAAAACCGCTCCGCGTTCGGTCTCCGCAGACAGCATCGGTAAACAAACAAGGAGCGCGCGATACCTATCGCGTCTGTGAGCACCAGCAGTGGCACGGACACATGAACGGGAAGCTTTGCCAGCTTATGAATATTCATCGGACTGCGCGAATGCCGAACCTCGGACGGAGTTTGGTTATCAGACTCGGAGGTCGAAAGTTGCCGCCGAGGGCCGAATATTATTAGCGTCTTGTAGCCGGCGGTCTGTGGCTCGGCCAATTGTACTAGGCTACGGAGTAAGCGGCAAATATTTTATCTTTCGCAAATTACCGCAGCAAGCTCCTCGGACGGACGGACGGACGGACGACAATCGCAACATAGGAGGCACGCTGGCTTCCTCGTAAATTCCGTTTGGCCGTTTTCTTATCGGTTCAGACGATTTTCTCGCATTATGCCTTCGCTACCGAACAAACCCTTTTCATAACTTTTTTACCTCTACCTGCCGCTTACTCATCGTCACCAGTCAGGAAGGATGTAAACTCTCCTTTGGCAAGTGGAGATGGTCTTAACGCGTCAAACGTCACTGGATGCTTCAGCACCGACGGATCATCACGTAGTTTGTTAATTCACTAGCGACCACCGTCGAAAACCAGTTCACCGTAGCAAGTTTAGCGACTTAAATTTTAATACTGTTGAAATTCACATCGCTGTATTATTAGTAGAGGTTTGGAAAGGAAATCGTTTTTCCCTTTACCGTATTAGAGGTCGAATAGGTGCAGATTATAAAGACAATAGCCGACGCAATGCTGTTTAGGAAGTTTTTTTTTTTTTTTAATTTTCTTGATATCGCGGGTGTGAACTAGTCGTAAAAAATCAGGTTCTCAATCCGGAAATCAGAAATAACGGAGAAAATACTTATCGAGGCTGTCATTATTCTCCGATAATACACAATCTGGTCCGGATTGAGTCCAATTTCAACTTATCTGAATTGTATGTGTACCGAAAAAATTTACACGTGGCGTACCAAACGAATAGTCATAATAGCGCGGTAGTAATATCAAGTGTTGGAAGCCAATGGAAATTAGTTTGGAGACGCCAAAGGGTAGAACTTGCTCATAAAGCGACACGAGAAGTCGCTAGTGAACGTAGGAGAAAGTTCCATGAAGAAAATTCCATATCCACTCACGCTGATGATGATCGAATTTATAAACGTTTATTTTGGTATTCGAGAGACCGTGCTCGATAAAATACTTTACTTTTTTGTATTTCAAACTTAAAAGCGATACAAACAGAAGTGGTATATAAACTTCAGACGATTATTGGAAATTACTTTTTTTTTATTAAAGAACGAGTATCTCTGTAAGCTTCAATGTCCCGTTTTCTATGTAGGCTTTCTCTTAAAGAATTATAATGAATATTATACTACATTTTCTCTAATTCTTAAAAAACAATTATGGATGGGAAAAAAATAATTAATTTTATCGTTTTAGGTTAATTTAAAAAAAGACAAAGTGCGAAACACAATGAAATTTTCTTTTCTAGATAATTTAAAAAAAATCGAAGTGACGTCATTGTAACGCTTTTTTGTCTCGGTTGCTTTTTTCCTCCGTACAAAGCTAGAGCATAAAAGTCATCAATTTATACCATCCATTTGAAACTTAGATTCAGAGTACTGCCGATGTTCTTACGGCTGCAAAAGTTGGTTCAAGGACGCATCATTCCGCGTTGAGAAACTGCATCGACTCCGCCAGCGCTATTTAAGCTTTTATTCATTTCCTCAAATCACCTTCTAAATTTTTAATTATATCTGACTCCATGACCGCCCTTCAATTTATTCTCTCCTTCCTGATCATTCCTGTGATTTTATTATTCTCCGTATATACTCACTTATCCATGTTCTTCTTTCCCCGCATTTCGTTCAAATTAATTTGCTGTGGATTCCCAGCCATTCGGGCACTTTTGGTAATGAAGCGAACGATTCTTTGGTACTCGGGTTGCTACGTCTTCCCGCTTCTCTTTTAACGAAAAAATCTCATCCCCTAGTCTCCTTTCACTGCGTAAAAGTTTTCGTCTTAGATGATGGCATCATCGGGTATATCTCTTTTTCTAAAAAATAATTGATCTTTCTGTCTGTCCATTCAACCTAGTCTTCCTGCCAATCTTCTCTCTGTGTTTCCTTCACCACCGTTATTCGTCTGCGTTCTTAAGCCATACTCTATTATTTTTCTTTCGTTTTCGTTTTTCGTTGGCTTCCTCTTCATATTGTCCTCTCTCTCTAACGAAGAGCATCATGTTTGCGATGCCGATTATGTGTTTATAAAGTGTTCATCTCTTTGTATTAAACGTTCTGCTTTCTATTCCAATTTTAAAACGAATTGCCTACTTCCTTTTATATCTCTTGTCTTTTCCTTCTCCACACATCGTTCCCATTGTTTGTTCCTTTTTACCAGCAATGTCTGACCGCATCAATATATAACTGATTCATTTTCCTTTCTAATTGTTTCTGATGAATGTTGATTTTTATTATATCAGTTCTCTCCACCTGCGTTATATAGTACATTAGGATGTTTCCGGAAATTTTCAGCAGTACAACAGACGATAGGAATATTTTAAGATCTTTGTAATTAAGTTAAATATTATCAATATTAAGCATGGAAACGTATAATTGGAGAAAAAAATGAAAATGTTATCAATCTATTTGGATAAAGAAAATGAATTTGAAACGGCCAAAGCGCAAATTCAAAGGCTCATCGCTGATGAAAATGTTACCAATTTTAATACTAGTGCTTATTTGACCATGTGCAGTGATTCGAAAAAAAAAGTGCCCTTTGTTTATTAGAAATTTTTTACCGATGTTAGCGGTGGTCCCAAACGAGTGCACATCGGTATAATAAGAGTAAATTATTCAGCTATCACATTGAAGTAAACATTAAAAAAATATTAAAGGCACGTGTAAAAATGCAACTTTTTATTCGGAAAATTTTTATACCTTCAAAAATTAAACAACCAACATGTTCCGGGAGTACGGTCCCATTATCATGGTAAATTTCCCTTTAAAAATATACTTTTATTAATTAATATAATCGGATGCAAAAATTAGTCGATAGAACAGATCATCACCGACAAAATTTGAACGTTATATTCTTTAAGCAATAGTTGCTTATGAACTGCAGAATGAATTTTAGGTCGGTCTATTTTATCAGTAAAAAAATATTTACGCCAACAAATGGTATAATAAAATATTTTTGTTTTTAAGAACTCTAATAAAAACTATAAAATGAATCATTCTACAAAAAATAATATATTTCAGTGTAATATACATTTTTTTTTTTTATTTTTTATTTTTTGGCCTGGCAAGAAACTATTTTGCCATATGTACCTCAAATGGACAATCCTTTAAACAACATTAATACCCGCTAAACCAAATTCAAAAATTTCAACAAAAAATCAGAAACCACATTCGATTTTTTCAGTGCTTGGCTTACGGAAGTTGTGTAATTCGTAAATTTCGTGTGGACTGCAGTTTTTTTTTTTTTTTTTTTTTTTGGGCGTTCGTTAACCGGGGAGACCTTTTACCCAGAAACAATTAGAAAGGAAGGAGTCAATTATATCTTCATACGAAATCGAATGTTGTTAGGAGAAACGAACAGAAATAGTCGGAAAAATCTGTAGATAGGGATAAGAGGCGCAATATGGTAGGAAGAACAGGTCGCAGCAAACTGAAGTAGAAAGTAGAGAGCACTCAGCAGAAAGAAATCAGCACTTAATAAACACATGATCAGCATCGCAAATATGCTCTTCGTTTGAGTGGAGAGGATAATATGGAGAGAAAACCAACGAAAAACGAAAACGGAAGGAAAATAATAAAGTACGGCTTAAGAGCGCAGGCGAATAGACAACTGAACGACGAAGTGAAGGAAACAGGGAGAAGATTGGCAGGAAGACTAGGTTGAATGGACAGACAGAAAGAACAATTATTGTTAGAAAAAGAGATATACCCGATGGTGCCATCATCTAAGACGAAAATTTTTACGCAGTGAAAGGAGACTAGGGGATGAGATTTTTTTGTTAAAAGAGAAGCGGGAAGACGTAGCAACCCGAGTACCAAAGAATCGTTCGCTTCATTACCAAAAGTGCCCGAATGGCTGGGAATCCACGGCAAATAAATTTGAATGAAATGCAGGGAAGAAAGAACGTGGATAAGAGAGTATATACGGAGAATAATAAAATCACAGGAATGATCAGGAAGGAGAGAATAAATTGAAGGGCGGTCATGGAGTCTGATATAATTAAAAATTTAGAAGGTGATTTGAGGAAATGAAAATAATGGAACGTAGGATAGTTCTTAATACGTTTATGAATGTAGAACGGAAAGGAGACAGACGAAAAGATTTTGAAAAGCCAAAATCTGGGAGGATAAAAGAGGCATCGACACCATGCGGCCTCTTCGAACCATCTGTAAACACGGTTGTATGCGAAGGAAATTGAAAATTGATAAAACTATGGAATTCCTGTCCGCTTAGGGCTTGCGGAAGAAACTTAGAGAGCATAGGTATGGTAAACATATTCGAAGGATGGCAGAGATCGGCGAAATTAAAAGTGAAATAAAGGAGATTGACAGAGGACATTATGTAAGGACAAAACGAACTGAGTCGAGGGAGACGAGTGATAAAATCAGGGTTAGTTAACGTTGTTTAAGAATTATTTCTTAGAAATATGTTACTTGTAATTTAGAAACTATTTATTACTTTTTAGGGTATTTTTATTCAAATTTTTTTAGAGTTAAAATTGGTACTTTTTCCAAAAGATAAAAAAAAGAAAAATTTTTTAATCTTTTATTTAGCAGTTGCTGTTCCCGTTAGACTTTTTAATATAAGCTTTCAACTTCCTCTTAAAATAATTTACCGCTTACGTCTTTTTATTTTTTTTTTAACTTTTCTTTTTCTTTCTTCCATGAATCCCTTGAAAAGAAGGAAGCGTTCTTATTATTCATCGAGATACCTTTTTTTCACCTGGACGGTGATGTAAATAAACATACTACTCTGCACCGTTGGACAACATTATGTACACTGTTTTATGTCACGCTAACGAATTTATTGCATTTCTTTTTTTTTTCTTGAACACCTGTAAAATTTTTATTGTAAAATTTTATTTCCGGTTTCACCTTGTTTCAATTAAGTTAATTTAATCATCCACAGTCAATAATCTATATTATATTTTTGGACAACAGGAAAAAACATACGAATCAAAAACAAAAAAAAAGCAAAAAACTAACAGTCGGGATTCCTATTTTCTTACAATATTTTTTTAATTCTATCCAACTTAATTCGAATTTTTTAAATTCTATCCAACTTAATCCGAATTTTTTTAATTCTATCCAACTTAATCCGATTTTTTTTAAAAATTCTATCCAATTTAATGCGAATTTTTTTAATTCTATCCAATTTAATCCGAATTTTTTTAATTCTATCCAACTTAATCCGAATTTTCTAATTCATTTTTTATGTTTTTTTGTTATATCTGTGGCATAGACTTTTCATTCTGATCTATTCGGTTTATTAAAATAGGTACAAAAAGACGTTTCATAAAGAAATAGGATTTTTCTTATACAAAAAACTATTCCAATAACACTAATGTGTCTGTTCCTTTCAAACTCTCTGCTTTTAACGCAATTTCTAGCGCTGCTGAACCGCTGAGCAACTCATTATACTTTGCAAGAATGCTGCTGAATCTCGTCTACGTATTGTTAATTTTTTTTTTTTTTTTTTTTGGCCCGACATCTAAACCATGTGGTGGCCACTTTTGAAAATTACTTTCCTTCACAATTTCCGGAAAGGTACAGGAAAAAAAAAGGCTCGAGAAGCAAAGTTTAGAAAATATGAAGAACTTAATTGCGTGCAATGCGCAGATTTCTCACAGCTCGGGTCTCTTTCGAGGCGCATATCTAAAAAAGGCGCTGGACGTAGAACAGCTTTCGATTTGACAGTCTGCCATGAGAGCAGCGTGATTCGTGATGGAACTTTTCGATAATCGAAGGAAAGAAGAATTTCGATCTCATTCGAGTAACATTAATCTAGATTGCGCCTAGCCGGTGTACGCTCAGGTTTCATGATCAATTTGCCGTCCAATCCAGAAGTAATTTTCGTGCCGGCCATCCGTTAATTGACGCGGCACAAGTTTTGCAGAAAATCACGATGCGCGCCAATTTTTTTCGATCGAAATTTCACGAAATTATCTGACGGCGGCGCCGACTCCTCGGGGTGCGTGACAGGCAGCACTCCTGTTTCCATCTTTTGTCGACGTAGAATTTTGAATTATCCTCAATCGGCGTTTCGCCTGATCGAAAACTCTCAAAGCACCCGTGCGACTGACAGCGAGTCATTCTCGGTCCTCTTCTAGCTGTTATTTCGGTGAAAGTTTTACCAGTCGTTAAATTTTCATACAAGCTGGCCGGACGAGTCGTTCAATTTCAACAACTCCGCCTGTTCAGAATGTAGCCTCGTGTTACGGGGATTAAGTAACGTCATTCGAAGCTCCGGGAGAGGATCAGCGGGGTCACCATAAAGAATATCGTTCGGCCGATTTCGTTTTGAGCGAGCCTCGTATAATAAAATTGAATACGGCGGTTAGAAGTTCAAATAAATTTTTCTATCCTGCTTTCGAAAATTTCGTAAAAAATTTTTGGTCTCGTGTGATAAAGTCGAATAGACTAGCGGGCTGTCCGTTGAAGAGATCGGTCGTTTAATTTATCTGTGTTGTTATTTGCTTTTTTGGTTTTTTTATTTCTGTTGTTTTATTTCTGTTGTTTTATTTGATTTCGTCCGGTTTTGTTTTTTTTTCATTTCTCGCTACGTCGTCGTTATCTCAAACGCTAATTTAAATTAATGCCGAATTCGTTTGTACAGGCAGGTTTGCCCTCCCCTCTAATCCTCCTCTGTTCGTCACTAACTCCGTGTCGCACAGATTAAATCAACTAACAAAACAAAACTGTTCAACAATTTTCTCTGTCCACGTCCGACTTATCGGCTAGAAAATAATGTGCCGGTAGAGAATATTGATAAGCCCGACGATACGGATATTTCTGTCAGTAATAATTTTAATGCCAATACCTCGGGCATGTATTTAATAAAGCTAGCCTTATTTTTCCGGTGCACTATATTGGATAAATCATCTGTCTTAGTAGAAAATTTAGGCAACAAAAAAATGTAGCTCATCTTCATTCCATGGCACACATTAGCTAGAACATTTCGTAACAAAGTCGGTGGTATTTCTTTCATCTCTCGCTCCAGTGAAAATTTAATTAAATTAAATTTCACATCAACAAATAAATTTTTGCTCTCCGACGAGAAGAACTCGATATTTTGTTCAATCTCTTTTATTCCGATTGTACGTAGTTTGTGATACTCCAGTCGATCTTACTGTTGAAGAACTTTGTTCATTCGATATCCCAATTTCTAATATCCGCTGACTGTACAAAGGCGTAACTGATAATTCTTACATTTATCGAGATCAAGTTTATGAGTTCTATTACTCCATTTTTTAAAGATTGGACCAGAGATATCCACAAACCTAAATCAATTGTCTCCGCTTTGGCCGCTCTAATGCTTCATAGTGCAGAAAAAGTACTCCGGTAGTAACTCCTTCGCAGAATGTTTCATTTCTCAACAAACGCCCGTTTTACATACCTTCGCGTCCATTGCGGCAGTAACCATTCTAGATGATAAAGCCTTTGATGATACATAAAATCACGACTCTTCGAAACTTTTCTTACTCCGAGGGGATGATTTTGTTGATATTTCAAACCCTGATTGTTTTCCTGCCTTACTCTTAAACATCACCTTGTGATTTTTTTTTTTACGGTTATTTTTTATATTAGTTTAAACACTTTCTGAAGCATCCAAGAATAATGTAAAAAGTTGATTATGAGGGGGGAATCTTGTAAGTGGGTCAAAAAATCATTTTTCCGAACATAGTCGTGAAGGAAAAAATTAGCGGTTTTTCAAGTGTGCATGGAAGCATGTGTTTGAGGTCTTTATTCTTCTTTACATGAATTATGCCGACACTTCTCAACTTCCAGCTTTCAATTTTGATTAATAGATGCCCTTTCTACCGCAATTTTGAAGCTTTTTTTTTTCGTAGTATCTTATCTTTACCTGAATTTCAGAATGAATAATGTTTCTTTTGATAACTCTTTCTTCTGAAAATGTTTCGCCCTCTACGTCGCTATCCGTTCTCAGTAAATTCAATATCTCCAATTTGCACCACATGTCAAGTTTTTCATACTCTGAGTTTTTATTTCATTCGCCTTTTTTTTATTCACCTTTTCTAATTTTTTTTCTTTCGTTTACGCATCATTTGGTTTCGTCTCTCTAGTCCGGTATTGTCGGTTTTATTCGATTTGTTCCTTCAGTGTTGCTTGCCTGTTTAACTAGATTGGTTAATTTCAAGAACCCAGGTGCGACGATTGTTTTAATTGATAGGATACTATTTATGTAATGTTTTACTCTTCATATATATATATATATATATATATATATATATACCATTTTTCTTTATCTTATTTCCACTGTCTGTACTACCTTTCTTCTTGAGACATGTCGGTGTTTTAGGCCCTCGCGCAATGATATTCTACTTTAGTTATTCAGTGTTCCTTTTTACTTTTTACATTTTGCTCACTAATTTGTGTCCCATATTGAACCGCGGAAAGTGTATTGTTTTAGGTTTCACATTATCACCAATTTCCTTCGCCTTTTTTGCTCCTTCATTTGTGGAAATTCTTCTAGGTCGATTTTACCCAAACTCGATCATATCCAAAAGCATGTTTTTTCATTTATATTTAGGACTCGAAAATCTATTCCAATCCCGTTCTATTTGCAGAATCTTGCATTCCTCTCGATTCGAATGTCTCCTCCGGTCGTCTACCGTTTTCTTATTAAACGTTATGTGTCCTCGTCCGCTCTCGTTCCTCCTTATTGCCCACCGTAATTGTTAGCGTTTTACTGCCGATAAAAATCCGATACTATCTCTTATTTCTGTCCACTTCCTTCGTTTTTCCCCATATACTTTCACTCGTGATAAGTCGACGTACTCTTTTCCTTCAGTTTTTTCACCTTATTAATTGTATTTTTACAACCATCCCGTCGCATTCTATCAAGCCGGAATTCAAGCTTTATTTCCCCAAACCGCTTTATAATCTTCACTGACGGCGTTCCCTATATGGAGTTGGTGCAGCCTTTTTTGTTCTTCGATAAGCTATTCGGACACTTTTTTAACCTTACTTCTTCTCAGTTTTCTGCGCCGCGTTTACTGCCGGTTTAACGGTGATTCTCTTTGTATTCTCTCATTTAATTTCCACGAGTGTCCTACAAGTCGACTCATCTTCTCTTCCCTCTCACTCTACTGACTGTATCATTTTTATCTCACGTTCTCAACTTCGTAATCTTTTCCGTTGTCGCTCTATCTAAGTTGATTTTTTCATAAATACACTCGGGCACTGAATGACTTAACGACTCGTTTATCTTTTTCTACCGGAATGAGTGTTTTTATTGTAGTCAGTAGAAATGTGTGTTCTAGAGGGAGGACCCTGCGTGAATTGCCAAAAGGATTTTTCAGTTAAGCCGTGATGAAAATGCGAAACTTTTAAAGCGCGGAAATTTTTCTAAATAAGTGGGTCAAATTTCAAGGCCGTAGGATGATGGCAAATTCAGAAATAAATAAGCGTGTATGACGATACTGCGAACCTGGCGAAGCGTAAACGAGTAATTTTTGTAAAAAAGGAAATGAGAAAGATTGGCCGTGTGTTTACACGGCGGACTAGAGAGAAATAAATTCAATTAAAAAAAACAAACTAATTTTGTTAGACTGAAATTTTAAAATCTCCTTTAATTTTAGCTGTTTTTATTGTCTTTCTTTTTTTTCTTTTTTTATCGTGAATATCAACCTGGTGCGCGAGTGAGATTTTTGGAAGCTGAAATCAGTATACTAGTAACAATAGAAAAAAAAAAAAAAAAAAGTCGCGTACGTTTAATAATTAAAATTAAAAAAAAAAACAAAAAAAAAAAGCGGAATAATTAGCTGGCGGCGAGAAATACGAGAAATACGAGAAATACCAGAAATACGAGAAATCGGTATTTTTTAAACTTCAATTCGGATTCGTTTTAGACTTTTATTGCAAGTTGCCAATCGCTTCGGAGGATGCAGCGAACAAAGTCGATACAATCGCCGAAATTCCTCCTCCGTTTGATTTCTAGCTCGGCTAATCAGTGTTAACATATTCGAAAAAGAAAAGAACACAGCACACCGGGGGCGCTAGTAAGCGAGGAAATGCAGAATTTCACTTCCGATTGCCCGTGGCAATGAACGAGTACCTAGAAGGGAAACTGTGGGAGGCGCCGAGGGCGAGGTGCAGAAAGAGTCGGATTCGTCGGCGAGAACGGATCGATAAATAAACGGCCAAATGAATATAATAGGCGATTACGGCGATGATATAGAGACGGAATATTTGAGGCGAGATCAAAGGGCGACTTTCTTAGAACCGGAACGAAGATGAGTGGACTGGTGTCAACGCGGCAACTGGTTATTCAGCGCAAAGTCGGTGACCGCGATGAAAATTTTTCGATAGCAACTTTCGATAAATTTGATCAATTACACGCAGATCGCTGCAACTGCGCTGTCGCTACTGCGTACCATTTGAGCTTAGATTTTTCGTGCAATCTGATAACGGCCGAATCTGCGAACCGCCAGACGACTCGAAGGTCCCGGCAGCGACCACCGCTGTCGGCAAAAAACTTTGCGCGCCGGAAGCTTTGTAAAGTGCGCGAGGCGGCCCGGTCGAATCTCTGCATTTGAAATGAGCCACGGAAAACGACGATATTTAGCGGCTAACATTTGGAGCCGCTCGTTCTCGGCAGGTCGAGAGCCGTGCCACGCACACAGTATCATCCGCGGCTGACAGGTGCAACAAACGAGGCAACAGATCAAACATGCGGCTCGAAGCAGCAGCAGCGGGTACCGATTGCCGCTACGAATAATTCTGCGAGCATCTTCGCTTATGATGTATAAAATTCAAGTTCATATTCAGCGGTACCGGTATTAGCTGGCAACTGCAGCCTACGATGATATAGTGAAACCAGCTCTTGGCCCGACGTTCGCCATTGTCTCGAATCTGCGAAAAACAAAGGAAGCGAAACTCCCCTCCTCCCAACGCTTTCCGGTAACTTGCAAGTTCGCGCGTATTTCGCCCCGATCGAACCCCGGACGCTCTCGTTAATTTCGTATAATCTTATCGTCGTCTCCGTTTTTGTCCGCCTAAATCGAAACTACTACTCTACGGCTCGTATTATATTAGAACTGAAATATGCAACGAAACCGGTTTTTCACTTTGAAAATATTCGAAATTTTCATTAAATTTCCTAGAGACACCGAAGGAAGTAACGCAAGCGGTTTTTCGTTCTCTGCATATTCCTTGGTATATGGAGAAGGTGAAAACTCGTATTTCAATGCTACTGAGGAAAATTTATACACCGTTTTTCTTTTTATTTTTGTTTTTTTTTTTTTTTTTTTCTTTTTAACTTAAATGGGTTTGTCAACGAGAACATTTAGGAAGAAGGAGAAAATAATAAAGATATACAGAGGATGAAAATAATTCAAAAGCGGGGGGAATAATGGAATTGAAATAAAATGAATGCATATAAGAAGCACCCTCTAAAGGGGAGTAGGAATACCGAGTTTTAATAGAAAAGATCAGAAGGACGGTTGCTCAATAGGAAAAGCCGAACATTCAAATAAAACGTGATATCAAGGTCACAGGGAAAGTAATTAAAAAGAGGATAAAAAGGATAAAGCGGAGTAGAAGTAGATGTGAAAATTGTGAAAATGATGCGGGAAGGAAATTGTGATTAAGGCGAAGGCGACAAATAGCAGAGATTATGGGGCGTTTAAGAACGGACAAGTATCGAGAAAACCGTGAATGGGGTTCAAGGGATGGCCGAATAACAGAGAGATTAAATATAGGCAGGATTAGAAAATTAAGCTGGATATTGAGCCATAGTCTAAAATGAGCCATTTGAGGAAAGAACAATTCAAAAATCTGCCGTTTTTTCTTTATCTATAATGTATTATAGATAAGAAAAAGTATATCAACAATTAACTGCGTTGAAAAATTAAATTTCTCTGTCTTGGATGAGGAGGAATTTATATTGTTGCAGATTGTTGCAGATTATTTTGAAGAAAAAAACAGTTACGAAATTCGACCTTAAAAGAATATTCGAAAAGCCGCGAAAATATTAAGAGCCGAAGGATCGGATTAATATGAATTTTGTCTGCCGTTCAAAAGAAAATACGTATAAAGAGGAATTTCGGTAGATAGAAATGGGCGCGAAAAATTGAAGAAGCCTTTCTCGGAACATTTAAAATTCACGTATTGTACGCGCTATAACTTTTTCCGGAAGGCAACCGATCTAGCCGGTTAAGGTAAAAGTGCCTTTGAACCAAACTTTATAAAAAAATATATAAATTTCGGACATGAAAAAAGTAGTTGATGCTGAAAGTTTCAGACGCCTAATCCCATAGCGGGCTGCTGTGATCACTATTTTGTGATTTTCGGTTTTTTTAATGTTTTCCCAGCCATTTTTAGATCGATTTTAAAAATTCTCGTCGAAGGTTAAAGATAATGGAAAGTGTGAATTTCAACAGATTTTTAGGCGCTAAATTCAAATTTTTACAAACGTTCATAATTTTTAAAATGTCATAAAAAACATTTTAAAAATTCAGTAGCGACGAAAAAAATTTCAGATTTTTAAAAGTGGTGGAAAAGGTTAAAAAAATATAAAAACCTGCATTTTTGCCTCTTGAAATTCAACTAATAAGGAATAGATGTTACGTATTTGACGATAACAAGTTTTCCGGAATTTTTTCAGATTTTTGGTAAAAAACTGCGTAGAACTTGTTACGCAAGCGTGAAAAATAGATCCGTGTTTACAGAAAACCGGATATGTTAAAAAGTCCGTTAAATTTGCTCAAACAGCGTTTAATAATTTATCGCCTTGTTATACACGTTGAATTTATTATAAAAACGCATGCTTTTAAATGTTTATTGTTAACGGCTACGCTATTTATACGCCAGGGGTCATCAGGAAAAGTGTCCTGTCACGAAATTTGTCCCAAAGAAATATTACAATTTTACGTAGCGAAATATGTAACGAAAAAATGTTGTCGAACGGCGTAGCCAATGAAAAAGTTTACTCTTCCGTAAGAATTATAGAAGAACTAGACCTGTTGTGAAGGGGGCTTGCCCCCTTCCGAGTCCCGATGGGCCGAGCTCTTTTTTTATATATATATATATTTATATTAGTTTAATTACACTTCCAATGTTCCTTAAAAAACACAAATCGTGAAAATTTCATTAAGAAACGTGATTTAGTCAATTAAAATTTACTCGAGAATATCTCTATTATCTGGGGATCGACTTGCACACATTTATACATGGAGTTTAGAAGTTAAACACCTAAAGCTTCGCATTTTTCAAAAATTGGGCTTTGTCGTTTTCAGTTCTTAGAATTCTGTGGAAAAAAACCTTAAAGGTCGAATATTTCGAGAAGGGATTTGAAAAGTAAAAGCACACACAACACATCTATTATATAATGTCGTATATTGGGGCTTAAAAGTGATAAATAAGGTGAACTACATTGCCACTGTCTCTCTTGATTCACTTAACTTGAAAGAACGTCTAACGGCGTTTCATAAAGCTCACCATCGTCAGATATTTGAATGCTTTCGGCAACTTTTCAACGATTCACCTTTTTCTCGAACACTAATCTAATTCAAATTTTCATCACTCTCCTCATCCATGTTGTAGCATCGTGCGCAATCAACTTTCTTGACGTGTGCCATTTCCCACCGTTATCGGTGTATGCAGTAGCGCAGTTGAAAATTTTATCCAGATGCCTGAAAGCTTCTTTTCAAAGCTCAACCGGTCATTCTGCAATTTCTTTCCGTCAAATGGGGAGTCCAACACGTATTTTCTCTCGAACCTTTAGACACTGAGAAAATAATAAGGCAACATTGCGCTTGGGATTCTTAATTGATAAAGAGCAATACCGGCAGTGAATTATAAAACTGTTGCTCCGCTGTTCCGATCCAAGTCACGTCCACGCATTAATTTCTTCATCGGCTTCAATTTCTCCCCGGGGTCGGTGCTCGCTAATATTTCGGACATTCGAAAATTCTGTATTTTGTAGTTTTCTGAGATTCTTCTAACATACTTGAGGCCTCGTGCGGAGCTCATTGTGGGGCGATTCTTCCCTCATCGCTCTAATCGCCACGAACTGATACAGCAGATTTTAGCGAATCTTGTCCAGTAGACGGGCACGCAGTGTTTTTGTGTATGACCAAGTTTATAATGCAATCTCCAGATGATACACCTTCCCTACAGCGAGATCCGTTAATTACGCGAGTCGCCTTGACTGACGCTACGATGAAATCTATCCGCAGACCATGAGTTTCGCTCCAAATATCTTATAAGTACGATATCACCGAGTCTGCCTTCACACTTCTTCCGGTGTTCCGTTGCAATCGCAAACCAACAGCGAGTGTTAGAACCCCCATTTTGATTCTTAAATATTTGTACCACCATTTAATAAGGCATTAATTGGGTTTCTAGTTTTGAATCTCGATAAAGTTTTGTTACATCGTCGAGAATTTGCTTGACAGTAGGTGAAAGGCGATCGGACTTCATAATCTGAAAACCGGATGTACATATCTTCTTCGGTTCGAGAATATTAATCCTCGGTGACAGATTTTGGGGCGGAAATTTAAACTGAAAATTATCTGATGTTATAGGGTTTTTTTTTATTTTTTTTGATATCTTCATTAAAATATACATTTTTACATCATCATCGTCATCAAAATGCTGTACACGGTTGCCGTGAGGGGATGTTGATCATATGTCCCTATTTTTGGGAGCTTGAACTAATCTCTCTATAGATGTTATTCCGGTCAACTTACGAAGTTTTGCGTCCAAGAATGTCTTCTGCGTCCAACTCCTCTTTTTCCTTCGATTTTCCCTTGAAGAAGAAGCTACATGATTTCATATCTTTCTCCTCTGATTATGTGTTGTCCAAAGTATCTTATTTTCCTGTCTTCGACTCTATTCGGCGGATCATTCTTTTTTCTTGCATAATTTTTAGTACATCTTCGTTTCTTATGTGCGCTGTCTAAGTAATCTTAAGCGTACGGCGATAAAGCTACATTTCGCATGCCTCAAGATAATTGAGTGCTGTGCCACAATATCTTCGAGCCCATAAAGCATAATAGGCCAAATATAGCCTTTCATTAGTTTTTTCCGAATGCCCAGGTTTAATGACTTATCTGTTAAAAGCTTTTTTTCAGTTTCCCAAAAGCAATGCGCGTACGTTCGCATCTTTGTTTAATTTCTACCTCGGTGAATTTAAATTCTCTGTAATATTAAGATATTTAAATTTTTTAACTTGCTGTGTCTATTCTTTGATTGTTCGCAGTCACGTCTAATTTAATATGGTCATTTTTGCTTACTACCATATAGATTTTGTTTAGGAAACGTTCAGTTGAAGGCCGTATTTTTGACTATTGTTAATTACTCGATCGAGAATAGTTTTAAAGGTCAGCTATGGAGTCTGCAATCAATACTGCGTCATCAGCATAGCGGATGTTGTTGATGTATTGACCATTAGCACTTTAATCCTAATAGCCGTATATATTAGTCAGTGATTCGTTGAAAATCTTGTCCGCATAAATGTTGAACAAAAGTGGAGAAAGTATGCATCTCTTTCGGACACCCCCGCTTAATTTGTATGTGTTCGAAGAATATTGACCTTCTACACCGTGACCTTTGCTGTTTGTTGTCAATATAAATTTTTAATTATCCGGAGATTGGAAGTATTGATTTGTGTATTTTCAAGTATTTTCAGTAGTTCTCTTCCGGGCGAACTTTATCGAACGACTTGCGACCATCGAAGAAGCATAAATAAACGGCTTTTTTCTGCTGGTCTAAGCTTCTTCGCATCGGTAAATTAACTGCTAGAAGTGCTTCTCTAGTGCTAAGCCCTGGTCTAAAGCTGACATTTGTCTAAGTTCTTTTCAATCTTATCTCGTATTCTGTTGTGAATAATTCTCAGAAAGGCTTCCGAGAGATGACTCGAGAGGCTAATCAAACTGTAATTATCACATCTATTTTCGGATGATGTTTTCGGCAATGTTATGAAGGTCGACGAAAGCCACGTGGCGGGTAGGATATCATCGCGATATATTCGATTGAAAAGTTCGCGTATTCTTCTTATATTCTCTTCATCAAGTAGCTGTATGATTTCGACATAGGAATTCCATCAGGCCTGGTTGTTTCTCTTGGTATTCCAAGTTTAATTACTTGTCCCGCCTTACTTATAAGTATTGTGAGGTGTAATCTGCCTGTTCGAATTTATCTGGCATATTATATTGGTTCTGACGTCGTTGAATAATTCTTGATTATATATTTTGACCATGTTTGGCGGAACTTTTCATTCACCTCTATTGCATGCAAATTTCCCATTTTCTGTCATTAGAGACACGGGTACTTTCCTTCTAAAGGTACCGGCTTTATATATATATTTTACCTCTTTGTATAAATCATAGGAATCATGTGAAGCTCTTCCAATATTTCACATTTCTGCTTCATACATTTGTTTTTAGCGTCTCTAATTTCTCGTCGAATTAATACAATTTTACATAAAGGGCCAATTAATGTGGCCCATCCAGTTAAGCCTATTACGAGGTTATATTAGTCCCATCTTGCGATATATTAGTTACTTATTTTAATATATGAATATGCTCAGCGTCGAAAACGTTTAATATAAATGCGCATTAATTTTATGTTATAACGGTAAATTTATTAAATTCCTTTTTTGAATCGTTTATTTACTAATTCATCTCTAATTAAACATTACATTATTGTATTCCGGTGCAAAATGTGTGTCACTTATCATCTCGTATTTTCGTTAATTAGTCATCGAATATATATATATATATATATATATATATATATATATATATATATATGTATATATATATATATATATGTGTATATATATATATATACATATATATGTATATATATATATATATGTATGTATGTATATATAGGTGTAATTTTGCATTTGTCGCTATCTGATCAGTTCGATTGTTCAGCGGAAATTGATGTTTTAAACTTTTGACTTATTTCAATACTAGTGCGGTGGATTTATTTATACGGCCGCTAATAATTACGAGGAGGCGATTTTCATCGAGTACTTTTTCAGAAGTAGTCCGGTATGAAACATTTCATGTACTTTTTGTTTTAAATTTCAAAATTTTTATACTTTTTATATTTCGGTCTGTTATATAGAAAAAGTTTTATATCTCATGCAGTGTGTTAATTTTTCTCGTCATTATCTTAAGCGACCTTCAACAATTCGGAAAATAATACAGTAACGGATCTTTCTAATTTCTGAGATATTGATAACGAAAAGTGTTTACTTGTAAATAACACCCCCTCCCTAAATCGAAGTTTGCTCTGAACTAGTATGTACGCTAGTTCGCTTCATCGAAATTTAATCACGCGAAATTGTCGCAAATTTTTTTCACCTGATATAAATAAATCGGTCACCGATATAATCGCACTTCTCCACCGTCTTCCATTTACACTCTCGTCGTTTTCACTTTCATTTTACATTTCTTTCGATTCATTCCACTTTGTTTTATTGTTCGTTTTTTCTCACCCAAGTAGATTTTTCGTATCGTTTTCGGGGCATATTCGAATTAGTAATGTTTAAAGTAGCTCTAGGCAGGTGAGAGCCCCTGGGGTGTTTGTTGCGACTAGAAGAACGAAGAAAACGCCGGGCGATAGATTGCCTAATATTATTATATGGATTATTTGGGATTGCGAGAAATTAACCGGGTAAGCGCCATAAAATAATTAGAAAAATAGGAACACTGCCAGCTTTCATATCGCTATGAGCTATTTGAAAAAGTAAACGGTCAACATTCGGAAACGACGTTTTGCCTTTACGGAAAATTTTTAAGGATTATATTTAAAAGAGTAGCATGTCTGGGCTTTAATTTTATATTTTCAATAGCTCTCCATAGCCGGCGAAATAATGATGAAAAATCGATTAATTTGTGTTGTATTACGTAGAAAATGATTAAAAATCGACTGTCTCATTCAAAATGTTCTTCTGGGAGGATATCAAGTTTATGTATACATCAATGGGATCGTCGACGTTTAAAATTCGAATTGCTTCAATATTATCTGGCAGTGACATGAATTGCCGAAGTTAAGAGAAATGATGATGAAAAGTTGGTTTGAAGATTTTATAGTGGCACGAATTCGCGCACTGGTGCAGTTTTAGCTAATATAGACCCTTCCTCCGATTAACTCGTGCAATTTCGGAAGATGGTGTGAAAGGTTTTTGTTCTCTGAGGGTTAAACGTTTTACCCAGAGTTCTTAAGTGTTTTATATATATATATATATATATATATATATATATGTATATATATATATGTATATATATATATATATAACTCGTCTATTTTGGCCTCGCAAGGGGCTGTGCCCCTGAACCCTCTTGCTTTCATTTTTGTCTCTTTCTCTTCTATACTTTGTATAAAATGATCAAAATTTACAACGTAATTCTTACTGCATCAACACAAAAAAAATAACATAATCACAAAAATCCTATCCTAACATTTAATTTTCATTATATAAAATTAAAACATTTTTTCGTTACATATTTCGTTAGATAAAATTGTGACATTTTTAAAATAACAATAACAAAAATCTCATAAAAAATAACAAACGTTACATAGAATTGGGACATTTTGCGTTACATAAAATTGAGACATTTTGCGTTACATAAAATTGGGACATTTTTTCTAATCGGGGGTAGCCTAAGAATTACATTGTAATTATATAGTTTCAAAACATTCCGTTTATTTCGTTTAATTACTTCTTTTTTTTTGCATGGACTCGAGTTCCCGATTTATGTCCCTCATGGCTAGACTCAATCTAAAAGTTCTTTTTCGGTCACTAAAACTAAGAAACTTGCTGTGTAGTAGAGATTAACCGTCGGTAACTAGGTGGCGAATAATTAAATGTTACGCGCTTCCAGTACTGATGTACGGGGTGTGGAAAAAGCGGTAAAACAGATTACAAGCATTCGAAATGTGGCTAAACAGAAGAATATTAAAAATACCACGGGTAGATGAAGTTTCTAAAATAAATAAGTATTGCAGAGAATGAAAAAAGATAGATAAATTGATGACTACAGTGTTAAGGAAAGCGGCCTAGGTGATATAATTAGAAATACGAGTTATTACAAGTGATCCTTCAAGGAAATAGTGAAGGAAAACGCGACAGAGGAAGAAGGAAAACGGACTGGACTAAAAATATATAGGAATGGTTAAATATTGGAAAAGTATCGGAGGGTTTTAAGGATGGCCAATAGCCGAGAGTAGTATCGTCTAACAATCTTCGACGAGAGGGCGTCTAAAGAAGAAGAAGAATGTTATCTGCCAAACGTTACGAAATTTTATAGTGATTTTCATTTACAACTCTAATCTATGGCGTAATTATTTCAAAATTTTTGATCGACTTCATGTTGTTTTTACATAAACGAAATGGTCATATCCATTCGACGGAGACATACGTCGTACGTAATGTTACAAAAACGTATACGAAGAGACACTGATTTTTGAAACATTTTTTTTGCCCCCCCCTCCCAAAATTTCGTACAATTTAAAAAAAAAACAATCTAAAAAAAACATATTTCAAATCCCTCCCATTCAAAGGAATAGAAAGTAGTGCACACTTATTTAAACGGTCAGCAGCTAAGCGGACTTAGCACAGAGTCAGTCGTAAGTCATCTAATACGTAATTTGCAAAATTTGTACTGTAAAATTCTCATTCCAACCCGGGGGGGAGGGATGCTTTGTTAGCGGCGGACGACGACATTTTTCGAAAATTTCGTACAATTTTTAAAAAAAGCGGGAAAAAGAATACACTTTGAATTTCAAAGTAATAGAATGAGCTCGATTATTTGATATCTGCAATACGTAATAACGGTCAGACAGGGGCGGATTTGGCACAGTCAGTTATAAGAACATGCCAAAAAAAATGCTAAATTTATGCTGCAAACTCGTGATTCCCGACACGGGGTGCTGTAAATGCCGCGACCCGGGTCAAAATGCGGCACACTAACTAACTAACTAACTAACTAACTAAATAACTAAACTGGCCCCGGGTCCGAAGCCGCGGTCAATTTTTCGACAATTTCGGCACAGCGATAGGATCGGCAGCGTGTTCCTCCAGTTGAGGTCGTCGGAATCGGAAATTAATCTGGACTCAATTATAATGGCAGTCGGCGAAGGGGGGGCAGTAGGTGCTGGTTTGTCCGTTTGTCACTCAGCGGCGCTGGACCGGGCGGAGGCCGGAGGAGGTTCTTGCGCAGACGTTGTGTTCATTATATATGTGTCGTCCTCGAAACAGAAGGTTTGCTCGGAGCAGCAGTTGGGATAAATATTTTAATTTTATTTATGGGGAAGATGATTTTTCTTTGTGCTCAGCGCAAATGCCGACGGCACTATTGTTCGTACAGGTCGCAGGTAGCTCAACGCGTCTGTACGTCTGCATTGCCAGTCAGCGGTCAGCCGGACCGTCCATTTTACCCGGCTGCCTGCTCATCGACTAAATGCTATTTTTATTTTTCCGTCCAGCATTTATTTATTATATAGCTGCGCGCTCACGTCAGACATAGGCGCGTACCAACTCCGTTTTGCTTCTCTCATTATTATATTATTTCTTTTTAAATGTTTTCTCATTCTTTTCCTCGTCCGCGCTCCGCTGAAACAAAAATAGACAGCATCTAGACACGAGAAAAAATTCAGCACAAATACATACGTCTACCCTAAGAAGAAATGCCGATCTGATATATATCTTTTTTATATATATATTAATATATTAATATGTGTCTGTATTTATATATATATATATAAACACATACATACATATATATATATATATATATATATATATATATATGTTTATATACGCAGTGAGAATGTGTATATTTAACGAGGCTTTGAAAAGAAGTATATGAAAGCCCCTAAAACGCAATACACCTTCCCACGAATTGCTGCTTTAGAACCGCTTTGACTATGCAAAAAAAAAATCGTGATGCTTTGCAATTTTCATCGGATTTTTCCACACAAAAATTATCACTTACTCCGGGCATGATGCGATATTGCGGAAATTACGCCGAAGGGACACTTATGATCCGATATAAAGTTGCCTTTCGGTGCGAGGCTTCGCAAAACGACCGTATGGGTTAGTAGTAGTTGCGACGATTTTGCAATTAGGTCCGTGTAAACCGGCTTATTTAATTATTAAATTCCGGCAATACAGCGGCCAGTAGTGCTGAAAATACCTAGACGAAGCCATTTACTATGTATATTTTGAATAACTTCGACTGTAGGCCCACGAGGGTACCATTTCGGCTTTTTACATATCTAACGCCTCAGTAAGGATTTTACGGCAATGTAATCTATTCATTCAGAGAACTTTACGTAGCCGAATCTTAACAAAAATATCTTCACGCCTGGATCGGGTGGCCCGGGGGCACGTACCTTTGTTATAAAAATGTTTATCGGCGAGAGTTTTAAAATCGGCGCTAAGGCTTAACGAGAATTTAGAACGACTTCAAAAACAGGAGGTATTCGTACTTTGCACGCACATAACTTTTGATTATTTCGAAATTTAACGATTGTTCATTCATTCGTAAACGTACTAATACCCTGATGAGTGCTGTGGTTATGAGTATGTATCGGTGATTACCGCTAAAGGGTACTCCAGTACTTGGTAGAGTCATTCATTATTAAACGACATGATGCAATTTTTTTAGCGAAGTTTTCTGGTAATATAACAAATTGAATATCATCGATATTAAGAAACGTAATTAGAAAAGATGTCGACTTAAAAAAAAAAAAAAAAGAATTAAAATGCTACGTTTACATTAGACATTTCGAATAAATTATGTCTGTTTACAAGCTCGTCACTGACGGAAATATCGGGCGTCTTAACATTATTGTGTATAACTACTCACTACATTTGGAATGACTAAAATAAAATACCCTTTATTTATTAGAAATCGTATTGTGCGAATAAAAAAATAAAATTGCCGACTTCGAGATTTATTCGAAAAATTTAATAAAAATGCCTTAAAAGAGGATAATATTTATACAGCAAAATGTACCTAAAAAAAAAAGGCTATTTATTTTTAAACAACATTAGCAGGTATTACACGAAATATGTCTTAAATGTTGCACAATTAAGACATCACATTGAGTATTACACTTGTAGGGAATGCGAGAATGATTGTGTGTCGTCATACTCGTTTAATATGGTTTTTTAATACTTTGCATTTACGACTCCAAAAAGTTAATTTGTTTATATTGTAATAATATCCCCTTTAATTATATTTTGTTTGAATATGTTATTTATTTTTTAGTATATTTTTCTTAAACTTCAGCGGAAATCTTAAAGTGCGTTTTTTTAATATATATATATATATATATACCTACCTAACAAAAAAAAAAAAAAAAATTAAATTTTTGTTCGATGTTTTTGAATTTTAAAAGTAAAATTATACGCATGAAAATGCCGATTAGTTAATGTAACTAATACATTTCTGTCAACTATACACGGTTATTTAAAATATGCTAATGTTAAAAATTCATTAATTGGATATTGCGAAATGTATTTTTCTAAATCTAACGCGTTTCTCGCATTTGGCACAAAACATGAAAATCGGCAGCAACGTAAAGAAAACTGTGAAACATCTTGAATCTATATCAGAAGCGAAAACGATGTAAGAAATTTATTATTATGGAAAATTAAATAAAGGCACAGCAATGAATCGCAAGTATGGAGCTTATAAGAAGACGCGGTTGGCTATTATATAGGGTACAGTCGGCGTTAGTTGTAACCGTTGCTTGATTGATAGGCAGAAGACGGAACAGGAAAGAAAGGCCTATTAATACTACACAAGTTATAACAGTTACCCTCATTATAAACAATCGCGTGCACTATAATAGTCATACATATCAATTACACATATATGTCATATAATACTATGTGGGATACTCGATTTTTTTTTGCACTTTCACGGAAATTAATAATTGCAGAGTCCAAATAAAAATTATAATAAATTTAAAAAGAAAGAAAAATTTATCGACTTCGAAATTTGCAATAAGAATTTCAAAAAAAAAGTTAAAAAGTAATTATTACAAATACTTATATATATATATATATATATATAATTGTTAATTTAAGTGTTAAAATTTATTTTTTGGTCATATAAATATATTTAACAATGAGTTTAAATAAGAAATACAGTATTACAAATACGTCATATTTCAGAATAAGCTTAAGAATAGTGTTACTTTTAAACAACATTAATTTCTCAAAATTGGCACCGAATTCCAGCTTCAGGCACCGTTTTATTTATTCATTACGTGTAAAGATCGCGCGAATATTTAAGTGCGTTATGTTTATTTAATAAAATCTGGTGTAGCGAGAGTCTAATGCTTTCGCTTTTTTTTTTCTTCCGATTTTATTAAATCGGAAACATTCAATTTGCCACTGACTAGAATGCTCATGAATAATCGTAATATCTCCTATTTAATTGTATTCATTACTCCGAAGAGCATCGTATTTTACGGAATAGTTATAAATTTGAGGAAAATTTATTCATCACAGTTTTTATTATAAATACACTTTCGACGTTAGTAAAGATGTTGGTCGAAAGACGCAAAATAAATATAAGCCCTCCTTCGTCTATTACACGATGTGTGTGTGTAAAAAAAGTTATTGAAAAATAATGTATGCACTTCAAAAAGAAAAAAGTAAATTATTCGCAATCTCGAAATAATGTGTAAGTAGAAACGTACTTTAATAAAATGGAAACGCACATTTCTGGAAAATTGGTCTATGTTTTACATAAAATAAACTTCAGTGATGAAATTACAATGTTAGTACACCATGATGAAGGTGTGTAGAGTTTATACTATGAAACATGTCGGTATTAAAAATAAACAATATTACATGATTATAATAATGACTGTGTTGGTTAACACTTTCAGTTAGATTTATTAGTAATATTTTAAACATGAGAAAGGTGTTTATACGTTTTCGTTCAATTTAGTGACTATTCGATCGATATATAATATACACTTTCTAAAACCATAAAGAATATTGTTCGAGTCGGCATGCCGCACGAATATAAAAGTTATAGACGAAAACAGAAAGGACAAAAATAAATAAATAGGATAACAACACTCGCGCCACTAATTTCATTAAAAGTTCCTCGTGCATACGAATGAAGGAGGATACAGAAAAAGGTAGGAAATGTAGAGCAAAATTGTGGAGAAAAGGTAAGAATGTAACAGTAGAATTTAAGATTAGTGAAAATACAACTCAGTGACGGCCGCGTTTAAAGAACAGAGCAGCAATTCTCGATGAATGAAGTGTAACGACAGTAACAACAGCGGCGTGATTATGACCGCTAGCGCTCCACAGTAACGCGTTTAAGACAAAGTAAAAGATATTATTAGTCCAACTCACGCGTATGCAGAGGATGTTACTTTGATGAGTGCTATCTGTAATGGAGGACAAAGTGTTTCGGAAGTGGCTTCTATATTTTAATTAGTCGACATTTCGCGGAAGCTGCGAGAACTTTCATCCGGAAAACTTTCCGAGCTGCCTTTATAACAACACCGAGGGAAAGAAGGAAAAACGCGCCAAAAATCCAATAGCAGATTCGTCAAAGTGCCAAATCGACAGTTCGCGATGGGGCACTTACCGAGCTGAAATGCCGCGATTCGGCAGATTTTATATGTTCGCGTTTGTTCGGGGTGTGCGCGGAACCCGATATCCGTGTACGGACAAACGAGAAAGCGACTTGTAGTACAAGTTCGATTATGGTTCGTCGTTATTGCCGGACAAAGATATCGCGCGCGCCGTGTGCAATAGCCATCATTGACTAGCGACCGTCATTTCACCAACACAGCGGAAATATTTAATGTGTAACGAGGGACTCGCTCGCCGATAATTCCAGCACTCAATTAGCAATCGTGCCGAGCACCGCCCTCCTCGTCTTATCGCCGTCTTACACCGGTCCTAGCAAAAGCAAAAACATCACGTACCGGTCGTCAGTTCTTCATCATCGAACTTTCCTTTTCTATGTAATTGCGCCGATGAACATTAGCCGCAAAAGTTGGCCCGATCAAGCGCGAACGTCGTCCTCCGGACTCCGGTTTCGGATCGTCGTCGTCGTCCGACCGAACGAAATGGGAAAAAAGTTGAGCGCGGACCGAACGGAAATGTGCCGCAATTGCCCGGTCCATTATTATTATTGCAGCGGCAATCGTTAATTTAAAGACGTCCCATAACGGCACTAGGTAAACTTTTGCGGCCGCATCATCGCTGCGCATCTCGCATCGCCATCATAATTCCTTGCCGTGCAGAGGAGTCTGTCGCTGAAAATTGGTTAGCCGCACACCGGAATTGCCTGCAACCGGCAAATAACTCCGGCTATCATTAGGCTGTTCGTTAATTCGGCCGAGTGTGTAGCATTAGCCCCGGTTCCTGTGTTTCTCCTTGTTTTTTTCTTTCAACCATCAGCATCTGTAGTAATATACACCACGGATCTGTATAAATGATGCTTGTTGTTTCAAATGAAATATTCCTCCGTCTCTGCTCTAAGTGTACAACAGCAGATTGGTATGTGGTGATGGCCGCGGTAAGCATCAATAATCACTACCCCTCGTGACGACGACGGTGTTAAACTGTGCGTGTCTTCTTTCTGAAACTGAAAAAGAGTTGAATATTTTCGATAAAACATCGACTTCTAAAAAGGAAAAATATATAATTTGATAACATTTGATAAATTACGTAAGCGCAGAAATCTTTATTAAAAATCCCAAAAAAATTCTAAAAAATTTGAATTTTTTTTTTTTTTTTTTTTTTTTTTTATATTTTTAATGAAGATTTCTGTGTTTAGTATTCCTTCGATTTTTGAAATTTCTTATTTACTTTTAAAATTATGTTAAAATGATGTTAAAATTATGTTTAAAATTATGTTTAAAATGATGTTTAAAATTATGTTTAAAATGATGTTAAAATTATGTTTAAAATGATGTTGAAATGATGTTAAAATTATGTTTAAAATGGTGTTAAAATGATGTTAAAATGATGTTTAAAATTATGTTAAAATGATGTTAAAATTGTGTTAAAATTATGTAATTTGAATTTTAACTCGAAGAGGAAAAGTCTATGGAGCGATATTTAAAATCGCGCTTCTTCCTCTTCTTCTTCTTCGTGCAATCCGATTCGGATATAGCTTAATCACTTTTCATGGATTGAACCACAATATGACGAAATGCGTCTCGATATCTTGCAATCTGGAACAATTCTCCTACTTTTGTAACTCCAGTTCATTGGTTAATATTTTGGAAGCCAAGAAATCCTTTTTTTTCCTCGTCCCCCCTTTTCCCTTCTACCGCTCCCATCGTAATTGTGTGCAGAAGGGTGATAGGTTGATCCTCTCATGAAATGTCGAAAGAAATTAATTTTGCGTTTTTTAATTATGTCGATTAATATATCAGATTCGTTTTCATCAATTGTAATACCTCCGCATCTTTCATTTTTCTGGTCCATGGTATTTTCCAGATCCGGCGATAACACCACTTTTCAAATGATGAAATACGCTTTTCCATATGCGCTTTTATTGTCCACGTCTCGCACCCATATAACACAGTACGGACCATACATAACATTTTAGCACCTTCTTCTTGACTTCCAGATTTAATTTTCCGTCGCAAAGTACATTCTTCATCTTCATAAATACATCCCGGGCTATCTCGATGCGCGTTCTTATTTCTGTCAGGGTCATTATCCTTCGTTATCCAACAACCTAGAAACTTGTTGTTCGATTTCCATACCGTTAAGGAATAGTTTTTTTTTATCTGTAATTAGTTATCTTGAGGCCACCATGAACTGGGTTATAAAATTGCGCCACTAAACGCAAAAACGAAAAAGAAATCCGTGACGAGCGAAACAACTCTATACTGGCGACTTTTGACTGTCTATTTTCCGAACTGCTTTTTAATGTAGCCAAAACTTATCATGAGAAATCATGTCATTGTTCCTCCTTTTCTTATTTTCAGTTCTGTGGTTTTTAGTTTTTCCGCACCTACCCCGTCATCTCTTCTCTTTGTCATCTTGCTCCCTGCATTTTTTTATCGTTTCTTCCTTATATCCTCTCCTCTTCATCCTTTTGTCAAGCTGATTTCACGCGACTACCTTGTTTCTTTCGACTGTTCCCTCGAAAATCTGAAAATTCGTTGCATTATCCTTACCTTCATATTTACTCTTTCTGTTAATTGAAAATCATGAAAATCATATTTTCCTGTCTTAGGTGCTTTATCAAGATGACTGTTTTTTTTACACTCCATTACTTCTATTCTATCCTGTTCAGTTATACTCTCTTTTTTTTTTACCTTGGCGTAAGAAGTTTTGTTTTTGCCGTACCGTTTTTCTCTTTTCCTGTCATTATGGCAGACCTCCCTTGCTTTTACGCTTACGGCCACTGTGTCAGATGGTGGAGATTCCCTTGTTTTTGCCTTGGTGATGTCATAGAGTTGATTTTCTTACCATCGGCACTGCAGACCCTTATCCAAAAAAGTTCTGCAGAAAGTTCGAATAAATTTTTTTTAATTATACGCTCGTACTTTTGTGCGTTGTTCGAAATTATACAGAAGTTTTTTTGTTAAATAAACTAATGAACTCTTATTGTATATTAGAAAGAGTGTCTGTTCAGTTCATTTCTGTATAGCACTGTTGCTTGTTAAACCATTAAAAATGTTATTAGAGTGTTCAGGATTTTGTTATTTGATTAATTTTGAAATATTTTGTAGTCTCTCCATTACAAAATAAAATCGGAAAAAGAAAAAAAAGGAACATAGAATACCGAAAAGTGGGGAAACTCTTTTTATATTTTCGAAAAGTGGCAGAGTACCATTATCATTATTTCTGAGTTAAAAGTATATTTATATTTAGTCCGCGATACGAATAGGTATTAAATAAATTGTTCTACTTCCCATCGTAATCTTAAAATCGATTCTGAAATTAGGCGTTTAATAGATTTTATTCGTTTTATTTTTTCGCTTAATGACTTATCGATATAGAGGAATAAAACAAGAATTAAATTAATTAGCGAAAAATGGAATAAAGGAACTTTACTCGCTTTAGGGATATTTGGTTTTGAAGCGTGTTGCCGATGATGTTTTGTTCTAGGATGCCATTGGAAAGGGGTCTCAATGTTTCGGCTTTAAGTTTTCGGGCCGTTACGTTTCGGCCTGGTTACCACATTTTGGCCTTGTCCTATTTCGAAGCAGATTTAGGTTTTTTCTTCCATCTACACATATATTTTCAACATATGCGTATATGTATGTTATTATTATTAGCCAATTAACTTTGTTCAATCGATCTTAATTTCACGCGATTAGATCATTAATAATTAATCTAGTTTTATATATTTAATCATATTAATTACGCCGAAAACGAGCAAAAACCCGAGTCCATTCGAGTCAGTCATATGTTTATCTTTGGAAATGTTTTTGTGTAAGCATTCCGGATGCTCCCATCCAATCGCAGCTTTTGTTCGTCCCTTTTTCTTCGATTATAGATGTCCAGTCCGTTAACGCTTTTTTATTCATTTCAGCCCTGTCGAACCAGCTGCGATTTTAATCTATTAATTACCTAGTTAAATCTTTTTTATATTTAAGTTTGTTTTTTTGTAACCTTTCCATTGATTGTATCTTTTAATTTTATACCTATTATAGATCTTCCTAATGCATTCTGAACTCATCAATAACCTGCGTCTACCCTTTGTTACCTCCTTCCGATATTTAGGAATCTATCTCAATAGTCGACTATCCTTCTCAGAACATATAAATTATCTTCATTCATCTACACTAAAACGGTTAAATATCTTAAAGGCTTTGTCGTCTTCCAATTGGGGCGGAGATCCTGTAGTACTCCTTATACTCTATAAATCTATTATCCGCTCTAAGTTTGATTACGGTAGTTTTCTTTACGGCAACGCATCCCAGTCTCTTCTCTCCAAACTGAATACGGTCCAGAATGCAGCCCTCCGCTTATGCCTTGGCGTTTTAAAATCCAGCCCTATTCCGGCGATCCTGGCTGAGTCTGGTGTTCCTCCCCTCTCCCTTCGTAGATACTATCTTGCCTACCGGTTCCTCATCAAGCGCCTTCCTATCTCCTCAAATAATCTTATTGATTCATACCATTCCCTACTGCAGGATTGGCGTTTTGCCTCTAGTAAAATCCCCATTCTCTCCCAGGTTTCCGCTCGTCTATTTAAGTTTGCTCCTTTCGTTATTTCTTTTGATAAACTCCCATATTTTCACTTCAATTTTTTTGACCTTATTCATCCTCCGACTCTGTTCTCCTTGCCTCCTGGTTTAAAGTCTCTTCCCCCCTCAGCATCTATTAACGAATTTAACCAGTTAGTAACATCCGCGTTCCCCGACCATATACTCGTCTATACTGATGGATCTAAAATGGCTCACGGGGTGGGTGCATCGTCTTCATTCCTGCGCTTAACCACTCAAATGTATTTAAATTACCATCATTCTGCTCTATTTACTACGCAGAGTCGTTTGTAATTTTACGCGCCATTGAATTCACTAGTTCTCTTACTGTCCAAACAAATTTTCTTTTGATATCTGACTCCAGAAGCGTTCTTGATTGTATTTCCTCTCCCTATATTCATCCTTCTTCGGACCCAGTCATCTTACATATTCGATCCTTAATTTCTGTCCTCTCTCGCTCACGTTCATTGCATATAAGATTCCTATGGGTCCCCAGTCACGTTGGGATTCATGGTAATGAGAAGGCTGACTACCTTGCTCGTTCGGCTTTGGCTTCCGGGCGTCTTGTCCGACGATTTCCCTCCTCCGAATTGCTAAGTATAGCAAAAAAAAATTCAATCTGAAAATTGGAAATCTTTGTATGGTCCTTCCTTTACAAATCCGCGGTCCTTATATTGGTCTATTCAATCCTTTCCACCCTCACACCCTTGGTTCCTGGACTTCACACACCTTCGTCGTTCTACTATATCCTCTCTTTGTCGCCTTCGCTTTGGTCACAGCTGTCTTCCTGCTTCTCTTTATCGGTTTTCTATTACTTCCCTTCCCCTCTGTCCATTATGTGTAGATAACACACTCGATTGTGACGCTGATCACATTTTCTTTGAGTGTGCATCTTTGTCTTCCGAAAGATTGGTACTATACTCAGATCTACTATCCCTTAATATCCCCACGCCGTACTGTGCTTCCTTTATCCTCGCCTTTCCTTCACTGTCTGTTGTCCCTGCTATTGCTAGATTCTTGTCTTTAATCCGCGACCGTATAAACATTTAAGCAAATCCCTCATCCTTTTCTTATCTTAAGATTTTGATTCCCCCGCCGTCTTCACATGGTGCATTGTGGGCCTCTTTGCTCGGATGGTGACCATAGTGGAACTGGATCAAGGTGGTGCGGATTTTCCGAAGTTAGTATGAACGCTACTCTATTTGGCGATCATGCTGCCCTCTTCCGATGTGGAGTCACTTTCCTGTTTATCCTTAACATATCGTAAGCTCGTCGTCCGCAGATGCCGTTTGAATAATGGATAATCAATTATTTTGCTTTTCTGGATGGGAATTACGAGCACTGCTTTGCAGTCGCAACCGTAGGCAAATAGCGATGTCTTGTCTCTTGCCTCATCGGGCACTGTGGGCACTGCATTGCAGTTGCGGCCATATTGTTGATGATGATCTTTTTGTGAGCGCAGCCCAACAATCGCAGATATAGATAAAAATACTTTTCTTTTTACGCTGCTCACACGTTTAAATATAGATAATATATGATAATGAGGTATAACGGCTAACAAGACATGAGAGCTTTCCTTTCCTTTAAGATATCCTGTATAATTTTTTGTTTACACATTTATTTCCCTTCGGACTGCTAATTGCACGAGTTCTAGTACCGATCTTTTTGTGACTCCCTTGCTATCTCTTCATAGTAGTTCTGGCCGTTTCCACCTAACCCAAATAACTTTCTTAGTGTCCTCAACTTCCTTTTGTCCTACGTTCTTCCTTCTTGATGGGTAATCGTCCGTAGCTGACAAGCCCAATAAAAAAGTTAAAAAAAAAAAAAAAAGAAAAAGAACTCTACCTAATTTTTGTATTATGCTCCTTCTGATTAGTCTGCAACCGTGCGTTAGAGTGACCAGAATACAACTATTCAAAACTGCACACTTTTTACTTTATTACTAAGTGGTATTTTTCAAAAATAAGTTCTGACGTTACGTACCATTTATCCGATCGATTAATAATAACATTTTTAACTTTTGCTGTCCTTATCATGCCCATTTTTAGCCTCTTGTTTAAATTTGCTGCAGATTTTCGTTTTTCTCAGAATGCGCTGCGTGTTTATACCGAGCGTATAATCGACGTATTTTTCGAACATGAATTGTTTTCTAATCCGTTATAAATATACTTTATTACTGCATTTGACTTGCAGATAAATTTTATTCCTTTATTGACGAGGAAATTAACTATATCCGTTTCTTTCTCAAGAACACGTCAGCGTCTTATACACTTCAGTTTATTAAACGAACGATTGTTAGAATAAGGCACATGTTTGTTTAGAATTTTTCATAAAGCGATTCCACCCGTTCCTTCAGAATTGTTTATCGTTTAGGCTTCAGTATGTCTATTCTCATTTTCTTTTATTTTCTTTAAGTAAATTCTTTGTGGTATCCGAGAAACAACAAAGGTAACAGATGCAGCAAATATCGTTAAAAATAATAAACGTTGATGGTGCGGGCATGTGGTTCGAAGACCGACGGATAAATCTGTTAACATCATGGAAACCTGATGGAAAATGAGCTTTAGGACGACCGAAGAAATGCTGGATAGATGAAATTCAAAAATTTAGGGTAAATTAGCGGTAAGAATCGCAAGATCGCGAAGCCTGCAAAAAATTGGGGGCGGTTTTCGTCCGGTAGTGGATTAATAACGGCTAATGAAGAAGAAGAAGAAGAAGAAGAATACGACGAAATTCTTTACGACAGTTAATTGAATTCCCAAGTACGAACACTGTCAGTATGCTCCAATGGGGAATAAATAATCAAACGAGAAAACCAGACGAAAAAATTTGTCGTCAAATGTCAATTATTTTTTCTGGTTTAGTATCACAAATAAAACTATTATAGGGCGCAATTTGTTTGTTTTTTTTTTGTACTTTTTTTCGATTTACCTAAGAAACTAGTACGAGATTAATCGAGTTGTTCGAAAATTATCAATGAAAAGGGGTTTGTGTATTATTGGGTTAAAAAAAAATACGACAGCGGTTGATGCAGCCTTTTTCCTGGAAACAACTTTTCTTTTTTTTTTCTTTCTAGGTTATTATAAAGCAATTTACTTTTTGCGGAAAAAGGAATATCAACAGGGTACAGTTATTTTTGAATGCGACCGCCTAAGAATTCGGAATTCTTACGAAAAGGTCGTCTTCCGGAATGAAGAGCTTTCCTTTTTTATTAGTATCCGTATGGGTATCAATTGATTTTTTACGAATCCTTTTTTTTTTTTTTTTTTCTTTTTGACATTTATTGCCTCTTAGCTAGGAAAGTTATTATCGTGGACAAAAATGTTTTAAACATTTTTATAATAATATTATTTCAACAGCGGAGTATTAGTAAAACCACGTATAGAATGATTCAATATTGAGAGGAAATTTAATTTTTAGTCTTTAATCTATTTCATATGTAAAATTTCAACAATGGCTTAAAAAAAATCTAGGTGATGGAAAAAAAAAATTGGGCGGTTAATAATGAGAATGGAGAAAATAACCTTTTACTGTTTTGAAGAAAAACGAAATAAAAATGAATTTTGGGGAAAGAACAAAACACTTTTTCTTCTTCTTTTGCGAACTAGTTATCATTTTCTAAAATGAAGACAGTGTTAATTATTGCTACCAGAGTATATTAGAACTGCGGGTAGCACAAGAACGGGTTATTTTTATTTACTAGATTTTTTTTTTTTTTTTTTATTTGCGGAAAACTTCATAGTTAGATATTTTGTTTCCAAACCATTTTTTTTTTTTTTTTTTAATTTTTCCTCTACAAAATATGAGCCCAGAGACTAGTCGAGTTTTTCCGTAATGTTAAACTTTTTTTTCTTCCGTGCCTTTTACTCTTCAGAAAAATGGGATTAAATTCAATAAACCTACACCTGAAGGAAAATGAAAATAGACATACTGAGGCCTAAACGATAAGCAATTGCGAAGAAACAGAATGACTTCATGAATAATTCTAAACAAACTTGTATGCTAAAGCAGCAGAACTCGAGATATTAATCGTTCAAAATAATTCAGACGTGATAATTGTACAAGGAACAAGATTAAAACCAACAGATAATATTTATCTGAAAAACTTCGCAGTATTTAAGAAAGATCTTATAGACAACAAAAACGAATCGCTCGTAAAAATCACCTATATGCGGAAAGTTTCCATGCTAACCTCCCAGCAAAACAGCCATCAGAATCAAACTACTAACCAGCACTACCTTGTGCACCTTATATGTACCTCCATCAAAAACCATACCGCCTCAACTGACATACTCTCGCGTCCAATAAACTAACTACCAAAAGCTTTTATCATCAGCGGTGACTTCAATGCACATAATTCGTTATGGGGATAAAAAAAAAAATAAAATAAACGTGGCAAAGAGATTGAAAAATTCATTAACGACAACCGTATAACATTACTCAACAACGGGAAAGCAACCCATTTCAATTCTATTTCAATCGATCTCACCTATATGCAGTAGTAATTTTTATTCACCTGAGAAATCTTCACTATAGCGACCACTTCGATAGCAGTATCTCACGTAAAATCCTTTGATTTCCCCCTCGTGGAATATCAAAAAAGGCCAATTGGGACATTGACTTGTCACCGGTGAACCTAACAATACCGCATAACAGCACAGACGTTAATGAAATTAATAATGCAATTACAGAAGGCATACTTAAAAATTGTATTCCATTATACACACTGACGTCCAATAATACATGCAGATAAACACTCCAAATATAAAAGACATCCCCGTGTGAAGATAACTTAAAATCGTTCAAAATAGTCAGAACCGAATGTTAGGCGAATGCAAAAAAAAAGACTTGTGGTCTAGTGCTTACTAATATTATAAATGCAAAAGTAATATAAAATATTAACGCGTTCATCGTAATTAGTGGAGTCTGGAATCAAACGACTCCGGGGACAAACCACTTTTCAACCATATCGTGACAATAAAGTCATCAGACTAAATCGTAACAAACCAAGATGAAATAGCAAAGACCATTTCTAAATACTACTACTCGACATCATCCGATAAAGGATACAAATTTAAGGAAATTAAGAGAACACACAAAAAGACTACCACAGACCTAAACAATTATTCCGACGAAGCGTACAATCTTCTTCCGATCACTTACAAGGAACTAAAATCTGCTTTACAATCCGTGAAAAGCTCGGTAGCTTGACCAGACAACATTCACATTTTGAACTACCTAAAGAATACGATACCTCTTTATAAAAGCTATTACAGTTATACAATATAATCTGGAAAACCAGCAAGATACCAGAAACAGCTGGAAAACTGCGCACATTATTCCGTTACTCAAACCTGGGAAAAACCGCTTTGAAGTTAATAGTTACCGTCCTATCTCTCATTAACTAGTTCTATGAGCATATGAGTGGAAAAAATAGTAAATAACATATCGGTACGTATCCTAGAAGACCGAGAACTGATAAGCGCAATGAAATTTCAGACCCAGTAGAAGTGCGATAGACTCCGTGGTAAAACTACAACAACATATATGCGATGGATTTGTAAGCAAACAATATACACACGGTGGTTGTTAGTTTCGACCTTGAAAAGGTTTTCGACCGAATTCGAATCTGGACATAATTCAACGACCTATAAAAATGGGGCGTAAAAGGTCGCCTGGCAATGTTTGTAAGAGATATCTTCGAAAATAAATAAATAAAGTTCAGTTTTCATTTTTTACGAGTAAAAAGACAAATCTATTAAAAGTTCTTTTTTTTTTTTTTTTTTTTTTTTTTTGAAAAAACTAGATATAAAATTAAAGAAAAAAAAAATGAAAATTCACCAACACTAGACTAAATTTACTTAGATATGTGATTATTCCGAATCGCTAGGTCAATACGACACTCATTATAGAATGAATCGAGAATATGCTGCTGCGTTTGTATGGAAACAGCATAGAACTTGAATATACTCGTATCTCCGCAATAAATAATAATGTGATAGCCAGAAATATTGAGGTATGACATGCCAGCAATTAATTCAGTTATCATCATCATCATTATTATTATTAATAACACTACAGTTAATCGTTTCTTATAGGTTGAGGGGGATAATACATTCTCCGAGTGAAAATCAGCGGTGCGCCATTGAACAGCATCTTCGGTTGCGCCTAGTCATTGGCGTTAAAAATTTGACCAAATCACGGTGCTAGTTTCTTGGATAAATTTTTTTTCTTTTTCTTCGTTCCGAAGCCTTATGTATCCAAGTGATCAAGGTGAAAAGACACCTATGCACGTTGCGATCCTTGATGAATCATCACGGTGATTATCGTTCGTCTGCCTGCTCTTTTTCTGCTTTACTTTTGCAGTGATTTTGCAGCAACACCTGACATTTTCACTATCCCGCGATATGCCTTAGGTTCGCCGTAAAGTCTGGGTAGCCGATATTCATCGCATGAACCTTCAATTAAGAACGCGACGTTTTTATTATAGCGCAGAGCCCCAGGAAGTGCAGAATCAAAAGACGAAGAGTAGCAGGTGACGGGAAATATATACCCAAAATATCGCCCGAATTTCGAGGTTAGTGTTTTTAATTCAACTTTTTGGCACCACCACTGAAAACCGTTCTCGTTAATTTTCAGGTTTCGCCCGCTAAAGAATTACCAGTTGTCGTCCTCGCTGCTTTGTCATATTATATTTGCACGGACACAGAGGCAAAGTTTTAGAGGATTTATGGGATTGGCGGCGAACGGAAGAGGCAGGGAAACGGGGAGGAAGCTTTTGATTAACGGGAATTGGCAAGTTGCGTGCCATTCAGGTTCGGTTAGTAAAAAGTTTTGCTCTATTTCGCTCTGGTCCGAAGAGAACACAGGTAAAAACGGGGAATTAAAGCGAACGAATAGGATAAGGAGGAGCAGCGCAACCTGCGACCGTCCAAAGCTGAAAGAGTTATGAGGTTATAAATATCGCGCTAACCGTTCTAAATCTGCCAACCGTTCTGATTTAGACGGCGCGACGGTTTCGCGCGTTTGAGTGCACCAAGAAATGCCGACGGTTTTCGAATTAGTTTATAAAGATGAGAGAGGATGTATACGGAGCTGCGAAAGTGGCCTGCACAAGTGTGTGTCGCTTCGAACGATAAATGATGTCACCGGTACACTCCGCTATCGGTATGCTGGAAAAGTTTGAGCCGCACAGCTGACGAGGGGTTACACACAACAGTAAGCGCTTATGGAAGCGGTGGCCGATATTTTAATGGGGTCTACGTTGGCGACCGAATTAATCAGCGCCGGATGTCTTTTCGAGGCCGTTGAAGCGAAGCAATAGCCGATTCGGTTTCGGTTCAGGTGCGTCTTGTTCGCGGCTATGCGGGATGAAATCTGAAAATATCGAAATCCGGTTCATCGGCACTGTCGCGATATATCGCGACCGCGGAAGTGATGAAATTTCCTCACCCGGTGAAATAGATAGCCGTTTCTTAATAATTTGTTGCGCTCAATCGGACACTAAAGATCAAACTGTGGACTCTTCCTTCCCAATAGTGCACAGGTTGAGGATGAATTCATTCTCTGCATACGGTGCGTATACGTTCCAGTGCGTTATCAGAACGCACGGGATCCAAAAACTCGCGGCGGTACGTCGACTGTTAACTACTATGCGATGTAGGTTTAGGAAACCCGGTTAGTAACGGTTTAATATTTCACCTTTGCCGCGTCATTTTCTTATTCGAAAAATTTTCACATTTTTCCTTTAAATAAATTTTGATTTTCATTGTAAAGTGAATTTTTTGGGAATTAGCCAACTGGTAACTAAATATTCAAGGTAATTAAGGAGAAGACATGCCAACTCGTAACTGAAAAAGAAAATCAGATAATTTTTTTACGACCCTAAAAAGGGCCAACTCGTTTCCGACGACGGTCTGATGATCTCCGAATCAGTGCTTCTCAACGTTTCTATCATCATTATTTGACTGTGAACTATTCGTATTTAAAACTTAATCATTTTCGACCGGTAAATAACTCGCTTAGCTAGTATTAACTGAAAGCCTACATGACAAAATTAAAATTTTCTAATGTTATCGCTACATTTATTGCCGAGCAACATTTTTAAGTATTCTTTATAATCGCATTAAAATGCTGAATAAATGAAAATTAATATTAGATTGTATTTTTGAATTTTCAGGCGCGCCATAATAGATATTAATATAGCAAATATTAAATTTTAGTAAGCGGTAGAAACTCTTTAAGCTTTTACAAAGTTTCAGAAAAGGAATGACGCAAACACTTTTTTAAACTGGGGTCGAAATTATTCGTAAGATTTGTTGGGTACCTTGGTGGGTCGGCTATTCTAGTTACACACTAGAGTTGGCCAGTATCGTTTGAGTTCTGATTACCAGTTGGCTAATTTTGTTCGGAGACGCATTTTCGTATGAATCCTAACATGTTTTTTTTTTTTGCATTTTTGTCTTCCTTTTTAAATTATTGAAATGATCTGCTAATGTTTCTTCTCAAATTGTAATAAAATTTTAGACGCAAAAGATAATTTAAATGTAACAAATGGGAGAAATTGTTCAATGTCAAAAGCAGCATTAACATTTATATATATATATAAAAAAATAACATATCAGCGAGTGACAATTAAATGAATATCGGAACAGAAATACAAAAAACCTTTCTAATTTATTTTTATTTTTTCAATGTGTAAATTGAACTCTGCCGAATATTCGTGTAAGGAAAACGTACCGAGAAAAAAAAAAAACATAAAAAGTAATCATAGTGAAATAATAAGTAAAAAGCAAGTGAATACATCATTGGAACGTAGACTAAAATGATAGGTACCGTTTCCATAACGCATGTATCGTGCGCGTATTGTAACACAGCTGTTTACAGCAGCGACGTAACGATTTCATTAACGCCCGCGAAATTTGCATCATCTGTCGAATGAATGTTATTAATCAATAACGGTTCGAAAATCGTCAAAGTACATCAATTAATGCGAGATAATTGGTTTTTTCTTTTAACCATTCGAACGTTTTATCAGGTAGCATCGGTTTTACCTGATTTACAAGCTCTCTAATGTGTACCAATGTTTTGCGTAAAAGTCTTCGCCAAAGGGAAGGCATTAGAGTCTTGACAGTAATTCCTAAAAAGACTCTTTATACGGAAAAGTGCCCGCAGTAACCCGACTGCAGTTCTATTGAAATTGTGTATATGGGAGGATTTATTTGGAGAAACAGCTAGGAGAACCAGTGTATCAGTACTAAATGAGATTGGTAACCCGAAGAGGCTCTGCAGAATGCTGCGGTATTTTGGTCATGTGATCAGAGCGGACAATTTAGAAACGCTGCTCATCCAAGGAAAGGTCAACGGAAGAAAAAGTCGAGGCCGTGCGCCGATTAGATGGTCGGACTCGGTGTGCAAAGCTGCTGGCCGTATCTTTCAGGATTGTGTCGCAAGGGATCGGAATTGTTGGCGCAGCCTGATCAACTGAGTGACAGATCTCACGATTGCACGGAGTGAGACGATTCGACGATAATGATGACGATTTGGAGAAAAAATGAAGCAAAAGCCATATTTCGAATCGGCATCAGTTAAAAAGGCGACTTCAAGAAGAATCGAACAAGACTTCGACTGATTGGACTTGCAAATTGCTTTTGTCACTGCCGCAACGACGGTTAAATTCTCTCATTAAAGCCAGAGCTTGCGCGCATCAGATTCTGATTTCAATTGTGATGCTGCCATCCATGCGGTATTAATGTAACTTACAAATTTTGCGTTTTTTCACTAAAGCTGTGTTTGTTTTTATTTTTTATGCTGTTTTTTTTTGTACTTTTACTAAAAAAGGAAGTATTTATTATTAAGTATTAATTTTTTTTTTTTTTGAAGAAAAAAAAATTCAATAAAGATTTTTTCATTATTATTTTACGTTCGTTTTTAAACACAACGTCCCAATACTGCCATATTGATTTCGAACTCAGTATGCGTACCGCTAACGCATGATGATGTTCGAAAAGTCAAACTGATGATTTATGATACTTTAATTTAATATCCCCAAAAAGCTGTTAAAAATTTTAAAAGTAAAAATAACCGAATTTTTCCGTTTATTTCTTTTTGTAATAATGTATACAAATAACTTAGGAACCGCGCGCAATTACTAAGACTATTACGGTCGCAAAGTCTATTATGCATTACAGAACGGTTCTTAGGTCATTTTCCTCAATGAAAAGCCTAGAGGCCAGGTGCTATATTAGAAAGGGCCGACTGCAGGTTAGAAAGAATTTAGTTTGTGAGGACAAAAACAATTGCAACCGGGCATGGTAGAAAGCGCCTCTGGGTGCTGCAAAACACTCCGATTTAGAATTTGTTTCCGATCACATATATTGAATTGTGTTTTTAGCTGATGATAGGTTATAATACCCGAAAACGTTTCTGAGTAAATGCAATCATTTTATTCTTAAATTTGTTTATTATATTTGTATTTGTTATAACTTACACTATAATTAACAAACAGGATGTTAAAAAATTCCTTATTGCTAGAGATGTGCCCGCAACTGATTTGCCGGAACAGTACTTCGAAATGAGCAGTGATTTTGTACTGCTCCACCGGGGAGCGTTGCTCCGAAACAAAATTAATTATGGATAGAAAAATAAAATATTTTTTTTGTTATTTCATAATAAAAATATGTATAAAAAAGCTATTAATAACAGCTGTAAACATGCTCCAAAAAGTACAGGAAAAATATTATATCGTTCGTATATCATTTTAATTTTCGAAAAATAAGATGAAATGCCATTACGAACGAAATCTAGTGACAACAAAAAACATGCAGTGACGCATATTTTGCCTGGCTGTGTGTTTTGTGTGTCTACGCGCGTGCAGTGTCCCTTGGTGAGTAGCGGCAACGGATCATTCAACAGGAGCGAATTACCGGAGCAGGGAGCAGTGATTTTTTAATCACTTCTTCGTATCGCAACTGTTCATTTGTCGGAGCAATGAAGAAAAGCAGCGCTGAGATTTTTGGGCCATCGCTACTACCTACATTTTAATCTATTTTTGTACTGATCAAACTGATATTTTCATTTGTTTTGTAATCTATACATTCCTTTACTTTTTTGTTGCATATTCTCTTACTTCATGGTTTTTATTTTTTTAACATTTCCTTCTTCTTGAAGCCGTTCCTTCATTTTCCTTTTTCTTTCTCCTATAGTTCCCTCCTCTGTTGTTATTATTTCCTTAGATAACATCTGAGTTATAATATATTTGTCAGTTTGCCCCCCCCCCCTATTTGTTTTTGATAACGGCTGTTGTTTCCTTAGCTGCTCGTTAACTTTTTCCTCTGATACAGTTTTCTGTATTCCCATGTATATTCCTTATATGCTCATAACATCGTTTTTAATTATAATCTATTCCTATTTCCTTCAATAAAATTTAATTAAACTATTTAGATCGGGACTATCGAAAGCCTTCGTTATGTCTAGTGTCATTAGGCAACACAAATAGGAATATTCCTCTTAATAATAAGTTATTATCTTTAAAATAATCCATATTGCTAATTCTGTTGATTTGCCCCCGACAAAGCGTCATACTGGTCTTCGTTAAATACGTTATGCTGTTGAATAAAGTCTTTTAATTTACTCGTATTTAATATAGACTTTTCATAAATTTTACCGTAATTTGATGAAAACGAAACTGCTCTATACCAATTTAGATAATTTTAAATTTTTATACGTTTTTTGCGCATTATTTTTCTATTTTACACTTTTGCGGATAATGTTCTTATTGAACTATTAAATAAATTCATTTTGTAATCACTTCCGGGTATTTTCTATTAAAATTTTTCAGAAATCCATTTTCAATCCACAAACTACGTTATTCTTAAGATTATCAGTAATTAATGAAACTTCTTCTTTACTCATAAATATGTCAAACAATTGACGAAACCGGTCGGACGAGATATGTAAATACGTTTTATATGAATTTTAAATGTTCGTGGATGTTGTTAGTGAAATTAATTTATGCTTATAAATAATTAATGCTATACGTATATGGGAATATAGCGAATAAAATTCGGTTTTAACACATTATAACGGTTAGTAACTACAATTTTTGGAAATTAATTAATTTATTTACTTGCTATCGGCAGTTTACAAGCGGTTTACGGAAGAAAAATACTTATAATGTTTCACTTAATAAATTTAATAATATACTAAATATTATTAATAAATACTGCGCAAATAGATATGCTTATATTGAAATAGGTAATGTACAAAAGAAACAAAAATTAGATATGGGAATATTACAAGGGTTCGTATTGGGCCCGTATCTAAGGAATGTAGTTTTTTTTCTCAATTATATAAGATGGTATTACCTAACGGCGTTAAGATATTTATACCACTTTGTAGATGATATTGCGGTTGTATTTGCAGATAGAAATGAAAAAGTTTTAGAAAATAATGTAAATTTAGTGTACATAGAAATAGCGAGTTAGCTTAACAAATTCAACCTTAAGATTAACAAAACTAAATCAAATTATACGATATTTAATAAAAAATATAGTAATAGACCATTAAATTTAGAATAGAACACGGTTTATTAACTATGTGAAACAATTAAAATACTCGGGCGTGATAATAAACAATAATTTAAAATTTTATAAGGATTTTAATTATATTAAAATGAAAATAAACAAATTCATAATAATATTTAATAAGTTGTATAATGATCAAAACTGCGTAAATTACAAAAAAGGAGTTACGTTGTATAAAAGTGTAATTTTACCTAACATACTTTATAAATTGTATAAAATATATGCCGAAATGTTAAAAACTAATAAATTTCAAAAGATGTTAAAAAGTTTTCAAAGTCTTATAGCTATGACTAAATCATATAGAACAATCAGTTATTTATGTCGGCCATTGTTATAGCTGGTATTAAGCCAATTGCGTATGTAATACAAAAATATATAAGCTTGCTGGTCGCAATTAAAAATAATATTAATTTCGATCATCCGTTCGAGATAACGTAATATATAAGACACCATTTTTCGAATATCAAGATAAACTACTTAAAGTAGTAAAACAAATAAAAAAACTTATGGATAAATTTTATTAATTTTTCCCAAGTATAATCGATAAATTTAAAAATAATCAATATACGCCAAACTTTTTTTTAATGTCCAATTTATAACAGAACACACTCTATCTTAAAGGTATATTTATTTAAATTTAAGATTTCTGAAAACCGTGTAATAAGTAATTTTAGAGATGATGTTTTTCATACACTGCAAGGATGCAATGTTAATAATAATAATAGACTCTGTAATTAACAACTTGTACAAAATTATTTTAATGAATTTAACAAATTTGCAATTGAAGAAATAAAATTCCGAAAAAATAATGTACATTTATATTAAGTAAATAGTAAAAATATAGTATATATTGTAAAAGACTGCAAAATGGAAATTAATATAGTACCAAATACTTAATTGGATGTGTTATATTAATTCCATTATTATAACAAATCAGTATTTTAGTAAATAAATGTACCCTACCGGACGTTTCTGGAATCGGAAGGGGGGGGGGTCGTTTTTAATTATTCCACTTTCAGTTTCTTCCTTAAGGATTTCCTATTAATTTCAAGCATTTTATTTGCAGTTTATTTATTTTTCATCCTAGGTATACTTTCCTCACTATTAGGTTTGAATATATCTGATCCTCGAATCTACTACCGCTGAATAAACAATTTTTAGTCTTTTATGAGTTGCGTATTTCTTTAATGCATAAAAACTGGTAATATTGTCCTAATTTTCTATGCAATGTGTTACGCACTTCCCATCGTGAGAGTTAAGTCCATCACTACCCCCCAAAAATATTTATACCGATTGCGAGTTACTATTTCTAACTTCTGACAGGTTCTCATTCTATGTTTGTTTCTTTAACCGATCGAGTTATTCACTGAAGTGCATTATTATATTTAGACAGTATAAATCCCACCTGTTCCCCCGTTTTTTTTTTTCATCGTTGCGTCTTAAATTAATTTTTAGATTTTAAAAATGACACCCGTTTACTTATTATCAAATCTTTTTGTATTCTTATTTCTGCCTCTGTCATATCTTTACGTGACGTAACTATTGCTATGCCGTCCGTGAATAAGACTACATCATTCTAATTTGATTTCTTATATAATAGACCATTTCTATATATACAATATAGACAGTACTGGCGCCAATACCCTGCGGTACTATTCATCTCCTCTTTTACACTTTGCACATTTAACGTCGCATATCATGTATTTATATTCATTAATTTAGTTATGTGGTAAGAGACTCGTGTCGGTACACATATTAATAATTATTTCATGAGTGTATTGTTATTATTTATGCAAAAAATTCTTTCTTTCATAGTATTTAAGGAACACCTTTTCTATAGATAGCTTTTATTTTTTTCCTGGCTCGGCGGAGAACCATTTGTAGCCTCACTGATTAGCAGGTGGATTTAAAAAATAATACACTATGATTCTGATTTTTTACGATAAATTTGAATAGTGCAGGTAAAGTGGCCTCTTTGCAACATAAAAGCTGATGCAGCGTGTATGGGGGAAAGCTAGCGATTATTTCTTCAAAAAACATGTCTATACAACGCCAGATTATTACTGGAAAAAAGGAACAGGAAGAGAACAAAAGGTAGACTAAAGAACATGTTGGGTCGACCAATTAAAGTCGTTCACTGGTTTGAGCTTACATGAGGCATTTTAATGGTAGCTCAAGATCAACATGGAGAGAACTGTATGGCAGATGCGTCATCTCTCTAGGGAACAAGAAAAAAGAAGAAAGAGAAGATGGTCTCAAACCGAAACAACAAATGATTAGTGCCGTTCACGAAATGGGGGCACTATTACACGCCGAGGAATTAGGGAAATCAACATTTCTTCACTCGCTCGTCGTCCCGGTATCTTGCAGTCCTCTCCCCGGTTCATCAGAAATTGGTTTGATAACATTGCGAGAAACATGTGTCCCGGTCATATCGAAGTGTTCACTGATGGTTTTTCAAATTCCCTGGGCCGGTATGCCTTTTGCTGATTTTATTATTGCAGGTGTGACGGTTCGATGCTTCTCACTGAAGCATCTGTATTCACCGCGGAAGTTATTCGCCATCGGCAAGGCCGGCAATTCTGAACGTCATTGGCGTTCACGGAAAGTTTATAATTTACAGCGACTGTCAAAGCACTTTAATGACGTTGCACAGTTAGTTCATTTAAAATGTAACCCGTCGGTTTATGAAATCGAACGTAAATGTCACGACATCATCAATAGGGATCGGGTGATAAGTTTTTGTTGAATCCCTGGACACCCTGGAGTTGGAGTGAATGATCTTATAGACCGCGCTGCCAAGGAAGCCGCTTTGAATAGAATAACATCCCCGTTTGCGAAGATAAAATCTAAGGGTCACATTAACTGCATTGAATGCAGAAATTCGCAGACCACCGGTAGGTGTTATACTATCATTCAGCCTTCAATCTTCCCGCACCCTGGTATTTTTCCTTTTCCGAAAGTATATCGGCTCGTTCCATACACAGGTTCGTCACTGTTATATGCAAATTGAGAATGCGGCATTCTTGCATAGCTTTGGCTTTCTCTGTAAATATGGTTAATACATACGTTTAATTTTAACGTCATTAGCTTCTCCGCGAATTAATTAAACTACGGCTAATTCTTGAATGTTGTACAAATTTGTAATACAGCTACGCTATTTATATTACATCTTCCGTAAAATGCAAATCTCCTCATATGCGTGCCTAAAAACCACGTTCTAGCGTCGTTGTGACATTTTGAACCCACGTTACTTACGTGAAATTATTTCAAATCAGCTAGCTTAAAATAGTTTCGTTGTGTTCTATTTGTATTTTAATTTTGATATTTTTGGTTTTAATAATAAAATAGAGTTACTTAAAATGGGCATCATATGGAAAAAAATATTCCGCACGTAAAAGCTGCTTTAAAATTTAGATTTAATTTTAATTATATTAAAAATACCGAGAATTTGAATAAAAAAAATAATTTACATACACATATACATATATATATATATATATATATATATATATATATATATATATATATACATATACATATATATATATATATATATATATATATATATATATATATATATATATATATATATACATATACATATATATAACTCGGCCATTTTGGCCTCGCAAGGGGCTGTGCCTCTTGACCCCTCTTGCTTTCATTTCTGTCTCTTTCTCTTCTATACTATGTATAAAATGATCAAAATTTACAACGTAATTCTTATTGGCATCAACATAAAAAAAAAATAACATAACCACAAAAATCCAATTCTAACATTTAACTTTCATTATATAAAATTAAGACATTTCTTCGTTATATTTTTTGTTACATATTTCATTATATAAAATTGTGACATTTTTTAAATAACAATAACAAAAATCCTATAAAATATAACAAACGTTACATAAAATTGGGACATTTTGCGTTACATAAAATTGGGGCATTTTTTCGAATGGGGGGTAGCCTAAGAATTACGTTGTAATTAATATATAATTCGAACATATATTCGGGTGTAGATGGGAGAAAAATTTCCGGATTAATTTCGATTATGGAAAAATCGCCGTGGTCAGTTGCACAATCGTTACAGGTAGTTTCAGGTGAAACAGGATCATTTTTAAACATGTTATCTGATGGAATTAGGGAATATGGCCTACTTTCGATAGTTGCAAGTGAAAAATGAGCAATGAAGTGTGTTTATGTTTTCGTTTCATTTTAAACGTATTAAGTTTTAATAAAAACTACGAATAATAATCGAAACGGGAACGACAATAGTTTCAATGATGGCGGGTGTAGGGGGGCGCGATGAACCCTCGCACGCTGCAAGACAATTATGTAAATAATTCGGCAGGGCGCTTGATTGCTTCAATCGGTCATTATTTGATAATCGACAAATGCTTTTAAATATGCCCGCTCGTCGCTCCTTAATCCGGATAGTTGCGTTTTAATCGAGTTCGCTCATAAAGGATAATTAGAAATTAAGTACGAATATGGCACATAATTTTAGGGTGCCGTCCGCAGCGCGCAAATTTGCATAGGACTGGGGCGCGACCGGGCTTTTTGAATAAGATAAATGTGTCGTCGTTCCGGAGTCAGAAATATGTTTCTTTTCTTTCTTCCTTTTTTCTCCATTTATCCTTGCGCGGCGCTTTACATAACACGTCCGCTCTATCGCTTTTTATTAATTGCAGTTTACAATAACGCGGTTCCTCTCTTCAGGCAGCTGAAAGAATGAGCAGAAGAATAGCGTAAAAGCGAAAATATTGCGAGTCCGTGAACAGAAATCAGGAGCGAGAGGGAACGACGGGGCTTTGTCCGTAGGGTGCGGGGGTCGGGAGTTTTAATGTGAGGGGAAGGCAGTAATTATTCGCATAAAGCGGCTGTGTTCATTTAAATTTATTGTTTCCGAACAGGCCGATATCTGCTTCACATTTTAACAATAGTCTCGTTTTACCAGCACAGCGACATGGCTAAATTCCGCGAAGAATAGTATGGTAATAGCAGCTTCATTCAACTGCACTCCGCTAGTAAGGAATTAACGATAAAATTCATCAATTTTCTCTTTCTCGTCCCCCCCCCCCCCTATTTAAACCCTCAACCTGTACCAGAATACTAATTATTATTACTGCTGCGTATATCGTACCCATTTCTACCTTTAATATTCCCTAGCTTTATTTATTTACTTTTATATGTGTGCGTGTGTGTCTGTGTGTGTATTATGCGAATATAATTTCGTTCCATTTTGTTCGCTATTCGCTGTAATTTTCATACACCGTAAAATATATAATGGGCACCGAAGGAATCTGAATTTGTACGGGGGAAGCGCTCAAACTAGTACGCCTAAGGAATAGAGAGTGTCAGATTAATCCTCCGAATAAGACAGCATTGAAATCAGATTCTTGTTTAACAACTCTTTGTCGCGGGCAACGTGTTTTTGATGATGCCGGAAGAAGAAAATTCTCCGTGAAATTATCGTTTTATGAAGAGCCGAAAAATAATGAATTGCAACTTTTTATCCTTGTTTCACAACCTATTAGGATTTGAAGCAATCGTAAAATTCGAATAATGAATAATTTAATTTTTCAAGTATTACGCAGTCTATGCAAACATATAAGTATATATATATATATATATATATATATATATATATATATATAAACTCGGCCATTTTGACCTCACAAGGGGCTGGCCCCTTGACCCCTCTTGCTTTCATTTATGTCTCTTTCTCTTCTATACTCTGTATAAAATGATCAAAATTTACAACGTAATTCTTACTGGCATCAACACAAAAAGAAAAACAAAACATAATCACAAAAATCCTATCCTAACATTTAACTTTTATTATATAAAATTAAGATAATGTTTCATTACATTTTTCGTTACATAAAATTGAGACATTTTTTCGAATGGGGGGGTAGCCTAAGAATTACGTTGTAATTAATATATCATTGAAGATGTTGTATCGATTAACGTTTTATGAAACGTTTTTATGTAATAAAACGTTTAAAGTAAGTCCCATACCCTTTAACAGGACATCGGGGACTGTAAAGTTAAGCTTTCCATAATGGTACTTAAGGGTCCCTAATGGGGATCTGATGAGAATACCGGGGCCAATTCCTTTCTACTTTTGGATTATCCGCCTTTACTTTCCACCAGATAATTCTCTGGTATAACCAATATTCAATTTCAGATTGGACATATGTACCTGGGAGCGATTCGGATCCGGAACGAGTCAAGTCTCGGTAACCTATGACACCTGCTGATTTGGTAGCCAAGCACCTTAACCACTAGGCTACCACGCTGCCTTTTTATGTAATGGAAAAACGAAATAACGACTAATTGTTGCGCAAATTGTGAATCAAATGAATTTTTTTTTTTGTTTTTTGAAAAAAAACATCGATACGTTGAGATTTACTCTAAAAATTTAATAAAAAGTATAAAAAATAATTACGAGTATCATAAGGAAGTAATATATTTCAGAGTAATATGCTTTAGGGAGATATTATAATGCTTATTTAAAGTAAGAATGGTATGTTTATCCAGGTCGAAACCATGTTACAAAAGTTCATATTAGGCTCTAATGTTACCGGAACAGATTATTCATCGTTAGAGGGTAAGTTGTTTCTTTTATGATGAACTAATCTCTGTCTTGAAACGTTAGAATCTAGTATGAACTTTTGGTAACGTAGTTTCTACCGAAAATCGGCATATGGATGATGATGATATAATACCCATTAAATTAAAGAACCATATTAAACGGGTATGACAACACATTATTTGTGTTCCCTATAAACCAAGTAGTGTTGAGAAATATTTAATTCAATTTTTGGAATTTGAATTTGGCACATCGGCGGGGATCTTAATATGTATTAATAGGAACAATTAAATATTCCTTCTTTAAAGGAATATACATTATTGTATAAGTTTATCGAATAATTATTTTTTACTCTTTACCGACTTCAAAAACAGAAAGAAAAGAAAGTTATACGATTGGGGCGTACTTTTTTTTTTTTTTTTCCAGTTCGATCGCGTAGTGTGGACGAACCGATTTTAATCGTTCTTTGTTTATTCAAAAGTGTACAATAGGACGATGACATGCGAGAGTATAATACTAGTGCTGGCCCAAAAATCACAGCGCTGCTTTTTTGTCACTGCTCTGACAAATGAGTATTAGTGATCAGAAAAACATTGCTCACTACACTGCTCTGATTACTGGTTCAGAGCAGCGAGTGGGAAAACGGCGTTGTTCCTTCTGTTGAATAATGTCCCACTGGCTCTACTCATCCAGGCGCACTACACATGCAACATACATCAACAAACTCACAGCAATATGCGCCACTGCTAGCGTTGCAGGTGAGCCGTATTAAATGTACACTATGCTTGGTCCCTTTTTAGCATGGAGCACGCGGTACTTGTAAAATTTAAGAGAATGGCGCATAATTCACGGCGGAAGTGCGATTGTAACTAATGAAATTAATGTAATTTTGCATTAATTAAATACCGTTTTTCCTCTTTTTGTTCGTGTAAAGAGTAACTTTTAATTTTAATCTTATTACGCGCGATTGAGATTATTTTTGCAAAGTTAAAGAGTTGAATGTTGATAACGCGAGGTAAATTTAATTTTCCAATGAGAATTTTATTATTTCGTAGTGAACTCTATTGGTATTTATCCGTTAGCGTGTAATAATAATTGAGGTAGTTGCTGGTAAAATTTTACATGAAATGTAACTCTTAACGATTACAAGAAGATACCGTTTACAAATAGGATAATCTGTAAAACGATAGGATAAGTGAAAGACTGGAAAATGCGATCGTTCATGCTTCCCCATGGTTCTCTAGCAACCTCTAAAAATAGCCTGATATAAAAATGGGAAAAACAGTTCGAAGATTCACTTCCATGTATTATTTGCTCTGTAGACGCAGATGACACGGGAAATTTGTAAACAAAAATTGGAAATTTACTAAATAGTAAAAACGTTTACAGTTGCCGTTGTAATAAACACCTACATTTATTATTTGGACTCATTGTTAAATGATTCTTTAAATAATAGTTTTCCGCGATAAAAAAAAAAAAAAAAAAAAAAAAGGTGTTTATTAAGACAAAAATAAATTTTAACACTTAATTAAATTCGAAATGCGTCGGGGATATAAAATTTTTATATATATATAATTGTTTAATTAAGTGTTAAAATTTATTTTTGTCATAATAAACACCATTTTTTTTTTTTTTATAGCCGAAAACTATTATTTAAAGGATCATAAATGGTTATTAGTAGTGCTAAAGATTAATTATAACTACATCACCCATAACGGAATCTGCAACATTTTTGTTATAAGATATTCCATTTGACGAAGAATGATTAAGGAGTCTCCCGTAGCGAGATCCGTAGAAACGATTTTTTTTATATACATAGATATTCATAGATGTATATATATATATATATGTATGAGCTTTGAAAAGAATTATGTAAAAAGTTACAAAAGGATTCTTTTCGCCCCCTATTCAGATGGCAACTTTTTGCTATTTCTTAATTCCGGTGAAGGGAATCTACAACAGCATGAATTTGTTTGTTGGATAATTTTTGGAAATTGAGATCAGTCTCATATTGAACTGTAAAACATTAAAACGGTCGTGTGATAATAAAAACGAATGCAGCGAAGTAATGGCTAAAATTTAAAATGCACCTCACTTAATTTCGAAATTATCAATTTTTTTATTTTATACGCGACGACGTGTAAAAAATTCCGGCGAAGCAGCTGCATTTTAAAAATTCAGCGAATCATAAACCGGTTTCACCGGTCTCAACATCGGTTTTCTTCGACCCGTCTGTTTTGTATTTTCCTGCAACAATTTTAGCGCCTACGGTCACTGTAATAAAGAAGAAGAAACAATCATTCAAAGTAGTTCGCGTCAGTTTGCATATTAATTCCGGTTCTTACATAACTATCTGTCTGCATGGTGAAGAATTATGTTTTTTTTTTTTTTTTTTTTATGTTGCGGCGATCATTTAGACACTGTTGTTGATGAATCGGAATACAGTTCACGCAATAAAACATTGGATGATGAAGATGTGACATCGATAACACCGCAGAGTCAGAGTCAGGCAAAAACTATTCCGATGCCGAACAAATTCTCAGTGCAGGTGTTTCGAATTTAGAATTAAGCGCGGAATGACAATTTCGCGAGAAGCCGAAAAATAACTGAAATAAATCCAAAAAATATTATTACCGAATTCGATTTTAAGACGAATATAATACGCTATAATGAATATTTCACTTCTCGCAGGAATTAACAAAAACGCTTACAATTTAATGAGAAATACGGAAGCGGTTCGTCGTCGTCATCGTCGCAGCTCTTGGAACAAAAGGTAGCGTGCAACTCATATGATCCTATTTCTGGCATCCGTCACTGTTTTCTGAAATGTTTTGCTAATCACATTCGATGTTACCATTTCCAGTCTTTTTCTCCATTTATAAGGTTCTCCTTGTATATTTCCTTGTGCTGCCAACATGTAGATTCCGTTTTTTCGTATCTCATGAGCCCCATGTATTTCGCTTTCCTTTTCTGGATGATACTGTCGACTATTACAGGTTTTCCTTCTTCTGTACTCTAGTTAGAGAACAATTTTATTACTGACGAAGTCTGTCCAGGGAATTTTTAACAGTCTGCGATAACACCACATTTCAAAAGAATAAATATTCTTTTTTTACTATATGCACTCATAATCCATGTTTCGCATGCGTACTGTAGTATTGACCATACGTAACAGCGCATTATTCTTTTTTTGAGTTTTAAACTTAATCTGGAATCCTTTAGAGCGTGACTCAGGTTGTTCAATGCCTGTTTCGCCATTCCAATTCTTGATTTGATTTCTTTGTCATCTCTGCCATCATTAGTGATGAGGCTACCTAGATATCCTAAATTCAGTTAAGTTTTCTGTCTTCTCTCCGTCTCTATATAAATATAAGTATATTCCTATTTTTAGTTCTGGTAAATTTAATGATTTTTGTTTTTTTTTTTTGTTTTTTTTCTATTAATCTTCATTCCATATCTTAAACCGATTTTATTTATTTTGTTCACTATTTTTTGTAGTTGTTCTTCTGTTTCTGCCAGTAAAACTTTATCATCCGCATAACTAATTTCGTTTATACGTTGTCCATTTATTTTCACTCTCATTTTCCCTATATTTGTAGCTTGCTTAATCTCTTCTGCATATATATTAAATAATCCGGGTGAGAGTAAAAATCCTTGTGTCGTACGCCTCTTTTGATATTGCTTTTCTTATCCGAGAATTCCGCATTTATCTTGATTTTTGCACTTTGTTCCCAATACAGATGTTTAATAAGCTGTAGGTCTGTGAATTATCGATATTACATATTTTTGCAGTATTGTTATAAGCTGTTCATGTTACTAAGAAGGTGAAATACTTTTTTCATTAACATCGGTATTATGTAAAATTTTGGAAAGAATTATCAAGACTATAGGCTCTCGTGGGAAATTGAGAGTGAAAATATTTTGCGTAATTATCAATGTGGATTTCGTCCGGGAAAATCAACAGCTTTTACACTTCCAAATTGCTATCCATGTAACTGTTTCGCCACGAAACGCCGCTTGCTTGCTGTGTTCTTCGCCGTTTGATGATACATTTTAAAAAACGTTGCCTACTACGATGGATTTGTCGCCCCTGCTTAAATTCATGCCGGGGAATTCCTTAAAAATCGTCGATTTGTGGTTCCCGCCTGGGCAGTAAATTCTCAGTACGAGTAAACGAACTAATTCCCGCAAGGTTCTGTCTATGCTCGACCTTATTTAACTTGGCGTTATTGCAATTAAAGTAAACCTACCAGTCAAATGCTTCGTATTCGCCGATGATTTCATCATCCTCAACGTCAATACAGGTCAACGTTTTAGAACACAATCAACGAATTGATCATCATCGAAATTCTCTAACAGCAAAGGTTATGCAATATTAATTGTAGAATAACCTTTGTGTAATGAACAGGATACAGCATATTTCGAATGGACGTAACATCCTAAATACAGTAGTAAAGAAAAATTGCAGAGAATCTTGTGAGCATGAATTTATCAAGATGGAATATTGGAAAACTAATATTAACGTATATTAAACATAAATTAGATTAACGCAAATATTAAAAATTGTAAAATACCGAGCGTAAGAATCCAAAACTGAAAATGGTTTTCATCCCTGGACGACTGCGTTAAATTTTCATATACACTTAAGTAGATCCTACTCGTGGAATTGGGGGGGAAAAAGGATGATGAAATTAGTTTTTCACTAATTTAATGTTCCATTAGTAAGTAGTGAAACGAAGGGGGGAAAGAAAGGAAAAAGTATATTGTTGCAGTGTTTTTTCGATGAAATCATGTTAAGAATCCACTAACGGCTTTTTGGAATTTTCTAATAAGAAAAAGCAAAAGTAAAAAAGCCATCATTTCAACGACGCCCGAGTGTTGCACTCCCCCAGTTTATAATTGTTTAATATGAATAATGCGGTTATAGTTATTATCACAAATAATCGGTAAAATGCTGTCCTGGAAGTCTTAAAACCGCGCGTGCTGGCAATTTTGACAGCGAGAAATTTTTCGATTTTCGCCGGAGACTCGGTTCGGCAAGGAGACAAATTTCAACTGGATTCAACGTGACCGGGACAGAGGATATGGTCACGCATAAAGGACACGCGATATCAACGACGAAAAAAGTCGATTATGACTAGAACGCTAAGCGAAGGCTGATGACATGGTTCATCGCGCTTCATTTGAATATTGACGGTTAGAACTTACTCTTTTGATTAGAATTCATCCGGCTACGCGATGAGAAGATATCACCGACTAATCCAAATACGTTTGTTCTAACCGGCTTTTTCACTACATATATATATATATATATATATATATATATATATATATGTGTGTGTATTCTATTGGATCGTGTAAATTAATATTCAAACAGCAGAGAAGATGAGAATATTAATTGCGAACGGAATTCTTTAATTTGCTAAAAGCCTTTTCAAGTTGCAACCTATAGGTACTTTGAATTCTGTAAACTCTTTCCGTGTCATCCGTTTTATCATCATCCGTTGATAGCGGCTCATTGCCGTCGCAACTATTTCTATTTCGTGCCAGGTGACAGCGACAAATGGACAATTATATCCGGTTCATAACTGCATTTGCTAAAACGTTTAAATTACCGAGGATGAATATTCATTTTCCGCACGGTCCATTGTTAGAACAATAAAGCTAACCCCGCCCGTTTCCTTATCGATACATGCAGGCCGGATTGGAAGCGAAACTTGCATCCGGTATTTCGGGAAACCGAACAAATGTATTCTCTCTTTTTCATATATATATATATGTATGTATGTATATGTATTGCTCTCTATACTATATGTATGTACCTACGTGTACATCGTTTTTATTTTGCATTAGCCTTCGAAAACATTTTCGATTAAACGAAAAATCGCCGAAGCAATATATTTATTTACATACATCATCTGCTTGCGAAAAGAAATTAATTGATGACCAATGCGAGAGCATTTTTCGTATAGAATTAAAAAAGAATAATTTATCATCCGTTATCGTAAAATTAAAAAAATCTAAAACATTCGTAATTAAGTGTTCACGGCGAAACGCTAATTGCCATCTTCGTTCTTGCTTCTCAACTTAGGTCCGAGGACTTCCGTTTGTCCGCGTCGATTCGTAATTACCAAACTATCTTGTTCCTTCGTCCCAGTCTCTTCCCTTCTTCGTTGACCCGTTTTTCCATAACTACATCTTCGATTTATGCACTACGTAATAATTATATTCTCATCTCTTAGATTCTCAGTGTCTCACCGGTTGTTGACGAGTCGTCATGATGTCAACGTATACATATATAGAAGTATCATTTTGTTATGTTATACAATTTAAATAAATTTTGCATCTTTTTTTGTTTATTTTTGAAAATATTAATAAATAAAAATTTTATTATTATCTTTTAAATAAACAAAATAAAAAAGCAAAGTTAGGAAAGCACTTATTTTACACAAGTCCCCTCTGATTATTATAAAAATTTGAGAATTTACTGACAAAATACCAGATGGAATAGTATAATTTCGTATTCAACGTAGTATTTTAACAGAATTATTGTATAATTATATAACGGGACCGTATAAATTATACTTACTGTTTCGAAAAAAAAATATAGAAGTTTTTGGAAAATTCATGAAATTTTGTTTTAGTACTAAAAGATACTTTTTTTATTGCTAGGAATTTTATTTCAATGCTGAACTAAATTTATGCATCGAAAAAAAAAAAAAACAAAAAACAAAAATTACGATGAAACACTTTAATTGAAAAAAAAAAAAAAAAAAAAAAATAGTAAGGAAATTCAGAAAGCGAAAAACCTTAATTGGTAGGCGAATAATTCATAATTTTTCGAATTAGTCAAGAATGGTCTTGTGACGTCATTGATTGAATTCGGAAAACCAACTTTTAAAGCTCGGTTTCCGGACTTTAGCGCTGCAGGACTCGCCCAGCGTATTTTTCATGAATGAATTGGGTATTCTATTACGAATGAAGAAGAAGAAAAAAGTGAATATAAAATCAGGAAGTAGAAAAAGGAGGAATAATTCATGTAGGCCTCTATATCGTGAAGGAACTGAAAAAAGGCGGGCTAGATAAAAAAAAATAAAACGGTTGCTACCGCCATAATTTTACCACGCGATACATCATCACAAAAGACAGATTTTAAAAACTAACCGATTATTATTATTTAGTTCGGTTTGTAATAAATTTTCACCAAAATTTAGACGAGTGGTTCATAGATGGTAGAGAGCACTTTTATATTTTCACCAATTGCGCAGCAAAAAAAAAAAAAGAAGAAAACAAAAATGAAAAAAATCCAACACCGCGCAACTAACTTAGAAGCAGCAAGTCAGGCTATGTATTGCTGGAGAAATGTATTCGCACAAAGAACTTAAAAGATGGAATGAATGAATGAAAGTTAGAAGTGAACAGCTTTTTTCTGACCTTAATAGTTCAAAAGGTCAAACTCGTGAAAGAAATTGACCTTACGAACGAGTCAAAAATGGTGACATTGTTTTTTTTTTTAAATAACCGCCCCACACGATAAAAGGCTTTTAATGCAGACGGAACATAAACCGAACACGCAGAGCGAGTTAAGAACGTCATAGATGAACTAATAATATTGCATGAAATCATGGGCGTCGCCAGCGGGGGCAGGGAGGGGCAGCTGCACCCCCTGAAGTCATGAAACTTTTTAATCAACTGGCATTGACGTGTATTCATAGGCGCCTAATCATGGACAATTTGGAAAACTAATGTTTTCATTAAGATTTTATTCTTGTTTAATAAAATATTAAGCCTTTACAAGTTATAAAATTTTATTTTTCCTATAACTCTTATCCTCTTTCTATCATCTTGCCCCCCCCCCGGCGGCTGGCAACTCGTCTTGCCCCTCCCTGGCTCATCGGCTGGCGACGTCCTTGCATGAAATATTCGGAAAGTCAAAAATGTCATCAGACCGAGAACTGAAAGACATTTAATCTCTGTTCATAAGAACTGGGTGCAGTAATTGACAGAGATCACAAAAGTGTTTCCTTTTTTTCCTTTTATTTTGGCTCAGTCTCCGATATTTAATCAGTTTTTCAGTTAGACTAGCCGATATGAATTTCCCATAAGCTTCACCCGTTGAAGACTAATAACCGAGACTGATCATTTTATCTAGGTCTATTCGGGCGACGCATTTCTTTGACGTTTGAGCTACATTAAAAATTCACCCTACTTTTTTAACGTCATTTGCTAGATGTATGAACAAATTTCGGCTAGTTAAAGAGCCATATCGAATTAATGAGCAGGTATGCTGAGTGGTCACTGGGGTTGGCTTCAAAAATTTTTTAAATTTTCATCTAAGATCAGCCAATTTTCTAACCTTTTGCTACTTTACCTGATCGTTGCGCACTTGAATGATTAAAAGATGAACAAAAGAGACCAAAAATTAAGAACGTATCCGCGAAATTATTTTGGCTATTACGTATTTCACCTAAGATAATAATCAAATCAAATCAAATCAATTTATTTCTTAAATTTATAATAAAAATGTCATTGGAATAAATAAATTATAATATTGTTTATCCGCATATGCGCACGAGTAGCGCGAGTAGCGGAACTATGTATACATGAAATAATAATCAAATCAATCAAATCAAATCAAATCAAATATTTTTATTATTAATATTATTACATACAATTCCATCTAGGTGCATAATCTGCGCGATCGATGGATTGCACTGAAATATAATAAAAATTATTGAAAAAGTACAAAATGAAAACACCCGTAAGTAATAAATAAATTAAAAAGCATCATGCAGATAAATATATAAACAGATATTAATTATACAACAATTTTAATGCACCGTATGAAAATTACTACATAGGATTTACTTAGAGATACAATAACTAGACTAAATATAATGAATTAGAAATGACAACAACAGTGGAAGCATCTTTGTATGTTAATGGACTAAAAATAAATTTAAGTTTGTTCCGAATTTATTGCGCTGCTATGAAGATCTTAGTAAGGAAAAGTAACCTAATGAACTTTTACACCATTTTTTATAATTTCTTAAATCGCCCCTTACATACTGGAGCAGTGTGCATTATATATTAAAGGGGCCACATACAGAGCTTGAATCCTCGAACGATATTTCAGTAGTTTGGGTACAATGGCTAATTTTCTTTTCGACAACTTCTAGTACTACCCTCTTTAAATGACAACTTAAATTCATTAATATTTTTCAGCATAAATAACATTAACTGAATTTTATATAAGATGTGTTTCTAGAAGTTGATTTACTTTTCTCATTTGCATTATAAGCTGAAATATTTTCTTATGCAAAAAGTTTATTTGTGCAATAACTAATATACTTGCCTGAGGGAATCCGTAGTATTGCGATAAAGCCGCATTGTGTACACTATTATTAATTTTTTTGACTCAAGTCCGATTACTTAAGTAAGATTTAAACTAATTATAAATGGCACTCCTAAAACTGGAGGAATATAATTTAAGTACGAGAAACTTCTTTCAGAGATCAAAGTACACTGCTAAGCATGATTTACCCTGATGTAGGTTTTCAGTAATATTATGCGAGATATGTTTAAACAATGCAATGTCAGTTCCCTTGCCTTTCAAAAAAAAAAAAACATATTGATTTTCGCTAAAAAAAGGTTTTTACTTCGTAAAAAATTCATAATTCACTTTTTCAAACATTTTCAAAAAACTTTTGAAATTGTTGGTAGCATACACAGATTGGTCTGTAGTTTACCATATCACAATTATCACCCCCTAGGTAGACTGGAGTAATTATAGTACCAAATTTTAAAATGTTAGGGAATATCACCGATTTTATGGATTCATTAAAAAGATGAGTTAAAGATTTAATAAAAAATGCTACATTTTCTTTTATTAATATTACAGCTTACCCAAGACTAGTGTGAAACAAGAGACGTACGGCAACGCCATCCAATGTTATACAAGCGGAGCAAAAGCAGCACCCGTCAAAGGGATGTCATCAACCGCTTATACCTTCGAAATGAAGGGAGCAATGACAACCATCCGTCTGAGCGATTACTGCTCAATTCTAGATGCCGAATTATACGCAATATGCTTTTGTCTGGAAGTGATCCTGGCGTCCACAGAGCCAATTCGTGACATACTATTGATAACAGACTCATTAGTGCCGGTTAAGATGATAAGAGGTGACCCCCCCCCCTCCCCTGGGAAGGTTAACAAATCAAGTCCCGACACTCACCATGGAGCTGCAGTTAAAGAGTTATAATTTAATCAAGTTGTGGATCCCAAGTCGTGCTGGAATCCCAGGGAATGAAAGGGCGGACACAGCGGCTCACTCAATCGTTACAGCCCCCGGTCCACAAAACATTCTTGGGCTCCCTCAAATATCAGATGAAATACGAAGTCAAATAATGGAACAGTGGAACCAAGAACACATCTCCACCCTGTCTCACCTCCAGAATATTAAAAAGTCTGTAGAGCCACGATAGGATTATCGTCCGCTCAACCGCTTACGCCTTGGCCACACACGACTGTTTCACGACTATTTGTTGGAGGGCGGTTACCCTCCAACTACTTGTCCCTTTTGTCGCGCACAAGAGCCACCGGCGCTTAATCATATTCTCGTAAATTGACTCACATTCCAACCTTCCAGAACGAGATTCGGATTTGATAATCTCAGCCATGTCCTCTCTCGAATACAGAAGTAAAACCAGAACGCAGTTTTTCAATTCGTCAAGGACAACGGATTAAGTCCTGTAACCGGAGACTCTTGGGCCGTAAAAGTCTAGATATTATATACGGCCCGGAGTCTAACCAAAATATAAACAAAAAAAAGCAACAACATTATAGACAGACCATAAGATCCAAATGAAGCTTTATTAACAAAAGACATTATTTCTTTCTCTATTTCCTCATACGAAAAAATCTATAAATCCAAACGATTCAGAAATTGGCGAACATATATCAGAAAATTTGGGAAACGCTCATTTTGTACAAATTCCACAACGGATTTGGCAAAATAATTATTTAAGTGGCAGGCAACATCATATTCATTTCCATCTGTAATTAATTTTCTACTATTTACCGTTCATTCTATGATCTTTACTCGCCAATACTTTTTTCACTATAGGCCAATATTTGTTTTTATTCTTTTCACAGTTATCTAATAATCTACTGTAATATTCCTTTTTAGCTTTTCTGGATAACCTTTGTACTTGTTTTGAGAGCAATCTGAAAATAGTATATCATTACTACTAAAGGATTTAACTGATTTGTATATATCATTTTTTTTTTTTTTTTTTTTTTGTTTTTTGATGATAAACCTATTGTTTTACTAGTGACCTATGGTGTTCTTTTGTGTGTCTGCTTTTTTAATTTCCACATACGTTTACATTCCTGTACAATACTCTTAATCGTCACTGTATGAATTTATCAAATTTCTCATTAATATTGTCTAGAGGATTATATATGAAATCAATATTAGCGCCCTTAACAAACTTTTCTTGAACTCGTTTTTTATCAATATAAGTCTCATACTTGGAAAGTGTAACTGGGATGTAATATTTTATTGGTATGGATACGATGACAGCACAATGCTCAGAGAACTCGATATGACGTATATCGTAATTTATATCATACACAACTTACTACATTCAACTTTCCGAAGAGCTGTAAGAATTATTTTGGTGGAAAAAAGTTGATTCGTTTATGGGACTATCAAATCCGTGTGCATTTAATAGGTTGCGGTAGTGTGCACACTTCGCGCTATATAGTAAATGTATATTTAAATCAGCCGAAATTATAGAAGTTTTTTCGGAAACATTGATAATACAAGATAAATTTCTTATCTATACATTCCAAAAAAAAAAAAAGAAATTAAATTGTTGCTATGTACGTTTACCTTAATCCCTATCATATTACATGTAGTAAACTTTGTGCAATGTTTATTTTAACAGCCTTAAAGTGTGTTTTATCGTAATCGCTCCATCCGAACGACAATACTTACGTAACTCATCATCAAAAACCCATGTTTCAGTTAGCAACATAATACCATACTCATAATTTGAATCATTTAAGAAAATTAAGAATTCATCGAAATCGTAAACTTTGAACATTTAGATTTAGCAACTTAATATTTAACGGATCCATTTAAACCATATAAAGATAAACCCCTCTCAAACAAAATAATGATGTCAATATTTAAAACGATAAGTGTAGACAGTATATAGCAACCGAAATGAGGATCTAACGAAGTTAACATCAGCTTATAATGAAGAAAATTTATTCGCTTTCCCCAATACGCGGATACTAAGTAATAAGAAAATACGAAAATTTTTTATAACGTATAAGTAAAATATTGACGTACTGGTTTAATACTGAGTGATAAAATAGAAGTAAAAGATTATTAATCGAATTTAGATACAGAAACAACATTATAATTCGAATGAACTTACATAAATACAATTTAAAAATGTACTACATACCGTTTTACCAGTAGTGAAAATAATAAAGTAAAAATCTGGAGTTAAGAATATTTCCAGCAAATCTACGACAACTTGAAAATAATACGGTAGTCGCAGTATATAATTAATTTCCAGCAATCAGAATAAATTTTAGAAAAAATAAAAAATATAGATTTGCAAGAGACAAGATTTTATTTACCGAAATTTATATGCCCAATTACACCTTAAAGACAATAAGATAACTGCAAAAGTTATACCAAAAACCAACATACAAGAATGATGCAATGTGAATTTAGCGTAAATAAAATTTGCCAACTAAATTCCGCCTAAAATTAGTAGTGACAAACCTAACATTTTATAACATTTTAGTATATCAGTTGTTAAATACGCATGCCAAATGCAGATGTTTAACATTAAGAAAATAAAACAACTGTTAGCCAAAGGTGTTATTTACATATAGGTTTAGATAAGTATCCCAAGAGATAGACACGAAAGATTACCGACTACCTTTTAAAATACACGCACATAAACTTTAATAATACGATATCCGTGTTATAATAAATCCAATCGTAACAGTACACATACGTTATCTGAAAAATTAAGCCGCGACCGGCAATCACAATATTAAAATATAAGCAAATTAAGTAATAAAATAACGGTAATAGTCAACGAGTGATTTGTTGCGCAAGGCTTTACGCGCAAAAATCTTTCCTTCAGATATCCATGTGAATTTTCATCCTATATCCTTTAAATGACGAGCTCTTTAAAATAGATTAGAGTTAAGTCAAATGCTCATTGACAAAAATCCTGTGATTCACAGACGTTCCTGGCAGTTCTAAATCTTTAAATCCCCTGTACCGACATTGTTTAATTTATCGTGCTTTTCCCGATCTTCTGCAGAATTTTACAATAATACTGCGATACTGCTGACCAACTCTGTTCCTTAGTTTGTGTGACATACGTCTATGTCACTGTTATTTACTAATATACCAGCAGTATCACCAATTTTTTGCACCGTATTTGTGATATTTTCTCTCGGCATTAAGGGCATTCCACTAATAACTATATTATTTTTTCGAGGATACTGCTCAAGAGATTCGTGACTCTACTTAACAAGTGTGACTTCGCCGCTTTAACAAATTATCATCTTCGGTAATATTTTTAATATGATTATTTAAACGTGTTTATTTAGCAATCGAACATCGTTCCTGATAGCAATGAGAACTTACTAATTCAGTTCCTAAACCGGCGGTACTTGGTGGGACAGTCGTACATACCTGTTGTTGTTTCGCTGCAATTTTTGCACATCCTCTCTGTTCTAGTTTTCTTAGACCCATTTGAGCAGGTATTTTTTGAAACACCGCTCCAGTCAAAATGCAACGTTCTCCGGGCTACTGCCGCATAAAGCATAATCTTGACACAGATCAAAGCCGTAGCACGTATTGCTGCTAATATTTCGATGAACACAAATCCAACAAAAGAAAATATACCAGGTTCTTACTAAAATAGAAGTAAATTTCGCAAAACCGTAATTTATTTAAATACTACATGCAGTAACAACAATTTGCAACACTTTTTGCAATTTATTATACAATACAAGCTTTTTTAAATCAATACTAATCTGTACCAACGTAAAACTGTATTTCACGCACTAATTGATGAACAAAAAAAAAGAACGCATAGAGACTACACCTTCCCGAATAATAATAATAATTTTGAAATAAATATAACACACTTTAATACACGATACTATTATTATTTATTTAATAAAATAAATAATAATAGTATCGGAAAATCGTATCCATCTTCATAGTGATGTATAACGTTAAAAACAGCAAATAAACAAATCCGTCAACGTGAAATAATTTCACCATTAACTAATAAAATTTGAAACGATTTAATATAAATCACGATTAAAATATGAAAACCCGAAAAGTAAATTTAAAAAAATTTTTATAATCTAAAATGATATAACAAATAAAACTTAAATCGATGATGTTAAAATTATTAATAATAATTTACCTGATAAAAGTCCATTATTTAAATTTAAATTAATAGTTTTACTTCATTGATTTAAGTTCTATTTGTTATGTCATTTTAGATTATAAAAATTTTTTTAAATTTACTTCTCAGGTTTTCATATTTTAATCGTGATTTATATTAAATCGTTTCAAATTTTATTAGTTAATGGTGAAATTATTTCACGTTGACGGATCTATTTATTTGTTGTTTTTAACTTTAGTTGTTTTTATATATCACTATGAAGGTGGATATAATTATTCGATACTAGTCAGTGTTTTTATTTTATTAAATAAATAATAATAGTATTGCGTACTAAAGTGTGTTATATTTATTTCAAAAGTTCATAAAATATCACAAAAGTATGTATGAAAATCACATTAATAATAATAATGATAATCATAATAATAATAATCATAATAATAATAATGATAATCATAATAATAATAATGATAATCATAATAAAAATAATGATAATCATAATAAAAATAAAAATAATAATAAAAGTAAGTTGGGTTGTTGGGTGGTAAAATTTTGACTTGTATTCGATGATGAAATTCAAATAAAAGTATCATTTCGGTTGACGTTGATACGATCTGTGGAAGAGTATAAAGAGACTTGGGTAAAGCTGGAACGTTGTCGCGAAGTATTCCTTAGGGAGAACGTCAACGTAGAAACAAAAACTAAAACAACGAATAGGACTAAACGGTGTGTTTATAAAGCAAAGGCGAAAATCGATTGTGTCATCGAAGTGAAATGGCCGAAAAATCACAAGAGGATCGGAAACGTGCTAGTGACACTAATTTTTTCCGACTTTAAATCGAAGAAGTACTCGGCAAGAACACCGATACTTTCTACTAAAGTACTTGTTTTATTAATGTTATAACATTATTTTTTAAATTATAAAGCTCTCTGATAATTTTTGTTTCAAATGGGAGATATATTTATTACCTTTTTTTGATGGATTTAATTAAATTTCATAAAATTTTTAATTATCTACAATGTAATCTTTGATAATCACTTTTTGTTGAAGCGTGTATAAAATCTATTTTTCAGTCATTCTATTAGTTTTTCTTATACTAAAATTTCAGATAATTTTACTTATAATTTTTTTTTTTTCTATTAACTATATATTTTAAAAAATTGTATTATCCCATCTTAAGCTTTAGTGGGCTCGTAGAAAACTGGCGGGACAATAAATTTATAAACAAATAGCTTTTACCACTGTACGTCAAAACGCTTTTTTAATCGGTAAAAAATAATTTGCACTAAGTGGCAAATGTGTGTGTGTATTTATTGAAATAATTTGAACAGTGGATTACAAAGTTTTTTTAGCTATTACATTTTTTTCCAATTATAAATGAAATTTTAATAGATTTCGGTTATTAATGTAATATATGATATTAAATTAAATAAATGACCCCGACCACGGCTTATGTGATTGGGGGAAAAAAGAAAAAAACATTCGAACGATTATTAGTAGCCTCGTGAGTTTTGAACTACTGTCACGCAATAATGAAATTTATAAATAGAGTGGTAAACACGTTGGTTCAACAGTTTGGTCTTATGCATCTGTTTTACTGTACGTTTTCAAAATGGAATTTAAAAAATGGAAATTATTTTTCAGTACTTTCCCTCTTTTGAGAATTGACTCGACATTGTTAACTCATCGCCGTGATGGTAAATATATAAAATTGTGGTTATCGCACATCAGTCCTAACGTCGTGTAAACTGTTAAGTACATTGTGATATACATGCTCGTAATATGTACATTACCCATAAAATTACTTCAGTGATAATAATGGCAGTGATACAAATACTACGAATGCCCTAAATGCGATGATATTTCTATTTATAAAACTGAAGGGAAGAATAAATGATTATAATACTACTATGCAATAGTATCAATCAAGTAATGTGGGGCTATACATTGCTAGCAATACACAGCAAACACACTGATAACATTACTTATTGCGACATTTCTACCAGTAATTATTGGTGAATAATGAAATTAATTAATAGTGTTGTTCGATAACGAAGTTAATGTAAGATAATATAACAAGCGCAACTTAAATACTCAAATAAACACTAATATATAATAATAATCAAAGAATATATTTTTTTAAAGATAATTACATATGTTAAAATAACAAATTGAACCTTAAATTTTAAGTCCGCTTATGCGCTTTGAAAGCACGAGCAGCGGAGACGTAATCGGTTAGACACGAGTCAATCTGTGTTTATAAACATCAGACAATTAAGTTATAGAATTTCAATACACTTGATTGGCCCGCGTTTACAATTTTTTGTTTTATCGAGTTCAGGAGCGTATGCATGATATATACAACTAAATTTAAGTACATTCATACCTCAAGCCCCAGAGACCAATATGAGAACTTCAATCATAATTTTACTTATTAACTAAGGCTAAGGTTAAGTAGTAGTATTGAATAATAATAATATAAGAGAAGTTATTATTTTTTCTAATTTAACGTTAAATATATAATTATATAGGTTTAAATACTTATAATGATAGCAACAGAGTTACATTTAAAAATCCGTATAATGTAATATAAGGATATACATATATATATATATATATATATACATGTTGTTATCGTTACATGGGTTAAATTATGTTTTGATTTATAAACATTATTTTTAACTCATGTTTACAACTATTTTTTAATGCGGTTATAATAATTAATACATGGACTTAAACTAAATACGCCTAATAATTAAACCTAATTTATAATTTAAAATTGTATGTTGATATTTAGTTTTAAGTTAAACGGTAGTAAAGTTAAATATGAATTTTATTATACATCAGAATTGTTAACAACAAGAGGGATATTAATTAGAAATATAAATTTAATATAATTAGATACTGACACTTTATAGAGTTTTAAAGAAAACACAATATTCAAAAGTATGTAGTGTTATTTTATCTACAAATTCAATAACAGTTTAGGATGTTTAATATTCAGATGTTTTTTTTTGTTTTTTTTATTTAGTATAAACTATAATATATACATATATTAATAATATATATAATAATAATAATAATAATAATGGAAATAATAATAAACTTATTCACGATAAAAAGATTGCACTCGTATTATTCACATAACAAAACAGTGATAGATTTCATAACATCTTCTGGTATCTTCTTCAAACGATATTTTAAAAATGATATTAAAATACAAAAGTCTATTAAAAATTCAAAAAATATATCGGAATATATTTTGAATTTTGAATTTTTAATAGAGACTTTTGTGTTTAGTGCTTGATAATTGTAAAAATATTATTTGAAGAACAGTGATATAGCTAAAATCTCTCTCTCTCTCTCTCTCCTGCTATTAAGGCAAGTGCCTTGTCGTGGCAGTATTACCTGCTGCTTTTCAAGGCAATTGTAATATGCGATGCGAATGGATAGCAAAACTACACTTAGAACTGATTATAATTGTTTGATTTATCGATATACAAATGCAGTCCTATTTATGACTGCCTATTATACATCAGCCAGCGCGCATATGTAATGGTTTTTGCCCATTGCCTTTCTCATATGATATTCTATTAGCGGTACTCGAATATATTTATATAGAATAGTTTTACCTTAAACATTATATCATACGGTAATTGTATTTGCTTGTTATTTCCAACATTTACGGTTTCTGATAACGAATTAAAAATACATCTAGCCCATAATCTATAATTAAACGAGATTTTGTAAGACCTTAACTTTCGCGCCTCTACTGATGGTCTCGCGCCTACGTTTCCATAGCTAATATTAAAATTTTTTAACGTGCAAATTCAAAATTCCAGTCATACATAACAACTTAGAGATGCATGATCGGGGCGGCTCCACACGAATTATTTTCCCAAAACAGTGCTTTTGTAAATCTGTAGTGTGCAACTCTGGAATATAGACTATATTTGTCTTATTTGGTCCAACTTCTGTAACGCTATCGATGCTCAGACTAACTTTTCGGTTTGTTTTTTCGTTGCGATGTAACGGATCCAAATTTTTAATTTCAGGCGAAGAATTTCAACGATTTATTATTTATTACGGGGAAAGGTAAAGAAAACAGGCAAAAAAGGATATTACGAAGCGGGGTCTTAATAAATTCCGAGTGAAAATGACGTCGTGGATTGTGCAGCAGCAGATTTCCTCTCTATAATGTAAGGGAAATAATGGCATACGAGTATTGTGCGAGAGAGATCGCGGCCGTCTAGATGAACTATTCCGGAATGGAACAATCGTTTTTGTCGGTGAAGGAGTTGAAAATTGCGCCAATGACACACCGATGATGAAACTTGCCGACGATACTTGGTCGAAAAAGAAAATGCGTGGAAATCTGTGGAAATCGGCGGCTAAGTGAAACCGAAACGACTTGGGCCGTGGCGACGAAGGAGATTGCGAACGGGGCCGGGTTAAATAATCGAGTGAATTGGCCGTCCAGTTAAGCCTCTGTTGCGATATGTCTAGTGGCCGAGTGTGTCGGATTAGGTGTGCGGGTGTAAAATGTGATGTAACTAGCTGTCGAGATGCGCGATAAAAGCTGATAGCCAGTCAAAATTACAACCGGAAAATTATAATAAGCCGAGCCGAAGGCAGCTCGAGGCTCTGCGGCGGATGTGATATGCGGCTGCGTGTGTGCTCAGCTATGCAATTACAAATAACTCAACAGTGTAAACACGGCTCCGAACTATGTGTACCTGTTGTGTTACACCGGCAGTCGGCGAACTCCGTCCGGGGGCCTACTTTTAATTATTAATTTCGAAAGGCCAACAATCGCTCGCTCCAGATAACGATCTGTTACAGCGGACTGTTCACCGGTGTTATCGCGTGTTTTATATTTAATTTAGAATAAACAATTAATTCATTTTTAACGTTTTCATTAGCGGGTACCGGTGGTGCGCTTGCGATCCGAACAATGCGATAACGGAGAACACGGTGACGCACGCCTGGTTTCGAACCACGCCCGGCGATCTCCCATTTAACATCTCCCAGTCCGACCAGCCCTGCTTAATTACATTCTAGCCAATTTGTTATATAGGTAATTGAGTACGTCTAGCTGTGTAACTTGTCGGGCAAGCGTGTTCTCGTTTAACCGCGATTGAGACGGAGATGAAAATTCCAGTGTCTCGGCTAAAAATTCTACCGGGCCTTTTGCGCCGAACCAGTGATACGACGTTGACGACACACGGGTACTCGAATCCAGTGGAAGCGAGAAAGTCTATCTGTTCGTCGTCCAGTTTGAATATTTAAGTTATATTTTTTATTCTTATCCACTCATGAAACCTAATCGGAAATTACTGTTGAGTATTATCGAAGAAGTCACACAGGCGAAAGAACGTACCGGCAGTGTTCTTCTCAGATCCGTAAGCGAGTTGCACGATATTTTTACCGTACTTACTTCTAAATATATATAGGACAGGCAAGCCAATGCAGGTTTCTAATTAGGTAATGCACGATCAATAAACCCTGAGGGTAGCGCGGTAATGAACTCTGCGACGTTATAATCAACTACGATGAATTACCTATTCATATGTATATATTAATTTATGTCAGCTGATTCTGAGTTGCACCACTCGAACGGATCTTATTTACTCTTTCCCCTTCTATTCTTAACATTAACAACCATTTTTACTCTTAACATCGGTTGACATAATCATCCATCAACGGCTTAAAGCTAACTATTTGATGCGGCTCTTTCATCACTTTATATAAACCGTTATCAAAAACCAAAAAGGAAATCAAAAATGCCGCAGCTACGAATTTTTTCAGGATTTTCAGTGGCAAATTGAAATTTTTAGAAAAATCGTTCAATGCTGTCAGCACGGGGAAGAGTTCTAAATGCGCTCCTGGAAAATGTCAGTAAACTTTTTAATTTTTTTTTTCTTTTTCTCGGATTTTTGGAATGGCCGAATTAAAAAAAGGTTAAAAATTACATTTTTCGATAACTCCGCAATGCACGATTCCAAAAAGTTTCTAATTATACCTAAATGTATATATTCCAATCAAATAGTTGGTTTATTTATTATTTTATAACTTTTCCGAGATGCTCTGTATTTTTGATGAGAAAATGTTGTAAATCCTGATGAATTAAATTCACTAGAATTAGGCGTGTATTAAAAATATTTAAAAACTCTGAAAGTATACATTTATGTACATTATTAAATTGATCAGAACGTTTCGATTATCAGAGCGGCCAAGCGAAGAATAAAATATCCCTTTTCAAAATAGTCCAGCAATCGCAATACTCCAAATATAGCTTTTAACAAGTAGATTTCTTATGTTCAATGAGATATTTTTGGATGTGATCAAAGTCCTCTATTTATTATTAAACGCGTTCTCATTCTTTTTCTAATCTCTTTTTCGCTCCTGCCGTCCATCGTGATTAAACTCTCTAAACAACAAAATTCCTGTATTTGTGGCAGTTTTTGTCCATTCAAATCGTTTCCGTTCATTCTTGTTTTAAACATTCCATTATTTTGGTTTTATTTACGTTTATTTTCATCTTGCATTTTTCAGTTACTAGTTGTATTCAAGTCTAATTAATAGCTTGTTGTAATTTCGTTTCACTTTCTGCTATTAAAGCTGTGTCGTCTGCATACCGTATAGAATTGTGACCATTAACGTTGATACCAGCTTTTCGTTTTTCTGCAACTATTCTCATTGCCACCTCGGTATATACGTTTAAAAGAATTGGTGACAGGCAGCATCCTTCAATAAAACTCTCCCTTTTTAATGTTAGCTGCGGTGTCATTATTTATTACATTCTGATTTTGTATAATTGGAACAGTAATCGTCTATCTCTCTATAGTCTATGTGCAGAGCTTTTAAAACCTCGAATAGCATATTCTAATTAAACATTATCGAATTCTTTTCCGATATTTACGAATGCTATACATATATATTCTTTTATTGATCTCAAAAGTTTTCTCGACAATCAAGCGTAGCGGCATTACGGCTTCTCGGGTGCCCCTTTTCCTTTTCCGAATCCAAATTCATCGGCAGGTAAATTACTTTCTATTTTCCTTTCCATGCGTCTCTACACGATTCTAGTTACAATTTTTAGCGTTTGTGATAGCACATGATTAATGTTCTATGTTCTTCGCATGTTTGACTATTATGTATTTTTTGGGAATTGCCACCATGGCAGCATTCGTGAAGTCTATAGGGATATTTCCGGTTACATATATTTCTTTCATAAGATTAACGTGTATTACAGAGCATAAAATGGAATTTCGTCGGCGTACATTTTAGTTTCAGTCAGACTAAGGGTGGTGTTCCCCGAGATTTCATTTCAATCGAAAACCGATTTTATATTTGTTTCGAAATAATAATCATAACTAATAATAATAACAATAATAACAATAATAACAATAACAACAACAGTATAAATAATTAATCAATAGAAATAATAATAATAATAATAGTAGTAAATAATAAATGTCGTCCGAAGAAAGCTGCGCGTTCAGTCGTGTTCATCTTCATTGACCGCAATCAGATTTAACGAATTTAATGAAATAGAACGCCATAGCGCATCGCATGCCAATAAATTCTTTTTACAGTGGTACTGCTCGATTTCGAGTATCGTGACTCTACCTCTCCGTTCGTATACCATTGTTCTATGCATATATGGGCCTGCTACTCTGATGGCAGTCTTCATATGCAACGCGAATGAGACTTGAGACCTACTGTAAATGCGTTCGATCGTTACGTACAGGTGTGTGCGTGTGCTTGTACATCGCGATGTGGATGCGCGGAAACGCGAACGCGTGTATGCGCGATGGTATGCGTGTTATTCGTTTGCATTCCAGGCAACTGTTATTGTATCGCTCCTAATCACTTTTACCGGTCGCCGTTAGAATTCGATGAGGAGACACTATCGGCGCAGCAACTATCGCGACATTGAAGCTTCTTGTTTATAAAAAATTGTTTGCCCATTACGAAAACGGAAACGAGTCAGTTCCATCCGTAGGAGGGGAAGTTGCGTGCATTGAGTCGCTTATTCGTAACGTTTTTTCGTTATACTCAGCGTTACGTTGATTATTCGTTTCGCGGAAGGTTTCACCGAGTTGCAGTTACTGATGCGCCAGTGCTCCTAAACGGTGTGTATCATTCGGCGTGGACAGTAACAGGTCAGCCAGCCGTCGATGACCAGCTGAGCGCAGTAAACGTTCTGTCTGTGAGAGAGGTCCGCTCGGACGGTCGTTGAAAACTGACGTAGGTAGCGCAGCAACTTTGGTCGTAACGTCGGCATTAGAGGCTGTTAATGTTAATACAAAGGCATTTAGCGATCACGGAGGAGAATCTTCAGAGGTCCTTCAAGCGATCGGTAGCCAACACCACGATGGTCAGCCGCCCCCGACAGGTCGGTTATCGAAAAAAAAATTCGAAGCGCCAGTTTATTTAAATTGAGAAAAGATGAAAAAAAATGCGAGGAAAAAGCGAAAAATGATTAGGCCGCGGACGAGAAACATTTGAACTCGATCGAAAAAAATTGATGACGGCTTCCTTTTTTAAAATCTGTTACAGCAACAGTAGTGAGGAAGCGGGGGAGACGTGCGAAAACATTTCGGCCCGTTCTAAAGCAAACATAATGCCGCTCGCGAAACGGCCGAGGACATTCCGACGGGCCATCGGATTATTATGAATCAGGGCCATAATCGTGTCGGGAACGAGTTAAATATAAAATAATAATAACAAAGGGCGAAGAAAGCGGAGCGGGGTTAAGAGCCTTTTTGGCGCTTACCGTATGGCCCGTTGTTTGTAGTGGTGGCTAGGTTCGGCGAATAATCGGCTTGCGTCGGAGAAGCCGAATGATTTAGTTGTCGATTTAAATCACTTAACTAAAAGAACGGTTAAATCTGTTTTAATAATGCATCCGTATAATAATCCTCTTACGAGCAACACGCTTCGGTCGCCGGCAGGGCCGAAATGAAATAGGCCGGACCCGGGAACTTCTTCCGAGGCGGCCTGTCGGAGCGCGATCGGTCTATTACTAGCCAGATAAGCCGGTACCGAAAGGGCATAGTTCTCTTGTTGCTCCGAGTGTGAAATACTAATAATAATCATGATAGCGACAGAGTACTGATAATGTCGTTAAATGCGTATCTGCGGACACTTGGGCCCGTGGATCCGGATGATGATGTAGAGTGTGGCTCGGTGCGTGCGCGGAACAAGAATAATAGAAAAGTAATGGAGTTCGCATGTGTGTCGTCTTGCGAAGGCCCCAGGGACCGACTGCAGGATATTTGTGCCGATCTGCACTTGGCCCGCGCAACGCCTTCGCAATATTCCCATTACGTCATAATCGGAAATGTCTTTTCACCCTCTAACAACAATAAAAGTTCACCCTACATCATTTTTCTTAAACTTCCGACACCCGCCCATCCATCTCGTTATTATTAATAATATCGTCTCGTCCTCATCGTTTTTCTATTTATTATCCTCGTTATTCGCTTTCACCGGAGGTATTTCTGTGTTAGCCCGGTTCTTTTTTTTTTTTTTAGCTGTTGTTTTTTTTTTTTTTGTTTTTTTTTGTGTCTGCCCTCCTCTTCATCTTCGTTTCCTTCCGTTTCCGCTAGACCATCGAACGTCAGAATTTCGAGTTTTAATCAGCGGCTCTCGTAGGAAATACGGCAAGACGAAATTACCGTCTTGTAAACCTTAGCTCTGCCGCGTGCTGGACACTGCGATATATTTTGTAAGCTTAAAACGAAAAAGATAAATACGCCGCTGCATCCAAATTCTACTCAGTCTGCTCTTAGGAACATTCCGCAGCATTTTAAAATATTTCAGTTTCGATAATTTCCACGGCCTCCCCTCCGGAAGAAGAGGAAAATAAATTGCGGTTAGTTAGTTGTTTTTTTTTTTTGAATTCATGCATAGGCGGGAATATACTGACGACCAAAGTACAAAATCGGCGCTAATCGATTTCGCCTAGTCGTTTACAGATAGAATATGACTTTGTGGAAAACTGTAACTTTGACCGTGAAAATGTATCATCAATTTTCACAGAAGAGAAGTATATGGATTGTTCAATATTCTTCTCTTCTGTTTTATTAAGATGGCCACGCTAAATATTCTTCAGTGGAATTGCCGTAGTCTAAGAGTCAATAGGAATTCATTAGAGGGGTTATTGGATCTTCATAATGGGTCAGTGCTTCTCTCTGAAACGTGACTCCGGTTGGTTAATGTTAGAGGCTTCAGGGCAGTTAGATGTGATCGCGATGACGGTTATGGTGGTTCCGCAATCCCGGTTAGAAATGACATTCCGTTTTACACAGTTATGATGTCTCACTTAATCTTCCCCCCGGTCCTAATCTAGCTAACATTGTTCACATTTTCCATTCAGTCTTCCTCTACACGTACTATTAACATTATTTCCATCTATGTTTCGCCTAGTTTCGACTCTTCCCGCTTTCTTCGTTTTTTAATTCTATCCCGCATCCTTTTATCGTCGGTGGTGACCGGAATTCTCCCTTTTTGGGGCTGTTCGTCCTACAATCCTAGCAGTTCCATCCTTAAGAATGCCATCCTTTCTGCTAACCTATTGTACCCCTCAACGATCTTTCCCTCACATATGTATTTCAATTTCGAATTCCCTCGGTCTGACCTTCTCCTACTCCAACTACTGATCTTAATTATAATTGGAGGACACTTATGGGCTCTTACGGTAGTGACCATAATAACTCCTGCCAGTTTTTCTCCTCCATCTGATTCCAAGTACACTGATTCTCCCGGTTGGAATCTTTCCAGAACTAGCTGGCCTCTATTCCGATCCATGGTCGACTCGTCTCTTCATTCATCCGGACGATGATCCGATACCTCTCTATAATTCCTTTTTACATTTCTTAACTTCTGCTCTTTCTTTATCTTTTCCTTCATGCGTCATCAGCTGTTCATCGCAGTAAGGCCTCATCATCACTTTAGTGGAATGAGGAATGTGACACCGCTAAATTTTCTGGCTCACAAACAGGCCAACGCGAGAACTAGGTTTATACTAAAAATCCGCAAAGAAGGCCTCTTGGAAAAATTTCTGTGCTAAGTGTTCTCTATGAACTAACTCCTCTTGCGTAGATTTAGAAAATGGCCAGAGCCTTCAAATTCCCGTTCCAATTTCAGTATTCCCGATGCTAGTTATTTGTTGATTCTGTCGCCCCGGCTTATGTTCCTTCTTTTGACGAATCGTTTTCCATTTCCGAAAAATTCTCCTATCACTTCCTAACTTTGGCTTTCAATTTTAATGAGTTAAAGTCTATTCTGTTTCTCCAGAACACGACGGTATACCCTATCTCGCCTTTAAAAACCTTTCTGAACAATCCCGTAGTTTTCTTCTTGATCTTGTCGATTCTTTCCTTTCGAAGGGTATAACTCCTTCATACTTTTCTGTTTTGAAAAGCGGTGCTTGTCCGTCACACAACAAAGAACCGGAAAACGGAAAAGCAGACCTTACATAGGCAACCTATAAGATATAACGGTATAAAAATCTATTCGAATTGCTGATTGGTCGAGCTAAAATAATTCACCAATATATGTACATGTGATTCGGGTTGCTCATTAGAGGCTTCGCGGTTTTCCTTTTCCGATTCCGTTCTCGAATAGAGAGTACCACTATTCGTAATGTTAACAGAAAAAAAAAAAAAAAAAAATAGACAGTATGAAGGGACTAAATTAAAAGATTGTGTCTTTATTAAAAAAAAAATGATATAGGAAAAAAAGGGAAATTTTTTTCAGCCTCCCAAAATCTATCATTAAAATAAAATCCATTTCCTAATTTAACAAAAAAACCTATAAAAAAATATCGAATTAAAAAAAAAAATTAAATCCAGTTTTTCGTGCTGAACACGAGAATATTTATGAGTCGATGGGGGTATTAGTTGTGTGAGAAGAAGTGCTTCTCCTTTACCGTGTAATAAGAAGCCGAAAATGTCGGTAACCTATTGATAAAAAAATAAAAAGCTAATAGAGCGGACAGTCACGAAAAAAAAACTTCAGACAGCATGCCATTTTTCGGCACAAGTTTTAACGATTGCTGGGCGAGAGTGACCATTAAAACAAATTCAGGTAGAAAAATGTTTTCAAAATCATCGCGGCTTTACAACCTATAGGATACAAAATTACTACAATTAAAACGATACGGCGCCGAAAGAAAAACCGATGATCATCTTATATGATATTCCCAATAAGCGTTTTATCCATGGTTTTTTTTCTTTTTCTATAAATACGAGCTCCCATTATATGTGAGTGTAATGCTAATGTGTAGTTTTTTTAATTCAATGTATATTTTAAATTAGTTTCAATGTGTTTTTGTCAATTTTTAATTTACATATATGCACTCGTTAGTGTGCAACCTAAGGGAAAGATCGAATTAGAAAATTCTCCTTGCATAATTTTTCATTGAAAGTGTAAGAAGCTGAAGGCGAATCTGCGTAAAAATGATTAGAGACATAAATGTGACGTTTGTCGAGAATGGACTTGTGGTGCGAAAATATGAATTTTAAACTAAACGCGGATTCTGATATTTGAAAGTAGGTAGAATAAGCTGCAATAGTTTTTTTTTTTTTTTTTTTTTTTTTTTTGGTAAACATTTATTCGATGTCTTAAAATGTACAAAACTGACTGAAGAAAACTGGAAAAGAGTGGGAAAACGTTACAAATTATTAAAAGAAATTGTAAAACTATTTTTCCCCTAGTTATTAGTTGTTTTTTTGTTTTTTTTTTGGAGTTTCTTAATGATTTTTCATTTGCTTCGGGATTTTTTTGAGCAATGCCTTTTTTTTTTTTTATTTTTTGAAATATCGGTGAAATTTTTCCTCTTCTGCGTCGGCAGATTTTCTGTAGGTGATTTTATTTACTTAAACCGGCCGGGGGAAGGGAAGGTCGTGATACTTTGTAATACTCTTGTTATCGAATCAATAATGTGATCAAATTTGAGGGATGAAATTATGGAGAGAATCACGATAATACATATATACCTGTGGGGTAATTGTTGATAAAAATCTTGAAATTCATTCGATTTTTTGCTTGCAATCACAGCAAAACAGAATTTTTTATGGCTGGATTGATTAACAACTTCCTTAAATTTCTTTCTAATAATCGACATTTGAGCGAACAAATTCTAATTTAACTAGACCAAAATTTTGCAACGATGCTATATTAAATTAGCAGCGCGTTACATACAGGCATGCGCGGTGCAATTATGTAGTGGCAGATCCACGGAGGAGGAAATAGGGGACACCCCCTCCTTCAAGAACCAAACAACCAAAGCCTCTATGGAAAAAATTGTTATAACGGAGAAACTTAATTTATGCTTTAAAAGGTTTATGTATTGAATTTTACAACATACGGATTTTAATAATTAATATTTAATACTGTTTTTTTTTTTTATTAAAACTATTACGTTTTTATTTTCTTTTTTTAAATATAATATTGTCGTCGATCTTTTGTCTCTTTTATTTATTTTTAATTTTTATTTTGTAATTTTAATTAAAAATAGTCCAATGAGAAATATAGATATTTAAATTTGCTCGCGGGGACAAAGAGAATTCGGATCGGATTACTAATAGAGTCTAATAAGAAATACTATCTTTCTTACTATTCCTAAACTACCATATTTAAGATATTATTTTATAATTTCGTTTTATTTTTCACCCTTAAAAACGAAACAAAAGTTACAATTAAAAATTGTAATAACTATGCATTTTTAAAACATTCCTAAAGAGCTGGTCGCTATTTGATTAAATACAACGCAAGGGCTCTTTCTCAAATCTGCTGCCTACCGTAGAAGATTTTACGTAATTATTTAATCCGCCCCCCCCCCCAAATGTTCTTCTGGATCCGCTCCTGAATTATGGTGGTATTACTTCGAAAAAAAACTTTAAACGCGTTTTTTTTTTTTTTCAGAAACCACTTTGCTTTCTCGGTGAAAGTATTTTTTGATTTTTAACATCTCGGAAAGTTCTTAATACCTTCGAATTTTAAAGATTAAAAATGTTCGTGCGCTCAACTGGTTTGTTGAATATTACCATTTTTTTTTTTTTTTTTTGGTTTCACCGTTTCTTTTTTTAATAAATAATAATAGTAAACATTAAACAGAAGGTCGTTACGCAATTATAACAGTCGATGAGCCTTTCTTTTACGATAGCGTAGCGTAATAATTATTGTCTCAGTTTGTCGTGGGTCCGTCATTGTTTTTTTTTCTTCTTTCGATAAATTATTAGGCAGATAAGGAGAAAAATAGTCTGAAAGAATGAAGGGGCAATCTGGTCATTACACCTTGCCGGACTTTGGTGATTGATGATGGTCACTCCGCAATCATCCGGTATTCTAGAACTTGGATGGAAGATTGAAATTGTTTACTGTACGAGGAAAATTTCTTCCCTCTCCTCGAGACGTTATTAATGGTTGAACAACAAAACGTCAAGATTCGGAGGATCGTTGCCGCCCGATATTGGTAATAGGGCGCGCGCGAGGCGATAAACGAATGGCCAGGCAAATTTTCGGAAAACTATCGGAGATTTAAAGAGAGCCGAATGTTCCTTTCACTTGTTCGTTCGAACCTGGCCTACGGTTCGTTTTATCGGTGCCGAGCACGGAGGAGGGATCGCCTACGACAAGACAACCGTAGTTTTGTGCAATATTTATTAAGAAATATTTGGGGGCTCGTTGTCGCTCCGTGATGAACATGCTGTGTGTTTCGATTTTTTCGCTCCTTCGCGACAATTTTCATTCAAAGGCCGACGTGTTTTTTTTTCCTTTCACCGAGTCGATTATGTATAAATGACGTTGTTTTATGCGGACGACATTTGTTGGGCTGCGTTTTTTATAGCCACGACGTGGTCGTGGACAATATAATAGCGGACGGAAGGACAACATGCTGCCACATAGCACAATACCGAAAATCATGTAGCAATCACTTTTACTGCCTTGTCGTCGTTCGTAGCAAGCAACAAAGGTAGTAGCGTTCAGTAGAATAGGCTCTCCGAGTGATTTTTTTGTTTGTTTGTTTCCGCACACATCTCCTTACCGTGTCTAAGTTGTGAACTATGAATTTCGGTAATGAACTGATTTCTCGGAAAAATCGATGGCAGATTTATAACCGACGAAAGACGAAAAAAAGGTCCCAGATACGAAAACAACCTGCTCTGGACTCGTTTCGATACTGGTTATATCATGATTTTTCCAAGACCATTACGAACAACAAAGGATACGGGTGCGGAAAAAAAAACCCCCGATTATACACTAACCCAGATATCTTTATAATAGAGAATGCTAGAAACGGATCTGACTCATTTTCTGAACGCAGTCGGCAACTTAAGGTGATACATGCAGGCGTCGATGACGTAAGAAAGGCCCCATTTTCGCGTGGCAACAAGTGTTTTGCATTACGTACGGTTAGGTCAGTGAAAACCTTCCTCGAAAAATTATATAGCCTTCACCTTCAAAAAGAATTTTTATTGTTCGATATTGTATATTTCCTCACTCGGATCTAGCGACGCTATTACGTTGACGATCCTAGCGGCGTTATACTGTTATTACTATAAATTTTTGGAACTAAGTCCTTTTTTTTTTTTTTTTTTTAATTTTTTACTCTTCCGCTGCGATGTTATTAATTGTTTTAATTAGAAAGACAGAAATCTCTTTTGCGCCTACTTTTTGAAGTTTCATTTTATTGTTTCTGTTGTGATAAAAATATCATTGTTTTTTTATTGTTTCTTGAAAAACAGTAAAGAAATTATTTCAACGCGATTGCGAGTTAGAATCGCCCTCGTCACCATAGTATTTTTAACATCGTTTTGGATTTAATTTTTAATCGTAGACATTAAAAAAGAATTTGTAAAACCTTTTTCGGTTTTTCATCAGGTTTTTTTTTTTGCAATATTATAACACGAAGCAACCGCGCATCCGTAAATATTTCACAGTGTTTTTGAGTAGTTGAAGTGATCGTAAAAATGTTTCGTCCGCGACGCGACACAATTTTTCCGCAGAAATTTTTAAGGGAAAAAATGTAAAAATTTATATCCCCAGTCGCTTTTCTGGAATTAACAAAAAAAAGCGGAAAAACTACAAACACGGTTGATGCATGATTTTAACAAACATCAAATTTTTAAACGTATTTCTCCCGCACTTAAATATCTCAATACTTCAGTTTTCGTCTCCTATCGCCTCAGAATCTTATTTCTTAGCGTTTTTTTGTCGGTTTTTGAGGTGACATTTTAATTGAAAGTTCCGAAAAGTCAATTATCTAAATTATTCGAATGCCTAAAAACCTACAAAAACTATTTTAAATATACTTACACAGCAAATGTTGAAAATATAGATTAAAGAAAGAATTAATAAAATTTTTGTTTTCCTCTACAAATTTTAATCTGCCAAGTGTACGACGAAACCGGTCAATCTGATCCCATGCAACAGCCTCTGCTCGAACGCCGGATGATGTAAACTGTGTGTCGGAATTCACTGAAAGTTATACGCGTCTTAATAGGTAATGAGAAAAAAAGTGAATTAAAAAAGAAATATAAATAACTCCATAAATGTTTATACTTATATAAAATTAAATACCTCGGTAGCGAACGAAAATAATTATAACAATTTATATTTTAATTTAAGGAAACTTTAATATCATCAATTGACAATATAGAGTGTACGCTGAATATTAAAAACAAGTTCAGTCAAGCGTAATGTTTCATGCGTTGAGGATTCCACCCGCGTATGTAAGACTATAATTTACATTTACATAGTGCTCTAAATTCAAAACCAAAAAATCAGATTTTTCGATTTTCGTGCTCTTTAGAACTCTTCGTTTACTTTGAAAGTTTAATGGAATACGGGTTCGTTACCGGTAAATCTTTCCAAATGCCCGGGAAAAAAAATATTTTTTTAAAAAAGATTTTGAGCTTTCGACGTCCCGAGTACTTAATTTTAAGGTGGCAAATCCGTATGTTCCAAACTAGCGAATTATATGGAGACGTGTGCATTCTTTACCTCGTTCAAAATTTTTAGCTATATAATACTCGTGACGCAAAGGGATGGGGAGCCTATACGTCACAGTTCTCGCGCTTTTTTGAACTTTTCGTCAATTTCGAAATTTTTCCGCAAAGAAAATAGAATATGATATTTCATTCTAACGCTCTTTCCAACGATACATCAGGTGTGCTAGGAAAAAAAGAACATCTTTTTCAAAACTTTCGAGCTTTCGGCGTCAAACCGTTTGTGAGTTATTGATTTTTTTTTTTTGGTATTACTGTCGTTTCTGAACCATCCTATTAGGGGATTCCCGATACAATATATATGTACGGGAATTCTAATAAAGACACATTTGTGTGTGTCTTTAGTTTTAATACTGACCATCGTCAGGCGGATGACATAGACCGGAAACGTTTCCTTAAATGGAGCTTTTTTAACTCGAATTTATTAAAATATAAATTGTTATACTTATTTTCGTTTGCTACCGAGGTATTTATTTATTTTATATTTATAAATACAAATAAATTCGGACAAAAATTACGTTAGCAATTTTACCTAGGCGTTACCAATTTTTTAAAGAAATTAATACATACACATGATATAAATTTATATGAAAACGAAACGATGAGAACTACTTAAAATAAACAATACTTGAGTGTGCCTGAGGCTGCTAGTTTTTTTTTTTTTTTTATTTAAACCATGTGCGATACCTTAGTTCCCACCAAGTCAGTTGACTTGTTTGCTGGTTGCCAAAATAAATACACACGAATGTATTTATCATATTTAATAAATATTCTTAGTTTCTAAAACTTATCACATTATTCATCTATAACTATTTAAGTATAAACCATTTAATATCTATCTCTCACATATCGTCAGAAACAAAATAAACCTTAAGTAGTGGTGTACCCATATACACTTTTACCGAACTAACTTTTATATATATATATATATATATATATATATATATATATATATATATATATGTATACATACATCCACATGAATATATACACACACACATCTATATATTAATTACAACGTAATTCTTAGGCTACCCCCATTCGAAAAAATGTCCCAATTTTATGTAACGTTTGTTATATTTTATAGGATTTTTGTTATTGTTATTTAAAAAATGTCACAATTTTATGTAATGAAAGTTAAATGTTAGAATAGGACTTTTGTGGTTATGTTATTTACTTTTTTGTGTTGATGCCAGTAAGAATTCCGTTGTTTATTTTGATCATTTTATATAAAGTATAGAAGAGAAAGAGACAGAAATGAAAGCAAGAGGGGTCTTGGGGCACAGCCCCTTGCGAGGCCAAAATGGCCGAGTTTTATATATATATATATATATATATATATACATACATATATACATATACATGCACGTACACCTTCGTATTACATACGGATTAATATAATGCTTATATTTCTTGTTAACTAAATTTTGTCAACATTTCCTTTATTTTAATTCTACTTATTTTAGTATTGTTTTGCTGTAATATATTATTTATCGGTATAGTATTAAGTGTAACTATGTTAAAACCATTTGCTGTAGTTTGTCTTCGTGTTTATTAGCGTGTCTTCTATGTTGAAATTCGTATTGTCCAACGTCGCGCAAACTGCGATTACATTTATTTCTCGCTATTACCCACTGATTTCTCGTGTAGATATTTAATTAGTAAATTGTATTTAAGTATCATTTTCACGGGGTAAGTATTATAAATATCTTCTTCTAATATTCGAAGAATTTACATTTGAGAGAGCTTCGTATAGGTTGTTTCGGTAATGGTCATTCGCCATCCTGAGAATGTTGCTTGCGAAGAAAAGGTCAGTCAAACTTTCATCGGCTAGCTCTGCGCCATTATAATTCAACCAACTCCTCTCCGTCGATGGCACTTGACTTCTACGACGAAACCTGCATTTCTAATTTTTTCATCGAAAATTCAACAATTGAACCCAGTTCGCAATCATACCGTCGAGTCCGGGGCACGCGGCTTACTCGGAGTTTTCGAGAACTTTCTATTTCATAAATAACGATAAAATGAAATAGGAAGAATAAAATGAAATAAAACTACCGAATAATTCCCGGAATTCTGGAAAGGACAACACAATAGGGCGCGCTACGCTAGCCGATTTTATTAACGTAATAAACGAGGACGGTTTATTGTCCCGATATGTCGATGTGGGCCCCCGTAGCCTAGAAAAAGTTATGACTAAATAGAGGAAATATTTCGGAAAGTTCAATAAAAGCAGCCGAATATGGATGACCGTTGCCCTTTCAATCTGTTTCCGAGCAGGGTCACAGTCTATCGCCCAAGAAAATCTCGCCAGACACGTGCCCGCTTAAGAAAACATTTCGACGCATCCTATTTACGCTTCCTTATCGTGCGATTTCTAAAGTTAAAAAAAAGTCATAGTCGTAGTAATAATAATAATGAAAAATGCGTTTACGGTCAGATTCGAATGATTTTTCTTTTTTTTTCTTAGGAAATTTTCGGGCGGGGATTAAAACTCTCCTTAGAAATTGCTAATGACGATTTCGGATAAATTTTATCAAAAAAAATACCGTATTTCTCGAAAATTAACGAGTGATTATTTATTTACTTCGTCGATTTTTAGAAAACAACCTGTGTGTTCACTTCCTAGTGGCTCGAATGATAAAATCCGGCAGGCTTCTCTTTTCGCTACCTGTTAATATTGAGACTCTCGCTTTTTGAGTACTACGGAGAAAACCAGGTTATTCGTAGATTATTAAGCGGGAATTTAATGGAAGGTCTCGTAGTGAACTGCACAAGAGGAAAGAAATGTTTTTTTTTTGTTTTCTTTTTTGACGCATTGCCGAAAATTTTTTTTTAAATTTCAGACACTTGCGATAGCACCGGAACTTCATGCTTTTTCCTGGCATTCCTCATCTCGTTTAGGTACGTTTAAATGTAATAATCCGAAAAAAAAGAAAAAAAAAAAATATATATATATATATATATATTATTTGCACACTACTCGGTATTCTAATTTTTACTTTATACCATTCGCGGTTTTAATTAGCGCTTCAAGGCTACCGTGCTCTTTAAGTCGTTCTCCTAAACAGGTATAGCGAATATCAGCAATGTAATTAAGAAGGAACTATGGCCCATACTGTTCGCTGCGTTAAAGGCCTCAATTCGTGAGGACATTTTTCATATTTCGCATATTCATATTATCGCTTTTATTTTTTATTTGTTCACTTTTCTCAGACTCGCTTCGGTGACATCGCTAATCATGTCGGTCTACATTTTACATTTATTAAAAATCGAACTAATTTAATATCAGACCAGCTGGCCGTTTTGAAACTGATCCCTCTGCTGGTTTGCTCATTTCGCGACGACAGTTATTCATCTACGCATCATTTCCCATAATCATCTCACAACACACTTTTGCTCTCTTATTTCTTCTTTCACATTAAATCACCTACTACTCCACTGGAGTGTCTTTCTTTCGTTCTCCGGCGCGTGCCAACGTAACGTATCGTCACTTAGAGCAGATTACACTTGTACGTCTCTAATTTATTCCGATATCATCTAGGTATCGCATCAACCGATAGTTTTACATTAACAGTGTTAGTCCTGATGCACACACCGACAATAAATTAATTAATAACAAAAAAAGCGTACGCTATCAATGCTAGGGGCCTATTGTCTGTGATAATACCATTGAACACAAATGCTTTTACAGTTCCCCCCTCTCCTTAAATAGTTTTTCTCTCTTCGTAAAATTAGACGAAATTTTCTGTAAACATTTAGAAGACGCATCTGATTTAAAACGTAATTAGATAATAATAATAATAATAATAATAATAATAATAATAATAATAATAATAATAATAATAATAATGGTAAAAAAAAACCTATATGAATCCTCCGCGTTTGTGGACAATATGGATTAATGAGAAATATCATAAAATTTGACGAAAAAGACATTAAAAATCAGTCGTTACAGCGAGATCGAAGAAATGGAAGGACGGATATCAAAGATCTGAAATGATTGCTATTTTCGCGTTGCGAAGAAAAAGAATCCGTTCCAAAGAGCGTACGTCTCGGAAAAATCGTTTATTATTTATAATATTTATATTTAACATCGACACTTTCGTTGAAATATATTTATTTATTAGAGATCAGCTCTTTATATTTTTAATAAGTAAATATTTACTGATGCGCACAAACTTGCTACATGTAAAAAAAGTTCACATTTTTTTTCGGTCTTTTATTGGTACTTCAAACGATGTTCGACCCGTGTGCTTTTTCTCTATGTTGTTCGCGCATAACTTTTGCCTATTTATACCGATTTTAACGTTCATTTGAAAGTTACAGTGTCGGCACTATTTACATATATACACACACACACACACATATATATATATATATATGTATAATTTGTCTGCTTATATTAATTTTTAAATGGCTACATTGAGTATGTCCGTTTTTATTGATAATCACCGCTGTATATGTACGTGTATTATACAGCGGTGATTATCAATAAAAACAGACACACTCAATGTAGCCATTTAAAAATAAATGTTAAAAAATGAATATAAGTAGACAGAAATTAGCCATAACCATTAGGACAGAGAGAAAATAAAAGTAGCAGTGTTTTTTAGATTGGTCTCTATCCTCCGTATTATAACTCAAATATATTTACACTAAAAATTGTGAAATGAAATATTAAAAAAGGAAAAATACTCTAAAAATTTAATGAAAATGCCCCAAAAAGTAAAAAATAATTACACTTAATCAATCTTATACAGTAGAATATTTTTTAAAGGGGGGGGCGGATATTATGATACTTCATAATCGAAATTAATACGTATTGGGAGTCCCTTCGGTACATTAAATTCAAAAATGCAACTATTGGAAAACCCGAAACTAAGTATTCCTAGTGTAATGTTTCTAATATTTGGCTTATGGAAGACACGAATGATTGCGTTGTGTTATACATTGGTTTAATATGGTTTTCTAATTGTAATTTGAATAATTTGATATCGACTACGATAAGTATTATTGTTGTTTAATCACATCTCCTTATTTTAATACTGTAAAGTATATTTTGTTTTTTATTGTTGTTGTAAAAGCCATTTTTTAAAAATATTTAGTACAATTGTTTCTTGTTTTTCTGATAATTTTAACATTGATATGTTTTCGGGATGGACATCGAGTAAGTGTTGAAGTCCGTATTACAGACTACTAGCAGGCCGTAAATAATGACATAATCAAATGTTGTATAGGAATTATAGAAACTTGGGTCGGCAGCGATTGAGTAGCTTTACGATTTCAACATTGTTGGTGCCGGACGAGATGAATCTTTCTAAAAAAAAAAAAAATAAAAACAAAATGCGCTTCGCGTTTTGGTTACCCGGAAATTCAATCGAGCATCTGTATCGCCGAAAACGACTAACGTAAAATAGTGCGACCGTTGAAGCAAGTTTCAGTACGTCGAACAATTGACCAAGCAACATAATTCGTACTTTCGCATCGTCCTGACCGCACTGTTGTTTATTATACTAACAGGGGGCTCTCTATATACCTTGTTTCAAATGTCTGAATATGTATTGCAATTAGACCAATTAGACAGAGAAAAAAATTTTCATCAGCCCTTCGATTAAGTTTTAACCGTAGAAACATTGAAATTATGTCGAAGAATTTAAAGCTCAAAAAGGTATCTTCAGTGGTTTTAAAGTAGTACGAAATTTTTGTAATAATAAAAGTAGCCAGAAATGACTGAAACGCAAATAGTTTAACCGGTAACACAGATGCGAGTCTGCGGTTGAAGTGCAGGACCCCCCCCCCCCCCCCTTTAAAGCATGCTGCTGACAAAGTCTCCCACTATATTACATATGTATGTGTGTAACTCGCGATTCTTTGGACTTTACATGCTCTGGGGACCTTCTTCAGTTGATAATCTGTATTGCAGAAGAGAGAGTAAATTTTAGTTAACCGCTACGCCGCTCTTAAAAACGAAAATGAATTTACAATTTACATAGCAATTTTTGTTACAACTTCAGTTATGCATTTCGTAATGGTTTACCTTAATTTTTCCATATGACCCCTGGACTTAAGAATATTCACGTTGAATATTTCGGAGTTATTAACCCATTTTTGAAAAACAAAAAAAAATGATTCCCAAATACAGAGAGAATTTTATTCGTCAAGTGCCCATAAATGTTTCCCCCGTTTCTTCCGCAAAAAAGAATTAGCGGACCCCGCCCCTGGAGTGAAAAATTAGCGAAAATAGTTTTCAAAGTGCGCGCGCAAACATAGAATACAGCTCACCCCGTCGCTGGAGGAAAGGTTTCACTCGTGATGGCTGTGCTACACTTGATTTGTCGTAGCGTGCGTCATTTTCACGCGGTAAATGTTTGTACACTTCTAAAATACGAGTATCGCCTAATTAGAAATCTAGGCGCGCGCCAGTAATAATTTTTGTCGCGGAAACGGGGTGCTCTTGGAGCTGTGGGCACCGCGTGTAGAGATGGCTGGAGGCGACACACGGAGGTCTCTTGCTGGAACCGTTACCGGTTAAGTAATTCCGCGCTAGCCAATTTAGTGCTCGAATGCGGACGGTCAAATTTTGCCTGCGGTAATAGTTGCGGCTTGGCTGCCTTTTAATTATCCTCGCGTCGCTATCTGGTCTCCGTTTAGTTTATTAATGGCGATGCAAAGGCAGCGGCGAGGCTCCTTTGCGTTGAAGGAACGAGCTGAGACGGACGAGCGTGCAGGCCGGCGGAAGGAATTAGTTGTTTAGAAGAAATGTCACTTCTGCACTTTATGGCCCGGCTACTAATAAGAAAACTTTGTCGGCGTAATTTGGACTGGCTCCTCTTTCGTTCGAGCCGCATGCAAGGACACTAGGCAGCATTCGTTTCATCTGTCGCTGGCCACCGGGGATTTCGCGTAATGTATTTATTAAACATTCATTACCCGCATTCATTATGCCGCACGTACACTGCGCTAATTAAAGCTGAACTTTGGCGAAAAATCCGAATACTCTGTCTTGTTTAACTTGGATTAATAACGAATAATGCGCCAAAGGAGCAGAACGTCCTGACTGTTACAGCCACCCGAATGGTGATTATGAGTAAACTCCTGAAGAAGGCGCGACGAAATGTAAGAAGACATTCTCTCCATGAACCTCGTCTCAGGTTTTATCGAAGAATGTTGCAGTATTTTTGTTTTTTTTTTTTTGTTTTATTAAATTACAATTTATGTAAGTACGTGTGTAAAAATTCAATGTGGTCAGCGGTGGAAACGGTTCAATTAGAGTTTCGGATTCTTCCACTCTGCATTTTACAATCTTTTTAATATCTTTATCTTTTTTATTTTTCATCTAAATTGGTATTAGTCTTATTCCAATTCCTTTTTGGCCAATTCATTAAACATTTTCATTTTTTTCTGTACCAACTCTCCGTAATCTTTCACCATTTTTGTATTTAAAATATTGCATCCATTCGGGATACAGCATAGTATCCTGTTCATCGCATCTAACGCGATTATCCGTTTCCGCTTTATATTAGATCTTTTGAGGTAGATTTTAAAATTTCCATGTCCCCTGATCTAAATTGTTACGTTGTAAACGTTTGGAGTATATGTTATTTGTATTAAATCTCTCTTTAATTGAACTCTTTTCGTTATTCCGCCGTGACTTATCTGTTCAAACTTTTCCATATATTGTTCGCTGATATATTTTTCGAATCGTCTAGCTGTTAAAATTTTAATATCTATTATATAGTATTTCTTATTTGTATATGTGATATTTTCGAAAGTTTGTGTTCTACCTTTAATTCGTTTTTGATTGCAAAAGTGTTACATACGTTTTTCTATTTCTAAGTATGAATATTATAACTAATGCATTTGTCTTTAGTTTATTGTTTATGGGAGGTTTAATTAGTTACGATATTCCGTGTATACTCGCTAAAATTTTTTGTCAGAATTCCCTTGTAAATAATACTACGATATTATAGATATTTGATGATATCGCTGTTTTGTATAATTTTCTGAATCGTTCGGATATTCGTGCTGGACAAAACAAAAATACGTGGGCTGAAAATTTTGCGCGCGGTATAAATATACAAAAAGAATTCAAAAATTCCGTCAATTCAATTTTTGAACTAGATCCGAAAGGAATTAAGAGAGATCATCGTTCTTCGGTTTTCAGTGCGTGTAACTAATAGAGAAATGGCCGCAAACATTTTTCTGATCAGCCGAGTGCATAATTTTCACTAATTCTTTCCTCGAATTCTAAATAGTTTATAGAACGTTTCTACGAATTCCTGTTTTGTTATAGGCATTCCCTTAAGAGACACACGTAATATAGCGACAGACTGTGTAACCCCTAAATTTTATAACTGCACAAAAGACATTTTAACCTACTAAATAGGACAAACGGCCGAGGCGGTTGTTTATAAAGTATTCTTCAACTAGACAAAAAATTGATAACAATAGAGGCGAAAGCGAACGATCCGCTGTAACGGGACCAAAATTTATAACCGAAAAAAGGATCTAACGAAAGAAAGTTATAACCTAGAAAAAAAAAATAATAATAATAATAATAAACGAAGAGAGAAAAAGAGGATAGTCCGTTTCTTTTTTGTTCTTTTGCTTTTTTTTTTTTCTTCTTTTTACTCCAGTTATAAAATATCAATTGATTTCGTGGAAAATATAATAGCCCGTGGAAGTTTTCAAAATGGGTTTACACGGATTTTCCAGTTAAGCAACAACGCTGCCATCGAGAGCGCAGAAATAAGAGAAAGCCCTCAGAAAGGCAGAAACGGGTTATTCTAGAAAGGAAAAATATTTTTTCGAACATTATTTACATTCTACAACTTAAATCTCTGTTCTACTTTTCATTTTATTTTTCTCATACTGACGAAGGAAAAAAGATTGAAAAAAAAGGCATTTTTTTTTTTCTATACCATACACGAAAAAGATACTGGGTCAGATTGCGTTATAAATTTTATGATATAAATACATTAATAGAAAGAAAGAAAAAAAAAAGGTACATAACCAGTGTTATGGGACTTTTAGCCGTTATATGTAAAATTTACACCGGTAGGAAATAACGGGTTTCCTGCTTTTATTCGATATATTAATAAAACCCATAAACTTGACCTCCAACGGTATGTTGAATGAAAGCTAAAACTAATGGTCGATGGCGGTTGCCTTGCATATAAGCCCAAAATAAAAAAAAAAGAAAAAAGAAAAGGGTAACTTCTTTCCACCAGTTGCATCCATAAAACTTAATGGCAGATTTTTAATTTATGCTGCTTGGGTAAATGTTCCGACTAATAATTTTCTGCAGCACGCGAGTACTTCAAAATAATTAAAAGCCAAATATATGCGACAACCGGCTAGTACTAAAAATATAGCACTACTGCTACCAATTGTATCTAATGGGCAGTCACGTGCCGCTGATGTGGGTTCCTGGACACATTGGGGTGCCTGGTAATGAGAGGATCGATGGAGCAGCTCTGCCCTGGTCTCGTCAATGCCAGAGCACGCGGAGCTACCGTTCTATATGGCATGTACATTCTCGAATGCGTACGAAAACTAGTATATTAAAAATTAAATATATTTTCCGATAAAGTCTGATTGTTCAAATTACCAAAACGCAGTTTATGCAATGTAGGTTTGAATAAAGAAAAATTCCCATAGATCAATTTACGGGCCATTACTAACGGAAATAATTATTTGAATATTCTTGTAACTTTAGCTTCATACGGTACAGCAGGTAGCAACACATTTTTTGATGATCTATCATTCGGAAATATTAACGTGAAAAAAATTTTACATTTGTAATATTCATTCTAAAAATTTAAAAAAAACGAAAGTCTAAAAAGAAGAAAATAAAATTAGCCGATGATAAAAAGACAATGTATTTCTCGGAATTTTTAAGATCAATGGGAAACATATGGTCTGGAAATTAAGAAAAAATAGAACGAAATTAACGGTAATCAGCAGACAGCAATAACCGGCGCAAATGTAAAATTTAGCACATTGAGCGCGTCAAAGAATTCAAATATCTGGGATGCCGGATTATATTTAGATGCAGGCGTTGAAGTGAAAAAAGAGGAGATTAGTCAGACGAAAGATTAAAAAAAGGCTACGAGGAAATTGCTCGCAGACGGTTCATTAAAATTAAATATCAGACGAAATATTTTGATCTATTTTATTATACGGTGTCTAGAAGCAGCCACGTACAGAAACGCCGAAATACTTTGAATTACGGCTGCACGGCGGTATGAAATTATTCTGGATTCAAAAAATGAAGAAGTACTGAAGGAAATTGACGCTGAGGGGAAATATATAATCAAACAGAAGAAATGTACCAATTTTGGAGATTTAGAGGAAACAGATGCGAACTCTGTTAAAATTAGTTACCCGAGGAGAGACTGAATAGAGAAGAGGATGTGGAAGGAAGAAAATCAAGAAGAATGCGTACATGGTACTAGTACAAGCAGACGATTGATGAATCAGTAGTAAAACATATGATAAGCCGGGAGTGATTAAATATTGCTTAATGAAAAGGGAAAAAGATGCTTGGGGATTTCACGATTATTCTTAAACATGTTAATACTCGCCAGAATCGACGCAGCAAATTCAAATTTTAGCAGTGATTTAAAATCGCATCAAATATTTCAGACGTTTTCAGGACTTGGTTTATGCAAAGTGAGTGTGATACACGCATTAGATTATTTTTAATCGTTGTAATTTGAATTGGCTGCCGCCGACTCGTAACTTTTAATGTGCCTCTGTATTAACATTTTTTCCTTTTTTTGCGCATGTTTATTAAATTTTTGGAGTGAATTTTCAAAAAAAAAAAATAATTCTTTAACGTACTCCGTTTGCAGAAAATCGGACCGCAAAGTTTCCCGATATAGTTGAAAAAGAAATAGTCTAAATTATTAATAAGGTACGGGAACGGCTTAGAAATTAATGGAGACAAAAATAATGATAACTGGCAGAAAATCACATTGTTTCCGTTTAAGAATCGATGGAGAACAAATTAAACAAGTACGTAGTTTCAAATATGTCGGACAAATAATAATAATAACTGAGGGGGGGGGGGGGGACCTTTATTGTGACACAGAAATAAACGTAAGGATTAGACTGGCCAAGTTAGCGTGGGAACAAAAAACAAAATATACCGCGACGAAAGTACCAACGAAACGCATCGTAAAAAGTTATAGCACGCTGGATTTTGAATAAACGAAATATCTAAAAACTACGAGCTTTTGTAGCACTCGAGTCAGATGAAGCCAATAAGCTGGACTGGAAAAGTCACAAAAACGAGGAAGTATTCGACAGAGTTCCATAACGAGATATAATGGAAGGAGAACAATTCAAGGGAAAAAGTATATAGGTCTATCGAGAAATACATTCGTCGCCGTGTTATACATATTTAAGGATACACAATTAAACAGATACTCATTAATTAAAAAGAGCTATCCGGTCGGATTGGCATTTATCGTGAAATAAAACGAGTTGTAATAATATCGATAATGATGATGATTCTGTTTGCGAATATTTTTACAAAAAGTTTACACGGCAGCTTAATGCAGATTTATTTTTACCGAAAATTTGCACAATAACCTTGGCAAACGTAAGCTGTCCGTGTACGCAGCTTTCTCCCTGTAATATAATATCGATAGCGATCATTCGACAAGTGCATCTTGCGATAATATCCGAATTTAAAATTATACCACTCCGATTAATATCGGTTGAGGAACGACGAGCGACTAATGACTTGTGTTATTAAGGTATTCGAAATTAGTTAATTATAATAGAACGCTCTGTTCGTTTTATATAAAGTGTCTCCGGTTAGTTGAAAATTATTCCATGTAGTTGATATTCACCGTTGCTGCTACGTAATGTCACCGCACATTGTTTTCGTATACAGTCTTTTACAGATCCAGGCCGTTTTGTTGAATATATACTTTTTTTGGGATCTCGGGGACTGACCAATTAGCAGGTTAATCGTTTTTTCGCGAAATAATACACTGTTATTATGATTTTTCGAATGCCCCGATACTTCCAGTTATGCGGTGTAAAGTACCAAAATAAAACGGAAATAGAAAGAAATCTGCCGGTACTACTCTGACAGCGGAAATTAAACCAGGGCTAAAGAAACAATTGATAGCTTACCACAGTAGCCAAGTTTCCGCCGAGAAGTGGATGTGAAGAAAAATGCTTCATAAGATGCCGGTTGTCCGTCAGTGTCGACTAATAGCTGAATTCCGATTTGATGATCTGTTCGAATTCGCGTTGTGATCGCTAGACGTGTTCAAGTACTTCTGCGACATTAGTCACTAAGAGCGCATTCAGAAGCAACACACACACACACACGTACAGCAACAGTGCAGACAGCCAATCAGATCGAAGCGTCTAACGAATCAGGTATTTGACCACTTCGAGTGAGCTGCATGTTTTTTTCGCCGCGAAACTGTAACGACGCTATCACTACTTTTGAACCACAGCGCGAAATAATGATATCACACGTCTAATTTATAAATAAGCTTGGCGAAATCTAGTGAAAATCTGCTAAATAAACGCAAAGCGGTACACGAGCGATAGTGTAGCGAACTAATAATTATTAGATCGGAAATTTAGAAATGCTTAATTAATGTGAGCAGACGTATTCTCTCTTAAATGGAGATATCTTTTAATGCGACGACTGTAATTCCCTTCCGAATAGTATATCTCCTTTTTTTCTTTTTCTTTTTTTTTTTCATTATAAAACGAAGGCGCTGCATATATTCCAAAGTCCTTCAATTTTACTTAATAATATTTCTTATTTATGTATTTGTTTTTTTTTAATTTTTTTTTTTTTTTTTTTTTATATTAAATAATATATGGAGAACCCACAAGGCAAACCGCCCGTCTGTAGTTTCTCATCACAGTTACAACGTTCATTTGTAATAAAGTTACAATCGATCATATACAATTAACCACTTAACTAACAAATGTGTCACAAAACAAAGTAAAAACCAACGTAATATAAATTTCCACTAAAAATAACAGCATAACGCATAATTCAAAATCTAAAACATAGTTCGTTTTTCGTAGTTCATTTTTAGTTGAGTTCATTTTCATATTCATGCGAGAAAGCTTTATCCTATAAATAGTATTAATTATAAAAAGAATTTGTATATTAAATAGCTTATTAAAAGGAGCACGTCCTGAAACAATGTAAAAACTTAACAAGAATCAAGGACGAACCACTACACCTTCTTTTAGATAACCGTCTAGAACAGGTTCAGACAATGCTATTAACAGAAATAATCTAATAAACAAATTATAATAAATCCTATACTCGTGGTGCCGTAATGACCCTGGCAGTTATACATGGCCAACGAGTAGTTTACAAAAAAAAAACAATTTACAAAAATAATATTAAACAATGTATCATAAAAGTATATCGATTATAAAAATATTTTACAAAAAAAATTGATCACTTTTATCACTTAAAAAAAATCTTACTTCATGATCATTCTTGCACACTGCTTTTTTTTTTTTTTTTTTATGTAAAATTCCTCTTTCTTGAAAAAATTTAACTGCTTTTTCTTTTCTATTCATTTCTCTCGAACTAAATTAGTAAGCGGCGATATTATTACTAAAAAAAAAAAAAAGATGAAAAACATTCAAAAAGAATTTTTTTAAAATGTTGCACGTTGTGATAATTTTATATTTTACTTTATTATTGGTATAAATGGAACTGTTTTATATGAACAATTACAGAATATGTAATATAATAAATTAAAACGATACATAATTTACAATGCAAACATGAAATATAAATGTAATTAAAAATCAACATTAACAAAAGCTAATACCGGTAAATATGTAAATCACCCGATAAATTAAATTTTAAATCCTGTTAATAAAATAGTAATAATAACTTAAATATCATTTATCATAATTTTTTTTATAGTGGGTTAGTTTGGGGTATGTTGAGCAGTTAATAGAATTAGCGCGGACGCTTATTGTTAAAGCACATATGAGAGTGAATTTTGGGTGATCGGCCTTAACTGAAATGAACGGTGAATATGAACACTATAGTAAGTAGCACAGTCGAGACTAAGAGAAAAGACTCGTCTGTTTTATTTAAATTCGTTTTTCCTTACAGTTCCATTTTTTGTTATTGGTATAAATTATTTTCTTTATCGAAATTTAAACATCAATTTTACACAAATTTTATTTTTTATTTTTTGAAATTCAAAAAAAAGAAAAAAGAGTAGGCTTCTAGTAAGTATGTCGAATTAATTATCAATATTTTTTCTGTCTTAGTGAAATACCGGGGAAAAAACCAAGATTTGCGACTGATATAGTCAACGCGGTAGCGAAGCGGTTGAAGTGCTTAATTATGAAACTAGAGGTCTCACCGGTTCGAGATATGTTTCATTCTAGATCCTGGTCGCTCCCAGATTTAGAAATAATTTGATCTCTATGCAAATCTGGAACAGTAAAGGTGGCGACCGAGAGAAAAAAATTAACAAGTTATCCACATCAATGCCGCTGAGCGTTTAGTTCTCTTATAATAATTTTACGAACTGCGCGACACACACCCTACCGAAGGTAAGCAATTTATATACATACGTATATATTTATTTATGCAGGGTGTTCCGAAAAACTAATTCAGGAAATTTGTTTTACGTTATAAAGCTCGTCAAAGTTAACAAAAAAGTCCTGAAGAAAAAATCATTTGAACGAACAATTAATTAGTTTTATAATTAATTCACTTTATTGTAATAAAAAAATAAATATTTTTTTTTTTTTTACGATTTAATTATCATTGTTGACTAAATATATATTTACGACTACATTTAATACGTATTTTACTTCTTCTCAATATTTTTACAAAATATTGATTTATAAAAAAAAAAATAAAAATTTTTTTCATTTAAATTAAATTAATTATAACTAATTTTATTAATGGTTCGCCCAAATGATTTTTCCCTCGGGACTTTTTTGTTTCTATTTTGATGAGCTTTATAGCGTAAAACAAATTTCCTGAATTAGTTTCAGAACACACTGTATATATTTTTTTGTATATTAACAAATATACGTATACACACGCGCATATATAGGCTACCAAACCAAAGGTACCATGTCGGCAGTTCTCTTGTTCTGGATCCAAGTCGCGCGCCCAGGTATATATATCTAATCTGAAATTGAATTGGGTATCATAGAAATCTGAGAAAGAAAGGTGACTGAGAAAAAGGAACTGACACTCCTACTCTCATTGGTGCCGTTGAGTGATTGGTACACTGTGAACCTTAACTTCATAATCCGTGATACCTTATCAAGCATATGGGACATTTTGTTGTTGTTTTTTGGCCTGGCGAGAAATTAGACACTGACAACATGGGATTTACATTACCTTATGTATACATATATACAAAAGTAAATATATATAGATATATATATATATATATAACTCGGCCATTTTGGCCTCGCAAGGGGCTATGCCCCTTGACCCCTCTTGCTTTCATTTCTGTCTCTTTCTCTCCTATACTTTGTATAAAATGATCAAAATTTACAACGTAATTCTTACTGGCATCAACACAAAAAAAAAAATAACATATCACAAAAATCCTATCCTAACATTTAACTTTCATTATATAAAATTAATTCATTTTTTCGTTATATTTTTCGTTATATTTTTCGTTACATTTTCGTTACATATTTCGTCGCATAATATTGTGACATTTGTAAAATAACAATTACAAAAATTCTATAAAATATAACAAACGTTACATAAAATTGGGACATTTTTTTGAGGCATTTTTCGCGTTACATAAAATTGGGACATTTTCCGTTACATAAAATTGGGATATTTTTCTGGGACATTTTTTCGAATGGGGGGTAGCCTAAGGATTACGTTGTAATTAATATATATATATATATTAATGACTACCTAGGAATAATAAGAAAATCTTGTAAGAAATAACGTTTTTACGCTTATATTTATTTCTTTTTTCACAAAGAATAGCATTTCATTATTTTATAAATGCTTCAAAAAAATGTTATTTCGATAAATCAAATTTTTACGGCTACGATGTCTATTACAATTTCCGTAATAACGCAAAAACGCGTTATATGATTTCTAAACAAAGCGAAAAGAATGTTAATATTTGCCTTTTTTTTTACCCGTTAATCGGAACGTAAAAAGATTGCCATTGATTCGGTGTTCTCGCTTAAGTTTGATGCAAAAATACCGCAAGTTCCATAGACTCGGTATTTCTGATTACATGGAAATTGTTCGGCAAAATATTTCGACCGAACGAAATACCATTTTAGATAATTAAATAAAATTAAAAGTGAAAATAGGCGATGATTTGAAGCGTATCTGTTTGATTTGCCTTTTGCGATAAACTACCGAAATTTCACATACGCATGAATGAAAAACATAAAATTTTCAGATACATCTCGGCGATACATTTTGGCGGTTGATTTCAGTGAAAGCCAACAACGAGGTGCTTTTTCGTAAATATCGTGCACTTTTTGCCAAAGAATCGCTTTCACTGCAGCCAAAAATGTTCTTTTTAGGCGGCCATTCAACAAACAGGAGAACAGCATGAAGACTTTTAAACGCTGTATTAAAAGTATCAATAGAATACCGACCCTGATGGGGTCATTAACCCTAATGTGTACAACAAAGGTTTGTGGATTGCGTTATTTAAATTCTGAAAATGCACTTGGTCGAGTTTGAACAGAATGTGACGACACAAATTTTCGAACTACGTCATAGATAATAGAAATTTAAACATTACTCCATCGTTGAATGCTACATAATTTAGCGCAACAATGCGAAACGAACTGTGTGATTGCTGCGCATGCTGGAATTATTTAAAAATTGGTTGCAATCCAATCGAGTTCATTCCAGGACAAGATTGAATGTGTCAAGTTGCGCGCGATACGCTAATATTGAGCAAAGCATTTTCATATTCTGGAAAACATTTTGAACATTCCAAACGCCGATGGAAATTATTTGTCCGGCGCGCGCTGATTTTTAGTTATTTAACGGTTTAACTCTTTATGTAGCCAACGAATGTGTACCTTTTCAACGAAAGGCTTATACATGTACCATCGCATTCGATTTAACTGTAGAAATTGTTCTTTGTTAATTTCTTTTTATGGAAATGCAATCGTCCTTATAACAGCTGTTTTGGATTTTTTTTTAACACGTTAATTTTCAATAAACACCTGTTTGTTGGTTGTAAGACTATATATATTGTACCCCTTGACCCATCTTGCTTACATTTCTGTCTCTTTCTCTTCTATACTTTGTATAAAATGATCAAAATTTACAATGTAATTCTTACTGGCATCAACAGAAAAAAAATAATACAGTCACAAAAATCCTATCCTAACATTTAACTTTCATTACATAAAATTAAGACATTTTTTCGTCACATATTTCGTTACATAAAATTGGGACATTTTTTCTAATGGGGGGTAGTCTAAAAATTACGTTGTAATTAATATCTATGTATAATATACCGGTGCGCTGTTGAATACGTAATTTTTAGTTAGGTCTCGTTTTAAAATAAAATTTTTAATAATACTTCCGGTCTTTAATGCAAATATCTTCAAACTGCGTAATTAATGATTAAACTTAAATTAACCGGTATGAAATTCGAAATTCTGAAGTAGGTATTTTAGTCAGGGTCGTCGGCAGTCATGGAAATTTAAAAAAAACAAATATGTTAAAAACTTCAAATATAAAAAAGTTTCGTTCGAGCTTTAATAAATACCCCGCATAAGAGGGACAGGAATTGCGCGAAAGACGCCGTATTAATGAATGTGTAAGGAACATGATGGAAGTCGTCAGTGATAATATTTTGAAATTAGATTATAATTAGTTTAAATTATCCTAAAATCACTTTCAATATCGCGTCAAGTTAGCGATATGAAATCAATCTTGGAGGTAATAGTAAAAATTTTTGTACACGTTTAGTAACGCAATTAGTACGTCTCAGTCTTTATGCCGTAGAAAGGGATACTACAATCTGAGTGTCGCTGGCGTGTCATACCGCACTGCATATTGTGCGTCCGAATATATTGCAAAATACGAGTGTACATATTTTTTTTTTTTGTTTTTCTTTCTGGAAAATTTCAACACAAAGAGATTTATTTATTAGTATTAAATTTATTAATTCTTTTTCGTATATATATATATATATATATATGTAGTTTAAGCAGATGTAAAAAATAAAACTTTCAATTTTATTCAATTAATAATTAATAATATTCCCTAAAGTTAAAAAGGCAAAAACTTCTTTTGCCGAAAGATTAAGAAAGAAAAACAGTAATGTCTATTCTCGGTGAAACTCGGCAAATACCACAGCCAAGATGCCCCGTATTTAAGTACTGTGTCCTGTTTTGTTTTTTTTTTATTTATTAACGTTCTGCACTACCTGAGAAACCGGATAAAAAATTTGACTAAAATTTCGTGGGGGAAATGATCTGCCCTCTCTATTAGTTACGGTTCTATTAGAATGTACGGTTCGAGTGTATAAAGTAATTTATTATATCGCTTTTATAAAATTCGATTTTACTATTGTCGCTATCGTTTATATCATTGTTATCGTTATTTTTCGCGATATAACCTCGTCGGCAATCTAGTTAAAAAATAACGATTATTATCATCGGCGTTCGTTATTGTTATTATAACTTTGATCGAATATTACACATATATAAAACGAAGAACGTGAAAGGCCAAAGCCGGTGTGAATGGAACATAAAGTAGATGGCGCATAAAACGAAGACACATCGACCAAACCGATGATGTTCATACACAGATAAGATAGTCTATTGCATAGGTGCTCCGGCATCGGGAGAGTATCATCGGGAAAGCGAGGAAATCCTAAAATACTGAAATACCTCCGGCAGTGCTAGCGGCTGAGTAGTTTCGAAAGTGTATCCTACAGTTCCGAACAGATATAGAAGAGAGCTTTGTTGCTGGAGGTGCGTGAGTATGAGTACGGCCGCCGAGCGAGTTCGCTTAACTGACCGAACTGTCATAAAATCTCTCAACATCCATAAGCCATCGCGCGATATCAGCGGCCTGACTGCGAAATACCCTCCGGCTATAATTCAGCGTAAAAATTGGTCTCTGGAGATGCAATCGTCCCATTTGTTTCCGAGGATGAAAAATCCATTTCTGAAGCGACTTATTGATACGACCCTTGTTCATACTGCGAACGCACAAATTCCCACCCGTCGCCCACCCGCGCCGGCCTTATGCTCTCTCTCTCTCTGTCTTATTATTATTATGCTCTATTACTATTATTATTTTTATACACAGGCAGCGCGCGCGAGAGAGAGAGAGAGAGAGAGAGAGAGAGAGAGAGGTTTCCGTTTGAGTAGCTCTTCAGGGCCCTTCGATGACCATTTCTCTGGCCGGAACACTCTGCAACTTATATAACCGGCCTGTCCTCATAAGCTGGGAATTTTTCTTGTTTCTTTAAATCGACTTGTTCATAATTTATGTATAACGCCGGCACATTCCATCATAAAGAGAACGACCGCTTCTCTCTTATTCGGGCTCCTATCTATCTTCCACTCGCGCCGTAACATATATTACTCGGACCGGACACCTCAATCGCTCGCTCCGTAAACTCCCGTTCCTCATTCTGGCCTTTCTTCTACACCACCACCTATGCCTCGAATAATATTTATCCGCTTACTTCGGAGTACAAAATTTCGTTCGCCTATCGTACGCGCGGCATTTTTATTCACAGAACGGCTGAATCCGTTCCGAATAGCAACGCCGGCGCGCCCGCACACGGCTGCGCGCAGTTAATAAAAATGGCCAAACATAAGCTGGTCCAGGCTAGCAAGTGTGTCCGGATATGTCGATAGAGTTGTTTGTCTTCAAAAGCGGATGTTCCTTTGAATTATTAAAAGACATCAATTTTAGCGCCCGGCTCCATTTGTCGTCCCGGTCACCCGACCGTCTCTCTTAACAGCTTGTAAAATTCCGACGTCGCTATTTATTTGTTCAGCGACGCATTCCTCACTAACACCGTATTACGTGTCTAATTTATCTGAGAGAGCCGACTGATTCCTTTTTTTTTCCGACTTTTTTTACGAATTTACTTGAATTTCCTCTATTTAAAACGCCGACCAGATTAATATCGACAGCCCCTACTTCTAGACACCATTTCCTTTAAGGAAGTTAGCTAGTCCACAAAAGGGATCCGGATTACTTTAAAAAGTCTAACCAGATCTTTCAGCTGGCAATTTTGCTGTTTTCCAATGGGTAAAAATTTTTGAGCTGTAATTTTATTTTCCTCAGAGTGAATGGAAGTTTTTTACCTTTCCTCATTCTAGCCAGGCCCTGGTGACTTTATATATCCCCGTGGCGCTTCTGCATACAGCTTAATGATTTCCTAGGTTATCATGCGTCCCTCCGCATATATAATAAAGTCGAAAAAACATCGTACGTCATTTCTCAATTCTAAATCTCGTAAAGAAAGGTTCTTTATATCATCCGAATTTCCCGCTTTCAAAGTTTCTTGAAAATGGTGCTTAAAAAATATTTGACGAAAAAGACTCGTCCTATCTCGTTCTATCCTTTTTTTTTTTTTGGGATGTGCGAACGAAGGACTTTGTCAATTATCATAGGGGAAACAAACACATTGAGGGAATTAAGAATTGACATTTACGATGCGTTACAAAGAGTAGGAGAGGAACAAAAGTTAGAAACTGACGGTAAAGGAAGAAGGTTCGACTGAAAGAAAAAAAAAACGGTAGTTTAAAGAACACGATTCAAAGGGATTATGCAGATAGCGATGTAGGTGAGAATGGAAAAAAGTAAAACCGTAATGCGGACAGGAGTGGTTGGGTCCAAATAATAGCGGGACACTGAAGAGAAAGGAATAGTTGAAGCTAAGGCTGTGGTACGGGAAAAGGTTGGATGAGTGTGAGGATGAATTAATGAGGAAGAGTGAGTATCAAAGTCTAGAATAAAAATAAGAAATGTAGGGGCAGGAAATTTGCCGAAAAGTTGACCATTGGAAGCGGTCGAGCGAACAACAGAGTCCGCTACTTCCCGCAACATCGGAATAACCGAGAACCACAAAAGGTTAATATAACAATGGAACGAAAATAAAACGGTTTGAATATAGTAGAACCAGTTGAATGGAGGAAATTGTGAGCAAGGAGATTAATAGTTTCTAAATATATATTTCATCCATCATTCGGGTCTTAATCCCAGTCGCGTGATGTTGCTCTACTTATCACACAAAATGGCAGATGAGGTCTTACGATGTTTCCCGGCTTATTTCCTTTACCTTTTTGCGCATATTAAACGGGTACTTAGTCGTAATTGTTTTTGGTATTCCTTTATTTTTTCCAAATTTCTCGTTTCACTACCTCTCTTTTGTTTCACTATATAATTTTCCGATCGTCCGTCTTCCAACTATTGCCCTCTTCATGGTGCTCCAGCAGTTCTCTAAGGAATATTATTATACGTACGTTGCTAATTCTTTTATTTATAGACCTCAATAATGCTAATTACCCTTTTAATAAATTTTGTAACCGCCCGATGAATCTGTTACAGGAGGTTGACATTTAATCTGAGAAATTGATACACTTTCCGTTCCTTATCGATAATTCATATCGGCACGCCGGGATATGTTTTGCTCGATGCGACAAATCTTTCCAACTATATCTTCACAACTATGTAGTTGATCTGATTTTGTTATTGTTTTTGCGGGTGATTTCGATATATTTATACGGAATTTATGTAGAAGTGCAATATAGTCTATCTTCTTTGTTGTTTCAATCACCTAAAAGTACTCTTAGGATGTTTTACTCAACGCTGCACAATCGTCCACACGATAATAGTCTCCACGTCTTACACCAGTTTTAGCGCTCTCTCAGCACCAGCGTAAATCTATTCAACGTTTTCATCTGCCCTGTTCAATTACGTGTATACACCTCTCTATACGGTGTTCCATCATTGTTCGCCTTGTCAGTATTTTGAGTAACATTACGCGATCCTACAACCGACTGGATCAACTGTAACTATTATAGCCGTAATACTGTGCACGAGCGTTCGAAAAATAAATCATTCCGTAATCAATTTTTCCAGCATCCGGCTTTCTCATCTCACTGAGTCGCAAAATTTCGATTTTTAGTCTTCTCATTTCCTACCATCGTCAGTCATCCTACTTCATATAGGCTTCGAATATTTCATTATTCGGTGTTTCGGGAGTTTTTACATTAATTTCTGGCCGTATACTTCGGATATTCCGCATTTCACCGATGCCAAGCCAGGTCGCATGCCATTACTTTTTCGAGACTCATCTTTATCGTTTTTATCATTATGGGTTGCGTGGTTTCGTCTTCCGCAGGATTTTCTGCTATCGTCTTAGTGCCGAGTCAGGACACTGTGTTGGTGATCTGCAAAATCTTCTGGCAATCTTTGTAAAACGGAATTTAGTGTATCACATTCGGCCTGTGGTACATACAGCTTGAATAATTTATCGATACCGAGCTTACCGAAGAAAAATAGCCATGTCCAATGCGTAGACGACGGAGGTGAACGCTCTGAAGAAGGAAAGTTGAAAACCAAAGATTCGGTTGAACAGATAGGTAGTAGGATTAGAAAATGAAGAAGAATAATAGATACTCTATAATTTAGAATGAACAGTTGCAGAGAGAAATGAGATGTTGGATTCAAAAACACTAAGAAATCTTTCGATAGAATAAGATAAACGAGTCATCCTATCTGCTAAGTCGCATTACCTTCGATGACCGAGGGTATCCATCAAAAAGTCAATTTAGATAGAGCGACGAAGGAAAAGATTATGAAGCAGAGAAGAAAGAGAAAAATTGTACAGTCAGTAGAGTGAGGGAGCACTAGAGGACACTCGGGGAAATTAGATGCGTGAATTATAAAGAGAATGACTCTTAAATCAGCAGTAAACGTGGCGTAGAAAATTGAAAAGAAGCAAGATTAAAAAACTCTGAATAGTTTAGCGAAGGACAAAAAAGGCTGAATTCCGTATAGGAAAAGCTGTCAGTGAAGATTATAAACCGGTTCGGGTATAATAAAGCTTAAGGTATTTAAGAATTTCGGCTAAATAACATGCAGGCGAGTGGGTTTAAAAAGGATGGTTGTAAAAATACTATTAATAAAGTGACGATACGAAAAGAAAAAGCTGAAGGAAAAGTATGACGACTCATCACGAGTGAAAGTATATGGTGAAAACTGAAGGAAGATTATGATGGACAAAAGTAAGGAGGGACAAGAGAGTACGAGGAAATACCGATTAATAAGAAAACGGTAGCCCAGACAAAACATTCGAATGGAGAGGAGTGCGAGATTCCGCATGTATAGCGGGATTGGAATAGATTTTCGAGTTCTAAATATAAATGAAAAAACATGATTTTGGATATGATCGAGTTTGGATAAAATTGACCTAGACGAATTTCCACAAATGAAACAACAACAATCGAGAATAGAATGGAGAAAAGATTTGTAAAACCATCTTAAGTTCCCAGAACCATCCAAACCACAGCATATACAGTCCATCAAACCCATTATACAGAGACGGTACTTTCGCTGCCCAAGGCTACTTCAAATGTCAAAACGAATTTACGCTGGACATCCAGAATTATCTACTTAAGCGCATGCCTTCCGCCGATCCACCGTGGAGTCCAAACCACCATGAAAGCACCATTTACATCATGATCTTTGACCACCTTCCCACGCTATCGACCAACGCCGCCGTACCAATGTTACACTCAAGCGAACTGAAGAAATACGCAAAATCCAAAATAATGTCTGAATGGGAGATTGAGTGGAACAGCAGCCATTCGAACAAACTACTGACAATTAAACGAACGATTACTGGGACTTACGTTATAGGCAAAGCTGCATCAAACCGGGATATCGAATCAACCTTGAAAAGAATCTATCTAGGTCATACTCTAACCACCCATGCATACCTGCTGGACCACCAGGAGCCTCCAGCCTGCACTCAATGCAATTGCCAGATCACAGTCTAACACATCATCACTGAATGCCCCATCTACAGTGCCGAACGCCAACAATCCACACTTACAGACGATCACTCCGCGAATTTAATCATAAATAACATATACAGACTAATTAAATTTATAAATATTACAAACCTTAAAATAATGTAAATAACCTCATCCGAAGTGATAGCCCCCTCCCTGGCAATATGTACCTCGTTAATAATAAAATAAATAAATAAATTTATTAGAGATTTGTAAAACATAAGATGTTGAAGAACATAACGAGGTTGAGGCTTTTGAAAGATTACAAGTATAGATGGCTGTTGTGATTATGGAATGAAAGACGAGACTACCCAGAAAGACAATCAAATAATGAAAGGAGGAAGTAAGAGGGATTGGACAGATTTAGCAGGGCAAATAAAAAGATGGTGTTATGGGATAAATGATTTTCCAATGATGTTAAGGAGTTTCGAAGTTGAAAGGTAACTAACGAGATATTGCGATGAGAAGAATAAATGAGGATGTCGTCGACGAAAAGAAAAAAAAAAATAGTGTTTGGAATTTAAAAACAAAGAAGAAATTTTGGTAGATAGAACAAAGTTGGTCTAAGGCAGATAAGTCTAGCGATAGTATAAAGGGGTGAGGAAGGAGTGACGGTTCTGTTAAAAGAAAGCGATATATCAAAGAGAAAGAGAAATGAGGTGGACATTATCAAAAGTACAACAAGAAGGAAAGCAAAAGAATTTTTTTTCTTCCGGTAAATGAGTTGTAAGAACGTTCGTTAAAAATGTACTAATGCAGTCGGGAGAGTCGGAGGGAAAACCAAACATATTATTAGGTAACAGATTATTACGTTCGAGCCAGCGAACAAAACATCTGTTGATTAAATTTTCGAAAAGCTTCCTAACGCAAAGAACAAGCGTACGGAATGTGGAAAACAAAGTTTTATACGAGTTCGAGTTTTAGTCCTTTGACTTTCAATAAAATTCCGGTTTCGGCCGAAAGATCAAAAGTATATCGCATTTCGATGATTCTGGCTAGAACATGAAACGAATTTAAGTAATAAAACTTACAATACTGCGTCAACAAATTAAGAAATAAAAATCGATATTTTTAATCGGCGCGTATAAGTTTTACATTCCCCAAAATATAAACCAATAAGGACGCTTTTGCTTGCAGTATAGAAGTCTGCGCATACTGTGAAATAGAGAATAGGGAACGTTTGATAAGAAAATACATGTTTATATTCACCAAGTATGGATCTCTCTTTGGTATTGCATGAAACGAGGTAGCCGATAAAAAGGGCTTGAAGCGTAATCGGTATTAACCTAAAGCTGCACTAAGGAACTTCAATGGTAGTTAGTACTAAATACTGTACACCGAAGTTCATCCCTAAAATAGTGTGGTTTAGAGGAGTATAGCTTGGTAAGGTATAGAGTTACAATGGTAAACGAATATTGGAACATCTGGCGAAAATTTCAATGATGTAAATGACACAATACCTGTCCCAACTGCGGTCTAGAGAGCCGGAACACAGATGGAACATTTAATTTCACGAAAAAGAGGTTCATCTCCCACCGATTCAAATAGTTTCGTACCCTTGCTCTAATTTGAGCGGATTATTAAACAGATGTTATCGAGGACAAGCAAATACAGACACGGTTATAACTGTTTTTGCAAAAATGCAAAAATCATCTAAAGCTGATCCAAAAATTAAACTAAACACGTACCATAACGAAAATAATAGACTGACAATATACCACCGGCAGCCATGATCTTCTATTATATAACTCTAATATTTCTCAATTCAGGATCATCATTTTAATTGCTCAATTGTTCTAATCTTTAATGAATCTAGTAGATCTGACCGAACGATCTGTAAAAAAGGTATACACACCTTTTTCTAAGTTAGCCGTTTTACGGGAACGGAATATAATTTTTTTGTGATAAAATAGCGTTCTCCATAAATATAAAATAAATGCGTTTACATTTTATTTTTTTTTTTGAACGGTTCTAATTTTTTTTTGGTTGATTATTTTCAAATAAGGCTAACATATTTTTAACAACTTGTCCTCATTTTTCCTAAATGACTGTTTTTGCTGTATTTGAGAGAACATTATAGAATTTTTCTTGAATTATTGAAGTCAAATTTTCAGCGGTACGTTAAAATTCTTGATATATGGATGTAATAATGAATAATAAAAAATCGGACAAACCATTCAACAGAAGAAATAATTCATACAGCTAGGAATCGGGAAAAATGGAAAAAAATTATCTTCGTGTCAACAACCTGAAGCTCAATGATGGCACCTTAAAGAAGAAGAATGAATAATAGCGAAACTTCAATGTTTTACCTTAATTGGGATTTCGATTTTAGTTTTTCCATCTCAGGTAAATATTACAATTTTTGTTGGCAGCAGAAAAACGAACTAGGAAAAAGGCACCCCGTATCCTTAATCAGCAATCTACGTAATTCGAACTGTTTCGGTAATTAACGTCAATAACTTCCTTCGTATCTTCTGTTTTCGTTTTTGAATTCAAAATTTTACTTTTTCGTAAATTAATTTGCGTTTCAATTTTTATCGGAGATTTTCTGTATCACCGAAATCAGTTTTGAGTATTGCGCTTTACCATTGTACATATTTAACGAGACTATATTGAGCGAAAGCGGGTTTCAAATGGCGTGGATGAAATGGAGGGGGATGGAAACGTTAATTTACAGTTCTTCAATGAAATTGTTATTTTCCGTTACATATTTTGAAATTCGATGTGTCATTCGTTTACTTGTTTTTAAATCTGACTGTCTTGACCAGTAGGATTCGAACAATTTTGTTATTTATTAGGTAATTGATTTATATTTTCTCTGTCTGTGTATAAAAATAAAAGGAAACAAAACGGTGTTTTAAAAATAGAAGAATTAACGTTAATTTATTTATTTATTTTTATTTTTTTTTAAGAATTAACGTTAGTCAGGTGTTAAAAAAACAAACAAAGTGAAATAAATTTACGTAGAAAATATTTAATGTATTTAATTCAATAATACAGCGCTTAACGTTTCGGTCAGCTTATACTGACCATCATCAGAATCGAACTGAGACACTCGTACGCAAACATCGGTGTCCACAATAACGGCGAAATTAAATAAAAACCAACCGAAATAACAAAAAAACACCAACCAATAGAAATAATGTAACGAAAATACAATAAAATTCCGAATTATTTGTTCCGTTTTTTTTGATCGATTTTTATGTTATTTTTTTATCTATCTTCGGCGGTTATTTATAATTTTTTCTGTTGTGCTTTCCCAGTTCACCCTTATTTTTTATGTATTTTCACGCTTTTTGTGTCTTTGTTTCGGAATTTTATTGTATTTTCGTTACATTATTTCTATTGGTTGGTGTTTTTTTGTTATTTCGGTTGGTTTTTATTTAATTTTGTCGTTATTGTGGACACTGATGTTTGCGTGCGAGTGTCTCAGTTCGCTTCTGATGATGGTCAGTATAAGCTGACCGAAACGTTAAGCGCTGTATTATTGAGTATTAAATACATTAAATTTTCTACGCAGTTGTCGGTAAATTTATTTCACTATGATTAATCACTGCGAAAGTTTTAAACGTTTCATAGAAAACAAACAAACTATTATCCGACTTTGGCACAGATAGCACAATTCCCGTAGTAGCTAAAAACCGAACATAATAAAAATAAATTCTGCATAAAAAACGTTGCCCTACGAAACTATCGATATCTCCTAAAAATTGTGTAAAATACATTTCGGAAATCTCCTCCGGAAGAAGAGTTACACTTTTTTTAATAAGAATATTTCCGTTAAAAAAATTTAATAAAAAGTACATCCGTAATCTAAAATAATAATAGTTTAATTAAAAGTTAATAAACGAATCGTTTTAATTTTTCATTAAATAATAAAATTGTTTTTAGATTAAATTTTCTGACGAGTAAAAACCGAAGTATCATCATAAACGATAAACAGATGAAAAACTTGGAGAAAGGTTCAACGAGCATAGTTTTCGTACTGCTTTGAAGCTGCTCTCGTGTTCCAACGATTCCGTCGAATCTTGAAGCCACAATTACATTACTCGCGTACGAATTATATTTAGGAAACCGGTACTTGGATGAAGTCGAATGAATTTCTTTTCAAAGTGAAGATTGAAATTATATATTTTTAGTAAACAGCTCTTACTCGTGGATCAAGCTGATCGTTTATAGTATATAGGAAAAAAAACCCAGTAAAAAACCTTTTATTATTATTATTATTAATCCGTTTAAATTATCACGAAAAAAAAATTCACCACTAATTACTGTAAACTCCTGACGACATCAGTGGTTAAATTTAAGAGTAAAGTTGAGATTTAGCCGTCACTAAGTTTCGGCCTAACTTTCGTAAAAATTATAGAAAAGAGGTAAAATTGAGATTAATAAAAAAGGGATTACTCTGTAAGAAGATAAAAGCAAAAAATATGCATTATGATTAGTTTTAAACAACGGTAAATACCAAATTCACATTACAATTTTAAAACCGTATTAAGTGAGAGTATAACAATATACAATCATTCGTGTTTTAAGATTAGAAATAATACGAATATTTAATGTGGATTTTTAATTATTGCAATTTGAATTTTGTGTAATTTTTAATACCTATTAAAAATTACTCGAGAATAATTATAATATATATCCGTCTTTTATCGAGTGTAGTTACTTTTTTGCTTTTTAACCGATATTTATAGAAATTTTTATAGAATAAACCTTGAAGTCGTTTTTTTCTTTGTTTTTTTTTTTAAATATTTCATTGCAAAATTTTTTTAGCGTAAATATTTTTCGATGACAATAGACACCAACCCCTATCATACTATAAAGAACTGAATATATTACAAATTCTGCCAATGAGAAGACCTTACGAATTATTGTTTAAAGGGTTCATACTTTTATTATTCGAATCTACATTTCCACATACTACCGTAACATAAATAATATACTTTAGGTGGCGTTCATTTTTAATTTTAAAATGTCGGCTGTTCATATTTTCCCGCTATTCTAATGAAAATTTTTTTCTGGCTAATTTTATAAATCGAAACAAAGAATATCTCTAATTGTAAGAAGAGACTGACTCCTTTTTCTAATGTTTATTTCGGTGGCTACTATTAAACAATATTCATCGCTAGTCATACGAGACTGACCGGTACAAGAGTCAGTCTGCACATTGGTCAAAAGTTATAGTAACGTTAAGATTTCCATTAGTGATGAGAAATCCCCCACTCCCCATATATGAAAGTTTCGACTTAATTTAAATTTATATTTCTGTACAAACCGATATTCAAATTACCCAGTCACAAAGATGCTACGCGTAACGTAACGACCTTGCCGATCGCGCCACTAAGGAGCCATCTTCGTGTCTCCCGGTGGTGGTTGCTCCCCGGGTCGGACGTTTTATCGTTCGTAAAATCGTTTGTCGCGCAAAAGTGACTAAGTACTTGCTCCAATAATATTCCAACGTCAAATAAGTTGAGAGCCGTAAAGGACAACACCGCCATTTGGACACATATACATGTACCATATCCCTCCGTTCGGTCGGAAAAAAAAAAGTCGACGTACTTTGCCGCCTACGTGTATTGGTCATGCACAAATAACTCACTCTTCTCAATAAATCCCCGCAACCGATAATATGTCAAGTTTGCACCCATTACAATAGGAAATCTTCTAGTCGATTGCCACCCGAAGTATCATCCTCTCCGGATGATACGGTTTTACCTCCCGGCCCACGTTAGAATCCCTCCTGAAAGATAAACCGTCAACAACTTTTCCTAAAAATGATTTTAAATTTTCGTGGCTATTTTGTCTACTTTTTTCCGTAACAACAATCTCTTTTCCGCCCTCCAAAATTCCAATCTCCTTCAACCAATCTACAATTTTCCTTCGTGACTCTGACCTTCGTAGTAGTACGGCACACGTTAGTAGGGACAAAAACACCATTCAAATTCAAATACCTTTATTGAGAAAAATTCTATAAAGAAAACAAAAAAGCAATCCTTATAAATTAGATTTCCCCGGCCCGAGAAGAGCAAAGCTTTAGCCGTTCCCATTTCCTTTTGTGTCTAGTGCTTAACGGGAAAGATACGGGAAAGATACGAAAAAGGTGGCCCTGGAAGTCCAACAGGGCTGTCTTTTAATAACTGAATTTTTTCTCTTACCTTTCTTTCTAAATTACTTTTCCACGGTAAATTAGTAACGTTTTAAAAGTCAATATGGTCTTTTTTGTATTACGAAAAATTTAACGATAATCATAATGGCGCGCAGTCACTGCCTCGTACACACTTTCGAATGATCATTAATACCGGTCGAAATAATCCAAAGTTGAGCGTGAAATGTCATAGAAAAAAGAGAAAAAAAAAAGCTATACGCGACGAAGAACATGTAACCTCCTTCCCTTTTTTTTTGAAGTCGGTAAAAATAAAATTGAATTTATAGAGAATATCGTTTGATGAGAATATCATCGGAGTTCTATTTAAACGATGTATTTTCTAATACGAATTTCAAATTGACGTTTTCGTAAAATAATGGATAATAGCTCGTTGCAGAAGCACGGGAGATAGGAGGGGGGGGGATTAGACAAGTCAAAGTATAAAAGTTGTACAGTTTTACGGAATATTTGGCACCGCGGAAGCGGTGAAATAAAGTGTTGCGATGCGAACTACACCTCGGAGGGATTGAATATTTTTGAGAAAAAAGATCGACTATCGTTTTTATTATGCGGGACGACAAGCCGACAAAAACATTTAGATGTCGCACGAGCAGGGGTGTGCTATATTTCCGATAGACGCCAATTCGGATGACGTATCGGCAAACAAGGTACTTAGATGTGGCGCGCAGCTAGCGTATAGTAAACAGATAGATGCTTCATCTAAGATGACGTATTAGGAGCTTTTATGGATTTCCATGCAAGTCGTCTTTTACTTATTTCTCCAGCCTAGCTCCAGCAGCACCACATAGCTGCGAAACATGTCCCGAATAATATTTTTCCTAAACTAGCGCCGAAGAATAAAATCTAGTCTCTCCTATCTGCAGTCTGTTCTATTTTCGCTAGATGGCCGCTCAGACGGTCTCGCCTTCCTGCTCTGGCTAATGCCATCAGCCCGAAATGAATATCGAAGAGGAACGATATGCAGCAGACGGTGGCGGCTCGCTGTCAACTTTGTCAATCGTGAAAAAGGAAAATCTTGTAAAGTAGCGCCATCACTCCATTTCCTCTGGGATGCTTACTCGGCGCAACGTGCCCCTTTATTCAGATTCCCGTTTTCCTCTTATTATCTCGTACCGGGTTACATTTCATTTTTACCAATTTTTCCCCCGATAAAAATATTCCCTCCCCGCTCTGTCGGTTACGTGTCGTTGCTAGTCGCCTATCAGCTATTTTCTAACTAAAAAAAAAAAAAACCGAGCAAACTGTAGTAGCGTTAGAGAGACTACTGTACTACTACGCGAAAGGCCTTCACGGCTGACTCGGATTAATTGAACACTAAGTGTAATTCGATTTGGCACGAAAGCGGTGACTTTGGATAAAGGACAAAAAGACGATAGTCCCGAAAAATAATGTAAAATTTCATTAGACCTCGAAGAAGTTTTAGTTCTTACGCCTTTTTCGGGAGGGAGGTTTTGTCGCATCCTGCCTTCTTCCGAAAAATTTCCCTGGACTCTAGCGTCTCTCCGAAATGACTTATGAAAGTTATTTTCGATTTCCATTCAAGCGCTGACTCTCTAGTTCAGCGTTGTTGTTTACCCCTCTGTCGAATTGGCAATGAAACATCCGAATCGAATTACAAGTAGTTGCCTCTTTTTCCGAATACATTATTCAGACTGCGCGGATCATTTAAAATTTCCATCGTCACTTCGTCTTTCTGCAATAAACGACAGCCTTTGCAGCTAATTTCTCTTTAAATCCATTTTTATCGTATTTTTTTTTTTTTTTTTTTGATCATAGAATCGTCAACTTGAAAAAGCAGAATAAGCAAAGGCCGCGAATACGAAAAAAGGGAATGGTCGTGCACGTTCATCAATGTTTCTCTATGTGGTGAAGGTAATATACATGACTGTTGGGCTCTTCCAGTTAAGGTTTAAGTGTATTAATGTCAATAAAATTCGAAACGTAAAATAAAGAAAATACTTACACAAAATGAAGCTTTTTATCTATCGTGTGCTTCACAACCTTCCTTATTTTGTCGCAGGTCCGGCCGACTGCAAGCTGCACTAGGTGAAATTCCGTTAATCGAAACAAATCAAAGTCAGCGAATCTACCGAAGATCTAATTTAGAGCAACACGTTGGTAAGGGCTGTTTGTGTATATCTTATTTTATGCAAATCCAATCTCATATGTCGGCAGTACCACGACAAAAAATATCCACATAAAACATTTTTATATTGTAGCCTTTTTTTTTTTCTATCGCATCGCTGAGTCAATTAAAATTTTTACCCTTCCAATTATGGAAGATTTGCATCTGCAGGTCTAGAGGGAGTGTTGGCGAAGGCATCACTTTCGTATATATATACATAAACTCTGTCTTTCAGACTTCGCTAAGGAGCAAGCTCCCTGACTGACTACTCGGATACTAATTCTTCTGTAATGTGTTTAGTTGCTTATCTGCGTCATTATTATTATTTTTTTTTTTTTAAAGGAAAATACAATTTTTTTAAAAACGTAGCAGCGTTTCATATATCGTAGCGATGGGTTTTTTCCTATTACCCTCTGCAAAAATATTACGTCATTAATATGTAGCAACAAACCGGAGTTCTAGAGGGTTTAACCTTAAACTTTAAAGCTGTTTAAAATTCGTACATTTTTTTAAAAAAAATAAATTATCAGTATATGAAATGTACTGTACATAAAAACGAAAGCGAATGAAAGACACGATCTTGCGTAATTAACGTAGGATATCAGTAGAGATGGTGTTTAAATTTCTAAAAGAAAAAAAAAAACTGTCAATTTCACCACGGCACGATTAATGCGGAAACATTAAACATTAATGTTATTTTGAAAAAAATTAAGTCCAAAATAATTAAAAATGAAAATGTACGTTTCCGGATTTCTTTGTCGCGATGCATATGACTTTTTTTTTCTCTCTTTTTTTTTTTTTTTTTTTGGGCACGTCAACAATGGAACTTACCCAACGCAAGGAATTGTACATTATGTAAGGAAAAGATTCGAAATTGAGGAGATGAAGAAGGCCAACAAAGGAACTATATTGAGAGAGGGGAGTGCAAGAATGGAGTGAGCAGACGCATATGACTTAATATATAAATGTAGACATAATATGATTTAATAATGTTTCCATATTAATCGTGCCGTGATGAAATTGACAGTTTTTTTTTTTTCTTTTAGAAATTTACACACCATCTCTACTGATCTCATCCTACGTTAATTACGGAAGACCGTGTCTTTCATTCGCTTTCGTTTTTATGTACAGTACATCGCATATACTGATAATTTATCTTTAGCGAAAGAATGTACGAATTCGGTAGATGCGACCGAAGTTCATTTTGTATTTGCCGCGTTTGCGGCGTGCGTCTTATGTAAATCTGCACCCACCGTAGAGAGTATGGACATAAGGTACATTGCATTTTATGGATAAAGCTCTTTTCATAAGGCATCAAGGGCCTCTAATGGACATCTGAAGAGAATCAATTTCTTCTTTTAAGATAATTCGCTTTTGATGACTCCTTTCCGCATATTTGATCTCATCTTCCAGTGCAAGAAATTATTCCAATATGTTAACTGCTTACCGTGTGAGAACCGGTTGACGTATTTTGCGCCCGCGCCTATGCTTCGAAAAAACAGCATCCCCTGTTGTTGATTATTTCGTCTAAGTAACATGCGAATCGAAGGAGCACTGTTATTATCTTCAAAGGCTTTAGACGAGTCTGTAAGTTAGCCGCGCTACTACTAGGAGGAGTAATATTAGTAGCAGCGCTGCTGGCAGTCGTAATGACTGTAAAGCCGGTGATGATGTTTGCTCCCAAGCATTTAATAACGGGCCATTTTAAAATATCGAGTCGCGGACAGCTCTGTTGAGCAGCAGTCTGGCTCATTATAGTGGTCAGAAATGATTCATCGCTGCACGCACGACGCAGCTTGGTCGCTAAGTGTCTCGAGATCACTTTTCGGGTCAAATTTGTTTTCCGCACGAATTTTGATCTAACGTCACAATATGTAAACAGCATTCGTAGATATTAGGGGTTACATCTTCTTCCGTATAAAATCACGACCGTTATTTTACTATTAGTCTAAAACTTTTTCACCTGTAGTATTTCATAGTATATATACCGTTTTTCTTATTTATTTCTGTCTTGCTTGTTTAGAGTATTTCAGTATAAAGACATTTTTTAGATGATTAGTAAGTATCAAAAATCAATATAAAAAAGTTTCCAAAAGTTTTCTAAATTTTTATCAAGACGTTAACTGTAAGTTTTATTCCATTTGCATTGCTATCGTTTCATTTAACGGACGCTTTCGCCTTTGTTATATTTTCAATGCGCTTACTTTTTTGTTTTTCTTTTCTTTTTTTTTTTATGGACATGTCAGCATAGGACATTCACCGAACACAAAAGATTAGAATAGAAAGACATATGGAGCGACAAGTTATATTAAAAAACGATTTGAGACAGAAGAAATGAAGGCGGCTAACAAGGGAACACAACACAGAAGGAGATGGAAAAGTGAGAATGTAGAGGGCACTGTAAGGAGTAAGGAGGTCAAGGCTAAGCAAATTGGAATAAAAGATCGCGCGTTCTGAGGAAATGAAGGAACATTCGAATAATAGAATGTAGTTTGCGTCACAGGTAACATTTAAGGTAGGAAAATGAAAGGGGCACAAAGAGGAGATTGAACAAGAGCAAAGCGGAGAGCAGACTATGATTAAAACGAAGGCGAACTATGGAAGAAGTGACAAAACGGCTGATACTGGGAAGAAAATTGTTAAATCAAGGAGAAGAGGATTTAGGCTGTAAGGCAAGGTAAAAGGAGTCAGGGTTGGAGAAAAAAGACGGATAGAGATCACAGTCCAAAAGGCACGGTGAAAACGAAAAGAGAGAGAGAGAGAGAGTAAAGTCTTCGGGATGCGCTTACTTTCATTTTATCCGTTCTATTCGAAATTTCACGGTCAATGTTGCATGAAACTCAGAAAATTATCAGCATTTGTTATTCGCTTAATTTCTAACGGTACTATTCGAGTGGTATGTTCAACTGTTTACTCGAGTAAGAATCAGAAAAGTTAAATTTCAATATGTACACGAAGAAACAATAAAAATTAAAATACCGCTTACGAAAAAAATGATAAAGTCTGAAAAGTGATCCCCCGGGACACTCGCCTTGATTGCACGTATTCAAACCACACTGTACCGCAGTGATAGTCGATAGATTCGCGCACACATATCCACAACACAAAATAATGTACCTCACAAACACACAGAAGCATAAACACACAGACACGCGCACGCGCACACTGTTATAGGAAAGCACTCAGACAAAAAGTTCGGTAAATGACTTTTTATTATTCGCACGTGGAATACTAGAAAAATACAGAATGCTCTTACGTAGTTGGATTAAATGGAAGCACGCGAAGACAAATTGCGCTCGGGACATTTTTTAAAATGATTTTACCTAACTGAATGTTTCGCGGTATGTCATTAAACGCGCTGCATAAAGTTTTGGCCGAAAAATCGGGAACTTCGGAAGTCTTTATTTAGTAGTTTTTGAGGCGTATTTTGTTCCATAGTAGGTTTTTTTTTTACACCCACCTAATTAATTTCATAGGATTCAGTTCTTTTTCATTTAATTTTGAGTGTATTTTTTTTTTTTAAGAAGTTGTGGATCTCATAGGACAAATATGTAGCGTTTATTCAAAAAAAAAAGCCAAACTACAAAAACTATTCTTGCTTATTAATAAATCATGATACTAGTAAACCTAAGGTCATATCTGAGAAGAAGTATATACATATTATATATATATATATATATAGAGTATGCATGCATGTATGTACACGCGCCGTAAATACGCATTTATATACACGCAGGCAGCTTGATATTTTCTATTCGAATGGCATGATCTTCTTCGTGATGTTAATATCAGGGAAGGACACGAGAAAGTGAAAATAAATAAATACAGAAAGAAGCATTATAAAGTAGAGGGACTACGTAACTTGTTCTTTAATCTTTGCACCAATCTTTCAGCCTTTTTTCTTCTTTCTTTTTCAACACACCGATGTTTTTTTCGTTTAATATATAATTGGGGATTATTAATTTAATTAAAACTGAATCATCGGTGTTATAAATTCGTAGATTTACGCCGCGGGGGTAGATGTAATTACTTCTTGTTAAGTGAATTTTCTGCCTAGATGGTAATTGTATATTATTGGCATCAAATTCTAGTAATCTATAATAGTACATATCTTGGAGGACATTTTATCATTTCCCCCTTCACACATAATTGATCTAAAATCGATTTATTTCCAATAGGGGAGTATAAGTTTCAAATACCTCTTCTGTATTTTGCTTATTTTATTTATTTCCGTTTAGTCTCACCCCATTATTTAAATTCCATATAAAATTCTAGACATCATTATTGGATTATAGGATATACGTAGTATTCCATATATGATATGGTACCTGTTTTATTTCATATAAAGCTGGAATTGTCCGTCTTGTATTTTCGAATTTAAACTTTGAATGTGTTTTTTCTAGTTCAAGGATTTATCGATATGTTTATTTTGCTCGATGTTAAAATTATTCAGTGTGATTTAGTAATATATTCTCCAGCGGCCACTATAAACAAAAAGAATCCGAAAATCGTTAACTGATCTTATAGTAAATGTAGATGGATACATGACTAAAATTTATAAATATAATGTAAATAAATTATTTAATAAAAAATAAGCATTAAATTACTTTAATAAATTGGAATAATTTAAGGAAACGTTTTCGGGCATAGCCCATCATCAACTATAACATGGACTACATTCAGTTTATGTTTTTAGTTGTAACTGAGTGTGTGGTCCATGTTAGAGTTGATGATGAGCTGTAACCGAAAACGTTTCCTTAAATTGAGGTATTTATTCTAATTTATTAAAGTAATTTTATATATTTATTTTTGTTTTTATTAAATAATTTATTTATATTATTATAATCTTATATAGTAACACTGAACGAATTGCAAATTGAAATATTATTTTTTGAAATAAATAATTCCTCGATTAAGTTTAAGAATTTCGTTAAATGCACTTGGGAACTAGATTTAAAACTAGCGTGGAAAGAAGAAATACGATAACTAAAAGCATTTAAATATTTTACAAAGTTTGACAGGATGTAGCTAGAGGCAAAACGGTCTATTTAAAATTTATAAAGCAATAATTATTAAATCGCACACTGCGTCGATACTTAATTTAAATTAATCCAGAATCTTCGACTTCGTCTGGGATAGCCAACTCCTTATCATAGCGTCCTAGCTGAAATATCGGAAACAGCAGTAAAATATTCTATAAAACATACCAATAGACAAGTTTTATCTGAAACCCAGAGAGCGACGCTATCATCCCATAAACAAAAAATTACCGATCTTGTTGAATTCTTTAAGCAGACCTTATTGGAAATTTACCTTTCTCCCATCACTAATACATAGTTGCAACAGTTATTCACAGTTACGAATTTACCATAATACTTAAGTAGCTCCATACGGATTGGGATTTTAAGAAACAGTATGTTGTGAACAGAACGCAGGATGGAAAATTTTCAAAAATCGCTTACTCAGCTCAGCATTTTCTATTAAACGATAATTACCAATTTAAAGAATATTAAATATTTTACGCAGACGGATCTGCAGATGTATCCGAGGACAGATACAATGCTGACTTTTATCATGTGAACAGGAATCGATCCTTCCGATCTTTTAGCTCATCGCTCACTACAGAAACGTATGCAATATTCAGATGTGTTTAGCTTATTCCAAAAAAAAACAAAAAAAAAACACCTCGGACAAAAAAGATTAATTTTAACAGACTCGCTTTCAGCGTTGTCAAAATTAACCCATATTAAAACGAACAATACAGAATGTTTAATAAGGAAATATATACGTATATGCACCATGGAGTGAATTCCTTTTCTCTGTGGTATTGTGGGAAACGAGGTGGGCTATGAAAGCGCTCAAACAGCAATCGGTAGAATAATTTAAACTGAATTGGGAGATAATCGTTAGAAATAACATACACGGGGGGAGTCAGACAGTGGACTTCTAACGCTCAGCAATTCTAAAGACAGACAGCATTTTAAGATGATAGTGAATTCTTAAGACAGCGTGGTAGCACTCCTTAATGGGGATTATATAAGTACAAGACTGCGGATCGGTCATTGTCGGGTCCCGGAACATCTAGGTTCGAGCTAAAGCACCTCAATAGATCATATGGTCTGGCAATCACACCAAAGATGGTAGAATTTCGGGAGAAAAGTATCGAAGGACTGGAATACTCTGCCAGTAACGTTAAGTCAAATTATTGCGAGCCGCTGTTCTTATTTGACCGGACTATTTTATGCATATGCATCGTAGCCAAATGCAGAATATATGATCTATAACCGATAAAAATCTTAAAAGATTAAACTCGGAGGATGAAAGCCAAGCCAAAAAAAAAAAGCAAAAAGAACGGTTATTCATTATTAAACAGTTCTTTATTTCCGTTTCTTTTTTTGTTTAACATATGACATTTTTTGGACAGTTTTCTGTAAAAATCGTGCAATATCGAGCGATTTTATCGTCATCGACGATGTTTGAACCTTGCCATTTACGTTTTTCGTAGCAGTTTCTATTTCAGGTTGCATGAACAAAGTTCGTACGTCGTTCATTTCGTTGTCTTATTATCATATTTAAATTTTTTTGCGATAATCAATATTGTGCTCGGTGATTATTTAAACGTTAATTCCAAATCGCTAAAAGCTCTTTAATTGCTCCAGTTCATGCGAGAATTCTTGAGAGACATTCAATTCAGAACTGAACAACGATTCTGTTGCTTCGACAAGGAAAAATGCTACTTGTATCGATACACGGCGTATCTAGCCGCCACATACTCCACTCAGAAACTTTATCGTAATGCAAGCAGATATGCTCCTAAGAATCGAAGCCATGCTCATTATATATACTCGCGGGCAGTATATATTTTTTTTCTTTTCGTTATGTAGGTTCGGCGACGAGGACATTAGGTGAAGGTGAAAAGTGGAATCAGATGTTTAAACGATATCAAAGGTGTTGGACAGAAAGGGCACTCAAGGGGCCGGGATGAGAGCAAGAGAAGGGAAAGAGAGATTGAAAGACACATTGTAGGAAGTGATCCAGTAGTAAAGGTGAGTAGTTAAAAGTGGATCGTTCAGCAGTGGTAGCAGGATATTCAAATAAAATATGATCAGCGTGTATAAAATGAGAAGAGGGAGAATAAAGCGGGTAAAATGGAGAGAGGATACAAGCGGTAAGCGAAGAATACTGCGTCCGAAGCGTAGACGACAAATTGCAGAGGTAATTAAACTCCACAAAGAGAGAGAAAGCGAAACAAACTAAGGACGAAGCATCCGATTGAATTAGATATCAGAAAGTGAGGAGGAGTTTAACTGCGGAAAGAAATGTAATATTGCAGAATTCGAAAACGTTGATAAATCGATGGAAGAAAACAGATGGGCTAGTAGATCTGGCTAAGTTATACTGACTTCGATTCCCCATGTATCCGCAAGAGGATCGCATGAATAGAATAAGGAAAAGGTTATTAATCGGAGATTGTACGGAAGTAGAGGGGAAAGACGAAGAGATGGGACGGCCCACTTTGCGAATTTTATGTAATAAAGACATTGTGAGAGATCAGAGAAGAATAGATGAACAGGACTCTTGGCGTAGAGAGTTAAGCAGAAGGAAGGAAGTTTAATATTAATATTTTTAAAAATGAACACACGAAGTTATTCACAAAATAATTATAATTTAAAATTAATTAAATATTGCCGACTAGTTTCGGAGAACAGAGATCTATAATTATGGCTTTTATAAATTGGTAACAGGAAGTAAAGAAACGTAAATAGTCAATTACTATAGTATCGCAATAACGTCGATATATATCATCATCATCATCATCATCATCATCATCTACAGTCGTAATCCTAGATAGGGTATCGTGATTAACATTTAATTCGCCAGTGATTTTGAGATTTTCCGCCAATTGTTACGATCCTCTGATTGACGTACGTATTGTGAGAATGACAATCCTGTTGTATGCAGCACAATATCTGTCCTTCTCATAGGTGTACGTCCCAGTGGTCGTTTTCCATTAATTTTCCCCCGTGACCAACGTGTGTCTCATTCCCTCCTGCTTTCTTATATTATATGTCCGAAGAATTTCAGCACTCTCATTGCTACAATCATTGACACAACCTTTATGTGACACCGACTATTTCCTGCAACACCGATTCATTTGCACGTTTTACTGTCCATGGAATTCTAAGGAGTTGTCTCCAGCAGCATATTTCAAAACTGTCCGTTCTTTTTCTGTTTATATTTTTTAAAATCCATGTCTCCGCTGCATATAACGCGATAGAAAATACAAGCGTTTGGACAAGCTTAATTTTGACATTTTTCCTAACAGAGTTGTCCTTCCAAATCTTGTTCTCAGCCTTATCATGGCGCTTCTGGAAATTTCGATTCTTCGTCTTATTTCACACCTTCGGAGCTTCCTTTGTTCTCTAGAAGTGATTCTAAGTATACAATCTTTCTACACTTTTATAACCGGTAAGTGTCTTTTCATGAGACGGTATTACATTTCCTCGATTGCTTATCATTATTTTTGTCTTATTTTTATTTATATTTAATCCGTATTTCATACTAATTTTTTCCAGTCTATTTAGAAGTTTTTCTATCTCCTTCATGTTCGTACCTATTAACGTTGTATCATCTGCAAATCTAAGATCTGTTATTTTTCGTCCTCCTATCATTATTCCGTCATTCCATTGGTCTAAGACTAGTGCCATTATATATTCTGTGTACAAGTTAAAGAGCATAGGCGACAATACACAGCCTTCCTGAACTCTCTTGATTTTGCAGTATCGAGACGTACAATATTGCGATTGTTCTCGTATAGGTTCTTTATAAGATATACAGTATGCTTTGGTGCACCTATTTCAATTAGTATTACCCAAAGTTTATGCCATTATGTATATATATATATGTGTATATATATATATATATAATTCTTCTGTGAGTGTGTATGTGACTGAACTTTTTCTAAACGGTTGGACCGATTTTGATGAACTTTTTTGTGTGTGTTCAAGTGGATTCGAGAATGGTTTAGATTCACAATTCGGCCCACTGCAAAATGTTTTTACGAGTTTATGAAGAAAATTTTTTTTTTTTTTTTTTGCCATTTTTGGTCCAAAATGAGGGTTTAAACAATTTTTTATCCGTAATTTTTGAATTTCATGAAAGGGCTCCTGTGTTTTGTTTTATATTTTTAATTTCGATTTTTAAAGAGTTATCTGGTGAAGAATTACGATTTTTTAAAGGGTATTTTTGAGATCGTTCTGAATTCCATATCATACCACTTATAACTCAAGGATGGCAGAACCGATTTTTATGATCTTTGATTTGTTGAATTTGTCTCCGCTCCGAATAGCAGAGTACGAAGTAAAAAAAATGTTTATGAAGAAAATTCATTTTTTTTTTGCTGTTTTTGGTCCAAAAAGGGGTTTAAATAATTTTTTATTGAATTTCCATAAAGAGCTCCTGTGTTTTGTTTTATATTTTGAATTTCGCTTTTAAATCTGGTGACAAATTATGATTTTTTTAAGGGTATTGTTCTAAGTTCTATATTTCATATATTCTAGATGGTTTTTTGCCGCCTAGGGTAATCGCTCAGTTTAAAGTTGTAAATTGTCACAGATAGAAGTTTAATTGTAATTTATGACCCAATTGCGATAAGTCAAACCGTTTCCGAACTATTGTCGAAATAAATATTTTTGTCGTTTCTGAACTATCTTGTATTATATATATAGTGTGTACGGAATCTTAAAAATCGGTATAAATTTACTTTAAGAAATTAGAGAATATATATATATATATATAATTTAAGTAAAATTATCAAATAAACTTTAAAAAACATTTAAAAAAACATTTAAAACTAGAATTTTAAAAATTTATGAAACAATTAATTAATAATATCTAATAATGGATTGTAATCTGCAAATTGTGTGTTTAAAATATTGTTATTGTTAAACTTATTAATATAAAATTATTCCGTAAAGTCTAATTGATTAATAATTTTTTGTAATTTTAAATATTGTCATATCTATATACCTACTTATGTCGTTTCGTATACGATATTTATTTAATATAATATGTTTTGCGAACATAGATTTTTCATTGTAACCATAATTAATCGCGTATACATGCTCTTTATATCTTGCAACTAAATGATCTTTTTGTTTCCTCGACATAATTTATTACAACAGCTGCAGTTTTTGCTTTATATATTCCAGCTTATTTATATTTGTTACACTATTTTTATTCTGATAATTTTATATATTTAATAGTTTATTTTTTTTTTTTTTTTTTTTTTTTTTTCCCATAAGTACACATTTTTTTTTTTTTTGCCAAATTGCTCCTAGCTGATAACAGCTATCTGGCAATTTTAGTATTAGAGCGTAACATTGAGTAGCACTCTATCCAGCGATAGGTGCAGAAGATTACTTTTCCTTTTTGTTAGGCTAAGTCCATCGGCTTGACTCTGTCAAGCCGCCGAACTTCCATCGAATTATCCAACAATACGATCGCTAAGTAATTTGGATGTATCTCCAGTCTGCTAGCATACTTTTTTGCATCATTAGTTATTACTTCTAGCACGGTCTTGATTTTTAGATCTTCATGTAGTGTTAAGTTGGTGATATACCACGGAGCATTGACTATCATTCGAAGGATTTTATTCTGTATCCGTTGGATGATCGCTATATTGCTCTTTTTCGAGCAGCCCCATAAGGGGCAACCGTACCGCCAAATTGGCTTTAGGATTTGAGCGTATATTAATAGTTTATTTTCAGGAGATATTTCTGATTTTCTGTTTAATAGCCAGTACATTTGCTTCAGTTTTGCATTTAGTTCGATCCGTTTTGCTGTTATGTGTTTCTTCCATGTTAATCTTTGGTCGAGATACATACCAAGATATTTTACATCTGTGTGTTGTGGAACTGGAACATCATTCAGGATTATATCTTCCGTTGGCACAATTCTTCTGTTAGTAAAGATTACTCGCCTTGATTTGCTTTCATTAGTTTTAATCTTCCATTGGCTAAACCACGATGAGAGTTCAGTAACAGCTTCTTGAATGGTGTTACGCGCTTTAACCGGGCATACATCCGAGCATAAGATCGCGGTATCATCAGCAAATGTTGCTACCTGCACGTTGGAGGGCGTAGGAATATCTGACGTGTATATGAGATAGAGTAGTGGCCCCAGCACACTTCCCTGCGGAACGCCTGCTTTTATCGGATATATATCTGATGAGTCATCTCCATACTTCACAAAGAAGTATCTTTCGTGTAAGTATGACCAAAGTAATTGATATATTTCATGGGGAAAGTGACGTTTTATTTTGTGTAACAGACCGTCGTGCCAGACTTTGTCAAAAGCCTGGCTTATATCTAAAAACACTGCGTCACAGTACTTTTTCCCTTCGAGGGATGCCTCTATAGTGTTAACTATGCGGTGCACTTGTTCTGTTGTACCGTGCTTAGCTCTGAAACCGAACTGATGTTCCGGTATTAACTCTTTGTCGTTAATAATTGGCATTAACCGCTTCAGCAACAGCTTTTCATAAAGCTTAGAGACTACGGACAGCAAGGAGATGGGCCGATACGAGTCCGGTTCTGTCGGTGGTTTAAGCGGTTTCTTAATGACGATAATTTGTGACAGTTTTAGCTGTATCGGAAAATACCGTAGCCGGAGCATCGCATTGAAGACATATGTCAGAAATATAAAACCTTTTCTGGACAATTCCTTTAAAATCCGTGCCGTAATTAAGTCATAACCCGGAGATTTATGCGGATTTAAAGTTTTTACTAAGTTATTAATTTCCCCCGGAGATGTGAGTTTTATTGGTTTAGAAACATCATAACAGTAAGCATCAGGGGTCAGCGTTGAATTTCCAGGATATGGCTGAAATATGTTTGCGAAATGTTTTGCAAAGACTTCTGCTTTTTCTGAGTCCGTTTTAGCCCAAGTTCGACTTGATTTTCTTAACGGATGCACCGCATGTACAGGTCTTTTAAGATTTTTTGTTATTTTCCACAACGAGTAGTCATGTTGCGGCAGGGGCGATAGATTTGTTAACCTTTGTTTTAAGGATTTGTTTTTTAAATCTTGCAATAATTTCTTTAAAAACTTCGTCTGCTTATTTAATGCTGTTTTATGGGTAGGGTTTCTCGATAATTGCCATTGTTTTCTCAGTTTCCGTTTTAACTGGACCGCTTTTTTAATTTTATCTGGATAATAGATAACAGGCTCATAACCTCTTTCCTTTGGTGTGGATTTCCACGCAGCTCGTTGTATGACTTTAATGAAGTATTCTACCGCTTCATCTATTTGTTTTGCAGTTTTCAGCGGTATTTTAACGTTCATTGTACGTTCAAGCTGCTCTCGAAATGCATCCCAATCTGTGAATTTATTATGGAGTTTTGGTTTCCGCATTTTTCTAACTATATGCTGACTAATTGTTAGTGTAACCGATGAATGATCTGATGACAATATTTCGTCAGTCCTAACATCAATAAATGGGGATGAAATTCCTTTTATTATGAAGAAGTCCAAGAGATCCGGTGTTTTATTAAGGTCGGTTGGCCAATAAGTAGGTGTTCCCGATGAATAGACCATGCTGTATGTTTCGTCCATGGATGATTTTAATTCTTTCCCTCTGGGCACTGTCAGTCTTGACCCAAAGTGAATATTTTTCGCATTGAAATCTCCTCCTACAATGTATCTGTTACCTAAAGTTCTGAAGAAGTCGGTAAAATGTTTTTTTTTTATAATATGCCTCGGAGGGCAGTATACTGCTGAGAGAGTAATATTTTTATTTGGACCTTCAGTGATTACTACACTGGTCGCTTGTAGGTAATTGAATTTATATTTGTTCAGTTCATAGTGTTTTATATTACTTTTTATTATAACACCAGTGCCACCGTGTGCTGTATTATCTGGATGATTTGTATAATATGAATTGTATCCCGGGAATGTAATATGTCTTGTGTTAGTGAGATGTGTTTCAGATATTAGAAGCGCATCAATATTGTTTTGCAAAATGTACATTTGTATTTCATCGATATGATTAAGAACACCGTTAGTGTTCCAGGTAACTATTTTTAAATTCTTCATTTTTTATTAAGTAAAGCAGTTGTAATAGTCTGTATAACATTGTTAAGCACCTGATTTTGCTGTTGCATCATTTCAAGAAAAAGGGTTTTTATTTCAGTTAAGAATGTATGTAGCATTGTTGCAATGTCATTATTATTACTGTCATTGACTTCAGAAGTTCTATTTATTTCTCGTTTATGCCGCTGTCCTGCGATTTGCGCATAAGTCAAGCGCTGTGTTGAATTAAGACCTTCAGTTTGATTTGTCTCTGTATGTTCTTGGAGACCGGAAGGGGGCAAATGTCTGGAGTTTGCGTATTTGTCTAATGTATTGTTTCTACTTTTTACTGCATGTTGCTGGTGATTTCTGATATTTTGCAGCTTTTTATAGACGGCACATCCTTTATAATTTGATGGATGATCTCCATGACAATTGGCACATTTTGGTGTTTCGTCCCGTTTTTTATTACAATTGGTGGATGCATGGTTATTACCACATTTGATACATGCATACGCCCTGTTACAATAGGTTTTAGTGTGGCCATACCTTTGGCAGCGAAAACACTGAGGGATAATATTCTTTTTATGCGGAGATTCTATCTTAACTTTCATATGAAGTAATGTTTCAATTTTGTATATATCAGAATTGTTTTCGTGCGGTTCGAGGTCTACAAAGAATAATGGTAAGGGTTGCTTAGTTACCCTATGCTTGATATTAGTTATATGCCTAATTTGGTGTCCATTTTCTTCTAGGGCAGTCTTGATATCATTTATTTCTACCGAGTGATGTAGGTGTCGGATTACTACCCGAAAGCTTCTTTCAGATTTAATTTGATATGTGTGATGTTCTATTTCTTCCTGACGTAGATATTTAACTAGTGTACGATAACTGTCTATACTGTTTGATTTAATTTCGACTCTTTTGTCTGTTAGGGATCTGCAACGTATGTCACCAGTTGGGATGACGCTGGCAATATCTGACAACATTTTGGTATAATCTACTACTCCATAAATTGTTATAGCAGGAGGTTTTAGTTCCTTTTTGTGCTGTGTAGGTTCTATATCTTCGTTCTCGCTAGAATCATCAGATGCCAAGCAAGCAAACCTGTTTTTATTTTGCTTAAGTATCTTTTTCTCTACTTGCTCCGAGGAAACACTTCTAACGTATTCTCTTTGCCTTTTCCTCTTATTTACGATCTCTTGCCAGCTGTGGTCTTTTACTTGAATATTGTCAGTTTGCATGGAGGCTTGCAGCGAATAATTTTCCTCTGTTGGGATAGGAGATAATACATTGGTATAAACAGATTTCGGTTTATCTAACGATCGGTTTTTTTTTGTATTTGTATTTATTTTATTGTTAGAATTGTTAGTATTATTATTTTTCGTCACATCACCGTTAGTGCATGCGAACGGAGGTAAAGGAACGAACTCACCGCCGGTTTGCATTGAGCCGTCATTTTCTGTGTCAGGATTTTCGGAAGCATTATGTGTGTAATGATGCGATGAAGCAGCAACATCTTCGATTTGTCGGTTGTTATCCGATTTACGGTTTAGAATAGGCGAGCGCATGACCATAACGGTAGTTTACGCAGAAAGCAGAGATAACAAATACCGGCTTGCTGATAAGCAAGCCGATCACTGTACCGTACTTACGATAATTATACGCGATTAGAATGTAAATACTGTCAAGAGCAATTGAACGCGAACAATGAACAATGAACAATAACCCGAAACATTAGTTTATTGAATAAATTATTGTTTGTTATGCAATTTTTGTTTTTGTGTTGATAATTTTGTTATTCTATGTATTTTAGAATTTATCTAAGTAAATTTTATTCATTTATTGGTTTCGTTAACACACTTTATTTATCCTCCTATATTTCTTTTTCTTTTTATATTAATAATTCAAGCATCTCGCTTTCGAAAAAACAACTTTTTTATAGATTTAAATGTTTACAATATATGGAACTGATATAAAGGATAAATGTCCAGCATTAAAATAAAACGCGTAAAATTTTTTTCTATGTATTTATTTTTGAACAACTGATATTCATCAATCAGCTACAGATTTTAAATCCGACACTCACCTACCACTCAAAGAAGGGTCCGTTTAAAACACACAGTTAACAACAACTGCGGCGTTAAATTTTAAACCGAATAATAATGCGAGAAGCAATTAATTTTCCAAACTAATTACTCAGCATAAACGCTTGCCAGATTTTATTATATCAGCACAGAGTAATCATTTAAAATTATTTCATTTTCCACATTTTCGACATTTACGGTTAAATTTGAGCGAAATTTCTCCGGTCGCTCGGGTTTATTTAATTTTCTCGCTTTTTTTGGCCTTTCGTAAAAAACGGAGGTTTTTCCTTTCTATATTTCTTTTTATTATATTTCAGCTTGTTACGCGTACACATAAGGGAAGACGGGGAGAGAGAGGGACAGAAGAGAAGGGTGGACGGTGTGTAAAAGTTGTTTTATCTTCATACACAGCTGACAAGCAGTATTGAAACGTATGACCCGTTTACGCTATCCCATAGGACTGACCAAGTAACCTGAACGCCGGTTCGGCTCTCATTCCGTACATCTAAACTTCTTCCTTGTGCCAGTAAAAGCCAGCAAACCGTGCAAGAATATCCTTAAAGCCAAAAAAAACTCATCATTTTCCTTAATAATATATATAGATACGGCCGTATGGTGTATACGACGTAGCAGCGATGGCGAAGCTGGCTGACCAAATCTTCCAGCATGAACATTGGCAATGATTTATGAGCATACCGAAAACATTATAAGTCGCTTTATACACCTACACACATATGCTCGTGTCGTCTGCACATGCAGGGCACGTTAAATGTGTTCGAATATAGAACCTAAAGCTGTAAACTTTCTTTAATTCACTTTTTTATAACTCACTATAGGAACTGTTATTGTCCATTTTACCTTCTATTATTATTATTATTATTATTATTATTATTATTATTATTATTATTATTATTATTATTATTATTATTATTATTATTATTATTATTATTATTATTATTATTATTATTATTATTATTATTATTATTATTATTATTATTATTATTATTATTATTATTATTATTATTATTATTATTATTATTATTATTATTATTATTATTATTATTACTATCAATATCATTATTATTATTATTGCTATTTTAGTTTTTTTTTGAAATTATATATAAAATGAATTTATTCTCATGCGAAATGAAACCATGGTAAAAATTTCTCTTAAAGACGTCCCTACGTATTTTTTCTTTTTTTATTTTTGAGTAGTAAAAATTATAAAGAATACCCTTATTGTGCACTTCCCCCTAATGGGAGTTATCGATTTTCAATTGATTTCTTTTTGTGTCACGTTGCTTGCTGATGATTCAGCAATTTCTATATTATATCGTATGGACAAGCGGTTTGACAAAATACAGCTAATAATAATAAACCGCGAATGCGATTCGACAACAATGATTCGGAATTTTCATTAATAAAAATCGAAGCAAAACACTTCTGTTCTGTTTAAGGCTTAGGATTTAATCCGCTAGCCGAAAATACATTACATATCTTAGCTCCGTTTCTGATCTGAAATTCACGTGCAAATTACATACCATCTTAAATTATCTCATTCGAGAAAATTAAATCTATTCCAGAAACGGTTCGAATAGTTCTGTGGACCGAATAAAGCGTCATTATTGGATGTTACATCAATCTACTTGAGAAATTGTCTAAAAATTTCCAAATTAGCCCTCGTTAAAAAAATAAAACAACACCGTTATATTCTTCAGACATCAAAAGGTCTTCTGCATAACATCGGAAATTTTCATTTCCGCTATAAGGACTTGTACGTTAACCGTTATCAGGCTTTCATAAATCACGCAATTATTCATGTGCAATTTTCCCCATGAGATGGATTTCTCAGTACATAAGGATAGATATTTCGCCATAACGTCCTCATCTTTCCCCGCATATATGTAGAACCACAATCAATCCATTTCTGTTTCTTTCCAGATATACATGTACCAAATTCACCTTCAGAAATATTCAACGTCGCGCTCGTGAAAACCATCGCTTTTATTTTCCCGCAGAAAATTTTGTTCATCTCTTACAATAGACAACTGTAGCATTATTGTTATATGTATTTCCGTGTTTATCAGTGGTACGGGATTATTAAAAATATTCTGGGAAGTGAAAAAAATCTTAAATTGTGTCAGGTAAACACACCTAATTCGGAGTTTACTGGCTTTAAACTTTTTCTTCTTTCCTTCGAATATGGTGTCACCTTTGAACTATGTGAAAACAACAAACTTTTCCTTTTTCGTTAATTTCTTCGTGATTTTATTATGCTTTTTCTTCCTTGCGCCTGTCCATTTTTGTCCGATTCTCTTACTTTTGATTTTCTAAATTCTGTTCTGTTTCACAATAGTTGATATATCTATTTAAACGGATTTTTTTGCGTATTCGAGAATCACCCGAGTCGGCTTTTCAATCTATCAGAATGCTGAAAGATTCTTTTAGTTAACTTTCGGTAATTTTCTGCATATGAAAACGCAAACCTTCTTTTCCTCATAACGTTGGATAGTTATTCTACTTTCTTATATATAGTTCTTCACTTGACCTGTTCTTGAATGTTTTCCTTTTTATTTCTTTTTTTCGGGGGGGGGGGGGGGAGGCAAAAGTTTTTCTTATCATCTTCCTTTTTCCCAATATTATTCAATCTTTCCTATATCACTCAGCTCTACTCAACTGCATATAAACACTCCCCGGTGTAATGGGTGTGAGACTCACTTTACTTTACTTTACAAATATACTTTCTGAAACCCGCTTGGTATTCTCCCAGTTCCATTCCTATTTTACTTTCTATTCGATTTAATAATAGCTTTGAAAGAATTTTATATACGACTTATCAAGGTTTTTTTTCTATAAAGTGGTGTATGAACGCGTATTTCCACCCCTGTAGTATTTTTCCTATAGTACCGTTTACACTGATATTTTTATTCTGACTATAAGTTTTTTTGTTTAAAATTAGTATTAAATGCTTTTATTCAACTCGACTCGGTTCTGTCGTTGTGTGTCACATTTTTTTGAAACCTTTAGATCGATTTTTTTCCAAATAGAGAGCCATAGGTTTGAAATTTCGCATTCCGGTGATAATATCGTTCAAAAAATTTAAATCTCTGCCTATTTTAAACCTAATACAGTGTGGCATTCAAATTTTATACAGCATTGCGACGTATGTATACATATAAAATCGGCAAACCGGAAATAATTGAAAAAAGTATTAACCGGAATTAATCAAAAATACGTGATATGTAATTTTCCTGTCACGAGTGAATGATTTCGACGGTGAATCATTTTGTAATCAAATAAGTAATAATTCTAGCTTTATTAAACGAGAGAATATTTCAATACTGGTTTTTTAAAAATTATTAATTAATTAATTTTGTCCGTAGGAAGAAAAAGTCTTAGTAAGCAGACACCGATGATATCGAGATTTTTTATTATTGCTTCACGATAGAATTTTCCCGTTCTTTAGGTAATTTTAAATGTGTATGGTAGTTATTGTTCATCGAAATTAATTAATCATCCGATTTAAAAGATGGTGCGTATGATAACGGGGCTTTCCTAATATCGAAGGTGGCCAGAAAAAGCAAGACGAAAATACCGTGAAAATCGTGAAAATGAAAAGAAACAGAGAAAGAAAATGAAACGACTGATAAACGTGACGTGTGTTTGAACCGTAAGTGAACTTTAAAAATAGAACGAAGAAAACGTGAAAGTGAAGTAGAGCGCACCTTAGTCGAGTACAATCACTCGATGGACGACTCTATTGATCGAAGAATTTTGCATTATAGGAAACTAGTGGGAAAGAAACCATGCAATAATGATGCATTTAAAAGCAACGTATGAGATATGCCAATTACGAAATTTATATATGGCACGTTTGAAATATATTGGCGGACTACATAGTAATGTAGCAAATAATTCAATTTGTTGTGATAATAAATCGTCACTAAAAAACGAGCAAAAACAAAAAAGAAAAGTTTTCTAAAAATTAATGCGCCGTTATTCAACATGTACTTGAAACGGGGGATACACATTGTAATTTCGGGAAAAATAAACTGAAATATAGAATATAATTTTTCCCGTTATCTAATAAGTTTGAATAATTTTTGCTTTTACTTAAAGACAATTTTTTTCTTCTTCTTCTTCTTCCGCGAGTGTGCGACTAGCCTTGTGGGCTATCTAGCACTTGGCGTGTGAGTGATGATAATTTGTGGAAACTCTTATCCAGCGATATGAGTTTCATCTGGTATGCGGCTTAATATATTTGAATCCTATAGTAAGTCAGAGTTGGCTTTATTAAGCGTTTGATTTCATTGGAATTATCTAGTAATGCAACGGCCAGGCTATTTGTGTGGCGTCCTAGCTTTCGACCTTATACAGTTTTGCAAATTTTTTGATTTCTTCACTGATTGTACTTATATGCAGATCTGTATGCAATGTACGATTGATGATGTACCACGACGGGGCATCTGTAATTTCTCTCAGTATAAAATGATCAAAATTTCGTTAATTCTAAATCGGTCCATATGAATATAATAACATAATCACAAAAATCCTATAAAATATAACAAACATTACATAAAATTGGGACATTTTTTCTAATGGGGGATAGCCTAAGAGTTACGTTCTAATTAATATATATGTATATACAGTTTTTATATATTTTATTATTAATAGCTATAAGTATGTTTAGTTTCTTTTTTTTTTTTTTTAAATCCCCATTGCCGACATTGTGGATGGGACAAATGCGTTAATTTAAAAAAAAAAAAGAGTTGAGTTATAAAGGGGCAGAGGACTGTGTGCTTAAAATCTAAGAGTGTGCGAGTAAATATTGTTTGAAATCAGAAAGCATATTAAAAGAGTGATGTGTGTGGTAGTCCTCTGCGTGTGTACTTAAGCTAAGGACGACGACAGGATATAAGCATAGTCCCATCAACCATTAATGTTTGTGTATAATGAGTCTCTGTATAAGTGTGCATAAATTAACAAATGGACTTGCAATTAATAGTTTATTGTAAATAGTAAGGAGTTTATTAAAGTATTATTATATTTAAAATCTACTTATCTAAAAAACAGTTTACTTACTTTTTGTAAATTACGGTAAATACTTATTAATTATTATCAACGCATTAAATTAATAATTATATTACCTTAATATGCGAAGGTAGACCACGCCGCTGAAGAGATATTCATTGCTCCTTGTTTCACGGTTGAATTACGGTATGGAAGATTATGAGTTTATTAGACTTAAGGTGCATTGCTCTTTCTGCAAGCTCTAGGAGAGGAAGTCCACATGGTTTTTCCTACCAACTATGATATGATTATGGAGTTGGTGAATGTTTCACGCAAAACAGAGAAGGCAGGACACTCAAAAATGTAGTGTTTCAAATTGTCAATAGAATTGTGTTCGTGCACACTAAAGAGCTTCAACAAGCCCAAACCTAAACAAGTAGGATTGAAACTTGCCATACCCAGAGAGCGCGTATGAATTTTAAAAAATTAATCTTGAGATTTTTAATTTCGAGTCCGGACGTAACATCTGTCAGAAAGTCGTAAGTTTTTCTGCCAGTGACGTTTGGGTATTTAGCGTTCTGTTTAATTTTTAATGATTCTATTTTTGGCAGGATGGGCCATTCCGTAAGGAATAATTTTGAAAGTGCCCGTATGCGACAGAATAGTAAAATCACATAAATTCCGAAAATTCAAAGAAACAGTACTTATTTTGAGGACATCGTGATTCGGTGTAATGATAAAAATTAGCTTTCGTTATCGGAAAATGTAGCGTGTTCCGATTTTGATAACTAATTTGACCCGTGAAATCGATTTCAATAATCGTTCAGCATTTGCGACTACTTAAATATTAACTTCGTTGAGCATCAGCGTAACTCGACTGACCCGATTTAATCCTAGTGCGATCACTGATATGCGATCACTGGAGTGCGATCACTGAAATGCGATCACTGGAGTTGTAAATTTAGCGTAATAAAATTAGAAAAACAAAACACAGCGAGATATTTAGAAATTCGTATGTTCTGCAGCGGCTTTTTTATCAGGTTTTAAACGGCGAATTGAGCGAAAAAGGAGAAATAAAAACGGAGAAAGAAAGCGGAAACAGCTAACTAGCCGGCACCGAATTTAGACTTCAAAGATTAGCAATGAACGAATGCCCCCGCAGCGGCCACCGATAATCCGACATTTTCAGTTATTTTTCGTACGACAGAGGTGATGTGAAAGGATTGAAAGAGGAGTCGTGCCGCGTCCACCCACGCGCCGTTGGCTTCTCTCTGACCAGAACACGACCGATGAATCACACTGATGCGGCCCTATCCATTTTGATTTGAAGCGCGCTAAAAGTACATTGTCCGTTTTGGTCAGTTAGCTGATTGATGAGAAAACGGAAATTGGATTACAAGCTTGAACGACGTTGCAGATGTTATCGACATCGAACAAAATGTCCCTGATAATGCGTCTTCTCTATAATGTGTAGTACACATAGTCGAACCGGGCATCATCAAGAAGAACAACAGGCATGGCCGGTGCGCGATCCCGACTAATAGAACGATTATTAGCTTTATTAGCAGCCGGACAAGCGGCCGGCCAGCTCTCTGAATAGCGGTCTAATTTTCATGTAGAAACAAATTGTTGTCCGCTCTGTGGCCCCGTTTCGCACATGCATTAGCCGCACGCACCTTCTCAGCAGCGCCCGAATTCTTCGCTGCAACTCTTTTCCGCGATGCACTTACTAATGATTTCCGGGAAATGTGTTCGACTTTTAAATATTTCCGAAAACTCGCATATGCGTTCAATCACTTGACCACTTCCATCGCAGTTGTCGGACGTTGGTAATTCTTTTGTTCGCAACGGTCGTCACAAACGCTTTCTTCCGTTATTGTCTTACCACACCGCTTAATTCTCCGCCATACCGACACTTTTTCCCACTTTCAGAAATAATTTCTGACTTCTAACACTTGCATACATATATTTATTTACCGTATTTTTATTAACTTCGGGGGGGGGGGATTACGCACCTCGCGTTTCTTCCGAGACACGTTACAAAAAAACCTTTTCTGTAATAAAGCTATCAAATTAGACTAGACCGGGGCTAACGAGTCTCTCTGTGTTACCTATTTAGACATGCCATTGCCGCTTAATTTGCAGTCTCCGTTCGAACAAAAAATTCTTTAAAAAACATTACAATTTACGAGAGATTTTCTGTTCCGATGCATTGAAAAGAGATACGACGTTTAACCTCTGTCACGCACGTTTTTACTGTGAAATATTGTGTGCGGTATATAGCATGCAGAAAACGGTTGATAGAATGAATCGTGCGGCACTGAAATCTGGAATGAAAATCAACGTGAAAAAAAAAACGAAAGTCATGAAGTTCTCCAAAAACCAATGACAAGAAATTGAAAATATCGAGAATGTCGCCAAGTTTAGATATTTACGTGCTCCCATTGAAAGAAATCAAAAGTAGAATCGGTATGGCAAAGAAAGTCTTTAATAACCTTAGCAACGTTTTGAAAAACCGAACCTTGAGCATATGTGGAAAAGTATAATGCTACGTGTGGACAGTACTAAAATATTCCCGTGAGACAATGAATGCAGATATATTGGAAGAAGACTGAACGCCTTTGAAATAATGTGGTGTTATCGAAGATTATTAAAAATACACCTTAGAGACTGATTTTGCAACAAACGTATCATAGCAAAAGTGTATAAAGAAAACAAAAGACGATGGTTGAAAATATCAAGCACCGAAAGCTGAAATGCATAGCACATAAAATCCGGGAATTCACGCTGGCATTGCAAGGACGAAATCAGGGAAAGCCCATTAAAGGAGGAAGAAGACTATAGTAGCCACAAATGTCCAACTGTCCATGCAAAAGTGTCTAGGAGACACCATTAGATACGCTAAAAATCGAAGAATATAGAGATGTACGTAACCTCTTGAAGCAAGAGATGCCACTCCGACGACGACAACGACGAATTAGTCGCAGGAAGAAGAAACCCGATTGGAAGTTCAAGCGACCTCTCGGTTATTACGATTGCGCACACAGAGCTCTGCTAGAAAGCTCTCTATTTATGACAATTTTTCGGTCTTGCTTTCAACTGGTTTACTTCGAACCTATATAATTTCCATGGATGACTCTTTTGTGTCGTCACGTAAGCTCTTTGGATTCCTGACTACAAGACAAAAATTCTCCGGCTCATATTTATAATGCACCACACATGTTCTTTAGAACCGCTCTCGGTTTCTCCTTCACTGTGCTTTTGTCGCATGCCTTTCCAAAACTTATCCATCTCTTATTAAAACCCTTAAAGTACCAGCAGGTGTTTTTGACTACAGTTGTTGTGTCCTTTTTATTTAAGTTACCTTTGTACATTTTCTTGATACGATGCGTATTAACTGAATATAAAGTAAAGTTAGCCTTTTTCTTTTGGTTTCTTTAATTTTTCTTAGAATTTTTTTTAATTTGCGTACTTGTATAAATTTGTTTTCTAACAGAAACATTTTGCTTTTTAATGTAATAATTTCATTTTGTTTTTCAATTTCCGCATAGGTATACAACCGCCATACCAATCAGTTTAGTCGCGCTATTTCCACACTATACAAGCACACGTTTAGCACGCTAATGGAAAAAAAACACTTTCTCATAGCGTGATTAATGTAATCAACAAACACCGTACAATTAGATATCCGTTTTAAAACCATTTATTATACCATTACTAATAATTGCATCGTCACTGCCGAAATCCGCTAAATAATATTTCGAACGTTCCCCTCCCCGAAAAAGGCAAGTCAAATAAAAAACGACAGACTGTATCAGGATTCGAAAAATTCAGAGACGTTACAATCATTTTTAAAAAGCTTGTTCCAAGTACGGTATGCTGCCATGACATCGACTTTAACGTTTGACTAACAACGTAAAAGTTTACATTCCACAATTTCGTTAAAATCTTCCTCGTTCATAATTGACAAGTTAATCTATACCGATATTCTGACTGTTTCACCTTTTTTGCTAAATATTTTCATAACAATTATACACAGTTTTTCCGTAATATTCATAAACTTACCGTACGTTTGTATTTCTTATTTCTTTTCTCCTGTTCCATCGTACTAATGATAGATACTTTGAACACATCGTTCTATTCTGCTAATAAAACACCTTAGCGCATGCCTAGATCAATAAAACTTTTATAGTGACGCTGCAGCCGGTAGACACGCTTCGGTAGCCAATATCCGGCGGACAAAGTTATCAACATTTTTTTTTTATTCAATACTGATTCTCTTTAATATTTTTCAACATCTACGCGCCTGAAACGAATAACGCCGCTGTATACCGTGACAATCTGTTACTGTAATTAGCACTACCTCTATATTAGGTTGAATTTTTAGTTGATTTATAAAAAATTTTGTTAGTTTTATCTGTTATGTAATTTAGGTATTTATTTATGGTTCGCTTTTGCTTTCAAATATTTAAAACTCATTAAAGAATAGGAATTTTATCATACAACAGTCTACATACATATATATATAGTGGTGGATCCACTGGAGGGGAATAGGGGACATTCCTCCTTTCAAAGAACCAAAACCTCTATGAAAATATTTGTTATAACAGAGAAACTTGATTTATGCTATAAAAAATTTGTATGAATTTTACCCATGGGATTTTAATAATTAATATTTAATACTATTTTCTAGTAAAACTACTAATTTTCTTTTTTTATTTGTCGATCTTTTGCCATTTTTATTTATTTTTAATTTTAATTTTGTAATTTTAATTAAAAATAGTCCAATGAGAAATATATATATATATATTTAAACTTGCTCACGAACAAAGAATTCGAACCGAATTACTAATAAAAATAAAAATAAAGTCGAATAAAAATACTATCTTTCTTACTATTTCTAAACTACCATTTTACCTAGAATTCTATAATAATTTCGTTTTATTTTTTACCCTTAAAAAGAAAACTAAATTTAAATTAAAAATTGTAACAATTATGTATTTTTAAAACACTTTAAAATTTCTATAAAGGGGTCACTATTTGATTTTCTTTATGAAACAAGGAGTATTTCTCAAATCTACTGCCTACCGTTGAAGATTTTACGTAATTATATAATCCCTCACCCCCCAAATGTCCTTCTGGATTCGCCGCTGATATATATATATATTAATTACAACGTAATTCTTAGGCTACCCCCCATTCGAAAAAATGTCCCAATTTTATGTAACGCTAAATGTCCTAAAAAAATGTCCCAATTTTATGTAACGTTTGTTATATTTTGTAGGATTTTTGTTATTGTTATTTAAAAAATGTCACAATTTTATGTAATGAAATATGTAACGAAAAATGTAACGAAAAAATGTCTTAATTTTTTATAACGGAAGTTAAATGTTAGAATAGGATTTTTGTGGTTATGTTATTTTTTGTGTGTGTTGATGCCAGTAAGAATTACGTTGTAAATTTTGATCATTTTATACAAAGTATAGAAGAAAAAGAGACAGAAATGAAAGTAAGAGGGGTCAAGGGGCGCAGCCCCTTGCGAGGCCAAAGTGGCCGAGTTTTATATATACATATATATATATTTACCTTTAGTTTTTAATTTATAACTAATTTAAAAATGAAACAATTTATAGGTTTTTTGTTCTGCTTTTCTTTCGCAATTTGTTTTATTTCATTGGTTAATGTTTCTACTCAAGTAGTTTAATCACGTTTTTACGTACGATAGATCAGTATATATATATATATATATATATATATATACATATATTATATATATGTATATATATTTAACTCTTTTAATTATTTCATACCATCAATTTGTTTTCATGCTGATTACACAATTATAATAAAAGTAATGATTATAATAATAATAATAACAACAGTAAGAATAAGAATAACAATCGAATCAAAAACAAATCTGTTTCTGTTAAAAATCGTTGTAAATAATGACAAATAGAAAAAAGAGAAATGATAACAAACTGAAAATATGATAAGGGAAAAAATGAAATAAAATAAATCCTATTTATACGCCGATAGGCGCAAGCAGTAGGATACAAATGATACAGGAAAATTATATTTAAATTATCGTTATATAATAAGTAATAGTACAATAAATTCAAAAGTTACTTTTTTCGACGAGCGCACTTAGACATTATTATTAAAGCGAATATAAAATTCGTTTGTAATAAAGAAAAATAACGTATCAAGGGCGACCAAAGGAAAAAAAACAAATCCGGAATAATGATAATAATAACAGTTTTAAGATTTATGCATGTTAATGGAAACCAAAATAATAATAGCCACGGCGAAAATGAAACAGGAGAAAATCATTAATTAATCATATCATACCAAATGCTTCATTTATTATTATTAACAAAAATTCAAACTCAACAAATTACATGTACCAGATTAAAGTCGTTTGTGGAAGACGTAAGCGCAAGTAACAGAATACATTTAAACGTAATTGAATTAAATTTCTGTATGATTTTAATTAGTTAAGTACTTTTTACATGGGCACAAAGCGTTTTTAACCGACTTCAAAAAAGGAGGAGGTATTCAATTCGACTGTATTTTTTATTTTTTATTTTTTTATGTGTGTTACCACAGAACTTTCTTCTAGGTGAACCGATTTCGATGGTTCTTCTTTTATTTAAATAGTGGTGTTTCTCATGTGGTCCCATTTAAATTTGATCAAGATCTGACCGGTAGTTTTTGAGTTATCCTTTATAATGCGGGAGATTGAAACTTTTTGGATGCTTTTCATTCATGATTGGTTTCACCGTCGGGTTAGATTTATTGACTTAAATACTATAAATTTGCCAAATTACCATGGAAATATGTAGCTTTTGATGTTTTCACACCATGGAAATATATGTTCTTATTAAAATGTTTTAATTTAATTGAATAAAAATGCACTAAAAAGTAAAAAATAAAATGCTTTTTTACAAAAAATAAATACCGATACTTTAAGGTTTATTATAAAAATTTAAAAATGCACTAAAAAGTAAAAAATAATTACTCCCGATAAAATATATATACATCAGAGTGATATAACACTTAAGTGGTGATATCGTAATTCTTATACAACATTAATTTTTTGGACTTGGCATCAAATTCATATTAAAAGAATAATTAAAAACTGCATTAAATGTTGATTAAATTATTCCTAACATGAATTTAATTCCAACTCTAATTAAGGTTTTAATGTTGTATAAGAATTACGATATCACCCCCTTAAGGTGTTATATCACTCTGATATATATATTTTCTAATCGGGAGTAATTATTTTTTACTTTTCAGTGCATTTTTAAGTTTCTATAATAAACCTTGAAGTGTCGGTATTTATTTTTTGTAAAAAAGCATTTTATTCTTTGGGAATTTGAAAAAGTAAAAAAAAAAAATCAAAGCGGGAAACTAGTGAAAAATAAGATCGATTTCGTTTGGTGCCAAAATCTATATGACACAGAAATTTAAAGAGAATTCATGTTTTCTCTAATAAGTTCTTTGTGAAGTAATACAACGCGAGTATTAATTTTCGGTAAAAATAAGACTATTTGAAATCAATTTCCGGTAAATTGTAACGCTGTTAGTATATTTTTTAATATTTTCGTAATAAATTTTATGTTAAAAATTTGAAAAACGTTTATATTAAATATATTAATATTATATTTATCAACAAGATATCCACTATACTAGGCTATCGTCTATCGTAATCGGTTAGACAGCGGTGTTTCATACAGGTAGAAGAACCTGATTGGAATCCCGCTGCTGCACATTGAAAATATAGATAAATTCTTCTTATGCTTTTTTATCAATGCATATATTAATACACATATTATGTTTATAGTTACATATAAAATGCTTAAATTCACATTAATATTGCTAGATTTGATCGGGTATTTATTTTTATAAATTTTAGATATTTCAGTATTCAAAAATAACAACAAAAATAAGTAATAATATTTATGATAACAATAATCTAATTAAATTAAATCAAATCAAATGTCTTTATTATTATTATGAAATTTCCTCTGTGCAAAGAATTGTGTAAGTAATGGGAATAGAATAAAAGCTGCGAAAATAAAAAAATATGTATCGGTTATTAACATATCTAAGTAGAGTCATATTTGTCGTAGATGAAAAATTACAAAATTAAAACAAAGAAAAGTCTACCGCAATTATGACTTAAAAGAAAAATGTAAAAGTAATTGGAGGAACTAGAGAGTTGGATAAATGTAGAAACTGTCTGCGCAATTAATAAACGAATGATGAATCAGTGATGACACTTACGCACTTAAATTACTACCGAAATGATATGTAATAAACATTCGCGCTTCTTTTTGTAATTTTTAAGATTATTAATATTATCTAAGAGAAAATTTGGTGACTGATTATGGGATAATTTTTTTTTTTTTTTCTTTTGGGTACGTCAACAGTGGAACTTACCCAACGCAAAGAATAGTACAAGGAAAAGATTAGAAATTGAGGAGATAAAGAAGTCCAACAAAGGAACTATGTTGAGAGAGGGGAATGCAAGAATGAAGTGGACACTATAAGAAGTAGGAAGGCCAAGGCGCAGAAGACTAGAATACAGAGTAGAACGTTCGCAGGAAATAAAGGGGCATTCGAACAAAATGTGATTCGCATCACAGGTATAATTGAGCTCCGGAGGGTCATAAGGACACAAAGGAGATTGAACAATAGAAAAACGGAATAGAGAAGCCGGAAGCAAACTATGATTGAACCGCAGGCGAACTATAGAGGAAATAATCGAACGGCTAAGGTAGGGGAAAAGATTAAACCAAGGAAGAGAGGAAGGAAAGGGTTGAACAGAAAGGCAAAAAGATCGAGGATTGGTAAAGAATGAAGGATAGAATGCGGTCCAGAAATCGTGGTGGGAACGATAAGAAAGATTATAGGATAATATATAAGATGTCTGCATTTTAGCATTAAAGTAAAAGTAAAGTGAGTTCCATACCCTTAAGAGGGCGTTGGGATTGTGAAGTTAAGGTTCACAATGTACTAAGCCTAATGGATCTGATGAGAATATTGGGGCCAGTTCCTTTCTCTCGGCCGCCTTTACTTTCCCAGATTTCTCTGGTACCCAATTATTTCAGGCTGGGTAGACTTGGGAGCGATTTGGATCCGGGACGAGACAAGTCTCGAAGCCGTGACCTCTGACTTGGTAGCCAAGCACCTTAACCACTAGGCTATCACGCTATTTTAGCATTACTGGTATTTATTAAATTACGGTGGTACAATTGCCAATTCTTTACCACAGCCCCTAGTTATAAATGACGAATCGAAATTCATTTTTGTACTTAAGTAGGAATATTAATGGCTGAATTTTGTATAATACATTAATAGGGTTATGAAAATTACAATACGAATCGGAATCCCTTATTAATGATTTTCCTCTTTTAGGCGGTTTTTGGTATTTCCATTTCGGTCATCTAATGATTGTCAACGCTGGCTGCCAAAAACGAACTGTTGATCACGAAAATGCCGATATTTTATTTTTATTTATTTATTTATTTTACGTGTCATTTACAAAATAACGAAAATTGCAAAACAAGTAAGAAAAAGAAAATAAAGCGAAATTAACAAAGATTAACAAAATTATAACAGTTCTTTAGCCAATTAGAAGATTTTAGAAATTTAAATAATCGATTAAGCGCGGTTTCTTCATCGCACAACAAATCCTTTAAATTCGATGGTATTCTGCACTGTGTTTTCGATAATGATCATTAATTAAGCATTTAATCAGTAGGTGTTCGATAATTAATTAGCAATCACATGTCTCTGGCACTGTTCTTTATTTAACAGATACGCGTGTGTAAAGCGAGTGTGCCCAAGTCAGCATAAGGTTACCTCCTGTTTTCTGATTTTTCGGCTTGAGGAAAGCCATGGGGTTTCGTGGACGATTTTATGGAGCGTAATTTATTTCCTCTAGGTGTAAATTTTGCCAATCGTTGTTTTTATTTTTTGAACTTTTACATTTTCCTATAGTCTTGTTGACTGTTCGAGTTTCCTTCGCTTTTTTAATATGCTTATCAAGAATCTTCAAATTAAAACTGTCCGTGAAATAGTAATTTTTATTTAGATTAGAAAAAGATTATTACGCAGAATTTTCAGAATTACGCTTTGTAAAATGGTTCATAAGGAGATTTTTTTTTTGGCTTGGAACCTAGTGAAATTTTCATCTATTAGTAATTTACGGCAGCCGGATTCGAGCCAGGTTCTACTCGAACGAAACACCGGTGCTCTTAATAAGGGCATGCTTAGTTCATGACGAGATATACATTGTTTATAAAAAACTTGTTCAAAAATGTATCTCTCAAAACTAAGAGAAGGTCGAAAATATCTTCTTAGTTGCCGAATTTTTTGCTCACCAGCATGCGTAACGTTTTTTCATTTTATAAAAAAAATGAGACACTTTTAATAAAATGTGTTTATGTCATAAAAGATGGAAAAAAAAACAAAAAAACACATAAACTTCAGTACCGCCTAGTGAGTATGTAGGTTAGAAAAACGTTTTCTATCTCGTCGATAGATCTAAAGAAAGTTTAGCGGGGTGGTCCGTAGATATTTTCCAAAAAAAAGGTATTTATTACGCGCATGATAGTGAAGTTTCTTCCTAATAATTCTATTAGTTCAGAATCCGGTTTCGTTACATGTAATAATAAAAATTGTCAAGCCGGTCGGTAGCACCTGTCAAATTGGATCTTATCACGCATTGCAATCTTAAAGCAAACACGCTTTATCGAAAAATCGCGCCTCTGGAGCTACTGCATTTTACTTTTTTCATCACTTTGAAATCTCTGTCATCGCCTTTCAGCATTTTTCATCGATCGTTCGTTATTCTCAATAAAGATATCGTCGATGTGTATTTTTTCCTAAAGAACCGCGATCGTCAACGGAGAAAGGCCTTCGAATCGATTTTATTTTTCTGGAAATGAGTAGAGTAATATTTAATAAAATAGTAAATCCAGAGCGTCCTTCGTGGTAAATTTAATTCGAGATGTGGCCTTTAGAATTTTTGCCGCCGATGCCGGATGGGGAAATCCGATGATGTTATTGTTTCGCCGAAGCAGTAATTGCGAAGATGGAAAAAGCACAAAAAAGTCGCCGTGAAAAGATTCGATTAATAATCGCGCGTCAGAGTTAGACGCACGCTTGTTGTCGGTAGGACGATTGTTGTTTGAAAAAGAAAAGGGTTAAATGAGAATGGGTTTTGGGGCAAGAAATGAAAATTGTGGGCGTAGCGCGTATTATGTCAGTATTTTCAGCAGACGGTTTATAACGGGCGAGAGCCGGGCACGTCGGCAAAGAGTACAATGCGAGCAGGGTTATTAATAAAAATGAGGCCAATTGAAGAATTGTTCGTGAACGGAGGCGAGGTGCTTGTTTTATGCAGTAATAACAATCATCGTAACACCGTAGGCAATAATAAATATCTCCAGAAGCATTTGGACAGTTATAGATTACGGTTCTACGCGCCCCTTCGACCGGGAGGAGGCCGGTCCTTCAAAGGAACCGTTCGCTGAAAGACTCGGCTGCTCGGTCCTTTGCGATGAACATTATAATAATTTACAATATTGTGGACGAGCGATAACTCGCCCGATCCGGTGCATATGGTCGAGCGCGCGAGCCAGTCAATACGGAAGCTCCTACAACACAATAAATACGCTGCTCGGCTTCGCTAGTGTCCGTACGGAGTCGAACACGGATTTTTACATATGTCTATCGTGTATACAAACGCAGATATGTGTGTCTATATTAATAAGCCTTCTTTCCTGGTTCAGCGTTTACTCCAGTGACGTCCTCTCTCGCTGGAAAGCCCTTTTCATTTTCCTCACATTTATTTATAATGTTCGCCTAAATCTCGTTCGATAAAATTTCACGTTTTATCCCTGTAATTTCCGCAGAATGCCGAACAGGGCGGCCGTTTTTTTTTTTTTTTTTTTTTTTGGTTTTTCCGTTTATTTTATTTTTATTTTTAAATAATTTGTGGGTCCCCCACAAGACCAAAACGCCCGTCTCGGTGGATTCTCAACATAACTATAAACATAAAGGTTTACATCATCTTAAATCTAACTACATCTGGTATTAAAAAACTTACGGATAAACTAATATTATAATACTCTCTCAGAAACCACCTAAATCTCAAATTAACAACCGGAAAATGACGCAAAATTCAATCCGGTAAGGTCACGTGCGTGCAACAGCCCAAATCGAATTCCAGATCCGTTAAGGCGCGACAGCGAGAATAATATAACCAACATCCACTCTCATTTCTGAAATTCGTATTCCTAATTTTTACACCACGCAATCATCCACATATCCTTTACTCTTCCATCTCTATTCATAATCTCTTCTTCGCCGGATTTCCTTCGGTATATTTTCTATTAATTTTATCAACATCTCTTCTATTGCCTTATTTTACTATATTAACTCTTCTTGACCGGATATAGCATATTTCATCGTAACTCCTAGTCTTCCTCTTGTAGGTAATTTTATTATGCGCTGTGTTTTCAACAACTTACAGTAAAAGTAAATATCATTTTCGGTGACATTTCTTTGTTCTCATTCCACCATGAGCGGGTTTTGTGTTGACCCACACGCGCCTTAAACTCACTCGGTAGAAAATTATTTTCAAACAGGTTTTCTGAATCCTGTTCATTTTCCACAATTGTCCATCCAAATTTCCGTTCCACATTTAATTCTAAACATTATCAAAGATTCAAAATATAACCTTAAAACAACCTTGCACGGCGTGTGCAAATGTTGTTTTACAAAAAAAAAATTAAGAAATATTCCCACGAAGAATTATTTTTATAACGTATACACATCTGATTATGCATATCAGTGTGCTGTTATAATTCCGTGGCATCATCAGCCGTAAAGCTGTATCTTTTCTGCCCGGTTATTCCCCTTATTAAACAGGCGATGATTCTCATCACTGCAGTCATCTCTTTGTTTCCTTATTCCTGATACGCAAGTTGCTTTAGTAATTTCTCTGTAATTTCGATATAAATTTTCTACGGAATATTAAACTTTACATAGTTACTAAATTGTGCATTCGAATATTTTAAACAAATTAAAAAATGCCAATAATAAGTAAATAAATGAATGTCCAAAAATTGCAGTTACTAACTATTATTAATAATATGTTAAAACCGAATACCATTTACACTATATTCACACAAGTATAACACTAATTATTTATAAATAAATATGAATTAATTTCACTAACAACGTCCAAAAAAAAACTTTATGTAATTTTTAAATGTTCACAAAGGTTTTTAGATGTTGTTAGTGAATTTATGTTTATTTGTAAATAATTAATGACTTATGTGAATATAGCGAATAAAATTCGGTTTTAACGTATTATTAATAATAGTTAGGGACATTCGTTCATATACCTATTATTATTGGCAGTTTACGGAAGAAAAATACTTCTAAATTAAAAAAGTATTATTATAAAGAGAATTATAGCGTTGTAATTTATATTTGCGAATGTACAGTAATTCAGTATACTATATGTCTGCGTTATAAACCTGCGTTCCGCGACTTTATTTTCTTTGCTCATCTTCTTTTATTTCTCGATCTTTCGACTGGTGGTGGGCGAAAGTACATTATTTAGAATCGCTTTAAAGCGTCTAATTGTCGGGCGTTCCTTTTTAAGCCGGTATTTATTCATCTTTGTGTCTCCCATTACTTGTGAAATGAATTTTTTCCGCCACAGTCTGTTCTTTTACCATTTACTAATGTTATTCATGTTAAATATCTATTATTCCTTATTACATATTGCACATAGTTTCACTTTTGTTCTTCATTAATATATTATTGAGCACTTTTGTATTTTCAATACTTATTAAATGAAGTCCACTTCTGAAAATCGCATTGCTTTCAGCATTAGAATCATCTGTTATTCACTTCTTTTTCACCATCCATTTTTCATCGTACGAGCTTACTCCATTATAAACTGTCCATTTACTTTTTCGTTTGCTTCTTTGAACTTTAAATGGTTTATTTTATTTTTTTGAAATCAGTCTATTAATTTAAAGACTTTACTATCTGGAGGAAATACATACTTGTCATTCTCCAAAACAGAAGCGGTCTTCGTATTTAGTTGAAGATTCGCGCTACTTCGGTAACCTATGTCTGTGGTGATCTAAAAAAAGAGTTGTTTCGCTTATCTAAAAATCGCACGCAACTATCATTTTGAAAAAATATAAAGTTAGTAATTATCACATAATTCTCTCCTCTGTATAATACGTGCATGAAGAAATATACTCTGCCGTAAATCGATTGCGAGTTGGTCACACAGTAATCTCTTATAATTATTACGTGTCTAAAAGAACATGTTCTCCGGCTACTTACCCGTATTGTTTAGAGTCTTCCAACCTATCCTTCGGGCATTTTATAAAATTAATTAAAATATCTTCTTCGTGTAAGTAATGTTTCCCGCGGTAGCAACTATTAAAAATTTATCTCGCGGGATTCTTTATTTTTTTGTAAAAACTGATCGAAAAGGATTTTTTTTTGTTTTTAATTTCTCCGTTGTACGCAACATCTAGGATATGTATATTCACGATCCTGTATCATAGAAATTTAGTGATCTGAGTAACGCAAAAAGGAAAGAGACGAAATATGGTGTTCTCGCTTTCGCTGGTTAATAAAAGTTAGCTTATATTTAAATTTATTGTTATTTGAATTCTAAAGTTTAATTTATATTTACCGTAGTAATCATTTCATTTAAAATTTCCATAAAAATTAATTCTTTTTTTACTTGTCCCGTACACATTTCTGTACCGCCGTTCTCATCTCAACTAATTAAAACCTATTCCCCGTGAAGGAGAGGGAGTAGAAAACTCAGCCATATTTTAAAACCTCTGAAAAATTTAGCATGATCCATCCAATGCAAAAGAAAATTTTAGCTGTGTCGATAATTTTAATACCATTTCAAAATGTATTAAACATTATAGTAATTAAATTCTAGTATTTTATACTTCATTTGTTGTTATTTAATTCATTTTTTTTGTTTTTTTTTCATTTAAGCTTTCCGGGTTTAATTAAGCAATTATCTTAATTTTTTTCATTCGTAAGATAAAACTAATTCGCAATTGTTTAACGAACAGCTGAAGAGTATGACGTATTTTTAATATTGTTTTTTTTTTTTTTTAATTTTTGTTAATATATCATTATTAGATTTTTTTGTTTTAGACGATTACAACATATTTTATAATTACTGAAAAACTTAATTACGCTACAGCTCGAAAGTTCTATCTGTACAAAAACATTTCTAGCCTTACAATTTTATACATGTATGTAAAACAGACGTATAGAGACATATAAATATTACTATTATTTAATTATGTTATCGTCAAAAGTGACTTCTTAACCCCCTTTTTTCGGAAGTCAAGATGGAAAAAATGGTACGAAGGGCTCTAAGATCGGGAACTTTATAAAGCTGATTGATTACAGGAACCCGTGAGAAACAAAAAAGACACGGAAGAAATTTACAGTACTAAAGAAATATTGCCCTTACGGCATCGCATTAAGCTGTTATTCGCTTTTTTATTTATCCGAATTTGCTCGATACTCGCCAATTCACGATGTGGTTTACGGAACAAAAAAATACCAATAATAACCGACATTTTATTCCTCTTTTAAAATATCTTTAGTACACAGCGGACGAATTAATTACAACCGAAGACACAATGACGAAGCAAAATACAAAATTGGTCCAAGCAGACCACGACGATTTCTCGAGTGATTATCTCAAGCAAAATATTTAAAATTATCCGTCGCCGAAAGCCCCAATTCGTATTAATGTATAAACAAAAGTGATTATAAATAAATTTAAAAAAAGTTGGTTTATTGACTGAAAAGCTAAAAAGAAAATCATTTGTCTGTTTTCTATCTGTTTGCGCCAACCTGGTGCGGAAATTATTAGGACTTTTTCGGAGGAAGATTTTAGTTTATTATATGAATTACCGGAATCAGCGCATTTAAAGAAGAAAACTGAGATGGTTTCACGGGTTAGCGTGTTAAGAAGAGGTATTTTTAGGTTTTTTTTTTTCTATGTAAAAAGATTTTTGTTAGACTTCAGGACCGTGTACAAACTGCGGTCAATAGTTAATTTTAGGTTATAGCGAAAATCTCCAGCTCCCGTATTAAAATATAAACCGAATTTGACTCCCTCCTGAATTGACGGACTGCAAATTAAAGAACGCAAATTTTGTGTCAGCACGGCCGGAATTTAGGGCACCGAAGAAGGCATAGTGGATTTGTATTTGAGCAGAACAAAACGAACGGGCGGTTTTGAAGTGTTCGCGTTTTAAGAAGTAGAAAGTAGTTTCGTATAGTGTTCGAGCGGTTAAACGCACAATCGCCTACCCTCCGAGTCCTATCGGGGGCCATCATGTTTGTTTAAGCGGTGTATAAAAATAATTAATTTTTTGAATATTCTCTGCGCAGTAGTAACCAACCAAGACGAGAAAGGTTTATTTTCGACAGCGCACCGAGTTCATTATATTACACTCATGGATTATAGGACGATGACGGGCGGTGAAATTGTAGGAGGTTTTCAGAGTTGAAGACCCGGAAAACAAAATTCAGCAGTAAACACGCTTAGTAAAAGTGTTCACCTATAAGATACGAAATGCTAAGTCTGGTTATGCAACATCTAAAACCATCTTGTGAGGGGACACACACGTGTACATTTCAGACGCGTTTTGAAGAGCAGCTACGAAAAACAATGAGAATGAGAGAATGAAGTGAGATTGAAAGAAAGTCCTTTCGAGGTATGATGAAAAAACAACATAAGGGTAGCAGATTAATGATAACGAGAAAAACGAGTAAATCGAAAACAGGAAGGAGCATTACGGCGAGGTGGAAAACTGTCCTCGTAATTTGGAAATCACTTTTTTACAAGCATCTTTTTTTAACAATCTCTTTTATCCTTCTCCGTATGCGAATCATTGTGTAACAAACAATTGAAAATTAATGGAAAAACATGCGATGTCTCGCTCGAAAAAACAACGGAATGAATAATTAAGAAGAAATAAGTGTATAACGTAGAGATTAAAACATTTCTCTATGTTTAATGTAAATGTTTGCTGCTCATGTTTCCTTTTTCATTATTTCATATTTAATTAAAGAATTATTATTATTTTGTCTGCGAATCAATTTTTAAAAAAAATTTCCACGTAATTTTTTTAACACTCTTCGTCCAATGTTACGAGATTGAAAAAGAAATTTATTTAATTTTTCTTATTTCAATTTATGCATTATTATCAGTATGTAATATTATACTTTTATGTACATTTGTCATCATGATGTTGAATAATGTAGGTGAGAGAGCACGAGTGTTAATTTCTTTTCGAATATTAACCGATTATGCCGTAAAATTCTGTTCTTCTGTTTGTAAAATAAAATTTGACACTAATTCAATTAAGCTATTGTGTTGACTCGATTTTATTGTAAACAGTTGATAATCTTTGACCATTTAGTACTGTCAAATACGTCGAAGCTGATGAGTAATATTAGTTTATAGTTCCTTTTTGCAGTTATTGATTCATGAATATGTCGGCTGTAGCCGAAAACCGGTTTTACCGCTACCGCGCTCGCTTGTAATTGCTATTCTCATTTTCGGTCAAAAAGTTCGTAGTTCAAATTTCAAACATCCAAAATAGGGGGTTGTTGAATTGTAGAAAATAAAAATTGGTTATACATCAATCGTTAATAAAATGGTAGCCTACAGTTCGTTCCTTATATGGTAATAATTTGCAAATACACAACTGGTACCGAAAATGACCAACAAACGAAAGAAACACACATACCGACAAAAGAAAATTCATGAAATGCCGATTTCACATTTTTAGTTGATACTCAATGGGCAGAGCTATTATTATACATTCTTAACAATGTACCGTGTACTATGACTATAATAATAATTTTCAGTCTGGTTCTACCGTTGCGGTCAAAATGTTTACATGTAATATCCGTGATCGTTTATGTTATTGTCTTTCAGGCGAGCGCATTAAGCGTAATTAATTTAACTACTCGAGACTCGCGGATCACTTAGTAGCATCCCCCGGCACCAACGACTATTATCTACTGTCAGGAAGCGAGAGAAGAAGAAAAAAAAAAAAAATATATATATATATATATATATAGAGAGAGAGAGAGGGGAAAAAAACAAGCTGGTCGAGAAATACCGAAATAGAATTTTTCAAATTGGCGGAAATTCGTCGATGGCGAAGACCGAGGCGGCGCGCGAGCTGGTGAATTATGCATAGGACACGCCGCCGAAATGTTGCTAGGTGTGTAAAAGCATAACGGAGCGTTGGCATATCGAGCGAATCGGGGAATTTACTGTGCCGCTGACGAAAGTGCGATTCGCATTAAAAACATTCGGTCCCCGGGGACGATAACTGATCAGAAGCTCGGTGCAAGGACCCCCGTCGCGCCATCGTTCAGAACTTTATTGCTGGCCAGTCGTCTAAGAGATGCCTCTTTTTGCATACGCCGGTCCGTTTCGTCGCAGAGTATCGTATACATCTTTCGCGACAGCGGCTAAAGCAGACCAGCGCGAATTGGAAAAAAATTCATCCAGCAAGGACGAGCGGGCGAAAATCTGGGCTCGCACGAACAGGCTGTGCTGGTGGTGGTGGTGGTGGTCATCTGTGAACGGGACCCAAAAGAAGAAGAAGAAGAAGATGGAGGAGAAGGATAAAGAAAGGAAAAGGCGAGAGAGTACGTTTTCATATATAGTGTTGTACTTATTTACTGTTTTGCCGTGTAGAACACTTATATATTTACGACGCAGTTGGTAAACACGATGGCGCACCGCAGCGGCCGAATCGTGATGGCTCAGTAGTTTTCGAATACCCACGGGAAGCGCTTCTTCTGCATTGTCCTCGATAGATTTATTTTCCAGTTACACACTGCGACTCCAGCTTTTTTCTCCAGTCAGCCGGTCGGCCCCGCGCCTCATATAATATGTTGGCGTCGTAGCTTTTGAAGAACAACCCGGTCCGCCGTTATTATTTAGGCAAGAAACGCTTTCCGAAGCCGGGTCTCGCTTATATTTCGCCATATCTGCGTGCGCTTGTGTCGCCAAAAAACGCCGAACGCATCCGGACTCCGTCGGCAGAATTTTTGTCTTTAGCCTGTCGGCCAGGAGGTTCCGCTCGGTGCGCGAAGTCTCCGCCAAATTCGGGTCCGGCGCGTTCGCTGCGTCCAGCCCGGACGGTCCGGTCGAGGGACCCGCCAAAAAACTTCTCTCCTTCGCGCCCAGGACGACCGGTCAGTGCGGGCGACGGCGAACAATTTCCGAAATTGCGTAAACGGAATAAAATATGAGCGACCGTTCTGACTGAAGCCGGTGCGTGCTGCCCTGCGGATTCGCCGCCGCTTCCGCGTCCAGCGGCTATTACGATCTATCGTCGATTTCTCGATATTTGTGTGCCGGCTGCGCGTCGACAAGTTCGCTTCCCGAAAATTCCCCTCGCCGTCGCATCTTTATCGCATCCTTTAATCGGTAATCGCATTACACCTCGGCTCCGAACGCGCGCTAATAAAAACTCGCTAAGAATGACCTGCAAAAAGCTTCCCGAACTCCGTAACAATCCATCTTCTTAATCGAGTTTATTCGTCGGACGCTCGGCCCCGCGCCTCGCAATAATTTCTCGGCTCTGATTGCATCTCGCTACTCTTTACACGTTCCGGCAGCTCTCACGCACGCGCCTTACACATATGTCAAGCCGCATCACTGTTGTGTACGTCATCATTCTTGTCCACATTTATCCGAATTAATAATCCGGCGACAGAAGCGCCTGCAAGTCTGACGCCGGTTTTCGAGGAAATCACCTCCATAATATTTCGCATTACGACCAAGCAACCATCGGTTCCCATACTGTTAACTTGTTGCATAGTTTTGTACGACAAACGGACATCCTGTTAGACTGAATTTCCAGTTATTTCCTTGGGACGGTGAACGGTTTATATCTGCATTATTGTGCAGCGGCCTCCCGTCTCGTCCTTTATAATATGTTAAGATATTCTCGGGTTTCGATGTAACGTTCGACTGAAACTGTACTAGTACAGATAAGTCTGGAACCGCCCCATCGTTTTGATACGCGCGTCTTCTCTTTGATATGTATGACCAAATTAACTTTGGTATTACTTCGTAAACGAAAAGAGTTTTTCTTACCCGATGTAGTTTTCGTTATTTTCAGCTGTTTCCTCTCTGTTGTTGACTTCTTTTTTTTTTTGTTTTTTTTTTTTTAATTACTAGTATATTTACACGTTAATTCGCTGATACACCTCTACACGTACTTAATAATACATTTTTCCTTCTGAGAATTACATAGTTTCACCAACGCTAGGCGGCGAACGATATTTTTAAATTGCCGGTAAGTAGTGGTACATTGAGGAAACCGGACACTGCGCAATCGGGAGGAAAGAATAAGAAGGAGGGACTTGTGAGCTCTATGTGACTAATTTCAATCGTGAAATTCAGTATGGTGCCGTCAGAATGGAGAGGCAAAACAGGCCACTTCTAAGTCCCAGTAAAATCAGGAAACTATGGGGATAACACATCATGGAAGAGAGAGAGTTGACCACCTTCCTGATTATAAAATGAGCAGATACAATGTGAAAGATTAAGGTCGTTGTACTGAATAAACCTGGAATTAGAAGATTCTGGCTTTTCGGCTCGCAATCGAGTAACCAGATATTTCAGAATGATTGTGGACATGCAGCAATGAATTATTCAGAACCGTGGAGATCCGCGTGATTACCGATAATCAGAGTTATTAATGTGATTTAGTGTTTAGCAAAAGTGTACGCGGAAGTGCACCGAATGAAATCCTAATTACACACTATATAGTGGTAGGATTTGACGTTCCATCACGAGAGCATGCCGCACTAAAATACCAAGAACGAAGCGGTATAGGCCTGTTTTTCTACCAATCTTGAGTCCTTGTATTCTCAGCAAGGCAAACACAACAGTAATCCGTTTTAGAGTGGCTATTCTCCCTTTTTACATTTGACCAGTTCATCATCTTTTTTATTTATTTACTTACAGCACTAATATATTTTATATATTCGTATTATTTGTAAATTTTCCCTCGGATCTTATTATCATCGCATAACCATTGTTGAGAAGCACGGTATTAAGCATGGAACATATTACGATTGCTCCGTCATTCGCATTATATCAGATATGCGTTCTATAGAGCCGTTTGTTGTTCTTCATTTTGTAAGGTTTATCCCAAGCCCTGGACGAGCTGCAAAAAGTTCTCCAGGCCTGCTGCTTGAAATATTTAATTTTGTTCCTGTACAATTTTAAAGTTACGTTATATATGAGTTTATTTATAAAATTTTTATGTTTAATATTATTGAGCTTTCTGACAAGTAATTTAAAATATTCTAAATCTTTATTCCACCAGGATTTGTTCGTCTTCGGGTTTTTAACCTTGGACTTATTTACGTTATTTGTTAAATTATCAGTAAATTGTTTAATAATATTATTTACTTGAAGTTCGGTACTTGCAAGTTGTAAGCTTGTTTCAAAATTTTAAGTCGGCATTAAAATTACTAATAACTATATCTGTATCCAAGGTAAGAATATTGTCGTTATTAATAATATTTGTACCGAAAATTTCAATACCGATATTTTTATGGTCACTTAAGTGAAAATCTTGAACCGTAACACTAGACAACTTATACTTAAAGTTATAGTTTACTAGAACATAATCTATCAAGCTTTGTCCATTGTAGTTTTGAAATGTATATACATTATAATCATTTTTAATTGTTAAGTTCTCCGAATACACGAGATTTTCAAATTGTGCATTTCTGGGCGTGTGTTGGAAGTTTTTGCTTTCCATAAATTTTAATCATGAATTAAAATCTCCCAGTATCATTACGTTATGTCTCCAGCTTTTTGTTTTATATGTTTAAGCAATAGTGTAAATTAATAAATTAAGTCAGTATTAGGTGGCAAATATATTCCAGAAATAACAATGTCGTTTACATGTTAACTTTAATAATGTAATCTGAAATGTTGGTACTGCTAACGTTCTCAATATTACTACAGATAGCAACATACTTAGTATGCAATAAGAAGTCGTACTGTTTTTCATTACCATATAGATAAGGATCGCAAACGACACATAAGTAATTAGTGTTATGTTGATTATTTAAATTTAATACTGTTTGCGCTTCCTTGCAGTGATTTACATTTTGCAAGATCTAAATTGATTATTAGCATAATTTATATTATGTTTTACCTTATTTACGATTTTAATGTACAACGGACAAGCATAGGAAAAAGTATTGTGTGCAATATTATTAATAATATTTTTCTTATCTTCTAGAGAAATTTTACCGTTTTCTTTCTCATGCTGTAAACAAGCATGCGAAAAACAATTATTACATTTTGCTTTAAGTTGATTTTCATCCAGTGTATATCTGCTACGGGTTAAATCGGTTTTACATTCATTTTTCATGTGGCCAAAACGGAAACAATTAAAAAAAGCGGATAATCGGAGTATAATCATATACTTTACATTTTGACCAGTTCACAACCATGTAACCAGCCTCTATTAATATATGGTAGGCATTAGGATCCAGGCGTACAAATGTACGTAGTTTACTATCATTAGTTTTCTTTAACGTAACAGATTTTAGATTTTTACCAGTTTTGTTGTTGATCGCCATACACTAATATCTAATTCTGCAGTTGAGGAATGAACACCAACTACCTTGATCATTGGGTCCTTTTTTAATGCAGTTTTGGCTTTTATATTTGTTATATTATTTGAAACTTCTTGCTTTTATCAAATTGGTTTACATCTTTAACACCAATTATAACTCTTTACGTTTATGTTGTTTTACAAATCCAACATCAACTTCGATTTTACTTGTGTTGATTTCGTTTAAATCATCGTTCCAATTCCTATCATCTGAATTACTTGTATTCTCGATAATTAAAGTTTCGTATTTATTTTTAGTTATTAAATTACTATTTGTAAGCAACTTAGTTTTTAATTTGGAAGAATAAGATGGTTTTTTATCCGAAATAACCCCGGGAACTGTATAGTTGTTGTGTTCTTTTCTATATTTTTCTTTAATTAATTGAAGTTACTATTTAATTTATTTACATGCGTCTTTAACAAGTCTAAAGTTGTTACCAGGTTACTAATTTTTTTTGAAAAATTCTTTTTTTTAATTTAACTTTCATATTATGCGATTCATTAAGCAGTTGCTTAATATCATCTACGTATTTAACACTAGTGTCGAAATAAGTATTTTCGACACTAGTCATGTTCGCTACTAGAGATACGTATACATGTACACGATGTATAAACTAGATAAAAACAAAGTAAACCGCTTCAATAGATTTCAATTATCAAACGAACTCACCGAGTTAAAAATCCTTGTCAGCTAAACTGAACGCGAATCAATTAAACCGCACATCACAAACATCGATGATATATGACACCATATATATATATATATATATACTCCAGGCAGGATCAAGGAGCTGATCTCCTTAAGAAACACGAAGGGCCGAGTTTTATATATATGTATATTTATATATATATGTATATTTATATATATATGTATATTTATATATATATATGTATATTTATATATATACGTATATATGTATATATATATATATATATATATATATCGTCGCGATAGCCTAGTTGCTAGAACGCTTGGTTTCCATTACAGAAGTCTTGAGTTCGATCCCAGGTGGCGACAGAAATTATTACGAAAAATTAAAATTGAAATACTCGCTAATAGAATCATATGGAGGCAGTGGCAAACATGCATACCATCATATACGCGCTAGTTAGTATACGGCAGACACGCACGGGACTGCATTTGCATATCGATAAAAATCATACATTTACAGTCAGTTCCGAGTGTGGTCTTGCGTGTACACTTGCACATAACAATTGACATGAGCGCTACCTATTCTGCACATCGAGCAATACGACTGAAGATGAAGATATATTATACATACAGAAATATAGATGTACAGAATCAGCTAGTTACAGTAAATAATTTCGATTTAGAACTAATAATGTAATTTTTACTTCAAGGAAAAAGAAAACGAAAAGCATTCGGTATTTTTGTTTATGATACGAGGCTCATCCGGTAAATGAAGTTTTCACCGGTCATGTGCACGTTAAAGTGAACGTTAAAAATAACAGTTCAATGCTAAATTTAAACACTTGCCATAATTTATAATTAACAGTTCAATAATGTCCTCATAAAACTTTCCATCCAGCTTGTTGATCAACAGCTTGATGTTTAGACAATTCCTTCGTGCGTCGAAGAAATAAAGCGCCTAGTGCTCGATCAACTGCGGTATAAGTAATTATCTAAATTTTGCGGTAAGATCATTTATGTGGTTTGCCGAGTATCGCTGTGCATTATCGTGCAATATTCTTAACAAAACCGAGTTTTAAAGGTAGATTTTACCTTAGAAAAATATTGTTACGCATTCTGCTAAAGAATTTCGTATATATCATCTTTATCATTTCAACTCTTAATAGGTTCCAAAAAAAATTTTAATCATCAACATACAAAAAAGGTACTATAAAACTTGAGCCTAACTTAATGCATTTGGTAAAAAGAGCATAGGGCAAAATAAATAAGTGGTACCAATGATGTAATTTTTAAAAAAAAATTGTACGGCAGTAAAAACGGTTCATTACGTATCCTTCGTTTAATTTGTAATCTTTTTTAATATCTATGACAATAACGTTCACGAAACACAAATTAAGCGGATCACAAATGTGTGTCGCTTCGATTAATGTAAAAAATTTAACACGTCAAAATTGATAATCGAACCGATCTGACTTTGTGCTCATATATGGTTTCCAACTCGACTAATTCATCATAAATCGTTATGGGTAGCGCTTCCAATCAAGTGTGAATCAATTGAAGAAATATAATTAAGGGCTACACCATTCTATGAAGGACTGGTGTTGCACACAGAACTGTTCAAGATCAGTCAGATGATCGTGCAACCAGCCTTACATATATAAGATCGCTGATAAGATTACTTCTCCTTGTTGCCGATTTCTTACCTTCCCATCGCGACCGTATGTGTGTAAACATATTGTGTAAAATGTTTCCGATTCTTCAGTGAATAGTCCGATGGCACGGTCGGACGCGACCCGTTCGAGTCTGGCGGCGGGCAAAGCCTCACGCAGAGGTTAGGGCGAATATCTTTCGTTTTTTAGCGGAATAATTAATATATGTGCTTATCTTCGGTAACGTCTGGGCTTTTTACATTTGTTCGCCCATCGCATTATTTCAGAGCAGCATAAAATATCGATAAAGGATATGTTCACGTACTAACAATAAAGACGTAACAGGCACTAAGCGCGCTGCTGGAGAGATATAAATCGCCGGGTCAAGAGAAGACAATAATAGTAAATTATAAAAATAATAAACGTATATGAAAATAATAAATTACGCCGATAAAAATGCGGACTGACTATCGTACCTGCCAGCATATGCGACGATACCGACGGCCGTAGGTGTTTGATGAACTACGACTGTTGCGCTCAAACAGTTAATAATAAATATCGCTTATCAGAGAATGAACGGAGTAGAATATTCTCGACGCGTAAGGCGTTCTTCCTCGGCCACAGCATCGGTCTGCTTTAATTTTACCCACGGCGAATTTAATAATAAATGTACTTGCGCCAATATCCGCCATGATATCGACTGGCTGAGAAAGCATTACGACACACACTGACATCGTAATGTTTGAACGCTGAAATGAATTCAGCGCGGCTTAATGAAGAACGTCGTCTTTACCGTGGAAGCATTTGAGCCGGAAGCATGGCAGACGGAATCGAGAAGAAAAAATGATAGAACGGCGATTAATATGAAAATGGCCGTGCAAAGAAGTAGACGAATTCGACTGGCCAAACAGACTTGAAACGGAAGTCGGAATGAAGGTGGATTCGATAAAGAAAGAAGCTCAGTGTGCGGCAGTATGAATATAAAGTGGTTGAAAATGGTCAAGTATGCTCAATTTTCAATGCTCCTTGGTACAAAGGCCTGAGCACACATGTAAGCAGTATGAGAAAGGCTTTGGAATGCGGCTGTGAGACAAATAGTTTTTCCTTTCGTCGGACCAGCATGTAATTTCTCCCCCCCCCCCTTTCGCGTAAACTTCTTTTATCTGCATACATTCAGTCCCTTCTTTTTTAGTTAATTTATCAAAAGCTATATAGTCTCCGGTTTCTCTTAAAAGCGTTCGTCATCTTTCTCACCCCTCTATTCCTGAATTCCGTCTATATCTTCTTCTGATGAACTTTCCTTAAGCTTAAATTTTCGCGATTTTTTGTATTAACCGTACGTCTATTTTCGGTATAAATCACGTCAAAATTATTCATTACCGGTGTTGATTTTTTTAGTCTCTAACTTGAGCGCGCCAGCGGCCTTGATCCAACAACATGATAATACAATAGAAAGAACTAGTTGGCTAGGCGGTCAAAAATGGAACTCACAAAGGACAGCAACAGTGGAATAGCTGAGGGCAATGGGAAGGAGAGGATATAGGTTGCGTTAAAGGGAGTAGGAAGACCCTCGAATAGCGTTGGTTTATTCATTATCAAAAAAAAATTCTTTCCAATTTCAACAGGTGATCTTCGCGACTGTGGTCGGACATTTATCCTTCTTTATTTTCAAATCCTACCTCTCATTATCTTCAAATACAACCGCAGCCGTAGTATCAATCCATTTCTTACCAGCGCTTCACGATCGTTTCTTTAATCAGACTGCGATTTAATCACTCTCATCTCCACTCTTTTCGCTTTTGTTTTTCCCTTCATAGTTCTATCACTACTTCCGTATGTGATACAAACCACATCTTCTTTGAATGCCTCGCCCTTGCTTCTGAACGCTCTGATTTGTACACTAAAATCGTAACACTAGGTCTTCCTGTTCCTTTTAATTTTATTCCTTTATCTTTTCCTTTCCATCTCCAACTATAATACCGGTACTTTGATCTTTCCTATGCTCTATCTCTAATCATCTCTCGATTTAATCTTTTATTTTAACCTTCCTGATGGTTGGGTTGAAAAAAAAAATAAAAAGGTAACAGATCAATAATTGAACAGGATAAGGGGGTAGATCCGCAGCTAAGAAAGCGAAACATTTTTGGAAAATAATGATAACCACGAATACGAGAAGTCAATGTCGTTATATATTAGGGTTAGGAACGTAGTAATCATGGGGAACAGTGAAAATCGGTAAGACACATGGTAAATTCGGTAAAAAAATCGAACACGGTAATAAACGAAAAGAAAGAAAACACAGTAGTGATAAAATATGATAAAAAGCAAGGAACAACAAACATAAAAATTAATGAAAAAAAAATCTATAATAAGTAAATGGTTACAGATCTACTTAGTAAAGCTTAATAACTAATGGCGGAAGAAGCGATAGAGAGATGATAACAAGAATTAATTTAGCAAAAACTTCGTTTAAGAACAAGAAATCCTTGCTGACCTTAAAAAACATAAAACTGCAAACTAGGTAACAATTCATTAAATCGTACATACGGGACCCCATACTGATGTGTGCAATTGAAACATGGACTATAAGCAGTCAAACGTATAATCGACTTGAGGCTTTCGAAACTTGATGCTAGTGTAGCATGCAAAAAATCAGTTGAATAGAGAAAATAAAGAGTGGAAAAGTATTTAAAGACATACACGAATCAAGAAATTTAATTAAAACATTAAAGTTAACTTATACCGACGTAATCATAAGTTAGCACAAACAACAATGAAAGGAAAAATGGAAGGAAATCTTACAGAGGAAGAGCAAGGAAAACATTCATTGAATAAATAACAAAGGATACACAGAAGCAACCAGTTATGCAAAGCTAAAAAGAATGGTCGAGCAAAGAGAATTTTAGTGTTCAGTTTTAGTTATTAAAACAGAGAGTCATATAGACTATCCACTAATTTACGGATCGAGGAAAAGAAGATATTCCAAGTTGAGGAATACTTTCTACGTTCAAAAACTTGTTTGAAGAGAAATATAAATAATAAAAATAAATATTCCATTGATCATTTTTCGCTTTCTGATTATATTACTATAATATTGCTACTACATTTTCAAGTTTGAATGAAAACTAAAGTTTCACGCTCGCTTCGCTTATCAAGGGGAATTAAATTTGTATATATAGTCATGTACATCTGCTAATTGTAATTTGCGGTAAAAACATTCTGATAATCTTATGCAATTATTTATCTAGTTATGGGGTAATGTGAATTATTGCACCATTGCCATCTTATAATTGCCGGTTAATGTGGCTCAAGCGTGACAAAATGAACAGACACTTTCAAATCTATTCGAGAGCGTTCGTCGATTTTTAGCTATTTCCAGTCATATCTGATTAATGCAGAAATAAAATTTTTTTAAATAATTCTTATAATTATCATAATCGTTGACATCTTTATTATCTTGACTGTTGTTGTTAAAGTGGTTATTACCATTTGTTATTAGCATGGTTATTTTTATGTTGTTACTGCTATTGCGGTTGTTATTGTTATAATTAAGGTTATTATTATTAGTAATATTATTTTTAGCTTCAGTTTACATTATGGTTGAAGTGTACGTGGTAGCTATTGGGGACCGAAGTATTCATATTTTATTAGAAATCATTATAGTTTAAATGATAATTATTTAACTAGTGTAAACATCGGCTAATTTATGGAAATATAAAACAATTAAATACAAATCGCTACCTTTGGTCTTGTTCAAGACAATATTAATAATCGGCCTATGTTTCGAACGTGTAAAAGAGAAAAAAAAATCTGCGGCTCGCGCGTCTGTCGAACGTAGACGATATTGCATGTATGTGTCGGTGTAAGAACATGTATGCTTAATTATTTGTGTGCGTGTATTTGTGAGCAAGGGCGTGTACATGCATGTATGTGTAAGTACGCAATATATCTTTTCTTATAATCTGTATTATTTTATTGTATTATGTTGTATGTACGGTAAATACATTTAATTTAATTTCATTATTATTATTTATATTTTTTACTTTTATTATCGATGAAAAAGCAAATATTTAATATTAAACAATCCGTTCGGCGGGAAATTTACATGTACTAAATATTTTTAATCGTGTTAATAATTTATATTTAGTAAAACACACGAAAACAGATTAGAAACGAGATGGTATGAGAGAGATTGTTTTACTTTGTGACATGGACATTAATAAGAAAATAGAATAAGGCATAGATCGGGCGATATATTATAATAATATTTCTTTAAAATGGTGGGTATCGGTGTTTGTTGCGGTGATTCTGAGAATTCGTATTATTTCTAATCTATTTTTATATCAAAAACTTCTCCTCCTTGTCACCAAAGAATATTTCTCATCGTTCAGCGGTTATACTATTTTAGTCTGTTCATTTTTATTTCCGATGTTGTTTTTTTCACTAGTCGGGTCGGTTAGGATCTGCACCTTACATTCTCGACCGCGTCTTAATGCGCGCTGTATGGTGAGGAAGCGACCGTGGGAAAGAAGCTATTAAAATCGGATAAAAACTTCACATTGTTTAATCTTCTTCTTCTTCTTCTTCTTCTTCTTATTATTATTATTATTTAAAGGTTTTTTTTTTATATCGTCTCTAAAAAAGAACAGTTTTATGACAATTTGGCTTCTTCTATATTTAATTTATTAATTGTGAACTAGAAATAATTTAGAAAATAAATAGACTTATGGAAGCAGTGTATCGGTAACTTAGATTATATCAAATCCTTCGGATGAAGAACTACATACCTCGTTCAGAAATCGTGAAATGCGCATCAACCAATTCCTTTATTTTAGACTTTTTCGTTAATAAATATTATCTCGTAACATTTTTTAATACGTGACATAATACGAAATGTGCTTAGCATCGGAAAGGTTTCATTGAAATAAATTTGTATTTTATTTGACTCGGTTGTATGTTTTGGTCCTTTATTTTCAAACCTCGGTTTTCGTTCTACTAAGCTTTCATCATTTTTCGGAAGAACCTAATAATTTAATTACAAAGATTGCACTCCTTTATGTAGATAATTGAACCTCTTAAACAAATAATGGTAATTAGGAATGCCGAAGAAAAGATGAATAGAGCTTTTGCGAAATAAGACACTATATCTATTAATGACTTGATGGTAAAATCTTTAACGCAAGCTACTATTAGAATACACGTAATTCCTGGAGTACGGCCATTTTGATCACTGCTTCAAAAAATTCTATAGGAAAAGTAAGAATTTTGTAAAAGCATAAAGCATGGGAATAGATCGGTAATGCATTTCAACCGTAAATAGTAGTACGAAGCCAAAAGAGACTTTTGGCTCTTACCACATTTGAGAAACCAAGCGAAAGTGCAATATAATTTTTGATTAAATGTACGTCGCTTTTTAAAGCATCAGTATACGAAATCAAGTATATTGAAAATTACGCATAATTATTTTTTTTACGCCAGATTTTCTTATTTATGTTTTCTCATAAATTCTAATATGAACTATTATTTTTCTCTTCTACTAATAATAATAATGAAAAATTAATAACTGAAAGCTAAGGAAATTGTTAAGTTTTTAGCTAGCGGAGGCAATTTATAAAAATGTCAATAAACTCATATGTTCAGGTTACAGTATAAAATTATTTGATTCTAATTATTAGTGACGTTTTTGTTACTTTCAATTTCGTTTCCATTTTTTTATGTTTCACTACTTCATCCATTTTAATTGTCGAGAATGGTACACAGTTATCGAACAGGAACAGGTTTTTTAGGTCGCTTTGCTTTTACCTTTCTACTCGAAAGTCAAGCATCCGAATAAGTTATTAGGTTACTTTATTATCGAAGCACATTTAATTAATACGCGAAAAACAAAATCGTTTCTTCGACAAAAAATATACGTTACGTATGTAAACATACACATAGGAATTCAGCTAATTAAAGGAACAACTAGAGAAGAGGTAAGATCAGGTCGTATTACCAAATCTTGTATAGATAACATCTTCATTAGACATTCAACAGAGAAAGTAATGGCGGGTATTATAAAGACAAAAATTTCAGATCACTACATAGTTTGTGGTGCACTATGTGTAGATAGAGACGAGAACTTGAAGACCGTTAGTACACGTGAAATCTATCTGAATGAGAACTTGTTAAAAGATAAAGTAAATGCTTATCACTGGCAGGGCTTGCTTGAGAAAAGAGAAGTGGAAGAATTAGTAAATAATTTAAAAGTAGTATTCAATAAACTTTATGACGATTGCAAATTTACTAGGCAGACAAGGAGGGAAAGGAGATACAATCCTATTGCAGCTTGGATGAAGAGGAAAATATTAAATTTTATACATATTAGAGACCTATATTACAAAAGATGTAAAGGGAATAATACAAATAGAAGATATAAAGAACTATATAAGAAATACAGGAAATTAGTAAAGCAGGAAATAAGACAAGAAAAAGAAAAATATTACCAACAGGAATTACTAAAAGCTAATAATAACATTAAAAAAACCTGGAAGATAATAGATCAAGTAGTGTGTAAAAAAAGGTCTATAATTATAGATGAGGTAATAGGGAAGAATTTTGATGGGTATCGCAATGCGGCGCGTGAATTTCAAAAATATTATATGGAGGCTATTGAAAATCTGAAACATAATTGTGATATTAGACTCATTAGAACCGAGAACGTGAATACTACGGTTACGTCATTTTACATACCGAAAGCCACAAGTGAAAAGATAGAAAACATAATTAAGAAAATGAATAAGAATAAAGCCCAAGGACATGATGGTATACGGGTGAAAGATGTAATTACACATGCAAAAAAGCTTGCTCCGCTGTTAACAAAAATTATTAATGAGTCTGTAAAAGAAGGTATATTCCCCAGGGAGTTAAAAGTAGGGATAATAAGACCAATATATAAAAATGGGGATAAAAAACTCTGTGAAAACTATAGACCAATTACGTTAATATCAGTTATTGCTAAAGTGGTTGAGCACTATGTAGGTAACTATCTTAAATTGTACCTAGAAGAGAACAACCTAATATATCATGACCAATATGGGTTTAGAAAGGGGAAATCAACTGTAACTCTGCTTAGAACTTTTACATCTGCGATAAATAAGGGATTAGCATCCGGCAAACAATTTTTGATAGTCTTTCTAGACCTTACTAAGGCTTTTGATTTAGTGGATAGGGAAATATTGATAGAAGACCTAAGCAAAATTGGTATAACAGGGAGATATCTTAATTGGTTTAGATGTTATTTACATGAAAGGGAATGTTTAGTGAAAAATGGTAATGAATATAGTGATATGGGGAAAACGAAATATGGAGTAGGACAAGGAACTATATTAGCACCGTTACTGTTTTTAATTTACATCAACTCCATTCACAATTGTATTAGGAACGCCAAACTTTATGTATATGCTGATGACATTGCTCTGGTAATTGAACACCAAGACGTAGAAATAGCAGAAAGGCTGCTTCAGGAGGACTTGAATATGGTTTGCAGATAGGTACACGATAAAAAATTATTAATAAATGCCAAAAAATCAAAAGTGATGTACGTAAGAACACCGAGTAGATTTAGAAAGTTCGTGCCTAAAATAGTTTTGCACAAGGTAGATTGCCTTCATAGATCGGAAGTATGCCGTTGTGAGCCGTTAGAAATGGCTGATAATTTCAAATACCTGGGAATAACATTCGATAAGGCGTTAACTTGGAGAGTTCACATAGATAACATTGCTAGGAAAATTAGACAGACTATGCCGGCGTTATACAAATTAAAACAAGTTATGAATTACAAAACTACGAGACTGTATTTTGACTCATTAATAATGACTAGGATTAGATACGCGATCGAAATTTGGGGGGAGGCAAAAAAAACGGAATTAAGGAAAATTAGTAGGCTACAGAAAAGATGTTTAAAAATTTTGTTACCGAATTGGAGAAGTGCGAATCTTGTAACGAATTCTACTTGGTGGTACAATAATAAAGAAATGTCGCCAAAAATGTTTTTTTATTACAGTAAACTTTTAAGGCATAAAACAGAAAAAATAAGATTACCGACAAGGGAAAAGGTATATGGGACTAGGAACTTTGACAATTTATGTTTTATAAGACCTAAAGGGATTAATAATAAAATTGATAATGTTGACGAGGAAGTTATGAGTCATTTACTAGGTAACTTACCAAAGGAATTAAGAGACGAAAGTAATTTGAATATATGGAAAGACAAAATAAAAATATGGTTGATTGCGTGGTGCAAAGAATGAGAAATGGATAGCCATAGTAAAGGAACAGCGATAAGACGGGTAGTTGATTGAAAGAGTAAATAATTATAAATGATGTAATCAAAAAAAAAAAAAAAAAAGGCTTATGTGAAAATATTGTGGTACGATGTGCGATGGGTATAAACGTTGTGAATTAAAATTAGACGTAGAATAGTAAAAATAGAAGTTAAGTTGAATTAAGTATTTAGATATAAGACGAATATGATGTATTAGATTTAAGATGTAGATGATGAATAAACGATATAATTATGTTGGGAACCCACAGACGGGCAATTGCCTTGTGGGACCCGCAAATTATTTACAAAAAAAAAAAAAAAAAAAACTTATTTCGACCTTGTAGATCAATTAAAGCATTCGCGAGTTCCGTGAACACTTAAAATTTAAAATCGCCATTTAAATATCGTGAACAAATTTATTTCTTATTTACTTTTTATTAAATCTAAAATAAAAATTCGAACATTAACACGAGCACTGTCCTCGTTTCCTAGACCGGTCGATTTCTAGAGTCCTCTACAGATTCGTGAATTCTGTTAGATCTGTTTTTAGAACCAATTGCATATGTATGTACAAGAATTACGTATTAATGAATATTCTATATTAAGCAAGTTTTCTTCGGATCTACTCTGAACTTGCAAACTAATCGAGCAGTAAAATTTTTACCAGTAATTGACATAAAAGCTATACTTTTGAATTGCTTTATTCGTGTTTATGTTGAATTATTCTCGCGTTATAAAAAATAAAATACAAAAAAAAAAAAAAATTCATAAGCCAGAAATATTATTACAAATTATCATAACGACGCCCTACATATTCGAATTGACGTAATATTTAAATATCCGTTGTGTAGAGCGTAAATAAATGTATTCCCGATCACGAAATTATTCTCTTATCTATGTTACCATGGTAAGTAAGCGTTTTGCTTACTTTTTTATATACCCTAAACAGATCACTAACCGATCTGGAACTTTCTCTTTCCTCTATTCATCTCTCTGTCTCATCTTGAAAATTCTCCTGCGTTGTATTCTCTCTCCGACCTTACAATTTAGCCACTGTCAATGTTTCTCTGAATAATTTTCCCTTAGATCTTGGAGTGTTTCTAAATATCCTTCTTTGAGCACATTATTTTCCTTAATATTTCTTGCCGCAAACGACTTAATCTGTTCAAGGCTCTTTCACATACGAGATGGGGCGGAGATCCTTTAATCCTAATCCTGCTTTACAAATCAATCATATAATCTAAACTAGATTACTATTCTTTTATATATGGCAATGCTTCTAAATCTCTCCAAATTGGATTCAACAGAAAATTCGGTTCTTCGTTTTTACTTAAGGGCGCTCAAATCCACTCCTATTCCAGCTATGCTGAATCTAATGTGCAGCCGTTGTTCATCCGTCGGATACAGTTTCCTTGTAAAACGACTTTCCATCTCATTTTCTAAGATTCGTCTCTCATACCTCTCTATCTTTCATAAATGGCGTTTCTCTCCTGATAAATCTCCTATTTTAACCCTTGTTTCTCATCGTTTAGACAAAAATTCTCTTCCTACACTATTTCCCACAGTAAACTTCCTTATTTTATGTTTAATTTCTTCGTTTTTTTTTTTTCATATCCAAAGCTATCTTCTCTCCCTTCATCATTTAAAACTTCCGGCTCCGCAGCTGCCAATCAAGAATTTAATTTTCTCACTAACTCTCCTCATTTCCTCTTTATTCCTTCACATTTACTGATGGTTCCAAGAGTTCAGAAGGAGTAGCTGCTTCCTTTTTCTTCCCAGCTAGTAATTCCGCTCAATCCTTCAGGCTGCCGCCTTTTTGCTCCATCTTCTCCACAGGACTTTCTGCCATTCTTCGAGCCGTTATATTTATTTCCTCAACTCGATCCTCTGATAGATACCTAGTCATTTCGGACTCTTAAAGTACCCTTCAAGCTATATCTTCTCCCTTTCCCTCATATTCTCTTGACTTTATTGTGTTTTCCACATACGTTCTCTCATCTATAGTCTTTCTCTTCTCCATTCCATTTCCATCGCGATCTTCTTTGGGTCTCAAGTGTCATGCAGTTTTTGATGGTAACGGGACGGTGGATTCCTTAGCACGTTCAGCGTTACACTCCCCACATTTTGTTTAAAAAATTCCTGCTCACAACATACTTCCCCTCTCCAAAAGAATGCACGTCAGACTTTGGTCGGATGTATATCCTCGCTCTTTTTCTAACCCTAACTCATTTTACCTTTCTATTCACCTAGATCCCCTTCCTGTTCTTGATTCTACTATTTTCCTACCCTTAAACGTTTTTTCATTATTGCTATCTGCCGTCTGCGGTTCAATCATACTTTACTCCCATCCTCACTGTACCGTTGTACTTCTTCCCTGTCTCCTTATTGTCCTTTGCACTCGTTTGTGATCCTGACCACGTGCTGTTTGAATGTTCCAGTCTTTCCTCCGAACTTAATATCCTATACGCTCAGCTATTATAGCTGAACTTTTCTACTCCCTCTAATGCTTTCTATATCTTAACTTTGCTGTCTTCGAAGATGTTTCCTATTCTTGCCTCTTTTCTATCATCGATCTCTGACCGGATTAAAATTTAATCTCTAATATAGTTCAGTTGTTCTGGGTAGCTTCCCCTAGGTCCAAAAACCTCTAATTCCTGAATTCATCAAAATCGCTACAGCTGTTTCCGGGAGATACATGCATACATACATACATACATTACACATAAATATATATATATATATATATATATACTAGCTGACCCGGTGAACTTCGTACCGCCACAGAAACAATAAATTTTGTGTTAACTTATTAGCTGAATTAAATTTAGTTTTTTATTAAGAAAAAATTAATACTCAAAATGAATTAAGTTCAATAAATGTGCAAAAACCAAAAAGACAAGTATTTTAATTACATTGAAATGAATATAATTACGCGTGGCAGCAAAGCATTATTCTCCTTAATGACAAAAATCAGTATAAATTTAAAGTAAATTACTTTGGAAACATGTTTTTTCGGGCTTTATCGTCAGCTATCAACACAGAGCACACACTCAATTTATATACTTTTTAATAACACTTTATTAAAAAGTATATAAATTGAGTGTGTGCTCTGTATGCAGTTAGTTGATGATGGGCTATACACGAAAAAACAACGTGTTTCTAATGATCTTTAATTTCTTAAAGTAAATTTATACCAATTTTTAAGATTCCGTACACACTATATAGTACGGAATCCCGATAAGATAGTTCAGAAACGACAAAAATATTTATTTCGACAATAGTTCGGAAACTGTTTGACTTATCGCAATTAGGTCATAAATTACAATTAAACTTCTATCTGTGACAATTTACACCTTTAAACTAAGCGACTACCCTGGGCGGCAAAAAACCGTCTAGAATATATGAAATATGGAATTTAGAACGACCTTAAAAAATCATAATTCGTCACCGCCAGATTTAAAAGCGAAATTCAAAATATAAAACAAAACACAGGAGCCCTTTATGGAAATTCAAAAATTACGGATAAAAAATTATTTAAACCCTACTTTTGGACCAAAAACGGCAAAAAAAAAAAAAGAATTTTCTTCATAAATTCGTAAAAACATTTTGTAGTGGACCGAATTGTGAATGTAAACCATTCTCGAATCCACTTGAACACACACAAACAATTTCATCAAAATGGGTCCAGCTGTTTAGGAGGAGTTCAATCACATACACACGCACAGAAGAATTATATGTACAAAGATATATATATATATATATATATATATCTTTATATATAAGTATGTACAATTTTTGCTCGGGTTATATATTGCTTATATTAGTTTGTTAGTAATAAAGTTACTGAATTTATATTTAAAAAAAGATGAGGACACACTAAAAAGTAAAAATGCCTAATCGAATTTATAGAAATGTATAATATATTCAGTTTCGGTTTCGGCCAAAGGTACTGAAAAAAGTCAAACTTTAATTTCGGCTTCGACATGGTCTAAAATTTCACTTTCGTACGGATTAAGTTACATGCAGAGAAACCTGAATGTGTTTATCTTATTTAATGCTAAAGGCTCTTGGAATATTTCAGTAAAAAGTATATAGAGGTGTATTAACGGAAAAAGTTAATCGCCTGCATTAATAAAAATAGACAAAATTTTGTGCATTTTCCAAAATTTTAAGGCACAAGGCTCTGTGAAAATTGCCCTTAGTATATTCCGGGAGTTTTTTCAGCCTTTTCAACATTAATCGATTTAACAACCATATACCTAGGCCGATATGTTCAATATTTCGCTGCGCGAAATTGCTAGTTACCCTACCAACCTATCATTGTAACGGCACACCCGCTGCTTGGAAGTGGAGTGGCTTATTGTTGGCGTAATTTTTTCTCTTTCAATGACGTCATAATTAGTCGCCGCACCGCAAAATAACTTAGAATGCAACCGCTGGAAAAATATAAGAGACCCGTTCTGGCTCTAAGTCTGTTTCGCATCGTCCTCTTCAGAAGAGTAACCCCGATAAATAATTAAAATACTGGAAGAGCACTCAATTAAGCAAGTACGTTCAGCACCACTTGTAGCCCGTTCGGAATTTTGGTTCTTTTTTTCCGGTACTCGCGATATTTCAGTTCATCGAACCGGAAAGTTCAAGTCACCATTCTCTGTCAGATGAAAATTGTGTTCTTAACGGTGAAGCAGAGCGATTGTTCAAACGATGATTATTCCGTAATTTTAAAGTGCCTTCAAATTCTAGAAAAAAGAAAAAGAAATGGCATGCTTAGTTTAAAAAAAACTAAGGTTTTTCTACGTAAACAAGCGGGCGGATACTCCCCTATATTTTCGCGAAGCAATTGATAATTGCAGTAGTTAACTTTCTCCTATATTTTTCGAAACAAATGATCATTGCAGTAGTAATGCGCTCTCACGTCATTCCTGCTGAGCTCTTTTGTTTTTTAATAAGACCACTTGACTAATAACTTGGAATCGATATAATCGTTCTTTGATTTTGACTTTCATTTCCCGTCTTCGTCAAAGAAAAAGTAAGAGGAAATATTAGATTAAGGTTCAGAGGAAGTATAATCGATGAAAAAGAAATGCGGGTGCAAAGATTTTTGAATTGAAGGTGATCAAGTCGACCCAAACGTTTTTGATGTAATTCTAGCGATATATTTTTAAATAAAGTTAAACAATAAAAGTCTCTAACAAATAAACGAATACATAAATGGTTTATTAAATTATCCACTGTCTTGTATAAATACGCCGTATACCCGGTGGTTCATCTTTTACCATGTTAACGAATTATAAAATAAAATTAACATAATTAATTCGGGAGAAAAAAATACCATTAAAAACAATCATGGTGTTAAAGTCATCTTTTATCGAAATAAACGAAAGAATCGAAAGAAAAAAAAAATGTAATAAAATTCAACCAGAACAGGTTATGAAAACCGATCATTGTTCACCCCATATATATTTTAATTGCTGCTGGGTAGTTGACAAGCCGGAATAAAAAATCGATTACAGTTGAATTCTTTTTTTTTTTTTTTTTTTTTAAATGAAATACCGTTTTTAACTACTAAGGTTATCACGTTGAGAGCTGTCCAGGCTACCTAAAGACCACCCAACAGTCCGCCATCCTGAATGAACTTCTTCAAAGTGTTATATGATTTGTCGCTTAATATTACAGTTAACGTTGTGAAAGTGCTTGGGCGGACTGCATTAAAACTGCGACATTCAATTATGATGTATTGTACTGACGGGTATTTTAATTCACCACAGTATGGACATGTATTAGAGAGAGTTATTCTTTGCAGTATGTGGTCATGACTTTTAGCTGTATGCCCTATTCTTAGCCGATTGATCGTTGTGTATTCGACATGCCTGCTATCAGTCGGCGGCCACCATGGATCGATCATCGGCTTTATTTGGGGCAAGATCGTAGTCTTTGACATCCATTCTTTGCTCCACTGCTCAGTTAGTCTTTCGCGTAGGAAATTCTCATTTTTTTAAAATACCGGGTAAAATAGTTCAGATCATTGCGATTATATTTAAATAATTTTTTTCAGATGCACTTCGAATAATATCAAGCATTAAAATCACGCGTTTAAATGATCGTCCGTCTCCTAATCCTCTTGGTAATGTCGGATTATCGTATTTCTTGGATCTCGCTTGGACATTGCAATAACTCGAGTCCATTTATAGCGTTGCTGTAATGTTGGATCCCATAAGAACAATGCGATAAGTCACGAGGCATTTATACAATCTGTAAATCTCTGCTTACTGTTGCCGAATTAAATCTTTATATAGGCATGATATCATCGTCGCGATAACTACTTAAAAAATTGTCAAAACAAACACGGATATACATCATGAAAAATCCGTCAAAAAAAGCAGTTCGTTCGCATGACTCGAATCGAGCCACACATTGAACCAGTTACCGTAGCAAATACCGCTGTCGTACATTGAAACTTCTAAAAATTCTACTTGCGCTGGGTTGATATCCACAGTTGACGTGCCCCCCCCCCAAAAAAAGATGAAAAAAGGCATTTGGCTTTCAAAAAACCAGTATCTTCTGGACTTCAACATGTCCAGAGAAAAATTGGTTTTGACTGACTGCAGCATTTTTTAATTTACGATTTACGTAGAAATTTTTAATTGTTGTCTCCTGACAACGTTTTATGACAATAGGTTTCACGAAACACTTCTGTTATAACTTCCGTTACATAAAAACGTTACATTTAATCGACATAAAAAAGGATACACGATTTTTTATATTACACGTGGCAAAAAGAACATTAATATAGAGAGATAGATTGATTGATAATATCAAAACATGTACTCCGAGTAACCTAGCTGTAGGTTTGTTCTCGTTTCGAAGTGGTGGCATTTGGAAAAAGTCACACGGAAGATATGATTCGTCTTCAGACAGCATTCGGGAACTTTCTTTGACCCTCAATAATCAATTTAGTCGTGCTACACATACAAGCTAAAGCGCCTATCGATTTTTCGCCGCGGTGGATAAATAGAGTCGCAGAATTTCGGCTTGCTGAAATTTTAAACGGAGATTTGTCGATTTTTCCTTTCTTTTCGTATATGGAATTTATTGTTCTGTTACTGGTATTGTACCATTATTATGAATTTCGTGACGGTGGAAGTATTTAACAGTATTTATTGTTTTGTTACTAGTAACGTACCATTACTATGAATTTCACGGCCGAAATAAATGGTGCGATTAACTCAGAAATCAAAATCCGAAATTTTACGGTATGTTTATATTTCCGGTATGATAAATCGGATACATTTTAAACGATTTTTTTTTCTTTGTCCAGCCTCACTCGGCTCTCACACATGCATCTGGAAAGGTAAGCCAAGTTATAGCTTCGTGTTGCGACGGTACAATTAATCTGATGTATTACCGTGTTTTTATTTTTAAATAAGAGAATTATCAAAAAAAAAGAAGGCTTCCAGCGTGTCGGTAAATATCAAACGAATCCATACGTATATTGATGCATCATTTCATGCGCGGAATGTCTATTGAAAGTTGTCGTCGCTCGAAGCGGCCACATCGAGTGCGCATACAAAAAAGCGTGTTGTTTTAATAACGTTTAAAGATGATATTGAAACATTTTTACATGTTTCAGAGTAATACCGAGGCTAGCGAAAACGTTGCTGTAATAAAAATTAATCTCTTTCGTTGCTAGAGCGTCTTTTGGGCAGCAGCGAGAACTTGGTCCAGCTGCAGTAAACAGATGGGTAGACAGGAAAACTTTAAATACTGTACGCTTCGCTCATCAACCTCGCACAGCAGACTCCTCTCCCCGCTTACTTCGTTGCACGCCGCAGCCTCGTTAATTGCTAACATTAAATGTTTATATTCCTGTACACATTGTAAAGGAGTATACACTGCTGTAAATTGTAATTTACGATCAAAACATTAACTTTACACAGTTACTATAGATTCTTTCTGATGTCCGATGATGCCCTTAAATTTTCAATTAGTATCGAACTGCTGGGCTAATACGTCCTATTGCACGACTTTCATCTTATGGTCGTCAGCTGACGTCGCTAGAAGAGCGAGCAGGTATTTTTAAATACTAGGCGCGACTGTTTTTAATTTTTAGTTATTTCTGCGCCTGTATCTGATGAATGTCGAGAGATAATACAGACGAGAGAGCTATTTATAATGGCAAATTCTGAACTAGACATACATAAGTATAGATTTAATATGGCCTTATTAATTTCCAATTATTAAAAATTAGCCGTTGTAATAATATTAAATGTTCAGTATATAAACGAACGAATATGTAAGGGTAATTTTAACGCAAGTAGAAAAATTATAAATCAATAAAAACGGTTTCGCTGCTATTATTCTAATTGCGTTAGAAAAATCAACGAAGCTAGAATAATAATATACAATCGAAATTCGCGTAAATTACAGGAGAATAAAAAGAAAAAAAAAGCTTATTAAATTTGTCTAGCTTTTACGATAAGGTGAAAATAAAAGAAGTCTTTTCACGTTTTAGCCTCTTTGTTTACTGCATTGTGTATAGTGTGTTTAGTTTTATTTAGAACATCGGCATTTTGTTAATCTTAAATATGGCTCGTAGAAATTTGTGCGATTAAATCTGAAATGGGAAAAAAAACGAAAACGGCTAATTTCAAACGAAAAATGTCGGCAGTTTTTATTCAAAAAGCCTACCAAATACGAATTGTCGACACGAAGATTTCGTTGACATCGTTCGCCACCGGTGCCCAGGGAAGAATGTGTTCCCGTTTTGAATTCTGCAGTTATATGCGAACAGCCCTGATTGCCCTCTCTGTTACAAAATATTTTGAGGCAGCTGGCAAAGTTCTGCATTATCGTTACTAATTCTTTTACAAATAACTAAAACTACCGAAGCAGCGGTGTCAAATGCCGTCATAGCCGTAGTATAATTAAAAGCGACACTACGTGTTAAGTGTGACCGTACTTGGAGCAGCCAAGTCTGTTACGATCTACAATAAAAACCACTGCAATTAAACAAAAGCAGATTTCGATAGATACAAAATGGCATTTTGACTGCGAACATGTGTAATCCAGCGATTTAGACATTATTACTCCAGCATTTGAATTAGCGTTCAATTTGAGGATTTTCATGATTTTTAAAAAATTCCGCTCTATATAATGATATTACAAACACTTTTTTTCTTCTTTCGGTTGCGTCAACTATCGATATTAATCGGCGCCAGTGAAATTTCGGACCGCGATCGAAACACGGTAGCTGGCTAACGTGAACAATAAAAAATATTAAGCCGACGGTAAATTACGTTCGGCAGTAAATTTTAAAAAAAATGACAAATCATTTCAAATAAAATAAAATAATATAATATAATTAATATAATATAATATGATATAATATAATATAATAGAACATAATATAATATAATTAATATAATATAATATAATATAAAATAAAATAAAACAAAAATAAAAACAAAACAAAACAAACGATAAACTTATTTTTAGCTATTTATCGAAGTAATATCAAGCGCCGGGGTGAAACCGGCCTTAAGTTCGAGAGAGTCTGCACACACGTTTCTTTTTTTGTCCCAACTGTCACCAGCTGACCGACTTTTCAACACACGTACATGTATACAGACATTTGTGATGATATTCATCGGTAGATTTGCCAACGTGCGGATAATACATTGATATGTTAATAATTTTAAGCGGTGGTCTGGTTCAACAGCGCGATTACGGCGCAAGTATCTTTTTAAGAAGAAAAACGAACAAAAAGAAGGACGAGTTAGAAAACGGAAAAGAAAAAAAAAAGAGAACGCATGAAAAATAGGAAGAAAAAAACACGCGGTAGCAGAAAATAGTGTTTCATTAAGTCGTCTTTTCGGCGATAATCCGGACCGGAAAGAAATTATTCGACAGTTTTGTTGTCGTTGAGTAGTGGGTGGGGCGGATGGGGCGGCGGCAGTTTACGGTAGGGCGGAGCGGTACCGGGAGTGTGTGTATAATTTAATATTTGAATGAGAGGTCGTAATTTGGACGATAAATTTACAGATTAGTGAATTAATTCCGTTTGACAGGTTGCAGCTTCCAAGTTGATGTTGGTTGACCAGCAGGGGGCTCCAGATTTACGTCGCGAGCCACATCGTGTCGATGAGAAGACCCCCGTCGATCGACGCGTCAGCTGCTACTTGCCCCGGGGCCGGTTAACACTTACCGTAATGGCACGCGACTTGCTCCAGCCTGCTGAAGCCGCATTCGCATGTGCTGCAATATTTCCAGCGCGCCTTTCCACCGGATTTATATATATATAGATGAGAGCGCTTCTGATAGCTGCGCAATCGGAACGGGATTTTTCGAGAATTTGGACCTCCAAATCATTGGGCCGACACCGTCAAAAAAGAAAAAAAAAAAAAACGGCAAAAAACAACCGAGATACGCTTTTTCAAGAGTTCCATCCGACGATGACGACAACAAAACAGAAGCCTCTATTTCAGAGAGGAAAATGATGGCTAACGATTTCTGACGAGTCGGTTTCTATTAAATACCGCGCCAAAGTATCCAGTGTCGTCGTTATATTCTTTTCTCGCGTTTTTGAGCCGTTAATTTCTGTTTGTTTTGAAGATGACCCCGTCGAATCGAATATGTCGACTATTTTTCAAATTCGCAAAAAGTATCCCGGTAATTTTCTCCTAAAACTGGATGAGCGATTTAAAAATATCGAAAAATTTCATATAAAAGACGGCATAAAATGGAATTAAAAAAGGAAATATTAATTTTTTAAGTTAACGGATGGTGTATTCTCAAACAGAGCTGGCATCGTAATAACTTGTAAAACTCGGGTACGATCTTATAAGCGCGACGAAATGTGAAATTGAGGTGTATAATAATCAGACATAAATTTCCACCGATCATTATAATCCGGCACGCGACTGTATATGCGAAAACGTTTTTCCTTATGCTCTTTTGCCCTCACGTTATATATTGCATTCGTGATTATCATCTAATTCTCCCTGTATCCCTTTTTTCGTTTCCAATTCATGGTTTTCCTCTGATTATATGTCCTAATATTCTTCGTTCATTTTCTAGTATTCCATGGTTTAGAAGTGTGGTTTGTGTCATCTTATGTTTCTTTTCATCTTTGCCATATATACACTACTCTACGTAATCAGGATTTTGCCTTCTTTCTTTACCACCCTCTAACGGGGCTGGGGTTAAAATTACACGCCTCCCTTCGATTATCCATACTAATTTCCGCTGAAAATTTTGTTCGCAATTTTAGGCCGAATTTGATCGCAATCTTTTATCTTTTCTTTTCTATTCGTCATCTTTCCGAAAAATCAGTCTTTCTAAAAGTTTAAATTTTTGTCACGTTTGATGTACCTTCTTGTTGAAATTCGAAAGGGGTTTAAATTTTGATAAAAAATATTTTTTACAGACAAAGAGTTTAGCTTAATTATATTAAACGACCACACAGAGTTATGGCACAGCTTGAGGACCATTACGGCGATTAATTAAATGGATACGACTGATTCTTGAGTCGCTTATTGCAGAGTAATTTTTATACAAGTTTTTGGCGATCGATCGTGTTAAAAATTTTATCAAAAACATCTTATTTTAGTGATTCGGCTATAGTTATATCGAGATCGCGATGAAAAATTTATTCTCCGACCGATGGTAAAAGATATAGAGAAGATAAGAATCAGGAGGTTCAGTCTAGATAATGTGTAGCCTTTTATAATTTTCACACAGGAATCGGCTTACGTTTTCGTAAAACGAAATAAATTATAAAAAGCTTACAGATTATTATACAGGATAGTTAAAACCATTATAGGATTTTCACCTAGCCGTGAAAATGACACATAGTCATTTTAATATGTACACACATATATATATATATATATATATATATATATATGTATACAAACTCGATCTGACTAAAAAAAAAGCTGAAATGACGGGTCTTTTGCAGTATATATAGAATAGTAAATTTCAGTTTACTATGTGTCACTTTTTAAGAAATAAATAATTTACGTTTGCGTAACAATTTCTATTATGCAACGCTGCACTGATTTATATGTTATTAATAGTGTCTATACTAAAAATAGTGACCAGACATTCGTAAAGTATGGGCAATGGGTTATGTTAGTAGGAGCCTACCCTCCCCACAAAAAAAGAAAAAAACATCGCAAAGTGTGTGAAATTCTGTCACAGGTTTGGTAAAATCATATTGAAATTCAGTACTCTCTTTACCGACTTCAAAAAAAAAAAAAAAGAAAAAAGAAAAAAACAGCGGATTATATTATATGCTAATTTTTTTATTTTTGATTATTTAAACGATTGAAATTCCTTCAATTATTTGGAAGCGTACTGGCCAATGATGTTAATGTCGATAAAAAAAAAAAAAATGGTGAACACAAACACGCCCTTAATAATCATTAAAGTAATTATTAAAACGCAAATCCCTTTAATACTTTTTATTAATATAACAAAAGTGATCCTTGAAATTAATGATATATTCATCACAAATAGATGTACATAAACTCGAATAGTCGTAAGCGCCATACTTATAGAGATTACTGATGGAAATATTACGCCCTATTATAGCGAACGATTTTTGACTGTACTGATTCCGCTGCGACATTAATTGTTTATGAGTGTACCGATCAGCTTCCATATGAGTACACCGACGTCAGTATTGACGACACTGAGTGGTCATTGAAATAAACGTTTCTAAAATTTCTTTACTTAATATAGCCGGGGAGAAAAAAAAATTATCTCGAGAACGAATTTAGAGTAAAATATTGAGAACCAAAATTTAAAAATTTTTAAAATTACAAAAATCTCATAAAAACGCTCACTAAAACAGCGTAATTAAAAAGTCGGATTAATATCAGTGGCGGATCCACAGGGAGATTGCATAGGAGACACTTCCCCTTCCTCGAAAGAAATAAAACCACGATGAAAAAATTTGTTACAACAGACTATAAAAAAAAAAAAAAAAAATGTATATGAATATGGTTACACACCTATTACGGATTTAATTAAAACTAATATTTAATACTGTTTTTTAGTAAAACTATTCCTAACAATTTATACTATTCAAATTCTATTACTACTATTTTTTAGGTAATAATTTTACAATTTCGTTTTCATCTAAAAATAAAACTTTATTAAACACTGGAATAATTATGTATTTTTAAGAAACATTTTTAAATTCCTAAACAGGTTGCTATTTGATTTTCTTTATGAAACAGGGGGTATTTCTTTTATATTTACCGCTCTACCGCATAAGATATCACGCGATTACATAATTTCCCCCCCGGAAAATGTCTCTCTGGATCCACCCCGGAATAATATATAATATTTAAACGAAGTACTACGACTTGATGAACAACATAGTGACAACTTATCACAATTGCAACAATTGAAAATCCACATTGTGAATTTATAATCTTGACAGTACTCGAAACGAGCGACTAATTGTTTCGACATTCTAATTATTAAAAGGTATAAATGTTGTTTAAGAATAATCGCGATGTTTAGGAGGGGATTTATTAAATAATTATTTTGTACCGGCTTTTAGCGAATTTTTATTCTTATTAGGAAAACAACAATTTTATTACTTTTCAAATGCAACGATATAATAATTAATTATAATCGTCTAATTTAAAAATTTCCAATTTAAATCGTTTACATTAAAAAAAAATGTCGCACTGGTTCGAAAAACCGATGATTTTATTACATTTCCCGTCACGCCATTTGCATTACAACAAGAAAAATCCAATGTAATTTAATATTGCATTTTCCACTCTGGAGGAGTTCAGGACTTTTTTCAGTAGCCTTGCATAGCAACAGAAAAGTAGACTTAACATATTTGTGTGCCTGGGGAACAAATCGCACAAATACGAGTAGTCCGCTTTTATAAGGGCAAATTGTCACTAGTTCATTACGTTCACCCACACACTATTAATTATTCATAATTAATCAATCGCGTAATTAAATGATAAGGAAATTTTTAATTTTTACTAAAAACAAAATCGATACGATTCCGGAGTGGGCTGCGGAATTTTAAAGATTTTCAAATACGGCTAAAGTCTTCATTTCGCTTTAAAATTATTATTAGTCTTCAGTGTTTTTTCCCGTAAAAAAGCAAAAGGACCTCTTCTCGTCTGTGACGATTATTTATATAGGCTAGTCGGTTTTTGGCAAGCGGGCCTCGTGCGAGAAGCCGATAGATCATCGCGTCCGGCGACGACAGGTACCGCGCGCGCAATGCACCAGTGAACGCGATGGACAGATGATCGGGTCTCGTCGCTACATAGTTGTGTGTCGTCTGTGCTTCTCGGCGGATGATGGTCCGACTGAGAATCTGGGCGAAAAATTCGGGAAATTTGAAAGATAATTAACGACTGCTAGACAAATAATTCGCCAACTGTTCGCTCTATTTGAGGATAATTTATGGAATCGGCGCTTGCAGACAGCTGGGTTCGTCGCGACCATTATCTCGTTTAGTCGCTTTCCTCCGACTCAGCGGCATAGCCGAACAACAGCGATCCTCGTCAACGGCTACGGAGCCATCCCGGGCAGCACCAGTCCGCGAATCAAGACGACTTCGGTGATTCATCGCAAGCACCGGGCTCGCACTCGACGACAATCCGATCTGATTTATTCGTCTCGCCTTTATACATTAATTGTCTCCTTCGCTGCGAACTAATATTATTCTTCGCTTCCCGACCGTCCGAAAAATTCGCTCATTTCGACGAGCCAGCTCTCTACGCTACACGTGCGTCGCACCGCTCTTACCGCGACTCTCGCGTCCTCCGGGAGGAAGCCAAAATTATTTTTTCCTATATCGTTCGTTGAATTTTTCATAAATTATCGCGCCACTTTCCCGGTTTTACTCTAAAAATACATCGGCTAAACGGCTAAAACCCCAAAGATAACACAACCCGCTGCATACCGAGAAATCTACATTACGCATCTCCCCAGCAACGCCACTTCCGTCTTTGTTTTGTCTTTGAGCGGATTTGAGTCGTTTTTGCTTTTTTCCTCACTCCTTCGCTTAAACTTTCTCAGCTATTTGCGAACTTTCGCACATCCATTATTTATTCTGCCTTTCACGTTAGTGCTGAGAAACAAAAAAAAAACACCTGAGAACAACGATTTTTAATTAACCCCTATAATAAGGAGAATTCTTGATGTATGCATGCATAATAATACATATTAATTACAACGTAATTCTTAGCCCATCCCCTCATTGGAAAAAAAATGTCCGAAAAATATGTCCCAATTTATTCATACGGGCCGATTAAGAATTACGTTGTAAATTTTGATCATTTTATACAAAGTATAGGAGAGAATGAGACAGAAAGATAAGCAAGAGGAGCCAACGAGCCCCTTGCGAGGCCAAAATGACCGATTTACATATGTTTTTTTCTTTTTTTTTTCTTTCCGGGCTCCGATCGATCGTTGATTACCTTCTTGATGACATCGGCCAACTTTAACATTGATCGCAAACCGGACGTGTAACGCAAGTTGGCTGAATTTTTTTAGTCGTTTTTATACAAGTTTTTGTCACACATCGTTTAGTTTAATTTAACATATATAATAAGAAGAAACACACTAATATAAACAATTAATTAATATTTATTAACCCGACGCGTTTCGAATAACTCGCCCGTGATCATGTTTTTCATCGAAACGTGTCGATCTATTATATATATATATATATATATATATATATATATATATATATATATTAGCGTATTTCTTCTTATTGTATGTTTTTTTAGACGATCTTCCTCGTCAGATACTGCTGCAACTGTTTCAACATGTAATTGAAAATTCGACTTTTGGATGCCTTATTAACTGCATCCAGTCCGCAAGAGCCCGTTACGGAATCAATGTTTCAAAAAAGGATTCGTTTGACATTTCTATAGTAAAAAGAAGATAAAAATTTCGGAACTAGTATATCTATTTGCCGAATTTATATATATATATATATATATATATATATAAAAACTCGGCCATTTTGGCCTCGCAAGGAGCTATGCCCCTTGACCTCTCTTGCTTTCATTTCTGTCTCTTTCTCTTCTATACTTTGTATAAAATGATCAAAATTTACAACGTAATTCTTACTGGCATCAACACATACAAAAAATAACATAACCACAAAAATCCTATTATAACATTGAACTTTCATTATATAAAATTAAGATATTTTTTCATTACATTTTTCGTTACATATTTCATTACATAAAATTGCGACATTTTTTAAATAACAATAACAAAAATCCTATAAAATATAACAAACGTTACATAAAATTGGGACATTTTTGTGGGACATTTTTTCAAATGGGGGTAGCCTAAGAATTACGTTGTAATTAATATATATATACATATATATTATGCAACCTGGCAGCAGGTATAAAATGTATCTCCCAATTTGACTAGTCCATTAGGCCAACTTATCGCGCCAGGGATATTGCTTATACCCAGCAGTGTGATGATATAGGCATATCATGATATATACATATATATGTTATTTTTTTTTTCTTCTCCATCTATTCATATATCTAATATATATATATATATATATATTAATTACAACGTAATTCTTAGGCTACCCACCATTCGAAAAAATGTCCCAAAAAAATGTCCCAAGAAAATCTCCCAATTTTATGTAACGTTCGTTATATTTTGTAGGATTTTTGTTATTGTTATTTGAAAAATGTCACAATTTTATGTAATGAAATATGTAACGAAAAATGTAACGAAAAAATGTCTTAATTTTATATAACGGAAGTTAAATGTTAGAATAGGATTTTTGTGGTTATGTTATTTTTTGTGTGTGTTGATGCCAGTAAGAATTACGTTGTAAATTTTGATCATTTTATGCAAAGTATAGAAAAGAAAGAGACAGAAATGAAAGCAAGAGGGGTCAAGGGTCACAGCCCCTTGCAAGGCCAAAATGGCCGAGTTATATATATATATATATATATATAGTAAATGTACATTGCACTAAATTTTTATCTCCATCAAATTGTCTACGTCTCCTTTGTTTTCACTATTAAATTAATTTAGGTTAATACTAAAATTCTTATCATTAGGATTCTACGATTTAGGCAGATTAATTATTGAAACTTATATTGATTTTAGACGATTGTATTTCACATTGCTAGACAAAAATAATGAAAATCTCTAGAAACGATGATAAAGAAGTAAATATATAAAGATTGAAAATCAAAAAATAGAAAACGTGACAGAATTTATTTATTTATTTTTTTTTTTTTGGGCGCGCCAGCGGCATTGACCCAACAACAAGAAAACTAAGCTAATAAATTAAATAATTAAGCGGTCCGAAATGGACGCAACAAAGGACAGCAGTGCGAACACCACAGAAGATGAAGGAAAGGAGAGGATAAAGGAAGAGTTATGGGGAGTAGGGACACCTAATGACAGGAGCTGACTGTATAAAAGGTAGCGTTCGTTACGAAGAGCAGGACACTCAAAGAAAATGTGATTAGCATCACATGTACGAGGAGGATCACAATCGTGGAGAGAAAAATCAGGAGAAAGCGATAGAGCAAATCGAAAGCGAGAAGTAGGGAGGAGAGAATGATTGATCCGGAGACGAATTAGGGAGACAATAGAAGAAAGACGACTGAGAGGAATAGAATGGAACCAGGACAGGGAACGAGGAATTGGCTGAATAAAGAGCGGTAATGCGAATGATGATTAGAAAATAGGGAGGGATAAATATCCTGCCAAAGTCTGGCGTGATTGGAGGTAGATAAGGAAAGGATATCTGAAGAAGGGAAATGGTTGAGGAATGAATCAAGGCGACCAGCAGAACGAGCCAAAGAATCGGCTGCATCGTTGCCATCAATTCCGGAATGACTGCGGACCCACAAAAAATCAATGAGAATAGAACGGGATGACTGCAAAGTGGAGGTAAGAGAACGAATTGAGAGAATAATATTATCAGAGGAATGTGAAGGAGGAGAGGATATGGCTTGAAGGACGCACTTAGAGTCCGAAATAATGAGGAATTGGGAAAGATCGCTTAAAGAGGAAATATAAAAGATAGCCTGAAGGATAGCGATCGACTCGGCAGAAAAAATAGAGCAGAAGGAAGGAAGCCGGAAGGACTCAGAATGTCGAAGCGACGGAGCAGTAAACGCACCACCCACGCTGTCCTCGCTCTTGGAACCATCAGTAAAGATCAATACATGAGCAGGAAAAGAGGAATTCAACAAATGAAGAAATTCATTGTTGACTGCACCGTGAGAGGAGGAATTGGCTCGAAGTGGGAGAGAGGAAAATTCGATAGGCTGCCATAGGCTATTGAAGTCATGAAAAAAGTACGGGAGAGTGTTGTAGGAAATGACAACAGGAGAAAAATTAGAAAGACGGGTAGCAATGAGCGACAGGATTGGGATTTTATGAGGAGAAAAACGCCAGCAGTTTTTGATATATAGATAGGAGGAAATAAGTTTGGACGAGGAGATGGGAAGCCGTTTAATTAAGAAGTGATACCCAAGCTGAGAACGGCGAATAAACAGTGGTTGGGCAACCGACTCTGATAGAACTGCGGGAATGGGGGAGGATTTCAAGGCTCCAATGCACAAACGGAGGCAAGAGTTCTGGATCGCGTCATTTAGTGAGGAGAGACTTGGAGGAATTACCGTAGATAAAGGAACAATAGTCGAGCTTGGACCGGATGATGGCTTTGAAAAGAATTAGAAGAATAAACGGATCGCCTCCCCATCTGAGGGGAGAGAGAGATTTAAGGAGATTAAGTTTTTTAAGACAAGATTTATAGAGAAAATTAATGTGCTCATGGAATGTGAGGCGGCTATTTAAAAAAAGGCCAAGATAGCATATGGAATTGACAACGGGGATAGGAATACCAGATACATTTAAGCCTTCGGCTAATGCGCTGCTATGTATGGACCGTCCTAAAATATTCTTGTAAAACATGAGGACCATGAATGCAGATTGCGAAAATAGAATAGCAGCTTTCGAGATGCGGTGTTATATTATCGAAGGCCGTTGAAAATATCATGGATTGAACACATAAAAAATACGGCAGTGTTAGCAAAAATAGGGGAAAAACGGAAACTAGTCAAAGATGTCAAAAAATCGAAAATATTTGGCTCACAAATATAGAGAAAACGACTTGTTCACGATGACGGTACAAGGGAAGACACAAGGAAAGCCAATAAAAGGACGAAGGAGATTAGAATTAATGACAACGAACCTTCCGGCAAACTCAACATGTAAAAGTCTACGAGAAAACTGGGGCCAGCGATAGATTAATTTAATAATGCATGCAATCTCTTGTCTCAAGAGACGCAACCATGATGATGATGATGGTGACGGCACTTAAAAGAACTTACTTCATTTAATGCTTAATTTACTTTTTTTTGCAAATTTTAATATTGTCTGTAAAAATTTTTCTCAAATTCTTTTTAAAAAGATCAACGCGGCATAATTAAGTAAAATATTTTCCGATTTGATTTTCTCTTTCATAGTGTTAGATCGAAAGGTTGACGAAAAAAGGATATTAAAGAAATCGAAGAAGGTTTCATATTTTCAGAGACTTTGACAAAAATATTTTTCCACTTTTTCGTATGCGGTTTTTTCATGTAAAATTATTTCTTTCTCTAGTATATTATAATAACTATTTTATATAGCAGATATATTATTTCGTTTTCTTTTATGCTGTGTACTAATTTACAATCACATCTGTAAAATAAAAATGATCAACTTAGTAAGTTTAAAAAAATCTTCTGCCCTTTTATTTTTTAAGGAAATCCATTTCAAAATTTTGAAAATCGTAATTGATGTTAAAATTCATCTGCGAGATTATCATCTTCATAGGAGAGTGTATTTGAAAATGATTACGTCGAAATTATACATCAAATAATAAATGTTGAGCGACGTTTCGCGATATAATAAAAACCGATTTTACGAACGAAAAGTAAGCAATGTTCACGTGTAACGTATCAGTGGGGCAAAAAAAAATAGAAAAAAGAACAAAAAAAAAGTATATTTAAGTATATTATCAAAAACTTCGCGATAGATATCATGCTGCTCTCGTTATAATTAATTCCGTCGTCCGCAACACCTGTTCACGTCCGAGCTTTTCGCGTGATTTTGGAGTCGTCTCGGTCGAGGAAATTCTTCGAGAGTCGGAATAATTGCGATGATTCGGGGAAATCGAAGGAGCGGCAGCGGTGTAATTACGAAATTGACGCGAGCGGAAAAGTTTCATATCGAATTTAGGGGCGAAAATTCGACATTTAATATGATCGAACGGCGCTGCCGGGTAATGAGGATGCGCGAACACGCTCTGAACGCCGGCTGCGCGTCTAGGCCCGGTATTATTTACAGAAAGTGCTTTGTAGCAATTAATATATAGAAAGAGTGAGAGTGCGGCAGCGAGCTGGAGAGCGACTGGAACGGCCGGCGATTGTTGCGACATGGTCCAGACTCTTGAGGCGGACTCCGCGGCGCAGTCGGATTAATGCGAGTAGTTCTGCGTGTATATTAATAACCGTAAATGTCCCGATAAACGCGGTACGCATGTAAATACACAGATGACTATCGTCCGCATGCACTTTGTCATACAGATATGATTGGATTTATCGTGATGCGCGTTGAAAAGGGTGTTGTTGCCGTAAAAATGATGCAAATACATAAACAGGAGGGTGATAAAAACTTTAAAATCTTTTTCACCCCTCAAAACTTTGCCAAATTTTTAACACTTGCACCCGATCCGACTCCTCTCCGCTTTTCCCGCTCAGCCCCCGGTTGCCGGCAAATCGTCTTTCGCTGCACTTCTTCCGGGAAGCCGAGCGAAAGCTTCGGTCGCCGTCTATTACATTATTTCCCCAGTCGCCGGAGCTCTATCCTCTTATCGCGCGCCTAGTTCCCTCTCGTCTCCTTCCGCTTAATCTCTTCCTCCTCTCGCTAACTCGATATTGTTATTATTATTAGTATTACTACTGCGATTATCATCGCGAAGTTGAGAATATCATCGTTTTATTATTTTAGCTTTTTACCCTGTCACAAATGCGAACAGGAGGTCTCATTTTACGGGCCATTAACGTTCGAACAGTTTATTTCATCTCCTAGCAGACTTCTTCTCATTCTTATCTTCCTCCCTAATTCCGCGCGCCGCGTTCGCCCCTCGCCGGCCGAGCTTCCTCGTCTCCTCCTTATTATTCTGTTTTTCCAATTTGTAGTATAAACACATGTTTAAGTACCTATCCGCTTCCTCGCCTTCCTCCGCCGTTTGCTCGGCTGCGCCGAAAAATTCAGCGCACCCTTTTTATTCAAAGTGCGCGCAATTTTGCATCGGCGCTACGGTCGCCGTAAACTGTTTTCAATTTGTTTTAATTAAGTCGATAAACAACGGATAGAGAACTTTCCTACGCAGGTGTGACCCCCCCCCACCCCCACAGTGTACGGATTTTTAACGTCGTCTCCTTTTATTCTATCGAACTTTCTTCCCTCTTTAATATATATATATATATATGGAATAAATCTCGCGATATCGGCTTTATTAAATTATTTTCAGCGAATCTTTCCCTCTGCCCTCTCATTAATTTTTCTCTCTATTAATAAACCTCCCCCCTGCAGGAGCTCCTGTTTTTAATTTAACTTTTCGGCTTAATGCCCGTTTGTTTTCCTACCCAGATTGCTTTTTAGAAACTTAATAATACACCTACTTAACCAAATTCATCCTGGTTCTTATTCTCAAGTTTTTCAGCCTCGCTATTATTCGCTTAAATAAAGCTACCGAGAGCGATTCTTCTATTCACATTTTTTAACGCGGAACATATTTTTCGGCTAAGTTGCGGTGAATATTTTTAGTTTTCTTTGTCGCCTGCTTGTACTCGCGTTCTAGAATGTCTATATCACGCGTGTCTAACTCTTAAATACACTTTTGGCAAAAGCAACTCTCTTCGTATTAAGCTCCATCATCATTGGGCCTCTTTAATCGTTGAACAAAAGAACTATTGGAAAAAACGCTCGAATTTAAAAATGTGTGTGCTGTCTGTTTGTTTCTTTCCGCCCGTGCGTGCTGAGGTTATCCAGGAACAACTGCTGTACCGATACTTATATTGATAAAGTTTTTACTGAAATTTAGCGGACCACCTCTGCGAGGAGTTTTTGTCGGTGAAGCGGGAAGAACAGAGAGGTAAACACTCGAAAAAGCGAATGAAACGTTTTATTTTGATGAATTCTAGATAACGCGGGCCCAAGTAATAAAACTGCGTTTATATTGATAATGGGTTTTATTAAAACTTCAACGAGCTGCTGTTAATAAAATTAATTCTTATAAAGAATGCCGGAAGAAGAAATCGGAAGAAGAAATCGGAAGAACCGACTCAACCCCTCACTTTTAAACCGTGATAGGCATGTTTTCCAGAAAGAGAAAGAAACTTGACACATGAATTTGTTGATTAAAATAAAAAAATAAGTAAAAATGGTTTACATTGAAAGCTGAAGTTATATTATAAAGTTGCGAGGAAAATGAAATGACGAAGGAAGAATAGAAAAATTCGGTCCCAATCCTCAATGTTGCTTTCAATTCATTTCTTCTTGACGTCGTTCTGCGATTGTTTCCAACATTATTTTCACTTAACCAAACAGTCAAACGATGCTCATTGAGTGAGTGTTATATAACTGAAGTGAAGAAAGAAACGAACGATTGTAATGATGAAACTCCGGACAGGACGCACCGGTTGACTATCTAATAAGCGTTCCGGCCAAGAACGTACAAATGAAGAAGCCTTATAAGACGATTACCGTACAATCGTGAAGTAAATTTAAGAAAGTCCCGCGTACCCTTCGTAAGGTATCATTATGAGTTTAAGCTTTTCCATAATGACTCTTAAGGGTACTTTCGATCCGCCGTTACTTTCCTTCGGATAATTCTCTGGCATAGCCAATAATTTCAGATTAGCTGTATGTATATATATATATATATATATATATATATATATATATGTATATATATATATATATATATATATATATATATATATATATATATATATATATATATATATATATATATATATATAGCTAGGAAAAAGCAACTTGGATGCGGAACAAGACGACTCCCGGAATGATACGTCCGGTACCTTAATCCGTAATTTTTTGCAATAGTATTTATTAATTTTCAAACACATTCAGCCATCGCAGTTTAATAACTATTAAAACGGATTTCGTCAGAATATTTCAGAAATTTTTGAAAAATCTCGCAGTAAGATTTATATTTAAATCCTTAGCAGCTATTTACTGTTTTGGGCTGTGCTTAAAGTTTTGTTTTAGTTATGGTGTGTAGCATGCTCAAAAAAACGAAAGGAAACCCGAATGAGGATGTAAATTTTCTGCGGTCGCCCTAACTGTGGCACGAATTTGAAAATTAGCGGCCACTAATGAAATTAATAAAATCTATTCGGGTAAAATAATTTCGCTAACGGTGCAATGTGACCAACTAGCACTGATGCGTAAGTGGATATCGATATATTGACAGACATAACATAAAAGAAAGTGTCCATACACAATCAGTTCCGAGTGAAATCTGACTATACATTTGTTCAACAAAAACGTACGAATATAGGTAGCAGTAGTACCAATCAACCATTCTTAAGGTAAACTGAATACGAAAGAAAAGAAAAAATGCTATTCAAATTGTAGTGCATGGTGCCAATATTATAAAGGAATTGTAAAAAAAATGTTATCCATTTTTTTTTCTTTTCAGTCCAGATAATTTCTCGCTGAAATTACCGACTCCGAGATATTCTTCGTTGATTATAAACTATATAGTACCATGTAAGTACCGATGATTTTATAGTTATTAAAAGAAACGTTAAAAAAAAAGTCGCTTTATATTCCCGCTCCATACTGTGTTTCATTCATTCTCCCTTTCCTTCTCCTTCGGTTATTCTAGCTCTTGATTCCTTTCTATCGGCTATCTCTGATCGTGGAACGATCTGAGTCTCTCTTTCCGTTCTGTTCCACTGTTCTTGGGCCAATGTCCATTAAAAGAAAAAAAAAAAAAAAAAAAAATCCGGTTAAAAATTAGCTAAAAAGTTTTTTTATTAGATTATATAGAACGGAAGAAATGTGAACATTTAAAATTTTTTGCAACAACGAAGTGAATAATATTACCAACACAGTTTATACAAATGCGGATTCGAATAAAGATGTGAATGCCACAGCGTGGGAGTGCGACTTACCAGTTCATTACCGACGAAATTTGAACATTACATTTTTTTTTACCAATATTTTACGCGATGCTGAAAATAGTGACATTTAGGTTGCTCTAAAACTTACCCAAAAATAATAACACAAAAAAAAACAAAAAAAACGTGAAATAAAATAATTTTTTTTGTAAGAGAAAAATAACAAGCCGGGGTACCGCCTTGGTCAGATCTTCCAATCCAATATGATTTAACCGTATATTAGGAAACGATTGCACTAACCCAGGTCGCGCCTTGCAGGAACTTGTCCAGACTACGAAATAATGTTCATTGACGGATCGAAAATCGAAAATCGAGCCGCCGGCAGCGCAATACTATCAGATTAATTCGATGCAATGCGGTGCTCGTTCTTCTTCTTCTTCTTAACGTTACCTTCACTCTATTCTATACTGTCTGCTTTAGGAGCTGTTCTCATGGCCATTCTTAATGCTTTGTTTAGACAAAAATTTAATTTGTACAGACTCCTTAGGAGCACTACAAAGCTTGCTCAAGTACTATAAACAGCATCCCACAGCAAAGGAAATCATTTCGGCATCCCTATCGGATAGTCTTCGTACGGACTCCGGGCCATAGAGGTATTCTAGGCAACGAATATCAGTGCACCAAGCTGCCAAAGAAGCAACACATTTCAACATTTCAATACCGGTAAGGAATTTTAAAACGTGGTATTATTCGTTGTCTAGACAAAAAAATTCCTTAACGCGTGGCCGCAGGCCCGATCTATAAATAAACTAAAAACGAATTAAACATGGTTCATAGTCTTAACCTCAGTAAGATCATAGAGAGGAAGCCGCTCTTTGTCGGGTCTGTCTTGGCCATACTGCTATTACCTAATTCGTACCTATTAAAAATAAGGGGACGCACCGCCCCAATGTGATTTGCTCCCATTCAACACACCTCCTCATCAACTGCCTTCGCAGTACAAAATGATGCGAAAAAAATTCACTCTCCCTTCACCACTTACAGAGCTTCTTCTAGGTGATAATGAAAAAAAGATAATCTCTAGACTTTCCAGATTTCTCAAAGAAACACATCTATTACCATCACTATAGTGTATATCTTTTGCCGTGTCTCTAGCCTAGTAAACGAAAAAAAGAAATACCGATACTTGAAGATGTACTCTAGAGAATTTTCATAAAAATGCGCTGAAAACTAAAAAATATAATTATTCCCGATAAAACAAAAAAAAAAAAGTATAATTCACATACTACCGTAATATTCTCAGGCAACATTCATTTCATAATATTTAAAAACCACATTAAAAACTATTCCCGATGTTTCCAATTCTCGGCTTATAATCGAATTATTATACAATTATTGTTTCAAAAAATTACTGCAATTAAAAATTGACGCGCCGCCGAAGTTTTAAAAAGTATTAACAGCGTTTAAGAATTACATTTATGTATATTACAATCCGAAAAATATATCGAGTAGTAATTTTAGTTTTTACTTTTTAGTGCTTTTTGTTAAATTTTTAAGACTTGAAGTGTCGGTATATTATATGTATGTATTTTTTTGAGAAAGTGTTTTCCTTTTCTTATTTTTTTTTTTTTGTTGTTATTTCAATGGAAACAATTTTACCGAAAAAATGCTGACAATGGAATGGTGAAAAGTAGTCGCTACTTCTCGGCTTACCGTATTATCGTGCAGTGTAAAAAATTTGTTTTTCTACTGATTCTTACGGTGTTGTTTTCGTAACGATTTAAAGGTTGCGAGGATAAAAGCCGATAGAAGTTCTTTTATTGTAAATTATTCGGAATAAGATAAAAAGAGGAAAAGAAAAAGTAACGAGAGAAAAGGTTTTTCCTGGGTTTAATCACCTTAACGAGGAGGTAGCGCGCAGCGTTCCTTCAAGAACCTAAGTGGTGTACACACAACACCGGCTAGGATGAAAACTGTGAGCTGCTGGAAATTTAGTCTAAGAAAAAACTTGTTCGGGCATACTCGTGTTTAGCAGCTGGAAATTCGGCATAAATAGTTTGATAAGTTTCAAGCGCGTATTAGGATAGAGGATTACAATCTCAGGTGCCGTACGCTACATAGCGCGTTGGCGCAACCTATTCTCACATTTTTAGCTGTACAGATATTATAGGTAGTGTACCAGGTGTAATATGCAGTACGAATGTGTACACAGGCAAGACTACATTCGCAACTGATTAGTAATCATTTGATTTACATGGTTTTACAAAAGTGCAGTCCCCTATTTATGTCTGCTGTGTACTGACCTAGCGCGCATATTATACGTGGTGGTTTGCCATTGCCTTCCGCCACGTGACTATTAGCGATTATTTATTTTATTTAATTCTTGTTATAAGTTCGTCGTCGCTCGTTACCGAATCAGTGGACCTCCATATCGGAAGTGAAGCGCTCTAGCAACTAGGCTAACACGGAAACATAAATATATTTCGCAGTCGACGTCTCTGGGTTGTAAACGGATTTAGAATTAACAGTGTAATATATCCTCTTGTTACCCTCGCGAAATTCAAGCAGGTGCTCATCTTTGGAGAAAACAAATTTAACCGAAAACACCTCGACAGTCTGATTTAGTAAAATTTAAAAATGGAAATCGTCCGACTTACTACTAGTATTAATTTGGCTGGCGAAAAATTCGACAAAAATAAGTTCCCTGATATTGGTGAATTGTCTGCATAGGCGGCGGTGCTGAAGTGACGAACGATGATTTAATAGTTACGTTATAGGTATAATTTATTACACTGTGTCCCGATAACAATCGTATCTCTTCACATTTTCAATATAATTTTAGAGATTCATTAATTGCACCTCGCAAATCGATATAAGTTTCATCTCCTTACCGAAGCCAAATACTCTGGCTACCGTGTCAATATACGGTAGCCGGAGTACAACACCAAGACGACAAGATTTGAGGATCATCCTTTGTTTCGTTCGTTTTGCATCATCGATTTAAAGAACAGCATCGAGCGTCCCCAAGGGGGATATGGGAGGGTCGTTGTCCCCCTGGAGCCTTGGGAAACTTTTTAATCAACTGGCCATGATAATTATTCATAGGCGCGTAATCACGGACAATTTGGAAGACTATAATAATAAAGTAGTAGAACAATTTGTCTAGACACCCACGAAAATTATGTTTTAATTAAGATTCTCGTTTAATAAAATTAGTTAAGCCTTTACAACTTATAAATTTTCCTTTTTCCCATAACTCATGTCCTCTTTCTATCATCTCGCCCCCGCTGGTTCATCGGCTGGCGGCGCCCTTGTAAAACAGTATCATCCGTATGTCATAGTGTGTAATATGTCCGTAGTTTAGACGATTTAGCTGGCGCGGCATTAGGAAGCTATTTTTTCCAAAGTGAAATACAGGTAAATCTTGCGCTGGGCTAATGTGTCCGACGAGCCGATCTGTAACAAAAACGATTTTAAACAATAATTAACTGTATAATCGGATGAGCCATATTTAGTTTTTTCTCGAAATTGATACAATTTTCATGTTTTATGTATTTCGATGATTAAGCTTCAGCGGGCTGTGCGATTTTTTTTGAATCCGGCAATTGCCAGTTGTTCCCCCGAGTTAAAAGTACTGTAAGGATAAAAATTTTTAAGGATGGCGTAGAAAACGAAAAACAACGTAACAGGTGATATGCGGTAATATTTACACGGTGTAATTAAGTTTGGTATTTAGATTTGTGCATAATTATGTGAAAATTCTCGGCTAGTTTAATCTATATAATTTGCGATTGTCCGAGGGAGGAGAGTGCGCTTCAAGGTCGAATTCGCGTAATTAGTGTTTCATGGGAAATACAGCGTCTCATTTAAACGATGATCTTCGGGAACTGCGTTAATTTCCAGTAGACACTAGTACAACAAATACATAGTTCTAGTTTTCTTGTTAATTTTGAAAACTTTTTACAGAAATATAAATTTACGTTTGCCACCCGTCCGGACGTTTTTTTTTTTTTTTTTTTTTTTTCTGTATTATTATTATTATTATTATTTGAAATTACGAAAATTAGCGAATATCAGGGGAATGAGAATAAAAATGCAGAGTGGTACTGGTAAAATTGTGTTTCCAAACGTAACAACACGGATGTACAAAATTGCGATACGAGGACGAAAGTGCAGCGCCATCTATCGTGGAAGATGCGAACTGATGTATCGAATTCACTAAAAACCGATTTGAAGCCGCTACGCCCTATTGTTCCGTATAATAATCTACCGAAGCCGCCACTTTCGAGAGGTTGTCGGATTGTCGAGATGTCTAGCAGGTGGCCAAATGCCCCCAGGCGATGCAGATGGGTAACTCCGAAAGATCAACACAAAATTCGGTTAACAAATCACATTCGTACGGCAAATAAAGTTTACGTTGCTTCTGTAATTCCAGTTTATACAGCTCGATATATTCAGTCAAATTATTAATTCTCCTATACTTAAACGGTGCATATTTACATTTATTAGATAGGTAGGAAAATGTTATGCAAAAAAAGTTACACAATTTTTATGTTAACATAATGGATAACTTTTACTTAAAAACTTCGCGCCAGCTTAAATAAAAATATATTTTGAAATTCTATACTTGTAACCTCTAGCAATGCGAAAACATTAAATTGACGTAGCGAAGGGAATTGTCTATTTTAAATCATTGTGGGCGATGGTGCTGTCGATATTAACGAATAAGTAAATAAATTTATATTTAAACATCGACTAGATTTACATCTGGTAGCGAAAGAAACATGTAAAACGAAGCCTTTAAAACATAAGCCAGCTATCGTTAGATTAGTTGCGTTTCGTTCGGCTAGAATATCCCACGGCCGCATAACTTGCAAAATCTCCACTCGCGGCGAGTTGATGTCCCCGTAGCTGATTCGGCAAAAAATAAAATAAACAAAAAAAAACCTTCAAAAGGTGATTTTGATGAAAGCTCGCAGCTATGTATATAAAGAAATATATAGTTTATACGTCATTATAACGCGAAAAGCAACTATATAGATCGTCGCAGAGTGTTACTGAGGCAATGTACTCACCTGACTGCAGACTTTATACAAGTATAATAAAAGCGGCTGTAAAATCAAATTTCAGCGGTCGCTTTTTACGTAATATAAATATGCGTGTAAAGTTTTTTAAAAAAAAAAAATGCTCTTCGTAAGTAAAAATTAGCTTACAAATATACAAATGTTTATCAAAAGTTTATTATATCGAATTCTTTTCGTAAAATCGCGCATTTTATTGTTTACGTTTTTTTATTAATTATTACCGTTCAGTTTTTCTTTTCGTAAATTTTTCTTTTCGTAAATTTTTCTTTTCGTAAATTTTTCTTTTCGTAATTTCGCAGTACTTATTTAGTTCGCTAGTTAGCCTTCGAAATAAAACGATCGTTAGCTAGACGGGCCAAATGATATCTCGCACGGTAATCCGAGCAAAACGAATAGTTCCGGAAAATTTTAATCGAATCGCTTCGGTAATTAACAAAAACAGATTCACGGACATGTTCAATGATTCCGGCTATCTTACGAGGTATCATAAGAAATCATCTTGTTTGTAGATACTTTAGTAAGTGGTGTCCCCGAATTCGATTTGGACCGACTTAGCCGTAGTAAAGATAAAAACAGGGCGACCGATATAAAGAACATAGTTCGGCTAAATGCCACCACCACCATCTTGGAACCAGTAGAAAATATTTCGAAACGACCCCACAGTCCTCCGTTCTCAAAATCGTGCTCGTGCAAAACTTCAGCTCAATCCATCAAGTGGATATTTACGTGAAACATTAACTGACAATAATTAGTAATATATTGCAAATATAACGAATTAAATTTTTTCTTTTTTTTAAAGTTTTCTTAAACGTTCACAATTTAAGAACGAAACCAACTTAGGTCGACGGTAGCAGTGAGGCAATAAAGAAAATGTGAAAAAACGTGTGAGTATACACGCGCAAGCTGCTAATTGACCTGCGACGGTTACATCAGTTACTGAATAATACAAATGAACTTATGATCAACTCACGGTCACACTTTATGACGAATTGCAGCAGACTACTAAAACCCGAGTTAAAGTCACCTAATGATAAATGTTTTCAACTTAATATCCAAAAAAAAAAAAAAAAAAAAAGGTGAACTGATACCCTTTATCGGATTTAAGATAGATACAATTAATCACCGTGGTCGAAAAACTCAACGTTGCTTATTAAAGATGCCATCAAACATTTTGAAAAAAATTCCTCCGGATTATAAGCGGCGGTAGTCACAACTTAACCGGAATATTAACCTATTTATTAGGGATACCAATTTCTAATCGGTAGAGACTTGAATTTTAATGCGCCCGGCGCAGTTCAAGAATATCCAAGGGGAGGGAATTAATGAGAAAAACAGCGCGAAAACTCAACTGTAAAAATATCTTACCCGGTGAGTTATTGTACGGGTGATTTGTCTAAACGTTCTGATCCACTTTTATATTTATAATTGCACATATCGTATGTCTGAAAAAAGTAGTGTAGGTTTAACCTCTGATCACGTCCCGGTTTATTTACGAAATTACGAATTAGTGTCGTAATAGTAAGGAAGGTGTTATAAAGAGCAATAAAGCTGATTGCTACCGAGTCATTGAGACATTAAATTAAAAGGTTATGACGATTCCGACACGTCTCCGTAACAGTTGATGAAAATGCGGCAAAGGAAAATTCTCCGCTGGTAAACATTTCTCTGATATACATATGCCGCTGAAATACGTGATAAAAAAGGGGCCAAGAGCTGATTTCGGAAATATAAATGATAAAAAATCATTCCAATAAGTAACTAACGGGATTTATTAAAAAAATTAAATCAATATCGTGTAATAATTACATAAAAATTGGCCACTGCACAATAATAATAATAATAATAATAATAATATATCACTACGAAACGACTCGGACGATCGCGATATACGATTTAATAAGAAACTTTCAGGAGGACGTTGAGCTGGTTACCGATTAGCGAAGTTTTTACGCCGAATACGGTCCATTCGGACGTAACGTCGAACATAAAATTACTCCGTTTCGAGTATGGAGAATGCAAGAAAGACACAAAGGAAGAACTATTACGGAAATGTTATCATCGTGTTTATTTGACCCCCGATATTTGTCCGTTTTATGAGATACTAAATTATATTTCGGCTCGATAAAGCGAAGGAACGAGTTTTAAAATCACTAGATTTATGACAAAAATCTTTGAGTAACTGACGGTTTGGCTTTAATTCAAATACTCCAGGCTGTGGACGGGACTAAACGTACCCTGGAACGTAAAAAGTATTGTCCGAATGACTTCTTGATGTGGCACAAGCATTCGCGACGAGAGGTACGCAGAGTGATTCAATCGGATTTCAAGGAACGAAATCTCGGGAATATAAAATAAAGACTGGCATGTTCATCGGGAAAGTGTCATCGGACCTATTCTATTTATACTTATTAAATCTCTCCCATTGACAAATAACGTTGACGATGGTGGTGTTCTCTGCTTAAAAATCCCACTAAATTAGAGGCTAACTCAGCCAACGGTAAATAATTTATCGGAATGAACCAGATCAAATGAAGCCGAATTTGGCGGGTTTTTTAACGTCAAACCAAAAACATGCATATATTCTCTATATTTGTAAACCAACAGAAGATCCCACGCGGATCTGCTAAGTACTTTGCGGAATGCTTTTGAATGAAACACAACCGCATGTAAGATGAAGTACATGGACCGGAGACAGTGTTTCAAGTACACCGACTCACATAGGATGTAACCTAACCGATTTGGGCGCGTGCAGGGTATTATTATGGGGCTGCATTCGAATGAAAGTCCAAAGGTGGTGATGAAATGTTAAGCGTCATATTTAATACTCCTTATTTCGCAAGAATCGTGATATCTTTCGTACCTGCAACTCGCGGTCTGCGAAATGGTCGTCGCCACATTCGTTGCAAAACACAAAAATAATGGCGCGACTACTGAACAGTAATCGCGCCCGGAGGCTCTGCGTTATTCCCAATTTTAATATATATGTGTGTGCATACATGTATCGTTTGCACGTGAATGTATTTACAATTCTCGTATTCAAGTGTGTGTGTGTACCTACATTTATGCGTATGTACGTTGATGCACATTAGTCAGTGTATGGTGTAGTGTTGCGTACGTTGAGTATGTGTGTGCGTGTGTGGTTGCAAAACTAGGTTTTAAAGTTACTGGTTGATGATCCGAGTTAAGAGTACTAATGAATAGGAAAAAAAAAAAAAACAACAAAAAAACAAGAAACAATACTCCGTACCGTGTTCCGGTTTTGCAGTGGACTAAATGTTATTTTTTTTGTGATAGAAAGATTCTGAAAACAACAGCGAAAAAAAAAGTCGAAAACATTAGAGATACTACGCGGGAACGTTATTAAAATATACATTTAGTTTTTTAGTGTATAAAATTTAAAAATTTTAATTAGACCTTTTTTAAAATAAATTAAAAAAAAATCCGAGAAATCACAAAATGCATCAGTAAACACCATCGCAATATGATAATGAAGAATGTGTTATTGACCTGTGTCCATCCGGTTGCAATATACATATATTAGAAACGCATTATTACATAATAGTAAATATTGCTGAAGAACCACGTAATAGAGACACAACATTTTCGAAAAGTATAAACCGATTAGAGTATTATATACGTGAGACCAGTTCGCGCTACTTACTTAGACCGGATAAGCAGATTGAAATAGTTTACATTAAAACAGAATCAACTTTTTTAACGGGATTTATACCAGTACGGAAATCATTCGAATGCCGTCATAGCGCTGAAAAACTGAGAAAAATTATCGGAAAAAGTTTGCAGTCGGAAACCAAAATAAATAGAGGCCGAACGATTACATTTCATAGTTTGCAACAGTAAGAATACAAGTACGACGTTCAAAACATAACCGGGTGGTCAAAATGTAGTTTTACGCATATTCAGGTATAGAATGTGTTTCAGACCTCAAGCTTGGTTATGGCGCTTCAAGTTGAATTTGGAAACATGAAAAAAAGGAAATACTAATCGCGCACAGACTACGAGGGTTCAAAAGAAAATTCGGAAAAACTCTCGCCCTTAACGCCTGGTGAAAATTGGAGGAAACTAAAAAGTCAAAATATAAATTCATCAAAGGTGGGAGTCGACGTAAATGTCCGGGGACTTTTGAAAAAAACCGAACCGACACTCAATACATAAATCCGCAGCGTGTAAAATCGCAAGTGATTATACGCGAAAAGCCGAATAAATAAATACCTACTTCGTAGAAGGTAAAAACGATACTTCATAATGAAATTTAAAAATCTGTACTGAACCCCCAGATCTCTGTAAAGATCTACATTATTAACGAACGAACTTAAAATGAAAAACTGGACCGTATAAAACATGTCTCTGCGCTATGCACACCTGTATACACATACCTATTGTCTGCTGTCTTTCTGCCTGTTTGTCGGTCCGATCCGGCGCTCGCTAATCTTACGACTTGCCGAACCGTCTTTGTTCTGGTTTTCACCGGTGGATAAACTATTTCCTAGGGAAGGTTTTATCGCATAATTTGTAAGTTTCTGGTGTGATTTAGCCGACCTGTGGTGGGTTTTTTTTTTCCATATTAAAAAGTGCATAAAATAAAGCGTTAAAAATACACTCCACGAAATAAAAAAAATGTCGAAATTTACTATGGCAAATATTTTTAATAATTATCGCGATGGATATAAATTAAACGGAAAAAAGGAATACAATTTAAATAAAATATTACTGCCCGGTGGTAAATACAACTACAACTCTTCTAGAGAACACTGTTAATTTTTGGCGAAAGAGAGAAAACAACATTCGATTTCTTTCAACTTCTATGATGCGATCTAAATATTAGAGATAAAAAAAAAAACAAAACAGGAAAGATACTCTTTATTAGTTTTTACAAAGAAATAAAGAATCCCGCAACAGAATTTTTAATAATCAAGAAGTACGAGTATGTTAGATAACGACCTAGATTCACATCAAACGCCTCGGCTAACAGCTAGTATAATGTGGACGGCTGCAACAGCGTTCATAAACATACACTACATGCAGAGAATTTGCAGAAAGATCAAAAAAAACAAAGACAGATATAACGAGAACAGACGTTGAAGAGGACTTGACAAAATTCTCATGAAACAAAGAACACAAAGCTGTACGATATTATCGGTGGCAGAAGTGATGAAGGATTTGGACGATGATAGAATAAATGTAAACTTGAAAATACGGAATGTAAACGATTGGTATCTTAAATGATATATACGTACTGTATCGCTTAAAGGAAAGGCCAAGACCATACTAACAGAACTGACCGCTTATGAAAAAATATGACAAAAAATTTTACATGTCGCCAATTTTTCATCAATGCAAGCTGGATTCACGGAAGGAGAAATGGGTACGGAAAACGCTGACAAACAAAAGTGAAAACAAGGGGGAAGGAAAAGAAATGAAAAAAAAATAACAGATTAGTTATAGATAAGTTAAAAATAAATAAGGAAAATAGGCTGGAAAGAGTGTTAAGTAATGAAAATGCAGTGAAGATATACAGGAACATCTAAGGAATTTGTGTAAACTAAAATGGGGGAAATATGAAGAAAATAAAACAATGGAAAAACATTACAAAGCACTTAACGTACTAAGGACAATCAGTGGACTAAAGTAAGACAGCCGTGTCCGCTAATGATCTATATACATATATAGATTGTTAATAAAGACACGTATTGAATATTCTCCTATGATTATGTACCGCACGATGAATAAAACGAAATTCGAGGTAATAGAGCCGATAAAAGCACTTACATCGGCCTTCTACCTAACTATATATTCACCAGATTGAAGGGGGCAGAGCGGTCAGTTAGTCTTTTTATACCAGAAAGTTCGGATAAAGATTTTTTAAAATACGAAAATCATAAAGACACCGCATCCTATCAACAACACTGGTATATAATAAAGATGAAAATAATTTTAAAATTATTCCGAGTCGCAAAAATTCATGTACCTACAGCGGAAATAATAATAAAAAGTTACAAATTTTAAATAATATTGATGGATTCTATCTGTCAGCGATTAAAAATAAAAAAATAAAATTTACATCGTAATGTGCAATATATTAAGTATTTCGAAGAAGTGATATATTCCGGAGAAGTAAATGTCAATAACAAAATGGAAAACGAAATACGTATCCAGCGCGGAATGTGAGCGATGAACGACAGTCAGAATATTTAAAAGTCGTTAAGAATACTTTGGCGCAGAAAAAATATTTCAGAAAGGTCATACAGCAGAAGACGTCATTTACAAAACGAAATGAGAGAATTTTTGTACCGCATCACAAAAGAAACTACGGAAAGTAAACTCGGGGTACAGTATCGAGCAATTTATGTGAATATAAAGAGAGATTGACTCAATTGAGCATCTGACAGTGCGAAGTATTTCTAATAAAGATGGATTTTACTGATAAAATATGGCTATTCTATAAGACCATACCAATAATTGCAAATTGTATTTTTTTTTTTTTTTTATTAATTTTGAGCATGTCAGCTAAGGGACTCAATCCAAAGGTATGACAGCATTAATGATTATAAAGGAAAAATATTAGAAATGGAACATACGAATGAAGCTAACAAAGGAATAACCAAGGGAGGCGGAAAAGAAAGCATTAAGCGCTGTAGGGCGTAGGATAAGACGCAAAAGACCGGAATACAGTATCCGCGCGTTCTGAAGAAATGGAAGGACATTCAAGCAAAATGTGGTTCGCATCACAAACGAAGTTTGCTTCTGACGGATCAAACGGACAAAGAGGAGACTGAGTAATGGAAAAAGCGGAAGAGCGAAGCAGGAGGCAAGCTGTGGTTTAACCGAAATTGCAGATTGTACAGGCCTACTATTGTATCTTTTATAAACACGTAAAATAAATCAATCAATCAATATCATTGTAATATAATTATACATGGGCGTCGCTAGCGGGGGCAGGGGGCGGCTGTCCTCCCTGGAGCCTTGAAACTTTTTAATCAACTGGCCATGATAATTGTTCATAGGCGCATAATCACGGACAATTTGGAAGACTTTTATAATAAAGTAGTAGAAAAATTTGCCAGAAACCCACGAAAATTATATTTTAATTAAAGCTCTTGTTTAATAAAATTAATTAAGCCTTTACAACTTATAAATTTTATTTTTCCTATAACTCATATCCTCTTTCTATCATCTTGCCCCTCCCTGGCGGCTGGCAACTCATCTCCTCCCCGACTCATCAGCTGGCGACGCCTTTGTAATTATATAAAATGTAAATTTATTAAAGAAAGAAGAAAAAAAAGTGAACAGAATGGCTAGACAGCGAGAGCTAAGCGCAGCAGGAAGAGGAGTAGAGGAGACCAACAGCAAAACCTGCTACTGAATTTGTACAACAAGATGTAGCAAATGGTGTAATTATAGATAGTAACTAGGAAAGATGTGTCAAAGGAAGTAGAATAAGTAAGGAATAAGACAACAGATTGTTACGATAAGAAGGGCATATGATGAAACTGTAAAAAAATATTCACCGATATTTAGAATCGCTTGAATGAAATATTTTAAGAAAGCAAAAAATTATAATAAGACATTCCCGGTATATTTGGATATGCAGCGAGAGCTACCGAAAAAAAAAAAAATCGGAATAAAATAGCGAGCTTTGATATGCCGCCGTGGAGAGACGTATTAAAATATGAACAAGCGATTATCCCGATTTTTAACAATTAATTAACGTAATTAATGTAGTAGAATTCATAAACTTCACACTTATAGACAATTAAGCTTTTTTTCGATTATTATAAAATAATAAAATCCGCCGAAACGTGTTTCGAAGACTGCCGCTTCATCATAATCACGGTGAATATTGGTGAAGTTAAAACGTAAGCGAAGATTAAAATTGACAAATATATTCTTAGTTTACGCTTTTTGAAATACTCACCATGATTATTAGGATGGAGCAGCATTCTTCGAAACGTGTCTCGGCGAATTTTATTATTTTATAATAATCGAAAAAAAACAAAAAAAAAAAAACGTTTTCCACACAACCGTTTATCAGTAAAGTTTGTGTGAATCTCTATATTAAATAGTGTTGAACATGCATCAGAAAAATCATTTTACAAATATAGGCTAACTAAAATATCAATTTTCAGAAATACAAATATCTTAATAAAATAATTCATCATATAGAAATAATCATGCTGCATGATTATATACGTATATATATATATATATATTGCGTTCTCGAAACACGTCGCTTGAAAAATGATAAAGTTATTTAATATTTATAAATAGAGGCAGTAAAATAAAAGCAAATTAAAAACAGAAAGATTAGCGATAAAAGCGAGTTTATTATTTTATTTTGAATTTTGATGTCTTTTTGTAAAAATTATATTACTCACCAGGACTGGTTTTATGGACGCCAGTAGAATATAGTCGAAATTTTCGATGAAAGTATTTCCGCGTTAAAACCAGTTTCAATGATATCATCAGCGGTAAAGCTGGATTTGTCGTTGTTGAACAACTCATTTTTCTAAATGGCATAGATATAAAATAATAAATTCGGCTCTAATCCTGATTAATTGTCGTTTACTTTATGTTTCGGAAAATCGTTGTTTTAGCGATTTCTTTTTTAAATTTTTTCATTTATTTAGTTTTTTCTGCGGATTCCTCGGGCGATCAGATATGGAGGTTAAAAAGGAAGCAAAGGCCGCAATAACTAAAGGAGAGAAGGTAAATAAAAGACGCACAATTCGGGATTGGAAGACCAATTAATAAGAGCAGAAAAAGGAACACGTTCGGAAGCGATGTAGAATGTGATCGGCGTGACCAATAAAAAATTTCGATTGAAAGGGTGGTGGGGGAAAAGCGGAGAGGGAACAAAAAAACAGTAAAAAAAGGTGTAGGAATTAAACTATGTTCGAAGCGCGGACGACAAATTGCAGAAAGAACTGGGAACGCTGCAAGGAGAGAATATCGGAGAACCAGGGATAAGGGCAGAAAGATGAAAGAAATCCGGATTTGAGAATGAAAAGGAGTAAAGTCCGCCGCTTATAGTCCATACGAATTTTATAAAACATGTACATTTAAATGGAGCTGCATAAAGAGCCCAGAGTTCATTTTAATAAATTTTAATTTATTGTAAATGTTCGGAATTCATTTTCTGCATTATTCTTTATTAAAAACACGGATTACAGAAAATAATTATTATTTACAAAAATCAAATATAAAACAGCCGAAATGTTTCGCAGTTACATACTCCATAATCGTGGCAGTAATATTCGTTACGCATGTGCTTTGAATATATGTGCATGATTCAATATGTGAGGCGGGCTTGATTGACCATAATTTGAAGTAAGCACCCGCGGAGGGAAAGTAATATTGTGAGAGGAAAAATCACTGAGAAATGGTAGAGACGAACGAACTAGAATATCGGCTGAGTAACGCTCGATTCCAGAATGTCCAGGTATCCTGGTCAATTCGGCTAGAATGAGGGGGAACGAGCGTATAAGAAGAATAAACGAGATGGTGTCTGTAGAGGACATTACCGGACCTTATCAGAAACTAGAGAGTAGGTAAAATTTATTTTAATTTTACAGCCACTTTCAAAAACAAACAAAAAAAAAAAAACAGAAAAAAACAAAACGTTTTTTAGTGCACTACAAAACTTTGGATAATACCTTTTTGCCGCTTACCACTTCAGAAGTAAATTCGTGATTTTTATCGATTATTTCACTTGTTATCTAATTGGAACATCTTCCCACTTACTTTCCTCCCTTTTCTAGAGAACCTTAGCTCATGCCAGCTCTGCGTTAATGCACTTTCTACCGACGTGGGAAGCGCATATGCTTCCCGTTTTTATTTTCACTCGGAATTAATCGCAGTGAAGTGATTATCGGATTATTATTATTATTATTATTATTGTTCTCGGCTATCGTTGTTGATGTGCGGAAGGACGAGCCGGTGAGCGAAAGAATGCGATATCGGACCGGACTGTCGCTGGCGGTGTAATAATAATAGGTTAGCCTACGTACGTCGGCTGTCAAGCGAATTTTCTTGTGTCGGATTGCGAAAATCATCCGACATCTGTGACCGGCTTCGGAAGCCACCTTCAGCTTCGCTGCGACTATCTCTCTCGCCGGTTGCTTTATTCGCTAGACGACTTTTTCCCTCATGCAGAATTTCATTTTAAAATTTAGTCCTGTTTGATGCGACGTAGGAAATCTTACTTTCACAGTTCTCCCCTGGCTGAGAAGAAAATACGATGCGAAATGCCAACAGGGTAAATTCCGTAGCCACTATTATTGAACTAAGTTGAAAAATTAGAGGTTCTTTCTGTTCGAGTGGACACGAGGATGACGGAAGCGTAATAACTTCTTGGTGACGTTATGCGGACCAGTATATTCGTTGCATAGGGACCTCTGCTTCGTGGCCACTCTAGAGAATTTAACATCTTCTTCAAAGGAGATTTTGCAGGAAAGCTTATTGAATATCTCAGGATTTCGCATGTCGTATCAGAGAAGCTATCGCATATCTAAGGAAAATTCCCATAAAAAGCATATGGCAGAAAAACTTTTAATCGGCAGAGCTGGGGCCGCCTTCTGCGTACTGGAAACGAACCCATAATGACGTACACAGTGTAAAATCCGGCGACATTTGCTAGATATACCACGAGAATACGAATAATTTATCCGAAGATAGCAGGTACTATTTGCGAGATAGTAGTAGATCACCGCTGTTAATTAATTTTTAATATTGTTTTTAATAGAAGTACGCAGCAGCAGTTCTCATTAAACTTAAATAGAGAAATTAGCAGAACGTTAATTTATTAATTTCTAAAGTAAACGATAAAACTGAGACGTGTGTTTTGCATATTCCATTAAGTTGCGATTAATTAATAATCACAATTATGACTTCAAAATTGGTTCGTTTTATTATGTACTTCTTAAATTATTATTATTATTTTTTTTGGCGTATAGTTTAACCCGGGTGGCAGTGGGATTCGAACCAGTATACGAAACACCACTGTTTAACGAACTACGTCACAGTATACACAATTCTTTAAAAATTTCACTTCTACATTTTACCGACTATCGATTAGGGCTTATGTCTTCGTGCAATTTTTTACACGCAGCAAACACATTTCATAGCTTGAGTAAAAGTAAAAGACAAGTTTTTTTTTTTACCGTGAAATTTTTCTAAATTCCCCGCAGCGGTGTTTATAGCAATAATCGTAACGTTTATGGACTCAGATTGAAACCGGTCACTGATATCAGTTAACTTTTTACCTCACTACGTGTTCTTGTGATGAGACGATAAAACACTGTTATGCACCTTCTCTGCACAATTCGAGTGCGGCACTAGCGCTACTTTTCTCTCTGTGGAAAAAAAAAATAGGAACTATGTGACAGATGTAATAACGCTCAGACGTTTTACAATGAACGCTTGAAAGATCAACAGCAGGCAGCTTCAGAGGCGCATACTAAAGCGCTAAATTTTGAATCATGGAATTTTAAATCGATCTAAATTATACAATTCGAGAAGTAGACGGCAACCAGGAGCGGATTAAAGATTTACAGGGTCCGGAACTAATGCCCCCCCACCCCCTTCGAAGAAAAAATTATGAAAAAAGTTCAGTATTATACGTGTGCAAACAGGTAAAAAGAAAAAACCTACTGCATACGCATGGACGACTAATAAAATTAAAATTATTTTCTCTTTAAAAAAATCAACTTTCTTACCTCTTAAGGTAAAATTAAATGCCTACATAAATTGAATGTTGAATAAGGAATTTTACATATCTACATATATTTTGACAATTGTAAGTTTTTATTAATTGTGTTTTCTTTTTCTAGAAATAAAAATATTAATGTATACGTATATAAATTAAATATGATGGGTAGCAAAAAAATAATCGTTTTCTTTTTTTTTTTTAATAAAAATAAAAATTTTATTTATAATACATTATGCATAGCGGCGTTGCACTGGTATTGTCGCTAATTTTCAAGCTAATTTTGATACACTCGTGCGATGTTTTTGATGAAGTTATTTTCTTTATATAAATTGAACGTGCGTGTTTAAAATTCCATAATTGTCTTAATGTGATCAAAGAAAAAAAAAAAAAAAAATGGGAATGAAACGCAATATGATTTATTACATTTTTCGAAATACAAATATATTTATAAAATCAGCAGTCGATTAAAACTCGCTTTCATTTTAAACGATTTGCACACAGTTCAAAATAAAACGTATTTATATTGTTAAAATCAAGAACTTTCAGGTCGTAGGTTCATAGAAAAATTTACAACGATTGCATAATTAGTATTTGAATAAAGAATTGTTATTAATCGATTCGTCGAATGTTTATTTATTATTCGATACGTTAAAGGACCGGTTCACTTTTTTTTTTTAATACTATAAATTAAATTTATCGTAGAAAATTTTTATAAATGTTCACTTTATGCAGCATTTAATTTATTGGGAGAAAAAGAATAAGTTTTATAGATATAATTTTATTAATGAACTCGTATATTTTGTTTTATAAATATATAAATTAACTGAATTATTTTAAAAATAAAAACCGTGATTTTAAAATCTCGCAGTTTTACAGTATTGCGTATTTTGAGAAAGAAAACTTAAATTTTTGCACGTAGAAAATTCAATTTTTTTTTTTTTTGTTCGGGAGCGCGAAGCCCCCTGGAGGCTGGGACTCGGGGCCATAGCTCCCTTTAGCCCACCGTTTGATCCGGCCCTGGCGACAACTTAGCATATAGCACGTTTTCATACTTCCATTAGTAAGAGGAGTGGGAGAGAGGTAAGGGGGCAAGGGGGCAAGGAGCGAAGCCGCTTGCAGTTTTTTTGAGAACATTTCATTGAAATATGTTGGAAAAGTGTAATGTTTACATTCACCATCTGGGAGATTGGTTGACGCGTATAATCTCAACTGTTCGGTAAAAAGTAACGTTCGAACTCTTTTTAACACGGAACCACCTATTGGAAATTGAACTAGGCGCCAAACCGCAATGTAACACATTGCGTTCGATATTTCGCTATTATCATTATCCACTTGATGTGTGGCCATTTGTGAGCCCGTGTCCTTTAAATGTGTCACATGCGGTTTCGGGAAGAAAGCGGAAAAGAATTAACGACGTTGTATTTGGAAAAAAATAAATCAAGGTAATAAAAAATTTTACAAAAATATCGGAGAACCTGTTGTAGTGCACCACCGATGTTATGTATAACGAGGATAAAATAATCGATAGAATTATCTTCAGATTAATTTAACGATAGAAGAAGTCAGCTATTTCGAAGATCCGGCCACAACTCGTTCGATTTATTTTTAATACGCGTCTAAATCCATTTCTCTGAAATTCTTCCTTCTAACTCGCTTCTTCCATCAACAAATTCCATACTACACTCTCTGGTTAAATATCTATGTTGTTTCTTTTCCCGGCAATTTTCTTCGTAACCTATCCATCCAACCGAGGAGTTTTCCTGTCCTGGTTTAACGATGTTCCTTCGTTACGTTGTCGTCTCCATTATTCGATTACGCCTTAATCCAACTTCGCCACCTTCTTCACATTTTCCTGTTAACATCCTTCCCCCTAAGTGTTATTTTCATCCTATCTAAAAGGCTCCTTAAACGAATGCGCTCCTTTTCGATTGAACGTGCTGCTCTGCGTATTCTAATTCGTTACTTCTTGGGTCTCCTACGTTGTACCCCCTCACCCCCTGTCCATTATCCCAGTTGTTAGTTACTTCATTCTTTTAATTTACTGGCCAGATCAGTATTTATCCCTGATCCTTGTGCCAAAAAAAAAAAAAAAAAAAACGAAGCAAAGAATGGTTCGGACATTTAAACATTAAAATTCTTTCGTATACGATCGTCCGTACTGAATAATCTGAATGTAAAATAAATAAAGACATCAATAACAAACAACAATAAGCATAACATAATTTACTTTAATGAATCAAAATAAACATCTCAATGTTAAAGAAACGTTTTCGAACATAGAGCGTGTTTTTAGTTTTAATTAAGTATATTATTCTCCGTATTATTAACCGATGGTGTATTATGCCCGAAAACGAATAAGTTATTTTAATTAAATTAAAATAAATTTTATTTTATATTTATTTTTGTTAGTTATTGAGGTATCGATTTATTTTATATTTATGTATCTACATTTAATCTTAATGAAGAGTAATTTCGTTTCTTTAACAGACTGGATTAAAGCTTCGTAATTAATTAATTCTAATTAATCCGAGGCAATAAACTAAAGCGTTGTAATTGCGAAAATTTTCTTTTGCACTCAATTACTAAATATGATATTGATTACGCTCGAATTTGGTTCAGAATAGATTGCATGTAATCTTGTAATCGCGATCGTAAAAAATTTTTTGGAGGATAAAATAACTTTTTGTATCTTTATTTATTTATTTATTTATTTATTTATTTATTTTACAATTTGCCAGTGCAACACAGCTTACACGAATTACTTCACAGCACAATATAATAATAAAATAGAAAAAAAAAAAAGAAATCGTACGATTAACAATATATAGCTAAACGTAATAAATATACGCACGTGCGCAAAGAAATAATATAAAGTAGAAGTTAACACACACATACGCACACATGTAGCTCTCTATACGTATATATATATATATATATATATATATGTGACATGAAAAATATAAATCAGCACCAAAATATATCCGCAAATTCTCACATGCTCCCCCAAGAAAACACACACCCACAAACACGAACAAGCACACAGATGAAATCCAATCACCCACACACATACAGATATTCTCAACTAAAGCAGATAGGACAACTCAGTCTTACGTCGTCAAAATCTTGACGATTTATAAAAATTCTCCTGAACGACTATCAAATTTTATCTAGTTCATAATGTTCCTTCTCTAGTTTGTTGTATAGTATAAATAAGGAACGTAGAGGGGAACATGTATACTGCTAAGTCATTGCAAACTCACCTGAAATGGAATATTTTCTCTAGGAGATTGGGACAATTTATTTTACCACGCAACAGCTGAGGATAGCCCTCAAAATTCATATGATTAGCTTTTACAGTTTTTTTGCGGAGAATTTGGCTTTTATTGTTTAATTTACGGTGGTTTTCATAGCGATTTCCAATTTGCGAAAAAGCTCGCGAATTCCATTAATTTCCATAACGAACTCCCCTAATGCAAAAAAAAAATGACAGAATTTTCTTATTAACTTCAGCGTAAAAATCGCGTAATCATTAATATGATTATAGATATTAATGAAAACGTCATGATTACGCGCCCGGAGGGCGGTCATATAGAAAAACGTAGTAAAAAACATTACGAAATTATTCTGCTTACGTTTTGAGCAAGTTGCTATTATCGGGACCGTAAATAATTATTTACTTTTTTTTTTTTTAGAACGACGCCATCCATTGAAATTTACTCCTCTATAAATATTGTAAAACTATCATCGGGGGGGTTCCAGTAGATATTCTGATAGCGTGGCTTGTACGATTGGGTTTCTATATGCGTTAATTTTAAAAATTACCATTGTTGCGCGTCATGCTGAAGGAAGGAAGGAAAAATTAAAACCGAAAATTGGAACATAACACAATCAACAATAACGAGAAATAATAAGAAGTCGGGTGACAAAGACCGTTCCGACCGTAATGGTGGTGACGACAATATTATCAGTAATACTTTCTTTTTCCGTTAACGCGAGACTAAAAAATTAGGTGGACTAGAATAATTTCCAATTTTTTTCATTTGCGCATTTGCAAAGAAAAAATTGCATTTTCTATTTTTTTGCTTGTGAGATTTTTGGTCGGGATTAGAATACTTGGGGAAGGTATCGCTCAGAGTTCGGAATGCTGAGAGGGCATGGGGTCACAGGTTAATATCTACGGTCGGACGTTAGTTGCAAAACGTTTCTCTAATTCTTTTACGAATAGTTAAAGATCCGTCAATTGGCGGCAGCCTGTTATAATCGGAAATGTTTCTTTTTCCGGATGCCGATATTATCAATATGTTTTAATAGATTTCACGTTACTTTTGGAACAGAATATGAAATAAAGAACTTTTTCATTCTGCTGTACAGATAGGATGATGAACATTTTTAACATTATCGCTACATGTGGCCAACGTGTTAAATTACAAGACTGAGAATAGAAAAAAATTGGAATGTTCTTCTTTACGACAAGCTGACAATAAATCAATAATGCGCCCTTGAATGTTTTTTTTTTTTTTTTTGTTTTCTTTCAGAAAGCACATAAAATACAATTTGAAATAGGACAGACGACCAAAACGTATGCTGCGAAAAATTAACGGCCGTAAAGCTGTTTTTCGGATTAGCCTGAACATTTGCAGAGTCAATCTGACTTGCGGAGGTTCTTTAGCAACTTCCGTCTATTGTCGAATGCGGATAAAATGACGACAGTTTTTAATAAAAAGTTAAAAATATGAACGTGAAAATAATAAAAAATTAAAAATACAACTGTATAGACGGTTCAAAATATGAATGTTGACAATTATGATATACTTTCATGGGTCGCCTTAATTCCGTACTAAGTCCAGCAGTGAAATCCTGAGATTCAGATTTTCAACTAATTTATTTTGACTTTGAAAATTTCATATAGCACAGAAATAATAACGAAATTTATATTTGGCTGACGGTAAAAACATGCCTCGGATACAATTTTCATAAACGAGGAAAAATTTTCCGGTGTAGCAATAAAATTACTTGACGCGAAACGTCGCAACGAACCAAAGCTCTGCGGCGGGTAGGACGGCTTCCCTCACCTTTTTTGTTATCGTGTTTCTTTTTCTAATTTTGAAGAATTTTCTTCAATGGCGCCCGAACTAGTAACTGAAGAGGGCGGAACCGTAACAATGTAAAATTATCATTTTTAAACGAAGCGCTGCTTCCATTAATTTGCAGAATTATTATTACTTTCGTTTATGAATTAAGGATTTTTTTTTTTTTAATTTCTAAGAAAAACATATTTTTTTATTTAATCGCTGTTTCATTTTTCTTTACAATGAAAAATATGTTTTAAAAATTTTACTATCATTATATCTTCCGGAGAATAATTGTACATTATTGTTACACGAAGAAGTTTTTTATTATTAAAATAACGCATTCAAATTTTCGATCAAAATTAATATGATCTCATTTTGATAATAAAAATCTTCCGTGTTAAGTAGAACTCCCCATCCAGTTGTTCGTTTTATCAATTAACAGAAAACTATATTAATTGAACACCCTATTTACAGGAATAAACAAAAACATTTTGGAACGAAGTTCTTTAACGCGGCCCCTACCTAAATGGCGAAATCGTCAGGTCCCGTCACATCACGTCACGTAACGTAACGCTGGATTCTTTTTTCTTTTCTTGGTCAGGCAAAGAACTATTTGACGACGCTGAAAAAACTGATGCAGCTGCAAAGAGTTAAATTAAAATTTAATTTTTTTACAATAAATTCAAATACTGCAAATAAAATGGCATCTCCGCAAAACATAAAAGATGGTGCGAAGTGTATAAGGATCTGACTAGCAGTTAATTCTTCAGAAAACGTAGCCCTACAATTCTTAAACCTGTCACAGCGATGCAACAGATGATTAACGTCACTTACGAAATCAGTGTAAGGTGGTCGTTATTTTACAGCGACCAATCGGAAGAATTCAAGGTTACGCGAGAATGCTCCATTTACAGTCTGCATATAATAGTCACGAATTCGCGTACCGAACGTAATACCTGTGGAACAAGAAAGACATCAGGATGCAAACTGAAGACTGAACGATATGGGACTTTCTGTGTTCGATGCAATCAATGTGATTATCAAATGTGTTGTCTTCTGCCGTTAATCGGAGGAGGAAATAAAGCAAAATTTCGAAGATGGGCGCCTGAAATATCCATATACAATAATGGAAATAAAATGATTGAAATAAACTAGCAAAAGAAAAAAAAAACCTAACGGAAAAGAGACTTCCTACAAGATGGATATGTCTTATGGATTTATGTACATTTTTTCACATCTTGTCGTTGCAAAATATTTGAGTGAAAAACAAAATTTTTATTTTATTGCTAGTAAATGATTTTCCACTTTACATATACATATACATATAATATAATATATATGTATGCATATGCATATATATGTATATGTATATATATATATATATATATATATATATAACCCGGCCCTTTTGGCCTCGCAAGGGGCTGTACTAATTGACCCCTCTTGGTTACATTTCTGTGTCTTTCTCTTCTATATTTGTATAAAATTATCAAAATTTACAACGTAATTCTTAGGCCATCCTCCATTAGATTTTATAACGAACAGATGTCCCAATTTTATATAATAAAAAAAAAAAAAAATACAACCAATAATTTACACCATAAATTTTATTAAACTATCGAAACAACTTAACATACTATGACCAAATAAAATATGTAATTGTTCAGGTCAAAAAAAAAACTTAACATATCCCAACACATATAAATAATACATTTTTTGCGTTTCCACGGTATTATTAAATTAGCAATATAGTGTCTTTACATGCTTAAACTTATGGTGGCAAGAAGAAAAATAAGTCGCCGATAAAAGCGGTAACGATTAAAAAAGGAACACTTAAGGTCCTAAAACGAGCATGTTGTGATAGCGTAAGAATATTATACGCCGAGAAATTATTAATAAATCGGCCGTTAGTAACAGAGCCGGAGAGTCAAGATTGCGCTGTAATGATACTAAACGTCCGAAGACGAATCAATATTTAGACAGTAGAGCTTAGGTTGACGATCATAGTGCGTACCGACGAAATAATAATGTCAGATGAAGATAGTGAAATGCTGGAGGAAATAGCTTGCAGAGAACTGGAAGAAATAGAGAATTTTTTATAGGTGGAAAAGGGAGTTGTTCGAAGAATCTCGCAAAGACTCTGAAAATGGATTGGAACGCAAGTTTAAAGTACGTATATTTCGAATATATTTATATACATATACGTAATAAATTGAGTCGAAAATAATTAACATATTAATCACAAATATATAAAATACAAATATATTAGTCACCGACGTGATTCGGAGTTATATACTCCATAATGATGGCAGTATTAAAATTAAAGTTAATCTACTTTTTTTTTTTTTTTTTCCACTGTACCAGTCGAGGGACCACAAACAGCGCCAATATTAATTTTAATATATGTATTATGATGATAGAAATGTGACCAATCCAAAGCCCTCCAATGAGGGGTTTGGCTTATAATAGTTCACTACAACTTATAAAAAGGGATACAAAGTCTAGAGAAGGACGAAAAGCGACATAAGCAGTACAGCACAATTTTGACCATATGGCCCTTAGGATATAAAAAGCGAATGGGATGGATTTTACGAGAAAACAACATGAGATTAGTACAGCAGCGTGTACAATGTAATATTTAGAGCACAATCGTCATGATAACAGTGCTATTTAGTGTATTTCATAAAAGCTCGGCACGCATTTAGTGTGCAAGAGTGCGAGCACCACAACAATCGCCTTATGGAACGTTATCCATACGTAGCAAGTTTACTTCTTATGATATCTGACAAAAACTCGAACACCATGGCAATCACTATGTTAAGAGTGACCCATACATGTCAAGTTTATTGTAGAACGTTATCCATACGTAGCAAGTCTACTTCTTATGATATCTGATAAAAACTCGAACACCATGGCAATCACTAAGTTAAGAGTGACCCATACATGTCATGTTTATTTGGGTCAGATGATCTGGATCCCATAGTAACCGTTGCTGTTTGGTCGGACAACAGAGTCCGGTGAAGTAAATACTTGATAAAAGTTTCGAGTCATAATAACTGATGCTAACGTATTTAAAACTAAATGCACTTAAGTTATGGGAAGAGCGTCACGACACCACTTCCTTCTCTTTAACCTAGTTAATCTAAATTTAATTAATATATTAAAAATTGTGACACAGAAAATGTTTCGCTTCTAGCGTCCCTGAAACATGTGATAGTGTTGTAATTTATAATATTTTAATTGTTTTCCCGTCAATTTATTATCTATGTACATAATTGTATTGAAAACTATTACGTGTTAACGTTTCGAACAGGTAAAGATGGACAGTGCTAATCTGTTTGATAACACAAATATGTCTGGCATGGGTTTTACCGAAAATATTAACACGGTTCTATCGATGAACCACGAAAGTTTGAAATTACATTGAAAACATGCTTAGAAAAAAAAATACACTTTATTGAATATATTTTTGTTATTTATGGAGCCGCCAGGCAAATGAATTTGTTACAAGTACTACAAAAAACACGCGAACTGATCATTTAAGAAAACTTTTGCTGGAGCGGTCGGGAGCAGATTGGCTAGACAAATGCTTATCTCCAATTAAAGAAATTAATCCCTCTCTTTGAACACCCCGAGACATCGTGACCCAGAAATGCTTTCATCGTTAAGTAAGTAGTTTATGCAGATAGCTCACGCTTCGTAAACACATTCATATCGAAAAAAATGTTAACATAAATTAGTTATAGAGCTAGGAGAAATAATCGTAATTGTGATATTTTTGCTAAATTCACCGTAGAAACTATGATAGGAAATGGTTGTTAGTTCTAACAAAAAAAGATTGTTGTGTGCTTAAGACCACACAACAGAAGTGAAAACTTCATTAAGGCGAGGTTAATAATACGAAATACAACTATTTCGTTTTTGTTCTATATTCATTAAGGCGAATAATATTTACAATATATGTATAATTACTATAATTGTGTATAAATTATTTTTATTCTATATTCGCTATACATATCTATGTTTAACGTTTCCCTGCCGTGCCATAAGAAGTTTCACTTCAATAAACAATTATTACGTTTTTATCATTTAGATAGTGAAATTTTGCATAATTTAAACCTTTTTATGACAAAAAATAAATTTCAACAAACTTGTTGTTGAAATTTATTTTTTGTCATAACTATATAGTTAACAATGTGTATAAATAATAAATACAGTGATAAACCTTTTTCCCATTTTAACCATATCATACATTTTGTAACTTTAATTTCGACACTTATACATACTTATACATACACACAAATACATACTTACGTTTAACGCGTAACCAAATTTTTTTTCTACCGTATGAAAATTTTTCCCTACCGCGCGATAACAAGTTTTACTTCAAAAATGACACACAATATATAAATCCCGTATGAATTAAAACAAAAACAACAAATGCGAATTCCGTATGAATTAATTAAAACGAAAACAATAAATAAATCATCAGACTGGTTGAAATGTGCTAATGTCGCACAAAAAAAACGCGCCAATTTTCGAATTCAATAAAATGTACCCGTGTTTAGAATGGGGCTTACACAGCTGACCACGTACGATGCTTGCTGCTCGAATATCGATACTCGCTCGATCGCACGCACACACACATGCACACCCGTATATAATAGAAAGGGCCAGAGTGAAGGTCGCCTACCGGACGACGTACAGCGCGGCCAGTTTACTCCTATGCACAAGCTGCGTGTAACGCGTAACGCGTAACGAAAATTTTTTTCTACCGTATCAAAATTGTTCCCTACCGCGCGACAAGAAGTTTTACTTAAAAAACCAAAAAAAAAAACAGTATCAGAAAAATATATAACGCGGAATTGCAGAAAAACAGCAAGGAAATAAAGTAACAACCAAATGACACTCGTTTCGAAATATTAGGAAACGAGATTGTTGATTTCATAGCCAGAAATACGCTCAAAGACAAAAAAGAGACACTAAGACTGGGTAGAATACAAACCGTGGATTAAAGTAATCATGTATACTGTGAATAGAGTAAGCGATATCGAACAGTGGGAGAAAGCAAGGGTAAAAGATACATCTCCTTACAAAATTAAGTTACAAGAACCGGCCCTTGTTATACGGTGTCTCCCGGTATAAACAGAGGCCACGTAGGAAAATTAATAAAATTGAGATTAGGCCATTATTGTATTGCTGAATACAATTTAGCTCGAATGAAAATAATATCGGGCGGACGATGCCAGAGTTGCGGTATAGAAGGGACGATTGAACATTTGCTGTGGCAGTGTTCGAAAAATGAAAATAGGAGGAAAGAATTCCTGTTGGAGGGATATATCACTTTATATCTGTAGTAGAAATAGTAGAAATAGAACGAGGCAAAATATTTATATCTGTTCATTAAAAGAAATAATATTAAAATATATGATCATAATTAAAAGACAAAATATACAACAAAGATAAAGGAATAAAACTGGCCACCAAGAGTCGAGCCAAAAAACAAAAGAAAATTATCGACGAAGTAATTTAACCAATTTTTAATAACATGTCCGACTGCAAATTTGTTAGAAGCGTACATAAACTTTTTTAATGGAGAATCGTAAAATATATTCAAAAATATACAATTCACGGCCAATTTTCGAATACATACCACGGGGTCGAAGTCGCTCCCAGGTATATACCTAATCTGAAATTGAATATTAGTTATACCAGAGAATTATTATCTGGTGGAAAGTAAAGACGGATAATCCAACAGTAGAAAGGAACTGGCCCCGGTATTCTCATCAGATCCCCATTAGGGACCCTTAAGTACCATTATGGAAAGCTCAACTTCACAATCCACGATATCTTATCAAGGGGATATATGGTACTTACTTTACTTACTTACCACGCGGGTAATTTAAAAGCCTCTGTGTTTTAATTCTCATGCTCGATTATACTACATCAAGCACATGCGCAGCTTGTATATTTTCTCTATCAGACTTATATTCTATACAAATACTTTTCACTCGCGAATCCAACGCCGAATGATGTACCGGTAAACGTCTTGCTTCGTAGAACCGTGTAAACTTTAGTTTACTGTATACTGTTTTATGGAAAAGTTTTTTCAGAGTTTTCTCGGGATGCATGAAGAGTTGTTGTCTTATTTTTTTTTGTTTTTTTTTTTTTTAACAAAAAAAAAAGTATCAACGAGGTTTTGGAAAAGGGGTTTTTGTAGAGGTCGTCGATGGTGGGAACATTAGCTCGAGAACTAGGAAAAGACAGGTAAAATCGGATCTTTGTACGACATCCAAGGTGTGGCAGAGACAGAAAGTAAGATAGTAAAAGAAGAAAAGAGAGTATGAAATTAGCGTGAAGGAAGATCTATTAGTAAAGAGGTGAGCAATTCAGCAGCGATAGAGGAAATCATTGATCAGCGTGTAATAATGGAGAAGAGGAATGAAGAGAGCAGGATAGAAGTGAAAAACGGAAAAGCGATAAGGGGGAAAAATACTGCGTTAGACAAAATTGTAGACAGAGTTGAATGCTACAAAGGAAGAAAGTCAACAAAGCGAGCATTAAGATATCCATTAAATATCAGAATGTTTAAGAATATGTAGCGTAATTCGGAACGAGCGTTGCGGAGAGAAGTGTAATATTGCGCGGGATTCAAAAGAGATTTACCGAAAGAGGAAGATAAAAGTGCCGGCAGTGAATCTTTCGATTCAAGATTGTTCAGATGTAAAAGGTTTTTTTTTTCTTTTTTTTTTTTTGTGGACGCGCCAGCGGCATTGACCCAACAACAAGAAAACTAAGCTAAAAAATGGCCGTAACAAAGGACAGCAGTGCGGACACCACAGAAGATGAAGGAAAGGAGAGGATAAAGGAAGAGTTATAGGGAGTAGGGAGACCTAATGACAAGAGCTGACTGTATAAAAGGGAGCGTTCGTTACGAAGAGCAAGACACTCGAAGAAAATGTGATCAGCATCACATGTGCGAGGAGGATCACAATTTGAATAGAGTGACGAGAAGGATCAATTATTTTTAAAACGCGCTATCCTTATCGAAAAAAAAAACAACCTAAATTGCCGGAAGAAAGTAAAATCCAGCAACAAGATTAGCGAATTTTTTTTTGTTTTTGGCTCGGCGTTAGCAACTTGGCCACTATCCGGTCGATTTAAAAATGATGCCGGCTAGTGAAACTACGTAATATTCAGAATGACACAATACATGCTGCAGACACTGATGAGACCGTAAATGTATAAATTATAAATTAGCCTGTTTTGAATGCCAAACTGTCCAGATCAAGTCCGCCGGTGTACTCGACTGAACAGCAAATACTAGGATTTGGACGATACAAAAGGAAACGGAAAATCAAAAAGAAACCAAAAATAAAACAAAAAAAAAAAAAAAGAACAAAAGCTTTTCGCATAAATTAAATAATTATATCATTTATAAAATAAAAATTGACAACTAACTTTGTGGACTTTTCAGGCAAGTAAATAACGCAAAGAATAAGACAGATAAATCCCTTCATATTTAACAATTTAATGTACAACACCCTGCTGCTTACATATGTTTCCATACCGGCCGGATAATAAGTGGTTAATATGCTCAGCGAAATTAAGCCATGATTGTCACAAGTTTTCTGTACCTTCCTTAAGTGACCCATTTTGTAATCTCGAATTTCCCCTTTATTGAACGCAGAATTGCTGATCGTTGTCGAATTTGTCTTTGGCGGAAAATTCGCGTCCGCCAGCATGCTAGGCCAATTATCAGCGCTAGCGGCGATATTACGGTAATTACTGGGGGGGGGGGGGGATGGAAAAGAAAACGAGCAACGAAAACAACGAAAACAACAAAAAGCAAATGAAATCATCTCGGATATTGTCGAAAACGGAGGAAAAAAGAGGCCGTAATCTGCAGATCATCATCAAGGACTCCCCCGGAGATGAAATGAACAGATCTCGCCCGGATGCTAGAGAGCGAGAGACCAAATTCGCGGAACGGCCGAGGCGGTAATGCATATTTTCTCGGAAGATACACGGAGAGCGGGGCCGGGTAGCCCGCGGAGGAGACGCCGGAAAAAATTAGACGGAGACGGACGACACGATAAACATGTTCGGCTCCGAGAAAAATTGGAACTGGAATTTTGTTGCTGCTTCTTATGATCGGATCTATTAGTCAATTGGAACCGGCGCGCCGGGAGTCGCTCGATATGTATGACTGTCGGTAATTAAAATTCATAACAGAGCCGAACGGAATGACGCGAATAGTTTCGATCGGATCGGACGAGCGGCCAGAATGAAGAAATCAGTAGCGGACCGGAGGCAAAAGGTGGTCGCAACGCGGACCTCTCGGCTCCAACGTCCTCTCTCTGCGATGATAGAGTCCAATCCGGTAGTTATTTGTTCAAATTGGTCGCGCACATACGAAATGAAAAAAATCAACGAAAAAATATCCAACAACTACAACACTCTGCCCCGGTACCAATAACGTATCTCTCTATAAGCTAGCTGCTGCTGCTGCGCGCAGTCAATCAATCAAAAGCCAAACGACCTTATCCCGTCTCCCGAAACAGAGTTATTTCGTCATCTAGCCGCTTGTTCGATTCTGAAATTTTTTACCACCACTACCACTATTATTATTACCATCAATAGTTCTTCTTTTGCACTTTTTTCCTCCTACTAGCACTAGCCTATCTCTCTGTGCAGCAGCTTGTTCAGAATTTATTCTCTTCTTCGCTCTGCCGCCCTCCACTATATAGTCTCTCCATCGCAGTAACAACGACAAGTTGAAACAGAAGACCACACGCGAAGCAACGGCGCCAACGACAATTAATATGCTTTCCGGCTTATTGTCGTTAATCGTCGTTCACCGGTCGATCGAATAGGACGAAAGAAAAAATCATGTTGCCCGGCAGAAAAAATCGAACCTAAATGAGCGAAACGAGAAATTAATAAATTAAAAATCGACAAAAAAGTAACCGAATGAAAAAATTACATAATCCGAGCTGCAGCAGCAAAAATCAGAGCTACTTACTTACATATGATCGAAGACAAAAAAACAAATCCGTGTCCCATCAAAAAACAACATTTAACCCCGATGCAATTGATTAAGAGAACCGCTATTAAAAATCGACCTATCGACCACCTTTCGCGATGCCGGATTTTATTGTAACAGTTTTGACGTGCGGTGGTCCGTTCTCAGACGTTCGTAATTAGTTCCGAGATTCGAGACTGCGAATATCTCGACCATTCACTGTAGCCAGGGGCTATTCAGTACCGCGATGATTCGGAAGCCTTCGTGTAAAGTCGGTCTGGCTTTCGTCCCACTCAAATATACATATATAGTTTTTCCAAAGGCGGCCTTTTGCAAAAAAAGAAGGCGACTACTGTTTGTCGTTTTCTTTTTTTTTTTTTATTCAAAAAATTTGACGATACTCGCGTATTAATCAGAAGTGTGAGGAGAAACGGTCGATATGCTACCATCGTTGAAGGCCGTTTCATTTATTTACTTTTGTTTTTACCTTTTACCTATAACGCAGTTGTATGATCGGAACACGGAAAGTATACGTAGACGATGAGCTTTTCTCGAACATGCGAATGAATACGGGCATTTGGAGAAAATGGGGAGCTATACTCTCGAAAGCAGTTGGAATTTATATGAGGTTTTATGTGAGGATTTATATGAGGGTTTATATGAGGATTTATATGGGGATTTATATGGGGATTTATATGAGGATTTATATGAGGATTTATATGAGGATATATTCTGTAAATGGGGAACAAAACGGATGGGTGATCAGAAGATTGAAGTAATTCAAAAACGGGGCATACTCAAGTATAGATTTGGCATCGCAATAAACCAGGAAGATATTATAACGAAGGCGACAGAAGACATGACGAATACTACTACTTAAACTGCGGTTAGCAGAAGCGGTAGAAAACATAAAACTGGATAATGGTGGTCCATTGTTTAATAATGGAAGTGCCGCTAAATCGTCGAGAATTCTGTGAAATATTGCGATTAATATTTGGATTAGAACCAAAAATTATCGGGAAATATTTTGTCAAATACAGATACATTTTTGGCAGTAGTTTATGAATTAAGAGATGGAATCCGAGACTATTTTATTCCATAAATAACAATAATGGATCGATCCGAAAGCTGAAAGCCTAGACGACACACTTTTAGTACCGTTTTTTATTAGTAAAAATAATGTGCGCAATAACTATACTGCTCGAGTAATCGGTGTTAAATTCGAACTATGTAGAATTTTAATCTTCGTAAATTTTTCTAACGAATATCAATCTCAGTGCTTAATTTTTTTCTTCCCCAAAAATTACACGCATATTCAACAATCACCAAAGTATTCGCGTCGTTTGCAGATTATAATGTGGGGACGGCTAAAAGTTAGGCTATAATTCAGGTACAATGCGATTAACCGTTCTCTGTGTATTCGTTATCGCTTGGGCTTCCTCTTACACATCACTTGCCTGCTTGATGAGTTCCTGATTCCTTCATTCGGTTTGTTTCCAATGACCCTGAATGTTTCTTCTTCCTTTCGCTTCCGGTTGGAGGTGCCAGCGAGATAATTTTTTTCTATACAATCTGTTGAACTTTACATAAGTTGAAAATTAAACACGTACATTAATATTCATTTACGTACGCAAATCGTTCTTCTTCGGTTTTAATAAGCCGTCTACTATTCGACAGTGTAGCTGGATTAGCTTCCGAATGATGTTGATGGAGCCGCTTGGTGGCGAAATTGTGGATACGAGTAGCCATTACTTACACCCATTTCAAAATCTGTATGCAGATTCCCGTTTTTCTATTCAGCCCACAAGTAACTCTGCTACATTGGGTGATAACCAATCGCAGAGCTATCTACATGCATTTGAGGACAGATTGAGGCTAACAAGCACCGCATTTGAAGCACTTTGTCGCATTTATTCTGCTTTTCGTTTTACACGATGGCGTATTTGTAGAGTTCCACATATTTATCCGAATCCTTTTTCTGCCGTCATGATTATTGATGTAGGCGCGATTAACTTTTCTTCTTTCTTTTTTTCCGAAGCGTACCAAAGGTGTTTTCGAGAGTTGTCTTGTTCCAGGATTCCAGTGATATATACCTAGTCTGAAATTAGGAATACCGGTTACACCAGAGCAATCTGTGAAAGTAAAGGCGACCAAGCAAATGGCCCGAATATTCTTTTCCAATCCATATTAGGCTTAGTACACCTACTTTAGCTCTTCAGAATCCCGAACGTCGAGGGTATCTCTTAAATGCAGGTAATGCGGACGGATTTACCGTCTCCGCGTTTCTTAATCGCTGATCTAATTATTCGTAACTTGATCAATTTTTCTGCAATAAGCTCATTATCGAACTTAACATCGTGATTAGTGCTCTACACGCTCCCCTCGCGAGTTTATAAGATTCTATGTTCGCGCGGATGAATTATATCAGTCAATCAGGTAAATAAACGTACATTTTAAATAACAAATAACGAATTTCAACGTGTAATGTTTCTGCGAAATTTAACTTCTTTACAGTTCTCGCCGTACTGTCGACACGTCATTTTTTATATTATTACCTGTACTTGATGTTTTTCCATGATTTTCATTACGCAAACGTACATTTCCTAGTTTCGCGCTTTATTTTCATCCAGGTAGCACGTAGCATAAAATGCAATATTAATTTCCTATTCATTTTCATCGACTAATTTAACTCCGAAATAAGAATTTTCCGTTAATTTGGTAAATGCGCATTAAAAACAAATAAAAAGCTTTATAAGTGAAACCACGGGTTTCCTTTTTTGATAAAATACATCGTGTTCAATCGCTTAGGATGACAAAAAAAAGTCTCTGCCGATACGGCTTAAAATAAGAATGCTTGGAATAGAAAACATAAAAGCTAAAAGAGAAAAAACTGTAAAAAAAGAAATAGGAAATTCAGAAAAAATGCGACTCAAAACTTTGGAAAACTTTTGTTTGAAAAATTCTAAGAAGCGGTATTAGGGGAAAATTCAAAATCAACCACATTCGTTCAACACGTGTTTATTTGCTAGAATAAAATCTACGTACTTTACTTAAGGTGTCCTCGCGTAACTATGCGAACGTTTCAGCTGATCCGTTAGAAGAACACCAGAGCGAGGAATAATATAGGATGAAGATGCGCGGGAGTATTGTTGGAATTTTTTAAAAAAAACCAAGTTCGTCAAACGAGTCTGATTTACCTCCATTTCTCGCGAAAAAAGTAATGGCGAGTGATCGTAAGTATTTAAATTTCGATCTGAAACAAAAAAATGATTAGGAATCATTATGATTTTATTAAGTCCTCTTTGATTAAATTATAACAATATATATATATATATATATATATGTATATATACATATAATATTTTTGGCCTTTTTTTTTTTTAGCAGATGCTAATATTAGAAGAAATGCTTAAGAACTTTGTTTTACGTAAAGGTAGAAACATATTAATTTAGATGATTGAAAATTAGAAGTTAACAAATAATAATTAAAATTGGAAAACACCAATTTCTGGCCAGTTCGCATTATTCAAAGAGAAGCGATCGTTGGAGCGACATCACGCCGTAACAGATAGTCTGATGTAGTTCGATCAATTTTTAAATGTAATTCGGCCATTTGATTTTCTGATTTTATACGTTGAACACATATGTGCGAATTAACATAACATTATTTGTTGAAAAGATGATTAAATTCCGAAAACTTTATTGTCCTCTATTAAATCATCGGGCGGTTCCGCAATAAATACCGCATATAATTATGTTAAAATAATCTCTTTTATTTATTTTTTCATTTATTGCACTAAAAGTAAACAAAAGTTTAGATACAAAAATAACTGCGAACGGAATTTCATTATAGAATATGGCGCAAAACGGTCGCCATGGTCTATATCGATGTAGAAAAAAAGAATTTAAAAAGACATGTTCGGATCATTAAGAAACTTTTTGAAAAAAAGCCTCCGAGTTTTCTCATTCCGATGATAAGAAATGGTAGTTGCCGTTCTAAAATTTCTGTAGCGCCGTATCGGAGATGTTATTTCTTCAGACCGATACATAATACTACTCGGTAATAGTATGTTCGGATTTCGGTATTGGCCCTCCCGATTGTATTAGTCTTTTTGCATACTACATATACAAATCGTTTATGCAAAAACATTATACCTCGGTTACCTTCATCGGTGTATCCTATACTTTTGATAATGTTCATTTAAAGACTGTAAAAGATAAAATGACTGCAATTGTTCACAGTTTACTATCAATCTCGCGACCAATCGATTCTTCTCCATCTTTTCAAGCTTCAAGAACGGTTTTTCGAAATTTTCCTCAAGATTTCTGCCTTAGTCAAGGCTCTTTTCAATATATACACTATCAGTGTGGCTACTCTTCCTTTAAATTCTTTTTTTTAATTCTTCCCTAATGACATTCTATTCTTTTCAAAATTTTCGCGGCTTCTTGAATTCATTATACAATTATTTTCGGTAAAAATCACGTCATCAGCTAACGTTTCGAATAGTAATACTCTATTTATAATCAAAGTCAAAAGCGACATATTACTATTCGAAACGTTAGCTGATAATGGGTGCGACGTGTTTTTTATCGAAAATAACCATACAATGAATTCTATTCTTATGTCAGTAAATCATTTTATTCATCTGTTACTGTGCTGGAACATTCCCTCTCCTTATTTAACCTTTCTGTTTCTCCTGTTAAATCTTGTTAGGTCGTATTTACTTCATAACTGCGAGACGCGAAAACTACTTAAACAGACGCAGCTTTATTTCAGCAAGGTCGAAGGTTTTTTGCGAGAAGTTAAGAAAAGCCGTTGGATATGAAATCGATAAAATTTTAAATGGCTGCCCGTCGGATTCCGAAAGGGTATCTATTGCGTATCACTTCACAAATGTTAATATAGCGGACAATTTGAAGGGGGGGGAGTGTTGCAAGAGAAGGTGTAATTGACTTGTTTCTTGCTAAGTTAGATTTCTCTTCTATTTCCGAAAAAAAAAAAAAAAATCTAAAATCCAGGCATAAAATGAGAAGTTCAAGTTTATTCGCTCAAACGATGCGCCAAATGTTTTGACTGAAAAATTTTAAAACCAATTTAAAAAAAAGATCGATTTACGTAGAAAGTTTTCCATTTATTATCACTTTTAATCGCGAACAACGAAAACGTGACACGATACGAAACAGAAAACGGCACTTTTAGAACCCTGCGGGAATGATTTGTTCCCCATTTGGTCATGTTGTAAACATTTACATGTTTCAACAATGGTTTCGATGAAACTACGTTCAAAAGTAAAATCTATGAAGAAAGATGTCTTAGTCGAATAAGTGTTCAGGTGGTCTGACTTGTAACGCTTCTGGACTTCTATGTGAGAGCTGAACAAAGGCAGGCAAAGAGCATATGCATGTAATCAGTTCCATAAAGACGATTTAAATTTCTTGAAAAGTTCTTATTACATATCGGATCAAAATCAGGGGGCAAGATATAATTTAAGAGATACTTGTATACTTTCTAAAAATACCCTTCGCGTATTGCATAGTACACGGATCTCCGGGTAAAGAATTGTTTAAAGATAACACTGCGGTCTGTACTGAAAGGGAACTAGAAATTTTACTCGACTTTTCGACAATGTACCTGTCGTTTCCGAGCGAAGATTCTCCTGGTCGACGACTCCGTTAAACAAAAAAAAGATCTATGTATTGAAGTTTTTTTTAAGTAAAAACGGAATTTACAACATCTAAGAGGCAACAAAAAACATGAAATTAAGGGCGCTTAACAATCCAAACTAACCGAAAAAGCTATAAAATCTAAAAAATATGTAACTTTCAAATTCAAAATTTTTAATTATTATTATAAAAATTAAAATATACAGCTGCATCTTAAATTTGATTAGTTTCACGATGGTACGAAAATTTGGAAGCGGTACTGAACGAAAAAACCCAGTAAATAATGTACGTCTACCAAGAGATAGATTTATTAAGAATCATTAAAGAGAGTAAAATTTGGTGCAAATAATATTTCTAACTTACAATAAAAATTATAAAATCGGCACATTTATAAAACAAAATCTACATTACGCATCGAACTGTAAGATTTCTATCCGTTTTAAAATGAAAATTTTAAAATTGGGCGAATTATATATTATTATTCATAATGTAGTGCACCATGAATCAAAATAAACTGTTAAAAGTACAAAGGGATTTTATAGCGGTGATTCGAAAATTGTGATTTATTTACTTCGATGGATAATTTAATTACTGAAATACGGGGCTCATAAATATTTGCAAACTCTACTGATCAAACAATAGGAAATCTAAAATATTTAAACACAAAGCCAAAAAAGATGGAAAACTTCAAATTTAACTGATGCTGTTGGAAAATGGTGTACCACAAGGCTCTGCTTTAAGTGCAACCTTGTTCATATACTACATTAACGACTTAACTGACTGTCTTGCCGCCCCTGTAACGTCCCGGCTCTATGTGGACGACCTAAACATCTCCCTATCATCCAACTATCCTATAAACGCTCAAAATATCCTACAAAAATCCATAAAAAAGCTCCAAAAGTGGTCCAATGACAACGGTTTGACCTTCTCCTCAACAAAAACAATATGTGTTGATTTCCACAGGGGACGCCAAAACGCACTTTCCAGCATATTCCTGAGTCTAAATGGTGTTCCTATCCCAAACCGTCCATCAGTTAAGTTTCTAGGCTTAATATTTGATAAAAAACTCTCCTGGCGCGATCACATACGTGAGCTCAAAGCTAAATGTCTAAAATCCTTGTCCATCCTAAAATATTTGTCGAATTACAAATACAACATAAATCCAAAACTACTCCTTACAATATATAGATCAATCATCCTTTCGCGAATCAATTACGGGTGCCAGGTGTACTCCTCAGCCGCCAATAGTGTGCTAAGATCCTTAGATCCTGTACATTTTGCGGCCCTTCGGTCTATTCTTTCCACTCATCCCTCTACTCCTGTTGTAAGTTTGTGTGCACTGGCAGGTTGTCCCCCACTATCCTATTATAGGAAATATTACAACTTTAAAGAACTGAGCTCCCTTCTTAGTAATACTAAGACCCCGTCACTCGAGCCGGCCACCATATCCCCTAATGGGAGTTTTGGGAACGATCCAGTGCCTGAACTTTTTTCAGTTATGGGTCATTTCCAAATCCCCTCAATCCCAAGAGCTTTACCAGATTTCGCAATAACTGTACCTCCCTGGAGTCAGCCGATCACAAATATAAACATATCTCTCACAAAATTCAATAAAGCACAATATCCCCCAAACGTAGTACAAATAGTAAAAAACACCATAGCGAGCTACATCGATCATGTATGCCTCTACACAGATGGAGCGAAGGCAAAAGGTTATCAGTCACCGGCGGCATGCTCCTTCGAAGTATCAAAAACAGCAGAGTCAGTCAGACTGCATGATTGCTGCACAGCACTGGACGCTGAAATATATGCGATTGTTTTCTGCATTCAACACTATACTGATACTAACCCCCAGTCCCAAAAGGTCCTACTTATAACTGACTCCTTAAATTCCCTTCAACTTATTTCAGAAATAAAACCCAAAAACCCCCTGATAAGAAAAGTCCACTACCTACTATACAGACTATCCCACCTAAACTCTGAAATATCCTTCCTATGGGTGCCGGCCCATGTAGGAGTCCCAGGTAATGAGCGCGTCAATCGAGCAGCTCAGGCGACACTATTCTCTCCAATGCCATGTAATCCCCCTCTTCCCCCCACAATGGCCCATTTATTTATGCACCAAACTGGAGAAGAATGGCAGCAGGAATGGAAATCCGCAAGTACATTCCTCCGAAGCATAAAATCAACCACAGAACCCTGGTGGCCCATAGACGAAATTTCTCGCAGAGATTTTTCTGTCTTGAATCGCCTCCGAACAGGTCACACAACCCTTTCGCACGGGTATATCTTCACGGGACAAGCACCCCCAAATGTCTGCTTCTTCTGTGATCAACCAAGCGCCCCGTCTACATCTCATCTCCTTCTCGAATGTTTCTCTTTTGCGGCACCAAGATCCGCCTATTTCACTACCACCTCTATCTCTAAGATCTTATCGAACGTTCCGTCTGCGGTCGCAGCTATGTTGGCTTTCGTGCGTAGCAGCGGCCTATACCATAGAGTTTAACCTTCCTAAGTAGGCTCCATGTGCTGTAATAGCCTCAGTAGTTAAACACAGCGCATGGAAATCCTCACTATTATTTTTATTTAAATAAAAAAAAAAAAAAAAAAAAAAAATTCTAGAAATAATTTAATTTTAGTTTATTAAAGATTTCGCTAAAAACGGAGCTTCAGAAGTCTACAAAAATCAATGATACCCATACAAATACAAAAAAAAAAAAAAAAAACATAAAAATTATAGCTAAATTACGTAGACTAAACAAGTATTTAATGAATATAATTTATTTGCCAAAAGACTTGTTCTTAACATATTATCTTCCGGTTTCCCTTATTCATTTTCGTAACACATCTTCTACTTTTATTACTTTACAGACTCCATTAATAACGAAATTAAACAATGCGATAATAATATAGATAAATATTAACCTAAATTTTGTTTCTATAAAATGGTGCAGCTGGTTTCTTATCACTAACGTCGCTTAGCAGTTATATCTACAATCAAGAAAAAAGTTTAAATCAACATTATTAGTTATCGAGTGACGAAAAATGGGTTAACTTATCCGCGTTAAAGACGTATTATTTAGTTTTATTAGTAAATGAATACATGAAGTAATAAAAATGGTTGCTTTCTTTAGGAAATTAATATGGGCATGTTGAGGACAAATAACTTTGCATTTAAATTTGTATGCATCGGTATTTTTAGCCTATTAAACTTGGTTACACCTTTTCCAAGTTCTTGTTTTTGTATATATATATATATATATATATATTAGTGTCGTTGGGCTCAGTACAATTATGAAAAGCTTAACTTCACAATCCATGAAACCTTATCAAGGGTATGGGACTTGCTTTACTTATATATGTATAATATATATGACCTGATCTTCAGACTTGCCATGAAATGTTCCCTTTGAACCCGTAGAACTTCTAAAATTCTTATGGAAAAGTTAGTTTTCATTAACTATGTAATTTTTCCATTTACTGTTTGCGCAGAAATTTCTATTACAACTTTTGTAAAGCAAAAAAGGTAACAGAATTTTTAAATGACGTAAAACCCAACTGGATTTTCTTATTACTTCTAGGGAAAGAAAGGCGTAGTCGTTTATATACATATAAATATGTAAACTCGGCCATTTTAGCCTCGTAAGGGGCTGTGCCCCTTGACCACTCTGGCCTTTATGTCTGTCTCTTTCTCTTCTATACTTTGTATAAAATGCTTAAATTTACAACGTAATTCTTACTGGCATCAACTCAAAAAAAATAACATAATCACAAAAATCCTATCTTAACATTTAACTTTCATAATATCAAATTAAGACATTTTTTCGTTACATTTTTTGTTACATATTTCGTTAAATGAAATTGTGATATTTTTTAAATAACAATCACAAACATCCTATAAAATATAACAAATGTTGCATAAAATTGAGACATTTTTTAATACATAAAATTGGGACATTTTTTCTAATGGGAGGTAGTCTAAGAATTACGTTGTAATTAATATACATATATATATATATATATATATATATATATATATATATATATATATATATATATATATGTATGTAAAGTAAAGTAAGTCCCTTACCCTTAACAGGGTATCAGGGATTGTAAAGTTAAGGTTCATAATATACTGAGCCTAATAGATCTGAAAATGATACTGGGGTCAGTTTCTTTCCCTTGTCTGCTTTTTCTTTGCCAGATTTATCTGGTGTAACCAGTATTCAATTTTAGATTAGGTATATACCCAGGGTCGACTTGTATTTGGAACGAGACAGCTCCCAAAAACGTATAATACCTTCGGTTTTGTAAACAAGCACCTTAACTACTGAGCTATGACGCTACCTACCTACCTACATATATATATATATATTAATGACTGTGTTATTCTTCTCTTGGGGTGCACAATAAAAATTGCCCCATTACAATGTTTGTCGCGACGCCGATAACGTCAGAAAACAAGGCAGCCTAACGTTCGCACTCTAGTTCCGCCTATACCCAGAAGAAATAAGCGACGATGGAAACAAATGTAAATAATAATGTTGTATATACATGTAAAATGTGATTGAACAGTAAAATTTTTTGAAAAAAACGACTAAGAATGACGTAGTCAGTTGAAAATAATTCATCTAAAAGCAGTTTAGAAGAAAAAAGATTGGGGGTCAAGGGGACTTGCCCCCTTGCGCGGCCCCAAGGGCTAAGTTTATATATATAAATGTATCTTATATATTTGAACGAACAGTTCATATATATATATCTATATATGTATATATTAATTGTTATTCTTACGCTGGCAGTAGTATTGAAAAAAACATTATAAAAAAACCGCAATGAAATATATAATGTTTTCTTATTACGGAAATCGTTACAGAAATTGGTATCAAACCTTCAATCAATTTTTTTTTTAAAGCAATTGCGAAATTAATTAAAATTTACTGTTCTGTAAGTGCTATAGACTATCTATAATCTAGAGTTCAGGGATGTAGCATAACCAAATATGAAGGATCGAGTTATATATTCCTTGAAAACGATTTAAATAATTTCGATTAAATTCACGAATAAGAGTTTTTCGAGTCTAGAATCGATGAACTAAGATCATATTTTCGAAAAAATTCTATTAAACGATAAATTTTTAAACGCTTACTTGTCACGATAAATAGTGAACTTGAGAGGGGGTACCCTTGTTTCGTTATAAAATATATATATTAATGAATTACGCATGACGATTTTAAATACTGCGTCATTTAAATACACTGCTAAGCTTTGTAAGATTATACGGTCGATTATTTTAATATGATGTTGGTTGGCTTACGAATTTTCTTATCTGATTTTCTGTAATGTGACAATTTTTTCAATAGAAAGTCACCTAAATTTTCAATTTTTTACTTGACGTAGAATCATTTAACATACAGTTTGTTAAATTTAAATGTAATTTGGAATAAAATACAAATATAACGAATTTAAATGTATAAACGATATTATATACCACATAGAAACGTTTTCGAGTATATCAGCTGAAAATTAATAATTAATTATTAATTATTAATTATTAATTTTCAGCTGATATACTCGAAAACGTTTCTACGTGGTATATAATATTGTTTATACATTTAAATTTGTTTGTTACGTTTGTATTTTGTTCCAAGTTTTATACGCACTTGATTGTAATCGGCTTTTCGGACAAAAATTCTAACGATTATGATGAAATTCGCTGATAAGGGATTTTTGTCATCTAGGAATTAATCGGTTACTTAAACATTTTAAAATTTACCGACTCAGTATCACAACTTTTGTGTTACTCAAATTCTGTTTAATACTTCAGCCGAAACCATGCTGAAATCTTATATTTTTAATCTTTATCGAAATTCTGACTAAAGTTAACTGAAATAAAACTCAAATCGATGAAAACCAACGAAACTTATACAATAAAATTGTTCGAAAATTTCAAACAGAAAAATCATTTTTCCTGTGAACTATTGTCCATATTGTTTTTCTTCTTTTTTATACGAAAGTGAAGGTCGGAATAAATCTGCGCGAAGCTCGATTGCCCGAGACAACACGCACATACACGCGTATGTACTAGAGGACGAGGCTCGATAGCCGCTTCGCAGCGCAACCGTTCGGATTTTTAATTGTTTTACTTTGTGAAAAAAGACTTCAGTGTTCTCATAATGTTCATTTAAGAAAAAAGATGTTATGAATACGTCTATTAAAATAGTGAAATATTTAATGAAAATACATTTTAAAAACTAAATCTGCTAGCAGAGTAATATATGTAAGAGGAATAATTCTTTATAAACTAACATATTGACAATACTTATTTCATTGAATTCACATTATTGCAATGATCAAATTCACTATGATCGGAGCAATAATATTTTGAAGTCGCCGGTAACCATCGTTCGAATCATTTCAAAATTAGTACCTCATTAATTTGATACTTTTGGGGTTTTGTATTTTTCTTATATTCTAACGGCGAAAAGATGTCAACTGAAAAAAAGGAAAAAAAAAAAACCAAAAAAAACAAAAACAAACAGTTCTTTAGGTGCTTTAAAATGGGCTCTGGGGACGTTTTTAATGTATTCGTAGACATCTTTTTCGTAATAATTATCACGTTTCAATTATTTATTTTACTTTTTATAAATTAGGCATTAATCTGACAAAAACTGCATTCAGCTGTTACGATAGTTTAAGATTAGGGGAAAGAACTATATTTTTCCTTTTACCGTTAGCAGAGTGTGTTTTATGATTTTTTTTTTTTTTTTTTTTTTTTTTTTTTTTGGTTTTCGAACATGTATACTAATTCGATGTGATCCGATTTTTTCGAATCGATCTGTCCGATTTTGATTTTAGTGATCTCGAGGTGACGATGGTGGTAGCGGTGGTAATCGCAATAAAACGCATTAGCCGACTTGGTCGAACAACCGGTTCCGCGGTTGATTGCATTTATTTCCCCCGACCGATGTTTTTGTAAAAGCCGAATTTAGCTTACGATTATCACATAACCAATGTCAATAAAACGCGCGGTCGTATAAAGAGGAATAATTAGAAAAATGCTCGGTATATTAACATAATTCCTTCCGTCGTCCAGCTGCACAGAGGTGCGTGGAAGGGTGGCCTACGGTTTCCCGATATACCTAGGGATTTGCGTCTGGCCGGAGAAAGGTATGTATCGGCGACGAGCGAATACTTTTTATAAGATACATAAAAATCCGTTCGGATTCGGTATTATTGATGTCGGACTATTTATGACGGGTTTTATCGGACTTTTAATGATCCGTCTTCATTCTCTTTCTGCTCGGAAAGAATAGCTGCGGTCGACCATTCGAAGATCAAAGAGATCTGACTGGCGACGACCTCAACTGCGCGCTGCCTGATATAATAAAAGCGGCAAAGCGAATCGGTGCCGGCCTAATCAATTATATTTTTTAAACTGTCCAGCACATTTTTCCCGGCTGCTAATCATCATTACTCTCTACTCCATCTACATTCGCCGTCCGTCATTTTTCTTCCAGCGTACGTCATACGTGACTTTCCCACTCCCCATCCACCTCATCCTCGTCAAGATACTTGGCGCTCCATCACCGGCCTCATATTTTCCACCGCATTTACCGAGCCGTTCTCGTACATCTTACCTCTTACATCGGCCCTCTCCTTCTAGTACACTAGTCCTAAATTTTAAGTCGTCTTACTTTTTTCTGGGTTTCCTTTTTTTTTTTTGTTCTCTCCCAACGAGATGATAGCCTTTTCGATCTTCTTCTTTATACGAAATTTTTTATTGTCACTCGAGCCGCTTTAAAGTCAGGTTTTATCGATCAGCGTTCCCCGAATTCACCGAATGTTTAACATACATAGTGCCACAATATACATCTCTATTGGAGAAATGAAAGTAAAAGAGACCAGCTAGAAGTAGCGAATTAAGAAAAGTTACAAGCCCCCCCCCCACACCCACCCCCCTGACGGTTTTATAAATACCGGTGCAGTCGTGTACGATTACGAAGCGAGTAATAAAATAGAATCGCGGGAAATAGTAGGAGATAAATGAGAAAAAGGCATAGGAATTTCTTTCCTCTGGATTTTACAATAGACGCGCGATATAACGTCGTTACGTTTACATGTAGAATATGTAACATTTTTTCGCGTAGAGAGTGTGAATGTAGGAAAACGAAATAGCGTGCCACTTCCGAGTAGCGAATAATTATTGGTGTGACTGCGCCACTACTGGTCGTCGACCGATAAGCCCCTTTGTGCGCTGTTCTTGCCTTAAGATTCTGCCGAAATCTGATCATTTTTATTCGTTTCGCGCGTGTGTTCCTCCCGCAGCTGAATTTTCAGTTCTCCTTGAAGACTTGAAAATTTTTCGACCCAAAAATTGCTTATTATTATTATTATTATTATTATTATTATTATTAGTTGGTAAGCTTCTGCATAACTGAAGGTACATCACGCATCCATTGAGTTATCTGTAGCAGCTGATTATATATCTAAACCACTTAATAGCCGCTTTCTTCCCGGTGGTGCTTTATCTAATATTTTTCCATTGACAACCAAGCGAAAGATGGGGTCGAACTGCATTCATATATGTTTCCTTATTTTCCTTCAAGGCAAGCAATAAACTCGGTTTAGTTAATGACGCAGCACCTCCACGGTTTTTTATTTTTTCCATTCACCTTATTTTGATTGCTTACCGTACTAAATTCCTATTACGTATATTCTGTACCATTGCACAGTTTTTGGCTGTGGCAAGTTGTACACGATAAAGTGAATTGGATAAAGATAAAGGGAACCTTTTTTGATTAATACGAAAATGAATCAAAAGTTCTATTTAATAATAGTATGTGTTTTTTTAACAATTTAATTTTGGAAATTACTATTTCAGGTGTTTTTTTTATCTTCCGACGACGAAACAAAGTAGATGAAAAAAAACAACAAAAAAGCGAACAAATAAATAGTTTATAGTTTGGCGCCATTTTCTGGCACCTTTATTAACAATTACGAATAATCGGAAATGTAAACGAATAGATTTAAAGGTAACAGCGGCGACAAGTTCCGAAGAACAACCTTCCCATTCATGGCGATAGCAATGAAATTTTCCCTATTATAATTACGAATATGAATCTTCGAAACATATGTTATTCCTTTAAAATTATCAAGTTGTTTATATTATCTATCCGTCTATATTACATGTATCATATCATCGAAAAGTAAGAGAATTTTTGATTTGCTCAAAAAGTACGTACTTAATTATTCCAGCCTTTCAAAGTAGTGTAAATCTATTCCTCGGAATCATCTGTGAAACGCCTCTTGTCACCTTGAGTTTTTATCCCACCTACTCCACTGAATAACGTCGTCACAAGTGCTCTTTTAAGTTCGGGAATGGGAAAAAAAAGAAAAAGAAAAATTTTGCTTGGAGAATAAGCTGGTTGCAGCATTACAGCCTCCAAATATTGTTGGATAAACAGGGCGTTTTTTCCTTTGTCATGGCATCACGAAAATGGCTTTTCCACAGTTCAGACCGTTCATTGAAAATAATTGTGTAAAATTTTTAGATAATACCCTTCGTTGCCTATACAATTTTAATCGGTAAAAATTTGAACCATTCCCGGTTATCTTTAAAAACTGTTGATCGGACTTACTTTCTAAAAAAAAAATTCTGTCAAGACGAATTGAGTGTTTTTCTTCGATTTTTCTTTTTTTTTTTATCTTTTTAGCTCTGCCATAAGCCATTTAGCTATTTTCAGGTCGATGTAATGATGTGAACTAAGGAAGAGAACCTATTATTCAATTCGAAACTATAGTACTAGATAGAAATGTATCAAAAACAGATGTTTTAACATAACTCACGAGTTCATCTGCACAGTACGATCGGGAAAAGAAAACTGTCCAGACCGAGATTGAACGTACACGACTGAGCAGTAAAAGTTGATATGCGAATCGCTATCATCGAGAGTTGCTTAGGATGGCGCAGATGTTAATAAACTTTGACGCCGTTTAATAAAATTAAATTAAGCAACGATGTCATAGTGTAAGGCGGGAAAAGATCTTAAGAGACATTAAAAATTATTATTTATTGCAGTTAAACAGTTGACTTCTGCTATGTTTAACAACTTTGGCTTTCTTTTTTTTGCACGTCAACAACATTGCTCAGAAGCAACGTGAAAGGGAATTCGATCAGTGACTGATGTAGCGCAAATATGCTGAGAGCTGGAATGTAGGAGAAAAGGTAAAATGCATAAAGCACGAAAAAAGAGTAGGAAGCCCAAAGAAAGGATACAGAGAGATAAATCTAGCTTGAAAAATTCAAACTTACTTGAAAATTACGCTACCGGCGAGTAATAACCAGAGATATTTATGAGTTGGCCCCGTGATGCAGATTCTCGAATAGAATAATAGCAAGGGATAAAACACTGCACATCATGAATATTTGTCTTGGTTCTGACTATTTTAAGCTAATTCAAACCGCACTACTACCAATCTAAACGTTCAAATAGTGATCTGACGAAGGGATAATAAAGCAGCGACGATTCACCGTCCAAATCCACAGCGGCCTCAATCCTAATGGCTAAATAGTATCGAAACGTACCTCAGCGCATTTATCGAAGATGTCAACGCATTTGAATTTGATTTCTTTGATTCAGCCTCGTAGCCGAATGTTTTATTAACAATCGTAACGCTTTTCGTCTGGAACATCGGCGAGCATTTGTTCAGCAACGTTTACGCGATGTTATTATTTTGCCACAACCGGTTTTATATCCAAAAAAAAAAAAAAATTAGTAAAAATCGTTTCGCGCGAGCCGTATGGAATTTCCATTTCTCCAGCTCCTGCGACAGTGGGTTTTCTAGTAGCTAATTTCTACGTTTTCCACATTTCGATCATTAACGGACGTGCTGGAACTGGAGTCAGTATTCTTTCTCTTATCTTCGATGTCTTCTGGACCTTCTTGAAATCGTTTTGGTAGAACGTACGCTAAAATGACATGGTAACAACATCGCTAAAGCCTCTTTAGTAACTTCACTTTTTGAAGGGAAATTTCAGTCGAACTTAAAAAAACCCCCAAAAAAAGGTAAAATACGCCCTGAATATTGGACTATGCTGGGGAAACATATTTTTCCGAATAATAAAGTTGTATTTCTTAAAATACTAAAATGCGTTTAGCAAATTATAAAGACACGGCTGAAAAAAAAGATCGACGCGATATAAAGATATAAAAGTTTTTCTTTCTTTTCCGTCACATTTCGTTTGTTATTTACTAAAAAGTGTACTATTTTTACACCGAGGGACCAATAAGAAATTCTGTTACGGGTTACATAGACATTGTACTACGTTTTCGCATTATAGAGTTGCGTTATGGAGGTATGTTATGAAAGTTGTAACGTTGAAATGATAAATTAAATTTATGGTTGTGAAATTTTTTTAAATTACTACGCAAAAAAAAAAAAATTATTATTTCCTCTAAAAAAACAGCGGAGTTAATTGAACCCAACCCTTCTATCAAGATTATAGGAGATGATTATCATCCGGAGGTTTAGATTCTTCGACGCCGAGGTCGAAGGACCCCCCATCGACAGTGTTTAATGAAGCTATGCTTCTCGAGACAAATAAAACGTTATTAAGTAAACACGAAAGCTACGAAACATAAATTGACCACAATTAGGTTATTTAAAAAAAATTTAATTAACACTTAACCATTAGTTTTTAAAATTTTTCGGTAGAAATTACGTCGAAAATTATTATCGGTTTTGTAGAAATCACAAAAAACGTATCTTTTGCCAACCATCCGAACGGAGTCGAAGGAAGGTAAAGTTGTGGCTATTTTCTCCTAGCCGCTGTCCCCGGCTTCAAATACCCATATAAATCTTTATCTAGATATTAATTCCTTTTAATTTTTTGCAAAATTTTTATTAAAAATTTTTTCTTATTTTGTGGAGGACAGTTTATTTCTTCCCTCATCATTGACAATAATCCTCACAGGTCGTTTGATTCATATCGAAAGTTCATAAATTACGTATTAAAGCGCTCCTAGGAAATCATGCAAATAGGAACAAGGTTCAGGAGTTCCTAACTTTACAAACAAACACCGGACGCGAAAAACGAAAAAATACCTTAATTTTATATACACGTATTTATATAATGAAACTCAACTCTTCGGGCCTGTCAAGGGTGCAAGTCTCAACATATAATCCCTTTTATCTACATTTGTGCTTTAAATGTATATATATATATATATATATCTGTTTTCTGTGTCACCGCTTTATTAAAAATTTATCAAAGCACATATTGCAGAAAAATTATAGTTCAAAAACATAAAATAAAACCGACATTATAATCATGGCAATTAAAATAAACAATATCATATGTGTCAACCTTATAAACTAATCAATATATCGATATATGTTATGATTGATTGTTAATCCCGCTATTTAAAATTAACAATTACTCGTAACATATCGATATATTGATTAGTTTATAAGGAAGACATATACGATATCGTTTATTTTACTTTTAACTTTATTGATTCAATCATGATTATGGAGTACGTAACTCCGAAACATGTCGGCTTTATTTTATATTTTTAAACTGTAATTTTTCTGTAATACGTGTTTTGATAAATTTCTAATAAATCGTTTTTCTTCTAAAATCCCGTTTAAAAAAATAATTTTTAATTGATAAAGTCATTCTACTATTATTAGAAAGAAAAAAAATCTTAGCAATCGTACAACACAGAATTCAACCTTTGTTATCCGTTATCTTATATAAACTAACGGGACATAATCATTAACGAAATATAATCATAGGATATAAAATATTGTGTACCCCGGGGGGGGGGGGAGGCTAAGAATGACGTAGTTATTAATATGTCACAGGTAACATAAAAGAAAGGTCGAAATCAGCGAGGAACTGAAATAATCCAAGTCGATTTGTGCTCTGATGATGGACGGTGTCTAAAACGTTAACTGACTCATTAATTTTGACCCATGATCGCTATCGAAGAAAGATGCGTACTTGTGAATCGCGAGAATTTTAAGTTCGCTTTTGCGAGAAATAAAGTTAGCCCTTACTTAAGAGAGAACCACTCAGAACCGGTAAGAAAGAGATTAGATTTAACCACGAAGCAAAATAAAGTGACGACACTGTCCAAAAATGAAACTTATATGTATATGTGGTACAGCAAACAACAAGAGAAACGATTGAACTGCAATTATTTAAATATTTACGCTATAAGTAGTCTCTGGCCGCAAATTAGGAACAAGTTCGAGAGGTTTCCGACTGTTCTACGTTCGGACTTTTTCTGTCGGATTTGGAGGGAGGTCTTGATGTAATTAGGAACTTCATCGACCAAGACGTCAACGGTTTGTAAACGGTCAGCGTAAACAACAATCGATTAAATTACGAGGATGTGTTTGCGCCGGTCGAGGTGGAGTACCGAGGTAAATATAATTAATTTAGCGGTAACATTTAATATACAGAACACACACGGCCGTCAATCATTCTAATCGACTATTTATTAATGTATAAAAGTGTTTATTTTATATTTATACCTTCGCCATATATACGGTCGCAGTATGGCGATGTTTATTTATTACTCAGTTGATTGGTCGTTTAATTAAAACATTTCGCTGCAAAGCCGCACTTCATTAATGATGAACTTTACAACTAGTTACATGTAATTTCCATTTATGACCTGCTCTCTTGTCTTATTGTTGCTGCACAATAACATAATAATGAACCTCTCAGCAACGCGACCGATACACAAATGCACGATACGGCGCTAACATAGGCAGATATTTTCGTAGTGTTCAATGCAATTTAATATACCGGTGGTACACACATACATTTCTTCTTTTTAGATGGGACAAATGCGCGTCGGCATGTGTGTGTGTGTGTGTGTAGATTCGCACACGTGTGACAGGAGGTACATTTTTTTTTACTATACGCGCCCTTTTTCCAAATAATAAATTACGAAACGGTTCAAAAAGCGGGAAAACTGTTTTGGCGCGCAATTAAAATAACTAAAAATTCGCGATTTTTTAAAATTGTCCATCGCTTCCAACCAGCAGCTGAAAACCGGTACTTTTTCCGACTAGACTTTTCTCACATTCTTACAAAAAAAAAAGAAAATCATACACTTACGATACAAAAAATTTGTCACTCTGAAAGGGAGTTTTGAATTCTTCTCTTAAAAGTAGAATTTTAATTATTTTTCTTTTTTGTTTGAAGAGATTCCGGAAATGTTAAATAATAACGCTGATAAAAAAATTCCGATAATTTTCATTTCAGTTGGTTTTAAAATATGTCTCTTGTGACCACCAAGCACAATACTTCCTTATATGAGCGTATGCTACTTATACGAGTATTGTGAAGGGGATTACAAACAATATAAATAAACAACTATCATCATAAAGGGTAAATCATAAACTATATAAAGTATATATAAACTGGTACAGTTGCAGCCTTATAGGGGAAGTTCCACTTCCGCTCACCCGATTCTAACGAAAAAGGGGTGGTGGTACACAACTAGATACCAAGATGGTCCTACCTGCAAAATTTCAACCTTCTACGACCGGCCGTTTTTGAGTTCTGCGTGATAAAGGTGTCACGAAAAAGCGCCTTAAAATGGATATTTCTAACGTGAGATTCAAAATACTCCACAAATACAATACTTCCCCTTTTATCATCCGCATAAGAGGAAGTAATCAGGGAATATCCGTTGAAATATGCTCCATTAAACATTATTCGCGATTACAATACTTCCTTTACTTCGTACAAGGAAGTGTAAAAACGTGATTTTCATTTAATAATAAATCGTTTATCGACATTTTATGAAAAAAGTAAGTATCTTTTCGTACGAAAAGAACCGAGAACGGTGAGAAGGTGGTGTTTTGTAAAGTTTCACATAAAAGAATGACCATACTACAAGACTTGGCTTGTAGACTACGAAAAAAAAAAATTTTTTATTACATCCCGATCAATTGCGGTAGGTGTCATTGAATGAAAAAAAAAAAAAAAAAAAAAAGGACGCCATTTTATATTTTTTTATAAGCTTTTGGCGCGAAAACTTTAAAGTTTCTTCCAATGCACAAACGTTTAATTTGGCAATTATCTAAAGCAGCGTATTGGTATCGTTATATTTTTCAGCTGACAGCAGAAAGCTGACAAACAAGAACTTTACTCTTTATATGAGGTCAAAAGGAAAAACATTAAAAACCGAAGAAAGGAAAAAATCAAAAAGTTCAAATTATCGCATTTTTTTATTATTTTTCAACATTGTCCTGCGATGAATTATATTAAAAATTCGGGACACAAACGAATTTCTATTCACGAGCCGAGCTCCGAAGAATTATTTTAAACTTTTTTCCGGTTTTTCACAAGAATCATTGAAAAGGGTAGTGTAGTAATTTTTATATTCTGGCAATAAAGTTTTAATAGTTCCTTTTTTTGATATCTTTTTCGAATTTCTATCTTTTTTATCACTTCTCTTACAATTTCTGGTGGACCGAATACGCCGGAAGGAAGTTTTACGTCCTAACAGAGTATGCAGAACTAACGTAATGAAATTTTGCAATACACTTTCTACATCGCTTTCGGGTTTAATTCGAATCTTCAGATTTATTTTTGTTTCAAGCTTTCGTCGAAATTCAAGCCGATTTGTGTTTTTACTACGGCTTTATTTGCTCAGTGATTTGATCATCCCGCTGTTTATATTTATGATCAATAATCTGACGAAAGGCTGCAATTACTTTGAACGTAAACATACGCTTCTCAAATTAAGTTTTTTGATTATTACGTATTGATTATTACGTTTTCCGTGTAGAATAAAACGAAAAACAAAGCAATTAACAGAAATTATTATTTATCGAATGTTCAAGTATTAATATAACTCCAACATGTTTCGTGGAAATGAACCATACATACTCACGGTGTAATCATTTTTAATATTTTAAAATTTATAAATAATAATTTTTGTTAAATGCGTTGTTTTTCTTTAATTAAGTTTACAATAAATTGTTGTATTTCTATCGGTCACCCCCAGTACTTTGTGAAAACAACCGATATTAAAGTTGCGTCGTACGTAGTTCTTTACCCCTTTGTTAGTTAAACTTGAACCACGGTTAGTACTATTCTACAAAACAGCCGAACCTTTTACACCAGCAGAAACAATACATTGCTGACAATGGGCTCATCCCCCAGCCTGCCGAAATGGAATTTAAAAGAACACATAGTGTCACGTACAGGGGCGGATTAAGGATTTACAGGGTCCGGAAAAAATCATGGATGAGAGGGCCAAAAAAAATGGTGAAAAAATTCAGTATTACATATTTGCAAACAAACAAGCAAAAAAAAAAACCTACTGCGTACGTATGAATGACCAATAAAATTAAAATTATGTTCTCATTAAAAAATCAACTTTCTTACCCTAAGAAATGAAATACCTACATAAATTGAATATTTAAATAAAGGAATTTACATATACAAGTACATATATATATATATATATATATATATATATATATATATATATATATATTAATTACAACGTAATTTTTAGGCTACCCCCCATTAGAAAAAATGTCCCAAAAAATATCTCAAAAAAAATGTTCCAAAAAAATGTCCCAATTTTATGTAACGTTCGTTATATTTTATAGGATTTTTGTGATTACGTTATTATATTCATATGGACCGATTTAGAATTACGCTGTAAATTTTGATCGTTTTATACGAAGTATAGAAGAGAAAGAGATAGAAATGTAAGCAAGAATGGTCAAGGGGCACAGCCCCTCTTGTGGCCAAAATGGCCGAGTTTATGTATATGTATATATATGTTAATATTTGTAATTTTTTATTAATAGCATTATGTTTTTTTTTTCTACAAAAAAATATTTATATATAATACATAAATTAAATATTGTGGGTGGTAAAAAAATAATCGTTTTTTTTAAAATAAAAATAACAACTTTATTTACAATGCATTATCTACAGCGGCGTTGCACTGGTATTTTCGCTGATTTTTAAGCTAATTTTGATACATCCATGCGATGTTTCTGATCATGTTCTTTTCTTTATACAAATTAAACATGCATGTTTAAAATTTCACAATTGTTTATAAATGAAAGGCAGTATGTTTTATTAAATTTATTTGAAATACAAGCATATATTTATAAAATCAGCAATCGGTTAAAACTCGCTTTTATTTTAAATAATTTTTATACAATTCAAAATACAACACGTATTAACTTTCGATAAAAGTAAAAAATGAAATATTGTTAAAATTAGGAATATTTCAGATCGTAAAACGTTTTTATATAAATAAATTGACAACGATTACTATTTCAATAGAGAATTGTTATTAATCGGTTTATCGAATGTTTATTTATTATTCAGTACGGACGTTAAAGGACTCATTCTATTTTTTTTTTAAACAAAATAAATTAGATTTATCGTAGAAAATTTCTATAAATGTTTATTTTATGCAGCAATTAGTTTATTGGGAGAAAAAGAAAAAGTTTTATCGAGAAAAAGTGTATAATTTTATTATTGAAATCGTATATTCCTTTTTTAATATATAAAAATTAACTGATTTTTTTTTTTTTAGTGTAATCAACGCAAATTTAAAATCTTGCATTTTTAAAGTATTGAATATTTTGGGAAAATAAACTTAAATTTTGCTTGGAGAAAATTAATTTTTTTTCTTTTCAAGAGTACGGGGCCCCCTGTAAGCTGGGGCCCGGGGCTCTAGCCTCCTTAACCCTTCCTTAGATCCGGCCCTGGTGTACATCCCTTTTTTCCGCTTATTAAAAATACATTTGAAAAAAATAAATAGCGATGCTTTAACTTACGGTTCTACACAGTATTAGACTTGCATGTTAAAGCTTTCGGCGCATTTATCTTTACATCCTTCATCGCTAGATCCAAAATAAAGTTTTGCATAGAATAAATTAAAAAGTTTTTAATTTTACCGGAAGCGTACGAATTATGTAATATGCTAATGAAAATACAATATCTTTTTCAAAAACTTATTTGATAATTTGACGTTTAATTTTTCACTCACTGCGCTATTTGTGTCTTTCTATTACTGTTTCCATGTTATATATATTATACATATATATACAGTAAAAGTTCTTTAAAATCTTTTTAAAGTCCTCCGACGAAATGGTTTAATAATAGCTCTTTGCGACGCTTCCAAGGCAAATTCATTCTGTGATGGACGCGGACATAAATGTTGCTTCTCAGAAAGAGATGAAACGGCTACATAGATCTTTTATCATAAACTTGAAGTATATAATAGCTTACTGCGCATTTGGGCCGGATAATATAAAAAAAATGTACAATTTAGTGAAATAAATTGATGTTTTAAAAGCTGTCACGTGAATAAAAAAATGATGGGCTGAAGTCACCTCTACGACGAAAAGTATTTTCAAAAAGCAGCTTTCGCCTGAGAAACGGAATCTGAATTTCTTAGCAGGTTAAAAGGAAATGAATGAATACAAAAAAAATTATAAAATTAAACCGACTCAAGATGCACTCTGCGCTAAAAATTACAAAATAATAATATACACAAAGTAATACACGAATATTAATCGTTAATACTATAAGAAATTCGCATTATAATGATGTTGGAACTGTGTAAATTTCGAAGTTTTATGATCTTTACCTTAACTTACACATCTGTCTGACTGTAAGTGACATATTTTTTGCGCCCATAATAAAGTTAGCAAAATTGGCGTTAAATTTTTTTATTGTATCACAAAGGCATCAAAGAAATCTCGACCAATTTTGTTTCTTCATTTAATCTATAGAAAAACTGACTTTACGTTTTTAAATTAGATAAAAAATATCCATTTCTTCCGCTATATTAAGTTAATAATAAATTCAAACTAATTAACACGGAAATATACATTAAATCTATAAATTCGTAACATTATACGGAATATTTAAAAGTGATGTTTTAAAATAAAGTGTTTTTTTTTTTTTAAATACTTTTTATACGCACCTTAAACAAAATTCTAAATAATTTATTTTTGTAATTTTCAATTACGTTTATAGTACAGAAATGATTTTCGGCGAGGTTAAATTTTTAACTTATAAATTGTTTAATACATCAAATTGATCCGAGTAAATACGGTGTACGGCATACTGATATAATGCTATTTTTATTTCATATTATGAACTACGCTCTGATTCGCGGTACAACTTTGAAGAAATATTTTGGGACACCCGGTAAGAAACGTTGCCCTGGTATTTCCTAGACGACTCAAATTTTGAATTTAATAAAAGTACTGTAGATTTTTTTGTTATTATTGCTTAGCTCTCTGAATTATCCCGCTTTTAACATTAATATTCCTCAGAAATCTTTTTCGCCTTTCAGTTGGTCCCGATGGAAGCCTGTATATTCGATTAAAATTATTCTACGCGTCCGATTTTCTTTTAAGCGATATGTATCGAACCGAACACTCTTTCCTCTCCTATTTCACCACTACCCCCTATGGCGTATTTGTTATTATTTTCCGTAGATCGTTACAGCCGATGGTTTTATAACTATTTTATGTATTTTCAAGATTTTTTTGTTTTAATGCGAAAAAATTTGGATGCTGTTTCATTTGCGTTCGAGTAATTCGAGCTTGTACTGAAGAAGTTGCCGAGTCTGCTAGTGTTTGTAATATAGAATATTTATTTCTCGTGACAATTTGAATCTTTTGATTTTGTGCTAGAGCGAGGGGGTTTTTTGGCTATGAGGTCAGTCAAAAATTTGCTTGAGCTTTTTATTTTACGCCAAAAAAAAAAACAAAAAAAAAAAACGTAACGTTATATAAGATTTAATAAATTAGTAAATTGGCCAGTCCAGTGATAGGTGATGCAATAAATTTGTCAGCTGCGCAGAAAAAATAGAATTACATAAATGGTGCAATAAATTCGTTTGCATAGCGCAAAATAGTTTGTATAAGATATCACGATCGAGACCGCAGTCAATGGTAAATGAAACCTGTTTGTATCTGTTTACAATACACTGTACGAATGTGTCCGATGTTCGTGATTTCTTCGAACTGAATTCGATGACGTAAAGTCAGATAAAGTTGCCGGCGTTATCTAAGTTATGAAAAAATCAGGCTGCTATCATCCTATCAATCGATCTAAACATCAGCTTGAAGACCATTGAAATTATCCAATTCCTCGAATGCACGTGCGATATCGCCAAACTGCACCTTCAAAACTGATTAATTCGACTACCTCTACTGCTAGAAATAAACGTGCGTCGAGGCCGCCTTCACTATTCTTCGCCGATCATTTACATAAACTCTATTGCTACCAATTTAACTTGGTTTCTTTCCGTTTTCAGTATACGTTCCCATTTGTAAATGGGACTTACAGATCCGGATACGTAAATAATTTTTGCGACTGAGATCTTTAAGGTTTTCCATAGTAAGGCAAAAATGTGTTTCTTTTGCTTATATTTTACGCGGTTCACCGAAACCGTGGCATTCATTCAATGGCGGATCCACGGGGGAATAGGGGACATCCACCCCAAAGAACCAAAGTCTCTATGAAAAAATTTGTTATAACGGAGAAACTTAATTTATGCTACAAAAGAGATTTGTATGAATTTTTAATTATAACTAATATTTAACACTATTTTCTAGTAAAACTATTAATGTTCCTTTTTTATTCTATTTTAAACACAACTGTCGTCGATCTTTTGCCGTTTTTATTTATTTTTAATTTTTATTTTCTAATTTTAATTAAAAATGGTTCAATGAGAAATATATATATATATATATATTTAAACTTGCTCATGAACAAAGAATTTGGATCGGATTTCTAACAAAAATAAAAAAGAAGTGAAGTCTAATAAATACCAACTTTCTTTTTTTTCTTTTTTTTTTTTTTTGGGCTCGTCAGCCGGGGACCTTTACCCAGAAACAATTCGAATAGGAATGAGTCAATTCTTGATACGGCTAGATAAGAGAAAGGAACAAATATTAGGAACAATTTGTGGGGAGGGAAAAGATAGGACATAAGAGGCGCAATATGGAGTAGGCAGACCGAATATCAATAAAATGAAATAAAAAGCAGAGCACTCAGCAGAAATAAATCAACACTTAATAAACACATGATGCGCATCTCAAATATAACGCCTTACATTCTAAAGAAACTGGCTTCTTTACTACTATTTAGTACACAGATATTGGTAATGTGTAAAATTTATTTAAAATTCCTTTCACCAATTTTTCTCTTTCTTTTTTATATCTCTCACACTGGGAGGGCTATACTATATGTTCGATCGACCCTTCCAATCCGCATTCATTACAGTTATTATTAAATATAGTAATTTATTACAACTATCAAAATATAACAAACAAGTTTAAGAATAAACTGAAGGCTTACTTAGAAACGTTTTCGGGTACAACCCATCATCAGCTAAGAACACAATTCTGATCACACATAGTGAGTTGAGTTCTTAACTGATAATGAGTTGTACCTGAAAACGTTTCTATGTAAGCCTTCAGTTTATTATTAAATTTGTTTGTTATATTTTGATGGTTGTAATCAATTACTATATTTTATAATTAACAAACAGGATGTTGAAAGATTCTTTATTACGGTTATTATTATTTATTATTCCTAATCTCCTATGTTTTAGGTTCTCGATTTCTTGCACACATCATTATCTGTACGGGCGGTTGGCCAAGCGGAGTTGGTTCTGCCTTATTTTGTCCTGTCTTTAATTAGATTCTGAATTTTTTAAGCTCCCCTCTTATCGTTCAATTTTCTATGCGGCTTTTTGTTTCCTCATTAATTAATTATCCCCATAAAATGCTCGTAATCTCGAATTATAAAAATGCTTTACAGGCTATCACATCTAACCTTCCTTCTACCTTTTGCGATTATGTAACATACTTTTTACACGCTTTCTCATTCTTCATTCGATCGAGATCGATCTTTTGTGGATTCCTGGTTATTTGAGTATTGAGGGAAATGAAATAGTGGATATTCTCATTAGCCCCTTCTTCCATTTCTAGGGGCAGATGTTTAGACACTTTTCTGCTCATAATATTGTTCTTCTTTCCTTAAATGACTTATTGTAAACTATGGCTCAACTCCTATCCACCTTCATTTTCTAATCCTGCCAATATTTAATCTCTCTATTCAGCCATCTCTTGAACCCCATTCATGGTTTTCGAAATACTTACCTTCTCTTAAACGCCCTGCAATCACTGCTATCTGTCGCCTTCGCTTTAACCACAGTCTCCTTCCTGCATCATTTTCTCAGTTTCCATTTGCATCTACTCCATTTTGCCCTTTTCACTACCGTTCTTTATGATGTTGATCACTTATTTCAATGTTTGACCTTTCCTAATGAACATGCTTCTATTCTTCGCTGTTAAAACTTGATATCCCTACTGTCCTTATCGGTGATGCTTGTATTCTTTCATTTTCTTCTGTTTCGTTTATTCCTGCCCTTCAAGTATTTTTATCCTTTGTCCTTAGACGCATAAGAATAAATTTATTGCTCCTCCTTCCCACTTCTTGGGCTAATGTCCTTGTTGACAAATCCACTTAAAAAAAAAAAAAAAAAAACAAAAAAAAACAACAAACAACTAGGGTAAATAAGGAATAAAAAATAGATGATAACAATGATGAAAGCTATGGGGAAAATGTCACTCAGTTGACTCTAATGAATATTGTGAGAAAAGATGTAGGGATTTTAAAAAAATATGATAAAATAAAAGAACGATTTAGAAAAATGTTTAACATATCTCTGGATAGAATAAAAACATCTTTTAATAACAGATTTAAATGGGAATTAATATGGAGAACTAACAACTCAGGATTAGTCACCAGGTCCAATTACTGTAGTTTGCCGTTACGGGAGATGAATTTAAAGTTTATTTTAATTATTATATGAATAACATGCCCCCTTCCACCAAAAAAGAAAAAAGATAGAAAATTAAAGATTTAAACGGGGAATTAATACTGCTAAACGTTCCGGTTTAATGGGTAATTCTCTTACGGTAGGTTTTAGGACACACCCGCGCATCAATACCTGTTTAAGTGTTTCATCGGTATTTCCACTATAAAAATAAAATCTGCTGAAGTATTGGAATGTTAATTTGAATGAAGATCAAGAACGTCTTTGGTAATTAGATTGTTTTGTCGAAATTTCCATCAGTTTCATCAATAATTCCTAGTATCTGTTTTTCTCAAACTGAATTATTGTTCGCGGATCATTGACGCATCATAGAAAAAAAAAATCAAATGCTGTAAAATCATAAGACCCCGGTTATAACACGACAAGGTGGTAACAGATGTTCACTACATATCCGCACTACTCCACTATGGGGCTGTGCTAAACCGAGTAATATAGCGATAATACAGCGTTTCCAAAGTAAAGCACTAAGAACAATTGCAGACGCCCTATGGTATGTAAGCAATCTTACACTGCACACCGATTTGGCGGTTAAACCTGTCAAAGAACAAATACAAGAAATTGCTCGGCAATATGGCATTAAACTAGATCATCACAAAAATATCTTAGCCATTGGATTACTGGACAATTCGGCAGAAATCAGACGATTAAAACGAACAAAGCCGACAGATTTATTGTAAATGAACAATTATAATTGAAAAGTATTAAAATACGGGTAGCGGAAATCCTTGTCTCTGGATAAGGAGCTCCACAAATCATCCATACTATGTTATTAAAATTGCTAGATAGCCCAGAGCTAGTTGCAAAATTGTATTAAAAATATAAAAAAAAAAAAAAAAGTATCCTCACTACTCAGTAATTAAATCAAAACAGATCCATGATCATCATGTAGCAGTGGTATTTGCTAATTGCTACTACACTATACCGCAGACCTCGTATTACATAATTAGTCGATTTCAAAAAAAGTCAAAAATTAACCAACAATGGAACACCATATTGCATTCCTTCCAATTAGTCATAATCACCTTCTATTTTTCAATGAATTAAAAGTTTTTTAATAAAAATCCCAATATTTAACCATTGCTATATAAAACAAATTGCCGTCTAAAATTTCGTTTCTGAAATAATATCTAATAAATGGTAAATTTTAATAATCCAAGAATAAGTTTTCTTCTTTTTTTCTTTTTTTTTCGCGATCTAAACTGAAATATTTTAGCCCCTTCTCGTACAGTACAGTGTGTTTTAATAAACATGTTTCACGTTTCAAAGTAAATTTATAACACCTTGGCGTGATAATTATTTATCGGGGGAGTTTAGTGAAATTTATATAATTTCGCTGTTAGCACCTTTATCACCGTTATCACATTACCGGAAAAGATTGAAGTATTCAACGATACAGTGAAGAAGAGGCTACATACTGTATAAAAAGTTTAGTAAAAATAACGGAATCAAAGGCGGGAGGGGCGATAAATACGGAACAATTGACGGTTCGATCACCCCGTACATAAGAAGAAGTAACAGATACACAATTGGGAAAATTCCCAGGAATAAATAACATTCGACTCGTGTTGTAAAAATTCAAAATTTGTTAAATAGTGTTAAAGGTGTAATTTAGCGTCGTTATATCACGTGACTGGTTAGAAGATTTCTCGTGCATGTGGTAACTACTGTTATATATCGGATAAATAGAACAGTTAGTATACATGTATTACACAAAACAAATTAGGTAGACAAGTCGACGTTAGCGGTATTAAAATTTTTGACACGGAAGTTGTAGTTAAAACGGATTAGACAACTTATAGAAACCATCGAAATCGCTTTTATTATAGTTTCAATAGCCCTCCCTATACAGCTCGTCTTAGAAACAACTTGTTGTCGGTCTATTAGAAAGAAGTGTAATTGATAATAAAGACACAAAGGACCCCATGCAAAATACGGACGTGTCGGAAACCCCACGAGAATTTATCAATTTAACCAGCATTAATTACTCACTCGCTCGGAGAATCTACTCCTCGTCTTTTTCCAGTCTGGAGTTATCATTTGCGAAGTGTCGAAACAGCCCCGAGAATTGGATTCAGCTTAGTTTCTGAAAGTGGAGCGTGTAATACGCGTTTGAATAGTAATATAGTACTTTTAATGGCGACGTGGTTTTCAAGGAAAACTTTCATTTTAAACATGTAATGGTAATTTAAGTTTCGGTAAGTGAGAGTACGGCGATACTTTGAAATATTAAAATCTACGCCTTAAACAGGTACTTATTAAAAAAAAAAAAAAACCCGTAATTGTAAGCATGTATTCTTCTGACGTAATGTCTGTCGCATTCATCATTTTCAATTTAATGAAAAAGGTTTCTCAGTTCAAAAATTGGATATCATACGAAAGGGATTATGAAATTTCGTTCGATTGCATCCGATGGATGGCGAAAGGATGCGTAAAATAATATAAATGATAAAATGGTCAATAATATAATCTTATTAAATTTTTTACAGAGTAAACCGAGAATCACTTTTTACAACTACTTCGTGTAATCTGCAATCTCTTTTTTAAAATACAAAACAATAACTTCGAATCTTGTATAAATCCGTAACACCTGAGGAACGCAAATACGCGTTTTTATCTATTATTTTTAAATAGTCGCGAAAATGATTATACCATATTGGTTCATTTTTCCGCCGATAATTAAGCATCTATTATGGCACACTACCTCGAACGACATATCGTCTTCTTTACCGAAAAATTTAATTAAATACGAATAAATAAAAAAAAGAAATATATATGCCCACCCTGGGCCAAAAGAAGCTACACACGGGCCATAATTAACTAGACGTCACCCTTTTAAATGTTTATTCTTAAAAAATGCGTATAATGTGTTAAATATAACATTTGAGATATTTTTCTGCTTCTAGACAAAAAACAAAACACTTATTCACGAAATTAGTAAAAAAAAAAACTCGGAAATAAAAAAAAACGCGTTATTTTCTCCTCCACTCCATTGAAAAACATTAAATCATGGATATGTTTGTTTGTTTTTTTTTTGTTAATGTGACGATACAAATCTGCAACTGACAGTCAAAATAAGAAAATAAATTTCAACGCATCAAGGTATAACTTTATTGTATAGAATTAGCCACTCTACATCAGTAATTGATAATTAAATGGACGATGACGGCTGAAGTATGAAAAAAGTATATTGTTTCAATACAGAATCCTTTATCATGCTGTTTGTTAAAATATAAAAATATATTAAATTTTAACAAATACACAAGTATAACAAACAAATTTAAGCGTATAATCGATTATACTAACTTGGAAACATTTTCGGACGATCTGCTAGAATTTATAAAACAATACAAAGAGTGTGTGATCAGAACGAATTCTAAATCACACTGACGTCAATATAGAAAACAGAAGTATTTATACAGTTCAAATTAACAGTTTTAAAGTCGATATATACAGAACACATTTAAAGAACATATATGTGAGAAGTTTATTAATAAATGTGAAAAAAAGTTTATAATATTAAAAGCGGTAAAATTTTTACAAAACAAATAAACAAACATTGATAGACATGTTAAGAGTACGAGATGATAAAATGTACATTGAGAGACAAATAAATATGAGACGATATAAAATTTTAAAAAGAATATTATAATTATAAATTTTAAATTTTTATTAATTTGAACTATATACGAATATTTCTGTTTTCTATATTATTAACCTCGGTGAGATTTACAATTCGTTCTGATCACATACTCTTTTGTGTTGTTTTATAGATTTTTTAGCTGATCATCATCTATGACCGAAAAGAGTTAGTATAATCTAATATCAGCATATCGCATTTTTTAACTTTATAGCTATGTTTACGTAATATCCGGGATAACTCCGGTAGATCTTCATTTGAAGCATGTCAATGAAATTAAAAAAAGCGCAAAATAGAGAATAGAGAGCTAAGAGATCGGAATGAAACTTTAGAGTTAAAATAGTTTTGCGAAGAATTTGGCGCACCTGTTGCAATCCACTAATATCAAAATTGCGTCTAGCTTGCCGATAACGAAGATAAAATTTAAACTGTCCGACAATGATAGTTCCGGCAAATCGTATTCTCGGATTACTTTCGTCGTAAAACATCCGTTCTTACAGCAGATTGATTCTCGTGACGACGCGTCCTCCACACATCGTCGGCGTTTGAGAAATTTTCAAATGATAATGATATTCGCGATGGCCAGCGAGCAACAAACCGATAGGGGAGAGCTCCGGAACTGTAATCGGATCAACATCTCTTACGCGCGTACCGGAGCGCCCTCGCTGAACTTCTTGCGGAGGGCAGGAACTCGCCGCAGGGGTTTGTTTACAGGAATAAAATAAAATATTGAAAACATCGACAAAAGTATAATACACCGGCATAGTGACGCTGCGCGCTTGTCAAAAGTTGGGGTAGTTCGGAGAATTCGCGTGCGATGATTTAATTCCGGACATCTGTACATTAGACAAGCGTATAATAATAAATATGTGTGTGCAAATCGTGATGACGATTTCGTGTCCGCATATGAGTGTGAGTCTCGCTGCAGCATAGCCTTCTCGCAAGTGCATATCTGGCAGAAGGGTTTCCGCCGAGCCGGATAAAACAACCAGATCCTCCGCGCCACTGTAATATTTTTATCGATGTTAACACGATATCGAATCTGTCCGTATTTACAGGCGGCGTTCGAGCCCGTTTGTACGCGATAAGCTGACTAACTATCGCAACACGTGAAGCGGATGACAAATCAATTTCTGGTATAATTGTAAAATGAAATTTCGGGGCGGTACAGCTGCCCTTTTTAATTTCTACCCTGTAATTGACTTCTGTCAAATGCCGAAAAATTTTATTACGCGCATTAGCATTACTACTGCCAATCTCGTTATTTTTATCGTCATCATTATCATCATTATCATCACTATCATCTTCATCATCATTATCGTCATCATCAAAGAAGCTATTGTCTCTCATTGCGGCAGAGAATATGTTGGAGAAATCACGTTCGACACCCTGATTAAATTTTTTTGGCTTCATTAGCTGGCGCCACCATACGCAGCGTGATAGTCTAAAATCGGATAAAACGCGTACGTATTTAATTATGAAATAAGGAAATTATTTCCCGGACCGAAATGCAATAGCTGCTCACCGTGTTTACCAAATGACGTATAAAATTTTAACTTATTTTTAAAAAAGCGCCCACATCTAGAGATAATCATAGTCGCGATAAATACTATATAAGAAAAATCATAGTTGAGAATGTTCGCAAGCGAGAATTTTTTTTTGTTTTTCTTAGAGGTTATACTTTTTTTTTCGGCCCTGTAAAAAATAAAATTTAAACGCTTAGGTTTCAAAATGAAACTTAAAAAAAATTCGTTTTCTTTCTGTGTATTTTTTTGTAAATTTCTTGTATAATTTCAAGTTTTTGACACTTAAAAGTAAAGTAGCTTTCCCATACCCTTGACAGGGTGCTGGGATTGTGAAGTTAAAGTTCACAATGTACTTAAGGTTCCAATGGATCTGATAAAAATACCGGGGCCAGTTCCTTTCTCTCGGCCGCCTTTACTTTCCCCCAGATTTCTCTGGTACCCAATTATTTCAGTCTGCGTAAACTTGGGAGCGACTTGGATTCAGGACGAGACAAGTCTACATCCTATTAATTTCCAGTTAAAACTTAACCTATTGAACAGGACACTCGAGGCCGCCTTCGCCTCTTGCAGCGGCACCTGTGATCTATGTAGTCGTGTAGGTTACACTTTTGAAAATCGAGATAATATAGTATTTTTTCTGAATTTTTTGTTTAGGAAGTCAAAGCCTCCGGGCCCCTAAAAATTATTCTAACTCACTGTCCTCTGAATGTATCGCACTTGAAATATTAAACCCGTTATTATCGTTATAGATATTTCAGTAAAGTAATATATATGTATATATATATATATATATATATATATATATATATCGCCAAGATGAGTAGTTATTATGAAGGGTAACAATTTGGAAATTAAAAAGGGTCATGGACGACTTGAAGTATTGCTAATGTTAGTTTATACGGAATAAAGGAATTTGAAAACCCCGAAGTGTGATTTACAAGCTCATCACTGACGGAATTTGAACACTGCACTCGTCAACCAGTACTTTGTACTGTATATAATTATCACTTGAAAATATTTTAAGAAAAAAAGAAAGGGGGGGGGGTACCGACTTCAACGTGTACACCTTAACGTCAAAAATACGTATTTATCGCGAAATAAATTTGTTTTAAAAAATAATACCGACTTCAAGACTTTTTCCTTAATAATTTAATAAATACGCGTTCTGAAAGTAAAAAATAATTTTACTCGATGATAAAATGTATTTTTCCGTAGACTTTACTACCCCTAAACGAAGGGATACTATAATCATTTTTAAGTAACGTTCATACTTCAATTAGAATTAGAGTAGGCGCCAAATTCAAATTGTGTAAGGATAATTTAAAAATATTCATTCCCGACGATTTCGATACCTGACTTATAGAGAGGACGAGTGATTGCATCGTTATGCTCAGTTAATACGGTTTTTTGGAGTTCGGTATACCAAGACTACTAATAAGTATTAATTACTTCCATAATATATAATTTTAGCGCATTTTTTCATTAAATTGTTGGAGTAGTAACTTCGAAGTCAATATTTATATCTATTAAAAAAAAAAAGAAAAGAAAAACAATGATTTTTTCAATAATTACGATTAAATTGAGGGTAATATTTTTATTTCGAATTATGTGGATGCTTGAAAAATTTTCGATTTTTTATAACCTAATTTACTGCATCGAATTTTTAAATTTATTTTATTTCTTTTTCCGGCCAGTTGACGCCATCGATAATTCTATTCGGGGACGTCTGAAAAAGTGTCTTGTATTTTTACAGTTTAGAAACGACTTTTCTATGCCCCCTTCACTTTTTACTTAACCGAGAAGCAATGAGATCGTTGTACATAGTTCTAATGATGATTAGTCCGACGTCGGATGATCAATTCAAACTTACCAGCTGTTCCAAAAGCAGTTCTTGAAACTACTTCTCTTTCGAATCACAAAGAAAGTATGCTGCATCGTGCAGAATAATCAAGTGGCCAGAACGGTCGCCCGCCATCAACGAGGACAAACAGTCTGGATAACAAGCCACGCTGCAACCCCGCTTTTATTACGATTATTAATTAGGATTAGTGATGGAAATGAACTCATTAATGAAGCACGTAAATCAGCCAGTGCAGTTTATTTTGAATCCGTTGATAAAAATTAATTGTTGATTTACGTTTTACATTGGAAAAATTTGGTTTTTTAAAAAATTGATGATTATTTACCAATTTACATCTGAACGTAAAGGATCAATTTTTTTTTTAAATATAGCTCAACTGCCGCGCTAAGAAGATCCTACTTAACAATTATTGCAAAGAAAAGTATGTAAATAATAATTACATCGTTCTTGTTTTAAATTCAGTCCTAATCGCATTATTGTATTATTGATGGGGTGTACTGTATAGTACGCTGCACGGGAATTTTAATTCGGATTATTACATCTTTAAATTGAATCATTCACGATCCCTTTTAGAACTCGCCCGTGACGTATTATCACACTGTTGATATGTTTTCAGAGGACTTTGTACGCACCACCGGTGTTGGTTCATAATTTTTTTCGTTTCATTCGAGTCCTTTCAATTTAACATTTATCGCGCGAAATAGTTAACTGCGAACTTCAGCATAACTTTCGTGCTTCACATTGTCGGTCTTTCGATTTTTTTTTTTTTTTTTTTTGAACAGAACAGAACGTATATTTAACTAAGTACAGTAATACAGTATTTATAAACAAAAATGCGTACTAGCTAGAAAGAGACTTAACCGCATTACATTAGTGTGAAAAAAATAGAACATTTACGTGTTGTTAACAAAAATATAAACACTATACAAAAAAATACAAAGGGCAAAAAAAAAAGTATAACAAAAAACCCAAAATAATCAAAAATTACAACCAATTGTTACCATTGAAAACATTACTTAACAGCTTAGAGATATCACTAACTAACTAAATTGTGTTTAATCCGACGATGCTTAAATGTACATCCGGGTTAGTTGCTCGGAATTATAATCGCCTATATTCCTGATAAGCATATTGCTATGGTAGGAACAGCCATGAAAATTTTTTTTTGCTGTATTAATTATATAGTCTCTTTTACGTAAAGCAATTGTAACCAGTCATGCATATTATCTATTTTAGTCCAGCGGGGAACACTGAAGTTTATTAAAATCGGAGTTTGAAATCAAGCATCAAACTGGAGCTGAATAAGCCAATATTGGTCTAATAATACTTTTGTAGATAATAAGCTTGTTTGCGGTGTTTAAGTAAGACCTCCGATTGATAATTGGGTACAAAGCTGCAATGGTTCTATTTGTTTTCGCTTCAGCGTATTTTGAGTGTTCCTTAAAAGATAATCTTTTATCTAGAAACTTCAGCAACTAAGTCTGGCGATCTAACTTTCGAGTTTCACATTGTCGGTCTTTCGCATTTTTAAACTTCAGCAACTAACTCTGACGATCTAACTTTCGTGTTTCACATTGTCGGTCTTTCGCATTTTTAAACTTCAGCAACTAACTCTGGCGATCTAACTTTTGTGCTTCACATTGTCGGTCTTCCGCATTTTTAAACTTCAGCAACTAACTCGAGCGATCTAACTTTCGTGTTTCACATTGTTGGTCTAACACATTTTTTTGAACTTCAGCAACTAACTCGGGCGATCTAACTTTCGTGTTTCACATTGTTGGTCTAACGCATTTTTGAACTTCAGCAACTAACTCGGGCGATCTAACTTTCGTGTTTCACATTGTTGGTTTTTCGTATTCTTGAACTTCATCAACATCGGCGATAACAGAGCGGTGTCCAGATTAGATCAAGCGGAACAGAGTGTCTGTTCACGTTAAAGTAGACTGTGATAAATGAAATCGAAGTAATAATTTCCGTGCAGACTTGTGGAAAGAATATTTAGTTTGGAAATTTTCCCCGAAGAATTTCTGTTAAAAACGAGTGAATATCAATCGGAGAAGATGCTCGAGCAAATCACTCTCTGTTCTCAGCTTCAACCAAGCTTTTTTGAAACTTCAGGATTTACCATAAACATTTTTTGAACTAACGCAGTCATTGTTGAACGTAATAAATGCGAAATTCCGGTCTTAACTCTGTCCGTTGACTACCTTGCACGATTTGCTTCCCGTTTTTGCTCCAAATGTCCCGGTCCGAAATCAGATGAGACCTACGCAGCACTATCGATATCTCTCGTCGAAGGTTAAAGACTTTTCGCAATCTCTTTTCGTCTTCCGGCTTTCTATTTTGCCGTTATAACTGATGTGTATTAAATTTAATTTTACCTTGCTTCTCGTTCATCTTTCCTACCTCATTTTCTAATCTCCTCGCCAGTTCCCCCGTTATTCATTATGCGCCTACCCGCGCTCTTAACTTCCTCCTGAAATACAGTTGTTTCGTTCACGATATTTACAAATGAGTAATTTTTGAAGTTCGTGAAGTTATAGTAAATTGAAAAGTATTACTATTAGAAATAATTGTACGGGAAATTTTTGCCAATTGAAATTTTTGAAATTAACGAGATAACGGATATTGCATAGAACAGAAAAAATTTATTCCGAAAAAATTGCGAGATAATGTTTTTTTGCAATTTGGTATTGAAAAATTTAGTGACATTTATCCTAAAAAAAAAAAAAAAAAAAAAAAAAAGAAATTTAGAATGCCATCCTCAATAAGTTTATCAAATCAGTAACAATTTTTGATAAGGCAATTTACCTGTACCACAATTAATTGAATATCGAAAGATGTACCAGACCAGCCTGTACACGCGTAAGATATTAATTGAACTTTTTTTCATATCCTGTAGTAAGATGGAATTTAAACCGATCTCAAAAATCATTTAAAGATTCATAACAGATCACTAGATAACCCTTTAAAAGTAAAATTCAAAATATACCATGAAATCGAACAATTATGGTTGAAAAATTATATAGACTCCACTGCTGAAGCCAAAAAGAGCAAAAAAGAGGAAGTTCGCGTAAGCAATAGCCCGAGTAAAAAAGGAAACCAAAACGTATCTCAAATAAGTCATTAATGGCCGCTTTATAGGAAGACTGTAGCTAAGTTTACAATTTTGTATTTAGGCTTTCGGGATACCGAAAGCTCGAAAGTTTGATGGAAATTTGCGAACTAATGAAAACGAGGTCGTTTAAATTAACAAGTTGTCCCTGGCGGAAATTTAACCTGAATCCGTACGAATGTAGGTATATAATCGCGATTTTATTTTCCGCCATTTGCTAAGTCATGTGTTCCGCGCCAATTTTATACTATAAAAAGTGGCTAGCAAATGTTATTTTTGATAGCTATTATTTGCATTAATCTTACATCTATTATTTCTTATGCAAAATGTTTAATATTTACACGATTATCAGATTGAGAGATGGTAGTAGCCATACTCTTAATATACATCGCGCTAAGTGGCCTAGATGACTAGTTTTTTTTTTTTTTTCGATTTTATCGTACCGGTAATATTACCATAAACAACGGTCTGGTACCATTTCGCCTAATTCCCAATTCGCCTAATTCCCATTTCGCCTAAATTTAGGGTCGGGTTACTCAGGTAATAAAAAAAAGGTCAGACAAACATACGAATGATTTCGTGTTGGCAACAGCGCGTCATCATTAACGAATTCTAAGCAGACTAAACGCATCATTTTTTTTTCTATTTGATTCCACTGTTAAGGTATTTTTTTCTTTCCGAAATACAACAAAAAGGTTTGTATGAAAATCAGAAGTGAAAAAATACCGCTAAAAATGTTTGATGTAAATATACGCGAAACGACCACTCCGATTAATATTTTCGAGTTATTTTATTGGATGTCCAGTGCTGTATAAATCCCACCCGCCTGATCAGTCAGTATATAAAAGCCTTATTGATATTTAGTGTGACAAGAACATTAAGGTTCGGAGTTGCAGAAAAAATAATAAAAAAGCTAAATTATAATTAGGTGTAGTTTCGAAGTGGTCGCGTTTATGTAAGAAAAAAGGAATAAGAATCGAATAGAATTAACAATAATGACATGACATCGAATGATTATTACAGCGGTAATTTTATTATTGACTATTAAAATTACAATTATAAGTACATACAAAAAGTAAATGTTAAAATTAGGAAAACAGTGTTTCTTTTTTTTTAACAAAAGTTCCTGAACCTAATTTCATTTTTCTTTAATTCAAAAAAAGTGAATTTGCAAATCGAAAGAATTTAAAAATTAAATACTGCTTCGGATTTGAATAAATAATCAACAGTAACGTATACGATTACAAGAGATTTTTCAAAATTTGGATATTAGGACGAGAAAAATAACTTGATTTACTATTAAACTGTGTACAGCAGAAAAAGAGGAGTAAGTAAGGAATAAACAAGGTGAAGACCCCGTTATATGGGGTCAGTTCATGGCTGTTATGGGATTAATAAATGAGCATAGATTTAAAAGCACCATATCAAAAAAATGTATATTTTAAATATTATTATATCTATCGAGTATATTTGTTATATTTGATAATCTTTAACAATAGATTTTTAGTTGTAGAAAGCAATGAAAATAAGGACAATTGATTAAAAAATGGCGAAAAATTGGTTGTAATAAGGGGTTATTACATTTTTAGATGTGTCGCACGGTATAAAAAATTTTTTAGAAGATACAGTCATGATTTTTTTCCCCATTCTACAAGATGAAACGGAAAAACTTGGCGTATGTTGTTAAAAATACTTCTAAAATCGAATTTTAAGGTATAAATAACTTCTCCAGAAGCCTAAATGGTTGCTGTTGGACTTTGAAAAATTCCTCTTCAAATTAGTCACGTTTATTATAATGACGATGTTTTTTAAGTAATTTTAATAATTGGAATGCAAAAAATAAATAAAACGCAAAAAATGTTGTTTTTAGAGTTTTTAACAAAGTAAAAAAAAATTTTTTTTTTTTCAATTTTTTGGGCACGTCAACAGTAGAACTTACCCAACGCAGAGAACTGTACATTATATAAGGAAAAGATTAAAAATTGAGGAGATAAAGAAAGCTAACAAAGGAACTATATTGAGAGAGGAGAAAGCAAGAATGGCTTTGGCACTGTAAGGAGTGGGGAGGCCAAAGCGCAGAAGATTGGAATAAAGGGGCACTGTCCTCCTTACTCTTGTTTCTTCTATTTCCCCAGTGTCCAATCGAATTAGATTATAATATTTTTCTTCTTTCTTTTATAATCTGTTAAGTCTGCCAGATTTTTTGGCAAATCCAAAAAAAGGCAAAGAAAAAAAACCTTCTATCTTACTATTTAAAATGCTTCATTCAATAAATTGCCAAAAGATTACGATTTAACATTACAAAAAGGAAAAATAAAGAGAATATAAAAAGACGCTATTCAATTAACCAAATATTTTATCATACACTTTTGACGTACAAAATAAAAATTTATAGCAATTAAGCGAAAATAATTTTTTAATGGATGATAATTTTTTTTATTCTCTGTTGTCAAAATCTAATTGAATACCATTTCATTTAAAATGTAATTTGCAATAAATATTTCAATATACAAATATTAGATATATATATATATATACATATATTATTTACCTGCTCGATTTGTTTTTATAAATGATATATCCATTGCTATATTAGCCTGACTCTAAATTTTTGGTTTATTCACAAGCGAAAATTTAAATATTCAAGATAGAAGGATAGTTTCCTTCAGAATGTTGATACACATAACACTCAACCCAGAACAAATTGTGACCTCATAGCGTAAAACAGTCAGTATGCGGTGATTTTCCGCATACTGAGATGGATTTAGCATTTCTTACGACCTTCGAAAATATTAAAATTTTGTTAATAATCATTCAATTTCTCGGAAGGTCTCGGCAGCGGGCAAACGCGGCATTGTTTGTCAAAGACGCATTCTCGGTTAAAAAATCGAAGGATCTGACCGCTACGCAGGGGTAGCGAACTAGTTTCGTTGTGCGTGGCCGAGAAGCGGAAATAGAGCACTTCCTGACAGTATAGGCGTTTGAAATGCGTACCGAGCTACGTTGAGCCGGAAGAAGTTATTTTGATAAAAAGCCTAGAAAAGGCAAAAAGGCAGGGTGAACTAAATGGAGCTTTATTTATGTTTTCCTAATTTTAACATTTACTTTTTGTATGTACTTATAATTGTAATTTTAATAGTCAATAATAAAATTACCGCTGTAATAATCATTCGATGTCATGTCATTATTGTTAATTCTATTCGATTCTTATTCCTTTTTTCTTACATAAACGCGACCACTTCGAAACTACACCTAATTATAATTTAGCTTTTTTATTATTTTTTCTGCAACTCCGAACCTTAATGTTCTTGTCACACTAAATATCAATAAGGCTTTTATATACTGACTGATCAGGCGGGTGGGATTTATACAGCACTGGACATCCAATAAAATAACTCGAAAATATTAATCGGAGTGGTCGTTTCGCGTATATTTACATCAAACATTTTTAGCGGTATTTTTTCACTTCTGATTTTCATACAAACCTTTTTGTTGTATTTCGGAAAGAAAAAAATACCTTAAAAGTGGAATCAAATAGAAAAAAAAATGATGCGTTTAGTCTGCTTAGAATTCGTTAATGATGACGCGCTGTTACCAACACGAAATCATTCGTATGTTTGTCTGACCTTTTTTTTATTACCTGAGTAACCCGACCCTAAATTTAGGCGAAATGGGAATTAGGCGAATTGGGAATTAGGCGAAATGGGAATTCACCTAAACAACAGTGATCTTATATTAAATATTAAATTAGTATCTCCAATGCGACACTAAATTAAGATACAAGAACTCTGGGAATATACGATAATAACTAACTATATGCACATAATAATTGAAAACAAAGAATTGATACGTTGCAAAAGAGATACACCATATATGAATTTTTTCAGCTGTCAGATAATCGGGAGAGCGGTATCACTTTCTTCTCAGTCGTCTAATTATCTGGAAGTTCGGAGGAACACATTCTGTTGATGTTGGGATTACTGCTATGTTGGAATTTATCGAACAGTTTTTGATATACCGGTGAATATAAGTCTCTCGGGCAAATGGAACTTTTAAATCATTATGTAATGTTGCATTGGATATGCGTAAAACGGTGCAGATGTAATTGCACGAAGTATCCTCGACTGCTGCTGCTGCTGCTACTGAATTCTGTTAAGATTACTTCTACAAGTGGGGCCAGTTTAGTGTTATAAATTTAATTTAAAAAAAAAAAAAAGTAAATAAATAAAATATTTGCAAGTTACTGGCGAATATTTTTATTCGAATAAAAATTACGAAGCGATCTCTATAATCAGCTGAAATAATTGTAATGGCACCTATATATATATATATATATATATATATATATATATATATATATATATATATATATATAGTAGTATAGTTTTTGAGCGTCGGCGACTACTTATTCGTACATTTCCGCTGTACCGATATAGGTTGTGTACCAGGCAATTATTATATATGCAACGCAGGTGTACACACGCAAGTAGACTACATTCGGAACTGATAGTAATCGTTTGATTTACGTCGTTTTACAAAAGTACAGTCCCCTATTTATGTCTGCTGTGTACTGACCTAGCGCGCATATGATGTTATGCATGTTTGCCATTGCCTTTCACGTGATTATTATCGATTATTTATTTATTTATTTAATTCTTGTAATAAGTTCGTCGTCGCTCGGGATCGAACCCGTGACCGCCATATCGGAAGTCAAGCGCTCTAGCAACTAGGCTATCGCGACGACAAACCCATACGTATGATTAACAATTTTTTAACGAATAATTTTTCAAACTACAAATACTCCCAAATTGATGTTTTGTTTTTATTAATAAATCGCGAATATTTCTGAATATCAACTAAATCGAATAACTTTTAAACTTGGTTATATAAACATCGCGGGGACGCATCAGAGCTATTGTGTAAAATAATTTTTCACGATAAAATACGTTCTTTTACAACTGTATATAATTTTTCCTGGGGTATATATTGTTTAATTAAAGAAAGAAAACAATAGAGTTATTCATTTTAATGATTTAGTTTTGTTTTTACGAGTACACATACACCATAAATTACTCGCAAAAAGTGATTCTGACAAGGCATTTGTTTTATATTGGAGCGAAATTTCAGGTACATCTTGCATTTCCAATGGCTTTATAGTCACCACCACACCACACAGGGACATCAAACATTTGATAAAAAATTCGGTTTAATCGTTAATTCGGAAGACACAATATTTACACACGGTCAGAGTTATATGTAGTTTTATCATCGAGATGTACAAGTATCCATTAAAGTAATTCGTAATATTGCAAAAGTTTTACAATAAACATTTTTTTATTTAAATTTCTTATTACAAGCCGGCGGTTGGCAAGGCTCCTAGTCTGTTTGAATAAAAACAAATCATTTGTCGTAAATACGTTTATGTTGTCGCAAAAAAATCTTGAACATACAATTTTAGAAAAATTACTAATTAAAACGACACAAATAGTTTTCCCGGAATCGTAATTAATTCCGGAAAAAATTAACTTTTTTTAGAAAATTATAATCTCTCACATGCAACTGTATATTATTTTCTTAACTCATCGCTGTGAAACGAACGGAAATTGTGGTAAGGTGGCCGACATCGATTGAGTATGCTTCTCCATTGCAAGAAGGCAAGGGAAAAACTTCAAAAAAAAAAAAAAAAGTAACTCTTATTCCTGATAAAACGGATGTCAGCAAATTCTATGAATTGACCAGTCTCCTGTTCCAGCAGCTTCCTTTTTTTGTTTCTCCTTTACCGGGAAAAAGCTTTATTTTCCCTTCAGCGGTCTTTTAATTTTATTTCTGCTACCAACTGGCTGGTAATTTTTTCCGACCCGATCCTATCTCTATAATCCACAGTGAACTATCGATGTCACCACCGGTGTACACCTTTAAAAAAATAACCCCTGCGCGTTTTCTGTGTGTAATGTTTTGATTAGATCAACGTTGGCATCGACTATTTTGATGGCGGGAAAAAGTGAAGAAAAAAACGCTGACTAGCTATATTTATGTGCATTTTGGGATATTTCCCTAGGGATGGTTAAAAATCCGTTCCATGTATGAATCGTCGTCCCCCCGTTATCGAATCATCCAATAAAAATTGCTTCGTAGTTGATAGAAAAACAAACAAACGAGAAATAGACATCGTTAAATGGACTAGAGCTTTTCACGGATTTTATGTCACCCAACTGCTAATTAATGGCATGAAATCAATATTGACACGCAGCTATTCCCGGTTATTAGAGTTTAAGAATGTTATGGTATATAGTAGTTGTGTTATAACTGAGGCAGCTATTTAAAACAGGTCGTTTTTTACGACAAACGAGCGCGAGTAACGATAATTCAGTTGTATAAACGGATTTTCGTAGTAGAACTTTATCCGGTAGAAAACTGCTTTCAAAGTGCATCGACCATGAAATATGAAATGTTTTAACTTTAAAAGTTTATCAACAGCGCTTATCAGTATATATAATTTTACGACGCTCGCGAATGTTCTAACACATTTTCTGCGCCAACCTTTTGTAAGTAATAAAAAGAATCGGCGGTCTACTTAAGGTCAAACGGATTCATCTTGAAGCTAATAAAAATCTGTCGTACCCGTGGATACGACAAAATAGAATTCAATGGAAAAAATAAATAAATAAATAAAAATGATTATTTTTGTTTATTAAACAAATTCATTAAAAAAGGAGAAAAATCTGATTAAATTATACGAGAATTGTAGAAAAATTGTTGAAAATATCCAGCCCGTTGCTGACGTGTAAAATTAGTTTTTCTGAAAGACGAGGTAGACATTTCGAAAAAGATATTCCTCAGATAACAAAAACTGGTACTATACGTAGAATATTCTAAAGATTTTCTATTTACATCATTAAATGCAAACTACGTTGCACGTTTAAAAATTCGAATACTGAAAAACGAACAACAAAACCAAGTAAAAGTATACGGACTTGGTAAAATGTTTTTTTTTTTTTTTTTATATATATATAATAATGAAAATTAGAAAAAAAAAAAATGAATTCCTCGGAGACAATTTTAACAGCGAGTTTATTGCAGCCAATTACGGCTGGTGATGGAAATTCAAACATCATACTGTTTTCGGATAATAATATTCATTTATTAAGTTTTATGTCATTTTGATTTACATCATAATATTTTTTTTCATCGAATTTTATACATCATTTAAAATAACTGCAATAAGATGCTTCTAAGCTTCTTAAATATTATTTTTATTTGTAACGTGTCTGCGAACACACATCTTGATTGTTCGAAATAATTCATAAATAACCGGTTACCGTAACGTGTTAGGCAGTGGAGTTTCGTTCGGATATGGCCTGGTTTGAATTTCGCTGCCGCACGTTGAAGAATATGTAAAAATTTCACTCGCGTTGGGTTTGACTAGCCAAAAAAAAAAAAAAGTAGTAATAGTTAAAAAGTAAATTGGCAAATTAAATAACAAACATCCTCTCCCAGAACAAATCTCCATACTTTAGCTATAACTTCTCTGAACTGTCTCACTCCCCTAAACTATTCTCTTTACCTTCTAACATTAAGTCTCCTTCACGTCCTGCTATTCGCGAAGGATTTTTAACCAAACTCTTTCCTCACCATTTCCTGCTCATATCACGATTTTTACGGACGGCTCGAAATCTGCTTCGGGGGTTGGTGCCGCTTTTATTCTTCCTGTCCTCAACTATTCTGAGTCATTTCAACTTCCCTCCTTTTCTTCGGTCTTCCTAGCCGAATCCATGGTTATTTTACGCGCGATCCTTTTTATATCTTCAACTTCCCATTTAGTGTGAATTTCCTTCTATGCTCCGACTCGAAAAGTGTTCTATTAGCTATCTCGTCTCCTTTCCCTGAACTCTCTTCCTGTCCTATTATTCTTTATATTCGTTCCTTGAATTATAATTTATTAACTTCCCGTTCTATCCAAATTGACCTGCTTCGGATACCTGGCCACTGTGGTATCGCCGGTAACGATTTTGCTGACTCATTAGCACGTTCGGCCGCAGTAAATGGTCGTTTCACTGGCAGATTTCCTAAAGTCTGTACTCTCTCTTTTTTCATTCTCACCGTGACTTTTGGACTGATATCTATCCGTTTTTTTTCTCCAACCCGGACTCCTTTTACTTCTTGCCTTGCAGCCGTCCACATCCTCTTCTCCTAGGTTTAACAATTTTCTTCCCAGTATCATCAGCCGTTCTGTCACTTCTTTCATAGTTCGCCTTCGTCCGGCTTCTCGTTTCCGTTTTGCTCTTGTTTAGTCTCCTTTATGTCCCTTTCATCCTCTTACCTTAAATGTCACTATTTTCTCAGAACGCGCGATCTTTTATTCCAATTTGCTTAGCCTTGACCTCCCTCTCTGCTTCTTACAGTGCCCTCTACATTCTCGGCTTTCCATCTCCTTCTGCTGTTCCCTTGTTAGCCGCCTTCATTTCTTCTGTCTCTAATCGCTTTTTTTATATAAATTATCGTTCCATATGTCTTTCTATTCTTCTAATCTTTTGTGTTGGGAAATGTCCTGTGCTGACGTGCCCATAAAAAAAACAAAAAAACTAACATTAGATCAAATACGCTAGAAATGTTTTTTTTAAGCAATATCCGTATCTTCAGCTAGAAAAAGAAATATTACTAAAAACAAACTATACAACATTATTTTTTTATTATACTAAATTTCAGTGATAAAAGAGATTACATTATTTACGATAGCCCCTATTATGTATATATATATATATATATATATATATATATATATATATATATATATATATATATATATATATATATATATATATATATATATATATGTATATATTTAACTCGGCCATTTTGCTTTCATTTCTGTCTCTTTCTCTTCTATACTTTGTATAAAATGATCAAAATTTACAACGTAATTCTAAATTGGTCCATATGAATATAATAGCATAATCACAAAAATCCTATAAAAAATATAGCAAACGTTACATAAAATTGTGACATTTTTTTGGGATATTTTTTTTCTAATGGGGGATAGCCTAAGAATTACATTGTAATTAATATATATATGTATTAGAAGCCATCGGAAATAATTAATTAAAAGATATATTTTACACATTACCTAACGATGGAATACAATTAAAAATAAGCATCTGTAGTATCACCGCATTCGGCCAAATAGATTTTCCGAAGACGCGATATATGACTCGATGAATATGTTTATTTTTTTGAACGGACAAATTGGTGCACTCAGTGGCCGGTATTTTTTAAATTAATCGTAGAATTTTATTTCATTTATGTTTTTACTTGAATAAATTTATTAATTTCGGCAAATTAAAAATTATACTTCTTCTAGTCATTTAAGAAAATTGGCATATATCGTAATTACCATTTTACAATATTTATATCAGGAAAGAAATAATTTTGTTGCATTTAGGTTGTGTAACAAAAAATAATAGTTCGGAACTATTATAAAATATAGTTAATAACATAAAATTATACAATTTTTCCTCAAAAAATACTATATTCATGTGTACGAAATTACGTAAAAATATATCAATACTGTGAGAACTTGCTAAAATCTACACGGGATCGAATTGGTTTTTTGAATTTCAAATATACATTGTTACGCTGTAATTTTCCGAATTTAAGTTACATATATTCCCGATGTTTTTTGGTTTTTTAAATACCAATTTTATACACATCCGGCGTTTATTGAAATACAAATTTAGACTTCTCACAAGATGATGATATAAAATTAAAATGACTTGCTCTGTGTTATATTAAATGTCGAAATAATCGACAAAGACGATGATGTACGCTTTTCAGTTTATATTTTGGCCAGTCTAATGTGCAAATCGCTCTTTCACGAATTTCATGATTTCTTTATTGCCGCTATGTAGAATTTCTTTGATCTATCCGGGAGAAGAAGTCAATCAGCCTCTCGATTTATATCATATGCAAAAAGTAACGTGTATTTTTTAAAAGATTCGATTAACAAGGTTAAGAAGTGTGGAGAGGTAATTGTGACAGTTGTCGAGAGTAATGTCAGTATGTTTATAGCGTTAGGCGGTGTAGAGAGGACGGGTGGTGTTTTTGTAATTGATAGTGTTGTGAATAGTCCGTTTTGCGGAATAGTAAGTGGACTGAGAGTGTTGGCTCGTGGTGTTAAGTTTACGGGCTGGCTTCACCGTCTGCGTAAACTAATATTAAAAGGGGTACAAATGTGCGTGAGTGATGCATGTGTGCGATTATCTATTTTGTCTGTTATAGGTTGCAAATGGCGTGTATGTAATCATGTGGCGGAATCTATGATTAGTTTAATATGTAGATTACATTTACGTTTAACGATTAATCAAAATTCGATCGATTCTATTTTATATAAGCAAGGTATTAATCTAAAATCAGCGCCGTTGCGAAATCGATTAGATGTTAAACAAATTGAAAACTGTTTTTCGCATGCATCATGATTGTTTAGTTGCTGTTGAGCTTATCCCCTTCTTATGCAGAAAACCAATTCTGCTTCGGTGAGAAAATGTCCTACTTAATAAATTACCGTAGTAAAAACAGCTGCAAGAACTATTCCCATATCAAAAATTGGACTGACAATATTACATCTGAATTAAATTATAATAAAAATCATGTAGTTAACGAAGACATATTTCATGTACTGCATTTAAATATAAGAAGTGTACGACGAAATTGGGATGAATTTTTAGCTTATATTATAAATACTCCCGTAAGTGTTATCATTCTGACTGAAATTAACATAGCTGAATACGAGTTAAAATTATATGAGGTAGAGGGGTTCGAGAGATTTGCTATTCAAAAACCTTCGGGATATAATGGAGGAATATTGATGTTTGTTAATAATAAATTTCGATGCATAATTCAGGAAGCCGTAAATACTCCAAGTATGGACATGCTGATGGTTGACATATTCACATACGAAAAAACGCCATTACGAGTAATTGCCATATATAGATCTCCGAGTAAAAATGTAGGTGAATTTATTAAAGACCTCGCAATGTTATTGAAAAATGAAAAAGATAACGATAACGTTTTAATTTGCGGGGACTTTAACATAGACCTATTACATCAAAATGTACAGGCTGAAAACTTTTTGAATATATTGTACGGGATAGGAGCAGTACAGTTAATCCAGGGAATAACGAGAGAGGAAGAACGAGTAGATAGATGCACCCAATCTTGTATTGATAACATATTCATGAAATATGCTGCCTGTAAAGTCACTTCTGGAATCATTAACGCGAAAATATCCGATCACTATTTAATAGGTGTTGCGTTTAGTACCTTGAAAAGCAAATGGCAGAAAAGTAACATAAATCGCAAACTCGTTTTCGATGAAAAGAAAATACGTAGTGAAATATACAACTATAACTGGAACCAAATAAAGGGATTTAGCACGGCAGAAAACATATATGATTATATAAACGCCGCATTCAAAATCATTTACAAGAAATGTGAACTGGGTGTGAGTGAAGGTAGGAATGTAAACAAATATCATCCAAAAAAAGAATGGATGAATCAGAAGATATTTAATTTTATGAAAATTAGAGATCAATACTATAAACTTAGTAAAGGGAATAGAACCAGTACTCGATATAAGGGACTCTATAAAAAATATCGAAATAATGTCAAAACAGAAATAAGGAAGGCAAAACAGGTGTTTTACTTAAGTCAAATTGATAGAGCAAATAATTCGAGTAAAAATATATGGAGAATAATTAATAATATTGTAAATAAAAGGAATAAAGTATCAATTGATGATTGCATTTGCAGGCATTTTGGAACCGACTCATTATTAGTGGAGCAATTCAATGAATATTTTGCAAAATCAGTAGAACAATATAAACATAAGTGTGATGTCCAGTTATTGAATTCAAATGATGAAAACAGGTTGATGTGTTCTTTTTTCATTTCTCCAGCTGATAATATACAAATTGAAGCAATAATAAATAGCCTAAAAAATTTCAAAGCACCAGGTTGGGATGGCATTAGGACTATGGACATTAAGCGAAATTTAGAGAGATTCGTTCCTATACTAACAAATATGATTAATTATTCTATAAAGAGTGGTACCATCCCGCAGGGGCTAAAAAAAGGAATTATTAAACCAATTTACAAAAAAGGAGCTCAAAATAAGCTGGAAAATTACCGCCCTATAACAATAATTTCGGTAATAGCGAAAATTTTAGAACATTACGTAAACTGTCATTTAAAGAGTTACCTAGAAACAAATAATCTCCTTTACGAAAATCAACACGGATTTAGAGGAAAAAGATCCACCTTAACGCTATTAAGTAAATTGGGAAATGAAATAAATATGGGACTATCGATAGGGAATCAATTTATAATTACTTTCATTGACCTATCCAAGGCGTTTGACTTAGTAGATCATGATTTATTAATAAAGGATTTAGAAAAGATTGGTATTACTAACAGACAGCTCCAATGGTTTACAAACTATATTAAAAATAGGAAGAATTGTGTAAAAATTGCAAAAAATGAAAGTAGGGATAGGTGGTTACAATACGGTGTCGGACAAGGAACCATACTGGCTCCCATTCTTTTCTTGATATATACTGACTCGCTTCACAAATATATTAGAAATGCAAAGGTGTTTGTGTTTGCGGATGACATTGCGCTATTAATAGAACACAATAATATACAAATGGCGGAGAAGTTACTTCAGGAGGACGTTGATAATCTTAGTAAATGGGCGCATGACAGGAGGTTAGCAGTGAACATAAATAAATCAAAGATAATGCATATTCGAAACATATCCAAACTTGCTACTCATGAACCGAGGATTATCATCCACAGTAACGAATGTGTCCATGATTTATATTTAAGGAACAACAGTCCAGTTTGTGCATGTAAACCATTAGAAAAGGTGCAGGATTTTAAATATTTAGGGGTTTTTATAGATAGCAATATGAATTGGAAAAAACATATACAAAATTTAAGTGTAAAAATCAGACAGACCATTCCAGCATTATATAAGATGAAACAAGTACTTCCATATGAAACACTAAAAATTTTTTTTAACGCAATGATAATGTCTAGGATATTATATGGTATTCAAATATGGGGAGAAGCGAAGAAATCACAACTTAACAAGATAACGAAATTGCAGAAAAGATGCTTAAAATTACTGGTTCCTCATGGGGGGCATTATAATTCAACATCATCATGGTGGAAGGTAAACAATGAGATGTCGCCAAAAATGTATTATTATTATTATAGATTATTGGAGCTCAAAACCAATAATATCAGAATACCTTCAAGACCTAAAATTAGAGTGACGAGAGATCGAAATAAAAAATACTTTATTCAACCAAGGGGGACCAATTTAAGGATTGATAATACACAGCAGACAGTTCTAATTAAATTATTACGGGAAATTCCAAGTAATATATTAAAGGAGAAAAGATTAGGTGTGTGGAAGGAAGACGTAAAAAAATGGCTGATAGATTGGTGTGCAGATTAAGAAATTTTCGAGGATTTTTCTATTTGTACTACCATGTCGGTGACTTCTTTATTTCGCAAATTAGGTTCCTAAAGTTCTCATTGCTCAGCACAGGAACTACAACAGGTGCATGTAGACAATTTTCAATAATGTAGCGGAAAAGATCTTCTTTCTTGTACATTAGTGGGTATGATTATTCTGAGTGTGACTGGTTGGTGATGTATAAGTGCTAAGTGTGTAGTTATAAGAAGTTACTGTACTAAATTAATCAAATTACTATAGTGATAAGAAATACTATTTTAGATGTATTGAAATGTTATTAGTTAATTGTAAATTTATGTCAAATAAACGATAATGAGGGTGACGGGAACTCACGAAACGGGCAAAATTGCCTTGTGAGACCCACAACTTTCTTATTTAAAAAAAAAAATAAAAAAAAAAAAAAATTTTATAACATCTTAGAAATAGTCGAGCACTAATTCTTGAATGTGTAGAATAATAAATTGCTTCAACACTAGTAGTAGAAGAAATACACACATAGCTACAAATACAGATTTGGTTGCGTTATTTTGTCGAGAATTTTTGATTGAGAACACAACGAACGTGAAACTGCTGGCAGCTCTCATCTTATCCGATCTACCGAGACAATCGGACTGCAAGCAGTGCAAAATTACCCTCTGTCTAAAGTTTCGGTATTCTTTCGTTATTTTTCTTATTTGTTACACGTTTTATATTGTTACTTTCATCAATTTAATCGTTATTATGGGTATAATATGTGCGTGTGTATGATAGTATTAAGGGGTACTATCACATCGAGAAAGTAAACGGGTTCGAGACTTATTCGGTTCTTAAAATCAAGTATGAAATTGAATATCACGCTAGAGGTCATCCGGATGTGTAAGTAGGATCCTATAAGAAAGGATCTGGTCCTCATTATTCTATTTAGATTCCCATTAGGGACCGGTAAAATGGAGAGCTCTTCGTTCCACAGTTGTTTCAAAATTCACTTTACTCCTTCTTCAATATACAGGATCGGAATATATTTTATCATCCATATGTTTATCCCGTTCCGAATCGAAGTCGCTTCTAAGTTTGTACCTAATCTGAAATTGAATATTGGTTATACCAGAGAATTATCTGGTGGAAAGTAAAGGAGGATAATCCAAAAGTAGAAAGAAACTGGCCCCGGTATTCTCATCAGATCCCCATTAGGGACCCTTAAGTGCCATTATGGAAAGCTTAACTTCACAATTCATGATACCTTATCAAGGGGATATATGGGATTTACTTTACTTTACTTAAGTCTTTCACGAAATACGTATTACAATTGCTTTTACCTGATTATTATCAGAGTAGTCTAATTTCCTGAACTGACAAAGCAATTTGCGGGGACACATTTAATACATGGTACTGAATTGAAACAATTTTTGTGATGTTTTAACCATTATCGTTAATTGTTCAGTTGACCTAATTTATAATTATTTTCCTCGGTGGATATAGATTAGAAACGCACCGGAACAATACTCGGGTTGCTGGACAATTCGCTAGAAGTTCGGCGGCTTGATAAGAATCTAAAAGACAGAAGTTTTAATAAAACTTCTCTATCAGCACCTATCGCTGGGGTGGCTGTTATCCATGTGCGCGAGGTATTAAAAATTTCAAAAAATTACTGTTATTAACTAGGCGCAATTTAGAAAAAAAAAGAAGCTAGATAAAGTCAAATAAAAGGAAATGTTCAACATTGAGCAAGCAGCCAGAAAAAGAAATAATACGTGGGATTTCACGAGAAAAACTGGTAAATTGAAGTCAGGCCGAGCGCTAGTGTGAAAAAAAAGACAATAAGTGGAACAAATAGACAAAATAAAAAATAAATAAAAAAAAAAAAAAAGGATTAGGTAATCTGTTGGTCAGGCGACTTATAAAGATGGGAATAATTGTAAAAAATTATAAAGATAGGCTTAAAAACGGTAGTTTAATATGCTATTAAAATGCGTTTCAACAGAAACATTTTTCACTTTTCCCGATGTTTCGCTAAAGAATCAAAGGATTTGCGATTAAAAGCAAGATTCGAATCGGAATGGCTTCAGAGCGGTCCGACGACACGTTCTAGCCATCGGAGAAACAATGGAACTGAGAAAAAAGTGGTCTAGCAAGGGGGAAGCTGATAGAATCGCTCGATCAAACGTCTCGCTCGCAAAGTAAAAACTTTCTCGTACACCGAGATGCGTAATCGTCAGCGCGTTGGGAAAACGAGCATTTTCTCCGTCAATATTAACGCGAGAAATTAATATTTCCGCTAATCCGATTAGAGTCGGTAGTGGAACGACTTAACTCGCATCCTTGTAATTCACGGCCCTTCTTCATCCGACAGTAACCACGTGTTTCCGTACGGTCGCGATGATGATATTGCCCCCACCACTTTATTAACTCTCCGGAAGGATTTAAATCCGGACTCGGCCGATTCCCCTTCCGGTCCGGTCGCTAGACACCTATGTAAATTAAAACGCCCGGAATTTGACGCCGTTTACTGCCGCGACGCGACGCGACACTAAGATCATCGTATCAAAGGCTTCATCGGCGACAGGTTCCGTGTTGCATGAAAACAAAAAGGCGAAAAAAAGCACCGAACAAAAGAACAAGAAGACCGCGAGCGACGATAAGTATGAAAAGCTGAGCGCCCCGGCGTCCCCAGAGGGTTTAGCAAATTCTTCAGCTTCCTGCTCAGAGGGTCGTCGTTGGGTCTCTGTCGGTCTACACGGCTGATCACTTCGATGAAATCTAAACAGAATGCGACGGTACTACAAGTGTTCTTTTTGCGTATGTTGTCCTCTTTTCTTTTCTTTTTTTCATTTTTATTCGGTTCCGTCGCATGTAACGAAAATAATGGTAAAGTGTCAAACAATCGACTAGCGTGCATTATGCTATCACAGGGGATTTGTCGCGGAATAAAATGCGAATGCAACAGAGAGGGCCCAGCGAATATGAGAGTATCACGGCGGACGACTACTAGTTAATAAATAATAATAATGAGGGAGAGGCGACGAGCAAATTGAATGCTATGACACAGGGGTCGTTCACGGTGCACGGTGACCCCATAAATGCCCGAGGTGCTTTAACGGCAAATACTTCCGATCGTTATAATTTCTATTTATATCATCGAGCCTGACATTGAAGGCGATAGTTTCGTTTCCTTTTTTTTTTTTCTGTCGGAATCATCGCTCTTTTTTCGACCGCGACACCTTGGTCCGTAAGCGAGAAGAGCCTCGATGCGCCCAATCAGTTTTTGTCAGAATTTCTCCACGAAATGCATAAAATCCCATACTCGATTCTTTCCCACCTTCCCCCTAGTCAACCCAGAACAAAACTATAGTTCTGTTTTCGATGTGATACTTTTCTTATTAATAGTATTTTAAATAAGTCTTTTTTCACCACCGACAACTTGATTAACTATTATTTCGAAAAATATCAAATTTTACGGAGTAACGATCCGCAGCCGGAAAATCGATACATTTGAATGGAAATTTCGGAATTTTTCTGATTCAACTACTTACCAAAAAAAAAAAAAAAAGAAGAAAAATATGAAAAGATACTTAATAAAAAAAAAATAACCCAAAAAAAAACACACAAAATAAAATATGCATCGTCTGAAAAGGCGAAATAACGTATTGGAACGTTAATCGTCTCAGTCTAGGCAATCCTCGAGGTCCGCTTCGGAAATACGCAAAAGTTAAACGTTGATCCGAAAGAGCATTTGAAGGTCATCGAGCTTGGCGTTCAATTTAAATCGAAATAGCAACAACCGAAGAAGTTCTACTAGTGTTGTCGACACTCCGTCGTGGACGTTTTCACGAAATTTACTTCAACTGCCGAGCAAACCTTTGTTTTGTTTTTTTTTGTTCTTTTAGAATAAGTTGCGGGTCCCACATATGCCCGTTGTGTAAGTGCCCAACACTCTTATCAATGTTTATTATGATAGATATATATAGTATAGTACACAAATTACAACTAACTTAATTTATTTCGTAACTAACAATAATAATAAACTTAGCATTATGCATATTAAAGTAATATACGTATGCCAATAAAACAACAATGTCGCGTATATCTGTACACCAATATATGCAGACAGCTTAATATTTATAATCGAAATAAAGCATGATCAGTGAGAGCCTAAAATCCAGGAAGGACACGACAAAGTGTCAAACACCGACAAACCGTAAAAACAAAAAGAACCATTTAAAAGTAGCGAGATAAAGGTCGTAACTTGATCTTCAGTCTTTGCACTCTATTCCTTCAACCATTTTTGCACCTCTTTTTTCTATACACTAAATTATTTTCCCCCCTCTAATATATAATTAGGGATTGTATACTTATTTAAATTAATTCAAACTGAGTCATCAGTGTTATCGATTCTTAATTTTACACCGCGGGGATAGGTGTAATATGTGTACTACTTTGGTTTCTTGTTAATCGAATTTTCTGCTTAGATGGTAATTTTGATATCATTGGCACATTAAATTCTATTAATATCTATAATAGAGATTACTATATCTTGAAGGACATTACGTTATTTTCCTTTCACACATAATTGATCTAAAATCGATTTATTTCCAGTAGGGGAGTATAGGTTTCAAACAGCTCTTCTGTATTTCGCTTATTTTATTTATTTATGTTTTCTTAGCCTTACATAACATATATTTGAATTCCATGCAACCATTAATCCGTTTCCCTGGAATATTTTTATTGGAACTTTATTTTTTCCCCGATTCGCACAGAGCCCGACAGTTGTTGGAAGTTTGAATAAAAGTGTATGCCGACGAAGAAGGACTAACGAGATTGGGCAGACATCAATGAAAACGATGAAGGAGAAAACAAAAATTCAGGAAAAAGCTAATTTTCGCAAAGAGCTTTTTTTTACGTTTTTTCCTATCATTATTATTATTATTATTATTATTATTATTTTTTTTGGTTCGTCACATTTTCTCTGTCAACGGGATGAAAAAATAGTGTTGTCGGAGTGATTAAAATCGACCGTTTCCTTCTTTTCCGCGAACGGAGACTGCGGAATTTTCACGCCGAAAATCGAAAATCTTGCAAGTTTCCGCAAATTAGAAAAAATATCGGGTGGGGGGGGGCGTAAGAAATTTCGGCCTATTTCTTTTTGTAAATTTGATTACATATGAGTGAACGACGGTGTCGAGATTGGCAAATTACTTGACTCGGCGTGCGATATTTATCTGCCGACATTCATAAAAAAAGAGTAAGCAACGGTACTGGGATGAATTCGTGCCGATGGAACTGGTGCGTGTCGCGCGCTCTTTGATTAGCCGAGCCGGTTAATAGGGTGCAGTCGGGCGGCATAACCGAGCCGGATAAATGAGAAGCGCAAATTCCTTCTGATTCGAGACCACGGCGCGCGGACGTTTCCCAGGGCGAACGGGACGCTGTCGGTATGCCCCGAAACGACCAAGTTCAAAGGATAAATTCGAATTCGGTCATTATACAGATGGTTGATTTCGTCAGCAACGCCGTACCAGCCAGGCTACAGGCACCATCTGTTTACATCATATCTAACGCGACCATCCACAGCATCCTCTTCATTATAGCGCAAATCCAAAATTTTGCTCACATACGCCGCTTCCTTTGCATACCGCTTTCATATTGTATAATTAACCAGTTGCCTCATGAGCGTGTAACCTGGCACACATGCACACACACGCAAGTGGCGCCCGCTTCGCTAATTTCAACTTGTAACGTTTCTGGTAGACGCAATCCGGTGCGCCGGAATTTCCCCCGTTAAATATTTAATTCGTTTAAAAATTTCCCCTCGAATTGATCGAGTGTCTGACGGCCGATTATAAGGTAAAGTATCGTGAAGAAATCCTTTGACGACGACGAATACCAGTAAGTAAGTAAGAAATGTCACGGTAATGCGCCGATCAGCTTTTATCTAAAAAATTATCTGTTCCGGATCATTTTTATAATAAAAAACAAAGCCGACAATAAAACGAGACCATCAGGCAGGAAGAATAGTAAAACTGTTAATGAAATTTGTCTCCTTTAAACAAACGAATAAAATGCAAAAGTCTTCTGCCAGACATTTTCCACAATGTGTCGAACTGAATCTGATTCGAGTCCCCGCACCTTTTTTTTTTTTACTGTTTTATCGCGAGTTTTTCTGATTTCTCCGTCAGCCTACTTTTCATTTTAAGTATAGCTGTAATTTCAGTCGAGTACTTCAAAAAAGGGGGCATTTTTCATTTTCCGAAGTTCGCAATTAACTCAAAAAAAACAAAACCGAAACCGTAAAATTTATAATACCTTTTTTTATTTTTCATATTAAGAATTAATTACAATGAAATTTTTTAAATACGCATGTCATAAACATATACATAGAATTTTTAACCGTTGATTGAATAAAAACTTACATTTTGAAGGTACAGCAATAAAATATATATATATATATATGGAAGACAGCGCGGTAGCCTAGTGGTTTTTAGGTACTTGGCTACCAAGTCAGAGGTTACGGGTTCGAGATACGCAAAGTTACTCTCAACCATAATGTACCTAATCTGAAATTGAATATTGGTTATACCAGAGAAATCTGTGAAAGTAAGGCGGATCTCAAGAAGAAAGAAACACTGGCACAACAGTATTCTCCTCAGATCCATCAAGCTTAGAGTACATTGTGAACCTTAACTTCACAATCCATGATATCCTTAACAAGGGTATGGGATTTATTTTAATATATATATGTTAATTACAACGTAATTCTTAGGCTACCTCCCCCACCAATTGGAAAAAAAGTCCCAAAATATGTCCAAAAAAAAAAAAATGACCCAATTTTATGTAACGTTTGTTATATTTTATAGGATTTTTGCGATCGTTATTTAAAAAATGTCACAATTTTTTATGTCGCGAAATATGTAAAGAAAAATATAACGAAAAATGTAACGAAAAAATGTCTTAATTTTATGTAATGAAAGTTAAAAATGTTAGGATAGGATTTTTGTGATTATGTGTTATTTTTTTTTGTGTTGATGCCAGTAGGAATTACGTTGTAAATTTTGATGATTTTATACAAAGTATAGAAGAGAAAGAGACCGAAATGAAAGCAAGACCGGTCAAGGGGCACAGCCCCTTGCGAGGCCAAAATTACTTAAACATAATTTTTTATTCGGTACGTCGTTGGTTCTGGAAAATTTGAAGACATCTTTGAAGGACTATATTTTGAAGACACAATTAGCGGTGTGAAAAAATAGGAATACTTATTTTCCACTAATTGTGTGGTGTCAGTGCTTCGAGGTTTTATTTTAATTAAAAATTGACTATATTTGCAAAGGGGGTTTAAAAATCACTTAAACATCAATTGCATCATATAAAATTCTATGGTGACTTAAAGATTTGTTACATACGTGGAAGTAACTGCGCACTAGGCGATATTTGTAAGTATCGACTAGATTTTATCTCGAAATTATTACCGTTGAAGACGTCAAAAAAAATTTTTACGGCACGGAAATGCAAAGTTAATTTTTAGCCGGCCTAGAAACATGTCCATTGGATATTGTAAGGTAATCGTTGAAAATAACCATACAGCTAAAAACCGAAAAAATTGGATTTCTTCAAAACTGTTACGAATGTCTTTTGCGTACAACAAACTTATCGTGTAATTTTTTAATGGTGCGTTGATGATTTATTTCACCTCTAGTTAGTACTCACTAGCATCGACGGTAATTTGCTAGTACCCTGTGAATATGTTACCTTAAGGTATCGGTTTTTTAAATGCAGCTAAAAATATTAGCATTTAAATTGACAAAAAAAAAAAAACATAATTTTTTCTGCGTATTAAATGCGAGAAATGTAAGAAACAGTTATAGTAAGAAATTATTCTAGAGAAAATACGCTATTTAAGAGGGTTCTGGTTGAAAGAAATTGAGTAGCGCTCAATTTCTTTCAACCAGAACCCTCTTAAATAGTGTATTTTCTTCATAATGATTTATTACGATACCTTTTCACAATTTTTATCGATTGCTGCATGAAATGTAATGTTGTTTTCTAGCGGTTCACTTCCAGACAGCAACTTCGAAATTTCAACGTAAAACTTAAAACATACCGGATTATTACATTCGGCTAACACCTACTCGAAATTTATCAGTTCCGATAAAAAAGGATCAACTTAAAAGTTCCAGTACGGTTTTTCTTTTCCTTTTACTTCATCATTCGCAATGATATCATGTTTGGCCGCGAGTTTCATATTATAACGATCGACAAACAAGTTCGTAAGGATGGAGAACAATTTCGGAATCGAAATCTGTAGGAAATTCTATCATCAGAGTGACATTTAAAAAACTATCGAATATAAGAAAAGCAGTTGCTGATAAGTCTAAAACTTAATTCAACCATTTTAAAGCTGATTTTAAAGGTCAGCGTTCAGACACATAAATGCTGGAAATTTATTCGTAAAATGCTCCGTTTCTGCTAATGTTTATAATTTAGTTGAAATTTGTTAAACAACCGTAAAATTTTCAACGCTAGAACATTTCTAGACTACGTAAAAGATTTGTTTCATGACCCTTGCGCAGAAAGTTCTATGATTCTCTCTCGATTCTTTTTTTACCTTTTCCTTTTTTGTCATCATTAATAAAAGAAGTTGACCTACATACTTGGTGAAAATTACAATTATTAATGATCAGCAATGGAAGTGTTAAAAATCAAAAATAGGGAGAAGACAAGAAGTGTTAGAAATCAAAGAACGGATATATATATATATATATATGTAAGGGGAATAGGAATATTTTAAGTTCAAGGAATTAAGTGAAAAGCTCAGATAGTAGAGCAGAACATCCGAAAAAAAAAAAAAACGTGCGGTCAGAAGTGCCGTTGGTATAGTGGCAACAAGGGGAATCTAGAAGAGAAAAACTGTAACAAGATAAAAGATCAACCGTCGTAGCGAAGAAATAATTGTAAAGAAGGAGACTTATATTGGAGAGAAGAAACGAAAAGAATGGGAAGATTTGTTGCTATCAAAAATTATCGAACGTCGGACAATTTTGACCAATCATATTGCATGTTAACACAACTGTGCACACAAGGTCGTCCTTCGCTTTCTGCGTTAAGACGGCATTCGCATTTCTTTGTACTGTTCGTTGATATCATTTTATTCGTACGAGAAAAAAAATACATATACATACATACATATATGTATATATATAAATATATATATATATATATATATATGTATATATGTATATACATGTAATATACAGAAACCCAAAAGAAAAAAAATGTTTCAATTTAAAATCGACATTTTGCCGCTGTTTACTCTGTCGGCCTATAGCGAGCGTTCACTTTTATTAATTGTATACAAAAGGCCACTCTCCAGTTCGATTGCCAGAGCCTAGTGAAATATTCAGGAATTAAAAGGGTTAACTTTATTTGGGCGACGGTTTAGCACAGCCTATCCGTAAAAACGGGTGTACATAATTTACCGCTGCCAACGAGGGCGAGGAGCAGCTGATTACCCCGAGCCAGACATATATGTGTTAGATAATTAAAACGGTCCTGGTGCGCACTTGTCTACGCCTTTATTATATCAGCGAACGAGCCGACGCTAACTACTCAACCCTTTCCCTCGACATTATCTTCTGTTATCTAGAAATTATATCTTCTCCGCTCATATATTATTCACAAAACGGAACCAGTAAAGTACACAGACACTTTATGCCGTAGAACGCGCGAAGCTTCCTTACATTCCCCACACGCAGAAGCTGCGCTACGACGTCGTTCGGCGCATGCGAAAGGGGATGGATATTTAGCTTTATACCGCATAAACGAGACCGTGTTCCCGTCACGGTGATACAGATAGACGACGTAAGGTTTAAAGGATATGCTAGGCTGACTCGTTTATGAGCACTTGTGTTCTGGGGGACTGTGCGATGCGAACTGCATATTCTCGAATAAAGATATGGTTAGCGAAATTGAGTTGTCATTTCTTCGCCGTCCTAAGTTGTTCGGCGAAAGTTTCCCTTTGCCCGAACGAGATTGTCTCTATTTGCGAGCTTTAGCCCGGCTGAATGTGTCTGTTGTTGTTGTTGTTTCGGGCATTCATATTTAATAAAGTGCTCGGCTACCTTTCTCAAATCTATTACACAAAACTATACACGCCTATGAAAATGAAATGGATTTTCCGCTTCGCAGCATAACCTGTTACACTGTCTCCGCCTAACTTGCTTGCAGTGCCCTTTTCTTTGTTCGCCTTTTTATTACTGGCCCTGTTGAAAGTTCGCAGTACGCTACCTGCATTGGCGTACCGGTATGCCGCTACTGCCTGACCAAATGCAGCAGTGGCAAAGAGTTTAACGCACCGGAAAAAGAAGAAACCAGCAGGGCAGCATAAATATTTTTAGTACGAATACCGCTCGCATTTTTGCATGTTCGAATGTTAAATTTGAAGAATTCCGGTTCTTCTTTTCAGAACCTAACCGGAAAAAAAAACCTGTAGAGGAAGTAAAATGCTTGGAAAGGAAGCTTCTTTGATATAATTATTTAAACATTTGACTTTGTTAAATAAATTGGAAAGTCTAAATGGTAATAACTTTGCATTAGGGCCACCATTATATGGTCTCCTACACTTACATACTTGATACATTAACTTTTGTCTTATATTTGACTTACAGTTGACTTACACACTAGCTTTCACTAGCTTTATACCAGCTTTAACGTGTAGTTATAACGCACACTTGCACTAATATACTGGCGTACACCTCTGCTCCATCACAGTGTCTTCAAAGGCTAATTTCAGATTGCTTCTATAACATTTTTCTCACAAATGCAACGTAAAATTTTAGATGAACTAAAAGTGAAATGAAAAAGGAATAACCGGCAAATATGGTCTTGGAGTTCGAAATAATAGCGGTAATTATCTCCTTGATTTTTGTAAACAAAACAAGTACATTATCACCAACACATGGTACAAAACACATCGAAGAAGAAGGTACACTTGGAAGTCGCCAGGCGACAAGCAAAGATATCAGATTGATTTCATACTGGTAAAGCAAAGATATAAAAACCAAGTAAAAAAATCGATGGCATACCCAGGTGCGGACGCTGACAAGGACCATTCTATGGTGATTATGAAAACAGACCTCAAGTTTAAAAAGATAATCAGGAATAAAACAATAACAAAGTGGAGTCTGGACAAATTAAATGACGAACAGATAAAAACTCAGTATCAAATTGAAACAGACAACCAGACACAAGAACTGTATGATAATACAAGCATAGACCAAATGTGGGGGAGTATTAAATCAACAATAATAAACAGCGCACAAAAGATCCTTGGTGAAGCAAAAAGAGCGATACATAAACCATGGATCACAGAAGAAATATTACAATTGGTCGATGAAAAACGGAAATATAAAAATGACAATAGTAAAGAAGGAAAAACGAAATACCGATCTTTAAATAATTATATAGACAGAGCTTGTAGGAAAAGAAAACAAGAATGGTGGGATTTAAAGTGCCAAGAACTTGAAAGATTAGAAACTCAAGGAAAACCTGAACTAGTTTATAAGAGAATAAAAAGTATGTGCAGAAGGTATAAAGGACTAAAAATAACTGCATTAAAAGGCCAAAATAATGAGGAAACGATAGACTGCGTAGAAAAAAGAGCAACCTGGCAGGCCTATGTGGAAGAATTATATCATGATGATGTATTAAATTGGAAACCAAGTTCAAACGCGCAGCTAGATCAATGGTCGAGTGATAATATTTTAAGGGACGAATTTGATGCGGCAATTAAAATGTTAAAAAACAATAAAGCACCCGGTACTGATAACATAGCAGCCGAAATGATAAAACTGTGTGGAAAGAAAACTCACGAGGCGCTTTTTAGATTAGTTACAAACATCTATCAAAAAGGTACATGGCCAGCAGAACATTGTACATCAGTTATTGTCCCGATTCCAAAGAAACCAGCCGCGGTTAGATGCACAGAATATAGAATGATAAGTCTTATCCCGCATGCATCGAAAATACTGTTGCAAATAATAAAAAGGCGGATGGAAAAGTATATAGAGAAATTTTTAGACAAATCGCAATTTGGATTCCGTAAGAACGTATCAACTAGAGATGCAATAGGGACGCTAAGGAATATTGGGGAGAGATTGATAAACATAAATCGGAAGATGTACGTGTGCTTCATCGATTACACTAAAGCCTTCGATCGGGTCAATTGGCATAGGCTCTTCCCACTCCTTGAGCAAATAAAATGTCCTGAACGAATATTAAACCTGATATATAACTTATACGCACAACAAACGGCTGTTATCCGAGTAGATGGAGATATATCTAAGCCGGCAAAAATAAATAAAGGAGTACGGCAAGGATGTTTGCTATCTCCGTTCCTTTTTAATGTATATGCGGAGCTTGTGATTAAATTAAGTTTAGCAAAAACCAAATATGGAATTTGCATAGGAGGGGAAAAACTTCAAACGATAAAATTTGCCGATGATCAGGTTATAATTGCTGACTCTCCGAAAATGTTGCAGAGAATGGTGCAGACCTTAAATGATACAGGAAAACGGTTTGGATTAGAAATAAACGTCAACAAAACAAAGACAATGATGATTGGCAAACAACCTAAACGTTTTCAACTAGACATAGAGGGTCAGAAAATCCAGCAGGTGCAAGCATTTAAATATCTTGGTCAAGTAATAACAGAGGACTTATACAGTGTAAATATAGAAATGAACTCAAGAATCAGACTAGCTAAGCTCGCGTGGCGGGAAAAACAAAATATACTACGCCAAAAGTCAATGCCACTGAAAATACGTAAGCGCATCGTTAAAACTTGCGTGTGGCCAGTAGCGCTGTACTGCGCCGAAACGTGGACCCTGAATAAAAGGAATATCTTAAAGTTGCAGGCTTTCGAGATGTGGTGTTGGAGGAAATTACAAAGAATAAGCTGGACTGAAAAAACCACAAACGCAGAAGTACTACAGAGAGTAGATGAAGAAAGGACATTGGTCCATTCGATACAGAAACGACGATTAAACTGGATGGGACATGTACTCAGACACGGCGGCCTCCTTCGCGATGTAATAGAAGGACAAATTCAGGGAAACAGAAGACGTGGTAGACCGAGGAACACATTTATCAGCGGGTTGGTGAAGGACGCAGGCACAGACCGATACTGGAAAATGAAAAGAACTGCGGAGAATCGGAGCGGTTGGAAAAGGCTTACCATGGAGTTAAACCAGTCCTAGGACTGTCAAACTTAATAAAATAATGGGCAGATTTTGAGAATGGCCGATAAGAAACAAAAAGAATTTTTCAAAATTCATCAGTCGAATCAAATCACATTTTCTTTAAATATTACATTGATGCATGTATTGGTTTGTCCTACAAATACTTTCTTACATGATTTGCGTGTTATTTATATATTCCCAAATTACCAAATTTATTATTAACATTAAAAAGATTATTAATATTAATTTATTTATTTTAAACGTCATTATTAGTGCGAAATGAAATATTGATATTATTGTATTTCAATAATTCAGATATTTTATGAATTGGAGAGTGTATGTAATTGAGTAAATAAATTTTATACATTTGTACTCAAGTTTTATACTATGATATTTGATATCTTTTTTTTTTCATAAATAAGTTGTGGGTCTCACCGGCCCGTTGTGTGAATGGTAGCCGATACTATGATCTCCGGAAGGAACACATCAATCACCTCGCTTGACCAATAGCACAACTCAAAGACGGCTAAAACGCCGACAAACGACCTACGCCGGAGAACCACTTAGAATTACCGCGCACTATATACCTATTGTATGTAACTCTTTAGGCTCCTAGCCATAAGGTCACCATGGTCATAGCAATAATTTACAGTGTTTAATTTTTTTCCTTTTATATCGAATTACCGTTTTTAACTAATAAAGTTATCACGACGAACTAGGCTACGTATAGACTCAGCACAGTATCCCGAATGTATTCCTTCAAAATGTTATACGATTATTTGTTGTTTAATATTTCTGCTAACGATATGATGATTGGGCGGACTGCATTAAAACTGTGCCATTCAATTATGATATGTTGTACTGATATTATGGTCATGTGTTAGGGGAAGTTATCCTTTGAAGTATGTGGTCATGCCAGGTGCACTTCATTTTTACTATAATTATTGATTTCGTAATATTTTCGCTTTACGTTCCCAATTGAAATTGTTTTTCTTTTGATTGTTTCCGTTCATAGATTTCATCAAACTGTCTTATAGTTAGATTAAAAGGCTTTTTCGATGGAAGGCGCGAACTCGTCTATAACTTCCTTTTCCACATAACCAATACCTTTTTTTTTTTCTTTTTACTTTTCTATTTTTATTATCTCCCGAACTAAAGAAAAGTAATTTTTCTTCATTCTCTGATTTTGATTGTAAATCGAGAAGAACTTGATCTTTTACGGACATTTCAGAACTGATTAAATAGTAGCTACGAACTGATCTTTTTTTGTGTCCGAGATGCTCTGTATACGCAAATTCCGCGCATCTATTAGTTTGATTCCTCCATGCCCACTGTTCGACAAATGCTGGTGATCCCGTCTTTCGCCGCATTGACATCCACCATCGGTGACCTTTTTCCACATAACACGATTTACATATGTTCGGCCGCAACCAGTGCGTAGTCTCTGTTTAATGTTCTTTATTGTGACCAGTTTAGTACGGTCGTATAGCCTGCATTGGAGACACAAGTATTTTTCCATCTATCTTTTTGTACGGTGGTTGGATTACCCGTCATCATAGTGCTATTACGCATGAAGACTTTCTGATCAACCTTTGGTTCAATATTGTTTGACCAAATAATTGACCCCACCTGTTGCATCTATCTTCTGATAAACCTTCGATAGTCTCCTAGTTTTATATTGCTTCTTTATCTCATATTTGGCCAAATAAAATTCTTGTTTTAGCTCATCGTGTTTAATCCAGTTTATACAATGTCGTCTGCATCCTCGCGGTATAAACGGTGTAGATCCGCTTCTAATAACCCGGACAAATTCATCCTAATTCTTCGGGGAAGGCTTCACCTGCGCCAACCCTTACTATTCCCCGGGCGCTAGTCTAGTCCGTCTTTCTCAAATTAAACTGTCTTCTGACCGTGTTGGGCTTAAAATTAGGTTTGGGTAGTGTATCCATGACGCCATCATCTACTCTGAAATAAGGGTGACTACGTCATTCTTTCCGTTTTTCATTTTTAAAAAATCTTATTAAAAAATCTTCGAAATTCTACAACACATCATTCAACCTCTGTTACCTCACATGAAGTAACGAGACATAGCCATGGGACAAAACGTGTAGTATACCCCCGGGGCTCAGAATGACGTAGTCATTAATATATAAATGCGAGCAGAAATTACGCGAGAGGCTCGGCGTACTGTAAAATTGATCAAAAATAAAAGAAAAAATTCAGCATGAGTCATATTAATGGAAATATCGTAAAATTCATCGAAAAAATACCGATTTATTTTAAATTATTCCAGCGCACTAAATTTTAATTTCACCGAAGAAAACAAAATTTTTTAGAATGACCACGTGCTGATTTCTACTTCTACTTAATTTTAATTCAAATTCACTCGAAAGCACGGTCGCTTTCATAATCAAAAGTGAAAGTCAGCCCGAGTTACGTTAATTAAATCATAATTGACTAAAATTACCAGGCTGTATGACCCCATATTTCATAACGAATGTAAACAGAGTTTATCAAGGACAAGATAATATTCTGGTCGGGAAAAGAAAAGAATACGATAAAATGTTATTAAATATTATATTCGATGGCTTCAATTAAAAGTTTATACAAATTTAAGTCTATCCTTCTTCAAGAAGGTCTGCTTTCGGGGAATTTTCAAAAGAATGTTCGATGCCTTGCAGGTGCGAGGGTCCTAATATTAGAGGCAACCGAAATATAAATTGAATTACAAAATAAATAATATGCAATTTAAAGAAATGTTAAGAAATTATTTAGATTACGAATACACTTATACACTAATGGATCAGTGGACAGGACAAGAGGCATATATATTCGGCCGGTTTTTATTACAGTAACCTACAGATTAACAGGGTTTATCGGCTCACATACGCTGGGACCTCGTTTATGATGGAACTCTGTGCAAATATTCCTAACACTGGAATTTCTGAGAAACCGACAAAATAAGAAAATTCTAATACTATCAGATTCGCAGGGCAGCTTAGCTGAATTAAAAAATACAAATCCGAATAAAGCGTATAATATTGAAATAAAGATTAGATAATGAGACTATACAAACAAAACAACATAGTAAAATTTAAATGGATTCCTGCACACAGAGGAATTGAAGGAAATGAAATAATAGACAATTTATGGAAAAGGGGAGAATATAAAAACAGGCAAATTTCCTTATATAAGAGATGATATAGTTGGAAGATGGAACACAGAGTATAAAAACAAGAGTGAAATAAAAGGGAAAATATATTACGCTATTAAGAGCAAAATAGAGAAGGATGCTTGGTTTAAGGGAAAAGGTTTAGAGCGAGAATACATCTGTGCAATATGTCGTATAAGATTAGGCCATCATCGGATTACACATTACAATAATTAGGAATAACAAATAACAACTGTAATGAATGCGGATTAGAGGGGTCAATCGAACATATGGTCTGGCAATGTGAGAAATATAAAAAGGAAAGGGTGAAATTGATGAAAGAAATTTTAAATAAATGTTACACATTACCGATATCTCTATACCAAATTGTAAAGGAGCCATTGTCCTTAGAATGTAAGGCGTTATATATTTTTTTAAAAACTGCTAACGTAAAAATATAAGAAGGAAATAGCTAGGTATTTAGATTTTAATATAGACTGGCCAAAAGGCGAAAGCTGGGTCAAAAAAAAAAAAAAAAAAAAAAAAAAAAATGTTAGTTGCTGTCCACGAACAACGTAATAAAGTATTAAATTGAGGCGGGGGCTTGCATTTATCGAGTAAAGCAGTTTTTATTATTTCCGTTTTGAATAAATTTTTTATCATTACCATAGCCGAGTATTTTTCCTCATCTTCTCATCCGTTATTATTATTATTATTATTATCCGAAACTTACATCATCGAATGTGACATCGGTTAAAAAAGGAATATGTATTTTATTACGTACGGCGGATAATTATTAGCGACGGCGAAATAGGAGGACGAGGAGGAGCAAAGGTCGGGGCCCGATTCGGCAACTGGGGCCGTATATCCGGATCACATTTTCCTAAATTCTGCATGGGCCTTTTTATCCGGCTGACTTCCTTCCTGCATTTGAACAGTATAGGAAAACGGTCAACTTACTCGAGAGGGCCCGGCTCTCGCTTTCTCGCTCTATTCAGCGCCAGCTCTATCGCCGCCGAGCGGGTCGCTACTTTGTCATCTTTTTGTTCGGCAGTCGCTGAAGAACCTCTCATGCAGAAAAGATACCAGCACAGTGTACGCGATCCAGTCGAAAGTTATTGGCAATTTACTAACTAAACGACTTCCTGTTTTGACATAAAAACGAATTTATTCGAAATGAATATAATGCGCGTGTCGCCCCGTTTCAAAAGGCCGCAACATTTCCCAATATGACTTTAGTCCGAAGTTAGCAGTCTATATTACCGGCGCATCATCGTCCTGAATGGAAATGATGACCGTATAAGTTGAACTAAACGAGCGAAAAGTTTTGCAACGCGGCAGCGTGAATTATTTTTGAATTTCATTCGATCATTTTATCGGACGCTTTCGACTAGTTTAAGAAAGTTTTCCTCCTTTATTGGACCTTGACTGTGTTTGAATCCCAGCTTCTTTTTTTTTTATGTATATATATATACATATATATATACTTTTTTGTCGTTATGACACCCGACTGCCATCAACAGAGATTGAATTTTTTTAAATTGGTAGAGTAACGGTGCATATATATTTTGTCAGTCCGCGAACTTTCGACAACGGGATGTTTTCTGTTGAATAAACGAATTTTGCTATTTTGGCTGAACTTTATTAGTGTTAACGAGAATTCTAATAATGATGGTTTTTGTAGAAATAATAAAATTTTAAATTCTTTCATTTAATAACCATCAGCGGGATTTTTCTGATGACGACGGTTATATAATCGAAATAAACCGTTAAAAATATTTTAAAATGTTATTTCTTTTATTATTATTTATTATTATTTTATGGGCACGCGCCAGCACAGGACTTTTTTTTTTTTTTTTTTAGCCTGAACAAATACCGTTTATTTGGCCATAGTACAGGACATTCACACAACACAAAAGATTAGAAGAATAGAAAGACATATGCAGCGACAGGTTATATCAAAAAACGATTAGAGACGGAAGAAATGAAGGCGGATAGCTAGGGAGCACAACAGAAGGAGATGGAAAAGCGAGAATGTAGAGGGCACTGTAGGGAGACCATCACAGTTCAAAAGTTACGGTGAGAAGAGAGAGAGAGAGTAAAGACGAAGGAAGCCTATGAAACGACCATTTACTACGGCCGAGCATGCTAATGATTCAAAAATGTTCTTTAATGTTATTTCTAATATTAGTAATAGTTCAATTTATTAACAATTTTTGCTTGACTGAACGAGTTTCGCTGCTGGTCATCAGTGGTTATAATTTAGTGTGTCAGTGAAAAAACCTGCATAAATGCATGCATAGAGGCTGTGCAAACGAAGGTGCGTATTGTAAATATCTTTTTTGAATAATGGTAGGCGAAATAATTCGAACCTTCGCATATTTATAATAACGGGAAAACATTTTTTGAGATTATCATCCTGTCCGCAGAATTGATCCTGGCAGAAGAATGAAATTACTTTATTTTTGTAATTGTTTATTTATTGTCTTCTTCTCACTTATTACTATCACTGTTGTAACATTCACCTAGATAAATAAACCGTACAATTCGATGGAACTTTGCGGATAAGATCAATTTCGCCATCATATGTAACGATCATTATTAAGTTGATAGACCATACAAATCAACGGATAAAACAGTGTGGCGAATTTCCTTTTTTTTTTTTTTTTTTGCCCGTTATTTATGGCAGAAAAATGTTTAACTACTAGAAATTAAATCACACATACTACTATATAAAAACAAATTGAGAGTCCTTTTTTTCTTTTCTTTTTTTTTTTTTTAAATAAAAAAAATTAAAATTAAATTTGTGTGTTAAAAGAAATTTATATTTAAACTTCGATAAAGGAATGTGACAACAGAAACGATAAATGAATTCGAAAAATAAACGAAAAAATAAAAAAGATCACTACTAAGTGTAATTTTAATTTAAGAATTTGTGAAATATGCGAGCGCCTTCGTCTTACAGGGGGGAAAAAACAAATTAAAATGTACCGTATGAATTTTACAATATTAAGAAATCCATTTGAATAATATACGTCCGCTCACATTAACAAAACTTCCCGAAATAGCCCCCCAATGTATCGCTATTGGTTCGCTGCCCTACCGCTTCCGTACCGCTTTTCGCACAATCGACTGATTTTTCGCCGAGCATATTAATAAATTGTGAACTTTGCTATGATAAAACAGCGGGCTAGCGTGGCGTTTCGCTGCGAAAAAAGGTACCGTGTACGGCGCGCTGGTCGCTCGAGTCATAGAACTACCTGGTTCTCTAAATAGGCTGGTTTTTAACGCGCCTATTCGCTAATATCGGAAAAGTATCGCAAATTCGAGCAGATCATCGCATTTGAATTCAATTATTACTCAGTACTCTTCACGCATTAAAACCATTTTTTTTTCCGCACCCCAAGTAGGGCTTCCCAGTGACGTTTTTTAGCTAATACTGCTACATTGGCAGGTTGTTTTTTCTTTTTCAATTCGGTTTAGTACTTCACCGCATGCTAGAAGTAACAGAGGAGATTGCTCACTGAGCAGAGACCATAAATGACGATAAAAAAACAAAATAAAACCCGGTAACGCATACAAATAGTTCTGATACAGAATTACGGTAAATGCAAGAAGTTCACCTTCTCCGCCAAATTAAAAAATGTTTCAGATTTTTGAAACTTTTAAAAACCTTCCTCTTGAATATATGCGAGAAAAAAAAAATTGTTTTAAAAATTTGCAGTAACAACTATTAAACCTTGTCCACATCCGTCAAATTTAAAAAGCGCCAAATGTCTATATTACACTTTTTGCTGAGATCAAACGTTTCAAAGGACAGTCCTGCGTAATAGCATCACTAAAGGCGCAATGGAAGAAAAAGGTTTAAAAGTCATCATCAGAACGGTCCGTGTTTTTGCAGACATTGAACTTTTTTCAGAAAAGAAAGATTTCGGTATTACCTTCATATAGTGTACCGGTTGTTCAATTACACAGCTTCTACCCCCTCCCCCCTTTTGACGTGTAAAATGTGTAGCATGATACTAATAAAAGCACTAAAAGTTCCCGGAACAATCTTTGCTATTCTGTGCGAAAGCAGTGCCATCCTGACATATACGGCGCGCTCAACCTATTAAGATTCAATTTTACAATAAATTGAAAGGATTCCACAGTCCATGCAAGTTAATATAATACTTTGCTGCTTCAGGACAAAGAAGAATTTACATTCTTAAAAAGAACCGATCAAATAGGTGAACTAAATCACGTAATAAACTAAATTCAGTTAAGTTCTCGTTTAAACATTTTAGTGATATTCGTTTCCAAACGAATTGGAATCCGCGATAACTAGTGTCTTACTCAGAGTAAAGGTTATAGATAGAATCTCGTCATAATAGCGATTTATGGTGTCACTCCTCGGAGCTGTTTAGTGATAGCAACGCAAACGATATTCCTCAAAAAAACAAAGCAATTAGAGATATCTTTTTTAATGAAAACTTAGTCGACACGATGTTACATAAAAAACTCAAGATGTACAAACAACTTTGAGATGTTATACAATCTGTATCGCTCGTCATATAGAAAGGCTGAACGAGTCGTGGTAACTTTACAGTCAAGGAACTCGTCGTAGCGGCAACATACTTTTCATGTGGCATTCACGCCCATTAACTCTACAACTGCAGTTAATACACAGATACAAGAATACGCTAACTGGGAATTTACCATCATTCTGACTTCACTATATCGGCAACCGAAGAATATGTGTGTACCTTTAAGAGATTAGTAAATTACAATATATTCTTCAACGCTAAAAACTTAATAATATACGGTTGAAGGTTAAAAATGAACCTGGAAAAATTTTGCACGATGCCGATGGGATTAATAATTATTTCACCAGTGCCTCGCTGGTCTCGATATTCATATAGACTGCCCCAACTGGGAAATAGGGAATAATCGTATTTGAGTAACTTAAATTTATTCGGAATTTCAAATTTCTTTACCGAAGAATAAATATATATTTGGCGAAATGCAACGACAAAAAGGGCATCGTCAACGATGAATTCTCATTGAAACATTTTCGGAAAGTTTAACAACAGTAAAAACTCGTTACGAATTTCTCAGATTCCCGAAAAAATTGAAAAAAAAACAAAACAAAAGACGATCATCACTTTTTGGGCCTGATGCACGTTCTAAAGCTGATAATTTGAAAGAAAATTCATTAACATTTGAAACCGTTCGAACTAATCGCGAGAAATTTTACAACTCCGTTATCGAAAAACATAAATTCCAGGATCTGTACAATGTAACATGTAAAAAACTAGGCGTGTAAAGTCACTAAGATTTCGAAAAAGTAACAAATGTAGCCGATGATATATTTGCGTCAGTAAGATTTGAATTTCACCTTGAAAACGAGAAATGTTAGTGTTATCGTCTCGAAACCGCAAATGAAAAACAAGTAAAAAATAGATAACAGCCGGGGATACTCAAAATTTGATGGCCAAAAAGCTTCATTAGCATGTCAAATATTACAAAATCTTAAAAACGACATCTACAGTAGTGTGATATCGGAACTGCTATAAAAAGCATCCACGTTTTGAAGAAAGCTACTCATGGCCCCCATTGTTAAATCCTAAAAGATTTAGAGAAATCGCTTGATCTATTGAGATCTTTCAGTCGCTCACGGATAGAAGTACCGCACACAATCACGCTTTACCTTGAAAACTGGAATACATGAAAAAATTCCTATGCCTGATTTAAAGGACGATTTCAACGACCACGCGTTATCAAGCACACTTATACGAATTATTAAAAAGAAATGCACTTCCTTTTACTCTTCTCTTTTGTCAATTGGTCTTCCAACTCCGTATTGTGCATCTTTTTGTCCTCTCCTTGCCATCACCCTCGGTCATTTCAGCACTTGAGTCTTTCCTATCTTCCATATCTGATCGCATAAACATCTGATTCCGCTTCTCATTCTTCCTCCTCTTCTTGGGCCAATGTCTTTAGGACAACCCCCCCCCCCAAAAAAAAAGCAATAAAGGCGAAAATTAAAACGGTACTTTCGACGCGGCTAATAAATTTACACGTCAGTTATGCAAATTGATCAAAAACAAAACCATCCAAACGAATAGAACTACTGAATAACCCTGAACACGAAAACGACAAATTCCGAAAAGGAACGAAGATGAGGCTATGTAATTTCTAGACAGGTAGAGTACACTCCGTCAAGCTATTTGATATGCAGAGGACAAGGGCATATGACGGACAAAAATGCGTGGAATCGGGGTCCATGGTTTCACTATGCTCGGATCGAGCTTACGATGATGAAAAAGTAGTACAAGCGGCACCGAGTTCTCAGCCTTGGTTCCTATTCTCTTCCGGTTGTCGGGTCCTACTATTGTCTCCTTAATCAGACTAAGAATTAATCATTTTTTTCTCCCCGCTCTCCTTTTCGTTCTTCCTTGCCTCCTTCTTCTTTCTATCTCCCTCACAATTATAATTTTCCTTTTGAATGCGATGCAAACCATGCGCTTGTTAACGAGAACGTTTTCTTTTGCATAAATCCTGGCTCTAGGTCTTCCGTCTCCTTACAGTGCTTCCTATTTCCGACAATAATTCCCTTGTTTCAATCCTTTGTTTTTTCCATCTTCTACCGGCTCAGAATCTAAAGTTCTAACATAATACATTCATCAAGTGGTTGGGTCAAAAGGGCAAGCCCAAAAAAAAAAAACAAAACAGGATAACAGAAATTATTATAAACATCTTCTTCTTTCGGTGCCATGACCGTTCTCGATCTTAGGCTCATCTGATGGCAAGCTTGATTAATTCTTATTATAAACACCAGTGTGCCTTAATTAAAATCGTTTAATTTTTAAGTAACTGATAGTAGAAAATTAAACGGTTTTAATTAAGGTACACTGGTGTTTATAATAATTTCTGTTATTCTGTTTTTTTGGGGGTTTTTTTATAGGCTTGCCTTTTTGATCCAATCACTTGAAGTAACTGATATATTTTTTGTTTCGTTCGAAATACATGTAATGAATTATCTGGAGTTTTTTTAATTTATTTTTTATTCTCTAAAGGCAATGCCTTGTCGCTGCAGCCATTGTTTCCTGTTGATAGCCATTTCCCGAAGTTCTTGATATTTACTTATATTCAAGCGGTCATATACGCTTTTCATTATAGATGTTCTCGGTCTTCCTCTCGGCCTTTTGCCTTTTGCCCTCCATTATATTTTTAAAAAAATTATTATTCCTTATGTGTCAAGTAGACGAAACCGGTAGGACGGATTTTTATATATATTTTTTTGTGAATAATAATGTCTGTAACTTTTATTTTAAGTAATAATTTAATATAAATAAATGTTGTATGTTTTAACGAATTAAAAGGTACTTTGTGTCCGTGTAACATTTAAAACTATAACTTTGTAACGTAATTTAAGGTTTAAAAATACATAACTTATAATATCATTGAAACAAACGTTTACAGGAAGAAATAATACATAATTATTCCTTATCACATGTCCCAATCGTTTTATTTTCCGGCTTTCGATATGGTTTATTAAGCTTCTTCTTTCTTGTATTCGTACGTCGATAAATATTGAACAGAACCTTAGAAGTTGATTGGTAGAACACACCTCCATCAGGTCGCCGAAGGAACGACAAAAAGAAACAAAAAGTAATGCATTACCGTGATTTTCTTCTCGACATAAACAAACGAAAGCACCAACGAATTGTAGGCGACGGGAGTCCGGTTCAAACTAATAATTTAAGTTTCAGTAATTGGGTCGTTAAATTTTAAAATTCTGCAGGGTATTTTTTCCATATTCTAATGATGGGAAATGTATGGCGATTAAAAAAAAAAAAAAAAAAAAAAAAATCCTCTACTCTAAAACAGTGAACACAGTTTTTTTTTCTTCGAATTTTGTTGTTCCGCAGCTCGATATACACATTTTTTAAAATTTGGCCGTCGACTTTTAAAATTTTTCGGGTTTCGCGTTCCATATTGTAACGACAAAAATAAGTGAAATAAAAATCAACTCTCTAGCAATTACCGAACGGACTGTATATAGGGCTTTATAAAAAATTTCCGCGCTTACTATCTGAAATTTGGTTGCTTAGGTTCGAAATTTTTTGAGAAAGTTTCGGTTTGTGAAAACAAACGCTTAAAAAAATAATCAACACTCTAGCTACTAGAGAACGGACTGTGAACTTTCTTCAAACCCTTTTGTCTCGTAGCTTTATATACATGTATACCTATATTTTTCGAAATTCCAGGTGTTGAATTTAAAAATTTTCACCGATTTTCTCTACAATACTCGAATAACAAAAATAGGCGGACGGCCGAAAGAAACATCTTTCTAGCTCTTGTAGAGCGGGTGCGTGGTCTTTTCGCTCGTTATTTGTCTTGCAGCTTTAAGTTAAGTTGTAGAATTTTGCGTATTATATTTACCCGCTTTCCTGTGCAGTGATCGTTCTTCGATGAATTTTTTTGTTCTGTCAATTCATCGCCATTTAAATTATATTCGACACCCGCCGACGCGGTTCCACTTTTTAAAATTTCGTTTTATTTATTCATTTATTTCGGTTGTTTTTTTATGTAGCCTTCCCCCTCTCTCCCGTCGTCGCTTCTTCTACTTCAGTGTTTTCTGGCAACAGCTGAAGAACACTATCAACCACTAACAATAAGTCTTGGTCGAAAATGTTTTCAGTTGTGTTTCTTTTTCGTTCTTTTTTTGTCTTTTTCTTTTTTTCAATTTTGTTATTTTGTTTCCTCTCTTCTCAGCAATATACAGAGAGTTTTAGTTCAAATTTAGTTAATTTCTTCATTTATATTCCTTAAATGCACTTGGATCTCTCTTTTAGATTTTCCATATAATTTTTCTTTTTCATATTAATCCAATTCCTTTCATTAACATTATTTACACTATCCTAGTTCTACTTTGATAAAGAGCAGCTAGATCCATGAAACTAAATATATTACACAAGTTCTATTGCCTAAATTAAACATAATATTGTGTCCCTTGGGTGTGTGCGTGCGTGGGTGCCTAATCTCCAAGTTGCTAACGACTGAAATATCGTATAAGAGGCAAACGTCGCTTCGTTCGAAGATTTATACGAGAGAGCTTATTTAGAACCTTCGAAGCTGGGCATCTGAATACGTTTATGCCGATTGAATAAAATCGAGTTTTGACTTCCTTTTCGGGAAACTTTGGCACGACGTCTGATGAATTCATTAAAAGGTGTGCTGAATCCTACCTACGTGTACTTATTCGAAATATTTTTTGGTAGTTAATTACATATTAATGTTACGTGTCTCGAATTTGTGAAATTGCCGATTCGCAAAATAAGTGTGTAAAGCTTTGCCAAATTTAACTTGAATAACACGAATATAATTTGCAATGCTTCAAGAATTGCGATTAACAAAATTTACAGAATCATTCCAGTGTGCAATTCAAGTAACAGAGGCGATATAATTTAAGGAGTAGAAAAAATTTCGATATACATATATTAGAAAATGGATCGGTGTAGAGTATTTGTAGCAAACTTCCGGACAACAGACTTCGTAGTCAATTAGAGCTGAAGTACGTGCGAGAACACTTTAACATAATTGCAGCGATAAAAATATGTTATAACCTCTTGTATAATTTTGCTTTTACACCTCATTGTCACTCGATTACTTGTAAACTCGTTCCTATTGGCTAATTACATCACTGACAATTCCAACAAGAACCAAGCATAATGCTTCTTATCGCACGTGGCACGAAGATTTTAAAATGATCAAACTTCAATTCGCAACGAATTTGATGAAATAAATAACTATTTAAGAAACACAAATTTTTCACAGCGATTCGAATTTCGGTCTAGCAGGAGTCCTCCCGAATAGTACTCTACCGCTGTTTCTCATATTTATTTTTTTCTTCCTCTATGACTTCCCAAAACTTTCAAACACTAGAACACTATGTTGAAAGCACTAATGCTACAGTTCGTTTCGCGGCCTGATATCATAGGTTGCAGATAGACATATAAACTGTCTGCTCCGATATCTCGATAAAACATAAAAACAACTTTATGATCTTTTTTCATAGACGACCGGGCAAGATTTCATCTTAAGTGTGTAACCAGTTTACTGATTCTTTAAATATTTAGAGGTGTTAAATTTCACAAAATCCATCGATCGTACGTAAACTTTAATCGCACATTTTGCATACCATATTAAATCGGATTTTTCGCATTCGTCTAGTTTAAGCGTATACAATAATGCACTTCGCTACGGTATAAGATGACAAATTCCCATGAGATACTCAATCAGCACCCTCTCTCTCCTACGGTATAAACAAATTCAAATAATACGGAAAATAAATAGCCCCTATACAAGCATCAAAGGTGTACCAATACGTGAATCCTGCATATGAGATACTTCATTTTTCCATATATTTTTCTTTCTTTCGTGAAATGATATTTTGAAACACGGGGACAAGCCATTTTTATCATCCATGCACCGAATATATTAAGAATTCTATGGACAACCTTTGAAAGTAGGAATTATCCCGAGCAGCTATGATACAATCGTCAGCATTTGATATGGTCTGCTATCAAACACAGAGTTTCGTTAAAATCATACAATATTACATTTCGAGGCCTATCCGTATTTTTCTCGAACACTGTAGTAGTACATATTCTGTATGATAATCAGAGACGACTAACGTGGAAGGATTATGATGCTTAATTCGAGTTTTTTCAAGGGGTAAACCGCCTCCTGGAATTCCTCTGGGCTTGTTGGAATTCCCGTGGAATTGCTGCAGAATTGCTATGGAATTGCTGGAATTCCGACATATTGTACAACAAACTTCCTTAGCGGTTTTTGGCTTTGATTTTTTCAAAAAATAAAATTTCTGCGACTTCCACATTTGCTTTAAAAATCTAATAAAAATTCGCTAAAAAGTAAAAAATGATAAAAAATGATCCTATTTATTTAATACTACGACTCTTATTAAACGACATTAATATATAATTAAGAAGCCATATTGAATGTACCGGAAATATCGGAAATATCGGAAATATTGGAAATATCGGAAATATTAGAAATATTAGAAACATCGGAAATATTAGAAACATCGGAAATATTAGAAATACCGGAAATATTAGAAATATCGGAAATAGTGTTTTAATTTTGACAATTTGATTCGCTGTATCGAGACTGTAATTAAAATCATGTTTAAGAATAATCATTAATTTTTTACCTCTGAACGCATTTTTATTAAATTTTTACAGTAAACCTTCGAATCGAGACATTTTTTTTTCCGCTTCTTAGAAAGAAAAAATTTTATTTTACAATTTTTGACGTAAACGTTTTTGAGCGATGATGGGTAGAACAACCGGCCTTCTGTGATCTTACAAAACTGAGCATTAGTTCAAGAGTTTTAAGCATAATATTTCTGTCAGTGATGAGCTAATCGCCTTACACGGAGATTTCAATTTGCTTTATTCGCATTCGTTTCTAAACTGTAACAGTTTGGTACTTAATGACAAATCAAAATTTCGTTTTAATAATTACAAAATTCACTATACTGATGGATCGACGAACTTAGTTGCTGGTACATGTAGCAACATTTTATTATTGTCTAACTGGAAAATTTTTTAAAGTTGTGGCACCGCCGAATTTTCATTCGCATTGGAAATATTTGCTATATTAAAGCGTTTAGAATATTCGAGAAAGTTTAAAAAGTTCTAATTCTAACGGACTCCCTAGCCGTACTGCGTAAACCGTCACACATGGAAATAACAAGAGAACCCGTCAAATAAATTACAGCAAACCGGTAATAACCCTTAAGAGTTGGATTTTATCTCACTATCAAAGAATATGAAATGGCGAATAAAACTGCCAGAATCGGAATAGACAAAACAATTAACCTGAAACTGATGGAATTTTTTACCGGTAGTTAGCGAACAGACACCATTATACGGAGTAGAACGACGAGCTTCAACGATCGAAAGGGGAAAAATTACACACAAGAATGTACAAGTTGGTCTCAAGAGCTCCTTAGTTTAGGATATTTAACAGTTTCCCGAGAGATTATATGGCAACTACGACCAGACTGAAAACGAGACACAACAAATCCTCAGTTCACCTGGCCGGGGAATTAACATCATTAATGAAGGAACCTATAATAGCTGCGGAGTAGTACGGTAGACGAAACACTATTTTCCAAAGTAAATGAACAAGCCGGAGGAAAACTTAGACCGGAAATCCAATCGGAGCTGCGTACTTTTCCAGTGATTGCAACATCTCGGATAGTATCCGACTTCAAATCTAGCTTTACCAATATTATATAAATTTATCAAGCATCGCAAAATAGAAATATCCAACAGCAAAGAAGATGTTTAAAAGAAATAAACCCTCTTCGTAAAGTGTTAAACGAATTGTTAAACAAACGCTAAATAATTTCTTTTTTTTTTTTTCCTATTTACGTTTCGACGAATAACACTGACGATATTTTAAGTGTGCAAATGGCGTTTGTTTTATTACTAACTCTAAGCAGACTTCCTTTTTTTTTTTTTTTAGTGTTCGCACGATACCATTAGCCGTTGGTACACTTACAAATAATCAAGGGGAATCATTAAAATTGGTCCTCCGCAAGTTTAAAATTTATAATCAACAGGTGTAACTTTCGTGTTTTTTTTTTTTTTTTTTGTTGGAAATCGGCACAAAAATATCTATAATTTGTCGGAAAACTATTTTCTGTTAATACAAAATCGTTCGAATAAAAAATGTAAGAGACAATAACATAACACGCAACAGACATGTTTGTAATTTTACTTATTTATATATTGACGCACGCAGAGGGAAAGCGCTGAACTTTAAATTAAAATCAAATCAGACATCTTTTATACGGAAATTTGCAGTATAAAAAACAACAAAACAAATATATAGATTCAATATTTATAAAGAAAATTGACATTAACTTTTAATTATGCACCGGTAGTCGTTTAATTTGCACACACTGAGTTAATTACGTTCTTTAGACAGCCGACCTATAAAACAAATATTAAAAAATACTGTAATTCTGGATAACAACAGAAATTTAAAATGCATAAACAATGTACTAATTGGAAACCTTTTTATCGGGCATAGATGATCAGCTAAAAATTAATAATACAAATAAAACTATGCTAGATAAAGGTTTCTAATTAGTACATAATATCGTTTATACATTTTAAATTTGTTTATTATATTTCTATTTTATTACAAATTAACATACATATATTTATCAAACAGTATGTTAAGTGATTCTATATTAGATTAAAAAATATTACATGCATGTATGTAATTTGTAATTAAATATATATATATTATATATATATATATATATATTAATTACAACGTAATTCTTAGGCTACCCCCCCCCCATTCGAAAAAATGTCCCATTTTATGTAACGCGAAAAATGCCCCCAAAAAAGTACCCAATTTTATGTAACGTTTGTTATATTTTATAGAATTTTTGTAATTGTTATTTTACAAATGTCACAATATTATGTAACGAAATATGTAACGAAAAATGTCTTAATTTTATATAATGAAAGTTAAATGTTAGAATAGGATTTTTGTGATTATGCTATTTTTTTTGTGTTGATGCCAGTAAGAATTACGTTGTAAATTTTGATCATTTTATATGGAAGAGAAAGTGACAGAAATGAAAGCAAGAGGGGTCAAGGGGCACAGCCCCTTGCGAGGCCAAAATGGCCGAGTTATATATATATATATATATAAAAGAAAGTTATGGGCAGGACCGATTTTCATGATCTTTGATTTGTTGTATTTGTCTCCACCCCGAATAGCAGAATACGAATTTTAAAACAAAATTTATGAAGAAAATTCTTTTTTTTTTGCTGTTTTTGGCTCAAAAGGGGGTTCACATAATTATTTAACCATAATTATTAGATTTTATGAAAGGACTTTTGTGTTTTGTTTTATATTTCGAATTTCGCTTTTAAAGGGTTATCTGGTGGTGAGTTATGCATTTTTTTTAGAGGTGATTTTTCAGGTCGTTCTAAATTCCATATTATATATTCGAGACGGTTCCTTGCTGCCCCGGGGAAATCGCTCTGCTTAAAGTTGTAAATTATCATAGACGGAAGTTTAATTGTAATTTATCATCCGATTCTGATAAGTCAAACCGTTTTCGAGCTATTGTATAATTGAATATTTTTGTCGTTTGTGAACCATCTTATTGGGTTGTACTAATTTTTGTTATTAAGGAGAATAATGCCTTATTGCGACGTGAATTACATTCATTTTAATGTAATTAAAATACTTTTGATTTTGATTTTTGTACATTTATGGAACTTCATTCATTTTAAGTATTTATCTTAATAAAAAACTGCATTTAATTCGGCTAATAAGTTAACACAACATTTATTTTTTAAGGCGGTACGAAGTTCGCCGGGTCAGCTAGTATATATATATATATATATATATATATATAAATATTAAAAAAACACATGAAAACTTATATAAACACTGCATGGTAAGGGGGTAAATTTATTATGTAGCAGTAAGAATTGCGATGGTTCAGATGACTATCATATACTTGTAGAGAATTAGCTAGCTATGGGGTAGTTGGCTAGGAAGTGATGTTTCATTTAGGACTGGGTTCGAATTGAAATAGTGAAATTTTTAAAAAATTCCAGTTAATGTCTATAGTTAACGCGCCCTAAAGAAAAAAATAAAATTAAATAGAATACGGTTTTACCTTAAATTAACGTCTCTCACTTTTTAGCATATAAATTGAAAATCTGATTCGTCTATAATTTAAACATGCATAATGGCTGCCGTTGTTTCGAAGATTAATTATTTTTCCCGAGTATTCATTCTGTAAACATTTCAACGGCTTAAGACGATTAATAATGATGGTAATAATAATACCTATTTAACCGTGTAAAACGACAAAACGTTCGTTTTCTCAATGCAGTTGTGTTCTAATTTTTAAAGAGCACAAGACCCCAAGTTGAACGAGTGTAGGAAATTTATTATTCCCGGAATGAAAAAAGAAACGAGGAGGAAAGATATAATAATGATAAGGGATTAGGCGAGAGAGAGGTCGAATTCTCTTTTCGGCTGTTTATCGAAGACCACACTTCGTCCGGTACAGATGATTATCATTTTCCGTCTAGATGTACAGATAGTGCAGCGTGCCGGTATCTGATATTCTTAATTTCCAATAAGAATGCCATCTGTTGCCGATATCAGGAACATAGAGGCGTATGCATGACGTACGGTTCCGTCGCTTTGGAAATTCTGACGCACACTGTTCATGACTTCATGAGAATTAGCAGCAGCAGGTTGATCCGTATCATTGACAGCTGCTGGCATATGTCTCGGGCGATACTGCCGAAGGAGCTGAGCGCCCGAGTATATTTACATATATAGATCATCAACGGCCGCCTGCCTCTATTAAATAGTAAATTCTCTGAAGCAACATTCGTTACCGTCAGCAACAACGGCAACTTGCAGACGATACAGCGTTAGCAAGACCGGCTCATAACGAGCACGGGATGTGCTTCTCGACGTCAGTTTCTCGGTAAAGCGTTGTTCAACGATTAGCACCCCTCCTACGTCCGTCATTTCGATCACACTTGCATCTAATATAAACAATCATTCGATCACCGCACCAGATTATTATCGATCGTCGGCATATCAAAAATTCTCTGTCCCTACACGCAACCACCCAGGAAGAGATAAGTTTTCGCTCAACATGATCGCTAGACGTTCGCCAAAAAATGGAGTCTCCAGTTTCCCCGAAATTTGACCCTCCCCCCGCGCCGCCGTCGTATTACTGGCGAAAGCTCTAACTGTGTACGCTGATGATGTTAATTTTCGGCTTGCATTTCTTACACTTTAGTACGGTTTTGTACAATTTTGGTAGTGCAGATATCGCGTGGCATATACGGAAAATGCAAATGTTATTTCTGCAAATTGTGTGGAGTCCGAACAAGCGCAAGCGATAAATTTTGTTGTTTTTTTTTTTTGTGTATTTTTTTTTTATGCATGCGATCTGTCCTACCTAGACAATAAGCAACATTAATTACGTTTTACCACATGTACGTATATAATGTGTTACTCACAATGGTGACTATTCTCTGTTTTTGAGTAATGTATAAAATAAGGTCAAAATTATAATTTATGGTCGATTTTTTCATCGAATTACATCTCTTAAAGAGCAGCCTGAAATGCACGCTGTGCAAGATCGGCTGCTAATGAATTAATATGGTTTTGTGATCTTTAACATAAAATAAATAGATGGCATTAATATGAAATAATTTATAATTTATATAACCCGACCCGTTTCGAAGTCAATGTGCTTCATAATCACGGTATTTTAATCATTCCACATACATATATATATATGTATATATCTAAAACTGTTTATTTGTTATGACTTCATTTATGATACGGAGTCCAATCGAAGATCGATAGCTGATGCGCGCCATAGTATGTACGCAACGGCGAGATACACAAAGATTTCCAAATAGCGACATTTAAGAACGGACTGAGGTAGTCAAACAACGATACATAGAATGGGGTCAGTCGCTGCAATCAGTTAGCACACATTCTCGTTGAAGATGAGACCCGATTCAGAAGACTAAAACGGTCGAACATAATTAATTAAATATCCATATCAACAAGAAATGACGACCACTGGGAAGAGCGTGATGAATTTATACATTACATAGCTTCTTCACATTTCCGCTTATTAATTTTGGCAGATTTAACAGAAAAAAAAAAAAAAAAAAACTCCGATAGGCTTATGAAGACCAATATGTAAATTATCGTTTCGAACGTACTACGGTGCTCTTATACCTAGAATCGGTGGGTGATTTTTATATTTAAATTGGCTATTTCCCACCAGATTTCAATTATGTCCATATTAGTTTTAGAATAGTTCTGCATGATAAGTCGTTAAATTAACAATAGTTCTGCATGATAAGTCGTTAAATTAACAATAGTTCTGCATGATAAGTCGTTAAATTAACAATAGTTCTGCATGATAAGTCGTTAAATTAACAATAGTTCTGCATGATAAGTCGTTAAATTAACAATAGTTCTGCATGATAAGTCGTTAAATTAACAATAGTTCTGCATGATAAGTCGTTAAATTAACAATAGTTTTGCATAATAATATGCCAGTTTTTATATTTATCCGCTACTGACGGTAGAAGAGGAGACGACGTTCCTCCGTTATTAATTAAAGTAAAACTAAACAGCAGTAGAGTTTAAACGGTATACTTTATTGCATATTTTTCAGTTTATAACTTAACTAAATGAAAAATTAATCTGCTTAAAGCTCTTTCGAACGGAAATTATCATCGGGGAGCATTTTGTCTTCCCTTACAAATTCATTACCTTTTTTCTCTTCGTTAAAACTTTCTAATCTAGAAAATCTAATGCGACTTAAATTGGAATTTGGGGCAGGTAAATTCGGATACTTTCGTACTCAGAGCAGCTATCCCGTCCGTGTAAGAAAACTGCAGTTCAGCCAGGGCCGATTTCGGCGCTACCACATCTAATAGGTCAGTAAGTTTGCAGCGCGTAAGAGAAAAACGATTATAATAACTAGCAATAAACCGGTTCGTTCTGTAATGGCGGCCTATCCGTTTTTCAGTAATTCGATCGTTCTGTTTAAAAACTTTTGTTAATCTCCGCTGTTACGAAAATTGTGTTCGATTTTCGCGCTGTTCAGAAATTCCGTTACGTTTGCGTTAAGCAAGTTGTAACAGAAATTTCTGTATAAAAACCCGTAAATTATTCGTACTATTTTCGTTGTTGATAAAAATTTACTTTTGCACAAGCATTATAATTATCGGATCGACTTGTATGCGATGAAAGTATCTGATATTATAGAATTAACTTATTTACTTAACAAGTGTTGTTATATAGTCGTTCTTCTGCACCTATCAAAATTGGCCCTGGCCAAACCGCAGTTTTCTTACTGGTCAAACGTCAATTTTCTTACTGGCCCCCCTCGGTGCGATCGGATAGCACCGCTTGAAGAAAACTTTTCAAATCCCGGTTTAAGTCGATGGTTCAATTAGTTTGTCCAGCTGCAAATAATGAATTTTTAAAGGAATACTTTGATAGTAATTTTTCTTTCAAAAAAGTGTAAGACAGATTACATTTAAGTTCATTTCCGAGACCAGCATACACATATATAACTTTTTCTTCTTCATCCGCCGTCTCTTCGTTACAAAGGTTGGCGATCAACACGGCAATGTATTTTCTAGACATGGCAGATTTGAACATTTCAACGGGCGAACAAACGATGAAAATCCGTTGTGCACGAATTTTGTGGGCGCCCTTTCAATCTTTTGCCCAAAAGCTTTCCTTCCATAATGAGACGTAAAATCTCATGTTTTTGGCTCCTTATGAGATTAGATGTCGTAGTTTAATTTCTTTCATCAAATATAATAATTTCGGGCGCTTATTCATTCTTTTGAGGACTTTTTTATTAAGATCCACGGACTTTTCAGCATATGCCTATACGAATATCATTCAAAGGTCCGTATGTTTCTTTCTGAGGTAGCGCATCCAACGTCCAACTCTCGTTGCCATACAGTAAGACCGAGAAAACGTAGCACCGCAGAATTCTAATGCGTAATCCACGAGTTAATTTCCTTCTACTGAGCAGGCTCTTCATTTTTATGAGCACTGCTCTCGATTACTCTATTCGAGATCGGATTTCTTTCTTCCAACTGAAACTATCGTCGAGAAAGGTACCCCCGCGGGTGTATCTAATTGATTTGACCTGCTCTAGTTTTGTCCCATCTGCTTTTATCATTCATTACACAGATTTCTTAGAGAACACTATTACTTTTATTTTAGAGCTGTTGATGGTGAGCCCATAAGCTTTTGTTTGAATGTTCCAGTCTTTCCTCCGAGCGTAATATCCTGTACGTTCAGCTGTTAAAGCTGAATTATCCTACTCCATATAGTGCTTCCTATATCGTAGCTTTGCCGTCATCCAATGTGGTTCCTATTCTTGTCTCTTTTCTGTCATCGATCTCTGACCGGATTAAAATTTAATCTTTAATCTACTCCATTTGTCCTGGGTAGCTGCCCTTAGTCGGCCAAGCCCAAAAAAAAAAAAAAAAAAAAAAAAAAAGCTTTGCTTATCATTTTTAGTAATTCTTCTCGACTATCAGCTATAATCAGACATAGTTATTCGTATGTCGTATATTATTAATTGCTGGACATTCTCACGACTTGCAAACAATTCTAGATTTAACGTAATATAAAGGAAGTAGTGATAACACAAACTGACCAAAAACAATTCCATGTATCTATTCCTTTTTGCTGGGCTAATGCTCTTTGCTAGCAAACCTGGGGGGGGGGGGGTAAAAAAAACAAAAAAAAACAAGATTTATTAAATTAATAATTAAAGTTAAAATACCCCGGCATGTTTCAACTGCTCCCTCCGTAATCATGGTGAAAATATACAACTAAAGTTAAAAGTAAACAATATAAACACCGATTAACAACTGAAAAATCGATCTATTAAAACGATGTAATGGTGGTCGAAAAATACACATATATAAATGAAAAAGTAATAAAAATAAATTTAAAAAAAAAAAGAATGAAATTATAAAAAATAAAAATTATAAATGAATACATAAAAAAATTTGACTAAACGGACGTATAAATCATGTGATAAAAATTTGAAATAATAGGTTGTTATTCGGTGTCTGCGTGTTTAATTATGCCTGTATTTATGAATATAATATGCCTCAGCAAAGTCAAACATTAAAAAAAAAAAAAAAAAAAGTCAAACATTTTTTGCTCGTTAATTATTCTCGCGATATTTTAAAGCGTTTATTACTATCTAGGGGGTAACTTTGTGTTTTTAGCTCTGTTATTATATGTTAGATTTAAAAATTTTATTTTTTATAATTTCATATTTTTTTTTTAATTTATTTTTATTACTTTTTCATTTATATATGTGTATTTTTCGACCACCATTATATCGTTTTAATAGATCGATTTTTCAATTGTTAATGGATGTTTATATTGTTTACTTTTAACTTTAGTTGTATATTTTCACCATGATTACGGGGGGGGGGGGGGAGCAGTTGAAACATGCCGGCGTGTTAACTTTAATTATTAATTTAATAAATCTTGTTTTTGGTCAGTTTGTGTTATCACTACTATCTTTATATTATGTTAAATCTCTAGAATTGTCTGCAAGTCGTGAGAATGTCCAGCAATTAATACAAAAAGAGTATCGTCTGCTTATTGAACTTTGTTTATTATCCGCCCACTTGCATAAACATGAATTTTAAAAATTGTTTTTTGTAATTCTAGATTAACACACATGTTAGAGAAATTCGATTAAAGATCCGATAAAGCTAAGTTGCTTACCGTTTGCAGAGAAGATGCGGAACCTATTAGATTGTACGTTGATGGCAAAAAAGCTATTGAGAGTTCAAATACCTCGTGGTTCTTTGGTAAACAAAAAATACAGTTTTAGAAATCAAGTCTAGGATTGAACAGGCGAGACATACAAATGGGGGCTACTCTGTGATCTATCTTTCTAGATTCGATATATCGAATGGTCATCAAGTCTTACGTGTAGTCTTCTCTACGGTGTGTAGACATGGACATTGAAAGCGCAATCAATAAAACGCTTAAAGAGGCATTTGAAATGTGAACCATACGTGGAATGTTGAAGATATCATAGGTACAGGTTGAGAGGCAGCTAATTTCCGATATGTAAAAGAAGCGAAAAAATTATCTTGGACATATTCTGCGCGGAGGAAAATATTCATTAGCGCGTTTCATCACAGAGGGAAAAATAGAGGGAGGAAGGCGTGGAATCGGTTGCAAATCTATGTGTCATGGTGCCAAAACATCTGCAACTGAACAGGCGTGTCCAATCTTGGAAAGTTGCGTGTCGAGCCGCTCAAACACGTTCTCTTCGCTTTGTCGCATAATAATGTTCATGATAATCGCTAATGCTCAGGAAGTACGGCAACGCAAGAAGAAGAACATTAATGTGCGTCTGTAATTCTAATATTTCAGTTTCATAATATTTTCTTTCGTTAATAATGAAAAATCTGTTGAAAATAATAATATTATCGTTTTTTAAAAGGTTAATACAAACACACTTTCACGAAACTTGACAGGAAATACGTATACAGACAATTTCTGTATAGCGCTTTCAAAAAAATCATAGACAGTCCGAGACGGTTTCCGATATCCGGAGCAGATTATAATTCTGTTTTTTACCTGTTTCATACGATAAATTATAAATTATTTTCAGTGGTAGCGAATAATTTTTGACGCTCTAGAAGAATCGTTTTCTGACGAAAGACGCAATTACACATATGCACAATGAGAATATAACGACTTTTTACTCGTCTCCATTATAGAATATTTTACAGATTTTTCATCGGTTAAATAACCGATCATTTATATAGCTGATTTTTTGAAAAATTCCACATCACACAAACACCAAACTTTTTCATGAAAAATTAAAACTTAAAACAAGTATAAAAAAGAGACTAAAATGCTTACGCGTCGATTATTTTTTAAAAAAAAAATGTCTATTTTCAACTTTTTATTATTACGGTATGTGATGAATATAGTACACAGTCTTTTCCTTAATAGTCATTTTTTGTAATGGAAGTTGCATAAGAAGTTCTCATCAGGTTTCATTAAGTTTACAATGAGTATTTCTAAAACACGATAATTCGTAACGTAAGTAGGAACAACAATAACTGCCGTGATCATGAAGCTTTGTCTTCGAAACGTGTCGGTTATTTAATAAAAATTAAATAATTGTTTTATATCGGTGTAAAAAATTACTTACTATACAATAAACATAAACAATAAGTGAAATAAACAGATATATATATATATATATATATAAAGAACAACAATATAATTCTCATTTTGCCAAAATTTTATTTTTTCCGGCGCTTTTTTCTTCCTTTTTCCTTAAAGTTTATCTGCAAAAAATGCTAGTATCCGCGGACCGAAGTTTTAGTCATAGTAACCGATTTATAATTACAATCATTGTCACTGTAATCGATAGAATAGTTTTATGCTAATCTCTATCGGTTCCGGCAATATTCGCCTCGGTAATATATCGTTAATGCGCGTACTTGAATAAAAGTTTTTTTCGAACAGTACAGAAACGACCTATCAAGCTTCGGGAAATGAAGTTCGCTGTTCATTTCGAACTGAATAAATTGATAGCTCCGAAGTTAAACAAAGACCGACGAGTGGAAATAATTCGTACTACTTGCCGGGTTAATTCAGTAAACTCGGTGGTAAGAGCTGGAATTCTGTGTAAAATATTCCCGCCGTTTCACGTTCGCGTTTCAAATTTTCTCAAATTTATTCGCGACATTTATTATATTTGTCTTTCACGTTGTAAATTCAATTTTCCAGTCGGAGCTTTGCCCGAAAATAGGTTTCCGAATAGTAGTGTACGCGGATTTTATTATAATTTTGTTCCAGATTACTACGAAATGAATCTGTTTTAAAAATATTTTCTCGTTCCATTCTCATAGAATTTCTATGGGTTCCTAGTCATTCCAATATAGAGGGCAATGACTTAACTGACTCTTTAGCTTGCTCAGCCGCCCGCAATGCTCCTTTCCTCCACTCTTCCCCCTCTTCAGATACTACCTTTATCACGCTATAATCATTCCAGACACTTTCTTTGGACATTTATCCATCTTTATGCTCTAATCAATTTTTCATACTACCGTCTTATTCAACCGGTTTTTCCTGCCTTGGTTTCATTATATTCTTGTCTGTCCTCGTTCCACTGTTGTTTCCTTAATCAGAATCAATCATTTCCTACTTCTTTTTTCTCGCTTTTAGCTCTCTCTCCTTTCTGCTCTCTTCACGCTTCTAAGCTTTCTTGTATTTGTCACTGAAATCATATCCTTTTCGAATGTTCTGGACTCTCTAACGAACGCGCCCTTCTTTACGCCTAATGTTCGGCTTTGGGTCTTCCTACTCCCTTTGAACGTTAACTATATCCTTTCCATCCCATTGCCTTCAACTATTCCGCTGCTCCTGTCCTTTGTTTTTGACATGGATATGTCTTACCGGTGGGGGTCAGCTAAATTGTTCGTCACGCTTTTTTTAAAAGCAAAAACTGTAACACTATCTAAATTAAAACATGTTGAGTTATGTCAACTGAACCGTGTGATATTAATTATATGGGTGATCAAAATAACTGCTGCTACCATAGTATCAAAATAACTGCTACCATAGTATCAAGGAGTATCGGTTCATAACCAGGGGAGTGAAGACCTCCTGGAATTATACATTAGACATTTTTTAGCTGAGGAAAAATAAGACATATCCATGTACCGATGTATCTGCATGTAGTGTAGATACTTTACATTATTTTTTCCATTAGTTCTATGTCTTAATTTATCATGTTGTTGGGTCAAGGCCGCTGGCGCGCCCAGGGGAGGAAAAAAAATTAATTACACGGCGGCGCATGAAATGCAAATTGTAATTTCTTTCGGTTAAAAATCGCGACATTTTTCTGAAACATTACTTATTTCGCGTTTCTTTAAAATTTTATGTTTATTTCGAATTTTCATCTGATAAAGTATTTTACATATTGATGTAGTCGTAATTACATCTTGTTAGCAAAAAGAAGAGTTTACAGAACAAAATTCGTAGCTTTCTTTATATTACCCTTTCGCCCCCGGTTCCTCCATGAATCACTTTGAACATTTTTAAGCCAGAGTAAAATTTTTAAACCGCTTTATATTAATGCTCTCCCCTCTTATTTTTCTTTTGTGGCTTTAGGCTTTTCTTAAACGTAAAATGAGTATATTCTACGGAACCTTGATGTAAAGACAACGTAGATTGCGCAGTTAAGCTTTTCATAATATACACGATATTGTGGGCCCTAGCTTTTTACTTTAACCCGGATGACTTCTACGGTACGACCAATATTCATCTTCTGACATTATCCGTATACACCCCACTGAAGCAGCAACTTCAGTAATTGGATAGCTCCCAAAAACCTGTAAAACTTTTTTTAGATAGCCGGAACTACTAAACCACTACCTTTATAAATAGTCTTATGCCTAATTACAACAAATTAGCGCAATCACTATTATAATTTAATTCAATAAAAATAACCGGTATGTTTCGCATGTTGGCTACATTATCTCAAGAATGAACCGCAATATTATGGGGAACACTCGAATTGCGCACCAACACTTCACACAGTGACAAGTCAGACTCGAATTGCGCACTGACCCCGAAATAGTCCGCCTGCCGAGAACTCGAATTGTTTTTAAAAAAAAACTCCGGATTCTATAAAATCGACGAAGGAATAAAATCAGTAAAAGTGTCGTTCTTTCAGTGACTTCCAAAATGTCTTATCATATCTCGATGGGGAACGTTTGCTATTTGGAATAACATTTCGCTTGCTTAGAAAAAAACCTCCTTAAAGGTTTGCGAAAAATAGGCTATTTTTTAAATACTCGTATGTTGAAAGCCATCGAACATTCAAATATTATAAAGCGGCCATCAGTTTTGGAGTCCAATAAATATCATGGCCCCGGTGCCGTTTTCGTTCGTTCGTTTTCTTATATTTCATGCCGGCAAACTTCCGGTGCGCAATTCGAGTGTTTAGATTACTAAACCGTTTTTAACCGTCGGCCAGGTAAACAACGGTGCGCAATTCGAGTGTCGCCATATTATGAAGCCAGTCGCCGAAACATGGCTATCTTTATTTTAATTAAGGTATATATATATATATATATATCTTTCTTATAGTATTGATTATCGGTTGCAACTGAATTACCAAAATGCAAACTGTACTAAAATTACGAATTTACATATCGCACAGTTTTATGAAAATATCAAATTTGGAAACCCGTTTTATTCGTAAAAAAATATTTTCATCGTATAACATTCTAAAGTAAAGAGTAAGTTAATTACAATATGATACAAAAAAAAAAAAAAAAAAAAAAAAAAATGTATTTTGATACTCGTACAAGTTATTATAATAATAATAATATACTCGGTAATTATGATATAATACAACTTGTTCAAAATTATTTTAATGAATTTAATAAATTTACAATAGAAGAAATAAAATTCCGGAAAAATAATGTACATTTATATTAAGTAAATAGTAAAAATATATGTACGAGGGTCGGCTGAAAAGTAATGCACACATACTTGTAGACCACAAACGAAAAGAAATAGCGGGATCGGGCAAAAAGTAAATTAAAGTACAATTCTTAAGCTTCAAAATCATTTATTTATTTTTCAACATAGTCACCGTTAAGACTAACACATTTCTCCCGACGTGTAACAAGTTTTTTCATTCCGTCACTGAAAAATTCTTCCGACTTTTCTCGAATCCAAGACTACTTAATAGTTGCTTTCACTTCATCATCCGAGGTGTAATGATTACCCTTGAGGTCTCTTTTCACTAGAGGAAAAAGATAAAAATCGCAAGACGCAAGATCGGGGGAATAAGGAGGGTGTGGAAACGGTTCAAACTTTAACTTTCTCATTGACGCTGTTTGTTCTCGTCTGTTAAACAGCGTGCTACCCATCGTGCACAGATTTTACGGTATCCCAATTGTTCAATAATGAAGCCGGCACGTTCCTTGGATACTCCAACATGATTTGCAATAAGCTGTTGAGCGATTCGCCGGTCATTTTGAATCATATTATCAACAAGTTTGCGATGCTTATCATCTGTGGCAATGATCGGACGTCCGCTGAGCGTTTCATCAACAATTATGTCTTTTCCAGGTTCACAATCACGAAATTTTATTACCGATCGATTGGCAGTAGACCTATCAACAGCATCGTCACCATAAACATCCTTTAAACGACGATGAATTTCAGTAGGAGTCACCGTTTCAGCTGTTATAACAGCACGCTGTTTAACTCTCTTTTTGACATAACATTAGAACACGTCACCATATTTACGCTGCTCACAGCACACTGAATGGACGCAAGGACTTTAAACTACGCATGGGTGTAAAGGAGGAATGCCACTTGCGAATACCACGAGGCGCACTTCTGTAGCTCATTTCGTTCGCGTTCTATAAGCATGTGTGCATTACTTTTCAACCGACCTACGTAGATATTGTAAAAAAAAAGAAACAACAACTGTAAAATGGCAATTAATATAATACCAAATACTTAATTGGATGGGTTATATTAATTCCGTTAGTATAATGAATCAATATTTTTATTAAATAAATGTACCCTACCCGAAGTTTCGGGAATTGGGGGAAAAAAAAAAAAGATACTCGTACAAGTTATATTATTACAAATATGGTTTTGAATATTTTTTAATATATAATGAGTTTTTTGCTGAAAAACTCCAGAAACGATAAATTATTATTGTTTCTTCGTTTTTAATTTTCAAATTTAAATCATGATAAAATTTGATATTTCCCCCCTTCGCTGTATTCAAGCAATTTCACTGAACTTTACTAAAACTAAATACGACGTTACAAATGCTGCGACAAGGAATCGAGCCTGTTTTAAGAAAAGTTTAAAATGGCTAACCGCAATTTATCTTTATTATTTTTAAAACCAGCTCGATTGTTGGGGACTTTTGTAACCTAACTATCGGCCCAGCTTGAAACATCGCTCTTAGGAAACCTCGTTATGTAACCTTTTTAAAAGTTCTCTTTAGCTCTACACGCAATTAGCTGTATAACAACAGTTAGGTGATGTTATCTTCCTGCAGCTTCCGATACCAGGGAGAAAACCCGTTGGTGCTGCTTTCGAGAAATCATTACCCATAAAAGCCTGAATGTGTTTCTTTTACTACTAGTCGTTCTATACTTACTGATATTTCCCCGATAACTACGATCTAAATCGCCTCTCTGAAATCGGTAATTTCTTCTGGAAAATGATTTTGATAAATCATGGCGCTTCTGAGAAGATACTGCAACAGCAGCGGAGGCGATTTCGATACCATTTTAGCGCGGGTAATACTAAATTTTTTAATTCTTTCTCAACGGTTTTTTGGAAAACATTTAGTTCCGTTGTTACAATACGAATACGTTCCTTCGTGCGGGGCCTGATCAATTTCTGGCAATTTGCGTGGAAGAACACTGTATTGTAAGCGTTTCTGTTTTACCGTCCGTGGCTATAAATTGAAATTATAGAAAAATAATCTTACGTACATAAGAATTTTGAAAATTATTTCGTATTAATTTTAATTTTTTCCCCAGTTGTCCATTGAAAATTACTTACCCTCCTAAAAACGGAAAAATGATTACAAGAGGATATAGATCATTTTAGTAAATGGGCACATGATAGCAGGTTATGTATATAAATAAATCGAAATTACTGCACATTCGGAACAGTACTAAACATATGATATACGATAATTACTCTCCATAATAATGATTGCATGAACTTCATATAAATAACAATACTCATTTGTGTTATTGTCCACCGCTTGAGAACGTGGAAAATTTTAAATATCCATTGGCATATATATGTATACATCGATAAATCCTTGAACTGGAAAAAACACATTCAAAGTTTAATTTCAAAAATAAGACAGTCAATTCCAACTTCATATTAAAAATAAAGCAGGTACTATCGAACACTTCGTATATATTATAATTCAATAATAATGTCGGGAATTTTATATGGAATTCAAATGTATTATGTAAGGCTAAGAGAAATAAGTAAAATACAGGTGTTTGAAACTTATATTTCTCCACTGGAAATAAATCGATTTTAGATCAATTATGTGTGAAAGGAAAACGATGAAATGTCCCTGAAACATGTACTATTTCTATTATAGATTACTAGAATTTAATGTGTCAATAATATAAAATTACCATCTAAGCAGAAAATTCGATCAACAAGAAACCAAAGTAATGCATATGACATCTATCCGCGCGGTGTAAATTCACGAATTGATAACACTGATGATTCAGTTTTAATTAATTTAAATAAGTATACAATCCCTAATGATATACTAGAGGAAAAAAAAAACTTGGTATGTGGGAAAAGGAGGTGCAAAAATGGTTGAAGGAATGACTGAAGATCAAGTTTATCTCTCGCTATTCTTTAATGGTTCTTTCTGTTTTTACGCTTTGTTGGTTTTTACTTTGTCGTATCCTTCCTGGATTTTAAGTTCCCTCAGATCATGTTTTATTTTGATTCTAAATATTAAGCTATTTGCATGGACTAGTGTACAGATGCGTATTACGCGGCATGTTACGGTATTGTCATATGTATACACTCTTACTTAAATATAATGCTAGGTTTATTAGTATTGTTATTTATGGAATAAGTTAAAAGATGGTTGTAACTTTTGTACTTTGTATCTTTCTTAATAAACGGTGATAAGAGTATTGGGCACTCGCACAACGTGAATATATGAGACCCGTAACTTATTTTAATAAAACCAAAAAAAAAAAAAAAAAAAAAAAAAGATGAAAAATAAAAGATCATATGGTTGCTGTTAAAAATAACTCTAATTAGCAACAGTGCTACCAACTGATTTTATTTAAAGTTAGTCGGTTTAATTAAGTGTTGTATTACTAGTTGAACAAATGCTGAAGGTTACCCAATAAAATTCCAGTATAATTTTATGAAAATGTGATAAAAAAAAAAAAAGTTAATAAATTCTTTTTCACGAGGCTTATTATAAAAGGCAAGGAAAACGCGACGAACATTTTCACCTTTCTTATTAACGACGAATTAATCATTTACCACTTCAAGTAAATTTAGTATACACTAGATCTGTACCACGATTAAATGTAATCAATACTATCGAAATCGAGCGGTACAAGTAATAATGCCAGTAATTTTGAAAATAATAATACTATCATTTATAATAATAACCAAGGGAAGAAGAAGAAATGTTAACCGCGGAGATGATTGCGCAGAAATAATGAGTAAAAAGCGTGCAGATTTAAATATTTGATCATATTATGTGAGGAATAAAAAAGAAGCGAGAACAAGATGGTTGGAAAGGATAAATAATGAAAAAAAAAAAAAAGGTAAAAAATCGTACTTGTATGTGACCACCATTGACCGGCAAACAAAGAATATGCAAACAAAGAATATCATTGGAGATGTCCATGGTCAAAAGTTACACACGCAGTTATTGAAGTCACGTAATATTTCCGTCAGTGGTGAGCTTGTTCCGTATGCGGATTTCAATGTTCTTTATTAGAATCTTCACTTTTAATACAAAACATTAAAAAGTAAGATTATTTTTACGATTTTTCTGCAGTGAATATAACATTAAATACACTCTTGAATCATACATTTTTCCTCTTTTTTTTTCAAGACAAATACAATTTCAAGGAACTTTACAAGTGCAACTTTTATTCGGAAAACTTTTTATAAATATAATACTTACCGACGTGTTTCCGGAATACAGTCGCCGTATTCGTAGTATTTTTTTTTTTAAAAATGTACCATGAATGTAATATGGCGACTGCGTTCCCGAAACATGTCAGTAGTTTAATATTACATTTATAAAAAATTTTCCGAATAAAAATTGTATTTATAAAGTTCCTTAAAAGTGAAAATAACATTAACGATATATCATGTGCGCCAATGATGTTTGTGTTATATCAATAAAATGTTTTCTAAGGAGAACCCTTTTTTTAATGTTTAGTCGACTGCCTATCGACTGTATTACAAGCGGCTGATACACTTTTAGATAATCAACGGGAGAGTTATTTAATAATCGGTTTAAATAATTAACGAAAAAAAAAAAAAATATATATATATATATATATATATATACGCGACCAACGTATTTTTCCGAAGTTTCAGGTGTAAATATTCATTCTTACATAATAGGAAGTCTTTTAAAGCAGTAGCCGAAAGTACCTTTCCGTTAATTTCGATAATGACTAGAGAAATTCAAATCGGTATGAATGGACCGAAAAAAGATTGCGTATAAGAAAGCACGACGAATAATAATAACGATGCAGAAATGAATAGGATAAAGTAGAAATACGGTTCGAAACGTTCGCGATTTCTGATGACGGAGTAATTGGCCCGGGGGATCAGTTTAGCCGCAAAGATAGAATAGGAAGAAGGAACATGAAACATTTATGAAAAAAAAAAAAAAAGATTAAGGAATTGTTCGGAATTAAATAGTCGCGTGTGGGAAGAAAGAGAATAAAGAATTTATTTTACACGCAATTATTCGTAGAGGCTCAGAAAACATACGATTGAAAGAGTATTAAAGGGAAAATCATAAAGATGATTGAAATTACGCGCGAAGTGGAAATAAACTGAAGCGACATCTGAAATGTGAATTTTTCTTCGAGGGTAATGGTCCATTTTTTTGAAAATGGAAAAAGATACACGAGTTCCACGTGAAAACCGTGAACGATGAGAAAGCAATCGTTTTTAAATAAGGAATGTTCTGTGTAAAAGACGGGGGGCGTTTTCAGGTGTCGGCGTAAAAATTTACCGAGTTAGAAGCACGATGTTGGGAAGCTCAATCAAACAGAACGGCATAATGATAAAGATATCGCGCGGTTTGGTAAAGTTTTCGGCGAGTTTACGGATTTTTAAGGTGAAAGTGGGAGAAGCTAATTGGCGAATTCGAAGGAGGGTAAGCGAGATCATTAAGCAACGCGTCGAGGCTGCAGAATCCACATTAAAAATTTAAACTAAGTAGAGGCACCAAGGAAAAACAGGCAGCGAGATAAGTTTAAGCTGAAACCTAAAATCGATATTTTTTCCGTTTTGGCTTGATTAAATTTACCCGATTAGGAGTCTTCCTCTCTCGGAGGAATCTAAAAATCATCGTTAGCTGTGAGGTCAGAAACGATACACAGACTAGGGGATAAATAGCGCGAAATAAGTGCGGAAGCGAGGTCCCGTAGCAATCGGCAATTCGCGTCGCTACATACGGCGACGACGGGAATTGATCGGAGAAGCTTACAACGTTAGTTTCCAGTCTAAAACTGCATAATCAGCGGATTTCGGTAGTGGTGCGAATTTCGAACGGGCATCGTTATTTCCCGAGACGTCGAAGATGCAAAGTCGCACAGTGTTGCTGAATTCGCAGGAGGACCGCGCTCAGAAAAACTGTTTCGCAAATTCAACGTCATCTCCCCTCCAAAAGTCGGCAGAAACTTTTTCGCGCGGCATGCTAACGAGATTTAGCAGCGCAGCTAAAAATAATAAACAGAAATAGAGAACAGGTCTGAAGAGTTGAAAATGAACGAGAATAAAATTTTCTCCGATACGAAGAGAGTCACTTGAAACGAAGTGTGGCTTTTCAACCCCATTAAGTAATTTCCTGTCTCGGCCCTCTACCGACTTTCTCTTAATGAATATATTAAAATAAAATCGGAACGCTACGACAGAATGAGAGAAAATTCATTTTTAAAAGAATCATCCGACTTTCAGAGTTTGCCGAACAAATAACACAGGAATAGATAAAAGAACGCGATAACAATCGACGTTCGCGAGCGTTCGCAATTTCTTCGCTTTACACGGGAACTTTTACAATCCGAAATTCGACTTTTTAATTAAGGCCGGCTAGCTAAATAAAAGATAATACCCTTTGAAAAATAATAATGCGACGATGATAAAGCGATAAAAATAAAATAAGGACGACTAATGGACCCCGAGAGGAATAAATGAAAAAGAGGCTACCGATAAAAACCGGAAAAATCAGGACTCCCTCTTATTACGCATCCATAAACAAATCCACACCGTTCCCCGTAAACGGCTGTATTCTAGTCAGCGAGGATTACGGCATTCAACAAGTTGGGCCCACCTCTATCCATTTGTACAAAATGCGTGTGGGGCTTAAAATATTACTTCTCTTCAGGTATGCGTCGACGATAACTTTTAAAAAATATTTTAACGTCACTTAAAAGGACGGCAATTATTTAGAATATTCTTGAACCGAAATTCCGCTATGCAATATTTAATGTGTATAATTACGCATCAGTTACATATCATTCCATCTACTAGTTAAACACCTTTTCATATTTTTCATCGTTAAGACTAAAACCCCCATATTAATCTATAGTACCGAAATCTGATCTGATAAAAAAAAACAAACTTATGTCTACTCGCCAGCCACAATACCGATTATTATGAAACATTTTAATTCCGGTAAGATGATTCGAGACAGTAAATAATTCTAGTCGAAAACTTCATGAAATCAAGAGAGACACTGTTTGAGAGCGTATATAAATTTCGGAAATTTAAACGGATCTCTGCGATCTCCGATATTGCAGTTGTGAAGAATTCAGATGCTTCCGATGATCCGCCGACAGATACGATTGCACAACCCCCCGTGTTAGTCATTTTTAGTTCTCGGTTTTTGGTTTAAGAACTAGGGAAGAAAAGGAAAGTGTGTAATTAAAATAGCAGAGACGTAACAGAAGAAGTAGAAAGGAGAGGAAGAAGGACGCGCTCGAAAGAATAAAGAACGGGCCGATTAATAAAAGTGACGTGAGTAGGAACGTTCAGCGGCAATGACAATCAGCATCGCATATAAAAAGATCAGTAGAAAGGTGGAATGGGTAGAATAAAGATAATTCAAGTAAGAAGTGGGAAAACTATGTGTAGCAAACTGTATCCAAAGCATGGACGATAGAGTTCGATGTCACAAAGAAAGAAGCATTCGGTTGAACGAATCAGGATTTCAGAGTGAAGAGGAATAACAGTTACTCCATAATTTAGAACGAGCAGTTGTGGAAAGAAATGTAATATTGTGAGATTCAAAAGCGCTAAGAAATCTCACGAAAGAAGAATAACAGATCCGGCAGAATTATTTTTGCCATAGTGTCCGAGTGTACCTATAAGAAATTATTTAATTTGGATAGAGTGAAGAAGCAGCAGGTTAAGCGGGTTATGAATTAAAGAATCTACCGGGGGGGGGGGGGGGATAAGATGGCGTGTAGAACGCTTTGGAAATCTGATATAGTAAGGAAATTCTGATAAGAAAAGATAAAGAGAATAAGCTGAAGGAAAGGAGTTTCTAATCGGAATAATGAAGCGAGAAGGGCAGAAAAAAGCTGAACCAACCCCTAGGATAGAGAAGATGGTAAAGCAGTTTAGGAAAATAGAGCTAAAATATTTAAGAATTCCGCTTTAGTGACATGTTGAGGAGCGGGTTTCGATGGGATAGTTGTAAAAAAGCAATTAGTAAGGTAAAAGAAAGGATGGAAGAAGTATGGCGGCTTATCACGAGTGAAAGTATAATACGGAAAAGAATCGAAGGAAACCGAGAGATGGTATTAATCGATGGCGCCAATTTCGATATAAGGTTTAGAAAGGACGAAACGGTAGCCCAGACCGAGATCTTTGAGTGCTTAATTTAACCGATTGACTTGGACTGCGCTTTCAACGTCGGTCTGCTAATTTTTCTCATACTTTCCACAACCAGTTTCTTCATTAGGACTTCTATTTCACGCTTCTGACATTCTACGCTTCCAAACCTTGGTATAAGCGGCACTTCGGCATTAGTCGGTAACAGCAGTTCTCCGTCATGATTTCCAAGACGCCTCTGCTAAATAAACAATTTGTTCAGCGCAATCTTTTCTAACGATTCGGCTGAAAAATATTGGAAGATCCATTCTCCCCATCCGACTATTAAAGAAGGCGTTCCGGAGTTTCTTTCGCCCTAAAGAAAAATGGACTCCGGATCTTTTCAACTGTTTTCCTTCTTAACAGCATTTCCATTCTTTTCGGCTGATTCTGGCTATTCTACAAACGTTTTTCTTCACTTGATTTTGATTTCGTGTTAACTTTTTTCGACGATTCTTCACCAGTAAACAAAAAAGTGTACGCTCTAAACTTCTTCTTCGGACGACTTACGAAAATTCAGTTTTGTTTCCTCGCCGGCATCTCTGAAATATCTCATCACAGATTCCGATCGAATAATGCTTCTCGTTCAAGATTTTTCTTTCCCTGTTCTGGCTGTAAAATTATCTTCGTCACTGTTCCTCCACATTCATTTTTTTCCTACCGCCCATTCTGACCATCATCATACACTTCCGCGATCCGGATTACTTCGAATTTCCTCCTGAATTGCGAACTTCATTAAATACATTTTCACGGATATTCGAATTTTCGATTCATTCTAAAATTCTTTTGCGCAATTCTTTCCGTTTAATCATCTAGAAATTATGTTTTCTAGCGAATGTAGCACAAAATTATCGACAAGATTCGGCAGAGTAAAAATTAATACCGGTTTTTCAACATTAAATTCAACTAAACTATTCCATCCAGCAAACATTCAAGAAAATGCTTCTGCCTTTTCAGTGGCACGCGGAGAAATAGTACACTGTTTAGGAATACAATACAAATATTAAGAATTTGAGGGACATTTTCAAAAACGCGTATATTAATCATTATAGAACGCTGTATGCGAGACGATGGAAAAAGAAATTTTACCAAAATAGTTGCATTAAGCATTTCCTGGGAAAAGAATATGTGGGTTCTGAAAGGGACCCCGTATGGTATTTTTCAAGATTGAACTTATTACAAATAAAATAAATAAATAATTAAATGTTAGTCCAATATTGCATTTACTACACGATGTTATATTTATGTTATACGATTAAAACCTTTGAAAAACACAATTAAAATATTTATAATCCAGACGAAACCGATCGGACAGTAATTTTTTAGGTGTTTTTTACAGACATATTCATGGACTCCCATTACAAGATTACACTCCATTTTTAAAATATTTTAATAACGGCAACACAAATTTGTAATTTTTTTTCTCCAATATAAAATGCCGGAAGCTAGTTCGGAAAACTTTACGATTAATTCTGATCTTTTGTCAGAATAAAATGATCATTTTACTTTCTCGATTTTATAACGGCTCTAGTCTGCATTCGACTTTATTTTTGCTTTACATAACTCGACATAAAAGCTTAATTGAAAAAGCGCGCCTTACCGTTAAATCATAAATTCGAAATTTTTTTTCAATTTTGCGTATCTTCTTGTTTTCCTAGTTTAGTCAGTTCTCTCGTACGTTCAACGATTTACTATAATTATCTCTTTATATTATTAAATAATCGAAGAAATTAAAAACAAAAAAAAAAATAAATGATAGCCTTTGTAACATCGAAAGCAGTCATTTGAAGTTCTGAAGCGCACTAATTAGGTTCTAATAAGTTATAAATATCTAAACTGAAAAAAGGTAGCGCGGTAGCCTGTGCTCAGCTAGCAAACCGGAAGTATCATGGGTTTTCGAAACTTGCCTCGTTTCGGAATCAAATTTCAGGTATATACTTAATCTCAACTCAAATATTGGTTATAACTGAAAATTATATTGGGAAAACTAAAGGCGGCCGAGAAATTCAAATCCATCAGACATAGTGCATTATGAAAAGCTCGATTCCACAATATCCGTCATACGTCATCAAGAATATATGAGACCCAATTTAGTTTTTTTTACCTACGTATAAATTGGACTATTTAAAGTTTTAAGGAGTACTATTTCCTTCTATTTTCGACATTTTTCGATTCTTCATTAATTTTTTTCGGCCTTTAAGATTTTAGATCTTTTAATGTCAATCTCGCTTCCTATCTTCTAAATCGGGCGCCGTTTACGACCATTTTTCATCCCTGATGCTTCTTCAGGGTTTTTTCACAGTAACTCTGCTCAGACCACCGTCTACCGTTTAATTCTCTTTTTCGCTATAGGAATATCTTCCAACTTTTAAAACATTTTCTTCATAACCGTGATCTTTTATAACGTAAATTTTATAATTCCTCGAGTAAATTTGTTAAAAACCGCAGAACAAAAATACCTTTTTTTTCTTTTTTTTTTTGCCGAGGCAACGCTGTTCGTTAGAATCACCAAAAAACTCAAATTACGGAAAACTGAATTGAAATCAGTGGAGTGACTTTTCAAGATGAACGCGTGATATTTTTCAATTTTTTTTGTAAATACGTAAAAGCCTGGGTTTTTTAAATCCTCTTTTTTTTCTTTTTTCCTTTAGCATTAAACAATTTAGCCATTAACTAAGCGCTGAATTCGTTAATTACTTAAATGTTTACGGTTTTTGCTGAAAATCGAAATTTATTCATTTATTTTCCATTATAGGATTTTCGAAATTACCACTTTTTTCATTAATATCAAAAATCAATACGCCCTCACTCACTAAAATCTGATCGGGGATAGATTTTACTTGGAAATTAATGGAAAAAAAATAATGCAATTTTAAACAAAGAGAAACCGTCTCGAATTTAACTTTTTTCTCATCTAGTTTTAGCCTCTTTTTACAATTTTATCCGCGAAAATCCGATACAGTGTTAGATTTCTGCTTCATACGTCACGAATGACTCTGCTACCTGTGATGAAAAGTATAATTTTCTCAAACTTTTCTTTTTTCGATTTAATAATCACGATATTATCTTCTATTTTCTGAATCTTCAAACCTTTTTCAGTTACATTCTCAATTTACTTATTTTTTCTTTTTATTTACACGCGTTTCTAACCCGCCATTAGCTGTTTTCTGTCGTTTTTTAGATTTTAAAACCGGCGCTGGATGAAGTACGCCTAAATGAATAAAAATAAAGAATTAAAAATATCCCGATCGTGGTCATCCACTAAACGTTCCTCCAAATTATATGCGATCACAGTGTTTGAATCTTCTAAGGCGAGACGAGAGTGATTTGGAACGCCGCGTACATTCATAGAAGCGATTTTCCGATTAGATTTATATCGCAGTAAAATATTGCAGATTGTTGTACAATTCATGAAAATGAGCAAATTTCATCGGTGCTCTTTTATTCCCTTTTCAACATGCCGCGCGTATAACAGAAATACCACGGTGACGAATTAATTAATCGTGCACACAAAATATTTCCTCGGAGCTTGTTCGGATTAGTTGTGAAAACAATTTTGGAGTTGTTTTTGCTTACAATATATATATATATATATATATATATATATATACAGTGGCGGATCCAGGGAGGAGATTTGCATCCCCCCAAAGAACCAAAGCCTCTATGAAAAAATTTGTTATCCTAATTTATGCTATAAAAGATTTGTATGAATTTTAATTATAACTAATATTTAATACTCATCACCTACAGTCGTCATCATAGATAGGTCATCGTGATTAACATTTAATCCATCAGTGATTTTGTGATTTTCCACCATTTGTGACGATCCTCTGATTGACGTGTACGTATTGTGAGAATGACAATTCTGTTGTATGTAGCACAATATCTGTCCATCTCATAGGTGTACCGTTTTCCATTAATTTTCCCTATGACCAACGTGCGTTCCATTTCCTCCTACTTTCTTATTATATGTCCGAAGAATTTCAGCACTCTCATTGCTACAATCATTGACACAACCTTTGTGTGAAACTAACTTCCTCTAACACCGTTTCGTTTGTACGTTTTGCTGTCCATGGAATTCTAAGGAGTCGTCTCCAGCAGCATATTTCATGTCCGTTCTTTTTCTGTTCATATTTTTTTAAATCCATGACTCCGCTGCACATAACACGATGGAAAATACAAGCGTTTGGATAAGCTTAATTTTGACATTTTCCCTAACGGAGTTGTCCTTCCAAATCTTGTTCTCAGCCTTATCATGGCGCTTCTGGCAATTTCGATTCTCCGCCTTATTTCACATACCTCGGAGCTTCCTTTGTTCTCTAAAAGTGATCCTAAGTATACAATCTTTCTACAGTTTCATAACCGGTAAGTGTCTTTTCATGAGACGGTATTGTATTTCATCGATTGATTATCATTATTTTTGTCTTATTTTTATTTATATTTAATCCATATTGCGTACTAACTATTTCCAGCCTATTTAGAAGTTTTCCCACCTACTTCATATTCGCACTTATTAACGTTGTATCATCTGCAAATCTAAGATTTGTTATTTCTCGTCCTCCTATCATTATTCCGCCATTCCATTGCTCTAGAACTAGTCTCATTATATATTCGGTGTACAAGTTAAAGAGCATAGGCGACAATACACAGACTTGCCTGACTCCTTTCTGAACGTAAAACTCTCTTGATTTTTCAGTATTGATACGTACAATATTGCGATTATTCTCGTATAACTTAATATTTAATACTATTTTCTAGTAAAACTATTATAATGTTCCTTTTTTATTCTACTTTAAACACAACTATCGTCGATCTTTTGTCATTTTTATTTATTTTTAATTTTTATTTTGAAATTTAAATTAAAAATAGTAGTTCAATGAGAAATATATATGTATGTATTTAATCTTGCTCACAAACAAAGAAAATTCCGATCGGATTACTAACAAAAATTAAAAAGAAGTAAAATGTCTAATAAAAATACCATCTTTCTTCCTGTTGCTAAACTACCATTTTTTGTAAAACAAATAATAAAGTGGAATCATTAAGGATTAAAATTAGAAAACTGAAAAAAGAATACAAGGAAGAACTGCAGTCATCAAAGCATGAAAAATGGAAAGAACTGATTAATTCGTTGACAATCTGGGGCAAGCCGTATAAAATATGTATGGACAAAACCAAATAAAGAGTAGACATGCCTGCTTTTAATGTCGGTGGATGCATCGTACACGATAACATTGAAAAACATAAAATAATTTTTGTTGAATTATTTCCAAACCGAACACTTAAGTTGCAACCGACTCAGCCAGATAAAACTCTTCAAATATGTGAAAACGAATTAACTACAACAATCAAAAAACTGAACAATAGGAAAGCCAATGGACACGATCAAATTTCTAACAAGATGATTAAACTTCTTCACAAAGTAGACGAAAAAATATTTAAATCTATTTACCAAAAATGTATCGAACTAAATTATTTCCCTAACGTCTGGAAACAAGGAAAAATTAAAATAATAAACAAACCCGGAAAAGATTTAACAAATCCGAACTCATACAGGCCTATAACGCTACTGTCTAGTTTAAGTAAAATATATGAAAAAATCATAAAAAATTTTCTTGATACAGAAATAAAAGAAAAAGCGATTTTAAACGAAAATCAGTTCGGCTATCTTAAAAATAAATCAACCGAGCTAGTAATAAAAAAGTTATGCGATTACATTGAAAACTATAAAAAACAAACAAGACATACATACGTTACTAATCAGCTTTGACATATCCGGAGCATTTGATCAAATAAAAATTGATGAAATCTTAAAAATAATGAAAAGAAAAAATATATCTGGTACAATACAAACTATAATTCGTAACTACTTAACAGATAGAAGAATTGTACAATGGTGTGCATGTGATAAGCGGTTGTTCATTCGCGTTGTTTATTAGATAACAATTGTTCTCCGGTAACGTCGTCTTCGATTTCTTCGGCATTGTTCGATATCATCGTAGCTGATAAAACCGGTGAGATTGTTCCGATTTAACTATTCTAGTGTATTTCTCTTATCTGTGCTGTAAATTAACTTTGTCGCTTCGCTAATTTAAGTTAACTTGTAGCGTTGTTTTTATTTCATTTATTTCGTCTTCGTCTTCTTGACGATTTAATTTTTCGTCATTTTTGTTTCTAGTTTTTATTTATTTACTTTTTAGTTGGTTAGATGAGCGCAGCCAAGGGGGGCCGCTCTGCGGCCTCCTCCCCAAGTCCTGCTAAAGCTATTAAACCGCCGACCAATTTGTCTATTAATATGGACGTAGACAGTAATTCAAAACGTAAATCTGTTGATCCTCTTTCGCCCATTTCCTCTGTTCTACCAAAAGAGATTAAACTCTCTGAGGCTGAACCTAGTACATCCCCTGTTTCCCATGTTGTCGATCATCTCAGCCACAACATTGTTAATAATAACACTAAGATCAATTCAAATAATTCATCTACTAACAACATTATTAATAATAATAGTAATAACATTAATAGCAACAATAACGACAACAACAACAATAATAGTAACATTAACAATAGTGATAATAATAATAATAATAATAATAATAGTGCTAGTAATAATAGTTGCATTACCGCCGTTTCCAATACTTGTTTCGTAAATGATCATCCGGGACCTTTCATTGTTTTTGTCGAAAATTTAGATGACGATAAGAACATAGGCAATAATCACCCTTTGGCTCTTGCAAGATTATTAAATTCTGTTTCTTCGTCATTTCTTAGTGTTTCTCCTCAAGGAAAGGACCGCATTTCAGTCACCTTCCCTTCTGCTTCCACTGCAAATTCCTTTTTATCTAATTCTGACTTCTTTCTCAGTAAAAATATTAAAGCTTACATTCCCAATAGCGCCTTATTCAGAATGGGAATTATTTCAGGGGTTCATCCTTCGTTTTCTGAAGACGATATTACGGAGGGGATTGAATCGTCTATTCCCATAGCGTCCATTCGTCGTATCTATCGTTCCTCCGAGGGTACTAAAATTCCGACTAGATCCGTAGAAATTAAATTCCACAAATCCGTTCTTCCAGATTTTGTTTCCATTTACAGACTCCGCTTTCCTGTTTCGCCTAGCGTACGACTACCTACACAGTGTTCGAAATGTTTCCTTTTTGGGCATATTTCCAAACACTGTCGTAGCTCTTCGAATATATGCCCTCACTGTGCCTCCAAACATCCTTTATCAGACTGCAGTAATCTTCAAGAGCCCCCTCTTTGCCGGAATTGTAAAGGCTCTCATTGTGCTTATAATCGTACGTGCCCGGAATGGGTGAAACAAAAGGAAATTAAGCGCATTATGGCATTCGAAAACATCTCTTTCCATGAGGCTTCTAATTTTAAAAATAGTAATTTAGTTTCCCAGGCTTTCTCATATGCCGACCGTGCTTCGTTGCCTGCTTCCTGTCCTAATGTATCTTCTAAGTCCTCTCATACAGTTCCTAAATCTATTCCGCGGCCCAAATCCCCAACTTTTCATAAACGTCCTAATTTTAAATCTTATACTAAACCTTCCCCACAGTTTCCTGCCCTTCCTTCTAACCGCCTTCCGTCGCCCTCTAATGGTTGGGCTTTTAATAGTTCTTCTTCTACTAGTAATTCCACCTCCATTAATAGTAATTCCTTAGTTCATGACGCTTCCAGTTCTAGTTCCGCTTCTACTTCCAAAGTTCCTTCATCTACTGTTCTTCCTACAGCAAATTTTATAGCTGAAGCGATTTTAGATCTTCTTGCGTCCAATAACATTGATTCTTCTCCTTCCCTTGTTGACTCCCTACCTCTCTTTTTATCTAACTACATTCGCCTTAATTAGTCTTTCTTCTCACTTTTGTTATAAAGTGAAAGTGAATGCAACCGGGGCTAGCCTTTTCTTTCCCATTTCGTTTTTTCTCTGCTTTTTCTGCCTTTATTTCTTTCCATTTTCTGTTTTCTCCCTATTCTCTTTTTAAGATCACTATTATTATTACTATCAATATTTCCTTTCATATTAATTTCCTCCTTTTCCAGATTTTAAGACTTCTGAATGTATTGCCCAGAGGCGGACAAGCAGCAGTTGCTTTTTTCACATTTCAATGTACTGACGCTGCTGTGACTAAAATCACTGCCGGGCTCAGATATATTGGTTTTATTCGTATCATGATGCATTGTACTCTTGTCTTTTGCCGGATTTTAAGATACTTGGGTGTAATGCCCAGAGGCAGACATGTAGTAATTTATTTTTTCACATTTCAATGTACTGACGCTGCTGTGACTAAAATCACTGCCGGGCTCAGATATATTGGTTTTATTTGTGTCGTTCTGCATTGTACTCTTGTCTTAATATTTTTGAGACCGCAGCACTTTGACACTGTTTTACGCTATTGTAATTTACATTATATTCTCGAAAAGTTGAGACAATTATCGAGAATCATAGCGACTACGAATTTCGCTCTGTTATGCAACTTAGCTGCAATGGGCTCCGAATCATTTTGTCCGTTGCCTCTAAAATCCTGTTCCTTACTTTTCATTTTCTCTTTTATTTATTCCAGTCTAGCATCCATCGCCGTCCTTTTTTCATCAACAGTCTATTTTTGTTTAATTGTTTTTATTTGTTCCTTCCCTTTTCTTATTAACTTTCCTCTCATCTTGCTAGCCCCAATTTTCCTCCACCCATTCAAGTTTCTTTCCTTCTGTCTTTCTTTTTTATATTGTAATTATTATTTTTTTTTCTACTCTACTTTGCTGTTTTTCTTCTGGCACTCTCTTTGCCTCTCTTCCTCTTCCTCCCCCTCTATATTTTTGTTTTCTTTTTATTTCTTTTTCCTTTCCCTACTCAAGTCTTTTCCTTTTATAATTTACTATGCCGGGTACTTTTAATATTTTACAGTGGAACTGTCGCAGCCTTAGAGCCAACAAAAATGCATTAGAGGGTCTGTTAGACATTCATAGTATTAACGTTGCTCTCATTTCGGAAACGTGGCTACGGTCGGATATGAATATTAATTTTCGTGGGTATAAGATAATCAGATGCGATCGTGACGATGGTTATGGTGGATCTGCTATTCTTATTAGGAACGGCATTCTATTTAAATCTCATGATGTTTCCTTAAATTCCCCTTCTAGTCCTAATCAGCCTAATATTGTACACATTTCCATTCCTTCCAATGCAGCTCGTCCGCTTAATATTATTTCTATTTATGTTCCCCCTAGTTGCGACCTTCGTCACTTCCCTCTCGTTTCTTTCCTCAGGTCTATCCCGCATCCGTTCATCATTGGGGGTGACTGGAATGCTCGGTCGCCCTCATGGGGCTGCTCAAACCATAACAACAACGGTACTGCTCTTGAAAATCTTGTTCTTTCTAATGATTTAGTCCTTCTTAATGATCTCTCTCCTACCTATTACAAGAGCGCATCTAGTTATAGTACTCTCGATTTAACTTTCTCATCTCCTTCTATTGGTTTTGATTACAATTGGTCAACTCTCATGGGCTCCTATGGTAGTGATCATATTCCTATTCTAATTACTCCCCAGAATCCTCCTTCTTCTCCTTGCTTTAAACCTCTCAATTACCTTCGATGGAACTTATCGAAAACTAATTGGGCTCTGTTCCACTCCTTAGTTGATTCTATGCTTCCTAAACTTCTAGATGGCTCTGATCCTGTACTCCATTACCATCTATTCCTAAATTCGATTACAAATGCTCTATCGCTGTCTTCTCCTTCCCGTAAACCGTCATCGTCAGGCCATCGTGGATCAGCATCGTCCCTCTGGTGGAACGAAGAATGCAATGCCGCTTTCGATCATAGTCGCGCTACATTTAGAATTTTCCGATCAAATCCTACACGCGAAAACTTTCTTGCCCACAAAAGGGCCAATGCAAGGGCTAGGTTTATTCTAAAATCGTCTAAGAAATCCTCTTGGAAAAATTTCTGTTCATCTTTTTCGAGAACTACTCCTCTCAAGCATATCTGGAAAATGGCCAGAGCTTTCAAATTCCCTTCTTCTGAACGTCCTTCTATCCATACTATTTCCTCCGACAGTTTGTCTTCTTTTCTTGATGCTGTTGCTCCTGCTTATGTTCCTAACGTTGATGAATCCTGCCCGTTTCCTGTTATGGAAAACCCTAATTCTCATTCTCTTTCCTCTGCGTTTAATATTAATGAATTAAAATCCATTCTCAAAAAATCTTCCAGCCCCACTCCAGGTCGTGATGGTATTCCCTTCTTTGTCCTAAAAAAGTTATCCGATCTTGCTCTCCGAACCCTTCTTTGTATATTCAACTCCTTTTTGTCCAGAGGAGTCACACCTCCTGACTGGAACACCTTTATTATCATTCCTATCCCTAAGAAAAACTCCTCTCTTCGTCCGATCTCCCTAGCATCGTGTCTCAGAAAACTGTTTGAGGGCATGCTTAACAAGCGCCTGGTCTGGTGGCTCGAACACAATAATGTTTTTCCTTCTAATATGTTTGGTTTTCGTCCAGGCTTAGGTCCTGCTGACTGCGTCAGTCTGTTTGTTTCCTATATCTATAAATCTTTCATCGATAAACAGTACACTCTAGCTACTTTTATCGATGTTTCCAGTGCTTTTGATAATGTCCATCTCCCTACTCTTCGAGATAGAATGATAGCAATTAACATCCCGACGCATTTTTGTTCCCTCATTGTTAACTTGATGTTAAATCGTACTATTCTCCTGTCTTCTTCTTCGTTCGAGGTTACAAGAGTTGTTTCACGTGGTCTTCCACAAGGATCCTGCCTTAGTCCTACTCTTTTTAATATTTATACTATTTCTGTTGCTTCTCTTTCTATGAACTCCTCTTCCTTATTTTTTGCCGATGACATTCTTCTCTTTTCCTCATCCCGTGATATCGTAGATGCTAACGAAAGTGTTAATTCGTCTCTAGCTACTTTGGAACAATCTCTTTCCTCTTTGAACCTTTCTATTTCCCCTTTAAAATCCTCTTGTATTGTCTTTTCTCTTCGTCCTTTTAATCCCGCTTTAGTCTCTGTATCCTTAAACTCCAATCTTATCCCTCGTAGGGAATGCTTCTGCTATCTCGGTGTATTTCTCAATAGTCGTCTCTCCTTTTATGAACATATTAATTTCCTTTCCTCTTCTGCCCTTAAAAGACTAAACTTACTGAAAGCTCTTTCTCCAACAAAATGGGGAGGCGATCCCTTTCTCCTTATTTCCTTGTACAATTCGATTATCCGTTCCAAATTCGACTACTGTTCCTTTATCTATGGCTCTGCCTCAAAATCACTTCTTTCCAAGCTGGATATAATTCAAAATTCTTGTATTCGTCTTTGCCTTGGTGTTCTTAGATCTTCTCGAGTACCAGCAGTTCTCGCTGAGTCTAACTCGCCTCCCCTTTTCATTCGCAGATCCTATTTAGGTTATCGTTTCTTGTGTAAACGCTTACCGTTATCATCCTCCAAACTTATTCCTTCGTATCTTTCTATTCTGCAAAACTGGCGTTTTACTCCCAAGAAAATTCCTATTCTAGCCCACATTGCTTTGCGGCTGAATTCCTTTTTATCCTGCACAATTTCTTATAACAATCTCCCTTACTTTTCTTTCAATTTTGCAGATCTCTCCAATCCTCCCAATGTATTCTACTTTCCTTTTTCCTCCAAATCCCTTTCCTATCCAACAGTTATACAGGAATTCCATAGTTATATCGAATCCCGTTTTCCTTCCCATATTGCTATTTTTACGGATGGTTCGAAGGGGCCTAATGGAGTTGGAGCTTCTTTCATCATTCCGAGCATTAATTTCTCTGAATCTTTTCGTCTCCCTTCCTTTTGTACTATCTTTACGGCCGAGTTAACGGCCATTTTACGTGCCATAATCCATATTTCCTCACATCGTTCTTCTTCTAAATTTTTAATTATCTCTGACTCCATGTGTGCTCTTAAAGCTATTTCCTCTCATTTCCCCTCTCACTCCTCTGACCTTTTCATCCTCCGTATTCGCTCTCTCATTCACACTCTCTTCTCACTTCACGCTATCCGCATTGAAATGCTCTGGGTCCCCAGTCATATGGGGATAGAGGGTAACGAAATGGCTGATTCTTTGGCTCAGATTGCTGTATCCTCCCGCTTTTTTTTCTCTAAAATTCCCGTTTCGAATTTACTCCCATTGTGCAAAAAGTTTCATGTTAGATTTTGGTCAGATTTTTACGTTTCCTCCTTTTCTAATCATTCTTCCTTTTATTTTTCCATCCAACCTAATCTTCCCACGCGGCCTTGGTTTTACGATTTTCCTTCGCTTCACCGCTCCGTTATTGTTCCTATTATCCGTTTACGTCTGAATCATACTCTTCTTCCTTCCTCACGCTTTCGTTTTCATCTCGCTCTTTCCCCTTATTGCCCTCTTCATCCTGACGACGTAGCCGTCTGTGATCCTGACCATATCCTCTTTGAATGTCCATCTCTCGTGAACGAACGTACCTCTTTGTATTCCAATCTGCTGTCACTCAAACTCCCTACTCCTTATTGTGCCTCGTATATCTTATCGTTTCCGTCGATCTCAGTTGTTCCTATCCTCAGTTCCTTTATCTTATCAATAGCTGACCGAATCTACATTTAACTGATCCTTCTCCTTCCTTTCGTTTCTGGGCGAAGATCCTTTGTTGATATGCCCAAAGGGGGGTTAAAAAAAAAAAAAAAAAAAAAAAAAAAGATAGAAGAATTAGGTTATTTAATCAAGAAAACAAAATCCTATACAACAGGAGTGTCAACTCAGGAGTACCACAAGGTTCGGTTCTAGGGCCAGTACTCTTCAACATAGCAATGAGCGAAGTTCATAATTTGCATTTCAGTCAACACTGCAACATGATAAGCTACGCAGACGATATAATGTTAGTAGCAGGAATTAATAAAAAGGACGAAGTTTACAATATAAATGAAACAATAAAAAAATTGAGTAAAAACATTCAAAACTTAGGCTTACAATTCAACATAAATAAAACCCAAGCACTACTAATAAGTAGAAAACAAGACAGGGAAGAAATGATACATTGCATTGAACAGCACTTATGCATAAAGATAAAGATAAAATAAAAATAGTAAAAGAAATAAAATACTCGGGAATAATCACAGACACACTAATTTAAATTTTGGAAAACACATTTCGAATTCATAATAGACAAGGTTAAGATTAATTTCGAACTAAGATCACTATATTCAAATATGTTCCGTTTCAAATATAAAGATAGAATAGTACTCTACAAAGCCATTTTTGGATCTATAATACTGCAGTATATTTTCCAGTTTTACGAGAAAAAGACAAGAATAAGCTGTTAAAATTACAAAGGAAAATATTAATAGGAACAATCTCTGGTTATCGCACAATATCGTATACTTCAGTCAACATCATAGCAGCAATAATAATACCTATAGACTTAAAGTTAGAAACTGTAAACCAAATATCAAAACATGCAAACAAGAAGAACTAAAATTTTAGACAAAAAAACGTTACGAAAACAGATCAATAAAATTAATTCGAGTAGTATACGACACTCTGGCAACTCAGGTGTGATAAATCAAAAACTGGCAAAGTAACAACACGGGAAATAGTAGTTCCAAACTTAGAAGAAAGACTACAAATGAAACATTTTTATACCGATTATAACTTCACTCAATTTTTAACCGGACATGGAAATAATAATGGGGTGTCTATATGAAACGATTTAAAATTGCTGAAACAAACATCTGTAAATAGACTGTAAAGAGGAAACAGACGGTTGTTTTCATTCGATTTTCGAATGCAATAAGTTTAAAATCGAAAGAGAAAAACGGAAAATAATAAAAAAACCAATAACCGAAATACATAAAAAAAACTTTTTTAATTTGATCAGCTTTGTCAACCATGTAATGAATAACAAAACAAAACACATCAACAACAAATAATAACAGTAATAGTCAGAAACTCTGGCTGAAAAACCGCAAGGTACAGCGGAGTAAATAAATAAATAATAAAAAAAAAAAAAAAAAACTACCATTTTTTAGGTAGAATTTTATAATTCAATTAATTCTTCACCCCTAAATATAAGACAAAAGTTAAATTAAAAATTGTAATAATTATGTATTTTTAAAACATTTTTATGAATTTATATAAAGGTCGCTCTATTTGATTTTCTCTATGAAACAAGGGGTATTTCTCAAATCTACTGCCTATAATCCCCCCTCAAAATGTCCTTCTGGATCTGACCCTGTATATATATATATATATATATATATATATAGGTAAGAAGATGAGATTAATTTGGATTATTAATCATCAAAAATATTTTCAAAGGAACATTTACTGCAGCTTTTAAATGATTCTATAAGTGGACTGGTGTCAGTAAATTATCAGTTCATTGTTTGACCGTGTATGACGGCCGTATTTATATGAATTAATTCGTTTAATATATTTTGGCGGTTAGGTGAGAATATCGAATTGGAGGGAGCTGGAATTTTAATTTTGACGATCTTGCAGGGAAACATATAGACTTTTGGTACAAGTAAACCAAAACACAACAACCGGGGCAAACATAAGATCTTTTAAAAGATCGATAACCGACAAAGTCGTATTCAATACCGTTAATCATTAAAACAAGTCCAGTGCTATAAGGAAAGAAAAGTCCAATAAAATCGATTTATAATGACGCTCTACAGTTTAATACGTTGCACTAAAACTTGTAGTTATCTCCACGACTGAGATTGCCAGAGTGCAGTGAACACTACCGCCGTCTGATAATCGTCCTCGCCAGCAGTGGCCCAGTTAGGAGTACTCCGAGGTACTGGACTTCGAGTTCCGTGACTACCTATTTGTACATTCCAGCTGCGCGGCGAGGTATTCATGACAATACTCCGTATGTAATGTGTGCCCAAAGCTATTGAATCGCTTATTGTAAACGTTTGATTTATCGCTTTTGCAGTACCGATGATGACGTTATCTCACTTCTAGATATTCCTTAATTATTTAGAACACCAATTTCGAAATTTTCTAATTACAAATACATTTTTACTACATTTTAATATAAAATTTATAAAATAAACATAATTTTTCTTTTAATTCGTACATCTTCGTGTTTCGCCTCATGTCTAACCCCGCATTCCGAGTAATGCATTTTTTCAATAACTCCCAAAAAGCGGTTTTTTCTTATCAGGGGCGCTCCTCCGCTGATTTTAGTGCATACCTACAGGCGAAATTAACTATCGCTTATGGTCGCTGCGTTCGCCAAAATTCGTTACGAACAATGCAAGTTTGTTAGAAGAGTTTACAAAATTTAATACTTTTTTCGTAATAATTTCGATACTTCCGACTTCAGTTTATTCTTCTAGAACGGTCGTCTGTCTGGTAAAAAATAAAGTTGCCGATTACTCGCAGGTGCTTCATGAGAGCTTTAAGATCGCCGCATTCTGTTTCACTTTTGACGATCCTGGACATTTCCCTTTGTTGAAAGCGTTGCGCTGCCGGTACGAAAATTATCTTTGCCGTCTAATCTGGTTTATTAGATGTCATCAGCGGATATGGTCAGCCGCGAACATTAAACGATAAACATACGCGCCTCTTTGTTTAAATTTGTTTTCGCTATCTTCTTTAAATGTCTTCCACTCGCTAATAATTTTCTCTAGCGCATTCGATTAAAAAGTATCGCGGGTACTTTGTCTCACGTTCGTCACCATTTATTGCAATTCGTCTGTATAGATAATACAAAGTCGTCTTCTATTACTCGATATTTGTAACGTTTCTGTAGAATGTTTCGATGTTTACAAATTAGTGGTACAGCGTATTGTAAGCGAGAGTCTGCTCTTACACTAAGAAGAGATATTTATAGTTTTTGATACTGTTATGGGGAAATTGTTTATTTTCCTAATATTTATTTTGTACTTTATTTGTTAATAGGACGATATTTATATTTAAAAAAATGTTTATTCGAATTTTTTCTTTGAAAAAAATACCAATTACGGGGAATAAGCGGTGAATTTTGTTGTAAATCCGGTGAAAAAAGTAAAAATAGCCGAAAATGATGTATTTAAAAAGAAAAAATCATTTGAAGCGAAAAATGAATACATTTTTTAATGTGCTTTACTCGAAATTGTTTTATTCGTATAAAATACGCTGCGCGGTCAAATATTACATCAAAATAGTAAAAAAAAATTCATTTCTTTTTATTGTTTAATTCTAGTAATCAGGAAATCAGGAGGATTTGGACCAGGAAAACCGGGAATTTAAAAATTCTATTTGCGTAGCCTCCACGGATTAGCGATCCCTCAATCAATTTATTAAAGTGTTCCAGTTATGCTTCATTTTTATATTTTTTTTTTTTTTTTTTTTTTTCTTGTTTGGGTTTTTCCCTGGGCTTGTCAGCAACGGACGATTACCCATCAACATGTGTACATAGCAGCAATTAGGAGTAACAAGGAATGGAATTTGATAAAGAATGCTATACCAAAGATGGAGAAACAATAACAATCAACGTCGAAAAATGCCAAACGTATGTATCCTGAAAAGAAAAGAAATGACGAAGGTAAGAGCAAAAGGAGTTAGCTGTCCCATACCATGGCCACATCTGCAATTACAGAGCCCACAGTACAAACGGACAAAGGAATCTGGCTATAAATAACTAAGGAAGAAGAAACACGGGATGTTTAAAAAGCAGTTAGATCCATCAATCACGAAACCTATGTAGAACACAGCTTCATTTTTATAATCTCAATACCTTTAGTCTTTGTTAAATAGCCCTCAGAAAAGGTTGCGGTTTCGAAAAAACAGCTTGACCGTTACATTCATAAACAAAAATAGCGGTTAAGGGAATACCGCTCAATAATAGGAAGAAAGTTACTAAACTAGAATATTTTTTTTCGCCGGCTGATTTTGATACGATCGCATCTCAACTGCAAAAAAATAAAAACGAATTACTTCTTTTCACAAAAAATCGATAATAGTACTATTTTTACCATTATCGACTAACGAGCGAAATAACTTCTCGAGTTGTTACAAAATTTCGAAATGCTCGTAGGTTTGACCATAAGACTGTTACGATTGAGCTCAGTCTATGTTAGGACAAGAAAAAAAAAAATTAAATTAATTCGGCAAAAAGAAAAAAAAAAAATATAGTATTAAACAAACGCTTAAAAACGGGATTCTGGACGGAAATCTTTGTTCGAATTGCAAGTTGTCTCCGATGTTTCTTTTCAAAGAGCCGTTGTGCCTGAAAGGGCGCTATGGAATTCCGACGAAAATAAATAAATAACTGGAGAAAAAAGAAGAGAAATAGAGCGCTTTCATACGGAACCTTGCAAAAGGTATTACTGCGGATTTCGAGCCCCCTCGGCTGAGGTTTACTCTTGCCGGCTTTGAATTATTAATGTCTGCGAAACAGATCGCTTTAATTGTTTTCGCGCCTATCTATTCATAACAACTACCGTTGATTTATGTATTTCTTTACGAGGGCATTTGTTTATTTATATTTCAAACATTTTTCCAAGCGCGCACCGTAGACAGAATGTTCGCTTTCTGCCTCGTACGCTATTGCGTCTTCCGTGTATACCAGTGCTAAATCTACTAAATCGAAAAATTCGTTAATAAATAATTAAAAGCGGTCTATACACAAAAGCATATTATAAAAAAAGTGGGAATATAAACGATATTTTTTTTTTTTTGGGCTCGTCAACCAAGGACCTTTACCCAGAAACAAAAGGTAAGGAAAGAAGTCGGTTATATTTTAATCCGATCGGAAATTTTATCTAAAAAGGAACAAATAGCAGGAATAATTAGTGGCGAAGCAAATATAGGAAGCACAATAAGGAGTAGGAAGTCCAAGCTTCAGCAAATAAGAATATATGGCAGAACGCTCCACGAAAAGAAATGAACACTAGTGGAAGAACATATGATCGGCGTCGCAAATAACTGCATCATCCGGATGGAGAGGACAGTGCGGAGAAGAAATCGAGGAAAAACGAAATTTAGATAATGGCAGCAAAGAATGGCCAAAGCGCATACGAACAATGGAAACAACATCAGAAAGCCGAAGGGAGGGATGCAAAAGAAACCACGAAGAATAGGAAGGAAGAGAGTAGGCTGAACAGATAGATGAAATGAATAATTATTAGAAGGGGAGGAATATCCGACACCAATAGCTAATATGAAACAGTGATATCTCTTTTTAGGTAGATAGTGTATGGAGCTCAAATTACGTTTTAGTATTGTCATAATGTAGCAGAAGGAGAGAAAGACTTGCAACAATTTCATAATGATTTGAATACACTTAAAATGGAAAAATGGAAAATGAAAATTAACATTAAAAAAGGTATGTATGTTACTATGGAAATTTTAGACGTCGCGCCAAACCGGAAAAGAGTATGCCAAGTAACAGAATTCCCTTTATAATGGAAGTTTGATAAGGTCAGACGAAAGAACAGAAAAGAAAATAAGAACAGTAATAATACAAAATGCCCTTTTAACAAAAAGAAAAATCTTTTTACATTGATAAACGTCTCTCAACATATCAGGAAAAAATTGTTAATTAGACATTTGTGTCGGGAGCGTCACGTTATGCGAAACCTGGACAATTCTGAAAAGAGAAAAATTGAAACTACAAGCTCTAAGAACCTAATGCTATCGAAAGATGCTAAAAATATCGGAGGATGATGAAAGTATCGAAAGATGCTCAAAATATCGCAGGATGATGAAAGTATCGAAAAATGCTCAAAATATCGCAGGATGATGAAAGTATCGAAAGATGCTCAAAATATCGCAGGATGATGAAAGTATCGAAAGATGCTCAAAATATCGCAGGATGATGAAAGTATCGAAAGATGCTCAAAATATCGCAGGATGATGAAAGTATCGAAAGATGCTCAAAATATCGCAGGATGAACAAAGTACCAAACAAGGAAGTATTCGAAAGGATAGAAAAACAACCGGAGATGATAATAAATACCGAATTGAAATGAGAAGAAGATCGGCTATCAAATCAGACACTTCAAATGGCTCAAAAACTTAACAGAAGAAAAAGCAAACGGAAAACTACGAAAATGAAGACCAAGAATCGGATTTATAGACGCCATAATAGAAGAAGAGAAATCTATGCAAAGATAAAAGATGCTGCCCAGGCCGGCACTTGGCTGTCTGTAAGCCATGTTGCCCACCAACCTGACGGTTGAGGAAGAACAATGATTGCAATCGCAACAACAGGTAAATGTGCATTTTTCGCATTATTTCGTACAAAATTGTAGTAGTAATTTTTTTCACCGTATTTATTATTTAGACTCGGTGTTAAATGTACATAGTTATCGTCTTCATTATTTATATTTATAATTACTCCGGTGAACATGAAGTGTGTTTGCTTCGAAACGCGTCGGCGATATAAAAATTATACACATGTAATTGTTTAATTACGTGCGTTAAAAATTAATTTTTGTCGCGAGTAATTTTTTTATTCGATAAAATTCAGCAGAGTTTATAACGTTTCGCGAGACCTTAATAATGCTTAAAATCCGGAGAATTGTATTTAATAAGTATAAAAAGAGATGCCAACATCGATAGTGCGAATATACGTAAATTCTGTAACACTATTAGTCAGTACGAATCTAAAAACATCCAATGCTACAGTAAAAATAGAAAAAAAAATAAAGTATCAAAAAGCTTAATTTTAAACGCTTTCAAACTACATCCGCATTTCAGACAAATAGGCTTTTTAATTATAATTACAAAATTATCGAGTATCGAAAATAAATACGATTACATAAGTAGCGAATGAAAACGGTACATGATTGCGCTATCTATAGAAAAAAGGTTTTCGAGACCGATTCTACTACCTCGGGACTATATTAAAAGAAGTTGAACGTAATAAAGTTTCCGATATGTGGTATTTTCTAGTACGAAATAATAAGTTTTTCTTTTTATTCCTTTTTTTCCGTTTTTTCCCCTCTTGGGGGGGGGCGCCAACGAAGGGCAATATTATCCGAGAATTAGGAAGAAATAAAGAGATTTCAATATGTACGGAGAAATGGAGGAAATGAAATGTACTAAAGCTGGAACAACATCTGGTGAGGGAAAGGTATGTAGGAAGCACAAAAAGGAGTAAACAGTTTAAGATGCTAGAACTCTTAGTGTTGAGAAGGGAATTGTACAAGAAGATAACAATAAAGATATGATCCGCATCACAATTTGAGATATGAAAAATACAGTGTGAAGATGGAAGAACGAAAATGAGTCGGAATAAAACAACTATGATTGAAAGACGTATTATTGAAGAGATAATAAGTAGAATTTAAAGGAAAGACAATTCCGAACAGATTTAAAAACGGCGATTATTTACCCAATATTAATTATTAGTTTTATCGTTATTTATGTTTTCGCTAACACTTACGTCATTTGAGAAATTTATTTCTATACGAACCGGGCTTTAGACATAATTTCCATTTTATCACTTAAGAAACTTATTTCTATCCTTTTATCGCTTACTTGAAGAAAACCATCCAAGCACACGTTTTATTAAAGAGAGTATATCAGCGTTTTAAATTTAATTTCGTTTTTTCCAGCAAACCAAATTCGCCAGTAAACCGGTGGCGATTACGTATCAAAGGGCTTTCTAAATAGAATTACTTGTTTTGTTCAAAAAAGACCTTGATCGCGACTCTAAATAGTATAGTCAAGGCGCATTGAATTCTAGAGCTAGAGTATTAGAAAAGTTGGCTAGCTGCAAACTTTGAGCGTCATCCCTGTTAAACACCGTCACGAAAACGAAAAAAAAAAAAAAAACAGAAAAAAATTTGCTCGTCAGTCGCTGGAAGAATAAAAAAAAAAGTAACGTTACATGGAAACGCATATTTATATCAAAAGTACGTTTTCAGATGACACCAGTTCGGCGGGAAAAAAAATTTAAAATTTGTGAAAGCGCAAAATGTCGCCAGCACAGGCGCGATTTTGCTTAAACGAGAGCGCCTTTAGCGGTAAATTCGTTCGGGAAAATCGGGGTGGTCGAGGGTTAAAAAATGTCGTCCTCTCGATGCGTAAATCGAACCGGTTGTAATTTCGTAATTTTAAAAATGAAAACTTGAAGCAGTGTCGCCAGGCTGGTACGCGGAATAATTGCACTTGTTGTCTAACGTGTGTACAATGGGGGATAGCCGAGCAAAGATGGAAGCCGATTACGCGTGTACAACACTCGGCTGAAACAATAACGTAATCGAAAGGAGAAAGGCGAACAGGAGGAGCCGGAAATATGCGTATATTTAATTAATTCTAATATTATATACTATTATTGTGTAGCAGCGCATCTGCTGCTGGACGCGAGCACAGCCGTAATAATTCATTTAGTTTAGATTTGAAGATAGAGTGATAAACTCGTTTGTTTTTGTGTTTGTTTTCGTGTTTGTTTTTGTTTTTGTTTTCGTTCGAGAGCGCGCGTATTTTTACACCGGTGGTAATATGCAAAAGGTAAAAAACCAGGGCCGCTCTATTTTAGACTTTGTTACTGCTGCGGCTGTTCAGGTTCGGGCTCTAATGTCGTGGTAGTCGGTCGGGGTATCATTTTAAATATTCCGCCGTTCGCCGGTCGAACTACAACAGTTCTCGAAATATGTAAATAGTGCGGGAACAAGAGAAAGAGAGAGCGAGAGAGACGGAGAGATCGAGAGAGAGCGAGAGCTTCAAAGATATTTATCTATCTGTCGGTGTATTTATATAGCGTACGGCTTAGATACATATTCCGTATCAGCTGATGATTATCTTGCCTTTTCCCATATGCGCGTCGCTGCGCAGTTTTGTAACCGTTTTGTGTTACACGATAGCTATCTGCTCCATGTCCAGTCCAGGTCGCCAATTTTCCTGTTAACTTCTCCGCTTCTTTTAATCGTTTTATCCGCTCGACCCCGCCCGGCCGAATGTAATGCCTACGCCGGAGCCACCTCGGACTTGTTCTTGTTCACCTACGTTGCGCACATCTCATCATCGTCGTCAGAGAGTAGCCACCATGCGCATCAGTTCGCCGGCTGAATCTCGCGTGATTACAGTCATCGTGCGCCGATATTACAATAACAGCAATAATAATGGTCGAGTCGGGGAGAGAGTTGAACTTCTCTGTCGGGCCCGCTCGGAAAGAACAACGAAACTTTAATGATAATTGTTCATCGGGCGCAGCATGGCTCTCATGCCGGGCCAGGATCTGCGGACTCGCGAATACTCGCTCGCCAAAGGGATCGTGAAGTCTTCCTTCCCACTGACCGACCATTGGCTATCACAGCCGAGCCGCCTCCTCGCGCTCTCAGTGCATTCTCCGGCCGAGACCTCGTGCCTGGTACCGTTCCGTTCGGCTTAACGTTTGCGTGCAACTTGCATACACGCCGTCGTTAATCCAGCGCGCCTCCCTCAATTATCATCCCATAAAATGAAAATTATACTCTCATTATTCTTACTGTTATTATTATTCCTTTATTATATTGCGTAAACGGTATTTCCCTCTCCTCGTCCCCGGGTAATTGCAGATACCGCAGCGCATTCTCATCGTTGCATATCCTCTCTTCGGCAGCCGCGATTGTTGCACTGTCGACCGGCAAGCCTATAAAACATACCTATATAGATATAGAGATAGATATATAGAGATATACGTGCATATCTCTGTGTCTTATCCGAAGCGGTCGCACAATCTGAACCGATTTTCCGTTGATCACCATTTGACGAGCTAATAATCTGAAATTAGCGCCCGACCATCCTCCTGTCCGGTTGCCGTTTTACCGAGCCTCGCCATTTTACAGCGTTCGTCGCAGCCAACGGAACTTTCTTATTTTCTATCCCGGATCGGATAGGGCACGCAACTGGCGTCAACAGCGATTAGTTTCCGCCGAAGGTTTTGCGTAATCGCGACACTTTCGTTCCAATTTTCACAGTCCCCCGGAATCGAGAAGTGTTTTTGTTTTTTTTTTCTCTCTTTTTTGCGAGCAATCCCGCTCTATAGTAACGATGAAAAAAACTTACATCTCGGATGCGCAGATTATTTTTTCGAGGGTCTTGGTAAACTTCTTCTAAGCAGCTTAAGTTTTATAATCAGGCGTCAAGTCGCCCGTCATTTTATTAGACGATAAGCATTTTTCTTCATAGAGAAGCAAAACGTTTTCAGCGTATCGTTAATTTTGTAATATCCGAAATATGTGAGGTTGAATAATTTTCTTTTTTTTTTTTCGGTTTTGTGAATAATACACAAAATTTCACAAGTTAACGAGATAAAATTTTAGAAGTGTTATTGAACTTATAATGGCTTTTGAAAGTATCCTGACTTTCTTCCAATATGTGATTTTATTAAATATCGAAATTTTTAAACAGTGCGCGTGCGCTGGATAAAATATGTTCGAAATCGCGAAAATGTCCGAAAAAATTGCGCGATATATTTTTCATTCGAAAACCGGCGAATTTTTCAATTACACGAAAATATCGCTGAAAATGGAATTTCACGAAATTCAGCTAATTACACAGAACATAAAAAAGTACACAATATTATGGATTCTCTTATTGGGATTAATTAAATAATTCGCTGTATCCCCCCCCCCCCCAAAAAAAAAGAAAAAAAATTATTGTGTTCGGTAGCTTAAAAAATCTACGTTACATATAATTCTCAATTGGCACAAGTTGTTCTCGAGACGTGTTTACATTATTTTTCCGACTTCTTCTATTTCTTCAAAAGAAAAAACACTCTCATATACACTTTTGTTACTTTACGCGTAATTAATCTCGATTAAAGTTACGAACGTGAGAAAGTACACATCCATATTTCATTGCCAACTTGGCAGTGTTGATTTTCAGAGATTAATTAGCCCTTTTAAAATTGAAGGTTTCCTTAATTGAGTAGCACAGATCTCATCTGTGTGCTATTATAGTATTCTTTAATTTGTCAATTAATTAAGTAACGTGTTTGTGTAGTTGTTGAGTTGCGTTTTGTCGGATTTTATGTCGGACAGATAACGCAATTATCATCGTTCATATATCAGTAAGAAACTATAAATTAACACGTTAACTAGTAGAAATATGTCAAACTCTAAGAACGTAACTCCGCTTAAACTTCAACCGCAAAATAAACGCTTTCGGACAGTAGTGAACAGGGGAAATGTAAAAAAGATAAAAAAAAAAAACAGGCAAGTAAAAAACAAGAAGATTCCGATACGGACGCGATTCGTCACTTAATGGGTTTGAATTGGTTGGGGAAAGAAATGGCCGAAATAAAAAGCTCAATACGAGTTTCATTGGAAAAATCAATATGAAGACATTGAAATAGCGTGATTTCAGAAGTTAAAGGCTTGCGCGAACAAGTTATATTGTTAACAGAGGACATGAAAAAAAAAAACAACATACAAATTAAAGAACTAACTACAACAGTACATGAATTGGAACAGCATGGTCGCCAAGAAAACATTGGAATGGCGTAAATAGTTGAGGAAGACGTCTCCAATATTATGATTAAGCTGGCAGAACAGATGAAGGTGGTATTAACAGCTCCGAGAATATTGTAGCCGCTCACAAAATTCCCTCAAGGAATCGTTAATAGGTAGGAATGAACAATAAAAAGAAGTGTACAATTCGAGATAAAGATATAGCAGCAAATGGCAAAAGTAACCTAAAAATCTATTATGCGAATGAAAATCTATTACAAAAAATCGATTATGCGAAGTTAAAGAGGAAAATTAAATTACGGAATTACAGATTTGTGTGGGTAAAATTGGCAAAATATTCGCAAAAAAAAGAAACGGAAGGAAGAGCGGTCCTCCACATCAGAAACGCGGATGATATAAACAGACCAACATAAGCTAGATAATATAAGTGTAGTTTTCGCGTGTTTTGTTTATATTACAATCGAGAATGTGGTGGAAGATGTGTGCACGTGGGTGTGTGTAGCATATATACGAACGGGTACATACATATCGAATCGGTTGTAGATCGCGTTTGCAAGTGTATGATTGTACGGTTGTGTGTATCAATATCGCATATAGTAAATATCGGCCGGTGGTGATAAAGAGGATACTGATCGACGAGGAATTATCCTGCTCTATGTCAATTGGCAGATGGGGTTTGAATAGATGTGTCATATGTGCGTCGTTATTGCCGGCTGGGCAGTGATGAAGAGTCTGAGACGGTGGTGGTGGCTTGAAGGGGCGGTAAAAGGAATTTCTGGTGCTTATGAAGTAAGGTATGACGTTATATATGTGTAAGAAGGAGAGGATACGCGTGCTGCTGTTTGTGTTGCTAGCGGGGTAGTTTGTGAGTTTCAGTGGTGGAGTGTAACTGCGTATTTAAGCAGATATTGGGTCCCCAACGTGTGTTAGGTAGTAAGAAAAGGTGCGATAGTGTGTAGCTGTATATGATCTGTCGCTCTTCTCGGTAGTACTTTGATGTACATATACGGCGCAAAGGGAAGAGGTACAGGTGTATGAAGCGGTTTTGTTTTAGGTAAGAGAGATAATTTTCAGCGAACACTGATAGAAGGTGCAATAGCTGAGCCGGGGACGTATTTTTATTTTAAAGAATTTCTTTTGGTGGCGGAAGATTTGCTATTAACAGATTATGTGCTCAGCTCTTTTGTTACAGATATAATGCGATTCGATAATGTAAATATGATGTTTGTATGAGTGAGAATGTGGATTTGTAATTGATATATAAAAGTAAGATACTTATAGATAACTGCGTTGTAACTTCGGTAGATCTATGTTAGCGAAATGTGGTTTATTAACGTTCTAAGCTAATGACGTCTACAATTCAATTTTGTCGAAAAATTAACGGTGTAAACTATCAATCAATAGTTGAACGGAAGAAGGCTCTATATTTATGAATAAACGATGATAAGAGTGTTGGGCACCCACACACGGGCAATATGCTTTGTGGGACCCGCAACTTATTTTAAAAGAAAATAATTAAAAAAAAAAAGGAATTGGAAGGCGCGCTTTTGAAATTATTAATTAATTAAGGAGAAATCGAAAATTTAAAATACGTGTCAGATAACTTTCGTATAAGTTCTTGCCTTCCACAAGTTGAATTATGTTTAAAATCAGTCATTAGGGCCGTTTGCGCGCCATATTAAAACGATCCTTAGCTCTGAGGTTTCGCATTAATATGTCGGAATCTCACCAAGTAGCCGGGAAAGTCATTTTCATTTCTGACTCGCTTATAGTTTGGCGGGGGATTTCTACCGGTCCTCAAACTCGTAATGTTGCAATATCATTTTAACGGGTTTACAAAAAAATTAATAAAAGGTATTTATGAAACTAAAAAGTCGCGTATGTTTCTCGAAAACACAGCCCGGTAATTATTTCTCCACCTGAATGTTTTGTCCGAAATCGACTGGTTCGACCGCACGGAAAACTGAACGATTCAAATTTCGTTACGACTCAAAGTTACGACATATGTAAATATGTCTACTGAGCGAATAGGTAATCTAAAAATTTAGTTATATCGAAGCGTAGAAAGGGGTGTGCTAGATGCAATTTTTCTTCGGGAACAGTTAAAAACATTGAATGTCAACATTTTTTTGACGCGCTGGAGAAAACATCTGGAGGTGTGGTTAAAAAGGTCGCAATAGTTGAACATTTTTAATTGCTATTACGTTTTCGTGTAAACAGAAAAAGAAATGTCATCGCGGCATTGTGCTATAGAATTAAAACGAAATACTCTGATTTTCTCGATCTCTTTAAAATCTGCGTATTATTAAATCCGCTCTCGGATTATTTACGATGAATATCCTTCATTTTTCTTTCAGGACGCCCATGAACTAATATCGAATAGTTTCGGCTTCTACGTAAAAGAATATGTAACGAAGCTAGCTCGGTTAAAATAGTACCAGTCGGATTTGTATTGAATGAACGCAAACGAAAATAACGACGCTGTTATTATAATCAAAACGTTCTCCGAGCAATTATTAAAGCATTTTTTCCGTATTCTCGTTAGAATCTTCGGATTCCCAGCGATAGATTTTTCCGGAATTCCGGTTTTTAAGTGGTAGCACTCTTTCGTACTTTCAAAAAATAAGATATTAAGAAATTGTAGCTCAAAAGACGGAGACTATACTAGTCGAGTAATTATTTTTTTAATAATTAATTTTTTTCAATAGCCTGATTGTAGCATGGTACATTACATTTGTATGTTTAGTAGTAAAATATATTCCCAGTAAATAATAATAATAATAATAATAATAAAATAAATAAAAAGAAAAAAAATGAACAAAAATCTTTTGTAGTCTTGCAACACGCTTGCTTTCTTTATTTGAACATGTTCAAAATTTATAATTTCCAGATGTAGGGATGCGAACGTTCGGATTAAGCTTTAAAAACAATTCGATTCTGTAGATTTTTTTTGCATATGCGTACATACGTATATGTATAAAAGTAGTTCCTCATACTTCACACGTTTTTCTTTTTTCAAAATCATGGAAAGTTTCTCCGGGTGGACGCCAACTGGTAACTCTATTTTAGGGTACATAGAAAAATGCGTCTCCGCGTAATTGGCCATACGGTAACCAGAACCAAAGAGATTCTGGTCAACTGGTAACTACTAATCGACCATCGAGGTGCCCAACAAATCTTGTAAAAGAGTATTGTAAAGGAGTGTTATAAAGGAGTGAATAATTTCAACACTAGTACGTTTCTCAACTTTTTCTTTACCCTACATCGGACACCGGCTGGGCAACATAAACACTTTTCTTTTATTTTCTCGCGAGCCGGTAAAAACTCTTTAATAAGTATAAACTAGAGATGGTAGTTCGAATTTCATTGGGCTGTGTCAGAAAACGCAAATTTCAATTATTTACATTCACAGAAAAATATTAAATTATTAACCGCATGGTTGCAATTTGATTTATGTAATTGCGAATTAATTTATTTTACAAGAGAACATATTTATAAATTTAATTTATCGATGAGAAATTAAATTAATGTAAGAAATAAAAATGAAAATTAAGGCAATTAAATATAATAAAACAAGTTTAATTAAAAATTTACATTTACATAATAATAAATTCAAAACATCCCCCCCTCTATTTTGAAAATATTAAGATGATATATATTTTCCCTCCGGAGCACTCGTTTAAATGTATATATATATACGAGTGCTTAAAAATATTTACGTCATTCTCTCTTCCGAAATTTTTTAAAACCCTGAAAGTTTTTACCCTTTACTAAAATTTAATATTTACTATATTAATTATTTAACAAGGCGCACTCAAAAATAAATACTATTTAATATTTTTTCAACAACATTTTAATGCAATCGTAAGGAATTTAGTACTACATCGATAAAATGCTGCTGGGCAACAAATATTTAGATATAAATATGTGGCATTACATTATATAATTTTATTTTTGTCACGTATAGATTTTCTTATTTGTTTTAATTAATACCGGTTCCACCCCCGTAAGCGAGTTATTTACCGATCGAGAATAAACTGATCAAGTTTTTAATAGTGCACAGTCAAAGCATGATGAAAGTTGAGAAGCACTGGTCCGGAGATCATCAGACCATCGTCGGAGATCATCAGACCATCGTCGGAGATCAGTTGTTGGCCTTAGTGTTGTAAAAAAATTACCTTATATTTTTCGGTTACCAGTTGGCCGATTCCGATTTCTCAATCAGCTAGTAATATTCGCGCACAGTGACGATGGAAGGTTTGTTATAAAATCCATTTTTGCGTTTTACCATCTGAAAGTAACTGCTTCAAGTGTGTTCCTTCAAACCAGCAACTTTTTTCTTATTTTTTACTTTTTTTTCGTGTATTATGTTTTCAAGATAAAAATTAATTCGTTTTCTACTTTTTTTTTTTTTTTTTAAAAGTTATTGCCCACAGCATTTTCTGAAAAATTTGCATCAAAATTCTTCCTTGTCGGTTAGCATATGCAAAAGTTCAGAGCTATTAATTCCTGCCCATTAGCCAGCTACCGTAGCGTTATTGATTAGTTAATTGTGTTTCGTTCAGGTAAAACCGTGTTCGAATCCCGTTGCTGCACATTGGAACTTTTTAAAATTTCACTTACGCTTTGTTAATAATGGCCATAGTTGGCGAGCTCCAAAAAAGAAAAAAAAAACAAAAAAAACGCCCATTCTTTGCCATTATCTATTTCTTCCCTTAATAAATTAAAATCTTCAGTACTTCTCGTTATATGAATCTTTTTGTTTTCGTATTTTGTTCATGATTCCTATTTCTACATTCGGTTCCAGCATATATTTTGGCTATCCGCGATACCTTCATCATCCGTCTAATCTCGCGAGTGCTCTTATTCTCCGCGGATTTACTAGTGCTTCACATACTTCCATTCGCCAGATAGGTCATATGCGTATTATTTCACCATTTTTCACTGTCCCAGTTCAATTGCGGACAAAAAGTTTTATTTTCGTAAAAGCGGCTCAAGCCTGCTCGATTCTCGTTTTCATTTTTCTTATTTCCGGCTAAATTATCAACTTGTTTTAAACTTTATACAATTATCGCGATCTATGTTACATTACTGACCCCATTAATTTTGCAATGATCGTAGTTAATTTACAGTTGATTGATTATTGTAGTACTTAAACTAAACATTCCCCCTGTTGTGTACTTTAGTAACTCACGTACTCACCTGTCTCCCCATTTGTTAAAAGCTTCATCGGGAATTAAACTACTGGTGATAAACATGTCAAATTCCACACTATATTACTTGTGCGCCACTTGATACCGGCGTAAATTTTCAATTAAACATGTAGTACGTATATGATTGTCTTCGTTAAATAGTTAATTAAATAGTTATTAATATTATATATAATATGTATATGTATGTATAGAAAACATCTCTTAAAATTAAATATTAACCTATTATGGAAACGAATTTTTCGGGGAATTACCGTCTTCTCTAATGTAGCCAAAAAAGGTACATTAATATTTAGTATATTAATATCTGAGCGAAACGTAATCACTCTTTAGAACAGAGAAAATCAAATGGTACTTAATTAAAAATTAACCTAAATATTTGATTTTTACTTTTATGTTCGTTTGCAATTTTATTAAATTTTCAATTATTCCTTAAGCATTTTATTTTGTCCGAGCGCGCCATTTACATTGTCAAAGACACGTTCGAAATCAGTACAATCTCTCGTTCCGGTCATCTTTGTACTTTTAAGATTTATACGCATATCAGTGCGCATCTCTTGAACTATCGCAGAAATCGAACGGTTCATAGTTCGTCTACGTGTCATTTTGAAAAAGAATTTTAATTTGTACCTCGAAGAGACATGTCGATAATTTTTATACCTTTTCGCGTTATTCGGTTTTATTCGTTCATCGTAATTGTTCAAAAAGGTTAATGCTAACTTTATCTTCGCCAGTCTTCGTATTATTTTTAAACGCATCTCTTCAATTTTCTTTATTATTTGAGTCGGATCACGTAATTTATCCGGTAAAAACAATTAATTTCTTTGTGAAATCTTAAAACGTTTATGCTTGAACATTTTCATAAAACTCAAATGGAAATAAGATTCTTTTGTCCAGCATACTTTATTCACCTTTTTTGTCTTTTTTTTCGCCGGGGATCCTCTAGAAGTGTGTTTCTGGCAACATTCGGTTTAATCTTGCATTTTAAAAATGTCTTTTTGAAATTAAAAAATGTTACACAGTCTATCACTTGCGCGAGTCTAATGCAGATTCACGAATTAACAGTGGTCTCCACTGATTTTGACTGAACAGGGTCAAAAGCCATAGTTCCTGCCACGCGGTATCTTATGGAGGAGAAATGTTGGCCACCAACATTCGCGGTTGAAAATTCGTCAAACAAACAGTCCAACAGTACTACGTCGGATCATCTGCGAAAAAAAAACTCTCGCAGAACTCTCATTTCCAGCCACTCCGGCGATAGATTACCATCGTCAACAATAGTACGTTTAAATCGGAAGAGTAAATGGTCATGTACAAAAAGTCAAGCATCAGTAATGAAGTTGCATTAATTTCATCGGATTTCCTTTCGATTCCTATCTTCTAGCCATCTTCAAATCGCATTTTTTTCCATTTACCTAATTTAGCAATTTCAGCGGTAGCTTTAATGAGCAACAAGTGCGCTTATTTGTTTCTGTATAATCCTTCCTGTAACTAGATGGAACATCAAAAAGTAGAAGATCAGTCCGTTGCATCGGTTCGAGTTACATGTTAATAATCACCTGCTTCGTTCCCCCTTCCGCCCCTTATTTGTCCGAAAGAAGCATTTAATTAATGATATAATAATTATCTATTTAGTCGAGCACTGTTTCAGAAATGCGGCTATTCAAATGATGCAATTTTCAGAAAAACAAAACCTAAAACGATACTTCGGACGCACGAATGCTATTAGTGTAAACGATCGGCAGCAGCAGCTGCCCAGTAATTAGATGTGGACAGAGTGCATTCGGATTCGGAGATAATGGCTTAGTAGGAAGAAGGTGCAGGCGCCATAAAACGAATTCGATGCGGATCTACAGTTTACAGAAATAAAATCAGACCCGTTTGCCGTAGTTGTGCCGTTCTGGCATGAAGATTGTTTAGGATCGAATAAAGGGAGAAAAAACGACGAAAATAGAACAACACGTGAAGTAGGAAGAAAATAAAATTATACATATCGCCGGCAAGCCGTTTATATTTCTAGCTATTTCTAATGTGCTCCTATAATTACGACCATTTGATAGGAGATGTTGACGTTTTTTTCAGTCTGGAAACGGCGACTGGAGACGCGCAACAAGAGCTAATTTCTGTCTGATGTAATAATTGGTGAGCTTATGCGGTCCAGAATTGGTGAAACTGGAGAAAATATTCCATCCGGATAGAAGTCGAGGTTTGGTTTAATTCGTCCAGCAAACAGGTTATTATTACGATCATACGTTAAGCCGCCGCATCGCTGGCGATGGCTGTCAATTTTGACAACCTGTCAGAAGATCAAATTTAATAACGCGCCAATATGTTTTACCTTATTCCTTTGCTTATGATAGTGACGTTATCAGAAATAGGTATTATCTTTTCACTCCTGACGTGGAGACCCCCTCGCACGCGGTGCGCCAAGGTGCGTATTAAGTTTCACCTCGCATGTGATCTACATATGTACATATAGGTTAACTTATATCGGCGAGGTTGAATAAACATTTGCTTCGTACAAATGTGTGAAAATTGAAATTTCGGAATTTATTCGAGGAAAAATCTTAATAATAACGTAGTTTAGGTTCCCAAGCGAGTGCAGAGAACTTGGCACTTTTGGTCGCACGTACTTCAGCAATTTTACTAGTTTTTTTTTTCGTTCTTTTTAATTCGTCATGCGTATAACGGATAAAAACTATTCTCAAATCGAAAGAATTTTATTCATCGGGGTGATGATTGGTTTTAGTAACGTTTATTTGAAAATATCGGAATTCCCCAATCCCAACAGAAATTATCAATGAAAAAAAACATATTTATGTATTTATACATGTACACATACCTACATACATACATACATACATATATATATATATATATATATATATATATATACAGTAACGGATCAACGGGGGGGAATAGGGGTCACCCCCCCAAGAACCAAATTCTCTGTGAAAAAATTTGTTATAATAGAGAAACTTAATTTACGCTATAAAAGATTTGTATGAATTTTACCTACAGATTTTAATAATTAATATTTAATACTATTTTCTAGTAAAGCCCACCTACTTCATATTCGCACCTATTAACGTTGTATCATCTGCAAATCTAAGATTTGTTATTAATCGTCCTCCTATCATTATTCCGCCATTCCATTGCTCTAGAACTAGTCTCATTATATATTCGGTGTACAAGTTAAAGAGCATAGGCGACAATACACAGACTTGCCTGACTCCTTTCTGAACGTAAAACTCTCTTGATTTTGCAGTATCGATACGTACAATATTGCGATTATTCTCGTATAGCTTAATATTTAATACTATTTTCTAGTAAAACTATTATAATGTTCCTTTTCTATTCTACTTTAAACACAACTGTCGTCGATCTTTTGCCATTTTTATTTATTTTTAATTTTTATTTTGTAATTTAAATTAAAAATAGTAGTTCAATGAGAAATATATATGTATGTATTTAATCTTGCTCACAAACAAAGAGAATTCCGATCGGATTACTAACAAAAATTAAAAAGAAGTAAAGTGTCTAATAAAAATACCATTTTTCTTCCTGTTGCTAAATTACCATTTTTTAGGTAGAATTTTATAATTCAATTAATTCTTCACCCCTAAATATAAGACAAAAGTTAAATTAAAAATTTGTAATAATTATGTATTTTTAAAATATTTTTATGAATTTATATAAAGGTCGCTCTATTTGATTTTCTTTATGAAACACAAGATTGTATTTCTCAAATCTACTGACTACCGTAGAAGACTTTACGTAATTATATAATCCCCCCCCCCCCCGAATGTCCTTCTGGATCCACCCCTGATATATATATATATGTATATGTATATATTTAATATGAAATTTTGCGCGTGTATGCTCTTTATTTATGAACCCCGCTCGGGACAAAAATGTTGTAGATAAATTCACCGTTTTTTTTTCTTCAGATAATCGTTTGTAATTTTGCATAGGAAAGCGTTAAAAGGAAACACATCTTTCAAGGATGCTGAAAATATCATCATTTTTTGCGCAAATCAATTTCTTTTTCGATCGATTTCGCGTCTATCCGTTAAATCAATTTTACAATTATTGTGTAAATTAAATTAAATTCATTTTTATCGATTATTTTTTTCTTTTGTTCGAATGTCTTTAAAATAAGACGTAAGGGATAAGTTTAATAATTATTGAGCCGTTAAACAGTTACAATTTCGCAAAATGCGTGCTATTAGTAAAATTTTCTTATATTAAAAAGATGAATTTTTTGAAAAGACTTAAAATATTGAAAGAATAAATCTGAATGAAACAGCGAAGCTTAAAAAGCAGTTTGAAATTTAATATGTTAAACGGCAATTTGAATGGTACGTTTACCAGTTAGTTCAGTCTGATTATTCAAACCAGCCGTTAATGGATTATTTTGGTACTGGGCTTTATAGTTTATTCTGTTAAAGGAAACATTGTTTATCTTCGTTTAGGTTTATTTACTTTTATTATAACATACATATATATATATGCCCATCTGTTAATATTATTAGTTTAAATAAATTACTACATTAAATGTTTAGAGTAATTCGATCGATGTATTATAATTAAATTGAAACATTAAGGTAGCACCTTTATCTTCGAATTTAATATTTCATATTCAACACTATATCGACTAAATATATATTCCATATACTATAGTTAAAAATGTAAATAACATTTTTCTGATATTTTAAATTACCGTTTTGCGAGACCGTATTTTCATTTAGTAATTATCAAAAAAATCCGATCTTTCTAATTCAGCTACGGTATTGATCCGAAGACGAGGACAACAACGTCTGATAAGATAGGGATTTCAAAAAAGCTGAGAAATTACGTTAGCAGCTATGCTAACAATAAAGGTTTGCACTCGAAGATCGAAGTAGTGAAAAATTAAGTTTCTGTAATTAGTTATATAACCTAAAAATGTGGGACCAAGTTGGTAGAACAGTCGGACTATTACCGGAATTCCGAATTATCGAGGCATCTCTTTACTGTTGGTGAAGTAAATGGAAATGGTTAAAAATAAAATAATCATTGACAGTCTTTGTGAAGGCAATGGCAAATATGCATTTCAGTGTATGTTGATATTATGTAAGCATTTGGATTGCACTTGTATAACGGTTAAAAAATTGGATGATTACAATCAGTCTCAATAGTGCATCTCTTTCATACGCACTGCAGGCAGTATATACGGATACCTATTTTTTTCTTTTTTTGATGGGGGGGGGGGTATTTACTTTGGATAATACCGATGAGGCAAATGTATACGGATACTTGTTCAACAAAAATGTACGAGTCAGGTACTCGAGATTATATTTAGCAGTTTTTTTTTGGCGGATGTATTTCTTTTCGCCATTTAGTACGTATTAATTTATTTTTGCTAAATCCTTTTTCTTAACCTTGTTCATATTTCTTACCCTCTTCTTGAAAACGTTAAACTTTCTGTTTTTTAATTGAAGTGTGAGCCTCTCCACCGCACATCCTTTTTGACTACTAACACCTCCATGTAAATACTAGTAATTTTATTATAAAATAAGTATTTTCAAGCGTATTTTATTATTATTGTTATTATTTTTTAATTTTTTGGGACTTTATTTGTCCGATGGGGACAAATTCATTATGCGAATTGTATAGCTTAAATTGTAAGTACAAATTGAATATTAACATTAAATACTGATATACTTATTTGTCATTGTACCGCATTTATTTTATAATTATCCGTTAAAAATCTAATTCAATTAAGTGATTTGATTTGATTCAATACAGTCATTGTATGTTATTATTATTAATTATTATCAATTATTATTAATTATTATTAATTATTATTAATTATTATTAATTATCATTAATTATTATTAATTATTGTTAATTATTATTACCAACAGCTAACATTATTATTATTTAGATCGATTTTTAGATCTTTAAATTTAAATCTGTCGTAATTACCATATTTGTACCGAGACCTGTTTTTTTTTATCTCCGGCGCGTATTTATCAGTAATGTTTTTTACTATAAAGAAAACTATTATGTATATTATTCTATTTTTTTTTTAAGAAGTAATCCATTCGAAATTTTATTATTTTGAAACGATTTAGTTCAAAAAGAAAATCTTCCTTCGCGCAAAACTGAAAATTTCTTCTCAGTAAATTATTGTATGGCATTTTTGTTTATCTACTTATTTCAACCATCCTACACGTATTTTGCTATTTTCATTTTCTCACCTTTTTTACTGAATTCCACAAACAATGGAGGTTTTTTTTCGCGCGATTATTTAGACTGATTTTAATGATTCACAGTACATGCAAAAGTGGATCATCAGTGGTAGTATCTAAATACATCATTGAGTATCGGTGAATACTTGGCAGCTATTAAAATAATTAAAATAATGATTGTTAATCTTAGAGAAATTTTTATCAATATAACAAACGCCGTCGACATTTTAAATATTTTCAATGCTATTTATTGTGGGAACTAAAACGGGATAGAAAAGTAGACAGAAAAACAATTAAAATATTAGTTGAACATTTGAATAAAGAAAACCGAATGAGCGCCCCAATAACAAGCTCATCATTGACGAAATTTGAACATTATATTTTTTGAACAAAACACTCAATCTGCATTTTAGTCTAAACGTATTTTCATTTAAAAATAGTTTACTCTAAAAAGTGTGAAATAAAACTGCTCTTTTTAAGAGAAAAAAAAAAGGATATGCTAACCTCGAGAAAAATTAAAAAAAAGAAAAATTGATCGATAAGTAAAAGTTTACAGTATAATGTAAAGATGGTTGCTTTCAAGGAACATTTTATCAGAGTAATCGGTGATAAGTTCAAATTGCGACTAATAATTGAAAACCGCATAAAAAATATTGCCGATAAAGAATCTTTCAACATCCTGTTTGTTAATTATAAAATATAGTAATTTACTACAACTATCAAAATATAACAAACAAATTTAATAATAAAATTAAGACTTATTTAGAAACGCTTTCGGGTAAAACCCATCATCAGCTAAGAACACAACTCACTATGTGTGATCAGAAACAAATTCAAAATCACACTGTTTGTTTGTTATATTTGTATTTGTTATAAATTACAATATTGCCGATGTTTTCAATATTTCGCTTATTGTGTTATTCGTTTAACACGGTTGTCTAATTGTAATTTGAATTTAACGCACCGAGATTTTAGCAATGCTATTTTTGAATAATCACACTATTTTATATACGTTACTTTAAGATATATTACTTTTTTATATAATTTTTACTTTTTCAGTGAATTAATATTGAATTCTTAGAGTAGATTTCGAAGTCGGTACTTTTTATTTCTAAAATACTATTTTTTACGTGTTTAATTTTGAAAATGATGCTAAATGAAAATCATCATCACCGTTATTAGGAAATTCGTTTGTCCATCTTATATTACACTCAAAACGTCATCTATTTGTAAAGGAATACATTTGATTCAATCCAATTTGATTATTATTATTATTATTGCGATTATTTGTTTATTTATGATAATTATCATCAGTTATTATTATTATTATTATTATTATTATTATTATTATTATTGTTATTATTATTATTATTATTATTATTATTGTTTCCCAATCGAGCGCCAGTTGGCTGACTAAAAGTTACTCGCCTGTTAAGTTCCAACCCCTGTTCGTTTATATTTAGTTTGATGAAATCTCGCCTGGCGAAAAAACTGGAACTGTCGCAAAATAGGAAAATTCGAAGTAGGGGTTTTATTGTCTTCTATTTTATTTTTTTTTTGAGTTTTCCAAACACAGAAAATGTGATAAAAAAGGGAAAATTATACACATATCGTGAAGTAGTTTATATCAGGAATTAATTCAAATTGACGGAAATTAGAAACGAAATTCCGGATGAGCGCACTGCGAGTCCGGTCAGGAAACGCGTACCATGCCGAATTGCTTGTATTTTCTATAAAATGTTCCGGTTGCATCGTTTATAAATATTCAGCGGTAGCGCGCGTCTGTCAACCGGTTGTGAGGCCGCACGAGCAAAGACCAGAAACGTATGCCTTGTCGAACTGATTTCGATGATAAGACGACTGCTGCGACACAACAACGGTTCGCTCGGTTTTTAATTAAACCGTTCATACAAGAGTTGGGGAATATTTATTCGGCCATCTATTCCCGAAGCAGCAGCGGCAAAGGTGTACGCGCTTTGAAGTGCGACCGCAGCTAATTAGTAGACTATGTTTCGTTAGCGAAATCTCTTCTCATCTGATCCGGATAATGACAGAAGTAAATATTTCGAAGGCCTTATTAATACGGCATATCATCGTTTAGCGTTGATCATGGAGCAATGTCATTGCTGTCATCCAGGCCGCGATCGCACATTTTGATAAGGATAATTCGCGCGGTTCAGGAAGATGTCACATACCGTAACAAAAGGTACGAGCGCTTACATACCGCCACCGCGGAGAAGCGTCTTCCCCTAAACGAACGTAATTAAGCACGGTTTCGAAAAGTAACTGGAAAAAAAAAGCGACCAAAACCAAATGCCGCTTTATGGTCAGCCGCTTGACACACGTCATTGATTTATTCCTTAATTTAATTCCCTATTAATTGCACCGCGTTCAGGTGGAATAACACGGCTCGTAAGATTCCAACTGTGCTATCGTCTAGACCTGCGCGCAGCCACCACGTTCGCACTCCACCACCGTGTTATAATTGTGCTCGGCGAAAAATTTGGTCATGTTCGAGGTTCGAATGACAACTTCAATTGACCATATTTGCCCGCAAAAGGCCTAATTTGCTTATAGCTCTTTTACCTGCAATCCAGGAGGCGATCAGGTATCTGTTAATCAGCTCCAAATTTGACTTTTGCTCGCACGGCTCATCGGAGTGATCCTAAATTCGTGCCTAGACAATGCGGCTTTCGCGCTGCATCCAATGTTCAATCAGTCGTTCATACTTTTTCAAGTCACCAACTGCCCATAAAACGACTCGCAATTATCCCAGAATTTCCTTATTTCCACTCTTATTCATTGATTTCCGCTTTCTGCGGTTGAGAATTGGTCAGTATTTGATTCATCGTACTAATTGCCAATTTACCGATTTAATACAACTCGCCGCCTATTCATTCCCTGAATGCAGAAAAACGAAATCCAAAAAGGAAGAAAATAATAGTTTCATTCCAATCGGATAATCAGTCGAATTTTATCGCGTTAAAATACCATTTTCAAACCCGCCTTTTCCTATCCGCATTTACCGGTCAAATTTGAATACATCTCGTTTAAATAACTAAACGGTTATTTCAATGACTACGTACTTTGAAAATCTGGCTTCTTTGCTTCTTCCTCGCACACTATTCCGTGATCTTCCCATGACTAGAAATTTCCTTCTTTCTCATTTATTAACAGCTTATTTTTACATTTTGAATTTAATGACACATATGACAGTGATTTATAATTAAGGTTTTGTATAATGTCGATATTATTAGTTGGTTTTAACGTTATACTCTGCTTCCCCACAGGTTTTTTAAATGTGAAAATTAAAATATCTAGTGGCAGAAATCATTTTCGGAATATGCCTTCGAACGTTAACGGTCCGTTTCCCGAAATGCTTCATGAGAATGTCGAGCGATGAACTGAAACGCGTTCACATGAAGCTAGTGCAAAAGTTTTACAATAAGTTGTACAAGCCGTGTTTCGAAGAGAACCCCTAAGTACAGCGTCTACCCGCTAAGTCCGATACTGACAATATATCTGCACATAAACATATGCACTAAAAATGAAAGTGGAAAAAAATCTTTACTATAATTAAGAAAAACATAAAAAGAAAATGACGAAACTTATTAAGAGGTTATGTTGTCGGAGCACAAAAAAAAAACAAAACAAAAAAAAAACGATTATTTTCTTTCCTCTTTTATTTAAGTTCACCAAAATGTATTGAAAGTTTTATGACATATGGACGTTTTTTTGGGCATAAAGCAGCAAAAAAATAAAATAATAATAAAAATAAACAAGTTTTTGGTTTTTTGTAATATTTTTTTTTAACAGGTCCACACTAGGGATGTTGCGGATCTTAGGATTTTTTTCAAAAAAATTTCATACTGGTGCATGTAATCTTTTACATTTTTATTAAATAATTATATACTTGGTAATTAAAGTTAAAAATTGGTGCATTATATTTAATAAAAAGTAATATCGCCGCCTTTTCCGATTCTAGTCTGTTTCGCAGAGGATCATAAATTAGGCCCGCGCTACTAAATAATTGTTCACTAAGGGTACGCTTTTTAGTGGAGATGATAAAAATGTTCAGTTCTTCTCGGTGAACGCTGCACCATTTAAGTGTATTTGTTCATTTACACTGATCCTTTCCTTATTGCGGTAAGATAGCAATTCCTTCTTGAGTGCAGTGTCGACGCTACCATTTTCTGACGATTCTTGACCCTCATCTTCACTTGTCGAATCTCTATCATCATGGCAAGATCGTTTTTTAATTCAGCCTTTCTGACCATACCGGAACTTCCTGGTTGTTCTGTATCTTTATCCGAGGAATCATTCTCATTCTCATTCCTTTAGAAACTCTAAATCGATACATCCGCATTAATATCCGCACTGATTAATGTGAAAATTTATGCGGAAGATCCGCAATTGCGGTTGCGGATGTGAATTATCCGCAACATCCCTAGTCCACACTGAATTTAACCATTGCAGCGTTCGTGCCTTTCGATGTGTTTTGATGTGTAACGGCGGCTACTAGATTTTAAGGAAATCTTATCTGCAAACGTTAGTGAGTAATTTAAAGATAATTTGGTTATTTCTTAATATCACGGTGAGAAGTTAACTATGTCAATTGATGCGCTTCGATGCCGAGTAATATTTCTACTCTCGCGAACGTAAAAGAGACCGGTTTTAACACAGGCCATGACTCCAGAAGAGAAGTGGAAAGAAGAAAATTATTTAAAAACGCTCTTAACATACGCACACTGTTCATACACTTAGGAAAAAAGAAACAAGAGAATTTTCGATTAATAAACTATGACTAAATTAGTGTCCGTATTTCTCTTAAGAAAAATTGTTATCTTTTAAATTCGCTAAAAAGTAAACAATAAATTTTTCTTTAATTAAGAATTTAAACAGGATTCGGTGAACTGTAATATAAAATGGAAGCGCGCTAATCTAAAATCGGCCTACGCTATGGCCATATTATAATAATCTAGGAACTTGGAAAAGGAACTGATTTTTCTAAAGAAATACTTCTTTAGTTCGGTTATATAATTTAGCAGTGTTTAGTTTAGGTCATACTTCCCTTGGGATTAAAGTCGAAAAGTGACATATTTAATAGCTGTGTTGTTCCAGCATTGACATACGGTTCTCAAACATGGGCTATAACAAAAAAGGAAGAGAACAAAATTGTGAGTACTCAAAATGGAATGTTTAGATCAGTTTTAAATATTAAACGTAGAGATAGAATTAGAAACATATTTATCAAAGGAAAATTAAAAACTATAATAAATTTAGTTAACGAATGTAGAAGGGAAAAGTGGGATTGAGCTGTGTGGACATGTCGAGAGGATAACGGATAATAGGTGAACATATAGGTTAAAAAACTGATATATTAAAGATAAAAGAAGGAGAGGCAGACAATTTCTGAGATGGGAAGACGAAATAAAGAAATTTCTACATAACAGACAGTATGAGAGAATTGCTCAGAACCGCAGGGAATGGGCACGGTTGAGGGAGGCTTTTGCCCAGGATATGGGCTTTTAGTTTTATTTTAAGGAAATGTACGATGTTATACTTGTGTGCATGAGAGCGTAAATGGTTAAGCAAAAGAAAAAACTGGCTAAATGGCGAAAGCTGAGACAACAAAAAAATAAATTTCCAGTCATGTTTTCATAAGCAAATAAAAATTGTAAATGTTATAAGCATTTCTTTTTCAAAATTTCCTTTAATTTTCTATTTTTTTTTTTTTTTCATTATTAAATTAATCCGCTTTTGATTTTTCCCGTTCTTTTCAAATTATCGATAGTGAGGTATAAAAAGTTACCCCCGTTTTCAATTGCTTTCTACCGGTGTAAACTGCCATCGTAGCGGGAAAAAATATTTACGGAGAATTGAAAAATTCTTTTTTTCCCTGTTACAATAAAAAGCGATTAGATTTCCTTATATTTATTTGCAGCGGATGAATCGATAAAAAAAAAAAAAACAGCAGTCTCCCCCCTCAGCGGAAAGTGACTGATTTTTTTCTTTTATTGACCCCAAAGTTGTTTTTTTTTCTTCATTTAGCTTCAATTTGAAAATTTGATTTAGACTTTGCAGTACATCCGATGGTTAATAAAAAAGCAAAATGCGGTAAAAATGAAAATTATTTTATTCGAAATTTTATTAATTTAACCGAATTACGTAAAAGATTGGCCCGCGGAATGATTAAACAGATTAAATTCGTAATAAAGAAGTCAATATTATAATATTTCGCGAGCAATAATTAACCTATATATATATATATATATATATATATATATATATATATATATATATATATATATATATGTACATATATATGTGTATATATAATCAAATCACATTAAATCATTCTTTATTATTACGTGTATTATTATCGTAACAGACGACAAATGCAGCCGCGAGTAGTAGAAACTGAGTAAATAATTTCATATTTAAAACTACATTCTCTAATTGGCTAATAACTACCATATTACGAAATATCTATAGATCACACACTCACGCTCCGCAACACTTGTACACTTAAAATAAACGACACAAACACCGATTATTTCCCGGCATACGATTTTATAGGATATCCGTTCTTTTATTTACAATCTGTAATAGTTGGTCCCGCTCAGATAGACTTCCCTCAAATTCCTGGTTATATAGGTATCCCAGGTAACGGGGAATCCGACACACTCGCCTGTTCGTTTTGCCCTCTCTTGCTCATCTTCCGTTACGTCCACCAATTTCTTTTCCTAGTACAACAACTTTCACCTTATTAATTGGCAATCCAAATATATTTTAATATTCACCGTAACCTTACTTTTCTGATAAATCTCTTGCGTTCGATTCAATATAACTTTCTCTCTCTTACCGCTTACATTTTCAATACTTCTTGCTTTCTTCTCTTTATGCACCCTAACGATTCTACCGTATGAATTATACCTATCTCTTATTCTTGAACTCCTATACCACGCTTTATTATGATCTCCCCGCATATTACGCTGTTCTTTTCTTTCCTTCATTGACGACAATATTCCATATAGGTTCTCTTTATATCTTTTCCGGTTGCATTAAAATTGGCCCCACCCCTTAATCGGCGTGCGAAAAAGTGAAAGCACTCGGATCGTAAATAATTAATGACACACGAAAATTTAATTGTCACAACAAACGCTGATGTAAATAACAGGAAATTACACAAAAACTGTATAACTGCCTAGTAAAATTAAATCACTTCGCAGGTATTTTTTGTTGAATTGTGTAAAAATTCACTTGAATATTAGTTTATGCTACATTTCAATTCGGTTAGCAAATTTTCTACGCGTTTATCTTTCCCGCCATTGTTTACGAGATTAATATTTTTAAATTTGGATAATGATGGGAATTTGAACGGAATGCATTTATTTCGAAATTCTTATAGTTCTAGGAGTGCACAAGACTACAATTAAAATTAATGAATTGACTCTTAACGTACATACACGTAATATATGAATCGTACCGAATTAACATGGAATTATATGTAATTGCTTAGATCAGCTATTGTGTGTTGTTCCATTTGAGAATTTCAAAAAAATGTCGTGGAAAGCGTCTTAAAATGGGTCAAATGTCGTGCGAAAAATATATATCTATCCGGCGGAGAAATGTTAGAAATTTATATTTTATGTCGTGAGGAAAAATTCTGTATAAAACACATATGTAACTGGATTCTCGGAACGGCTGTAATGGTTTTGATGAAACTGTGCTTTCAGTGATTATCGTGTTTTCTGGTTTATTAAGAAGTAAGCAAAACGCTTATTTAAGTGTATTAATTAAAAATAGATGAAGCCGTAATATTTCTGTTTCGCGATAAAACTCATATTTATACTTTACGCAATGGATATTTCAATATTAACAATAATAATATTATACAGGTCGTTGTGGTAACAGATGTGATAATTTATGATAACATTTTTGAAAATTATTTTTCGTAGCGCGAGCATAATACGAAAACGAATAACGCAATGTATGCGTACGTATTATATTACACTGTTAAATGTTTCACTGCTTGTTATTAATACCGGTTGATTGGTTTACCCAAGTGCAGAGGAAATCCCAGCAAAGTTCAGCGTTCATACGTGTATTATTAAATCTAACGGTTTTCGATAAAATTCACGAATTTCTTTTCGGGGGAACAATACGGAGGTAATTCCTGTTAGTTTCCCTTCGGACTGCTAATTGCACGGATTCTAGTACCGATCTTTTTTGACTCTCTTGCTATCTCTCCATAGTAGTAGTTCCTTCTTCCCCGAATAACTTTCTTAGTATCCTCAGTTTCCTTTTGTCCTACGTTCTTCCTTCTTGATGGGTAATCATCGTCCGTATAAGCCTAATAAAAAAGTAAAAAAAAAAAAAAAAAAAAAGAAATTCCTGTTAGCAATCAAACTGGTGTATTTATAACATGTTAAATTTTCTCACATTTACCACGTTAAATAGAAATTTCGAATCCGTTCAGGAAAATTAATTTGCGCGAGTTCGAAATATTACGTGAACTAAAATATAACACTTTCGAAATTTAAAAAAAAACAGTTACGCAATTGAATCTCTCTTATGCGTTACATACGTGCATTTTATTGTTATGTTTTTGTATGTTCGTGGAATTCTACAAGAAAAAAATCCGAGCAAAGCTCGATCGGCAGGTAACTCGTAGTTAATTGAGCAAAAATTTACACCTGATTTGTACTCGCCTACTTAGAGAACATAGGAAAACTTGTTTAAGATTAAAAAAATTAAATCTTTAATAATCGGTAATAACTTCTCGACCAGGTTAGAATAACACGGGATCATGTCTACTAGATAATGCTTCTTTGCCGAGATGGTTTTATTCATTACTCTCTGAATTTTCACTTTTAGCGATTATTCAAAGCAAAAACTAATCAACACCGCTCCTCCCATCTTAGCAAAGTTTTTAAATACTACGTTTTCAATTACAATATCGACAACTTAAATTCATCATCTCGCATAGATATAGAAGTTCAGCGTTCAATTATATATATATATATAACTTTCGGCATTTTCAACTCTGAAAACACTTTCAGCAGCCAAAACCTTTTTATTCTCGATCTCGCCTCCGTTATTTCTCAGTAGCATCTTACACGCGTTGATATCTTTTTCTTTTCCACCGTTCGTCGGATTTTTACATTACACATGCGCGAAAGGAATAATAAACGCGTATCGGAATTAGCTAGAAATTTTATATATATATATATATATATATGTATGTATATATATATATATATATATATATATATATATATATATATATATATATATATATATATGTATGTATATATATATATATATATATATATATATATATATATATATGTATGTATGTATGTATATATATAATAGGAAATTCGTTGCTCAAATTCGACGCACTGTTGATTTTGAAAATCAATTTCGAAATTAATTTCACGCATTCTAACCTTGAAAATATTTCTGACAAGCGAACAACAGCAGATCCGATGATTTTTCCGGCATACATATACGAAAATAAGAAAAAAAGTAAACAACCGAACTTTACGACTGTCTGTCTCTCTTCGGGGAAAATCACGAAAATACATCGAAAAATAAATTTTATCCTCTTCAATTGTCTCCTCCGTTCGGATGGTGGTACGATGCAAAAGGAATGCGAAAATCTCGAAGAATTTATATTAGAGATTTGCTTTTTTTCTCTCTCTCACGGAATTTCACTCGGATGTCGGCAAATTCCGTTGTAGCGTAAGCGGGGGGAAAGGGGAAAGATAAAAACAAAAAAAAAAAAGAAGAAGAAGAAATCCTTTCACAGAATAAAACTCTCTAATGTTGGCAATATTTTTCCTAAATCGAACCAATCGCGTATACACGGAGAAAACGTAAAACAAACAGAGGAGAGGAAATAATGAACACGAAGAGTAACAAATAAAATATACGTGCAAAGAGAGAGAGACTCGGAAATTCCCTCTCGATGTAACAATCAAGCCGGCCGCCGGGCGACGGGGATGAGAACTTTATGCAAGAGCACATATATATATATATGTGTGTATAGGCGCACACAGACGCGCTCGAACATACGTATACATGTATATACACGCATTATGTGTAGAAGGCGCGCGTGTTAAAAGGATGTCTGAAAAGTCAAACAGGGAGGATGCAAAGGATTATCATCGTGTGGCAAGGATAAATGAGCGACATAGAAATCTACTTGAAGCGAGTTAGCGTGTTTATATGACGTCACGTTTATTCTATTATTCAAATCATGAGCTCATGCGCGCCGCTACGGTATGCAGCCGTACGTAGCGACATTATGATGACGAAAGGACGCTTCGCGCCCGGGCGCAATAAGCGTTTGAAGGCAGCCTGCTTCGGCGTGGCGGAAATGTTAAAATAAATTTGAATCGCGAAATTGAAGACGAACATCGACTTTGCGCAGAGATGTGACTAGTCGACTGGGACCCTATAGGGTGGCCTGTTGTACTGCTTGCGTGGCGTCGCCCAGTTAAATTTTCTCAATCGTCGTAGCAGCCATGATTCTGCGGGCCGCTCTTCGCAATCGGCCGTTCACTACGTCGCTATGCGTGTATAATCATTTATGTTTCATATAAACGTCTGAACGTTGCGCCAGTCGCGGGCCTTCACCATGTAAATGTCATTCCATTAACATGCATAACACATTGCACGTAACCTATATGTTTCCAGTCTTATTATTGTGTACCGCGACGCAGCCGTCAGCGTTATTATTCTATTGCCTTCTCCTTACGGGAGGGCAATCGATTCGAAATTACACGTACTTAAAGAGAGAGAGAGAGAGAGAGGGAATAAAAACTAAATAAATAGACGGGACCGTGTTCGACGTTCCACTTCGCGGTTCAATCAGTGTAAAATGGATCTTTTTCATTGAGCGACGCGAATATATTATTCGCCTTTGCGATATTGTGTCGGACGGTCGTTCATATTTCATTCGAAGACTGGTTTCCAGTAATCTCTCTGTAGCTTTGATACACAACGTCCTCCCCGATTATTATTATTATTATTACTATTCTTTAATCGTATAATTGCCCGGTCTCCGTTGGTGCGACTAAATTATATAAAGAATTAAAGGGTAAAACGGAATCGGCGAAAAAAAAAAAAAAAGGAATAAAAAGAAAAACCGGATAGAAGCGCATACCAGTTGATTAACTGCGCGCGAGGGTCATTTAAAAAAAAAAAAAAAACTCTACGTGAATATCATTAATTCCGTGTCCATGATAAGGTGTCGATAAGGCTTTCCGCAGAGTTTTGCTATTTTATGATCGCGCGGTATAAAGACTTCTTACTAGAAACAGAAAAAGCTGCTATATCCCTCGTTAAAAATCCATTAAACTTCTCACGGCTTATTGTGCATTGGAAACCGAAAGTAAGGTATCTCTCTCTTGCTGTTGTTTTAGACCCCAAGCTTAAGTTTTTCATAAACACAAAATTAGGCCACTGACAAAATTGCCGCCCCATCCGGATATCCAGGACCTCTCGACTGTAAGTGTAATAGATTACGCATCTCTTTAAGGCACAATTTACATGCCCACCATACACACCCATACACTGCGCATGTATGGGAAACCATAGTGTGCAAGAAGTTTCCACGTTAAAAAACCCAAGTTAGGCGAAATATAAACCGGTTTTTGACTCTTCCAAACAACGGAACTGTATAACACGGCAAACGTTGAAATAGCTCCTAAGCGGATTAATTAACTGACCGATTCTTCGTCACAGATGCCTACAATCGGAATTTCTACATATCAGGGTAACCCTAACAACAGAGGCTGATCCTCGAAATGATGTCGATCCGGTATATCCCCGTAGGTTTTTTCATTTAATTTTTGCCGCAATTGTAATCCAATATATAGAGATCAATGGTGATTTAAGATACAGTGGCCACATATAATAGATTACTCACCTCGGCTCTTAATTAATTAAGGCGAAATCAAACGTGAAAATAAAACTGTAATTAAAAGAAATACGTATCTCTAATCGAATATTTCATCTTCTGTTAGCTTACATTATTGTATTATTTCAAAATCGAATAAAGCGATAACTGTTGGTGAAACGGGATAAATTTCTTCAATTGTAGGAGCCTCGAGAGATTACCATTTATTCACGCTTCCGAGAAGAATATCTACGAAAATGACGAGAAATGTCTTTTATTGTATTTATTTATTGTATTTACAAGTCGCTTTTGGGGACTACAAGGTGTCATTAGCGACTACGGTTTTACAGAGAATTATAACATTTCATGTTGAATATTGGAAAATGCGTGAAACAACAAAATAATCAAAAAAAAGTCAGCTAAAGGCTGAGGAAGTTAGATCAGCTGGAATAGTGAGATGTCTTTGAGACTCATAATGAATGTTATTCAGCTGATACGCATAACATTTCGTAAAGTTGTATTTAAAGAGTAAACGGACCGCATTGTCGAAAATGCTGACGTCGAAGAAATATAAATTTAAAAAATCTCCGCTCACAATATTTCGAGTAACACTGTAGTTCTATATTTACGGCAATATCAGTAACAATTTTAAACAAAAAGATCAATCTTATTGTTATATTTACATATATAGATATAGATATAGATATAGATATAGATATAGATGTAGATATAGATATAGATATAGATATAGATATAGATATAGATATTTTAATATCAAATATGACGAGGAGAAAATAAATAATAACGTAAAACTGTTCTATCCTAGCATCCGGTTTCTTTTAAACTAGCCGATAACCACAGCTTGACCGGTATTAATCCCTTGAAATTAATTAAAAAATTTTTCGTTTCATCTAGAATTTATGTATATACATATGTATTATAGTAAACATTTTTTTAAATCTTTATTTTGTTTTATTTCAGTTTTTTTTTTTTTTAATTTTTACTTCCTTATTTAAAATATTCACGCTATTTTTAGATGTTCAGAGCGTTCATCGCTGCATCCGTTTATGTTTTTTATTTCTTATTCACCACTTTCCTCATACCATTCACCTGTTCTACTGTCTATCTATTATTTAGCTTCCTTGGGCTTTAAATGTGACTAATGTTAATTTCTTTTTTTACGGGAGAGCTTTTAATTAATATCTAATAAATATATTTATCGCCATCCGACAAAAGTCGTCCGTTTTTTCATGTTTAGCACAAGCTTCTCGATATTATTCCTATGATTCGCGTCTGTCGCGATCTAAAAACTTCTCTCAATTAATTATCGCACACAACAATCATTTTAAAGATATATAGGCAAAAACGACAGCTGACGCATAGTTCTCTCTCTTTTTACGCATATAGTCAGATAAAAGGCGGTTGCGAGTGGGTCGCAGTCATAGTTACATATAGAAAAGGATACGTTCTCCAAACACACATACCCGTTCTTTTGTTCTGCGTCTCCCAACTTCTCCGTCGAGCATTTTATAAAAAGGATTTTATTGCCACAATAGCGATCCAGAGTACGTGGATATGTGTTTGAATATAAATAATATTTTAGGTAGAAAACTATTGAAAATTCCGTTGCAAGATTCTCTTCATTTCTGTGTAAAAATCATTTTTATTTTTTCTTAAATCTCTGCGCCCCGTACGGCAGCCGCGCTAGAAGCGCGGCTTCTATGTTTAGATTCTGTCATGAAGATTAATGATTTGAGTAACGTAAAAAGAGAAGAAACGGACACTTGAGCCAGAAATTAATAAAATGTTTGCGCTTATATTATTTCCCATAGTAATCATTTTATTGAAATTTTTAAACAATAGTGAAAATTTTATGCAATTCTTTTGCATTTCATCGAATGTATTTTATCCATTTTTTGTATCGATAAAAGCGCCCAAAGCTCGGCTAAATCACATCAGAAATTTTTTAAATTATGCACTAAAACCTTTCACAGGAATCCTATTCACGGGTGATATAAAGTTTTTGATTTTCGTTTATGCATATATATATTAGTATACGCTGCATCAGAAATTTAAGCGCAATCGGATGTTTTTGCTTTTTTTGCCGAATTTAAAAAGAAATAAATAAATAAATAAATAAATAAATGGTCGCCTATTTTGACTACTTTCAAAAATGTAGTGGCGGTAACATAGGAATACCAATGAGCATTATTGGTGAAAACAAATAACAGTACTAAAAAGCAACATAATAAAAAAAACAAAAAAAAAACAACAAAAAGTAATTTTTAATATAAGCAGACAAAAAACCGTACAGTTTGCATTAGGAATAGGGTAAATTAAAAGGAAATACATATAAACTCTGTGTTATTATTCTTAAGTAACATTACTACTAGATGCTCTCGGTACAACACCAATAGTCAGAATGCAACAACTAAAACCCCGGTTTGAATGAATATTTGCTGTAATCCAGGTATTGAAAACATCCGAAACGTTTAATGTGGTTTTTAATTATTACAATTTGAATTTAACGCTGACTCTAATAATTATTAAAAGCACCCTTATCTGTATCATTCCGAAATGTATTATTTTTTATGAAATAATTATTATTTACTTTATTAAATTTTTAGAGCGTTCTTAACACAGTTATCGAAATAAGCGCGCGACGGTGGCATACAAATTCAGATAGAGCGGAACACATTAATTGCTCAAGACGTGAAATGTCACCTCTGCGACTGCTAATTAATAACAAAATTAATTATTATTCTTGACGACCTCAGCATCACTATAACAACTTGTTCAGCTGGGAACAACAGATAGGATAAGGAAACTTGGAAACAGCATGTAGAGTATGGAAACTTGCGAACAACATCAAATAAAGAGATCGTCTCAAATCTGTAAGAACATCGAACTGCACTTTCACCGCAGCAAGCTTCGGTAACAATTGAAAAAAGACAAACGTTTAAAAACAAATCGGAAAACATTCGACGAGAATATATAAAACGGCCCTTAATAACTTTAGTCACGACGAATTTCGGAATATATAATAACTCGTAATTAATTATCCGAGAATGTATAAACCGTTGAGGAAATTACACTACTCCACAAATGGCACGATTACGTTATGCATCGTTTAAACCCCAAAATTTCAATTTATTCGAGCAATAAAGATTGCAAAGAATTAAATACTTAATAAATAAATATGATCTTTGTAATAATTTATACGAAAAGAAACCAACAAATCGCACTTAGTGATATACATCTAGTAACAGCTGCACGGATGGCTAAATACCAAAATATAAAAACAGTAAAACACAAAAATATACATATATATATTCATATACATATATACATATATAAATATATATATATATATATATATATATATATATACATATATATATAAACTCGGCCATTTTGGCCTCGCAAGGGGCTGTGCCCCTTGACCCCTCTTGCTTTCATTCCTGTGTCTCTTTCTCTTCTATACTTTGTATAAAATGATCAAAATTTACAACGTAATTCTTACTGGCGTCAACACACACAAAAAAAATAACATAACCACAATAATCCTATTCTAACATTTAACTTCCGTTATATAAAATTAAGACATTTTTTCGTTACATTTTTCGTTACATATTTCATTACATAAAATTGTGACATTTTTCAAATAACAATAACAAAAATCCTACAAAATATAACAAACGTTACATAAAATTGGGACATTTTGCGTTACATAAAATTGGGACATTTTGCGTTACATAAAATTGGGACATTTTGCGTTACATAAAATTGGGACATTTTTTCGAATGGGGGATAGCCTAAGAATTACATTGTTATTAAAAACAAACCGATACATAGACATAAGCCTCTTGATCATAATCTTCTGTAATTCCAATGGAACAATAGGGTTTAAAAATTTTTACGCAAAAGAGAATTTTTCATACTACATCTGTCGTTGAAAAATCAAACTGTTTGAAAGTTGCAAACTTGTTTTATTTCAAGTTTAGTTTGCTACATGTTTCATTTTAATATTTATGGCGTACTTAGCAGAAAACAACAGATTTTAGCGGTGCGTATGCCTGATATTTTGTTTTACTTATTTTTTGGTCGGATCCGACACAGTACCAGATGTTCTCCAAAAAAGAAAAAAAAAAGAAAAAAATCCGAGAGTGTAGCCAAAAACAAAAATAACATACGGAAGAAAAAACAAATGTAGAAAATAATTCAATTGTTTCGTAATATAAAACTAAAATTAACCGACTGGTCATAACAAAAAAGTGTAGATAAGCGAATGGCGGCGGACAAATCTTCAAAAGCGATAATTAATTTTAGCATGGATATATCGCAAAATTCGTACGTCACGCGAAAGCATTATTGTTTGGCAAACATTCGATTTGCGATCAACGGCCGAGTTCATGTAGCAAAATCATTAGGCACTATCCGAAAGACGCGTCACAATGTACATTGCCCAAAACGGTGTCCAGGGAGGTACAACTAGTTTTTGATTTCGTATCTCGCTTTATATTTACTACAGTTAAAAGAATGCTTCTTCTCGAAATAATTACGCGATTGTGATTTACATTCTCATCCACAATAACAGCTATGACGTAACTGGCCGGCAGGCATCGACAGCTCGTGCTACCGTCGAACCGGTCAATGGTGAACGTAGACCTATCTGATTTGCCAATGTTAGCGCGCAAGACGTAATAAAGAACCTTCAAAGAAACTATTTGAATTTTCCGGCCGATCTGATTAGTAGCGAAAAATGAAGGAGGAATTTGCTTGCGGGCCGGACGAGGGGATACTATCGATAGAGCGAGTTTGTTCTGGTCGAAAAGAGGCGGTTTTCGGTGAAAGTGTCGGACGGCGCGCGGAAAACGAATCTCGCAAGGCCAGGAGACGTAAAAAATCCTAAAACCCATTATTCCCCTGCAAGCTGCCGCATTTCGGTAAATAGCGAGAAAGCAATAACGGCAAAGATGGCGTTGGCGCACTTTGCTCGTCCGATATTAGTATAATAACAATAGCGTAAAACAGAAAACAGCACCGCGTCGGTCAGAACCAAGCGGGGCAGGGGTAGCTCGGAGCCTAAAAGATGTAGCAGCAGGGACCACCGGGAGCAGAGTTATTCCTTGCGAGAGCGGCTCCGGCACAGATATCTATATAATAATAGCGGCCAAAAGGTATCGCGTGTGCGGAGAAAGTCGGATGCGCCAGGCGGTTATGATAAGGTGATCCGTTTAATGATGTCGTGGATACCATATACGTAATGTGCAACTCTATACACGTCCGTAATGTGGATACGTGTTGGGTGCGGTTTCTATGGTTACCGCGCTGGCCATCTCGTGTGCAGAGGTCCGATCGAACTTCCAACACCCACAAAATGACCACCCCGGGTCATCGAAACGCGGAATTTCCCGGCATCACGTAGGCGTACGTCGCAGAGCGGGAAAAATTCACTTTTCCCCCGGCCGAAGCGACGGGAAAGGTTGCGCGCTGGAGAGCCCCGAACAAGAAGAAGAGAACAATAAGACAAACGGATTATAAAAGCCGCTGCTCCGTTAGCCCGAGCGAAAGGCCTCCGCCGGACTGGAGCAAGATATGAACAAGGCCGCGTCGCATGAATGTAAAATTGTCCGTTCTGGTCCTGCCCGCCCTTCGCAGATAGCCCGAGAATACCTTCGACCATCGGCCGCAATCTCCTCCCGCTGCATGCACCTCTTGCCTCGTTCCCGCCAAAAAGCAGATAAACGCGAGAGCGCCGAGTTCCCGCAGAAACAACGTCGTCCGTCCGTAATAATAATCGGCCGTAAACTTTTACGGATGAAGTAACGTCTTTCCTCCGTTTGCAATTATTAGACTTCGCATGATGGGCCATTGTACGAGCTCGCTACGGACACTTGCCGGCAAAGACTGGAAATCGATAGAATTAAACGTTCCTTCTGGAAACGAATAAATCGCTTATTCGGGGCGTTCGGAAGAATGTGGAAATGGTATAAAAGACAAACCTGTCATGTAAGAACACTGAGCAAACAAATTGTGTGTATATACCATAAGATTTAATAAAACAAATAAACTGCAAACACCGCTTAACTAACATATAATATTGCTATAATTTCGGTTTACCATACTAATAGCGTAATTATCAGTCATAGCGATGAGATTATATGGCTTTTATAAACCGAAATTAATTTGCAATATTATATGTTAATTAAACGGTGTTTGCAGTTTATTTGTTTTATTAAATTGCATGAACTAGTAACTCAGTAATATTTCAGTTATTGCGAGAAACCGCAGCTGCGGGAAAAAATTAGTATTCAAATATTTTTGGGAAAAGTATGTATTATGTTCCGAATGTCCTTGAAACAGACGTCTGTATAACTACCCCTTCCTCATATTAAAAGTTACGCTAATCGAATGAAAAGATATAATCAGCCAGCTACCATTAGGCACAGTGTTTCATTCTAGGACCTAGTTCGTATATCGTGAAAATTATAAATACTGAAACTTTCATTCACGCTGGATTATTAACCATATTTAACCCCCCCCCCGCGCGCAAAAAAAAAAAAAAGGTATAATCGGATGCTGCACAAGTCCATTTTATAGTTTGTTTTTGTATTCAACAAGTCGTAAATTTCAATGAAATGTAAAAGTTACGTAACAACTGAATCTGAACATGTTATAAAGCTAGGGACGCACTGCGTATGGTCAATAAACATCGCCACACTACTGCTATACATCTAATGTATGTATTAATGAAAAAGGCATTTTTAAGCCAGGGATAAAAACTTAAACGAGTACCTCGAACTTGCTGCATAAATGTACAACATGGATAAGGTCTTTCGGCTGTTGCGTAAAGCGTGCGATGCTACTGTTATATGTTTTTAGTAAGAACATTTTAATCGCAAAGGCGCATAAAATGTTTACACCACGACGTAAATATAAATAAATGTAAAAGTTTAATAAAAATGTTTTTTTTTACAAAAAATAAGATACCGACTTCAAGGTTTATTATGGAAATTTAAAAATGTAGTAAAAAGTAAAAAATAATTACTCCCAATGAGAAAATGTATTTCAGAGTGATATGTACCCTTAAAGGTGATATCGTAATTCTTATACAGCACTGATACCTTAATTAGCGTAGGCATCAAATTCATATTACAACATAAAATTCATATTAAAATATCTAGGAACAATTTAATGAACATTTAATGCAGTTTTTAATTATTATTTTAATATGAATTTGATGCCTACGCTAATTAAGGTATCAGTGTTGTTATATAAGAATTACAATATCACCTTTACGGGTATACCACTCTGATATATATTTTCTCATCGGGAGTAATTATTTTTTACTTTTTAGTGCATTTTTAAATTTTTCATAATAAACCTTGAAGTGTCGGTATTTATTTTTTTGTAAAAAAACATTTTATTTTACAATTTTTAGCGTTATACTTGAATGCTTTTCTTGTTAAAAATCATTTTTTTTCCACATTATTCTCCATACTTTATACTTTAAAAAAATCGATTTCTTTATTTTTAACTGCATTTCCACCGTGTAAAAACATCAAAAGCTACATTTCCATTGTAATTAGATAGTATTTTAAATCAATCGCCTGCGCATTAAAAAAAACGAAGCTAAATCTAACCCGACGGTGAAACCAATTATCAATGAAAAGCATCCAAAGAGCTTCAATTTCCCGCATTATTAAGGATAACTCAAAAACTACAGGTCAGATCTTGATCAAATTTAAATGGGACCACATGAGAAGCACCAGCTTTCAAATAAAAGAAGAATCATCAAAATCGGTTCACCTAGAAAAAAGTTCTGAGGTAACACACGTAAAAAAAAAATTAATAAAAAAAAAAAAATACAGTCGAATTGAGAACCTCCTCCTTTTTTTGAAGTCGGTTAAAAATTTCCTAGTAAAAACATAAACCGATGATGTCATCACGATAGTACTGGCGCGTGAGCAGCTCATGATTCCCGACCGTAAGACATGTATTTAAAAAAAACGTTATGAAAAAACAACCAGAGTTATAACGGTAAGTTCATTTTTTATTTTTTCAAGAATGACGTAGTCAAACCCTTAAAATTACAATAAAAGAACAATCATCTTTTTTTCCGTGGAGTTGTCCCCTCGAGGCGAGATTCCAAGAGGATCGAGCTTATATAATATTTGTCGTAAATTTTCCGATCATAGAAAACCATACAAATCTAGAAATAATTTTTTTGAAAAGTTGAAGAAAAAAAACTATTTCGTCATTTTTTTTCCCAACTAAATTCAACGATGATTTGAAAAAAATTAGATTACTGTTTCTTCCGATTTTTTTTTTTTTTTTTGTTTCCATAAAATACTCTGAACGGACCAAAAATTTACTTAAAATCCTAACCGCAATAAATGACACGAACCGAATGTGTCAAATGTCCAATTGAAACCGTATTGCAAAATCACGCGCATAGACAGAACAAAGCAGAAATTTGAAAAGTATGTCTTTTTTTCTTTCTTTTTGTGCCTTTTTTTCATTCTCTGTACTCGAAAATACCGTCAATTTTCCAATTAACGGATCCCCTCTTATCCAGAATGGTAACCCTGCTCGAGTACTGCAATTAATGCAAATCAAGTCGTTAATACTTTTTTGGCCGATAACTCTTTACTCAGTGAAGTGGAAAGTGAGACTTGATAAATCCGTCTTGATCATTTCCACAGCCGGATTCACTAATCATTGAAAAATTATTCAATAAAAAAGCGCGCATCCTAAAGAAAAACAACCGAATCTAAACGCTGGAAGGTTGTGAAAGAGATGACATAAACATAAGCGTTATAAACTTTTACATATCTTTATTTATAGTCATTGTTCTTTGTTATAAATTAAATTTGTATAACGATATTACAAATAATGTAAAAATCATATACTATATGAAAAAAGTTAATTTCGATTTTTTTATTAATGTTTTTTTTTTTTCGAAATCTTATATAAATTAATTCGATCTTTTTCACCGTTTTTTTCTTAAGACCTCCTTAATCAGTCCATTCACTAATTAGAAGATAGTTGTTTAAATTTCTCGCGTAAGAGATAAAAATACAAAAAGACATCGCGGTAATTACTCACCGTTCGAATTTAACATAGAAATACCGGCTCCGCTCGCATCATGTAGTTTTTGTAAATTATATTCCCTAGTTTTCTACATTGTCTTTTTTTTTTTTCTGAAAAATTATTTACAGATTTTTCACAAAATAGAATAGTCGGTCAACTGGTACGAAAAGTGAATTTTGGAATCATACTAAATAAACTTTAACCGTAAACACCAGAGCTCACAGTTACGCTGGTTCCGTTGACTCTCAACAGCTCAACTCACCCTTAATCAGCAGAACATAACTTGACTATAATAACAAACCAGTTCCGACGGATATTGAAATTAAAGTTCATAATTTCCAAATGATTATAGTCTTTATCGAAGATCTGCAACTCGGTTAAATAATAAAGGTGATTTTACTTGATCACTTATAGACTTTTTTTTGGGCGGTGGGTATGCTAACGAAGAGCAAATGCACAATCAGCCCAGATCAAAATGAACATCACACATTCGATTTTAATCGGGTGCAAGATAGAACAAATGAACAAAGATCGAACGAAAGAAGAAAGCTAAAACAGGAACGGCAAGCAAGGGAAGGGAAGGAAAAAATATAAGCAGCATCATATAGAGTGGGAAAATTAAGATCCAATGGAGAGAATAAAAGACAGAACACACAGAGAAGAAAATTGGAAACATTCAAAAAAAAAACGCGATTGGTATCACATGTGGAAAAAGATCTCATTTATAATTCTCTCTGATTGGATCGCGCTATATTGATCGACGAGAGAGAAAAAGCGCTACTGAAAATACGTATATATACATCGGCGGATCCATGGAGGGGGTGGTAGGGGACATTTCCCTCCCAAAGAACCAAAGTCTCTATGAAAAAATTTGTTATAACAAAGAAAATTAATTTATGCTATAAAAGCTTTGTATGAATTTTACCTACGGATTTTAATAATTAATATTTAATACTATTTTCTAGTAAAAATATTAATGTACTTTTTTTATTCTATTTTAACTATCATCGATCTTTTACCATCTTTAATTAAATTTAAATTTTTATTTTGTAATTTTAATTAAAAATAGTTCAATGAGAAATATATATGTATTTAATCTTGCTCGCAAACAAAGAGAATTCGGATCAGATTACTAACAAAAATTAAAAAGAAGTAAAGTGTCTAATAAAAATACCATCTTTCTTCCTATTGCTAAACTACTAATAATTCAATTAACTCTTCACCCCTAAATATAAGACAAAAGTTAAATTAAAAATTGTAATAATTATGTATTTTTAAAACATTTTTAAATTTCTATAAAGGTCGCTCTATTTGACTTTCTTTATGAAACACAAGATGGTATTTCTCAAATCTACTGACTACCGTAGAATACTTTACGTGATTATATAATACCCCCCCCATGTCCTTCTGGATCCACTCCTGATATATATATATATATATATAAAATAGTTACAACGGAAAAAATCGATAGTTAAGAAATTAGGCAATCAAATATTTTTATATTAAAGCTGTTCGAAAAAATTAAATGAATCTATATCATAATTCTAAGCTTCCTCATATACACGCTGTTTAGCAGAAACCTATATAATAATACTCTGGGTTGCTGCGACACACTGCCGACTGTACGAACGGTAGATCCAAATCAACACGTCTGTCTAGATTCATGTATACAACACCCTCTGCTAGGTTGTCAAGTGAGGACTATGTCGAGTAATAGTGTCATTAGTTGTCCAATCGTACGTCTAAAAAACCGACAATTTTTACGCTCAATGTTTTTAACCATGGTTCGATATCCTAACCCAGCGGTTGTGACGTAGCTAATGCGCCACGTGCCGCGGAATAGTTTCGAAACGAATCGTCCTCCCCACACAGTGAATACCTGTTGCTTTCGTTCGCTTTCAGTGTGAATAATCGACGCCCACTCGGACGCCGGTTCAACAAAATTAATAGCGGGAAAAAAGGTAAAAGTGTGTGGCAAATGTAGTTAAACTCTTCTATATAGTCAAGCGAAAACTTTCAAGAAGCGGATATCAAGACCTACAGGAAATTTGAATACTAGTCTGTTTTGATCTCTTTTTTTTTTTTCTTTTGTAGAATTATTTGTGTGAAATAACACAGTGTCTGATATCGTAGGGACTTTATGGTGACATTTACCCGAACGTAATGAACACCGTTACAGAAAAATCTTACCTAGGAATATGACAAAAATATTTCGTAACATTTTCCGTTACTCGATTTACAGAAACAATTCAGTTATTACTCTTCTTTTTTTTTTTTTAAATACAGACGAAACCCTTTCAATTATACTTAACATCGTTGAAGAAATAATAAAAAAAAGATCGTACAATTTCTCGATATAAAGTCATACTTAGAAAGCAAGATTTTGAATCCTTAAAAGCAATATCCCCGTTATGAAAATCGCTGAAAAAGATTCGTTTCCTTCACATTTGTTTTTTTTTTACGGAAAAAGTACTATGCGCAGCGTGGCCAAAAAGAAAATATTCTCAATTTGATTCGGAATTTTATTATAAAAATTTTTTTTTTTATTAAAAATGAGAGCACTTTTTGTCTCCTACAAATGCTAGACGTTCGCAAACGGCCTTAAACCCGAATTCCGCATTTTATTAAGGATACTTTTAGTGAAGGCTTTTTTTTTGTTTTCAATTTTTTTTCAATAGTGGAACTTACCCATCGCAGAGAATTGTACATTATATAAGGAAAATATTAGAAATTGAGGTGATAAAGAAGGCTAACAAAGAAATTATATTGAGAGAGGGAAATGCAAGAATGGCGTGGGCACTATAAGGAGTGGGAAGTCCAAGGATCAGCATAAATATGTGTTTCAGTCAGAAATTTGAGCGCTCCGATGTTAAAAGGGTAGAAAATTCACGGTTTCTAGGACAATGTAAATAATAATTACGCATCGGTTTCACGAAAATTTTTACCCAAAGGTTAAGAGAACATATTTCACGTTAACAATGCCCTTTCAACAGTGACCAGAATTATGAAGGGTGAGGGGTTAAATTTTCTTTCCGTATATTTATTATAAAATTATATTACAAAAATAATACATTTTTTACTAGTATTTATACTCTTAATAATCTTCATCATTTTGATTTCTATATACATAAATGAATTACCGTATAAAAATTAATAAAAATTATATTCATTATTAATTATTAAAAAATATTTTGCATAAAATATTAATGAACTACCTAAAAATATGAAGATTTTTTTTTTTTTTTTTAATGTAACAATACCCCTTTAAATTTTTGATTTTTTTCAAATTTTTGTGTATTTGGAATAACTATCTTAGGTCTAATACGAGCGGTTAAGCTCCCCGCTGTGCCCATGGCCTCGCTTTCGACGTTCGGTAAACCCGGTAAACACATTATTTTCGCGTTTTTTTCACTGTGTGTGTATAGAGACTTTTTTTTTTTCGAATTAAAAAAAATTTAACATAACCTTTATGTCTCATCGACCAAAAAACAAACAAAAACTGATTAATAATAATAATAATAATAATCATAATGATAATAATAATAATAATAATAATAATAATAATAATAATAATAATAATAATAATAATATTAGAACGATATTATATTATTAATGAAAATGAGATTGACACGCTGAATATAAAATATGATGTTACTCTGACTTTTTAAAAATCGCCTCAGATTATATTCGTATTTGTTCCAACAGAAAATTATCGGATTATTGGTAACTTTTTACTGTCCCGTTCACTTCGAAGATGGTTCGAAATAATAGCGGTTCATTTTAATCCCATTTCACACTATCGGAATTTCACGATTGTTCGGGGTTTTTCCTTTTTTGAAATTACAAACTAAAAATAATAATATACGACTCCTCAATTCGATTGTCGAATTTAACGTGAGAAATATGTACGTATATTTTTAATGATTTTTTGTTCATGCGCAAAAATTTACTAACGGCGTTAGGGAAATGATGTTTTCAGCCGAATTAGCCTCGGGAACTGTAGAACAACGAGACCATCTTTCTAGAATGCAAACCAGAGATTGGTGTAGGGACAGAATTGCATTTAGTTTGTGAATAAATTGCCTACTCCAAAGTCGTAAAGAAATGAAACGAAATCTCGACTGGGAATTGAGAGGAAGAAAAAATACACGGAAAAAATAAAAGAAATATGGCGCTGTATAAATTAGAGAATTTTACCAAAAAAGGGCGTTCTAAGACGCTTGCTGTACATTGTGAGTCAGTAAGTAAAATCCCGCGTGATGTTCGTTCCATTGTTGAATTCGGTTATTAAGAGGGTCACACAGTTCCTTTCTTCTTTCGCGATAATTCTCCTGATCACTTGTCCGCTACCAACTTCAATTTAGCAATATAAGCAAACAATAGACCGTTCGAAGGTAGGAGGGCATTAAGGGTTTAAAAAAACGCCGTGCAAAACAAAAATGCTAAGAGAAGCTCAGAGAATGGAAACCTATTGCTTCAGAAGCCTCGCTGCTAAAGCAATCATCGGCTTATTGGTTATTAAATGTTTGCGAATGCGATAAAGCGCGTGTCTGATCTATTATTATTACTATGACGGAATCTCTGAGAACGTAGTACGATTTTTTAAAAACTTGCAAAAAGTATCCTTCCGAAAAAAGTTAATTCCATGCTTCGAAAATCGGCCGAACTCGACCGCTTCACATATTTACAACGTACGCTCGAGACTAAGCCGCCTATGAAATAATCGGATATCACTAGCACACACTGGGCGTAAACATTTCCATCCGGTGCCGTAGCACGAGATACGAGAATTAAACGCGAGTTCGAATTATTTATTTTGTCTAAATACGCCATGTTTGTCATTTTAAGGGATTTTCCGTGTGGAAAAAATCCGCTATTTTCCTCAATATTGCAAACTAAACGAGACAAACCACTGCGCACTTTAATTTCACTAACCGGAACTGATTCTCTTCGGTTGTCTTCATTTGCTATTTTGGGCAGCATTCGTTCCCGCAAACTAGTAGAAGTAATCGAAATAAGTGTGCGTCGGATTTTTATGCAGAACCCTCGGCACGGTGTAATTACCGGGATAAGTGTGTGTCATGAAGAGATTGAAGCTGTATGACTTACGTGGCAAAAAATGCAGTCGGTGAAGTGAGAAAACTAATAGGAAACTTTCTCGCTGTTGAGGAGGAATTTATTTACGGCAGTCTTAGGTTAAATGTACGAAGGAAATCGACTCGCGGACCAAGGGATTTATTCGAGTGAAGGAAAATTAATGCAGATGCGAAGACGACGCAACTCTAGGAAGAAAACGCTTTCTACAGGTGTTGGTATAACTTTGCTTTTGGTCACTTCTGTTTGACAAGAGAACGGTTGAGTAACCAAGTTTAACTCACCGGGAACAACAAATAATGTCGCCCAGTCTCCTTCTTTAGCGAATAAATTGTTCAAAAACGCCGAGAACCTAATTTAACAAAGGTTGTGGACTGGCGCTAACTTAAAAAGGCCCCTCAATTGCGACGTGCTGGAATGCGTTTGTAGAAATTAGCGGGAAGAGTCGAAATAAGCATAATCAGTAGCGTAAAACCTAACACCTACGAAAACGCATAACGTCCTATATTTGTCTTTAATTCTCCGCCGGCCCAGAGAGCTTGCATTTTGATTAAAGTTGATTAGGCGAAAGTAAAATGAGCACGGGCCCTTGGTAAATATTGCGCAATGGAACACATTTTACGGAGTACTAAGTTCATCTGATGAAGTTCATATATTTCGGCCGACTCTTCCGAATCGCTAGCAGTTTTAATTCGGCTTAATATTTGATACTTTTTTAATTACTAGCGCATTGCGTGAAAATTTCAAATTCAAAAGATTTAAATATTTTCGATTTCCGCGGTACGAAATTTGAAGCATTTTAAACATTTTTGGTCCTTTTCGAAAAAGATTTATTACTTTTACGGATTTTCCAGTCGACTTGAACGAATCAATGCTAAGGGAAGAAGAAATATTCTATTGATGCTGAAATATTTTTTTTTCGGCCAACTTTGAAATATTAACTTCGCATGACTGAAGGTAATTTCTACTGTTTTCCTATAAATAGGCGTGGGAAGCGGAGGTATTTTTAATGCGCTGGAATTCTACTTTTCGATTATTTCGGTAAATATAATTAACGAAACAACAAAGGGAGATTATAAATTAAAAAGCTTCACGTAAATATTTTCATAACGGCCCGATGAAGAAAAGGAAATTTTTCGTACCTAAACGTTTAATTTTTTCGTTACAAATGCGCTTTAAATAGCTGTTAAAACGCTTTTAAAAGAATGCCGGTTTTCATGTTCAATTAAATTTCACGGGCCATCTTGAATTTTCTGTCTCTCCTCATTCACGAAGCAGAAATGAATAAGGCTCTAAAAGCTTTGTTGACTTTCAAGTTCAGTCGACCCTGGTTTTCCAAAAAAGTTTTACTACCATTAACTTTTTAAAAGATATAATATGTAATTCGAAAATTTTTCAGCAAGAACAAAATGAACTCGAAAATACGCTTTTTGAACAGCTTTCAAACTATATTATACCATTTTATTGGATAGCTCTTCGATGATCACCAGTATGTTGCATTACGGCTAATTTCGAATAATTTAATTAAAGGCGAAGTTGTAGTTTTGATATAGCACATTGTTTGATGAAATGAGCTTTTGAGCCCAGATATTTAATAACTTTTGATAAACAGGGCGAAAAATATGTATCGATACGTTCTCTCGCAATAGTAGACTTTGACATTTCTGCCAAATACGAACAAAGCTGCTTTTTGCAATCGCTGATTTTCTAAATTCGTTTTTTTTCCCTTCTCAACAGGATACGTTTCTTTTTTTTTGTTTTTTTTTCTTTTTAATGTAGTATATTTTTATTTATTTAGTGATCATTTTTCTCGATTATTCAAGCCGAGATACCAGTACCACGCCGGCAGCAAATTTTTTTATACCCTGAAATATAATTAAAATTATACCTAATGAAATAACAAATTTAAATTCTATAAACGATTATACCGTATAGATATGTTTTCGGGCATAGATGATCAGCTAAAATTGATAAAATTACATTTTTTAAATTAAATTATCACCCTATATTCGGGCCCCTAATTTCAACGGACCGTGTAAGCCGAGTGTACAGGTTTTACTTGTAATTCGACTTTTCGCGGTGTAGAAAATCATCCGAAACGGTATGGTAGAATATGTTCCATTCGACTTTTTTCTACTGAAAGGTATAGAAGTCTACCTTTTTTTTTTTTTTGACTCCACCGAAATTGCCAAATAAGGTAAGAAACTCATTCTTGTTTTTAGATATTCAAAAATTAGCCCTCCAAATTGAAAAAAGAAGAGTCCTACTTAAATTTAAAGATTCTAAATAACGAAATACTTCTTAATTTAAAATAATTTGTTTTTCGGTCTAAAAATTAAGGCTCTAAACAATACCTTTTTAATCAGATACCTAAAACATTAAATGGATTCGTTTGAGCAAGGAATTTGAATTTGGCACTTCGAAGTATCTATTATTCAAAATATGGCAAATTTTTATTAAAACGAAACTGTTATATATATATGTAACATTTGTCAGGTACTGATAACCGGTCATCCGATTATTTCGTCCGCTTATCTCCCGTATACACGTTATCGTTTATTGTACGTAAGTTAATAATAGAGATACTCGTTGTTATATTACATATACGCGTAGTTGATTATTGTAAACGGTTAAAACTTTAAATGTTGGTGATTATCGCATAGTATTACGTATAAGGATAAATGTACATCTTTTCGAGTTTTCTATAGGTATGTATTAAACTCTTATCATTCGATTAATGTATTAATTATAATTTTATAAAGATGCTAAATAAAGCTAACTTTCTATAGTTGAAACCTCGAAACATCATTTATTCGAAATCGAACTTACAACTCGAAAAGAATCTTTTATCAGTCATCATTGATATCATGACGGATGGAAATACAACCCAGATATTGGAGAACGTTCGTGTCAAGATCCGATTGGAAAAGTGCATGACGAAGACATCGAAAAATGTGGTAACTATAGTACGCGCGATAAAAAAATTCGGTGATGTAAATTTTTATGTTTTTCCACCTGATATGTGTCTCGATTCTATGCATACAACTCTTTTTAATCATCCCATTGTTGCAAAAACGAACAAGTCTCTGATCAAAGTCGGTCAAACTCGATGTTTTACAATTACTATGACTCCGGAGCTAAGTAATTTATATTTTGATGATGAATTAAACCCTGTATTTAAAGATCATTATCTAGAAGAAGAAATTATACCTCAAACCTCAGTCCCTGACCCCATCACCTTGGATAGTTTAGTCAAAATTTTAGCTGAAATCAAAGAAAAATCGCCTCAGGGTACTAGAGAAAAAGAAGAATCTATTCATCATGTAAAGAAAAATTTTGTACTAGAAAATTTTAAAGGAAAGAATCAAAATGCACCGGAATGGTGGCGGAAATTTGAACAGGAATGTAAGGAAAACCAAGTCGAAAATATTAAACGAAAAATCCAAATATTAAAATTGAGTGTCGAAGATACGGCGTTAGAATGGTTTAATACCACAATACTAAAACTTTCGGATGAAGATAATCTTGAGATATGGAAACAAGAGTTTTTATCTACATTCTCAGACAAAAGTTGGCAATCTGATCGTCAAGCTTTTTCATTTAGGTATCTTGGAGGCTCTTTAATTGAGTATGCATTAAAAAAGGAACGTATGCTTCTGGAACTGCAGCCTAAAATGAATGAGGAAACAAGAATTAGTCTTATCGTTATTGGGCTACCAATACCCATTCAGGATAAAATCAAAAAGAATGAAACTAAATCTATTCAAGATCTTTCAAGCAGCATACGAGAAAACGAATCTTACACCAAAAAGAAAGAGTTTCAAAGTGTAGAAAAAACTCAAAAACAAGAACAAATAAAAACTAATGTAGAGAAAAACTATAAGCCATGTACAATTTGTGAAAAGATAGGTAAACCAGGAAGATTTCATCCAGAAGCCTTATGCAAAACAAAAAAAAGAATCGAAATAAATTTAATCGAATCAAATGAAAAAGAGACACATACTGATTTAAAAAACGAATAAACTCACCACTAATTTTGTTAAAGATTAAAATCGACAATAAAAAAGTAATCGGAGTATATGATACAGGTGCGAACGCGACCTTAATCAATAATAAAGTGTTAAAAGATATTAAATACGAATTGTCAAGAAATAAAAAAATTCTGAGAACAATTAGTGGTGACGTTGAAACCGATAAAACCATACAAATAAACCTAACTATAGGAAGAATAACACACAGATGCGAGGCGATAGTGGTAAATGAAAAAAATTTACAAAAAGACTTACTACTAGGACTCGACACAATAAAAAAATTTAAATTATCGCAAGATGAGAACTGTAATATTTGGCAAAAATCAAAAACCCAAATAACCCAAGTCGAGGCAAACACCACAAACCTTGATCAACCTTTTAATGAAATATCATACACAACTATTTCGGAACTCGATCATTTAAAACCAAATAATAAAGGGAAAATGATTGATTTAATAAACAAATATGACTGCATATTCGCAAAAGATAAATTCGATGTAACATTAGTAAAAAACTACGAAGCGGTGATTAAGCTTAGCGAATATAAGAACATAGCCAAAAAACCATACCGTTGTTCACCCAAAGAGAATGAAGAAATAGATTCACAAGTGAAAATCCTCTTACAAAAAGAATTAATAGAAGAATCCCAATCACCTTTCGCAGCGCCTGTCACATTGGTGTTAAAAAAAGATGAAAAAAAAAAGACAAGGCTGTGTATAGACTATAGAGAATTGAACAAATTAATTGTTCCTGAAGCACAACCATTTCCTAGAATAGAAGATATTCTAATAAAAAGCCGGAACAGTAAAATATACTCAGTAATAGATTTAAATTCCGCCTTTTGGTCAATTCCGATCCGTAAAAAAGATAGATATAAAACAGCGTTCACAACTCAGAAAGGTCACTACCAATGGGCGTGTTTACCGTTTGGAATGAAAAATAGCCCTGCTATTTTCCAAAGAATTTTGTCAAGCATGCTGCGAAAGTATAACCTGGACAGTTCCTGTATCAATTATATCGATGACATCCTTATTATCTCGGAAAACTTTGACAATCATATACAATGTTTGGAAAAATTATTTGAAGCGATAAAACAAGAAGGATTTAAAATAAAACTGGAAAAGTGTAATTTTGCCACACCAAAGGTTAAATACTTAGGTCATATCATTAATAAAGGTACTGTATCGCCATTATGTGATAATCTTGAAGCAATAAAACATTTTCCCACGCCAAAATCGCAAAAACACGTAAGACAATTCTTGGGAAAAATTAATTTTTATCACAAGTACATTCCAGATAGTGTTACACTTTTGGAACCATTACATGCTTTACTTCGTAAACACCAAAAATTTTTATGGTCACAAGAATGCGAGTGTACATTTCAAAAAGTTAAAAATTTGCTATGCTCGGCTCCTATTTTGGCAATCTTTTCCCCGGATAGAGAAACATATTTATTTACAGATGCCTCAGGAATAGGAATAGGTGCTATCCTGAAACAGAAGCAAGAAAATAATGAACTTCTGCCTGTAGCCTATTTCTCAAAAAAGTTGACACCAGCACAAAAAAAAAAGAAAGCTGTGTACTTAGAATGCTTAGCCATTTATGAGGCGATAAAATATTGGCATTACTGGTTGATAGATCAAAAATTTGTTGTACTCACAGATCATAAACCACTTGAGAATCTTAATATCAAGCAACGTATCGATGAGGAATTGGGTAACATAACCATGAAGTTGTCACAATATAATTTTATTGTAAAATATAGTGCAGGAAAATTAAACTTAGAAGCAGACGCATTATCCAGAAACCCAGTTATGGAAAGTTCATGTGAAATTAATAATGAAATAGAAATTGTGAATTTTATAACAGCACAAGATATCATTAAAGATCAAGAAGACAACAAAATTCAAATAAAAGATATGATCAAAAATAAAGATGAACAAAATATAATCTATAGAACCGCCGATAAAAAGCAAATAGTAATATCTCAAGAGTTAGGAAGGCGAATTGTGCAGGAAACTCATATTAGGTTGGGTCATATAAATACCTATAAAACATTAAGAGAAATAAAACAAAAATTTTATTTCAAGGACATGTACACATTAACAAAAAAAATATGCTCAGCATGTATAGTATGCAAAAAAAATAAAACAAGAATTGGGAGAAAGATAGGATTATTATCGCATCTGGGTCCAGCACAGAATCCATTTGAAATCATGTCTATTGATACAATTGGAGGATTTAATGAGCAATCATCAAAACACAGATATTTGCACATATTAATCGATCATTTTTCACGATATGTATTCGGGTTAACATCCAAAACACAAGCAGCACACGACTACATCAAACTGGTGAAGCCAGTGCTAAGTATTGGTCAGGTCAAAATCATTATGTTGGATCAATATGCGGCTCTTACATCACGAAAATTGCAAGATGTGTTAAAAGAGAATAATATTACAACTATATTTTCAGCAGTCGACTCTCCAAGTTCTAATGGATTAAATGAACGTGTAGGACAAACTCTTGTCAATAGAATACGTTGCAAATACAACGAATGCAAAGAAAAAAAAATGAAAGTCAATTGGACAACAATCGCTAAGCTCTGTATAGACGACTACAATAACACAATACATGACGCAACAAAATTCCGTCCAAACTATCTTCTGTCAGGAGACAGCTCATCTCCAATAACAGATCTAAATCAGCAAATAAACAATTTAGTAGAAGATAGGAAACAAGCACTCCAAAACTCTGAGTGCTCTCACATGAAGAACAAGAAATATTATGATAAAAATAGAAAGGACGTGGTCTTTAATGTAGGGGATGAAGTATATGTCGAAAAAGGAAACAGACTTAACAGACAAAAATTAGACGAAATAAGAGAAGGTCCTTATATTATAAAAAATAAATGTTCAAACACAATTTACGAAATCCAAACTAATAAAAGAAGAGACAAAGGGTTCTATCACATATCCAAATTATTGCCGAAAACTGAAGTCCTCCAGTTTTAGGTTTGGTAGGGAAGATGTAACATTTGTCAGGTACTGATAACCGGTCATCCGATTATTTCGTCCGCTTATCTCCCGTATACACGTTATCGTTTATTGTACGTAAGTTAATAATAGAGATACTCGTTGTTATATTACATATACGCGTAGTTGATTATTGTAAACGGTTAAAACTTTAAATGTTGGTGATTATCGCATAGTATTACGTATAAGGATAAATGTACATCTTTTCGAGTTTTCTATAGGTATGTATTAAACTCTTATCATTCGATTAATGTATTAATTATAATTTTATAAAGATGCTAAATAAAGCTAACTTTCTATAGTTGAAACCTCGAAACATCATTTATTCGAAATCGAACTTACATATATATATATATATATATATGTGTGTGTGCGTGTATATATATATATGTGTGTGTGTGTGTATATATATATATATATATATATGTATGTATGTATATATATATACACATATTTATGTATATTTTCATCTTTTTAGCCACAGAAATGTCTATATAATGAGGATTTCTTGGAGGGGGGAGAGGTTAAAAAACATATTTTTAGGATACAGAAAACAGTTGATTAAAGCTGAGAGTTTTCTAATTAGTTTTAGAGGATCACTTTTAAAAAATTTTTAACATAACATTTATATTAAAAATATATAGATTACATTGTGTTGCAATTCGTGTGAAATTAATTGTGAATAATTTTATTTCTATCGAAAACTAATAATCGTGTTTTTCATTTCCTCCAAATTTCTGCTTTGTACATATTGCTAAATGGAACTAATTCCTATTTTCACCGGTTTTGTACTTAATTTAAACACTCTGAAAAGGAACTACTTGGATTTTCTTTACCGACGCCTATAGACCGTTCACAACATCTTAGAACGAAGTGCAGAAGTTATACATAACTTTTGTAACAAAAAATACTATATATTTTGTGGATCATTAAATTTTCTATTTGAAACTTATTTATAATATATTAATACAGAAAATGGACAATTACAATTTTTTTGTTAGCTTGAACATGTACTTTGTTGTTTATTGTAAAAAAAAATTAGGAAAAACACAAAAAGCTTAAAGAAACATGAAAAATTAAATTAATAAAAAAACTAAAAACCCTTCTCGATTTCGTTAGGTGTTTTTTTGTTATAGTATTCGATCTTGAACTGACCTCGGGGAAAAAGCTTTAATTTTAAACATTAATCGCTGATGTTTGAATAACATTTTAACTGTACTAAGTTTCGATTTATTAATTTTTTTTGCGAATTACTACTGGATTTCTATTATTAGGAAACCGTACATTCTCTGCTTAATTGTAAAAAAGAAAGCTCAACTTTTATAGTTGGAAAGTTCCTATGATATAAGCAATTTTTTTTTTTTTCTTTTTTCAAATACTCCATCGGAAACGCAAAAGAATTGAACTTATTCAATACGCAGAACTTTTGAAATGAAGCGTGTCGTATTTAATCGAAATAAAATATTCATGTGCGCAAATATTTAAATCAAAATTTACTTTCATTCTGATTAACTTGTCGACCGCCGACGCGTTTTTATTTCGTGCTTTTAATGTTTGTTCCAAGTAAAATGCAGAATTTTTAAAATATGTTGCAATGAAAATTAAAAGAATCTTTATTCTGTAATATTAAATTTCCTATTTTTGGAATTTTGACGTATTCTACGACCAGCACAGTACTTCTGGGATACACCAACCCTCCCGTTCATCTCGTGTACGGTTAGCGAAAAATTGTGACGATTTAATTGCTAGAATAATTATCTAAATCAAAAAAATGTCAAATAACGTGAGGTTAATTAACCCTGCTTCGTTAAATGGAAGATAAAAAAAGGCCTCTCATTTCAGCGTGTATATCAATGTTGAGAATAAAAACGAATAAACTAGAAGAAGATTTCCGTAGCGCTATCTATCGGTCAAATTAGAAACATTTCGGGTTTTTATTCAGTTTTCTCCGTTTCCGGCTTGTAACAGGAAACATTTCTTTATTGTGAAATTTGCCTCGGCAAAAGACCATTATTGTTCGATACATTTAACTGCGCTCTAATTTCTTCCTATATTTTTACATTAAATATTAAGAAACTTTTAATCACATTTTCAGTTTTGCGCCTCTTACAAACAATTAAAATCGCAAAAAACTTGATAATTTTCAACAAAACCGAACGATGGAATCCTACGAATTCTAAAAATCATTGTAACGAATTTTAATAGTTTTTTTTATCGTGAATTGTGCCTACATATATATATATATATATATATAGTGTACCTTTCTTCTTTTTTTTTCCTCTTTTCAACGTGGCTTTTAATAACTGAAGTTTTTTGAGGGACTCAAAATCGATGGAGTAAATTCAGCTCAATCATGACGACGACAGACTACAAAAATTCGATTCAGGGCGGCTAAAATTACCGCACGTCAACTCGTATTAAACTAAATTTTACACCTAGACGGATGGAGATTATTTTTTAAAATGGTTTCTGATTGTTTTACTATTCGCTGTACACTTATCAGTAATTTTTAAACCGCACAATACATAATCGCCTGTCGAAAACGTTGTCCATGATTATTTAAATATCAAAGTTCGAATAATCCATCAAATAAAATCAATTTACCACTGTATTTATTATTTAAACTCATTGTTAAATTTATTTTTCGCCAGGCGAAATTAATGGAGTAGTAAAGAAGTTGAGTAACAAGAAGGCACCAGGGTACGATCTCATAACGGGACGCATTTTGAAAGAGTTGTCAAGGAAAGTATTATTAATTTTGACCTGTATTTATAATATATATTTACAATATGCTATTTTACGGCTCCAATATATTTCCCTATATTGTGGAAATTCGCTAATGTTATGATGATTTTAAAACCAGGTAAAGCTCCTCAAAGTGCCTCTTCTTATCGGCCAATTTCACTGTTATCAATTCCGGCCAAAGTTTTCAAAAAACTCTTAAAAAAGAGAATACAAAAGCTCATAGACAAGAAAGAAATAATAACCAATTTGGCTTCCGAACTAGGCATTCAACAGTACAAGTGCACCAGCTAGTTAACAAAATTGAAGAAACATTTGAAAAAAAAAAAAAAAGAGTTATTTCGGCTGTCTTCCTTGATGTATAACAGACATATTTGATAAAGTACGGCATCCGGGAATACTTTAAAAATGCAAAAAATATTACCAATTCAGTATTACAATATTTTGAAATCTTACTTACAAGACAGATATTGTTCCGAGTTTTAGTAAATGAAACAGAATCATCCATACATAAAGTTGAGGCAGGTGTACTTCAGGGAAGTGTACTTGGTCCTCTCTTGTATTTATTGTTTACTTATGATATGCCAGAAGCAGATGGTGCACTATTAGCAACTTCCGCTGACGACATGGCAATCATACGCACGAGAACTCAGAAAAGTCCACAGAAAATTTACAAGGTGTACTAAATAAAATCATTGACTGGCTGAATAAATGGAATTGAAAATAAAAGTAACCACTATGTGTTATTTCTTCCTGTAATCGTTTGTTTCAATTATATGATAAGTTATATATTTTAAAACCTTAATTTACGTTACAAAAGTTATAGTTTTATATATTACACGGACACAGAGTACCTTTTAATTCGTTAAAACATATAACATTTATTTATATTAAATTATTACTTAAAATAAAAGTTTTACAAACATTATTATTCACGAAATATATATAAAAATTCGTCCTACCGGTTTCGTCTACTTGACGAGTCCATGAATATGTCAAGTAGACGAAACCGGTAGGACGAATTTTTATATATACTTCGTGAATAATAATGTTTGTAAAACTTTTATTTTAAGTAATAATTTAATATAAATAAATGTTATATGTTTTAACGAATTAAAAGGTACTCTGTGTCCGTGTAATATATAAAACTATAACTTTTGTAACGTAAATTAAGGTTTTAAAATATATAACTTATCATATAATTAAAAGTAACCACATTGTTTTTAGAAAAATTGTACGTAACAAATATCATACATCTGTAAATAATAAGCAAATACAAACATATTCATCCGTAAACTATCTTGGAGTACTACACCTAGATGAAAGACTTACGTGGCTTCATCATATATTAAGACAAAAATAATGGAACTTAATCTGAAGACAACTTCATTGGTTGCTTGGATCGCGTTCCCAATTGCATATTTTGCAAATAAAAAATATTGCTATATTACACGATACTGAAACCATTATACGCAGCTGAATTACGGGGATGTGCTTCTAAAAATATAGTGTGAACAGAATACAACGATATCAAAATAAGGTGCTACGATCTCATTGATACGAGCACCATGTGTCCAACCAAACACCAGATCAAGATTTACAAGTGAAATATGTTACAGAAGAAATAAAGCTGGCAGTTAAAAATTACTTATCGAACTTTGAAAACGCTAACGAATTTACTACAACAACCAGCAAGTTGCAACAGGTTGAAAAGAAGGAACGTTATTAGCCTAGCGTGACTGATCGATAAATAAATTCGGGACCGGCTGATAATCTTGAAATTTACGATCTTATTAACATTAAAATCTAGTAAATGATTAATATAGTCGGTTCTAGATGTAAAGGGGGGGGGGGGAATTGTCTTGCTATTCGTAGATATTAATACTAGGGGAGATGCTGCCACGGAAGTGGCATAAAAGATCAAGATTTTAAAGTTTCAATAAAACAAAACGGAAAAAAATGTTATATTTAAGGAATGTAAAGAAAATCCGGAAATTAAAAATAAAAATACATCGTACAATTAGTGGAGATATAGCCTGAAGATGGAAAATATTGATCGAGTTTTCAAAGATAACACTAAAATGGTTCCGTAAACCCTTAATAATTCTCCTAAAACACGCCTGTAGTTTCCTCTTTAACTCGTAGATAAACGCGAAACTTTAGAAGCATACGATATAGGCGGCCACACTTTTGAAAAAAATACCTCAAATAATCGATTTTGAAAGTGGCCAAATGGTTTAGATGCCGGGCTAAAAAAAAAAAAAAAAAAAAAAAAAAAAAGATTTTAGAAACTGTCCAAAAATCTAAAAACGGAATAACGCCATTTAAAGTATAGTACTTTTGTTTAAATATCCAGCGTATTTTTTGTCGATTTTATAGTTAATTCGAAGGAAAATTCTCGCACAATCCGCTTCGGTTTCAGTACAATTCTCTAACTGTGTATAGTTTTTGAAAAATTTGATTGCTCAACAAAATAATAAAGTTCAGCGAGCATTTAGACTTATTTTACAATTGTCACATTATTTCCGATCTTTCAAAGTTGTATGTCGAATTGTTCTAATAGGAGATACAATTTTAATAAATTACAATTTTTTTTTTTTTTAGGAATAAAACTCATAATGCTTCAATAATGCATATTATTTATAAATACTCTGTTCGTAGAAAATATTTTTATTGTTTGCTAGTCTTTATTTTTTTCTTCCCCAAACTTTCGTTTATAGATACATATATTTTAAAATTACGCGTGTATTTTCATCCTCTGAATTCTCCACCGGGTGGTTCTTTGACGTGATTTGAAGCAGTCTCGTAAATCGGGGTTATATTCGTTCGATGAATTTAGTTAAACATTTTTGAAAACTACAAAATAAAAATATATTTAATAATATGGTTAACCTGGTAGTTGTTAAATGAAAAGTTGTCATTTTTCTTTCCCGTGATATCTCGATCTCCGACTATTCTGTTTCTTCCGCGCTGAACAAACTGCAACGCAGTTTTAAAAATATGACCGTACAAAAGTACTTACATTCCCATTAGAAAAGGTGATATGAGAGATGTTTCATGAGCACTATTATGAAAAAAATTCAAATTGATAATCCAAATACAGGGGCTGTCACAATGTATCACACACGGAGGTACTTACGTTTTCAATTGGAGCTTAAGCAAAATATAAATTATATCCACCAATTTTCTCGAAGTAAACAACTTCATGGCCATCCATTATGGAACCATGAAAACAGCTTGTATTGTTACTCTTTTATAATCTGTTAAGTCTGTCATTTTACGGAGAAAATCCAAAAAAAAAAAAAAAAAAAAAAAAAAAAACTTATGATGGTAATCTGTAATTATTTCATAACACTTGAACCATTTTCGGTAAACGTATTCTTCTTTTTCTTCCTCTCCTACAATCGCTAATTTCATTATTCGTGTCGCTCTTGGCGTCAAAAGGGTGTCGATTCCACCTTGCTCCGTTCGTAGTCAGGACCGCGTCATACATTCCGCCGAATTTACTTAGTCGGACCTATTTTCTCCGACAACTGTATAAAATGAATGTAATATCGGTGTGAGGGGGGATTTAAGGATAGACTTAACGCCTTAAAAATGTTGTTATAATGATCACGGTAAATGAATCGTTTAATTTCAATTATTTTTATTCGTTTTTTTAAATTAATAAAAAACTACGAAACATATATACAAGTATTTCTATTTTAAACAAAACTGGAAAATATTAAGCTGATAAAATGTTACGCGTTTAAAAATGGGAAATAGCAAAGAATCTCATCTAAAAAATGTATGAAAAAAAAAGCCAGTAATAACGGTAAAAATATTTAAATTTAAACAAACATACAGCAATTTTTTAATTTGAATTTTAAATTAGCAGCGAATTACTACTGGTACGGAATTATTTCTATCAGCAAAAGAACGACGCGGGTTTTTTTTATTTATTTTACGTTTAACTGATCCATACGTTTTTTGGCTTCGTTAAACTCACTCTCTAAGCGCTCTTCTGGATACTCCACTTTTTCCCCACCGCCGAAGATACAAGAGTGTAAAGTGCCATTAAGTTTCCGAAGCAATTACGAATCAATAATACCGATCAATAATAAAAATATTCTTCAAGGTGACCTATCTGGGAATTCTCAAAATACGATCGAATTAACGTTAAAAATCAAAAATTAGTTTTTTAAGTTTAAAGCGATTGTCTAAATGGCGTTATGTCAAAAAAACAAAACAACATAATATCGTATCTACAAGAGATGTGTGAAAAAATGAATATTTTCATAACAAATTTCGAATATTTCTAATGCTATATTCAAAGACAAACGATCGTCGCTACTATTTCCATCAATTCGTTAGTATATCAACTTTTCTTCCGGTCAAACCACGCTTTAGCAATACTATTATATAATTCATGATAAGAAGTATCCCGTTCAAAAAACGCTTTTCTATATCAATTTCATTCGTGTAAAATTAATTTTGATTATTTCCTTTATTACTATTATTATTATTATTATTATTATTATTATTATTATTGACGAAATATTACACACTTTGAGGAAATTATTGGACTTGTACTTTTAGGATTTCTACTGGTGTGGTAAAAATTGGTTGAGCTGACAGTTTCAATTCGCGGGGACTATTTTATTGCGTTAACTTTTTCTGGTAAATTTTTGGTACTTTAATATATAGTTCTTTTAGTAATCTCACTGTTTTAAATTAATCTTAGGTCATTTAAGTGTGCGTTTGTTGTTTTTACAATATTCCGGATAAAAAAAAGTAAACGAAAAATTAGGTAAGAAATTAGCCAAAAAAAACATACTTAAACGAAACTTTAGGTGGCATATTACGTGAAATGTTATTGAAATATTTGGAAAAAGAAAAAAATTAAGTCTTAATAATTTTTCACATAAAAAGTAGATGTTAAAAAGTGTGCTATAAGGTATATTTTTATTTTTTCGTACGGGTTTTAGTCAGCAAAGAGCAGTCAAGCTATTATTTTCAAAAATATTTACAACTTGACACGTACTGGTTAATATAAAGGAAGCAAGAATAGGAATAGTCATCAGAGAAATTGTAGAAGAAGCGCGATAAAGTTTTTGAGTACATTACGTTCGACTAAGAAGAAGACACTTAAAGAAAATGCGATTTTGCATAATGCAGCTAGAGAAAAGTGAAAGAGAGTAGAAAGAGTGGAAATGACGAAAGGCTAAGCCGGTGATGCGAAGAAATCAACGTAAAGTAGTAGAAATAAGAGAAATCCTGAAAGAGTGCAAAATGCAGACTGAATAAATATGTATAAGAAAGCTCGATGAATAAACGGAAATTAGTAGAATTGCTTGAATACGCATAACGCATGTTACGAGCCGGGAATATGTCAATAGGAAAGCCATTAAGAGCTGCGGATGGGGGGTGTCTTCAACGATTTTTTAAGTTGGCACTTTTAGAAAATGTTGAAAGACAGATTTAGTTTTGGTGGTCGAAATGTTGGAGGAAATTTCGATTATAGTTTTTCGACCAAAACGTCAATAAAACCGAATATTGCAATACCGAATTAGAAAATTTAAAAATAATCAACGTTCATTATCGGCACTCATATATTTTACACCCGCATTGCATAAACGTAGAGAGAAACCTACTAGAACGTCACTGTATATTATAATGTTTCGGAAAGCATGTTAATTGATTACTAACAGGACAAAGAAAATATCACATCGGAATGACTGAAGTACGCGACGTGATAAAAATATGATAACAAATCTCATCAAGTGTGAGATTTTCCAAAGTGTTTTATTCTAGTTATAAATATTTTATTTTTTAAAAAGTCGGCATGTTTTAGAGGCTTGCCATTAGCGCAGGTGAGTTTTGAAAATTTCACGTTATATTTTTTCATATTCCGAATAGCACTTGTTACCTTAAAAAATAAGTTCCGTTCAAATGCTCGCGATAAAAATGTTTTGAGAAGTGAAATTTTAGAAACCAATTAAAAAGGTACGACTTGACGGTCGGATTTTTTTTATTTTCCTCGAATATTGGCCAACCTTGGTTGACACAATTGCGAAAATCAAATCCACCTTTCTGCCCTATTTTTATATCATGGCCTCACTTATGGTTCACTATATATATATATATATATATATTGTCTCTTTGCCCACAATACAAAAAATTTCACCCAAGCAGCCTCCAGGAAAAATCATTATAATTTTAGCAAATGACGCTTTCGTGGTGGAAACGGTAATAATTTTCGTGAAAAAAATTAAAAATCTTAAGTAGAAACACGCAAGAAAACTAACACAGAACTATAGATCGGTTACCAACAGCCACACACACTAACAATTATTCACCTGGAAAGCAAAAGCAAATATGAGGACCACACATTCCTATACACAGACGGATCAATCAAAGAAGACCAAGCAGGATGCGCACTTAGCACAAAGACCGAGGACTGCATGTCCATCAGGCTCCCTAGTCAATTCTCAATCTGCAGCTGTGACTTATATATGCTATATGTCAAGCCATAGAACGTATCAAATGTGGCCCATCTGATTCGCTGTCTAGTCTAACAGCACTAAAAAACACAGTACCAAAAATCGATTAGTCCAATGAGTAAAAGTCTTAATCAATGATCTTCAAACTTGAAGAACAAGCCTTATGCTACTATGGATACCGACACACCAAGGGATCCCAGGCAATGAAAGAGCCGATACCTTAGCCAAAAAGGCTACAACCATGCCTAAACACCAAGAAATAATACCAGTCCAACTCTGCGAAGCAAAAAAAAAAAAAATCTATCTACGAAACCGTGAAAAACCACTGTAACAAGAAGTGGCAAGCCATCAACTCTAAGCTCTATTCGGTAGGATAAGATGTGACCAATGATTCAACACTAACCGATCAGACCAATGTATAATTACTAGACTTAGAACTGGCCACATCAGAGCGTCACAAATCCATCATGTAACCAAAGAGGAGCCGCAAAAATGCCCCCATACTGTGATCAAAACCTTCATGTATCGTACGTCACATTTCAATAAAATGCCGTCCCCTCAGGACAACTGGAGAACAGTTCAACATCCCGGAATCTATCAACGATACACTTGGAAGCGCAGAAAATTGCGTCAAAATTCATATAAAGGGAATTAGCTTCATTTAACTAAATGTCTTCTCTTGTTTAATTAATGTATAATTAACTAATCCGGAATCCTGTAAAACTTTGTATATACTCGTATTTATATAGTGGTTGTTATAATGCGACCTATAAAAATAAACTAATGAATAAATAAATAAATAAGAATACATACAGGTATTTTTGGCCATTGTAGCAATATACGGTACCCGATAAAAAAGAAGAAAGAAAACAAACTGCTGCTACCTTCATTTCATTTTATAATTTTTTGTATTGATGATTAAATTATCTGCTGGTTAGTAATACATTTTTGAAAAGAGGGAGCTCATTATTAAGTCGTCTTGAAATCACGCGCAGCACCGAATAGAATAATTTTTTCACCGCAGTATTCTAATGATATACAACTCTTTACTCGACATCGACGGATTCACCATGATTATGGAGCAGTATCTTCGAAACATGTCGGTGTAATCATTTTTTAATATCTATTAATTGTTTTCCAGTCAGTGAATCGATTATTTTATTCCGCTCTGAATTACATGAAAACTGCGAAATGTGCATCTGTTTTTATAAATTTATTAAATAACTAGAAAAATATTATAAAAAAAAAATAGGAAACAAAAAATTACGAATGGTTATAATTTTTATTACAACGATGATGCATCGGAAATACTAAATTTGATCTCCTTTTTAGGATTCCGTAATAACATACGGAATCCTAATAAGATGGTACACAAATGACAAAAATATCAAATAAAAATCAATAACTCACGAACAGCTTGACTTATAAACTTCAAATTTGGAACATAAATCACAATTAAAATTATCTTTAAAACGATCTATAACTTGAAGATGACCGATTGCCCTCGGCAGCAAAAAACCCAAAAAACCGTCAAGAATACATAATATGGTACATTAAACGACCTCAAAAATCACTTAAAAAATCATAACTCGTCACTAGATAAACTTATAACGGTGAAATTAAAAATATAAACTACAATGCAGGAGTACTTTCATAAAATGAAAAAATTACGTTACAAAAGTTATGTAAAGTTGCCCAAAAGTTCAAAAAAGCGCAAAAAATGGCGTGTCCCCCTTTCTAGCGCCGCGAGTATTGTAGTTGAAAATTTTGAACGCGATTAAAAATACGCGAATCCCCGTATATTTCTCTAGTTTGGAACACCCGGCCTTCCAACTTTAAACCTGGACCTTCGGGGCGCCAAAAGCTTGAAATTTTGGAAAAAAATATTTTTTTCCCCGGGCATGTGATACATCGTTGGAAAGATTGCTATCTGTCGAGAAGGAAACCGTATTTCATATCCTTAACAAAACTTTCCAAGTTGCCGTAAAGTTCAAAAAAGCGCGAAAAATGACGTGCCCCCCCCCCTAGCGCCGCGAATATTATAGCTAAAAATTTCGAACACGCTTTAAAATATGCGACTCCACGTATATTTCTCTAGTTTTGAACATCGAAATTTCCAGCTTTATAATTAGACTCTCAGGGCGCCAAAAGCTTGAAGTTTTCAAAAAAAAAAAATTTTTTCCCGGGCTTGCGATATATCATTAGAAAGATCGCTAATTGTCGCGTTCGAACCCGTATTTCATTTTCTTAACGAAACTTTCAAAGCTGCTGAAAAGTTCAAAAAAGCGCGAGCTCTAATTTGTAGTCCCCTCTTGCGACGTGAGTATTATGGCTATACATTTGGAACAAGATATAAAATATGCGAATCCACGTATATTTCTCTGCTTTGAAACATCCGGCTCTCCAGTTTTAGAATGAGACTCCCGAGGCGCTGAAAGCTCAAAATTTTGGAAAAAAATATTTTTTTCCCCAAGCATGTGATATATTGTTGGAAAGACCGCTATTTGTCCGGAACGAAACAGTATTTCATTTCCTTAACGAAACTTGCAAAGTTGCCGTAAAGTTCAAAAAAGCGCGAAACATGTCCTCACGCTTAGCGATGCGAATATTAAAGCTGAAAATTTTAAACGCGGTTAAAAAAATGCGCATCCCCGTATACTTCTCTAGTTTGGATCATCCGGATTTTCAACTTGAAAACTGGACCTTCGGGGCACCGAAAGCTCGAAATTTTGGAAAAAATATTTTTTTTCCCGGGCATGTGATATATCGTTTAAAAGATTATTATTTGTCGGGAACGAAACCGTATTTTATTTCTTTAACGATACTTTCAAAGTTGCCGTAAAGTTCAAAAGCGCGAAAACTAATATGTAGCCCCCTGTTTGGATCGCGAATATTATAGCTACAAATTTTGAATGGGGTTGAAAATATGCTCATTCTGGCATGTTTGCGTAGTTTATCTAAAATTTTGTGTATATATCTAAATAAATTTTATTTAAAAATAGTGACAAACAAGGAAGGTGGTATAAGTAATAGTATTCAAATATAACTATATAGAAGTTCGGAAAACAAACAAGTACAATTACAAATTTTTAAATATTTATTGATAATTAATCCTTGCAAAAATCTAGGAGACTAAATAGCGTTTATTTATTAGAATTTATTTTTTTTTGCAGTACAATATGATGACATTGCGTGATGTGTGAAAAAGAACTGGACTAAAAATATCTGTTTTGGAATTATTGTTGTTTTGAATTGAGTATATTATGTAAATAAAAATTATGGTTATCTTTAACTTAACATACAGAATCCTCAGCGCATGAAACCTCATGCTTGACTGAACTTGTTTATTTATGTATATATTTCGTATTTTTGAAAGAATCCAAGTCGAATTTTCTGTACGCCGGAATATCAAATTTTTTCTAGTAAAATTTTCTATTTCGTGCAAAATATTCCTTTACTTGCCTATTGACTTATAATGAAAGTACGCACAAATGTAAGGTTGTTTTTTTTGTGCGTTTCTTTTTTGCTGTTTCAAATTCATATTATAAGAATTTGTGAAAAAAGAACTCTACTATAATGGAAAGAAAAACTGTCCCCCCCGGGGGAGGGGGCGGAATTGCGCAGGACATATACTACATTATCCGTGATTAATGCACATTGACCTAGCGCGAATGAGCTGTTTTTTGTATGTAGATTCATATCGAAAAATTAATAAGATGCGGAATTACCAAATAACCAATTATCAGAGAAACAGAGACTGACGCAATCTAATTCACGAATTACTCCTGTTCTGTTCGATCCAAATTGATTTATTGTGAATTCCTAGCCGTGCTGGAATTGAGGGTAATGAGGTGGCTGATTCCTTGGCTCGCTCAGGAGCTTCCAACGGACATCCTCTTCACAAATTTCCCGCTCATAATATTAATCATATTTCTAGACAGTTCCATATTACATTATGGAATGATATTTATTTTTCTCTTTTCTCCAATCCGAATAATTCCTTTCATCTTTCCGTCCAGCCTTCGCCTTGTCTCACCAGTTGGTTAGACATGTTTCCTCTCTCTCTGTCATCCACCGATCACTGTCATATGCCGTCTTCGTTTCGGTCGTATTTTTCTCCCTTCGTTACACTTTTTCATTATTCCCTCGTCTCTTCTCCGCGGTGCCCTCTTCACCCAGAAGATTCCTTTTTTCTGTGTCATGTCAACCACGTCTTCTTCGAATCTTACTTTCTTCAGAACAACGTTCTCTTTTCTATTCTCCGTTTTTTTTTTGGATCTTGGTATTCCATACAATGACACTCTAAGGTTCTCTCATTTCCTTCCTCGTCAGTTGTTTCTAGCTTCTTTCATTCATTCAATCTCGCACCAGATTGAAATTTGATTATGCTCCTTTTGAGCTATTACTTAGATTCTCCTTGGTTGATTGGGCTGTTGCTCTTCGTTAGCGTACCTCCAAAAAAAAAAAAAAAAAGATTAAATATAGTGTAATTTAGAAGAAAAAAGGCCAAAAAGAAAAATTAACTCATTTGTTAAATAACGGTTTATTGAACCTTATGTATCCATACATTTTTGTAGTATTTTTTAACCTTGATTTCGATTCATTAAAAAAAAAAAAATAACAAAAAGCGTTATAATTTATCACTTTTTATCGGTCTGCTTAAAAGTACCCTTTCGTAATGTCTAAGGTATTTATATGTTTTATTAAGTTTTATTAAGTTTTATAGTAATTTATTGGCTTAAAACTGGTCGGTGTTTGGTATTTTGAGTTTTTCTAGCTTAACAAAAACATCTATACTTTTAAAATAGATTCTCTCGAGTGAAAACGAAAAGTTATTGTTCTCTTATTCAGAGCGCGTGTATTTTACGCTTTTTTTGTGGATGGTAATAGCTTTGACATTTTAAAAGTTCACACCGACGATGCGGAACTTGAAAAAAGAAAAAAAAAAGGAAAAACTCGAAAACACGCTTCGGGTGTTTGTTTAATATAATTAAATTTTTTTACGGCATAATCACATCTTAAAACATATTTGTCAATAATACAATTCGTCATCAGTAATGTTTTTCGGTTAGATATTTTTTACAAAAATCCACTTATTACAAGTAGTATCGGGGGAAGAAAAAAAAAGTTTTATTTTTCCGATATTTTATTTTTATAAATTATTATTATTAATCGCGGCCGGCTCGACCTAATGTTCAGAAAAGGCTTTTAATAAGGGGCATGGGCCGGTGGAAACATTGTAAATTAGTCGTATCCGTAGTAGGCGCGGCGGCGAAACATAATACATCGCCAGAGCCGCCTGTGTCAGTTGTGCACTTTATTGGACTGGTGAAGAAAAATAGATTTTCCGCCGTCATCTTCTTCTTGTTTCTGCTGCTTCGCGGAGAAATGAAAGAATGAAAAATGAATAAAAAGTTAATTCGCGAGAAGACGGAGAGTACCGGTATACGAATTTATGTCACAGCGACGATAGTTAGAAAAGGGTTGTTGTAAGCGGGTGGTAAGTTTGATAAAAGTTGGAAAGACAGAAAAGACATAATTAATCAGTTCTTACCCCCGCGCTACAAGCTTCCGGCCGGTCCGTGTGCCGGGAAATTCATTCTGTGTCTGCATTTTCCAAGATTAATTCGGTTTTTTCATTTCTGCGATAATTTCCAACCTCTACAGGCAGCTCGGATACCGCTAGAGTTGAAAAGCCACGTCAGGATCCTCTCTCTACAACAAAGAACTTGCCGGCAACGCGCACGCACTCCGCTTCTCGGCTATATTTGCATGGCGGTCGTCTTAGACGGTTCGCTGACTACGTAATATGCGAGAGCTTAATTGCTTCGTGGAATGAGAAATTTCTCATTTCCAAAGTTATAATTGGATGCGCACGCCTGCCCCCTCCGCCCTGCGCCGAAAATCTCGTCGACTCCTCTGCCTCGGGCAAGTTTTCTTCAACAGCGCACGGTGCCCGAAAAATCCGCAAATAATCTTTGCCACGCCGTTCGCGCCGTCCGCGTTCTCCTCGTCGAAGCTCCAGCGCTACCGGTCCTATCACCGGTTAGTTAATTTTTTTCTCCTCCGTTATTTAGCCGTTCGGTCTTCAGCGTTTGCTCGATTGGCTGCGAAACCAGAAGAGTTATACACGGCACAGTTTCAGCCGACGCCAGTGCATATCATTTCGACTAGTCGCTGGCGAAAGCACGCATGCATGTCGAGTGTGAAGGAAGCCTCTCGACGGCGCGTATTCTTCTGCAAGTACACGGCCAAACGGTGCGATAGGTCTTCCCGCGAAAATAATCCGGGAGACGGGAGGCGCTGAAATTTTAATTGAAAACAAAAACTCTGCCCGAACGGATAAATTTAATTTCCTGCAAGTTGACACATCTCTGGCGATGTCACATCCTATTCGTCGCCGTCGGACGCTGGGGCGCGCACCAGCATCTAAAGTGAAAAAGAACAGATCCGCGGTTTCTTTGCCCGCCGATGAAAATCTGATTTCTAGTTTAAGACACTTACCCCTTCTGCAGCCAGTGAAAATAATTTAATATCGACAGTCGCGGAACAGTCTCTGCTCCCCTTAAATGATAAAAAAACGCTACCTCCGGTGGCTATAACTAATTAAGTCGTGCAACTTCGCAACCGTCAGAGGACGTCGATGCTCCGTTGAGGATTTTTTGTCGATCAGAGATTTATGTGAATATTTCCTGGCGACCCCCCTCTACCCCCCCCCCGTTTTTGAAATGGACGATTCCTTTTGGTTTGTGTTCAATTCTGGCGTTTTATTTCTATAATTTTTGCCCCCCCCCCGCCACCCCGGGATACTTTCGTAATAGATATAAATTTTTTCGCGAATTATTTAAAATTATCCGTATTAAATTTAAATTTGTTCATTATTGAGGTAATTTAATTCTTTAATAGTTATTTAATTATTTACAGGCTAAACACGATAAGTGATCACGCCAGGCTCGCTCACAAGTACGCATCTATTAGTTTTACGTGACACCCATGATCATGTAGCGTTTTCATGTAACGCGAGTATGTCGTGAAAGCTATTAATAAAAACCGCATGACGGGTTATCTGGCATAACGTCAATAGAAATCAATTTAAACCTTTTTTCTCCCTGTAAGCAAAAGCACCCCAGGGGGATTTCGAAGAAACACGAAAGTTTCATTATTACGCATGTATCGCGAAAATGAAATTGAATACGCGAATGTTTTTCTTGTTCCTAAAATTAATTTCCAAAAGTGCCGTGGAAGAACGCCTTAATTGTCTACGAAAAAAAAAAACAAAAAAACATATCCTCGAAATAATCAAAATTAGTCGGTTAAGATCGACTCTTTTATAAGAATTATGTAAACCGAAGCCCCCCAAAAAGGCATTATCGAATTCCTTGAAATTATCGATGCGTTAAATTTACGGCGGAGATTCGAAACAAAAAGGAAATGGTATTAAAGCGGTAAAATAAATTTTGAAAAAAAAAAAAATCAAAAAAAAAATCAATTTTCTATTTAACGTTTACAATGCTTTCATTAAAGAATAGTTTTTCCTCCGGGGGGGGGGGGGGGGGGAATGCATTAAAAAGTCAAGTACTCGACGCATTAATAAAAGTAAATCAAAAATGTGTATAAGAGGTGAAAAAAAAAGTTAAGAAAGACTATGCGAATTAACGAGGTAAATTAACCGGTGTCTTTTCAATGTACGATTTTATTCGTAGAACTAGATTTTCATCTAATTGCGTGAAAAAGTCACATCATGGATGAATTAGAAATAGTACCTTCGAGAAAATATTATGATGATTCTTAAATAATATTATTACTGATTATAGAGCTACACCGAATATTCAGATTGCGACGATTGAAAAAAGTGACGCAATCACTCGTTTTCTATCAGCTGAAGATCGAAAGCGTCGCATGATATATTTAATATGGGTTTTCATTACAATTAATATTAATTAAGGTATAGAGATGTTGTTTAACAATAATCATCATAATATCCGGACGGTTAAGCTCGCTGTACAAATCTTTTTATCGAATAATTTTATTTTTCATTTTTTAACGCGTTTGTTTTTATTGTCTATTCGTAAAACATGGCGATTTTATAAATTTTTCACAAAATTTATTGAAAAATTGAAAAAGTATTTATTTTTCCGGGAACTGCATCGATGGAATCAACGCGTCGTCGTCTATATCCGAAAATGCATGTTGCCAGTTCATCAGCCGCCTCTCGAACCTGCATTAATCGATAATACGCATATTTAAACCGAATGATTCAGCTGGTAGCTATAAATACATACTGAAGGTGCGAACAGTCCGAAAAATCAGGTGCTTTTCATGCTGCTTTTTTTAAATATCGTGTTGTCAAGACGTTCCGATTTCTTTTTATATCGTAAAATTATAGTATGTTGTCATGGAAAGTAACAGAAATGTTTTTCTACGGTGTTTAAATGAAATGATTATTTGCGCACTCCGTGTTAAATTTTAACTTTATGTGAAACCGAATTATAGACACGCATTTGTTGCATTTACGAAATTAAAGAAAATACGATTATGAATTTAGTCGTTAAAAATAGTTACTTTGACAGTCGGGAAATATCGAAATGCTGATTAATTGCCTAATCTGAATTTCAAATAAAACTAAAGTTTCAATCGATAGAAGAGCATGAATGTGAGCGATAATTACAAAAGAAACTCCCGTTTTGCGTTTTGCTGCCTGCTCTCTGAGATGCTGTTTCAAGCAGACTTGTTGTTTTCTTTTACTTCCAGATTTTTCCATACGATCTTATTGCGCGAGAAATAGCTGTATAAAGAATTATGTAAAAAATTCAACCTTTGAATACTCGCCTGAGAGCAAGTTGACCCCACCGGTCTTTTTTTCCTTCTAAACTGCTTTTATAAGAATCATTTTCAATTGACTATGTGTGTCATTCTTAATCGTCTGGTACGAAGAAATTTTTTATTTTAATGGAACCTTTTTGTAGTGTACCTAAGAATGGCATGTAGAGTCATTAAAAAGATTTTAAAAAAGTACTTTTTAATTTCATCAAATACGGAGAAAAAACTAAAAAAACTGAAAAAAAAAAAAACGGAAAAAAAGATTTTTGATTTTTCAATGACGAAACGGAATTTTTTACTTTCAAAACTTAATATTCATTTCTAAGTTTCTGCCTCTTCAGATTCTATAGGTTTTTTTTTCTTTATTTGGCTCGACGCGTAATTATTTATTTATCCCCTGCTCAGTTTCTCTCCGAAATTTCGTGTTATTTCAAATTTCCTTCGAAGATATTTTTATTGATATAATTGATGAGCTTAATAAAGTAAATTACAAAACTAAGCTAGAGTCCACTTGTCTGCACAGTTCCGATGAAATGAATAGAGTAAGAAGGTAAGATTATCCTTCCGATGAAAATAATTTAGGCTTTGCGTAGGGAGGCTCATCAACTATTTTTTTTTTCTAGGAATTTAATAAGCGTGAAAAGTAAATGTGCCAATAGAGGAAAAATAATGTTTTCGCTTTTTTTTTAAAAGTTTGTTCGGTACGAGTGGGTGTAAAAATAATAATAAAAAAGGAAATTTTTTCTGAATAATTTAACAAAATCGTGTACACATTTTTTCCGTCCGTGTAATAAGGGAATCTTTTTGTTGTTGCTTTTTTTTTTTTTTTTTTCAAGCTACCTCAGCACTACACTTCTCATGATTCCTGAAAGGAAATGAAACTGCAATCAGGCGCGCATTTCGTCGAATTCTTTTCGGAAAAGCACAAAAGTCAAGCCGTAATCTAAAACCTCCCCAATTGTATTCCGAATCTCGGTTTTATTATGCAATTACTTCGAGCGCTGATTCGAATTACACGAAATCCCACACGCCCATCTCCGGGCGGGGGAGATCGCGATACATTTCGAGGACAGCCGTCCGAATGCGGCCTATAAATTACCGAGACATTTCGGACCGGATTAAAATGCGGCCGATCGACGAAATGCCAATTGAAGGAAGGATGTGAAATTTGATTTTGTCCACCTCCTCGCTCGTAATCACTTCTCCGTTGCCGAGTCCCACTCTGCTGCTCTGTTCTGCGGCTTTTATGCAAAACAATATTTGCCGCTATGGAGCAGTTGCATCGAATGCGTAATCTTCGGTCAAGCCTGGTCGGACAAAGGAACCTTCCGCGCGTGCTGTGATCGCACTAGAATGCCAGCAGCGTGCACTCTATACTTCAGCCGAGCCGATCGAACCATTATAAGCTGTAACTGGAGACGGGCCTCTGCGCCTCTGTCATCTGCGACGACAATAATCCGGCAATAAGAGGTTCGGACGAAGAAAAGGATTTTCTTCGCTACAATTTCGGCTATTGTGTAAATATTGTGTGTTCGCGCGATATTTTGTCAACACAAAGGAGGCGGCTATCATCGCAATTTGAAGATCCGGGCGCGCGAAATAGCGCCGAGAAATATTAATAATAAGAAGAGGCCGCTCTACATGTATGTTTAATAGCGGTCAAATGGAACTGTAAGAAGTGGGAATAGCTGAGGTGTAATAAATGCCGAGATCTCTTTTCAGCGGCAGCCGCCTTTGCCAGCAGTTCTCCGAAAGTGTGTTATTATTTATTTTTCATACACACATTTAGCCGGTTCGCGCGATATTCGCTCCGTAATATTTCACGCTACGATGATTTCACCTGTGATGCCCCTCGCCTGCCGACAACGCCCGAATAATATTGTGCGACCGCAACCCCGGGTTCATTTTCCCGTCTTTTTCAGAAGCAATTAGCCTTTTTCGGTATGCGCTCGATGGTTGGCTGTCCGCGCGCTCAAAGGCTTCCGTTCGCGCCGAAATCTGTCAAGCTAATCTGGAAAAATTCCACCGGCGATAATATATGTATATCTCATAAACGGACGAAAATGCCACGATCGACATATAGTCTATAAAAGTGTTTTCGCCGATAGAATCGGTTTCTTATGAAACAGGTATTGCTAATGTTGCGGAATAGACACCTCATCTACCGATGAGACTAGAAGTTTTTCAAAGAAAGTAAACGGTAGCTTGGATTGAAAGAATCTGAAGGAGAAGACAATTGTAGAGTTAACTATTATCATGTGGACAAACCCCTTGTAGTAATATTCCAACCACACTCTTAAGCCAGGAAAGCGTCTCGAACACTTTTTTTCATGCCTTCGACACGTTGCAATGCGCGCTTTTTGCGCATTTCAAAAGAACAAATACATCACAGTTTGAAGCAACTAAACACTTCATATCTATCAATAAAAAATCTTGAAATGTTTGAGTAAGTCTGGAAGGATCATCCGCGGATTTCCCACAGCGGAATTGACGATGTAACTTTCGCTGCTGCATACGACCGAACGATAACAAGATCCAGATTCGTTCCGTTATAGAAGCTAAAATGTTGACCTCGAACAGAACATCAAATTCCACGCAATTTTCCCATCTTTCCCGTATATTTCATTTTTTTCCTTACAGCAATTTGAGTAAAACGAAAAAAAAAAAAAACCAAAAAAACCAGGTTTTTTCAACAATTTAAGCTATATATATATTTTTTTTGCATTCATTATTTATTAAATACTTGTATTACAATGCAGATGTAGTCGAGTTGGCTTAATCGATTTTGAAAAGACAATAAAAAATAAAATTTTCTAATTTTAAAATACTTGTATAAAGAAGAACTTATAAGTTAACTCAGGAATATCACACGCTACCGATAAATCCAGTGTATCCATTCTTACAAATCCATTAAACATGTAAACAACTTTATCAATTCCCCTTAAGAAATGCAATATTGAAGTTTGAGATTTGAATACTACATGACACACGTTTAACATATAAACAGGCTAAAAGGTTTAAAAAAAAAAACAAGCCAAAAAGAAGAAAAAAAAATAGTTTATTTTTTTTATTTTCTTTCATTTTCGTTAACTTTTAGGAGATTGGGAATTTTTTTTACCCCGAACATTAAAAAAAGAAAAAGGAAAAAAAACATACCTAAAAGAAATATCTGATTAATCGATTTTATGGGCAACCAACAACAAGCGCTAATAAGTAATACATGAGTGTAATCGCTGCAACTCCCCGGACTGGTTTAAGCAACTATAAACTAATCAAACACCGATGATAAGAGTCGTCGACAACCAGTGCAAACAAGTGTGTCTGAATGAGCTGTGCATGTAAACCAATATGAGTCCCATACATACGTATCCGCGGTGCAGTTCCAGAGATCCGTATCCGAAAAAATAACGAACTTAACCATCGCTAATAGGCTTGAAAAATGTATTATTGTAGTCGGACAGATGTAGAAGGAAAGATCCTTAATATAGATAACAAAAAACTTGAAATCAAGCCATCGCCAGCAGTCAAAATGGAAGACGATGGAGAAGAATCGCATGTCGTATCTGTAAAATAAAAAGTAATTAAATTATTTAAAAAAAAAAATTACGAAGAAAAAAGAAAAGAATGATTTCCTATACCGCTTATTATAAAACCAAACGATAATTTTAAAACAAAATTAAAAAAGGAAAAAAACCGGTTTCCTATGACATTTACAACGGGGGGAAAAGGTGCTAAATTACGATGTACGAATAATTATTCGATGGTGATAACAATTCGGAACAACTGATACAAACTAAATGGGCGAAATTTGCACGTGAGAAAACATTTTTCACAACTCCAAGGCTGTTAATATGGTAGCCGAAAAAATTTACGCTTATAAGGAAGATGTATAATATACAACTAAATGCGGATATTATATAGAATAATAAAACTAACAATAAATATAACCAAAATAAATTCCCCTTATTGACAAACAAAAATGAACAGTATTAGATTACTTTAATAAATTCAAAACCTTAAAAACGTTTCCGAGCTATATCATCAGCTGATGAGTGTGTACTGTCTATTGTTAGCTGATGATATGGCTGGAAAATGTTCCTTTAATTTGAACTTATTAAAATATAAATTTACACTTGTTTTTGTTTTTAACGGGGCAATTTATTTGATATTTAGAAATTTTAACAAACAGAGGTTATTTATCTATATTTAATACTAACAATGATCATATTTACGCAAAAAAGAAAGAAAAATGTCTTTTTGTAGTAAGAAACCTCTGCATGAACGTGTTTTATAGTTTCTTTTTTCATTTTAATAGGCAGAAAAGAATATTATTCAGAATCTGCGAACTGAATCAATTTTATTCGGCAAGTAAATTTTAAAAATAATGTAGAAAACTAGTTAAGTCTGTCGCGCGTTTTTTAATTGCTTGAAAAGTTCAATCTGCTACAGAGCTTGTATCGGATATTTCTTGCTGATTTAAAAAAAATTTTTCTTAAAGGGGCTTTCTAGCTGCAGAATAGACCCTAAAAAAAGTTTAATCGCTAACAATTATTGATAATTCATTCATTTACTTCAAAGACCATAGTCAATTTTTTTTTTTTTTTTTAAAAGAAATTAAAAACAACCCGGTGAGTTTTGGATATTTAATTCGTCAGGTTCTTCTCTACAATTTCATTCCTCTATTAAATATATACTTCTCGTATTATAAAATCAACTTGTGTATACATCGTGCAATCATGTTTTTGGTCTATGCGTAAATGTACTACGAGAAAAAAGAAAAAAGATAAATAAATCGCTTTTCCTTTTTTTGAAGACCTGGCAATTCGGAGTAATTTTCAGGTTAATATTTGTTTCTATTTTCCTTTTCTTATTCGTTTCACTTTCCTCCAAATCGTATCCTCCATTCCTTCTTTTTTCATAATTACCATTGTTTATGACAGGCTGCTGTCGGTACAATGAAAAAAAAAAAGAATATCCCAAGGAATAAAAAAAATATATATATCGCAAGGAATAAACTTCGAACCATCCGCAATCGAAATTGGTTTAAAAAGTGTAGGCTTTAAGAAATTCGAAACTGGCAAAGCAAAAATGTATATATATATATATTACGATTGTTTTTGAGCAATTTTTTAAAATATTTAAAATCTTTCCCGTAAAGCAAAAAAAAAATAAAAAAAATACAATAAAGTTCTGTATGTTGAAAATTAGAGGTCAGTCAATATGTAAGGGCCAAAAGAATTATTTACTACTTCAGTTTGCTGAGACTTGGTTTTCCTACTCCATATTGCGTCTCTTATGTTTTATCTCTTCCCTCTCCACAGATTGTTCCTATTATTTGTTCCTTTTTCCTAACAACATTTGATATCGTATCAAGATATAAGTGATTTCTTCCTATTCTAATTGTTTCTAGGTAAAGGTCCCCGGTTGACAAGCCCAAAAAAAAAAAAAATAATTATTTAAAATGCCGTTTTTAAGCGGAAAAATAAGAAAACCGGAAGGAATATCAACGAATTACCAGAGCGATTTTTTTCAAAAGGAATTATTTCAGAACTCTTTCAACATAAGAACAAATGTCTCTGCCACTTCCTGTTCCGAAATTTTTTTTTCCAGTTTTCTTTATCTGCTTATTTTGTTTAAATAAATATATTTTTCGAATTGCAACATTTCACTTGTTAAGTTAGTATCAATATTTTACGGACCAGATATTATTATACTAAATATATTAGTTCTATTGGTTTTAAATAAGTAACAGGAAAATTGAGCAAAAATCTACTACGCGACAAAAAAAGAATTTTAAATAATACAAAAAACATTTAGCATAGTTATAATACTGTTATTATTGTTTATCGCTATACGCAATCTTTAAATTAAATTCGGCGAAATAGTTTATAAAAAAAAAAGTCTTGATTTTTCTATTTGTAAAGAACTTAGTATCGAGAGAAGAAAGGCATTTTTTCGTCTCTGAAACTAAAAAAAAAAAAAGAAATTTTGCATAATTACCCTGACGCAAAAATATTTAAAAAAACAAACAAGATGATTTACAGAGGTTTCGAAGTATAGCAACGCGGCTAATTTCGTCTTATAACTGAAAAAAATAAATGAAACATATTCAGTTAAATTATGTGTTAATTTCCAATCCAATGATAACGGATATCAGAAACAATAGGCAACGAGAAGAATTAATCGGAGACAGTCGCAAAACCCATACACATTACGCAATGATTAATGTTATAAAAGTTGGTAAAGTAAAAGCATTTAACTGGCCAAATGAACTGTATTTGTTCAGGCCAATAAAAAAAAAAAAAAAAAAAAAACTAAAATTAATTTTAATTTAAATTAAAATTAAAGTACAGTCGAATTAAAATGAGCGCACGTGACGAAATTTAAACAATTTCAATACGCACAATATTGAAAAGAAATTGATAATGTTTATTAAACGGCTTCAAATGAAGACAGAATGTCCGAGAACAAGTTTCAGGAACTTTCAACGAGTTCGGTGCAATTCTAACTGCTTTACTAATAATCTCGTCTATTCCGATTATTATAATTCCGTGTAATCGATTTATATTTTTTTTAAAAAAATCGGGGCTATTTTATTATCCTTTTTCTGCGTAAAAAGTTTTTAACAAAACTAACAATTCCGTCCAAATATTAATAATATTAAAGTCTTTTACTTCAGAAAGGAATTAAAAGCCGCCGCTGAGATACTAAAAATTATGAACAACCCGTTTTACCAGTATTTTTTATTAATCGAAACCAGTTTAAATACTTTTAATAAAATAGAAGTACTCAAATCTGTTAATTCGGGACGAAACAACATGTATCATCATCGTCTCTATTAATAAAAAAAAAATTAGTCAATTTTTTTTTTCTTACCATGAGCTGTATATTATAACTGCATAGGTTATTGCTGCATACGGCAATTACCAAAGTTTAAATGACTGGAGCGATCTGATTTGTTCTAATGTATGCCAAGGTTTGGGCGATCATTGCAGGAGCATTGGCGAGGATGTTTTGTAAAGGTAAATTTAGGTCAAATGACGAGCGGGGTGTTGCAGTACACATGGAAAGGATATGATGAACTGAGGGATAACACGTTCCTTGAACAGAAAGGACAGGTTGTGGGAGACGAAGTCCTGTGGAACACGTAGTCGTGAGACAAAGAAATGTGCCCAATTCTTGAGCGATTAATTATAATAAAGTCGCGTCGGGACATATCCTCCCATGGCCACCAAGGCTCCGTTGATGGTTTTATTGTTCTTAAAAAGGTATTTTGGGAGGCACGGTGTGACCTCCATTCCTGCTTAGACTTATCTTGGACTAGTATTTTTATCGATGCTGGTTAGGCGACATCTGGGCTCACCGGACAGTAAGTTGCCGACCGTACAGTCACGCCCACCCTCTCATTGCCAGGCACCCCAGTATGGAACCCATAAGTATGACATCTTGTAATTTTCTTTCATGAGGTCAACCATGATTTGTTGGATTTGGCAAACCAGTGGGTCTTTTGGTTGCGAGCTGGTTATAGAATAGAGAGATGCTATTGAATCTGTAATTACGAGGACTTTCTGTAGGCGGGGATTAGTTAGGTAGATATGCTGTAAACAATATCTTCTTCTTTTTCATCCGCCGTCTCCAAATTGAAGGTTGGCGATCCACGATTGAAAATTTTCTTTTACAATGGCCGATCGGAGGAGTTGTATAGAAGGGCAGTCGAACCAGTTGACAAGATTGTCCATCCATGAATTTTGTCGTCTTCCTCTCGATCTCTTCCCATTTATCTTTCCTTCCAAAATGACCTTCAGAATTTCGTATTTGGGGCCTCGTATGATATGTCCGAGGTACTGTAGCTTCCGTTTCTTGATGGTTTGCATTACTTCAAGGGTCTTTCCCGTTCTTTGAAGTACCTCGATATTAGTAACTTTTTTCACCCATGGTATTTTCAGAATGCGCCGATAACGGCTCATTTCAAATGCGGTAATCTTTTTTTCCAATGATGCATTCAGGGTCCAGCTCTCGCAACCGTGAAGAAAAATAGAGAAGATGTAACATCTTAGCAGTCTGATTCGAAGTTCGAGCCTTAGGTCTTGATGGGTGAATAAGTTTTTCATTTTGGTGAGAGCTCTTCCAGCTTGCTCAATCCTGCTGCGTATTTCCGGAGTTGATGTACAATTTTCCTCTAGTATACTCCCTAGGTATTTAATGCACTGAACTTGTTCAATCGTTTCTCCCTTTATCTTGATTTTGCATTTAATTTGGTTTTTGATTTTTGAAAAAACGATCACTTTTGTTTTGTTTGAAAATTGCTTCAGCATTAATCGGATACATCCTGAAGTAAATAAAAATTTAGAAAACGCTGTTTGAATACTATTTGAAAATCACTGTTCGTTTTGTGGCGCCTCAACGACGTTATCTGATGAACATCGGAAGGGGAATTCGTTTTATAAAGAAATAATTGTATAAGATAAATAGCGTGTTTCTTCGTAAATTAAAATCGCAGTCCTCTATTACATGCAGTAATGTAAGCACTTATTCCACAATTAGGAGCCTCTTTTTTAGTATACATACATTATTCTTACTTTTTTAATTTCTGAAAAGTTCGATAAATATTTTCGCATTCGAAAAGTTTTACAACTTTCTCCACTAAAGGCGGAGAGCTTAAATATTTAAAAAAATATTCTCCCGATGCGTGTTATTCGACTGAAACTTATCGACAATGCTAGCAGCTGGGCACATTATCGCATGAAATACTACATAAGTTTTCTTAATGTAATTTTACTAGGTAAGAAATATTTTTCGTTTAATCTTCAATTTTACATGGTTTCCGTAATCTTTGCTTGTAATATTTCATAAATCCGTTAGTCTTCGGTAACTGCACATCGTAGAAAAGTAGGCGAAAATATAAATATACAAGTTGCTTGCTAGTACTCAGTTCATCACGCATAGGTAACTTTCTTAAGGCGTATGTGGTCTCTGTTTTTATAGATTAGAATGAAATTACTACCGGAGGATAACCGATTATAAAAACACGCTTAAAAGGGTAACATAAATTAAAAAAAAAAAAAAAAACAAATACCGCGGTGCAAAGGGGAGTTTATGGAAATACACGAAGGCCGATCACGATAAATGGTCCTTTATTAGCTGCCTTCATTTCTTCTCCACCTCTAATCACTTTCTGATATACCCTGTCACTTCTTACGTCTCATCATTTTTCTAATCCTTTGGGTCGGGTAAATGTACCGTGCGGATCCCCCCTCCCCTAAACGGAGAAAAAACAATTTAAAAAACCCTGAAAGGATGCGACTATTATCATTATCTTATTTCTTTACTCCGATATTTTCCAAAGTCTGACGAATATTTGTCGGCACAAAGTATTGTCAATTTGAAATGTAAAAGTTAATTGCTTGTTCGAAATTAGGGATTTTTTTCATTAACGACTATGTTATTTTTTTCGCTAGCACATTTAACATATTAACCTTCTTGTATCGATCAGATGCAACGTTTAAAACTGATACAGTCAATTAATTACAGAGCTGTTTTTCCATAAAAATTTCGGAACACCATCATCTGAAGGTCCGGGCAGTGTTGTCCGCACGACAAGCTTCGAAGGATTAAATATTAAAGGATGTATTAATAACTGTGTTAACGCGCGTATTAAGTTGTAATATTAAAAACGATAAATTGTTTTTTAAGAATGACGTAATCGATTGAAATTTTTATTTTTCCATAACTACTTAGAAGAGTTATAATTTTTCGAGGTCATCGAGTGAAATGGAAAATGTCTAAAAAGTGTCCTGTTTTCGGATTAGTTAAAAAACAATACGTACAGACCTCGACTTTGGTAGACATTTTCCGACAAATCGAATGCTATTTTGAAAAATAAATAAGCAAGCGAGGATATTTTTTTCAGTGTGTTTAAAAAGATGTATTTTTTTTGTGGACATTCGTTAAATGTAGTACTGTAAAGATAATTTTTCTCGCTGAATTTCCAATTTTTCGGTAACAACTTACAGGGTTTTTTTTTTCCCGATACTCGCTTAAGATTTAATCTAGTGGAATTTTCATTAGGAAGTTAAAGCTGTCGTTAAGCGTTTATTATCTGAAAAGTAGCGTCCGCGCTGAAACGCTGGAAGATGGCAAGCAAAAATTTCGCAACAGACTATATATAGAGTTGGTCAAGCGATAGAAAAAAGCAAAAACAAAAAGCAAAAAAAAAAAGAGGCATAGACACACGTCTGTTATGAAAAATGGTCACCGTGTAGAAAAGGTCATTTTAGATAAGGAGCAGAAGCAATGGAAGCTTTTAAGCTAGACGGGAACTTGCAGTGAACAGGTGTAGAGATGTGAAAAATAGGTAGAAGCGTGAGAAAGAAGATAACGTTTTGGGGTGGAAGAAACTCATTAGAACCCCAAATCCAATTTAAATGTAACTTTTTTCAGTTTATTTTGCAACTTTCATTATCCGGGCATTTGTATGTAAGAAGAAAATTCGCAGCAACGCTAAAATATTCGACTGTAATTTCGGAATGCCTTACGAGAACATGGAAACTTTACACATTCGCAGCGGCCGACAAATTTAAAAATTACGACCATCTGTAAAGTTTGTTTACCTTTTTACCGGGTTTTGTTTAAATGTTTTTAAGCTGTATCAGCAAAAGACGTCAACAGCATTACCGACGTTATTAATCGCGATGAAATTTAATAGCACAATCATCGAAACCGATATCACTACGAAAATTACGGAAACTAAGAAAGGCGATAATCCTTATAGTTCTTCCTTTGTCCTTTCCTTTCCATCTCCAGATATCTTTCCTAAGCTCTATTTCTAATCGTTTCTAACCGGTTGTTCCTTAATTTCGGTAGTTGTTGGGTCAATGCCGCTGGCACGCCCAAAAGATAATATATAAAATAATATTATTATTTTATATTTAAAAAAAAAAAAAATGTAGAATATTTCGCGTCACTTCCTTGTCTCTGCATCTTTTAGCTTCTCATCTTCTGTATGATTTTACAGTGTCTAACATACCGATAATCTTTCCCTACATGTTTTTTTTTTGCTTTTTCTTCTTACTGTTGTATCTCTTTCGCGTTATATTCTTTCTTCTCTTCTTAATACGCTGTCAAGCCGGTCCCTTATTAGTTAATATTTATCCCTCATTTTCTCGTTAGGTTCTTCTTAAACTCTCGCTTACTTCCTTTTTTTACCTCCTCAATCTCAAATGCACACCTTTCGACCTCTAAACTCGTAACTAAACTTGCTCTGAAATTTATAGCGTACCTTCGAGATTTCCGTTATACGTTCCGACGACCATTTCTACTAGACTAGGCTTCTCGGAAACTCTTTTACCCTCCAATCACGCCAGACTTTGACAGGATATTTATCCCTCCCTATTTTCTAATCGTCATTCTCATTACCGTTTCATTCAGCCAATTCCTCGTTCCCTGTCTTGGTTCCATTCTATTCCTCTCAGTCGTCGCTCTTCTATTGTCTCCCTAATTCGTTTCCGGATCAATCATTCTCTCCTCCCTTCCTCTCGCTTTTGATTTGCTCTATCGCCTTCTCCTGATTGTTCTCTCCACGATTGTGATCCTCCTCGTACATGTGATGCTAATCACATTTTCTTTGAGTGTCCTGCTCTTCGTAACGAACGCTCCCTTTTATACAGTCAGCTCCTGTCATTAGGTCTCCCTACTCCCTATAACTCTTCCTTTATCCTCTCCTTTCCTTCATCTTCTGCGGTGTCCGCACTGCTGTCCTTTGTTGCGTCCATTTCGGACCGCTTAGTCATTTAATTTCTTAGCTTAGTTTTCTTGTTGTTGGGTCAATGCCGCTGGCGCGCCCAAAAAATAAAAAAAAAAAAAAAAAAACTCTTTTCACCATTCATGTTGGATTGCATGGAAAATTATAAATTATCCGGTAATTTTTAATTCTTTTTTCTTTGACATGTCCGCTCAGCGTCGGCCACCAAACTGTTATACATGTCTTTGATTGTATCCATTAGAGCAGTTCCTTATTCCATTAATTCTTGTCCAGAATTTTATATATATTGGATATCCATTATATGCTCGGTTTTTCTTTCTATTTTTCGCTGAAGCATCAGCTAGTTCTCGTATCTCTATTTCTTTTCACAATTTTTGTCCTAGATACAGTATTTTGCCTGTTTTTTTTTATGAACATTCTTTTTGCAAGCGTTGTAGGATCCCCCCCCTTATTACTTATTTCGTTCGTCCAAATCGCTTCCATACACCTACACATATCGAACACTGCGATTTTCTTTGATGCGGCTAATGTCAGTATGTTTCTATCCCATATAATAGCAATATTATCTAGATGTAGCACTGGGGGCTAGTGTCGACATCATATCGATGTCATAACAGTACACATTCCTAAATTGTTGAAATGCTTTACCGTGCTATTTCTATCGCACGCCTGATCATCCGAGTTCCCCTATTCCGTTAGCCTGCTTCCTGGATATTTGAAGGCAGGAACTTTACTGTCGTTGTCTTCCCTTCTAGATATTTCTTGATAAATAAAGATTTAATTTGCAATTCTCGAAGAAAGTGTTTCATTCTTAGAAAACGTGCCTTAGTGAATTTTTTATTATATCGCTACTTTCCCCTAGCTCCGGATGTTTGTAAAGCTTAGAAAACAGAAATACTCGATCTCGTTCAATTGTGCTGTCATTTTCAAGCGTTTATCTTACGTAAATCGTACCAAATCGAGTTCTGTTTAACGAAAAATTTCAATCAGATGATGTCTGTTGGTGTGAAACAATTTAAGCAAGTCATCTCTGCTGTCCTTAACGATCTTGAAATCTGCGGTATGTGTGACATGTGCGTTTTCTTTGTTATGTCGTATGTTTTTCATAAAGTCAACTAACACGGCTATGTGTCCGGACGCAGTGTATATGTTAAGGAAAATAAAAATGTTTGCAATGGAATTAGTCTAATGAGAGAAATTGGAAAAGACAGCGTCGTTGGAATAACGTCGTGCAGTCGCTATTTGTTTAGGTAGAGCTCTTCATTTCGGTAATACGACTTGAATTTTATTTTACTTTTATTTACCTCGTCCGGGGGGGGGTCCATCCAATCGGCTTTTTTCCCGAAAATTTAGCAATGTCACATCGATTAAGTATCTCAAATTTATGATTTTCCCTTTCCAACGTAATTTCGGTCGTCCTGTGCACTAGTCTCATTCCATGTTTTTGGAAAAGGTTAAAAAAACGTGAGAGGCTAAATACACATTCCAAAATCTTTGGACTATATATGATATGCATCTACTGCTACAACGTTACGTTACCACTGTTCTCATAATACAGATAGATAATGTGTTTTAGAATATCAATCTCGAATATGACATACTTTCGGGAAATTTGTTCAATAGTGGCTGATACTAGTTATTAGCGATGCGATGAAAAAGTTTCAAATTTTCCCACAAAACAGAACTGCTCGCAGACAAACATTTTACTTCATATCTCCACACATTACTCAGTAAATGGTACAGTCAGGTTTACTGTCGAACTTGAAAATATTAAAATAAAAACGCTATAGAAATATTATGTATCGAAGTTCCGCCATGTAAAATATTTTATAATCGACAGTGAAAAGCGTGTTAGAACGCCGTTTATTTGGGGAAATTGTACATATGATATTTTTAAACTTATGTACGTTTTTGTAAAAGATAAAGTTCAATAAGTAATAAAAAGTAAAAATAAGAATATAGGAAACACTGTTTCGACTAATTTCTCAACAAGCCGATGTATAATTTTCCGGCCAACCTTTTTTCTATTTTAACTGAAATTTTATATTACTTACGTCGTAAACCAAGATGAAAGTTAAGGTATAATTGAAGAATCTTTTTCTAAATAATACTAACGTTGAAAAGTACTTACAAATCCTGTGTAACACAATTCCACAAAGCAATTTCACACAAAATCTAAAAGATGATTATTTATATATTCATACCAATTCTGAAGAGTACTTTATCAATTTTCTAAAGTATTTTTATTGTTTTTCTTTCTTTTTCTTTTTTTTCTTTCTTTTCGGATGAAATCAGAAGACCTCTGAAACTACGTAGAAATAATTTTTTTTTTTTTTTTTTTGGATATTGAAGAAATGGAGGATATTGTAATAATAGTAGACGTGGTTACGAAGTGAAAAGACCACAAGGTTGAGGGGGGTTACAGATAGAAGCGAGAAAATGAAATATATATTACTAACACAGCTACAAATTTAGCCTGTTGCAGAGCTTCGCGACTAAATTAAAAAAAACAAAAAAAAAAAAATCCGGCCATGTTGTATGGAAATTTTGCTAACGACGGGGTAAAATTATATTTCAATATTCCTTAATGTGAAACACTTTAAAAGTTTGCTAAAAGTTGAAAAAAATGCGAGTCTACCCCTCGCAACATATTATAGTTTAAAATTTTAAATTAGTTTATAAACCGCACATGCAGAAAACGTTCATAGTTAAGCATAGCTATTGGACCACCTCCCTGGCAGCATTGTCCAAAAAATCCGATAAATAATCTAAGCATATTGCTGTGCATTATTGAAAAGAGTTCGCTATCTGTGCGCATTACGATACGCTCGCGAATAGTTTAAAAAATCGTTATAACTAACGTGTACCCCCTAAACTTTTTAGGCGAATGTATTTATAATTGAAATTTTAAACATTGTAAAGGTTATAAAGGTAGTAAAGGTAATAAAGGTAAGCCCACGTTTATGGAAATATTGCACGAACCAGAAACAAAAAAAGTAGAAATTAAAAATACCGAAAAGTTACCGTGTTACATACATGCCAAAGTATAAATTTCATCGGCACGAGAAACTGACCTATTTTTTACATATTAATTTGGAGTATATTTGTATTTTTGTAAGGATAAAATAATGAACGTTTATAAAAATTAATTTAAAATAAAAAAAAAAAAAAAAAAAGATTATCTTTCAGCTGACTTTTAATATTACTTCGGGTGAATTTAATCGAGCAAAAATATTTTCATAATATTTAGTTGGCAGAAGGAAAATGTCTCGGACGGGTGATTTAAGAAAATGGTATGGCTGCTCCAAAATGAAATTACAACGTCAAAGCCGGTAATAGCCGAGATAATCGCCAAACTTCGAACGAAGATGGCGTAAAGAAGAAGTAGAAGAATATTTAGTTGGGAATTTTTAGTATAGGAAGTGTGTGTGTATTTAAAACGTTATTCTTGCACGAGAAGTAACGTGAAAAAAAATTATTATGGAAAACCATTATGAATATATATATATATATATATATATATATGTGTGTAATTGTAATGGAAGTTACTATACGAAGAAAAAATTAATTTTGTTTTTTAAAAATAATGCAACATAGTAAATTTAAATGTACTCTCTTCGATAAGTATTACAGAAAAAAAGCTATCACGTCCATTATGAGGCCGTGTCCGAAAGATCAAGTTTCTAGATATATATATATGTTATATATGCTAAATTAGCTTTTTGCAGATTGATTTTATCGAAAATTTTATGTACTATTATTAAATGTTTAATATTTTCGCAGCGAACAATAAATAATTTTCCCAATAACGCAGGAGTACAACACGATCCAGTTTTCACACTCCGGATCATCGGAGAAAATAATAACTGTTACTTAAGCGTTAAAATAAATTCACGTTCTACGCAGTTATCCTGGAAATTATTCGCTTGTCATTTTAGTCAATTTTCTCAGGTAGACATTGGCCGTTATTTTATTATTTAACTATACGAAGTGACAAAATCGTTCGCATTAAAATCTCATCGAAATTGTAGAAAACTTAAAGTTACCGTTAGTTGTACATTTCGGGAAACGTTGATACATTTTTATTTTTAATTTCGAAGGTCGACAGCCGAGCTCCGACTTTCATTTTGTAATATTTAGTACGCCCGTGCCGAGTAAATTCTTCGTGGTCGACAGAAAGTATAAAAAATAAACAGAAAGGGCTTTTATCGGGCACGAGCAAGAGCGTTGTTATTTTGAATTTGAACGGTTCCGCAGCGCTCTAGATTTTTATTACAGCGATTAAAAAACAAAAAAATAAATCCAAAAAGACATCCCATCACTTTAAAATTTACTTAAAAAAATCAAAAAACAAACAAACAAGAAATCTGCAACTTTGTCCAAAGTTTTACTGTAATATTCCGTTAGCGGGATAAACCTATGCATCGGACTTGTGTATTAGAATGAACATCAATTTTTTTAGGACAGTTTCGACCGAACTCAGTGTCAATCTCAATTTGAAATATTCCTTTCGTATACTCTAGAAGATGACACATATAGGAGATCTGTGTAAAAGTGATGAAAACATACAAGAAATAAAAATAAACGAATAGAGAGAGAGAGAGTGAGAGAGAGAGAGAGAGAGAGAGAGAGAGAGAAGGGACGAAAAAGGACCTGAAATAATGAGGGAAGAATTTGATCTGGCATTGAGAGAATTGACAAATAAAAAGACGCCAAGCATAGATAACATATCAGCCGATTTATTAAAAATGACTGATGAAGGAACTCGAGAAGAATTTTATACGAGTTAATAAAAACATATGTCATGAGCAAGGTAAACTACCAGAAGATTTCAAAATCAACGCAGTAATAACAATACCTAAGAAATTACATACAAAGGATAATAAACTTAATACCGCAAACTTTAAAGATAATAATAAAAATTATAATGAAAACAATAAGGAATAAAATAGAAAAAACGCTAAGTAAAGACCCATTTGGATTCAAAAGAGAACCCGAGAGGCTATATTGGCATTAAGACTAATTATGGACAAATTGAACTAAAGGAAGAACTATAGCTTTTGTAGATATAGTAAAAGCTTTTGACCACGTAAGATGAAGAACATTATTCTCAAAATTAGAAGAAATAAGAATAGACCACAATGATAGAAAAATGATATGGGAATTATGTAAAGAACAAAAGGTGAAAATAAGGAATCGGAGATTATAGTGAAAAGGCAAAAATACAAAAAGAGGAGTAAGACAGGGATGTCCGTTATGGCCTATGCTTTTTTTAACTTAATAAAAGAAGAACCAATTGCAACGATGAAAGAAAAGACTAAAGGAGCGAAAATAAACGGAGAAGAAATACATTGTTTATGCGGACGATATTGCGTTAATAACGGAAAGTGAAGGGCAACTACAACAGCAATTACTAACATTAGAAAAAGGCTCGGAACAATTAAATTTAAAAATAAATAAAGGAAAAACAAAAATATTAGTAGTTAGTATTAATGAAAAGAGGACACAGATAAAGTTAGACAAAGAAATATTAGAACAAGTAAAACATTTTAAATACTCGGAAAGTATTATAACACACAAGGAGGAAGAAGCGATATGTGGAAATAAGAACAAGAATAGCAATTGCCAAACAAACTTTCATGAAAAAGAGAGAATTTTTCAACAAAAATGTCAAACTAGGTATAATAAAGAAGATTAATGAAGACTTACATATGGAGTGTGTTGTTATACGGTTCGGAAACATGGGTGTATTAACAAAGAATCTTAAAAACCGATTGGAGGCCTTTGAAATTTGGGGATGATGCCGCATTAGAAATAGCTCACGGACTCAGAAGAAAACAAATACAGAAATTTTGGAAATGGTGGAAGAAGAAAGAAAGCTGATAAAAATTTTGGAACAAAGAAGAGACAGAACTTTTGGGACACATACTGCGTCACAACACCTTCATAACTACAATAATGGAAGGGAAACTAGAGGGGAAGAGGAAACGAGGTAGACCTCGACTTAAATGGATAGATCAGATAAAAATAAAATTGAAAATGGATTACAATAATATTAAGAACGTAGCACAAGACAGAAAAAAATGGAGGAAGATAATCAAGCTGCAAGACAAGAGCAAGGCTCTTAAAAAGAAGCATAGTTGAATGTGACTACCAAACTAGAGATTAAGATCGGTTTTTCGGATTTGTGGAACTTCATTTCGCACGCTGAAGAAATCTGTAGGACGTTATTGGCGTTCGAGAGAACGTATCTGCTTAATTATTTTTATTTAGATTTACTCGCCGGGGTAACTTTGCTACTCTCGTAACTCTCTGTGAATTCTACATTTGTCCTATGTATGTAAAATATAAACACTACAGTCCGTCATTTTTTTATTGAAATGTTGACAATCGAATAATCGCGGGAAAAATACTAGAATGTTTCGAGCGTGTAAATTTAAAAATGTTCGCTCTCGTCTACTTCGTATTTTTCTTATTCAAATCTTGCGACACACATTTTATCGACACTAACGAGTACTCGTTTCCAAAGTACCGTGAAAAATCTAAAACTTTTTGTACCATATTTCCTGCCACGATTAACGTGTATTTCATCGTGATGACACATCATTACATGTCTGCGCATCATCGATGTTGGAAATTATTCGTGTATCTAGAACCTGCTGGAACAAGTTAATAATTGGCATATATGATTTTCCTTTTTCACGATGGCAGCAGTAAGCGTGTGACGTTTTCCAGTGACCGAGATATCTTACAATATTAAATTCTTTAGTTGTTTCTTTACATACGACTCGACATGAATTACTTGTAGTTTATCGATTTCAAGCATTAGTCACATCTCAATAGGATTTTGAGTCTATTTTCAACGTCGTAAAAGTGAAAATAGATATTTTATCAGTTTATCCAGTTTGATATTTCTACCGCGTTATGGTTTAAAAAATTTCCAGCCTTGCTAAATTTCTATTCTCTCCGTTACGTTGGACGTCTCTCTGTATTACAACTGGAAGATTAGGAGTTTTTAATCTTCTTCTATTTTTTAAGCGAGCGGTGTTTTTGCCTATCGTTTTTTTTTATTTATTTTTTTCGGATACTTACCAGAGAATCTTTACTCGAAAGTAATATGGAAGGGGTGAGAAGAAATACATCAGAGATTGATAAGATAAACTAAAGGGTGAATTGATGGACAAAGAAGGAAACAAATGAAAGAGACACACACACAATAGGGGTTAAGAAGCTGAGAATTGGAACGGAGACAGACGTTCAAAGAGGATCTGAAGTCACGGGAAACTTCATCATTCGCGCAGGTGTCGATTCGAAGATACACGGGAAAAACAAAAGCGAGAATAAGGTAAACACAATTAAAGCGTAGGCGAATAATGGAAACGACGACCGAATGTTGAAGTGAAAATCATAGAAACGCAGTTTAGAAGGAAAATGGATAGCGAGGTGTAGAAAGGTAGTTTATTCGAAGAGAACGAAACAAAGATATCAGACATGCTGCTTAATCTGTGTAATTTTTTCACAAAGAAGATTCGGAATTTTACAAAAGGAAGCAGCGTGTCGTGAGAAATATGAATGCAGAAAAGGGAAATTACGGATGTAAACGAAGATTGATAAAGCCGTAGGTGTGGGTGAGGAACATCGTAGGAACAACGAAATAATCGGATAATAAACGTAATTGTCACGAAATTCCTGACTTTCCCGTTAATTTCATCGCATATTCGGTTTTGGAAATGTTCAAATTCGTAATTGCCGTAAGAACATCTAAGAATCGTCGTATCTCATATTAGTTATTTTTTCCAATTATCCTATTTTCTGACTGTTATAATATCGCTGTTCTAATCCACTAAACTTCCATAAGGATTCTCGAAGAATTTTCAGGAGGTGCGTCTCATGGTGAGTTTCGAAAGACTCAAAATTTCGCATACATATGCATCGACTCGATTTCCTCGCCGGCGGGGGGAAAGTCTTCCATGCGATAATCTACGAAACTTATAGAAAACAGTATGTCTTGATTGATTCTATAAAATTCTTAAACAAATAAAAAAGAAAAAAACTACGGTTTTTAGGGTAATTCGGAATCATTTTTTCCCGTATTACCCTCGGCGTAAAAATAACGTCAATAATATATAAAACACACGTGTATATATTGTTGTTTAAACGATGAGAATGTTTATAACGTGACTTATTTTTAACAGTTACGCGATGAAATATTAAAAAATGAACCGCCCATCCTTTTAGCAGATTTTATTATTTAACGAAATATCCGCGTTAAAAAACAAAAAGATCCGAAACGACAATATTACGGAGAAAGTCAAAAAAATTTTCGAAAGATGAGCGCTAGGCTTCTTAAAATAGCTTTTTTATTCGTTGGTTTGAGAGAAGGGGCGCGAACAATAATTGAAGAAAAAGTAAAGACAAGGTCGGTCGACTGAAAGTGTCAAGTGGAGGTCTAGAGTACAATCCGACACAAGTACGGAAGAATAATGGCGTCGCAAGGAAATATTGTACAGTGCCGATTCGATATTAAAAAATTAATCGACCTAACTGTACACCGAGATTACTGAAAAAGCTCATTCAGCCGCGAACTTTCATTGAATGTTTTATAAAGTTCTTCATAATGAACGTAAATAATGGGAAACTTTTGATGTTGGAATTTAAAATTACCTTTGTGGTCACCGTCTCATATATATAGTATGTAACCCCCCCCATCCATTAGTGATTTCCCATTCCGCACTTCTAAGTTGAAGTAGTAGGAAATATTCTCTGACCCGGTAAGAGGTGTATCTAACAAAGTTTCTTCGAAATTCGTTTCTTCTGGCGATGGTCGGAATCGCGTGAAATTGGGTGGCTCTAAATGGTGCAACGTCAACCGGTTGAGAAAGAAATTACATTCGGTAAATGCAAATCGCGCGCGTCCTTGATTTCAGTGGACGGAGATGCGCGTTCTGGAGCAGCGCGTATTGACGCGGGCCACGACCGATCAGGGTGCTACTTTGTTATTATAAAGAGAGCGTTTCGGAAGCGCGCGTATTACACGCATGTATGAACAGCGACAATGAAATGCGTGTACGACACACATCGTGGCCGTCGTCAAAGGCCTACTTCGCCAGTTCGAACCATCAGATCCGCTAGCGCTGGCCGCCTTTGCTCGAAGCAGATGTCTAAACATTGTCCTCGCTGCACCGTCACCAACGGCCTGTCGTCGGCCTTTGAAAAAAACAATTCTCGTTCGAGTACATGCGACGACACACACTGACACTGCCTGGCTCGCGCGCGTACACACACACACACACACACACACACATGCACATACACACACAAACACAAACACCGCATCCCGTCACCGTAATAAATACTAACCTTAATAAACCGGAATGATGTTGATGATTATTATACAAACCATCATCCGTTCCACCAATACTAAACAGAGAGCGGCTCGATGATACCGATGTCGCACAATGGAAATGATACATCGCCGCACCGTATCATATATGTCGTTCGGTGATCGCTTTAAGTTCTTTTTTTCCCCGTTTATTGTCATTTGGCTATATTAATATTGCCGCATTGTCGTCCTGATGAAGTTACACTAGAATGCATACATTTCGCAGTGAATAAACAACGAGCACGACAAAAAAGGAAGCGGGGAAGATCTAAATATGCGTGGAGGTAGGGAGACATTTTTTGAACATGTTACAGTTACATTAGTGGAAATAGGAGGGTTAGTTCATGCGATCATCATAAAAAGTGCTCGCTCGAGTAGAAAAATGATATTTGATTAAGAACAAATTTCCAGCCTAGCACAATAACACAACTACTGGTAATAATCATTTCGAAACCGGCTACCGCAGCACTCGCTCCGTAAATGTGACGAACGGCCTGATCTCTACGCAGATACGTAGCGCGCGATCGTTATCGACAAAAATACGTTCACTCTTTTTCTATACCTGACGAAATAACGAACTATTTAAAAAAGAATCGAAAAGAATAAAGACGCATAATATTTTTCCCAGTATCAGCTACCGACAGAATAGTCGGATAACTTCCCCCCCCCCCCGCGCAGTAATAATAATAACGGATATTTACTTCTCGCATTCTGTACGTCGATTTGATAGTCGTTCTAAGATTCAAAACAATGCATTTGCCAGCACATCTAGTTCATTTTAGTAATTAGCGAACGCCGCGATATGATTAACGAATGGAACCGCGTAATCATTAAGTATCATGAGTTTGTTCGCTAGAAATGACCGAAAATGCTTTTTTCGGTGCGTTCAGAAAAAATACGTTTGCGTAATTCTCAGTTCCTTAAAAACAGAATGTGAACTGCTTTCAACTGTATGAAAAAACGGATCAAAACCAGAGAACTAATGAGCGCGGCTTTCGTTCGCATCACCTGCTCGGCCCTACATCTTCAGTTTTGAATTGGGCACGGTCGTTCTCGATCGGAGTTTTCAAACTATATAGCATCACGCTGCATGGTCGAATTCTAGGCTTATGTTTGGGTTAATTGACTTTTTGGAAGATCAAAGATGACAGCTGCACATTCACACGTTGGAACCACTTTTAGTAGAGCCTTCACGTGCTTTTGACGGCTCTTACAGTACGATTTTCATTCGGCGATTCACTCTCGAAAGAAGTTGTAAAAATCGATTATTCGCGGTTTCCGAGTTTAAACTGGTGATTGTACGTACAACTCGAAAATTTGCCTAATCACACATATGAGAACTGATTAATTTAAAGCCTTTTGGCAGGCAGCCGCTCTGTGTAAAATACAAGAGCGCAGATTTAATCATTTTCGCATTCGTCATTGGACGGAAAATTTACACCTGGCGAATTGTTTTTAAGTTAATGTATTATTATGCTCTCAGTCTTCAGAAGAAACACGCTGTCATATCTGGACTAATGTGCATGCTGCGGAGAATAAATCTTTCGGAACAGCGGTTGAATGCCGGAGAAAAATAATGAAGAAATCTTTGTTCTCTTTCTTAACGTTTGAAATTCTGCGATTCGTCTGTCGCGAATCTATTCAGTGCGAGGAATCTGTAATTTTTTGTTTTTTTTTTTAACATTCCAGACACGGCTGATTCAAAATAAAGTTGACGTGAGAACGCGTACATGTTCAAAATGCGTGTGGCCTTTATAAACTGGAATGTGTTAAATCTCGTTTTAAATTATTCACAACGGAGTGTACAAATCCTTTGACATATAACTTACTGAGGGAAAAAGTTTAAACCGCTACAATTTAAATGTATTATATAATACTTTTAGCGAATAAAAGCCAATGGTAAGATCGATTAATTTGCTGTTAAGAAGGATAATAAGGATCTCAAGAGAAGTACTTTGCAGTTTTTGTAGTTGCTAAAGCTTAATTCCAAAGTGCTCATATGGATAAACATTGTGGAATTAATATTTCTATATAATATAACTGAGGGTCTAATCTGAAAGATGATATTGTGTTCCTTTTGCATCTTTACTTTCGGTCAGCTTCGGTATACACTGCTTTATTGTTACTTTTGCTGGTTTATTTCTTAAATTATAGATTCCAACCTTTGTCAGAATGGGACACTACCTAGTGCCAACTACATTGTAGCCATTGACACGAAATATCATTAATATTCAGTATGCCTTGCTGACTCGTTGTGTTTTTATGTAATTGCGAACTGTAACATGTTTTAACATTTCAGAGGCTTAGCTTCTGTTTGCTGTACCCTAGCAAATTTTTTAAAAATCTGGTTTTCATAAATACTTTGAAGGAAAAGTATCAAAAAGTATTAGGAAAAAAAAAGAGGAAATTAATGAAATTTTGGCGCCCGAAATGGGATTAAATCTTTATTGTATTTTTTATTTATTTAGTTTTTTTTTTTTTCTATTTGGAACTCCTTTGATGTGATTCCATTAAAACCTTATGTTAAAATGTTAGCGGGGAACAATTTCATATATACACAAATTGTAAATAAATATTTTCTTTTTTTAAGTAAAACTTTTTTTCAGTTGAGGTTTTTGTTTAGTTACACGAGTCCAACTGACAAATGTTTACAGAATTCTTTATTAATAGAGAAGTATTATTAAAGTGTCTCTTTTTTTTTGAAGTTGATAATATGCAAATTCAATGAAAATTGAACGCAAATGTTGATCAAAAACCATCTTGAGAATATTATGTAAGTTTTGCTCCACTTTCTATTTCGCAGCGAGCATAAAAGTTATTAATTTCCGGGAAAAAAAAAAAAAAAAAAATCTGTTCAACCAATTATTTAAATGAAGTATTCCGATGCAATCTTTACACTACATATCAAAAAGCAATGAAGTACATAAATCCCCTTATTTACCCATTTCGATGATCATCAGTGGACTCATTTATAGACCGCACGCTACCTTGTATTCTACATATTGTAATATTTTACATATTTTAGAGTCCAACGTGCTTTTATCATTATCAGAATTAAAAAACTGAATTGATTACCGTCGATAATACAAATTATTAAAAAGGGCAAAAACCAAATAATGATTTACTCGCGGCAAATAAGATCGTTTAGTTTCGTAAAATTGTTTTTTTCCGGCATTGTCCACTGAATTACTATGAAAATCGTAAATGCGTGCGCATTTTATCATGAAATTTTTCTGCAGCTATCCAGACGAAGGCGGGCGAAATATTTCCTCGTATTCATTTTTTCGCCATGTTCTAAGACATTTCTGCGGGAATTTAATATTTTCAGTTGAACTATATCTTTAATTTGTATTAAAAAAAAAGTATTAAAAGAAGGTAAAATAGTTATATATAAAAACAAAAATCACGCACACAGAAACACTGACTTGTATTTTAAAAATTTAATAAAAATTCCCTAAAAAGTAAAACATAATTACTCGATAAAAAGTTAAAATATTTTAAAAAAGTAATACGTACATAAGGGGGAATAATATTATGATTAATCTTAAACAATATCTTTACCTTAATTAGAATGTATTTTCAGATTGCAATAATTAGGAAACCGTATTATTAGGTAAGCATTATGATAATACCCTCCTTTTTTCTATAAGCGGAATATTGAAATGGTCCAGAAAATTTTAAAGCCGTTTTTTTAGTCATTGCAATTTCAATCTGATGGCCCGAGATTCTAATTAAGGTATAGGTGTTGTTTAAGAACAATCATAACTCTTCTTTAAAACTGTGTAATTAGTATCTTCTTATCGAGTAATTTTATTTTTCAATTTTTGTAACGCATTTTTATTAAATTCATCGAGAAAATCTTAAAAGTATCGGGATTTAAAAAAAAAAAAAAAACTACTGTATTTCATAATTTTTAGAACAAATATTTTCAAACGATGATAGCCTAAAATTCTGTCGCCTTCAATATTTTATAAAGAGTTAATTATATATATATATATATATATATATATATATATATATATATATTTGGTTAAGAGTATAATACTTGACCGGTAATATAAATCTTATAGGTCTCAAATATTCATTATAGTTTTTTGTACGTTGTATAAACTTTAAGTCGTTCATCGGATCTTTAAAATTTCTAGACTTCGTATTTATATTCTGATTAAAAAAATTTTTAGTTTATTTCATCAAGGAAGTATGTATAAAAAGGTTTATTTTAACAGCTAATAAGGATCCACCGTGGTTAGTGGTACACCTTAGAATAAACACATTCGCATGGTCAAAAGTCATACTCGGTAATGTAAAGATGCAACATTTCCGTCGGGGATAACGAAGTTTCAATTTTAATGTAAACTAACCCTAATGATATCTTAATATTTTTATGTCTGCCTGTATGAAAAATTAGTTTTCTTTTCAATCTATCTTTCCATGGTAAATAACGCGATTGTTAATGATATAGATTCGTAGTGTGTTTAAATTTTGGCAATATTTCATTCATGTCTTAACTGTTCATGATCGAGTTGTTATTATTATTTCGTTTTTTTTTTTTTTTGTTTCTGTTTATGCATTCTTTACTTATGTTCACTTTCGTTTTTAAATCCCCTTTACTTTTGGTACCTTTCCTCTTAAATCTTCGTTTACAGTTACTTCCGTTAGTCAATTTTTCCTTTATCCCATTGTTTAACACATCTTTACTTCCCCTTATTTCTTACTTATTTTATTAAGCTTTTCAGAGCTCGCTTATCATTTTTGTAAGAGTAAACTTCACGTTGCGTAGTCATTCTCGATAATATATAGTTTTTTTAAAATTGGTATTTAAAGCGGCATTTATTATATTACTGAAAATCTCCCTTGGATAAGATTATTTCAATAACTATGCCGAGTATCTGCAGCGATAATCGCTGACATACTTGTATGGTACCATCGATGACCGGGGTAAACTTTCGAACAATCAAATGGAATCATTAAAATCGGTCCATGGAGCCAAAGTTATGAGCAAGCAAACATAAAGAAAATAACCCGCATAATACGCTTTCTTTTTTGAAGCCGGTGAAAGAGTCGGCACATCGCCGACCAGTTAATGTTATCGACATTGATTTTTAACGACACACCGGAAGACATTCAGCTCGGTGCGTAAAATCACGCTAGTGCGTAACAACATAGTTGCTAGCATAATTAGTTAATGAAGTTCGAGGGCAACTAAAATTTTCCGAAATACTTACCGGACAAATTAAATAAATTGAACCGGCAGACCTGCTGATGGACATGAAGAATTAAGAAGAAAAAAAAATGATTACTACAGGAATAAAACAATAAGAACGATCGCAAAAAAAAGAATAGTAGCATTTGATATTACCTTTTGATCGATATTAATAATATGATAAGAGTTGCTCAGCCGCAGAGAAATTGGACATTGACGGGGGTGTGAAATTTTTTAGAATCACTCGAAAGAACTGGAAAACGAATTTATCGACATCCGCAAAGCGAAAAATCAAACCGAATGAAAAGGTCATCATCACAAAAGCGCTATAGTGTCGAATGGCCGCGCCGTTATTGATCAGAAATGAGAACGTAATCTGGTCAATTTTTGGATTATGAAGAAATGCGAAATCGCTCGACGTTATAGACTTTGACGAATCTTCAAAATTTCGCTCTTCTTCGACTCCGTCCTAGGTGTAAAGTTGATCATTTCGCGTGGGTCGAATTTAAACAATATGCAATTCGCTACCCCTCTTGACCTCTTCAGAAGTGTTAATTTCACCGGATTATGCTAATATCTGTTTATTTATGTGTGCATATGTGTATATGCGCACAAACACAGGCGGACAGAGTGTAGTGGAAATCTGTGTTTACTTAGAAGACGATTATTGTTTCAACGACGGACTGAATGTGCAATCAAAGGTTTCGCGGCGTTAGAGAACAAAGGAATCCGGTAGTGCATCTATAACAAGCGTTATTTACTCGACGGCGATACGCTCGGCGTTGAACAGATGGCCGATCTAATGTATGCGATAGGACCATTGCGTGAAGAAGGGTTCGCTCGTCCGCGGCGATCAAGTGAACATCAACAAAACGTCGCAGCGTAGGGTGTACACCATTGTACAAGCACGTGTCGTTTTCGATCTGGTTCAACCGCTGGCCCTTTTTTGATTTTATCCGACGGAATTTTTAGTTACCGGGCAAGCCGATTGCAGTGAAACCGCGCATCCTTCTGTAGCAATCACAGCTCGATCGCCGGAAACAAAACAATTTTTTTTAAAAAAAAAAAAAAAAATCCCCGATGAAAAATTACCGTTATTCGAGGTAAAATCAAATCCTGGCCTTTTAAGAAATTTCACCAAACCAACTCCACCAAATACGCACACACTAGATGCTACGAGGAATCCGTTGCAGGTCAGAGTACATAAAGGCACACCGAACGGTTTTTAGACCGTATATCGAAATTTGGGCCCATTTTTTATAGGGTACATGTGAGAGCGAGTTTTTTAGCGCGTTGATTACATTTCTGAAGTATTCTTCTAACCTTTCATTTATTATCGCGCTGCCCTTTCGTACTTCCACCGATGTTTTTAATTAAACGATACTTTTTCCTCTATCTTCTTTTTCAAATTTCTTTTTGTTCATATAAATGATTTTTTCATCTATCCTCAGAGTTGCTCAAAATACTACGGTACCGATAGATTCCATTATAGACAGTTGCCCTGTTAATGATATGTTGGACATTTTTTTTTTAATATTTTAAAACATAACAGATTTATTATCGACTTTAAAGAAGAAAAAAAAAAAGGACGAAAGTCATTGTTTTTTTTTTTGTTTTTTTTGTTTTACTCTCACATAACTTGTACTCACGTGGACGGAATTTTAATCTTGATGTCGACAAAAGAAACCCCTAGCTTACAGTGACAGCCTAAGTTCTTTATCAGCGATACAATGCGATGCACTTAGCAGTAAAGTAAAGTGAGTCCCCGATATATCCCCTGGATAATTAACGGTTGTAGAGTAAAGGCGGATCCCAAGTAGAAAGGAACTGGCCCCAGTGTATTCTCCTTAGATCCATTAGGCTTATTAAAAATAAAGTAAAGCAAGTCCTATGCCCTTAGCAGGATGTCGGCGATTGTGAAGTTAAGGTTCACAGTGTACTAAGCCTAATGGCTACAGTTCCTTTCTACTTTGGATCCGCCTTCACTACAACAGTTAATATGCGAAGAAATAAATGTCTCTCTTTAAGATAATTTATAAAGGAATGAATTTGAAATTTTGTTAGATTCCGAGTCACTGTGGAACAGAAATGATAATACCGATCTGTTGGCCAAGGAATCCGGAAGCGTATCCTTTTATCCCCTCTACTGATTTGTTTCGAAAAATTTGGAAGAGATCATCGACAAAATTAGATAATTTCAGGATATCAAACCTAGGTAGATACTATAAACAGTTCAACCAACTGTCAAGACCATGGTATTATCCATATGCCGCTAACTATCCGTGAGAGGCTCATTAGGAAATTTGTTACCTTGATCTGTCGTATTTTCGTATATGAGCGAATTTCACGAATTTTAATGGATTTTTGTTCATTCAAAAGTATACCCATTCAGTGTGCGGTGGTACCCCATGTCAGTATAAACACCGATATTCAGTAATCATTCCAATAAGCGTGAAGAAAAAAGAGAAAAGAGGTACCTTTAGATACGTTCTTATTAATAAATAGACATTATAGTAGTTTAAAAAATATTATCAGCGATAAATATATAGATTCGAATAAAGAAAAAACGAATTTTAAATCGTCATATCGTACAAGCTTGTTTAAAAATGTTCCTTTTTAGTAAGACAAAAAATTAAAGTACTATTATGCTACGAATTGCGTAAAAAAGTTTATTTTAAAAACAAAGAAAAATCGAACTCAATATTTACACAATAAGAAAAATACAAATGCAAAATATGTAAGAAGTAAAAAATAAAATTATTCAGTAATTAAAATTTACTGAAAAAGCGCTAAAAAAAAAGTAAGAAATAATTATAATCTTCACCGTTATACTAGCCTAGCCGATCGTAAATGTGTCTCTTTTCAAGCTCACATTGCAAACTTGCAAATATTTTTTATCCCGATGATCATGGAAATTCGAGGGAATATTTTGGCGCTTTCATATTTGCAAAGGTTAAGAAATTTTAATCGCGTAGTGAACACTATAATAGTGGGCGACCCGCAAATTGCGACAAATAGCTAACTAAAAGAAAGAAAACGGAGAGGAATATTTCAGTCGCAAAGAATGGCTATTCCCACCAACGGATAATGGTTAGACGCAGTAGTAATCGACATGAAACTGAAGGTACTTTTCATCTTGACATATCGATAAAAAAAAACGCACACACATATATATACATATATATATATATATATATATATATATATATATAAAGAGAAATATTCAACTGAAAGTATTATCGGTGGGGTGATATAGGGGAACGAGATCCTGCAGGGATTCTAGTTTAGCGAAAAATGAAATAACTCGAAAGGGACCGTTTATAGGTGGCCTTGGATTAAGGGGACGGGTATAACTGAACTTTTTTTATTAGTGTCTGACAATTTGAACACTGGGATGCAACTAGCTCTACACGATATAATTTTACAAAGCTCTTTCAGGAGTATGTTATGTACATTTCTAAGAAGTCCGGAAGTACGCATGTACATATTAACGACTATGTCATTTTCATGTCGGGGATAAACAGAAAGTTCTTCTGTTACTAAATCTGTTACGTTTTGGTATTTAACCCTGTTAAATCGCGTTACATTTCGCCTTTCGTTTAGCCATGTTACGTTAAAAGACATTCATTGTTTTTCGTATTTTTTCTGAATACTTTTTCGATCACGCTAAGAGTAATATGCGAAAGTAGGTAATTCTTTTCGTCCACACGAATGACGTTAGTCTAACCAATAAGAACGAGTATTTTAGAACTAACATCTGTAGCAGGTCCGTTTCCTCTCGACCACATCCAAAGAACTGTGATTTATTTATATGTTTAATTGTCGTGCGCTTTTTTCTGCATTCCGCGTAAACTTATTATATTTAAAATACGTATCAAATAATAATGTAATGCAACTTGTACTATCCGTCAAATTAGGCGGTAAAAGATAAATCTGAGCAATACTTAACCTGCAGTTTCTTTTTCCTTTTTTGATTTTTTCAACAGTCCGAATAGCGTGACAAACGTATGGGGTTTCTTTCCATCGATAAAGTTGGAGATTTCATGTACATCTCTCTTCTTCTTTTTTTACTTCGTATTCTTTTTGTATTATTGATTATATTCATAATTCAGTATGCGCTACATAATATATATATATATATATATATGAGTAGATTAAGGATATATTGTCGAACTCGGGATAAACCATACCAATTATAGAGGTATATATTTAAATAACGAGAACTGTAATAATTACCGGGAAATTGATAGTCTGGAGAGCATTTAGTGTAGTAGTGTATAGAATACGAGCGGGAAGAAAGGAGGAGGTTCATTAAGCTTATATTACCGAAGCTATATGTACTTTAGCTCTGACAGTTCTGTACATTAGCCGAACTCGATTTTATTAGTGCCGCGAAAGTAGAAATTTAAATTAATTACCAGAGAGAAACGGTCAAATGACGAGAGCTGGGCTAAGGATGAAAAAAATATGTGTCAACATTGCGTTAATTTTTATAAAAGTATCGATTTAATAGAAAGAAGGAAACACAAAACTTCGTTTACTGTTGCTTGCACACTACAGACGTGTAACAATTGTTTCGTTATTATGCCGTGTAAATTAATACATTTTTATAATGGATAGTTGTCATACCTGTTGCGAGAAATTTTAAGTATGAACGTATTTTAAAAGAACAAAAACATTATGTCGTGCGTGCAAGAAATTCTTTAATTGAAAATGTATTTTTTTATCAGCATTTTAAAATATCATTATTATTCTATTTGAGTAAAACCATTTTACTCAAATTCGTGTATATTTCGCGTATTTCACTAATTCGATAGCCGCAAATATAAAAAAAAAGTTTTAGGAAATATGCAACGAAATCAATACTCTTTCCTTGATGCATCATTTAGTATTAAGCTGTTTATTAAGTTCTATTCGGTTATACATTAATCGAAATATTTTCCTCGATGCATCATTTAGTATTAAGCTGTTTATTAAGTTCTATTCGGTTATGCATTAATCGAAATATTTTCCTCGATGCATCATTTAGTATTAAGCTGTTTATTAAGTTCTATTCGGCTATACATTAATCGAAATATTTTCCTCGATGCATCATTTAGTATTAAGCTGTTTATTAAGTTCTATTCGGCTATACATTAATCGAAATATTTTCCTCGAAACTACAAAGCAATTCACAGAATTTTTTGGTACTTTGCATACTACATAAAATGCGTAGAGACGTGTGAAAACTTAGAAATATATAACATTGTACAGTAGTTAATTTTAAACACCAATTTGAAAAGCAATTATTTAATTTTTATTATACACCCGACGCGTTTCAAAGACAGAGCTTCATGATCACCACCACGGGAGGTATTATAAAAATATATTATAATAACTCCCGTGGTGATCATGAAGCTTAAACGTGTCCGGTGTATAATAAAAATTAAATAATTTCTTTTTAAATTACTGTACAACATAAAAGAAACAATGAGTGAAATAAACAGATAGTATGTTTGAAAATTATTATTAATTTTACTTCTACGCCATATTATCAATGCAGTATGAAAATCAATTTTATCAATATTTATGCTACTACCCTTCTCCCTTTATTTTATTAACGCCTCTCTTAGAAGACAAATCGTCGAATTCAAAAACAAAGCGGCCGAGCCCTTTCTCGCAATCGGTCTATTCGGTGTTTAGATAAAATACCGACTGATCATTATGCTAAATGCACGAGAACCGCTTAAAATTACAGTTATTAGCGGAATTTCAGATTCGCGCGAATCGTTTAAAAAGAAATGCGCGATGAATGTTACGCGTACATTAAAAATTCCGCTTTCGTCTTCCAGCGGTCAGAGATTTTGTTACTGATCAGACGGGGGGAAGTAATGTATTCTCGCTGGTAATTTAATTTCCAGCATGTAGCCGTGAAATTTGAAGTAATTTCGGATTACCATCTTTGCAAAAAAGTGGTGTAGCATGGCTGAATGTGTGGGTGCAGCATCAGAGTCGATTAATCCGCGAAGGCCGTAGTACACGGCGGAAGTGTGAAGAAAAGAAGACGGAAGAAAGGAGCCGGGGTCGCGGGGGCCGTTTAAAAAAAAGCAGTCCGCTCAAAGGAGACGGACGACGATGTGCAACTATTTAATTCAGTAAAAAGCTAAATAAGTTCGGTCGAGGGTGATTTTCCGGCAGTTAGGGTCAATTTTCGAGCCGGCTCGGCAAGACGATGATATTTCCCGTAATGAAACACCCGTTTGACACTGATACATCGTTTATTATGAAAAAGTAAATATAGAGGAGAGAATAAATAATAGCCGAGTGGCATGATGGCGCTGATGCCGATGATGCATATTATCATCGTAAAATGCGTCGTCGCGCTGATGATCCCGCGATACGGGTGTGGGGCCGAATTCAAAGGATCACCGAGAGTACGCGGGAGCTGTTCGCTCCTCTTTAATAACGAACGTCGCCGATTCCCGATGTTTACTTTTAGAAATTAACCGAGTCGCGGGCAACTCATCCGCGCGGGGTCGCCTACGAGCTGCACTCTCGTCCGTGTAACAAGGGTTTCCTGAAAGACGATCTGCAGGCGTACAGCGCTCGCTACCATCATACACGCTTCGACTGCCGCGAAAGCGACAAATTATTAGACTTTTCCAGTGCGTGTTTTTTTTTCTTCCTTTTTTAATTTTTGATTTTTCCTTTTTTCTCCTTCTCCGCCCTTTTAATTATTCCGATTCCGCTAGCCCTATCGGATGATATATTGAGTTCCGTGAATTCGTGGGAACACCCCCGAGTCGACACCGTCTTCACTGATGGCCGGTTTAGTTTCAAACTTCAGATCGGATATGAAAACTTGATTTACGGGAACGAAAGCGCCGGACCTCAAATTCAGGCGATCAGGCTACAGCTTTCCTCGAGTGTTTAGCAGAGTTTTGTTAAATAGCTGTGATCTTGTATCTGGTACGAATAAAAGTGTACATATATTCTCATTGCACTTTTCGTTCAGCATAAATTGCTGTCCCAGGTGGTCCAATTTTGAAATACTATTATCTGATTTACAAATTGTTACAGATACCATCGCGACGACAGCAGTGCTCCCCGTTAACAGTAACAGATTAGGCGGTCGAATTTCGAAGTACTATTACTTTTATCTGATTCACAAATTGTTACAGACACGACCGCGATTAAGTAATTAGATGTCCATTAACGGGACAGTGACGGAAATAGCAACTCATATTAGAGCTTCAATTTCCTCTTCAGCACATTTATGTTATTTCTCGTGATTTATAAGTAGCAAAATGTTAACCAGAGACATTTCTTTCTCGAGCTGAATTTTTAATTACTTTCATCTGATCTAAATGGTAAGGCTACGATTATATCGTTACGTTTATAAAGTTACCATTAGGTTCTCGTTATTTCGTTTTTTTATTGTGACAGTAGCGGAAATATCAGACGACATTTCAATTGAAACTGATATAATTTACATTATTATTATTATTATTATTATTATTATTTTTTTACATACATACATATATACACTACTGCGGGAAAAATGATTGATATTAAAAATTACTGATTATGAAATTTAAGCGACATATACACACAACCACTGTTGAATAAATTTCTTTTTTTAAATAATGATTTATAATAGTTAAATTTTTTTTTTTTTTTCGACAAATATTATATGTAAGTTGTAAGCATTAAAAATGTAATCTGATAAACTATTGCTGCGTCGAAATATTTTTCCACAAAGATTCGGAAAGTGTAAAATATTTGTAAAGAAATGTGTTTCTATAAAACGAGTATTACAAATCGGAAAAATGATAAATATAGACGCATTTATCATGCTCACAGCGACGTTCTATTAGCAATTCGCAAAAATATTCCTTTTCAATAGATCACACACTCAATTCAGATCTTCACAACACGTATATGTGCCCTCCTTCAAACGGAACAGCCTTTCACGCTCTGTTCTTTCTATCTGCCTTCTGATGAAAATTCACTTACCATACAATCACTGAATTCACCGGTAATTCCAACCGGCGACTTCAACGCTCACTCTCCAATCCTCGGAAGCAGCCGTACAAACCCTAAAGTGTCCGATTAATAGAAAAACTATTCGATAATCTCAACCTATGAAGCGAACCTACTCACTTCAGCTTTTCTCATCGTAATTGGTCAACTCTGGATTTAATCATCTCTTCCGCGCAATTATCCAGCAATTTACATGTATTTCTTCATAAAGACCTAGCCGATCACGCCTCTATGCTAGTTAAATTAATTAACTCGCCATATCTCATACATCCCACTGTGTCACATTGGAACTATAAGTAAATAGACTGGGGTAGATACTCTTCTGACTGCTCTGATCTATCAGTCGACATGGAAATGAATATAAACATCATCATTGATACTTTCACTTCCTCTCTAATCGAAAAAGAACAGTCATTTTTCGCCTAAATCTATAAACCGCTTGTAAATTAGTTCTGTGGCGGATAAAGCAATGTGCTGAAGCAATTAGAATAAGACGGAAGTTGTTACGCAACTTGAAAAGAACACCATCAATAACTAATCTCGTAGAATACAGAAGAGCTCGTGCCAAAGTCAGATGGACTATCGAGCAAGCTAAGCGAAATTCCTGGTTTGAATTCACCAGCACTGCGTTGTCTAAAATCCGGTCCATGTCTTGATCTTTCTTATTTTCAACTATGCTTAATGTAGGTCAGAGAAACGCATTCAAACCGGACGAAATTGTTTCCACTTTTGCAGACCACTACCAGCAAACTTCAAACTGTTCTAACATCTTGACCTTCAATCGTTCAATTTTCCTATAAGAAGCTTAGACTCAGAACCTTATAATAAAGAAATTATTTTTAAGGAACTGAAGCATGCTATCAAATCCACTAGAGAAGCAGCTCCTGAATGCGATAGTCTACATATTGCTATGATAAAACATGCTCCGGCATCGACATTAGCGATCTTAGTTCAGATCTTTAACCGCGTCTGGACGAGGAACGAATTTCCACAAATCTGGAAAACAGCTGTTATAATTCCAATTCTAAAACCTGCAAAAAATCCTCCAGCTGCTGAGAACTACCGCCCCATTTCGCCTACATCAGTTCTAAGTAAGGTATTTGAACGAACTGTTTATTAAACTGGTTGCTGCAAATAAAAAATCTGCTTCATATATCCCAATGTGGCTTCCGTCGTAATCGATCGACATTACACCAATTACATGCTATTCAAAACGCTGTTTAAGAGACCTCGGAAAAAAAACTTAATTTATTAGCTATCTTATTTACATTAGACAAGATACCAAAGCACAAAATCATGAGTCAACTCTTCCGTTGGAATTTCTTTGGAAACTTAATATTTATTTATAAACCGGAATTTTTTCGTGCAGATTGGGAAAAATTCATCTTTTTTTCGCCCTTTGATAACTTGTATTCCACAAGTTTCATGATTCCGATATTTTTCAATATTGCGATTAACGACTTGTCAGATACTATTCATTCCCCGGTCAGAAACTTACTTCCGGCTTTTCATCACCACGGTTGGTCTCATCATCAACCCTGCCTTCTCAAGACTGTCGCAGTCAGTTTCGGACATTTTTAACTTGACAAACGCTCTAGATATATCGGTACTTAGGTTGTCGAATGCATTAATTCCACCGTGGGATGACAACCCAATCAAGATATAGATCTCTCAATGCTCACTATGAGAAGGGATTGGCACACCCATTGATCAAGTAGAGGAACACATTCGGACACGAACCCCCAGCTCGACTCTTTTCTACACCGACGCGCCTAAATTCAGTACGTTTGCTGGCTGCTCAGTCGTCTTCGATGATGTCGCTATAATCTGTTATTCACTTCCGGAACTGTTTTCCATCTTATCTGCCGAACTATAAGGTATCTGGCTCCTCATGAAATCTAACTCACACTAGTGTAGTGTGTTCAGATTCTCTCTCGGCACTTAACGCCTTGTGTCCAACGTGTTCAGCCATGATCAACGTCCGGTAGCTAAAGAAATTCTCAAATTAATATCGTCGAGACCAGATCGGACAGTAGCGTTCATGTGGATTCCTGCCCACGCTGGTATTCGATGGAACGAATTGGTAGATACGGCTGCAAAGGCGGATGCTGTGACTCTGCCAGTGCTAAGCATTCCTGTTTCAGCAACCGATCTCAAGATTTATATAAAATGTGGTTTAAGGGCGAAATGACAGCAAATATCATAAACGAAAAGCTTCGCTCGATCAAGTTGTCAGTATCACCGTGGAATATATCACTTCCAAATCAAAGGGATGATGTAGTCATCACCAGACTCCGATTGGGTCACACACAGCTCACCCACGAACATTTACTAAATGGAACTGAAGCTCCTCAACGTACCGTGTGCAGTGTTATCCTCAGCATTCACCATATCCTCATCGAATGCCCTTCATACTCCTTGGAAAAAAAATTCTTCAACCTGCTTACTTCTTTTCCCCTCATCCTTAAAAACAACTCTTTTTCACTGTCCAACTTAATTCTTTCTCTTCATAATTCCGGACTCTGCTCACTAATCGAAACCTCCTTCTCCTGCCGTGCCTCTAGCAAGAGTTGCTGCACATGACACGTAAATCTAATTTAATAATATTAATAATAATAATAATAATAAATTTTGAAAAAGATTATTTTTGTGAGAATAAGAAATTTAAATAGTTTTTATAAATAAAAAAATTTATAAAAACTATTTAAATTTCTTATTCTCACAAAAATAATCTAAACGAAAAGCTTCGCTCGATCAAGTTGTCAGTATCACCGTGGAATATATCACTTCCAAATCAAAGGGATGATGTAGTCATCACCAGACTCCGATTGGGTCACACACAGCTCACCCACGAACATTTACTAAATGGAACTGAAGCTCCTCAACGTACCGTGTGCAGTGTTATCCTCAGCATTCACCATATCCTCATCGAATGCCCTTCATACTCCTTGGAAAAAAAATTCTTCAACCTGCTTACTTCTTTTCCCCTCATCCTTAAAAACAACTCTTTTTCACTGTCCAACTTAATTCTTTCTCTTCATAATTCCGGACTCTGCTCACTAATCGAAACCTCCTTCTCCTGCCGTGCCTCTAGCAAGAGTTGCTGCACATGACACGTAAATCTAATTTAATAATATTAATAATAATAATAATAATAAATTTTGAAAAAGATTATTTTTGTGAGAATAAGAAATTTAAATAGTTTTTATAAATAAAAAATACTGCAGGTAATAAAGATCTTGAAAAGAGAAAAGAATATATAAAAATATTTAAATTTCCTGTTGAAAATTTTTAACAAAAATAATAAAACCTATTATTTCCAAAGCCGTATCTTTGTAAAGTATATACATCTACATCTACATCTACATCTACATCTACATCTACATATATATATATATATATATACGCACACAGGCGTATTATGTATAGTTCTTTTCAATTACCATCTATTATTTAAAATTTACAAAATTTCAAACAAGAATAACTTTGCTTTTGTCTTGCAGATTTGTTTAGATTTTGATAATAGATTTGTAACCTTTGGTAAATTAATACAACTTAGAATTTGGATGATTAAAAATTACTTATAACGTAAAAAATGCAACGTTTCACCTAGTGTGTAATTTTTCATTAAGGAGATTTTAAATTCCTCTGACAAGACGAATGGTATTATCTTTTCGAAATGTTGAAATAAAGGTTTATCGAAAATATTGAATATAGGAAATTTTATTTTTGATATGAACTACTTTAAAGGTTTATAAACGTTTTAATGTATTATATAATATAATTGAATTTTTCTTAAATTTTACTTAATACCGAAGCATAAACAATTTAAGTTTTACAAATAGCATAATTTACCATGTTCAAAATATTGTAAAGAAACCTTACAACAGCTATTTTGAAATAAATAACGCATCGATGCTAGTTGAATACAAAATTTCACATTTTCTATCAATTTGTTAAAAATTATAATATTTTCATCATTACCGATGTCATTAATTCATTTTAAATTTAACAGTTTTTTCTATCATCCACACATTCTTCGCAAATCTGTCAATACTTTGTATTGCACACGTTGTTTTCACTAACCATTTAAGAAAAAACATAATTATTACATACGAAAATAAAACATTTACATAACTTACATTTAGGTAACAGAGTTTTACAAAAATTCTTAATGATCCAAACTAAATGTTTAAACAATTCTAAAAATACGGGGATTTTAATTCAACCGTAATCGTAATTCGAATACATGACCGAATTTTAAATAATCGTATCGGTACAATATGCAATTAGTGGAATAATCTCGTATCCTTTCGGTTATTCCAATAATCGGATTATACGAGGATTTTAATTCGAATCATTTTATAAGGAATAAACATGCGTTCCTCATAGATATCATAATTGTCAGAATAACAATAATAAATAATAAAAATAATAATAATAATAATGATTATCTGAACTCCAATTTGAGATGAAATGAAATTACATTGTAGTCAGTCGAAAATGAAGATCGTTTGGTCTTGTAACAAAGCTGGGCCAAAAAAAAAAAAAAAAAAACATTACGTATTATTGCGGTAACTATACACTGTAAACATTTAACGCAGTACATTTACTATATGACTTTAACCAATAGATGTCACGTTCGGCAGTTGAAAATGGCCTTACTCCTTTCAAAACAAAAAGTATTAAAAATGCAAATAAAAAAAAAGGGGAGAGGGGGGAGTGACGTCAGGGATGATCTATCTCCCACATTGCTCAAAACATAGAATAAATGGTCAAACAATTGAAATTTTACAGTTAAAAGTGCAATTTCAAGCAGTATAAAGGTAGAGAATATGTTTAAGTTTGCAAACGACATAACGAACAAAACTTAGTATTCTTTCTGATTCAAATGAACCAAGTGTTTAAGAGATGTAGTATGATAAAAGCGGATTGCGGCGTGGGGATTTCGAAAGAAAAAAAAAAGGAATATGATAAGACGAAAAAATAATAAAAAATGAGAAGGCGAAAGATGTAAGTAAAATGTAAAAGAAATCGGAATAGAAATAAACTGATTAAAATATTCGTATAAGAGTACGACTTTAGGGAACGTGGCATGTTGACAGAAGAGACCAATTTTGGAAACTTGGACACGAAGAAGAATGAAGATAATACAGATAGACAAAGAAGCAAAAAGTATTCGATAGAATTAGAGGAGAACCAAGTCTACTGAAAACGATACAAATGGAGTCTTTATCGTTTCAGCGAAAAAAAGATTTAATTTAAGAGTTAGATCATTTTTTAAGCGATACATAAACAAGAAAAGTATTAAAAGCTGCTGATTTATTTTGTAAAAAAAGTTAACCATAGATTTCGCGGGTTTTTTTTTTTTTTTTTTTTTTGATTCAGCGATTATTCTACGTCTTAAATGAAAGGGGAAAAATTGAAAAATCGCTAACACTAAACCAAATCTACTTCGAAATTAAGACCAAAACGATACGGCCTCATATAAATGGACATACACGCGAAGGCATATTTCTAATGTCAATAAATAAAGACATTAAGATTTATAAAACCGATACAAGGAGAGGAGATGTACGGGCAAACCAAAAAAAGAAAACGAAGAAAATATCGCTAGATAATTCTGATTCTAATTTAGCAATTATTGAGCTGCTGTCCACCACTCGGAAAACAGACTAAGAAATTATGACGATAATGATGACCGCTGTAATTTTAGATACTACGTACTTATTTAGAAATCTTCGTAAGTGCAGTTACTACATATTTTTGGTAGTTCTATGCGCCACAATCTTCGGATTTTTCGTAACTATCGATTTTTAAACAAAAGCCTAAAGCCCGAAACGTTAAAGATTTTTCCATTAGAAATAAGGGGGTACATTAAAGTGTGTTTTCGTCGCAAATTTTGAAATGCTTAGTGTCTGCCGTTAAAATTGTATCTCGTAAATCATCGACGAGTCGACGCGACCGACAGTGATGTAATTAAAAAGATCGCTCGAAGCAAATTTTGTTTTCGAAAAGTAGAGACACTTGCTGGAACAGTTTGATCGATTAAATTCCGCTTCTAGACGGATTCCATTCGTCAACGCAACTGCTTTCAATAACGGGCTCGTTTACGGTGTACGATGTTTTCTTTTGTCGCACTGAGCAGCAACGCGGCGGCAGTCTACAGGAGAGCGACCTAAAGGAAAAGGAGGACTTGGGACGGATAGATTAAAAAAGATTAAGCGACGAAAAATGAAAACAAGGCCGAATTAGATAAAATGTAATAAAAGAGAAGACGGTAACGGCGAGCGTGTCTGCGTTGATATTTCGAACGTAGTTGCCGGTTCGTCATTGAACGAAGCAGCATCGGTGTGCTGTAATTACACTGCGGAATTTTGTTGATTTTAGTGCGGAGATGTTCCGGAACATAATCGAAATTCCGCCGAACCGGACACGTCCCCTCGCACTATCCGCACTTTCGCCCCGAAGATAAACATTTCATCATTTTTTCCGAGCCATCTCCTCTTTGTCTGTCCGAGAATGGGCAGCGCCTGTGTCGCCGAGTCAAATTTTGACAAATTCGACAGTCGGGTCACTGGTTCACCGGCGGTGAAATAACAAAAAAGAAAAAGCCAACGTAGAAGTGGTTTTCACAATACCTACGCTTTGCGTCCTTTCGAGAATGTCTTTTATCAGATAGGCCTGTGGCATGAACGAATAAAATTGAACTTGAAAAATTAAGAACCGTTCATCGCCAGTAGTACTTTTGAACTTGTTTAAAAATGACTTTTCCTCCTCCATTTAAATGCCTCCTATTGGCGCAACATTTTTTTTTTTTTTTTTTGAAGTGAAACTTCTTACGGGATACACTACCAGTTTTGAGATAGAGAGTAAACTTGTCGAACTAACAAAATCTTCTAATGCCCGTTCAATTTAACGGCAAGTGAGAGTGACAAAAAAACAAAAAAAATACAACTACGCGTTAGTAACAAACGACGTTAGAAGTGGAACTTTTTATGGAATGCAATGAATTTTAAAGGAAGAAACAAAAAAAAAAATAAATTGAAGTAAAGAAAAAGTATACTTAAAACCGACAAAAATGATAATTGTAATATCAATAACGATCTGCAGATAATGCCGTTGCTTCCTCCAGTTCATTTTTTTGAAAAAAAATCCATTCTCTAACCTGAATTTCCTATGTAAAATGTTTCACCTCAAACTTTGATTACTTACTCCTCCTCCTTTCGTAACGATCAATCTCCTTTTATCGATTTGTACAATCTAATCTTCCTTCTAATGTCTGGTGTACTTAGACTTCCACGTTCTGTTGTCATTTCGGCTTGCGTTTTGGCCATTCCGCTGTGCCTTGTTCCTTCTCCAAATTGTCCTACCACACTTTAATGAAGCGATGATTTGCGACGGCAATCAAATCTTTTTTGAGTGTCCATTCCTTTCTTTCGAGAATGTTCTATTTTATATTCGTGTCTGCTGAAACTCAACCTACTCCTTATTGCACAGCTTCTTTTTTGTCCGTAGCCTCGTTGTCCATTATTTTATCCATCAGATCTTTTATATTATCCGTATTTGACCGCATCAAAATTTAACTGACGGCTCTTTCCCTTCTTGTTGTTTCTGACTGTAGGTCCTTGGCCCCGACGTGCCAAAAAAAAAAAAAAAAAAAAAAAGATCATGCATTACTATTCAACTTTAGTCTAGTAATTTCCCGCCGCTACACGGCGATTCTTTTCCGCTCAGCAATCGAGCATTTAAAGTACACCGCATACCAACCTATCCTAGTTAATACTCTCTGTCACGTACTAAGTGAAATAATCTCTGTTTAGCCTAATAGAATTTCCTGCGCCCAGTTCATCATCTCTTGCGTATCTTTCACGAATGTTTCTCACCTGCTATCTATACGCTCGATTCTGGAAGATAGGTGTCCGGCGATATATGACCAACGAGTAGTACATTGGTTGTAATTTGGTTTTTGTAACAACAAGTAAGTTGCATAATGCAAGAAGAACGATCGTGAACATTAAAGCCGCAACACTTGGAGCTAAACCTGGCGCCCTCGTCTACCGAACGTACCGATAGTCGCTATTTTCACCGACCGCGACATTCGGGTGCAGTGTAATTTCTCGCAAATCAAAAAGTGATATTTCTGAAATTTCAATGTTTTTTTCTCCCCACGGCGTATGTTTCTCAACCCTTTGGGGACACTCGGATGACGACGTTTGGTTTCAAAGGCATCAAGGACGAAACATCGACTTCGTTTATTCTGCAGTCCGCATTTCGGAATTCTAATCAACTCATAAAACATTCATACAAAAATTTGTGCCAGCCCCGAAAGTGCTATACAATTCAGCAGATTTTGATCTGCATAAAGGAGCGCATCATTTAAAAAACACTATCTTTACACAGAAGTTAAAACAACGCGAGTAACAACAATTTAGAATAATTTCTAGGTATTCTCAGGTAAATAAATAAAAGTTTCTATTTCGTATTCCTATCTACTTTTTATAATCTCAGGTGCCGTGCGCTACATAGCGCGTTGGCGCAACCTATTCATACATTTAGCTGTACAGATATAGGTTGTGTACCAGGCAATTGTAATATGCAACGCAGGTGTACACACGCAAGACTACATTCGGAACTGATTGTAGTCGCTTGTTATCGCGCTACAAGTGCAGTCCGTCCGGTGTGGGTCTGCTGTGTACTGACCTAGCGCGCATATGATGTTGTACGTGGTGGTTTGCCATTGCCTTCCACGTGACTATTAGCGATTATTTATTTATTTAATTCTTGTAATAAGTTCGTTGTCGCTCGGGATCGAACCCATGACCGCCATATCGGAAGTCAAGCGCTCTAGCAACTAGGCTATCGCGACGACTTTTATAATACTAGCGGGAAAAAAAGGAAACAATGTGCGCAAAAGCAATTTTTAAATTTCCTGGAAAATTAGCAAATTTCTACATATTATTTGCAGCCTAACAAGGTTTGGAATATCAAATGTAAAATTTACATTGGAATGCAGCGATTTCCAATATCAGATTACAACGAAAGAAAATTACCGAATAATTATTTATAGTTCTCAATTTATTAACGCGGTAATTTATATCGAGTTCTTTTTGCAACAGCTTCATAGAAAAATTATACGATTACATTTCCCTAAATACGGTGAATGTGACTATAATTTGTTTTCAAGCGTGTTTTTAGTTAATTCGCCATATTAAACTAAAATAAGATTAAAAGATGTTTCCCTAAAGTTTAATTTTCGGTTCTTATAAATTAGTCAAGAAGTAGAGATATTCGGCGCTTTCTCTAAACCACAATAGAAAAATAGACTCGACATTCGCGGAAAAATGCTGCAACCGATCCCTTAAGGGTTTACACTATGTATATAACAGCAGTTTCCCCCCTTACATATACACCATAAATTAGAAAATTAATGTAACCTACTGGATTTAATGGTTATTTGCATATATATATATATACATGGACGTCGCCAGCGGTGGCAGGGGGACAGCTATCCCACCTGGAGCCTTGACACTTTTTAATCAACTGGCCATAATGAGTATTCATAGGCACGTAATCATGAACAATTTGTCAGAAACCCACGAACATTATGTTTTAATTAAGATTTTATTCTTGTTTAATAAAATATTAAGCCTTTTAACAACTTATAAATTTTATTTTTCCTATAACTCATATCCTCTTTCTACCATCTTGCCCCCCCCCCATTGCGACTAGAAACTCTTCTTGCCCCCCTGGCTCATTGGCTGGTGACGCCCTTGTATATTGCACAGATCAAGCTGTGTAATATTCTATGGAATTCCCGTACTACTGAAATAACGTCTAAAATAAATCTGAAAACGGAAGACATTGCCCATCGTTGATGCGCTTAAACTAAAGGGGTTGTTTTAAAAAGTGGTATACCCTAAATCTTCTGTAGCACCACAACTCAAAAGAAAATCAGTTGGCCTTCGAGTTTTGCTGCTACAGAAGAATGCACAGAATACAATTGGATGGAAAAAGTAACAAATGTAGTAGTACTGAATAAATGTAAAATTAGTAAGGCTAATAAAAATATCATCGAAGAAGCAAAAAAAAAATACTTTGGACATAAAATACGAGAAGAAGATCTTTTCACGACTACGATACAAGGGAAAATTCAGGGAAAACGATCACGAGGAAGGAGACGGATGGAATACGTACATGGAATAGCTGGAATAAATTCCCTTTTGGAAGGAATACCAAAGGAGACAACTGTAATAAAACAAAGTGCCGCACCAACCTCCTGAACAGGAGATGGAAATGATGATGATGATGATGATGATACCATAAGTAGAATGCCCCTATGGATAAAGAATTATTTACTTAACATAGAGTGTAGGAAAAATTGTTGAAATCGAATTTTCCTTAGTCATTCGACAGCGTCGAATTAACATAGTTTTGTCATTTTACACGTTGTACGCGAAATACCGATTGGTTCCGGTTTAAAGCCAAAAGCTCATCTCTTGTACGTTTTTATTAAGAATCCAGTTACGATAAATAATTGTAAAGCCGTTTCTTTACAACGTCGTCTAAAATCGCATGAGATTTATCAGCTAAACATCGGATTAAGAATTCGATTCGATCAGATGTAAAAGATTCACGATTCGACCGAAATTTTCAATTGTATGATCATCTCTGTTTAATAATCAATCTCGAAAGTGATCTAGACAGTTAAGAAGTCTCAGCGATTCCGAATTGTGTGCTAAACTCGGACGAATATTAGTGACAATTTGTACACGGATGGTAAAAATAAACGTTACGTCACATGTTATAAACTTTTCGAATTAATAAGAATCAAAATAGGATAGTGAAAAGTACAAAACACCGTCTTTAAAAATAAGAACGATGTGGGCAACTGAAACCGCGCCTATAGTATCTGGCGGTATAGAAAGCTTGACGAGCAGGACGTGTTACATACTGTTTTATGTTTTTCGCCATTGCAAAAATGCAAGGCTGTTTATGCGTTAATTAAAACTGGCAAGAATTTACCACGGTAGGTTGCCTTTGCACTTTCGGAACGCGTTTTTTTTCATATTTTTAAGAGTTCTTATTCATTATAATTTATTAATCATTCTGCGCATACGATGTCCCATCCATCTTCTTTTTTTTGCGTCACTCCATCCGTGCTGATTTGTTGTGGGTGCCCAGCCATGTAGGTATAATGTGAGGCGGCAGATTCCCGAGTTCGCTCTTTTCCAACAAAATTCCATCCTCTAATCTCGCGTAACTATGTAAAAAATTCCATCTTAGATTTTGGTCGGATGTTTGCACTTCTTCTTTCTGCACTGTTTCTTCTATCTATCTATACAACCTAATCTTCCTATCTTCCTTCTGTTTCGTTGTTTTTAGAGTTTTCTTCACTCCACCGTTCTGTTATTGTTTCTATTATTCGTATACGTTTTAATCAATTTTTTCTATCATCCTTTCGTACTATCTCTCCTCAATTTCTTCTCCATATTGCCCTCTTCATTGGAACGAATCAGCTGCTTGCGACGCTGATCATGGTTTCTTTGAATGTCCGTCCCTTTCTTTTGAACGTTGTATACTATATTTTCATCTGCTGAAGTTCGCTGCTCCTTATTGTGCGTTTTACATCTTGTCTTTTCCTTCTCCTTCCGTTATCCCTGCTTATTAATTTCTGTATCTGATCAAATAAAAATTTAATTGACAACTCTCCCTTTTCTTTCTCCTTATTTCAACTTGGTTGGCGCCCCCCACAAAAAAAAAAAAAAACTTTTTAATTTTTTACCTCATAAAGCGGTTATTGGATGTAAGTGACGTTTTTTGTTGTTGGTTTTTTTTTTCGTTCTCTCGTCTAGCACATTTTTAAATTGCGTCACAACAAATTTAAACCAGTACAGGTTTTGCAGTCAAGTTTTTTCATCTTTTATTACTTCCGCAAACGAGTTATCCGGCGTATCGGTAAGATTCGCAGGTTTTGAGCGTTCTACAAGTTCTGCGATGTTCTTTTCTTTTACGTCATCCAATTCAGGATCACCTGAAAGGTGACTCGAATCTGAAGAATATTCTAAGCACGCGATAGATACTGTCCATTGTTAAGAAATTCCAGCACGATAATTACGGCTTATGGATCGTCCAACTCGTCCAGCGAAACGGAATTAACTTTGGACGATATCCGATTGGGGAGATTTGAACATTCGAGCCAACTCTACTGCGAACTGTTGGAAAAACGATATATATTTTCGAACGGGCGGAGATTCTCATACGGAAAAAGTAAAGCACCTGCGAAGCAGGCGGGGGGGCGACTGGTCATCCTTAAAGACAAGAGTAGGCAAGAAAGTGGGGGAAAACAGTAATCCCGTTCGCTAGGAAGAAACTAGCGGCAAAAGAGGTAATTTGAGGATTCGCGTAAAGGAGGCTGCACGCAACAAGTGACAATTGAAAACAGAGCTGCGATGAAGGCGTACCACCTCGTTCGAGCCGATCCAAAGAAACGGGTCCCACAGACTTTCGAGAGCGACAAGCAAACCTTAAAATATTCTCTAATATTACTTTAGGCGCGTTGCAATGGAAACGAATCGAAATATATAAATCGTCACGAGGTTACGCTGGCGGTAATATAGAAAATATTCCATCGGTCAGGTGTCGTAATTTTACGTAATCAAAGTCACCGATGACAATCGGATTTTATTATAGTCAATTCAAACGGACCCTTCTGTAAGAATTGTAGAGCACTATGTCTACAAAAGGATCGAGTTTTTACGTATGTATCTTATCACCGAAATTCTTCACGATTGCAATGGAAGAGATGTCTTCAAACAGGTGAATTGGGAAGAAGTACTAATCTGTGGTGCGCACTTTATATTAGTAAGCAGAAGCCAATTGAAGGAAATTTTGCGGGGATTAAAAAGAGATTTCGAAAAGTTGTCGAGAAAACAATATCGCGCGTTTATGAAAATACCTCGGCGGGATCAAGGAATTAAAATTGCCGAAAGAAAACCAATCCGGCAAATTCAAAAGACCGAATATAACAAGCAACGTATGGGCTAGTACCAATTAACAGTAACGAATCGAGATTATAATGACACGTACAGTTCCGAAGTATGGGTATCTGCAGTGCTTGAATCCGACGAGCTGCTGCTGTTAAAAAAGAAATGTGATCGGCATTACACGCTACCATGCAAGAATTATCGACATCCGAGCGTAGCCGTGAGGTTGCCGATCGCGATGATCATACAAGACGGAAGCGCTCAAGTGTCGAAGAAGTCTATGCCCCGGATGAGATTAACCGCATCATCCTAAAGCTCGATTATTCGGAAGACATCGAAGCCTATGCCGAGTAACTGCCGACGAAGAGGAGGAATCACGCGCGAACCTATGTTTATTCATAATAAATTCACGGACTTCCTACCATTTCTCGTGATCATCGTGAATTTCGTACGAAGTTCGCGTCTCGGATAACGCATGGAACAGACAAGTCGGTTTGCGCGGGGACGGAATTGTGCCGCTACGGGGCGAACCAAGATGATCGAGTTGCGAGGAAATCATTATAATAATTTATAAGCAGTCGGCTTTGCAGCAATAAAGCGACGCATAAATTTCCGATAAAAGTGGAGCAGAGCAGGAGGTTGCGCAAGACCGATAAATAAGCGGCTAAACGTGGAAACGATAAAGAACATTTTCCATAAATAAAATGAATAAATTTATTCGATTCGCCGCTGGCGTACACACGGCAAAATGGCGAACGTGCACACTGACGGCGAAGGACGTTTCGAATTTTGAACGATTCGCCATAAAAATCTCTTGCAGCCTTTGCGCGAACCGCGTTCCAGTTACCAGCGACCGCTCTGCCAGCATTAGTGCGCTCCGAGCGAACCTATCTGAACAGTGCCTGCCTGTGTCTACGTACTGGTTCGCCTGTGTCAACTTCTCCCAATTGCCGGTAATAATTTTTTCGGGGCTTCGTAGCCCTCCCCGCCGCGCGGCTGGCCGCTAAAAAAACGCGGAACTTCTTCGAACACACCCAGATTACCTCTCGTTTATTATTGCTGGCACTTTTTCATTGCGCGTCCGACGACGACGCTCATTTTTGCTCTCCTATTGTTTCTTTCGGAAAATTTATTTCGCCCTTCCGCGCCCTTACGCTCCCCGCCGGGCCCCCCTCCGGACAGATAGCCTCGCTCCGTAGAAAAACACGTCTTATCCGCTCGCAGTATTTTTCTTCATTTGCCCGGCACTTTGTCGAGAAATACCGTATTTTTCCGTATACATTTTTTCATCGTACACATCTTTCGCCGTATACATCTTTCGCCATATACATCTTTCGCCGTATACATCTTTCGCCGTATACATCTTTCGCCGTACGAACACACAAGCAAATGCACCGACCGACCGACATAACTGAACTTCCACTCAAAATTCCGCTCGAATCGCATCATTTCCAATCGTAAAACTAGTAAAAGATGTGCTCCCGCTGCTGGTAACATTGGCCCCTCGCCGGCCATTTTCGATCCTCTTCTAATTTCCCGGTCCGTTGTTTACTCTTTTTCGCTGAAATTTTTACCTACACCCCTTCCTCCGCTGTAACTTTTGAGAACCCATTCCCGCTTATTTCCTCTACGCAACAATTCTAACCCTTTTCAGGGGATTCTGTTGATTTCGAAATTTTACTGTTTGAATGCGCGACCCCGGGTTTTTATTCGAATAAATTAACCATCGTCGTCGTGGTCGTCGTACAAATCCGATTTTTATGGATGGTGCCCGTTAGTATTCTTTTCTCCTTTCTACGCTGGCGAACACGCTTTAAACTCGCCAGAAGACTTTACGCGGATTCTGCGAAATTATTCGCGCTTCAAACAGCTTCATATTGCCTATATTGTCGAATTGTTTTCGTTTTCGTTTTCGTTTTGTTTTCGTGTACGTGCAGCTATAGTACGTCATTGGACGGAAAGCTAGTTTGAATCTTTTGATTTCGTTCAATCGAGCCTACCGACCGAATTCCATTCATTTAACCCGGATGACACGTGGCCACTTTGCCGTACGTCTGTAAGTTTCTATATTTCATCTGGCGCGTTTTCCAGACTAGTATTTAAAAGTCACCTTCAAGCCATTCCATCCGGCTTCTCCAGATGCGTTGCAATTTTATGAAAAGTGATCATTTTTATACGTAAACGTCTTTTCTTTTTTTTGTTGTTTCTTTTCCTAATCTTGTAACTTAAAGTAATTTACCAGCTTAATGCAAACCAAGCATAGGTGTAAACATTGTTGTACGTTGGGGAGGCTTTAATAGTCGATACGCTTGTAATATGTAACGTTATGCAAACTTACGTTATTTATAATTTTTTTTCCATTAACGACGAAGGTCCGAGGCACATATTTATACGTTTACTTAATAATAAACTTCTTATTCATTCATTCATTTCAGAGTGGTAAATCAATAACTACTATTATACTTTAAACAGGTCCAACATGTGCGCACCTCGAAAAGTAAAGTTATTTGCAACATATATACGTTACTCCTAGTAGGAATTTATACCGCTGATAAGGAAACGGAGGGAGATTCACTTGTCGAAGTTGTGCCTGCCAATATATACCGTTAAGCATTTTACCGAAATTATAACAGCAGACTATCAGCGCAACTCGCTCGACACGTACGTGCCCCAGTCGGATTGATGAACATCAATATAGAGCGCCTTAAAACGGGGTCCTTTCGGCTAAACCCCGACAGAAAATCCAGTAGAAGGCAACGGGAAACCACTGCAGTACTATCCTAAGAAATATCATCATGAAAGTGAAAAAAGGAAACGATATATATGCCATGCGGTCCGGCTGGCGCCCGGCGTTACCAAGTTTCCAGGCTTGTTTTATGAAAAATATGTGGCCGGCCATGCTATGATGGATCCCGGATCTAGCTTGGAAAATGAGAGACTGGGCAATAATTCAAGCGGGATAACAGCACACGAAAGAAAAAATCTCCGACAGTTTTGCGATAAGACGCCTGAACAGAAGAATGGGACATTAAGATTCCGGGGAGGCAAAACAATGGGGCGAAGTAATACAAATCATACGAAGGAAACTATTATAGGTACATGGAATGTGCGCACATTATACGAACCATGGAAATTATCAAATGTGATTCTGGAAATGAAAAGACTAAAATTGAATATACTTGGCCTCAGCGAGGTAAGATGGCCTGGAAATGGAAAGATTACAACAGAGAATATGGTGGTATATTATTCAGGTAACAAAAATGGAAATCATCATAGAGTGGTTGCTATAATAATTGATAAGATATGGGATAATAACGTTATAGCTTGTGTTCCTTACAATGATCGAATGATAGCACTTAAGATGAAAGCACAACAGCCAGTGAATCTCAACATTATACAGATATATGCAGCTACAACTGAAACAGCTACGGATGAGTTTGGATTACGTGGATATTGAAGTAATACTAAAAAGCGGTAGAAATTACTATGTATCATAGGGGAGATTTCAACGCCAAAGTGGGAAATACAATTACAAAAGAGATAACGGAGCCATTTGGAGGGGCGGTCAGAAACGACCGAGGGGATCTCTTAGTACAGTTTTGTCAACAAAATGACTTAACCGTTATAAAGACGTACTTCAATTACCACCGAGAAGGCTTTATATACATAAAAGTCTCCAACCGATACACCGGGGGAACAATAGTCCAAAATTAGATTAATTTTATAATAGCCAACAAGCGTTTTAGAAATAGTGTATTATTTTTGTAAAGACCAAGTGCTGATGTGAATACAGACTATAACCACGAGCAAAGGTACGCATAAGGGTACGAAAAATCCGGAAAAGTTAGAAAACAGGATTAGATCTATAAATTTTACAGAACCATGCAAAAAATAAAAGAGCAAGTGAATTATCAAATACGAAATATGAGAAACACTGAAAACATTGAAGAAGATTGGAAACAAATAAAATCTACAATTAATAAGGTAACAAAAGAACATCTTAGAAGGAAACAAAGCAGAAAGCATAAGAATTGGATAACCAGTGAAATATTCTGATCTAATGACGTATAGAAGAAAGAGGAAGAATAAATTTAAAGAAATTAACAAAAGCATCAGAAAAAAGATCATACAGACAAAGGAAGAACGGTTGAATGCACAGTGAAAATATATTGAGCAATTACAAAGCAAACATGATAAATTTAACATACACAAGAAGATTAGAGAAACGACGCATACATATAAAAAAGAGACATATAACAGGGCGGAGAACAGGAACATCATAACGGGTACAGATAATAGAAAATACGGGAGCAGTATGTGACAGCTTTATTTGATGATCAAAAAGAAATGATGCCGCAGAAAGAAGTGAATACGTTGCCAATCTTGGAATCTGAGGTGGAGATGACAAACAAGCTAAAGCGCGGAAGGCGGTAGGACCTGATGAGGTGCCGTCGGTAGAGCTACTAAAACTGTTGGGCCCTATCGAGATCAAGAAAGTTACGGGTTTTTTCAATGCAATCGATAAAAATGGGAAACTGCCAGAAGACTGTCTAGAGTTAAAGTTCATTACCATACCAAAAACAACTAACGCATATAGCTGCAATGAATATAGATTAATTAGTCTTATGAGTCACGCTTTAAAAATATTTCTGCCGTTAATTTTCATCGACGTACAATTAAAATATGTGAAGAAAACATGAAATGGAATCAGTTCGGTTTCCGTAACGGAATGGGTACAAGAGAAGCGTTATTTTGTATGAAAACATTAATCCAGAAACAGTTAGGATTCCACAAATCAGTATACATTTCTTCTATAGACTGTAAGCATTTGGCAAAGTACGGCACACGGAATTAATAAAAACATTAAAAAACATAGGTATCTACTAGTAGTCGGATATTAAGATTATACAAACGCTTTATGAAAAACAACACGCAAGAATTTTAATAGATGAGCACCTTAACGGCGCAAATAAGATAAGGAGTTAGACAAGGATGCGTCCTGTCGGCGATACTATTTTGTCTATATTCAAAGGCAATTTTTGACCAATCTTTAGTGAAGGGATAAAAATTGCAGGCGAAAGAATTTCAATGATTCGCTTTGCTGAGGATACTGCACTACTAGCGAAAAATGTAACAGACCTACAAAGACTACTTGGCATAGTTGTATTAGAAAAGCAAAAGGAAAGAAATCAGTATAAATACCAAAAAAACAAAATTCATGATAGTCTCAAGGCAACCTAAAAAAGAAAAGTTATTTTCGGATGGCAAGGAAATTAAAACGGAAAAATATAAATATTTAGGTAGCTGGATAACACAGAGTAATGATTCTGATAGTGGTCAATGCTACTGTATGCAAGCGAGACATGGACCATGAAAGAAAACATGCTGAAACGTATATCATCATTCGAGATGTGATGGTGCTACCGAAGAATGTGGAAAATGCCATGGACGAAGAAGTTGAAAAACGTAAAAGTATTGGAACTAATGAGAACTGTGATCGAATATTAATGACAATAGTAAAAAGAAGGAAGATAAAATTTTTCGGCCACTTCGTGAGAAGTGAAAAATACAAGTTACTGCAGACAATAATAATAGGCATGATAGAAGGAAAAAGAAAAACCCCTTGGCTGGATAATATTTGAAAATGGACCGGAATTAAGAGAACAGAAGATTTAGTCAGAATAAGAAGAGATCGCAAATCGATTTCAGCAGATAATCCAATCAACACATGATAACTGGTGGCAAGAGAAGGAGAAGAAGTAGGAATTATTAAACATTTAAAAAAAATACATACGTATGGTATTGTTGTCGCGGTAGCCTATTTGCCAGAGCGCTTGACGTCCGTTTCGAAAGTCTCCGATTCGATCCCAGGCGACGACAGAAATTATTACGAAATATTAAATTAAATACTCGTTAATAGTCACGCGGAAAGCAATGGCAACAATGCATACTATCACATGAGCGCTAGTTAGTACACAGCAGACACACAGCCGGGACCGCATTTGTACATCGATAAAAATCATACATTGACAATCTGTATGTATATGCAGATGATATTGCATTAGTGGTGGAACATGTCAATGTGAAGCTCGCAGAAAGTTTGCTGCAAGAAGATCTGAATAACGTACGAAAATGGGCACATGATAGGAAATTGTTAATTAACGCTAAAAAAAATTAAAGCAATGTATATATAAGAACCCCAAGTTGGTTCAGAACGCTTGTGCCTAGGATTGTTTTTACACAGCGCGTTGTGTCGGTGTTTGTTGTGATTATCTAGAAACTGTCGGCGAGTTTAAATATCTGGGTTTACATTTTTTATAAGGCTTTAACATGGAGAACCCATACTGATAATATTGCTGGGAAAATCAGGCCATCTATATCGGCGCTGTTCAAGTTGACATATGAGATTTTAAAGTTATATTTTGAATCTTTGATAATGTCTGGAATTAAATATGGAATAGAAATTTGGGGGGATGCAAAAGCAACTGAAATGAGGAAAATTAACAGGATGCAGAAAACCTGTTTGAAAATAATTCTATCAAATGGGTTTATGGCGCGTGGGTCAACAAATGTCGCATGGTGGAGTGAGAACAAAGAAATGTCACCGAAAATAATTTACTTTTACTATAAGTTAAGTTGTTGAAAACACAGCACATATTACATTACTCACAAGATAAAGGGTCTACGAGACCAGAATTTATGATAAAATATGCTATATACGATCAAGAGGTCGTCGCGATAGCCTAGTTGCTAGAGCGCTTGACTTCCAATATGGAGGTTACGGGTTCGATCCCGAGCGACGACGAACTTATTACAAGAACTAAATAAATAAATAAATAATCGCTAGTAATCACGTGGAAGGCAATAGCAAACCACCACGTTCAACATCATATGCGCGCTAGGTCAGTACATAGCAGACCCACACGGGACTGCACTGGTAGCGCGACAACAAGCGGCTACTATCAATTCCGAATGTAGTCTTGCGTGTGTACACCTGCGTTGCATATATAATAATTGCTTAGTATACAACCTATATCGGTACATCTAAAATGTACGAATAGGTTATCCACCAACCAAATGGTTGAGGATATAATGATGATGACGATCAAGAGGAGTTAGTAAGATAGATAATGTGGAAGAAAAGTTGTTGATAAAATCAGTGGAAAATATACCGAAGGATATCCAATAGAAGAAGAGAGTATGAATAACGAATAGGTCTGAGTATGGCACTATATGATGGTATTAATTACAACGTAATTCTTAGGTCGGCCCCCGCTAGAAAAAATGTCGCAATTTTATGTAAAGTTTGTAATATTTTAATTTTACCGACTTCCAAAAAGAAGGACGTTATGCGTTCGTAGCATATTAAAAATAAAATAAGTAAATAAAAAAAATGTTTAATTTACTGCGATGCAAAGTGCTCTCCAGCAACTAGGCTACCGCGACGGCACTGAAGACTATTAAATTATTCAAAAAGTAATCTGGTTGCGAAGTAAATTTATGTAAGTACTATAAATAGTATTTTACCACGATATGTATAATCATAAATTCTTGTGTACCGTAATAAATATCATACTGTTATAGGAGATTTAGTCAAAAGTGGAATAATACGTAAACTTTTTTTTAATCCTTTATATTATAAACATTAATTTTATACAGCATTATAATGACGTAATTGTTAAAAGATGTCATTGCCGTTTCACTATTTAGTCAAACTTAATTCAGCGACAACAAACACGTGGAAGAGGGCAAATAACAGCTCCGCTCGTAATGCGTACAAGTAAGATGCAAACCTTAATAAACGTAGCTTTATAAAATTAATGATTAAAGTGCAAAAAACAAAATAATGGACCGCATCTCTCAATGCTACTTTTTGTCGCTGCCTCCGGACAATGTTTAGTACTAGTAGTAGCCCTTCCGATATGTGTAATAAATGTAGACCTGGAACGATGAGACGGAATTAGATTCGCTGGACGCTTTCTAGTTGAATTCCATACCGTACGACGTCAATACTGAAGTAACGTGTGTCAACATCATGTGCGACAAAATTTCAGGACGCACTAATTTCTTTAAAGGTCTGGAAAAAGTGATCGAAATGAAGAGTACTTCTAAACAACTGCCTCCTGGATTACCGCATTCAATCTGCTCCTCTTGAAATCGGTACGAAATAAGGCGTTGCTGCCTTAGTGATAGAAATCTTCTAGACATAAACCACCCGGATAAGATGCTACCGCAACAATTTAGAAGTGAGTTGCACATATCGGGGTAAAAATAAAAATTTATCGTTGCGTATTTAAAAGGATGAAAGCTAATGGAAGGATTCAATATACATAATTTCACATTTCTAGTAGTACACAACCACTAATGCAAAGTGATAACGTTGTTACATAGTATAGGAACTCTTGTAGCATCATTAATAGTGGCTGTTATTATTTGTAAAAAATATAGACTAAAAGTGTTCCTAATGTGCCATGCTGAGTAAACATAACATAATTTTTTTTTTTTTTTCAAATCAAATCAGTTTATTGTGTAAGATAGTTTAATGTTCCTGGATTGGCTTTCTAATCATAAAAAATAAATAAAAAAGATGATTAATGTTTAAGGCTGTAGGGTAACATCTAAACCAGCGTTTCTTAACCCTGGGTCGCGGGCGGTATTAGGATGGATCGCGGGAATTCTCTAAATGACGTTATAAGCGCCATGGCGAAACGGATAAATTTTTTAGCATTAGGATTTATTGAAATAAAAGATCGCTTTGGTGTCTCGCGTCCACAATGCGTGGTCTGCATGCAACTTCTTTCAAATGAATCGCTAAAACTCAACAAATTAAAGAGACATCTTGAAAAAGTCCATCCGACTTACCTTAATTAAACCGCTTGCCTTTTGGAAAGAAAAAGGAACACAAGCAAAGCGTATGAAACTTGATGCACCCCATCAAGTTCGACAACAGTTTCGTTACAAAAAAGGCTACCTATGCTTCTTTTCAAGTAGCTTTAAAAGTTGCTCAATGTAAAAAACTCCATAGTATTGCTGAGGAGTTGATTAAACCAGCTGCGGTATCCATGGCGAGAACTGTCTATGGAGATGAAATAGCGAAGAAGCTGGAAATGGTGTCAATTTCGAATGATACCGTAAAAAAGAGAATAGATTTAATGTCATGAGATATTTTAGAACAGTTAATAACAGATCTCAAAACAGCAATAAAATTTTCAATTCAAATCGACAATCCGGTAGATTTTGAAGACTTTCCACAGCTGTTAGTGTATGTAAGATACAGAACTCCTCAACATTTTAATGAAGAATTTCTTTTTTCGTGAAAAGCTCTCTGTAACTTCAACTGGGGCTGACATGTTTTTTGAGAATCACCAATTGCAGTGGCAAAATTGTGTCGCAGTCTGTGCGGATAGAGCACCAACAACGATAGGGAGTCGCATAGGGTTTTGTGCCAAAGTCAAGGAAAGAAATCCAGAGGTAGTTACAATACACTGCTTTTTACATCAAGAAAACTTGTCTATGCGGAATATGCAGCCAGATCTACACCGGATATTAAATGACGTAGTAATCCAAATTATAAACTTCATAAAGGGGCGCGTTTTGAACTCCCGGATATTTCGATTGATGTGCGAAGAAACGGGTTCGGATCACCAGCATTTATTGTACCATTCAGATATCCATTAGTTATCTCGCGGAAGGATTTTAGCCAGAATTCTTTTTCTTAAAACAGAAATAGAAATATATTTGATTAATAAAAAACACGAATGTGCTGATCGCTTCATTGACAACAAGTGGATGGCCAAATTGGCATATTTAAGCGATATTTTCCACCACTTAAATCAGTTGAACACAGAAATGCAAAGTAAAAACCGCACTGTAGTAGACATGTATGAAAAAATTACCGTTTTTAAAAATAAAACAAAACTTTGGCAAGAAAAAATTTGCTAATCGTCAATTAGCAACGTTCGCCACATTAAACTTGTTTTTAGAAGATCTTAATGACAGCCATATTTTTCTAGAGACCATGCCTATTTTTTTAGAACATTTGAGAAATCTTCAAAATGAAATGGCAAGATATATTCCACAAAATGTCCATATCAAGAAATCCATTTGAAGTAGATGGTAATGAGGGTTGAAAATGATACGGCTGGATTACAAGAATTGCTTGAATTTCACGGTGATGGAGTATTAAAAGAAAGATTTGCCAGAATGAGTCTCACGAAATTTTCAGCAGAATTATCCGGGAAGCCCATTCTGAACAATGAAGCTGAAAAGGCTTGGCTACCATTTCCAACTACTTATTTGTGTGAAGCAGGATTTTTGTGCCTTGCTGTCTTAAAAAACAAGTACAGAAATAGACTGGATCCTCAATATGACATGCGGTGTGCATTTTCCATAAACTTAACTACCCGTATAAATCTTCTTTGCTTAAAAATACAACATCGGGGTAAATTAAAATTAGTGATAAACCTCAGGTTATATACTTGTTTATGTTTTACTTTGTTGATGAAAAAATGAAAAATGTTTTTCTAATATGAATGACGATATTGCCGATTTATGCTTGTTTAACTCAGATTTGAATAAAGAAAAAATTAATAATGTTTTTTTTTTTTAAATATTTTATAACGACATAAATTTTAGCAAACCACGGGCTTCTAGTTAATCCTATTATTTTATTATCACTGGAAGATAAATAAAACATCAGCGTCGCGGACTTCAAATATATTTATAGGTTAAGAACCGCTGATCTAAACCAAAAAAAGAAGAAGAAAAAAAATCGTAACAACATACTAACGAAAGTATTAACAAAAAAAAAAAGCAAAAAAAACTTTTCATCAGAAAAAAGTGCATCATACTCGCCAATTATCGATTATGAATTAATTTTACGAAATTAAGAAAAAATTAAATAAATAAACCAGGGGAAATTTAAACGAGGAAAAATTTTTCCGTCCCAGCGTCTTTAAAATGCTCTTCTTATTACAGACTCACTTTAATCTATCAAAGCCATTCAAAGTCCAGACAGTTGCAACTCTCTACTAATTAAAATAAAAAACCTGCTATTCGAACTTTCACGATCCGAGGTATATAGTATGTCACATTCTTATGGGCCATGTTGGGGTTCCTGGCAATAAGCGGATTGATTTGGCTGCGAAGGTATCTAGCCAGATGCTGTTCAACATTGTACTGCCTCTCGATTAGGACCATCAGTCTTTCTGATGCACTTTTTTGAAGAGTGGAGCAAACTATGGTCAGAACAAATGACCTTGCTCAGGTCCATAAAGTCGAACAGCGACCCATGGTGGCCGCCGTTCCCCATCTCACGTAGGGATATCTCGTTCCTGTCGAGACTGCGCCTGGGGCGCACTGCACTGTCACACAACTACGTGTCTTTGAAGGAGCTCCCCCTCCGTCGACCTGTTCTCTTTGCGGGTTCATGGCCTCTCCAACCGTAGAGCATCTGCTGAAATGGTACCGGCATACTTCCCGTACTTCCAGTAATACCTCACCCCGTTCGGACAGTGTTGAATGCCTTCTGTAATTTTCAGTGAGTCTAGGTGCCGCAATAGCCCAGGTAGTTACACACGGCACCTAGATTTGTACATTTATATATTAATTTTAAAATTACCGACGGCTACTAAAAAAAGTAACATAATAATCGTTGGTAGCTAAATTGTTCTGAATTGTCATTATTGTAGTTTAGGCTGTTACTTATTTCATTTCTTGATGATATTGAATTTTTGAATATTCCAGTTTTTAAAATAGCCCCTTTTTAGAGTTTTTATTTATTATTTCGGGTAAATCAAATCTGAGAAAGAAAGAATATTGTTGGCTGGATAAAGATTGATGTAATTACCATTCGTGCTGGCTAAGTATGCTAACTTGTCGACTCTTTCATTTCCCTCAATTCCAATATGTCCTGGTATCCATAAAAATTCTATTTGACAAGGTGTACGTGAAGTTAGATTAGATACCATAGACCGAATGCGAAGAATTATGGAATCAAAATATGTGGGGCAGTAGGCGGAGGATATAGCTGTCAGAACACTTAGGGAATCGGAAACTATTAGAAATTTACTATTATTTTACGTCGAGGATACATACATCAATGCTTGCAGAATTGCAACTGACTCCGCGTAGTATATTGAAGATATGACAGGTAGTTTAAACGATTCAGCATAATGTCTACTAGGAACGAGAAATGCAGCTCCGACTCCCTGCGCTCCCTTAGATCCATCCGTGTAGATAAGAATGTGTTGGGGAAATAAGCTATTGATGATATTGATGAATTCGTGATTAACGAAAGTTCGTGAGAGATATTTTATGTGTGGAGGGAGATAAGTTAATTTGACTGGTTGGGAGAAATCGTGGAAATTTAAAGAAAAATATGGAAGTTTATTGTAAGAAATAACGTAGGAGCTAAACTTTTCCATTCTGCAACAAATATGTGATAGGATGGGGATCTTCTATGCCCGATCGTTCTCCAATCCGCACTCCTATCTTTCTATTCAACCTTCCATTCCTCGTAAACCATGGTTCCATAGCTGTCAAGTTCTTTAACGTAACTCCATTGTATCCATATGTCGTCTTCGATTTAACCATTCACTCCTTCCCGATTCACGACACCGGATTTTTCCGTCTTTATCTCCTCTCTGTCCTCTTCACCCACCAGGGAATAATTACATCTGTGACGCTAATCATGTGTTTTTTGAGTGCTCGGCATTATTCAATGAACAATCCGTACTATACCCTAATTTACTACAACTCAATGCTCCCGCACCTTACAATATTTCGTCGATACTGTCGTTCCCAAACCAGGTCATTTTTCCAATAATTGCATCCTTCCTTTACTCAATAGCGAATAGCATTAAAATTTAAGTTATTTAAAAAAAAAAAAAAAATCAAATCTGTAATTTTATTTCGGATACTTGATAGTTTTGAGACCTTACACTACACCTAAAATAACAGTCTATATATTTATTTAAATGTTCTCTAATGGTTTAAATTTTAAGTAAATGTAACACGAATAAATTGAATTAAGTAATTTTCCTGGATAACTTAAGCAGCGTTCCAAGCCGCGGGTGGCAGCTAAGATATATTACTATTTCTTCCTCATTATGTTATTTGCCTTTTTATTTATTTATTTATTTATTTATTTATTTATTTATTTAATTATTAATACAATATTATAAGCTACTGCTTAAGTATTACACGGATTATCACAATTAAAAATACGATAACACAAATAAAAGGAGATTTTCATAGATGCGGAACAGTTAGATTGATACATTTTAGGTTTCTTACTTCATAATCCTGGTCAAATATTTTACATTTAAACTATACGTTACTGTGAGAAACATGTCGGTTTCATTTCTGTGAATCTATGAATATATATTTATGTTACTTTTTATATTTCCGATTGTATGTATTACATAATTTCTGAATTGTGCAGCGAAATATTGTCTAAATAGCCCGTAGGCCAAAAAATGTATGCTTGTTACACGCAGATATAACTATAAATAGAATTACCGACAACGCGCGTATATCGTGTAGGGCTGTGTAATATCATTTTTCATTCTTCGTGTTATACGGTGCGTTACGGTGCACCAACAAACAGACATTTCTAAGATAAAAGTAGGGTTGAATGGGAGGAGGTTTAAAAGAGAATGATATTCTCAAAATCTGAGCAAATTCCGTTTGTTCTTCCACCGAGTAATATAATCGGTTAAAGTTCCCCATGCAGCCGTTCTCATAAGCAAAGTCGTTATGATAACAGAAGTCATAATAGTTATAAAAGAAGGCGATGATACCTATATATATATATATAATATATAATATATATACGCACACATATAGATAAGTATCATATAAATGTAATGGGAGTGCTGATGATGGCTTTTTCTTGAGGAAGAAGTTTTAAAAGCGAAGGGGTAAGCTGGGTAAAATCTGAAATGAGACGAAACGCTTTTATTGCGACCGAGGCTTTTGTCTTAACGACGACTGCGACGATTATTATCATTATTAATAATTACTATTATTATTATTTCATTTAAAACGCGGGCGAGAAAAGACGCTCTACCGTCCAATTCTCCCTCGTCTTCCAGCGAAAACCCCATTCCCGATTACATTCTCGTCTTCGTCGTCTGAAAATAATTTTCCAGCCTAGACTGAAAATTTACTGTGTAATCTCTGCTTTAATCCTGGAAACGAACGGCGGCAGCCTTTACGTGTTTCCAGGCTGCCGATTTAATTTCTTATTTTCGGCTACGTTAATCTACTCGCTGCAGTAAAAACGAATATTTTCCTCGTTTTTCTGGAATTTCCGAAGCAAGCGCGCAAATTGTCTCGCCATTCAAAGAAATTTTCCTTTAAAAACCGCGCACCACTCTCAAATACTTCCTTCAGTGTTGCAACTATTCTAAAGCGTGTCCTTTAATAACTTTTTAACCTGGTATGCCGTTTAAATGGAGCGAGGCTCACGAAAATCGCCTGAACAATCGTTTCTTATAGTCCAAATCAAAATTTCGCTAAAACCTCAAAAATTTGGAAGACCCCTTTTGCTTTTCGAAAGGTTATCGTTTAATTAATTTTTTAATTTGCTTCTTTTTAATTGTTGACTTGTTCCGCTTTAATTAATATCTAATTTTAATTAATTCGCATTCTATTTATTATTCGCGTCAAAGGTTTTTTTTTTTTTTTGTTTTTTAATCGTTTTCCTGTACATCGACGCATGCCATTAAAAACTTTAAAAACACTGTACAAAAATACCCCACGTTTGATAAAGACATAGAATTAAAAATGGCTAGAAAATAAACGCAAACAATTAATCAATTAGCAAAAATTTGTTTTACGTGATTTATTTTCTTCTTCTTTTTTAATCAACTTCTCGTTATCAATTGTGCTTCAGGCTATAATACTGTACCGACCGGTTGTGCCTTAATCAGCGCTCATCCGACATCGGACAACCATCTGTTGTAGTGGTAAGGACTGGCTCGAGCGCACGGGGAACTCTTTAGGAGAAAAAATAGTAAAGTAACAAAATTATAGAGTGCGAAAATGAAAAACACAACAACAAAAGAGGCAATAGGGGAAAATTAAAAATCAGCGGGAACGTTTTCGCAATTGACCACGAGGAAATTTCCCGTACGAAGAGCTACTATTATTCTACAGCAGTTAAGCAAGCACGGCATGGAAACGGAACACTTTGTAAAACTCGGATGGTTGAAGCTCACAGAAAGTACTGTGGATTACACACTACCATATCCTAAAAAGGGACGTAAGTGGAATGGAATTGTGGCGTAAACATACGGTGGGTATGTTCGGTTAGGTGAATAATTACTCGAACCTTCCTGGACTGTATAGAGATGGATTGCTTCGCGAAACTTTATCGAAAACAGTCACAAGCAGGTAAAAGAATAAACTTAATTATTTTAGTGGATGTTGAAATAAGAATATCAACGGTAGCGAAAATTGTCGTACACAAAACCGCGCTAGCATTGCTGCGGTATTGTGTACAACTTGACGCCAACTAACCCTAGTGATGTTTTATGGAAAACATTACAGGGTGATTTAATGAAAAAGTATTGGAAGTATCCAAAATTTCTTTATTACCGGTGAATCGGATCTGTATTACATATGGGGATATACGTGAAATAAAGATGATAGGTTTTTCGAAATTGCGAGATACAATAAGGTCGTGTAGCATACATGCTAAACACAAGCAGTTTGCAACTGACACGCACGGTTGGAAACTTATTCATCTGGTTCATCTGCGATTATAGATTCCACGAAGTATACGCATGTTTGAATGACCGGTGTTTTATTATTAATATCCAGATAAACGCCAAGTGCAAAACTCTGAGAACCTATTTAATTGGCCAACACACACGATGAAAATAGTGTGACAGTAGAAAGAAAAAAGAAGAAAATTCATCGGATCCCCTGAAAATTAATTTTATCAACGGTGGCTCGCCGGAATAAATTCGAAATTCATTTAATATACGTATATAATAATTTTTTTTTTGAAAATCTTTTATTTTAAAAAAAAATCCACCCGATAACCTCCTATCAATTTGTAAAAGCTTCCATATCAGATAACGGTATATCGGATATTTACGCTTCCTCCTTTTCTAATAATTATTCATTTCATCTGTCTGTTCAGCCTACTGTTCCTCCCTATTCATGGTTTATTTTGCGTCCCTCTCTTCTTCGACATTCTGATGTTGTTTCCGTTGTTCGTATGCGCTTTGGCCATTCTTTGCTGCCATTATCTAAATTTCGTTTTTCCTTGATTTCTTCTCCGCACTGTCCTCTCCATCCGGATGGTGCAGTTATTTGCGACGCCGATCATGTGTTCTTCCACAGTGTTTATCTTTTGTTCTGCCTTGTATATTCTTATTAGTTGAAGCTTGGACTTCCTACTCCTTATTGTACTTTCTATATCCTGTCCGTTCCTTCCCCACTAATTATTCCTGCTATTTGTTCCTTTATAGATAAAATTTCTGATCGGATCAAAATATAACCGACTTCCTTCCTTACCTTTTGTTTCCGGGTAAAGGTCCTTGTTTGACGAGCCCAAAAAAATAAATAACATATAGCAAACAAACACGAGGTAAATGATTCAACATAACCCACGAATGAGTACGCTTAATGTGACATAACTGCGTACTATCTCGGTGCGTTCTTTAATAGTTTCGTTCATTCTTTTCCGAAAACATATTAATTACCTTTCCTCTTCTAAGAGTAAAAAGGCTAAATGTATTAAAAGCTCCATCCGCTACCAAGAGACCATCTTTACACTTTTATTTCTTTATATTATCTATTCAAATTCGTTTAACGTTCTTTCGTCACTTTGAACTCTAAATTGGATCCAGTAGTCTCGCCTGTGCTTCTTAGACTTCTCCCCGGGTCGAGCAATTTTTGCGGAACTCAATGTGCCTACCTATTCGTAGATATTAAGTTATTGATTCCTTGTCAAACACCTCCTGTTCGTCTAGTACAAAACCTGTTCTCTCGTACTTTTCCATTATTTATAACTGTTGCTGTTATATTCGTAAGAAAAATCCCAAATTTCAGTCTACATTTCTAGTCTTCATATCTCAATCTTTTCTGCATAATTTTAACAAGTAATTTTCCTTTTATTTGAACTTATACTCTTACAGCATTTTTTCCTACCTCACACTATATTCTAAATTTTCTTAGACTGCAGCGAAACAGGAATTCTACAGCATTATGAATTTCATTATCTTCACCTGTGACTACTTTTATTGATGGTCTCGCCGATACCAACTTTTCTAGCAACTTTTCAGCAACTTCTGGTCTTCCTCCTTTTGACTATCATTACAACTAGCGATCATCTTATACAGTCTCCATTATTTTCATTTCTTCTAATTGTTTTTCTCCCAGTTATCTCATGCCCTGTCAGTGATTTTTTATCATTCATTTTTTGTTTGTTTTTTTTTTTTTTTAGGTAGGGGCTTGTCAATTGAGATTTCCAGCCAGAAACGATAGGAAGAAGAGTCAACTAGTTAGAACTTAATTAAAATAAAATAAAACCAATGGCAAATACAATAGTCTGAGAAAGAAAAAGGACAGGATATATAGGAAGTGTAATAGAAAGCAGGTGTAAATAAAGGAAAGAACGTTCAGCAGAAAGAGCAGAATATGCAAAGCAAATGTGACTAACTAACACCCGCGTTATCCCTTAAACAAAAAAAGAAAAAAAAAAAGAGAAGTGGTGTCTAGAGGGGGGCATTACCCGGTAGGAATGAAGTTCCTTTCACTTTTTGGTAAATATACAAGTATAAAGTCATTCATAAAGTATACGATAAAAAATGGCACACAATATATAAATCCCGTATGAATTAAAACTAAAAATACGAATCCCGTATGAATTAAAACTAAAACGAAAACAATAAATAAATCATCAGACTCGTTGAAATGTGCTAACGTCGCACAAAAAAACCGCGCCAATTTTCAAATTCAATAAGATATGCACGTGTTTAGAATTGAATTTATACAGCTAACCGCGCACAATGCTTGCTGCTCGAATCCCGATACTCGCGCATACACACGCACACACACGTATATAATAGAGCGGGACAGAGTGAAAGAGAAAGAGAGTAAAGGTCGACTGGAGGACGCATAACGTTTTTTCGTGACCTGACGATTTCTGCTAGTTTACTCCTTCCACTAAGCCGCGTAAAAGAACTTCGTTCCAAAAACGTTACAGATACATTATCGAATCTGTGCAATATTTTACTTAACACGCATAATTTTTAAATTATAAATTTCCATGTGTTTTTTTGTTTGTTTTTTTTTTAGTGGTTAAATTGTTACGATTAACTGGCACGTTTCTTAAGACTGCCGCTGAGCTTTATTATTAATAGTAGTAAAAAAAAAAAAAAAATTATCGAAAATATATATTTTGCAAATATTTAACGTAATCATTCTAAGAACAAACACGCACTATCCCCAAAAATACGCGAAAATAAAAAATGATCCCGCATTGCCGAAATAGAAATAACCAGAAGCGGTTTTAATATGACCGGCAGTGTGCAATTAAGTAAGAACAGTATACAGTAGTAATCACGAAGAAAATAAATAAAATATAAGCGCCATCTTTTTCTAAAATTAACCGATTAAACGTGTCCCCTCGCTCTACGAAATATTACTGTTAACGCCAAATTTAACATTTTCCATTCATCGAAATAACAGCGTGCAAAACTTAAATAATCCGAATAATTTTAATAAAACTCACCGGGTATTACTAATGATAATTGTCACTTGATTTTTCTCTTTAAAATCAACATTTTCCCGCTTACATTCCTCGTAATAACTCACGCGGATTCTGCTTGGACAGAGATGAAAGCCAAAAAAAAATCTCAACCCGCGAAAATTATGTAATACGTACATTTATTAAGAACCGGCTTTTTGTGCGATTCGGCCTTTTTGCATTTTTCAAAAAAAAAAAAGTTCTTAATTAGCACTTTTCAGTTTCTAATTTCAAATTACTTGCCGCAAAAATCGTCGCATCAATTGCTTTTTCGAAAGTGACATTTCCCACGTTGCTCTCCTCTAGCATTTCATTTTTCCCCTAAATATCTATTAACCCCTATTCAAAATTTCAAGTTTCTTTCTCTCGGCTAGATTTACAAAAATCGAAATCCTTCGAGGTGTTTTTTTTTTTTTTTTTTAGCACACTTTGTTCTTTTAAAGTATTTTCTAAAAGCCGTTCTTAGTCAGTAACTTTTCTGTACATGAAAAATGCCCCCCCCCCCCGGTCTTTGTAGTTGCTGAGAAATAATAATGAAGAGAATCGGCAAAGTTCTTATTCTTTATACGTATCTAAACACACACGATGCAATGTAAATTTAAAGATATAAATATTTTCAATATCCCATTTTATATATTCCTCTTAAGTTATTCTGCTGGCTACTTTTTTTTTTTTTTTTTTCGGGAGGGGAGATATTTTAATTCAAATTTTACTCTTTTAATTAAGGTATTTATATCCTACCCCTATTCCCCAACCCCCAATAATGCCTATTTTAAAAATTTACAAAGTAAAACAATTAAAAACAGCCAGCGAGCCTAGTCCCCTAGTACTTTTTACATGGCTATATAAGTGTAAAATAAATTTTAATTTTAGCATCGTGTTATAGTCAAAGTTTTACAGGCCAACAACTCGGTAAGTGTTCCCCTGTTTATACTCATTTCGATTGTATCACTGTCAATCGTTATCGAATATTAAATGTTGTTTAAACTGGTTTATGCTAAAGAATTCGTGCAAATTTTAATTTACGAAAACAAAAAAATAAATTTCTCTACAAAACAAATTCCCCTTCTGATGTCGATGTTTTTAAATGATCAATTTTCAATTAATATGTAAATTCTTTTACGATTTTTGTCACACAACAGTCAGCTGACTAAGACGCGCCGAAGCAAAAAGGGATTTTAGAAAACAGTACCCCGTCATCCCGTTTTTTAGTTATCTCAATGATATCGGAATAATTTGAAAATGTTTAAATAAAACGTAGAAAAGAAACTAAAATATCAAATAACTTTTTTCGTAAATAGAGGGAATATATCTACCGATAGGGGGGGAAAAAATCGGATCGTATCGTGAATTTAACGCAAACTCCTCTTACATTCAAATAATGAACAATTTTCGAATACTTTTGTGCTTTTAGCGACAAAGTCCCCTTAAATTCTTCGAGACAACCGATGCGAATGGAACACTCATTAAACAAGTGTACGTACACCTTTTCGCGTTACTAGCGAAACAAATTACAGCATTGTGTCAATTTTATTTTTTCCTAAGCAATTTACACAATTCTCGTACGCCATTTTATTAAAATTAAAATTAATTCGGCCAATGCAATTTAATAATTCAATCAACTCCGTATTATGTCGTCATTTTTCTCCAGGGTAACGCGAATTTTTGACTGACGCTCAGTTTTAAGACTTTGTGACACTTAATTCGAAGCGTTAAATCGACCTAAAGTGGTGGTACAGAAGAACTATTTTTCATCAAAACGAATACACTTTCGTGAGATCAACGAGCTTTTTTTAGATATACGTGTCAGTGAAAATTAAAAAATAAAGAAAACAAAAATTTACAAAATCAGCACGCGGATTACCTAAACAAATACACCTGCGAGAATCTTAAAGACGTCGTAATAGAATGTGAATTGCGCGATGTTATTGAAAAGTTTGGCTTAACAACTTTATGAAAATACGGCGAATAGCGAGAAAAAAAGTTAGCTAGCTTGCGAAATTAAAAAAAAAAAAAAAAAAAAAAAAATTTCAAAGTTTCAAACGAAATCGGTCAAAACTCGTGTAATAATCCGTTTTTTCGACTGCTGCTGATTGCCGATGTAATAGATAGAGACAATAAATGATGCTGCGCAGGAATTGTTTCGGCACGTCGAAAGGTAAAAAATTATTCCGCCTAGAAACTGCAAATGAGATTTGAACGATATTATTCCAGCAGCAGTCCCGTTTTGTCGTCGGGGTGCTGTAGGTTGTCATTAAAGTTGGAACTGACACTCCTCTAATCTTCCGATGGATAAATGATGTTCGCATGGCGAACTCCTTCTCTCTATATAGTATACTACTGATAAGACGCGTACAGAACAGTCTTAACGTATCAAGAAATTGATGCACAAAAAAAAACAAAAAAAAAACCTTAATATGTTACGCGAAGATGGAAAGACGCGGATACATATTGACAGGAGGATTGCAAACGACGCGAGGATCAGCAACAATTCCAATCGTGAATCTGGAGATTTGATCCGTGGATTAGGTCCGCATTACTCGCGTATTTTTGTAATATTTACATTTTCATTCTCCCCCGCCCTCTGTTGCCGCTTTCTCCACGCGCAAATGCATAATAAAAGATTCATCGTTCGTGTTTTCCCGGGCCCGATTCGCCGCTCTTCTTCGAAATAAATCGTTCAATCATCGTGTTCAATTCATCACAGCAACGACGAAAAGAATCGCACTGATTGACATTTGATTCCGTATTTTATTTTTGCCCGCCACCGAGATAATCTGCTCCGTTCTTGTCGGCGTCTATACAGAATTTGCAAGATAAATGATTCGAACGGCGCCATCGTCTTCCACAATCTATAATTTCGTTTTAAATCTTTCGTAAGTTTTTTTGTTTTTTCTTGTTTTCCTCGCTAACTAGAGTAGAAATTCGAAAAGTCGACAAAACAGCCGAAAAAATCGATAGATAAATAAAAATTAACGAGATGTATTTCATTTTTTATCGCAAAATCAAAATTAGGGATTTTTACCCCGCATTCCATTTCATAAGCAACGAAAAATGTTATCTCCAGCTGGCAAAATTGTATATTTAAAAGTATGAAAAATACCGATTTATCAGTTACGGTAAAACGCGAATTTAATTAAACCCATTCTTACAACATTACATGGTTCCGGTATCGATGTAATTGTTTCCCCTTTTTCTTTTGATTATTAAATGCCGCAGCAGTTCAAACGTTAATTCGCGGACATTAATCGTGAGTCGATTAAAAAAAAGCCTTTGATCAACTGAAATATCGAAAATGAATTAAACCGATGCCGAAGATGGTAGGAATTGTCAACAATTCTACCCTCCCTAGATAAAGAAATCAATAGAGACTTATACACTTTTATAAAATAATAATTTAAAATTGAACGCGTTTCAAAGCTACTAGCTCCGTGATCACAGTGTATATTACTAACGTTAATTTTACAATGAATGTATCAAAATGTTAATTTTCCCCCTGTTTTAAAATTGATCAAGCCTTATTTTAATTCCGGTTTTATCACCTTCTAGCTTAACAAAAATACTTTCTCCGAATGAAGACATAAATGTCGACTACTTTCTCGATTTCATTGTATTTAATTACCATTACCGTCTCATCGTAAGGAGAAATTGTAATCAGTAAGGAGCCGAAAATTTTTTTAACCGGTCAAAAGTTCCTTACAAAACGCTTAAATATATCCGCGCCTCCGTACATTCTAGTTTACGTGCACAGCCTTGACGGTTGCTCGAATTCGAAGTCTACATGTCGTATTCGACTTTTGGGTCAATTTTACTCGGAGACACATGATTCACATAGTATCCTGCACCGTTAGGTGTCCGTACTTTGGCAACACCTTTGAACCTACCTATGAAACCAGCGGTGAATCCGAAGTAGCAAAAGAAATATTCTTTTAGCTTGCCTCAGTAGATTATAAATATATTGAGATCTGCTTTACTGCATGGGCGACTTTTGCAAAATCCTTACATTATACGAAACCGAGCTCGTATTACTGCTATATTTAAAAAAAAAAAAAAAAATTTTTTCACCTACACGAATTATTGTGGACTACACACTTCATTGTAACTAATTATACCGCAACCCCGTGATCAATGTCGTTGAGATTTTAGTACATGGCGAACTTTCACAACCCGCAGTGCTCTGCCATTAAACTCGCTTTACTTAATTCCGTTGAAACATTACCGTGCCTATTACTAAAAACAGTCGTGTGGTCTTATTCACTTTAGTATTAAATAACTTTTTAGCTTCGAAGTATTATCTATAGATAAAAATGGAAAGACGTAAGAACAAAAAGATTAATCGATACATTATTCAGATATTTTTCGTTGCGTAAAAATATTAATTATAAAACAAAAACAGAATTATTTTTACTGTTAAAGGTGAAGGAAAAACGGACGAATAAGTCGATAAACAATCTAAATTTTGATGACAACGAAGGGGACTTTTTTTAATAAATATTTTTCGGCCGGCAGGGAGGGTGAAAATTCAAAGCGCAATACATAATACGCACAGAAGTAATATTAAATAATCGTACAATCAAATCTTAATTTAAAATTAATAAATCTTAAAAACGTTTTGCAATTCGGTAACTACAGCCAGAGTGTATGTTCTATTAAGTAAAATCGGTTCTAATCGGAAATTATGAAAATTGCAAAGAAGTCATTAAAGAATCCTGCACAGAAGTTTTTTAATATATGCAAAAATCTTCAATCCCCGTCAACTTCCTTAATAAACACTGTACTTAGGGTTTAATTATTGCATTAGTAATGTAATCAAAAAAAGGGAAAATTGAATATATGAAGTACATCGAAGAATACTAGAGAAAAATGAGTTAGTCAATTCGGATTTGATATTTATGGCGCGCCATTCTATTTCGTGACTCTGCATTTCGTGACGCTTCCATTTCGTGACGCTTTTCGAGTTTATGTGCCAAAGTAGAGACATAAAAGTCTACTATCTAGTTGTTCCAGAATCTTTGAAATCAGCTTACGTACAAGTCCGTAACACAGCGAGACATTTTCATGTTTTCCCTTAAAAGAAGACTTTGTACAGCCATTCAGGCGTCCGCCGACATTAGAACGTCGTTCGCTGCGAGGCCTCCGTCGACTTGAGAATGTCGCCACGCAACCTGTGATTTCCTTTATACATATTATATCGCAACGTATGCGTAAAAATATTTGCATTTAACAACTAACTACCGCTAGTACAAGGTTCCTTATTTACATCATTGTCGTTAAGAGTTAGTAATACTGAGAAACTGACGTGTGAAATACACAAACCTACGATTCTCACAGGTCTCTTTACAAGTCGTTATAGGAAACACTTTTATCTACTTCTGTTAAATACATACTCGCGTATGTGGGAAATCGGTCTCATTAAATACTCTCTTATTAGTAATCAGTATACATGAAATTTTCGTAACGTTTTTGTGTGACGCTCCATTTCGTGACGCTTTTCAAGTTTATGTGCCAAAATAAAGACATGGAAATATTAGTAATCAGTCGTATCCAAGTAAAGACATGAAATTTTCGTAACGCTTTTGTGTGACGCTCCATTTCGTGACGCTTTTCGAATTTATGTGCCAAAGTAAAGACATGAAAAAACGTCATTCTTTCCGACTGTGCAACAAAAAAATAAAATAAAAAATAAAAATAAAAATAAATCTTTATTAAATGTAATAGTTTTATTTTTTAAAACGAGACTAGTTTGGTTAGTGCGCCGTTATTAGTTAAATTTTATAGAAAATCCATCCAATGTTGATGTTTTGAGACAACAAAGGGATCACATTATTTTAGTGGAATTCGTGGAGCGTGGACAGACCATTAATGGCCTGAACTACTGGAAACACTCATCAATTTAAGGAAAGAAATAAAAATTTCGAATGCAATTCAACCGTTGCATAACAATGCACGGGCACTCGCAGCGAACATTACCCAAGAACTTACCGCCGAGTTGTCAATTGAATGCACCTTACAGTTCGGACCTTGCCCAAGTGATGACGCTTTATTTTCTCAATTAAAACGAAAAAAAAAAAATTATATATATATATATATATATATATATATATATATACTAGGGAATTGGTTTCGCAGGCCGCTTCGTGGCCCGTTCTTTCGGACTTTAAACTGTATTACTTTGTAAATTTTCATAAAGTCTGCAGCATTTACGTATACTAATTTTTTTTTGAAAAAAGAAGTGCACCAATACGTCAATTAAAAAAGTGGGATTCAGATTAAAATATCAAAAAAACTGAAAGCGCTAGCAGTGTAATATATGCGAGAGGACTATATTACTTTTAATTCTTTTTGGAAACTCTAGTATGCGGGTTAAAAAAAAATATCAATACGGTAAGCGAAAGTTGAAATATATCGATAGGTTATCTGAAATTTGATATTCTAATTACAATTTACAGCACCTTTTTTTTGTCAGTCGACCGCTAGAGAACAACATAATTATAATAATAATATACAAAGTTTTGTAGATAATATAAAGTTAATATTTAAAACAATACGTATCACTGTTATCGGCTGGAGTGCGATGATGGTTGACTTGAGTTCACTGCGTTTCTGATTCTCGAGATCAATAATCACTAATGCAGCCTACTTACGTATAATTTCGGTGAAATATAACGACGAAATTAGCCATGCAGTATTAAGAAGAAAGAATTTCTTCTCAATAGCAAGATATTTTTTCATAAATTTATAAACTATATATGTTCATGGATTTCAATAATGATTCAGTATACATAAATAAATAAATGTTGTCAGAAATAATATATTATTATATTAACTCTGTTCACACGGAAACGTCTAGGACACAATGTTCTATAATCATAGTTTTAATATTTAAATTTCAGGAACTGCTACATTTCCATTGTAACTAACATTGATAATTTTTGTTATATTCTTTCAAAATTTTGGATATTTCATGTTTTTCTTGTGTTTTAATGAAACGACGTTGATTAAAAAAAAAAAAGCTGTAGCTGTTATGAGGGCTATTGACTTTTTTCTTATTTTTCTCCCACGACTGTAATACTTTGGGTGCATTAGATGTAAAGCAAAAAATAGAGAAAATGTCCCTAGTTCCATTCTATAAGCAGCTGGAGATATATATATTTTTTTTTTTGAATTGACGTCTTTTCGCCTTTATAATGTAGAAATGAATAAATGGGCAAAAACTTTAAAACTTAAAGAATCAAAGTTTAAAAATTCGGATTGTGGCTTGAAAAAAATTATTAATCTCTTCATTTTTTACGGTCGAATTTTTTACTCTTAAAGCAATATGAGCATGAGGAGGACGTCTTTTTTGGAATTCGATTACGTGTAAAATATAAACCATTTCTTCGAAAATTTCACCTGACTTTCAAACTTTTAATAAATTATTTAATTTTAATTAGAATATCCTACAATATAAATCTGCACAATCGATATGATATTGCTTTTCATTTAAATTTAATGTTATTTCTATCCAATTAGGATTGTACGTCATCGTAATAAAAAACATTGGTTTACCTAATCTGGCAACAACTGCCATGCCATCCTGATATGCTAATTGCATATAACGCGGACCATGTGTATATGATCTTCGAAGGTAAATTTTTCCTGGTTTTAGACCTCCTTCAGCTGCGATACATTCGACTATTTCACTTCGAGTATCCATTCTTAGGATTTTTATTTGATTAAATCTAATAAAAACCGTAATTTTTCTTCTTCCACCTTACACCGTATATCAACAAAGTATTCTTGTCCTAATCTATCTAAACGCATATATCTTGATTCTGATAATAACAAATATTTGTAATATTTTGTCTGAGATATTTTTTTATTTTTGTTATCTACTATATCTATTGGTTTAGATTTATATTATTTATTTTTTCTTTCGTTGGTTCTTTGAATTTTTGATTTAGAAATTCCATCAAACCGTTCATGTGTGCATTTTAGGGCTCCCGTATTTTCCGTATATTCCAGGAATTCTATTACATTATTTAAAAAAGAGAATGACTCTCCAGCTACCATGGAAAGGGCTGTGGACTTTTTTTTAGTTTCCAATCTTACCGCTTTCAGCGTGTATCTTTCCAAATTTTGGTCCCTAAATATCAAAATATTTCGAATTTCTTATTTTTCCTGTATTTTGGAGACCTTAGTGTGCAAGTTAAGAAGAAAATCAATACCGTAACACATACAGATCCGGCTGCGGAATTTTAAAAAAAAAAATTTCTTAAAGCTTGATTTTCAAATTTTTCAAAATTTGGACACTTTAATTTTAAAATTTCGGAGGTTTTGTATTTTTCCTATATTCTAGCGATTGAAATACATCATTTAAAAAAATGACTGATCCTCCAGCTACCATGGAAAGAGCTGTGGACTTTTTTTTAGTTTCCAGAGTTATCGATTTAAGAGTATTTTTTCAAATTTTGGTCCTTAAATGTCAAAAATTTTCAAAGTTTAAGTTTTTCCTGTATTCTGGAGACCTTAGTATTCAAGTTAAAATGAAAATCAATGTCGTAACTTATATAGATCTGGCTTCAGAATTTTTAAAAAATATTTTCCTTGAAATTTGGTTTCCACATTTTTCAAAATTTGGGCCCTTTAATTTCAAAATTTTGGGGGTTTCGTATTTTTCCTATATTCTATAGATTGAAATACATCATTTAAAAAAAAGAGGGACTCCCCAACTGCCACGGAAATGGCTGTGGACTTTTTTTTTAGTTTCTAGGGTTATCGCGTTAAGAGTGTATTTTCACAAATTTTGTTCCCTAAAAATCAAAATTTTTCGAATTTTATTATTTTCCTGTATTCTAGAAACCTTTGTATGCAGGTTAAAAAGAAAAGTAATATCGTAACTTATATAGAACCGGCTGTAGAATTTTTTTAAAATTTTTTGCTTAAAACTTAATTTTTACATTTTTCAAAATTTGGGCCCTTTAATTTTAAAATTTTGGGAATCTCGTATTTTTCTCATGTTGAGTGATTGATGAACATCATTTTTTAAAACTAGCTATGGTGTAAAGGCCTGTGAACTATTTTTTACCGCTTTATGCATGTATTTTTCCAAATTTTGATCCCTAAATATCAAAATTTTTCAAATTTCATATTTTTCCTGTATTCTCGAAACCTTGATATGCACGTTAAAAAGAAAATCAAAATTGTAATTCACATAGAACCAGCTGTGTATTTTTTTGAATTTTTTTTCTTAAAACTTGATTTTCACATTTTTCAAAGTTTGAGCCCTTTAATTTTAAAATTTCTGAGGTTTCGTATTTTTCCTGTATTCCAGCGGTTGAAATACATCATTTAAAAAATAGAGGGACTCTCCAGCTACCACGGAAATGGCTGTGGACTTTTTTTTAGTTTCGAGTCTTACCACTTTAAGCGTGCATTTTTGCAAATTTTGATCCCTAAATATCGAAATTTTTCGAATTTTACATTTTTCCTGTATTTTGAAGACCTTAGTGTGTAAGTTAAAATGAAAATCAATGTCGTAACTTATATAGATCCGGCTTCAAAATATTTTAAACATTTTTTCCTTGAAATTTGGTTTCCACATTTTTAAAAATTTGGGCCCTTTAATTTCAAAATTTTGGCGGTTTCGTATTTTTCCTATATTCTCACGATTAAAATACATCATTTAAAAAAAGGAGTGACCTTCCAGCTACCACGGAAAGAGCTGCGGACTTTTTTTTAGTTTCCGGGGTTACCGCTTTAAGCATGCATTTTCACAAATTTTGGTCCCTAAATATCAAAATTGTTTGAATCTTTTTTCCCCTGTATTCTGGAGACCTTAGTGTGCAGATTAAAAAGAAAATTGTTACCATAACTCACATAGAACCGGCTGCGGGATTTTTTAAAAATTTGTTTCTTAAAACTTGATTTTCACATTTTTCGAAATTTGGGCCCTTTAATTTTAAAATTTTGAGAGTCTTATTATTTTCCTCTGATGTGACGAAGAAAATACTTCGATTGAAAAAAAAATTAACTCTCTAGCTAGTATAGAACGGTCTGTACGATTTTTTTTCTTGCAGCTTTATATAATAGATATATATCCGGCGGACGACGAATTGCTTAAAAAAATCGAGTCACTGGAATCTTCAAAGAACCGGACGGAAAATGTTATATGGTAAGTGTTGAAAAGTTGGTGGTTCTTATATCAAAAACTTTGTAGCATGTTCAAACAATAAAATGTAAGTTTAAAATTTAATTTTCGTTCATAATTACGCCAACTCGACGGGTTTTGGAACCTTACTTTCTGCGTGACGCTCGTAGGAACAATGTATCAATTCGGATTCGATATTTACGGCGCGCCATTCTATTTCGTGACGCTCCATTTCGTGACGCTTCCATTTCGTAACGCTTTTCGAGTTTATGTGCCAAAGTAAATTGTGTCAATTCGGATTCGATATTTATGGCGCTCCATTCTATTTCGTGACGCTTTTCAAGTTTATGCGCTAAAGTAAGGACATAAAAATGTAAAAAAAAGGAGAAGAAGCCAGAGATTTAAACAGATATTAATAGTGGGAAAACAAATAGAAAAATAAATATAAAATAAGGTAGAATAAAATAAAAAATCAATTAGAACATAATGAAAGAGTGAGTACTTGCGTATATGAGAACCAATTGCTGGTTGGGAGTTGTGTCGTATCCAGATCGATTTCGCCTTTAATCGATGCGCACGGTGATTAGTCAGCAAAGGAACGGATTGGCACGTTAGATGTAGGAAATAAGTAGTTCGAAAGAAAAAACGGAATGGTACAAAAATCATTGAAGGAAAAAGTCAGTCTTTATCAAGTCACGGAACAATGGACCCTTCTAAAATACCCAATAATTAATCATCGTGTTTTTCAACGGTCGTCCGTTTAAGAAAGATAGGTGTCGGGAATTAATAAAAGTATACCTTTAAAAAACATACAAATTGATATTTTGCAACTTCATGTTTCACAATTGCTTGACCGCTAGATAACGTCCATACTCGGTACGGAGAGTAGTTGCAGTTGTTTTGGCCCACTTTTTGTGTGATAAAAATAAAATAAAAATTCAGTCAATTCGAATGCACTAAAAGATCTCGTGGTTGGCACCACTGACTGCTTTCAAAACGAATATAACATTACAATATTACAATATTTTATTTAGTAATTTTTCACTCACAATCAGTCAGATCAAGTGTCAATCACTACTGTGTGTTTCAGAACACTCGTTCACTGCTTTTATCCTTAACTTGGATTGCCACAAATCCTAAGCTATTTTAGGCGGCAGAACGGGAAAGAACAATAACCGTTTATTATATGATAATCGCCAGATAGACAGTGCTCTGGGCGGTGCTGTGAACAAAGAAAGTCCGACACGCCTATTCGCCGCTAGGATAGGTGACGAGCCGTTAACGAGGCCGCACCGTACGTCTTTAATCTGCTAACGTAACGATTATATTTTGAGCATTATCGAAATATTATTTTTCCCGGCGACGGATTAGCCGAACGACTGCAGGACGCACGTGCCCGACCGACCGCGGCTTCGACTTAAGCAGACAGCGAGCTTATTTTGCCATTTAGGCTCCATCGCGCCTCCGCTAATTGCCCTCATGACTAACTGCCGAAGCGCCGGTCCGTCCGATCCTTCGCGTCGACGGTTATTGCCAAGCCGTGAAATTAGCGCGGTGTCAAATTGCAACACCGGGGCCGACTACGGCATCGCTGGATGCGTTCAAGTTGGCCCGAACAGCAGCATGTCTGTACATGTGTAAAAGTTTTGGCCCCGGTATATTGTCGGCTCTGGCCGGCACGTCATAAACTACCGTCGTCGAAAAATCCGCCGCTCCCGCAACGGCGATAACGGTGGTCGGAAGAAGAGTCGGCAAAATGCGAGGCCGCACTTAGTAAGAAGATGCGGCATAATGAAAGATGAGTAAGTTGCCGTGCGACGGCGGAAAATAAATGAATTGCACCCTTTGTACACTTGTAGCGCACTTTTTCTATCTGGCCCCGGCACCGTCAGCGGCGTCAACGACCATTCCCCCCGTCTGGCGCGGAATTGCCGATACCAGCGCGCCGCCGAGCAGCAATGTCGTCGCGGTCCCGATGCCGCTGCTAATATTATCTGTTCGGGGTCGTCCGGGGTTAATTTGATACACACGCGAACCAGATAAATTTCGTTTAGTCGTATATTAGCGGCCGCATAATTTACCAATTTGTCAATTCTTCCGCGCTGCGAAGAGAGAAGCTGGGGCGGCGCTGTTGGGGTGAGAGCCGTTCATCGCGAGCTATTTGATTTTCCCGCTCAAACCGTCAGCGCGTTTCATTACAAACCGAAATCGGTCCGTGTTTGTTCTTGTTCTTCGGATCGCGCTTTTGCTTCCAGCCGTCCGCATCCATCATTTCCGTGTCTGTTTCCGCCGCCCCGGACAAGTAGCGTCGTCGGACAAGTGTTTCTCGTCCGAGACCGGGTACACCATCCGAGTTCCTCTTTTCGATTGATGTCGACGATTTACGCGCCAGCCGATGAAATCGGACGAATTCCGTCGAGAAAATTGCTGCGCTCGTTAAATCATCTGCCGGAGGTTGCTGAATATTATCAGTAGGTAGAGGACGTTCGATGAGAAAAATTGAGAAAGTTTTGTAGCTTTTGCTACTTCTCTTTTTTCCTTTTTTTTTTTTTCATTATTGAAATTAATGAAAATGCGCGAGTCGAGGAACTACATATAACGAGGAAACTATCATTACGGACGAGGCGAGAACGACTTGCGGGAGGATAGAAATATTATGACGCGTTGTAAAATTACTAACTGGGGAATTTCCTTAACAAGCTTTGGAAGGAGAACGAAGAGGTTCAGTTGAAATTAAAATATTACATCATACGGAAATCCGAAAGGAACCAAGCCCGCATTAGAAAAATAATCTCGGCTCTGGAGACAATTTGATAACCACGTTTATTACCGATAAAACTCACTCGTCTTAGAAAACTAATTTCCGGAACGAGCTTGCTGCTTGTGTGCCTCATATCTGCAATGCAATATCGTCTTAATGCTAAAATCGACACTGCTGAAAATTCGTACATAACCAGATGAGTTTTCGACGATACTCAATCACGAAGCGCCGAGAGTTTGGGATTTATTTATGCTTTTGCGTAATTATCCTTGAAATTATAGACCGAGGCTCGTGACTGATCGAAAATATACCGATTAATACGTTTTTTTTTCATGCGTATTCGTTCATTCAGCATAATGAACTTTTAGTTATATCCGAATTCAAAAAGAAACGAAAAAAGGAATAATTATACCGAATCAAAATTTTCCCGCGAAATTCGATAGTTGTTTAAAATTCTAATGTCGCTGCTGAAAATCTCGGTTCTCAATATAAAATCGGACACACAGTTTGCAGGTAACCGTAAAAAAAAAAGTTAACAAATTGATAAGAATCGGGCCACGAAATCCGACAAAACAGGAATCTACGACGACGGAGGAGAAAAATCTAAATGTTAAATCACGAACGTTGTCTCGGGTCAGCGGAAATATTTTCGCATCAAGGCGGCTCCGATAAATTATTTTCTAAAAATCGTTAATTGCTCCTGCATCGAAGAACGATAATGTGTAATCGATCAGCGCTAGATTCTGGCGATAGCAATAACGGCGATTTTAAAATGTTACACATTATAAATGCATGCGCGTTTGGTGTGCAGCAGCGGGAACGGCTATCGAATCTCGAATAGAATAATTCACCCGATGGAGAAAAATGGCGCGAAATGCCGCCATTAAAATAACGAAGAAAGACACATTTGGCGGGCACTTTACATTTTTTGAATTTTTAATGACCAGCCGGGAAAAACATTTTAAAAGTTGGTGGAAAAAAAGGAAGGCGAAGAGGAAATTACAATGTAGACAATTATCCATTTTAGTCGGACAAAATGTAAAAAACCTCAACACACACTGTCGTCTGCCCGTGTAAAAGCGCTATATTAATGACAAATAGAGCATAAAAACAAACATACAAAAAAAAAAAAAAAAGAAAAAAAAAACCAAAAAAAAAAAAAACATACAAAAAAGCGCGAACAAACTTAGATCTGCTAATATGCTAAAACGACACAACAGCGGACAAATGGGGTCTGTAAAGCGATGCCGTTATCATGCTGCGAGGCTGTCAAACATGGAGGAATTTCAAAAACGAGCGATTTTTCGGTGTTTTTTTTTCCGAAACGGGTACCGTGCGGTCCGGCATGCAGGCAGCATTATTCGATGAATATTATATTAGAAGATAAAAGTAAACGAGGAGACGGACAGTTTGGGGTCCGGGCTTCGGATGTCAATTTAATAAAGGGCGTGATGGGTGAAAGCCAAGGAGACAGAAAATAACGAAAAGTTGAAAGCTTTGGCGCGCAAGCACTTGACCAGCGTCGCTCACGCGGCAACCGCTACCGCTCCGAGATGGTCCCTCGTCTGCGTTATTATCATAGCGTTAGTGTCTGGCCGTCGTCAGAGCTTCGACTTGCATCTTACGGCCGGCTTATATAGTCGATCTGTTCGCTCGTTTGTCGTGCTGTTCTGCTAATTTATTTCCAACTAACTAATAACACCAAAAAACCCTTTTCAAAGGTCCTCTCTAATTTATCGTCATCCCGCTTCTTCTCTTCGGAAAACTGTCAAACAATGCCCCGACCGTTCCAAATTAAAGTTGAAATATTTACGATTATACTTACAGAACTGTTAAAGAGAAATTCCAAACGCGCATGCCTCTCCCTACATATGTCTATATATGCGTATAGCGTGCGCCCACATACGCACATATAATTTCCGTGTAAATTATATGCGCCTATGTTGTCTGTTTCCTCTTTTTTCTTAGATGTCTCGGTGGGCGGGTTTCACGTCCCGCGTGCACTTTGGTCTCTAATTTATTGCCTATGTGTGTAAGCTTATCGATAAAATTTAATGATCGGAAAAGAAATTTTAAATAAAGCCATCAGCAGCAGCAGCAGCAGCAGCGCAGTGACACCTTATTCTTCGATAAAGTCAAATATTGCGATGACGACAACGACGACGACGGATAATAATATTCCGAAAGAATCATTGCAGGCGTCTAATATATAAATGTTTATTAATTTGACAGATATGCACCATCCGATATGTAGACGTCATCGAAAAAATCTAATGAAAATCAGATAAATGCCTTTCAGATGGCAGTATCCATTGATGCTTGCATGCCGAACTAACGTAACGCATCAACTTCGAATCAATTTAAATACAAAACAAGTTCAGTCAAGCTGTATGTTTCCTCAGGGTGACTCCGTGTGATAAATTAAATATAGTCATAATATGCTAAATTCAAAACAAGGAACCTAATTGAATCCTACACCAAAGAACGAGAGTCACGTGATTTTTTGCGATTTTTTTTTGAAATTATCGCTATCTTCGAAAGTTTCGTTAAGAAAATGAAATACGGTTTCGTTCCAGACAAATAATAGCACATGTCCGGGGGGGGGGATTTTTTTTCAAAACTTTCAAGCTTTCGGTACCTCACAGAGACCAGTATGTGAAGTTGCAAGCTCGACTATATTTTTCCTATAAAGCGAGCTTTTATGCGTATGTTTGTGATACGTTTTGGTTTTCTCTATTTTTCTTTTACTCGAGCTATTAATATTTACGTGAACATCATTTTTTTATTGTTTTTGAGAGGGAGTCTGGATAATTTTTGGAACGGAATTTTCAGATTTTATGAAAGAGCTTTTACTTTTTGTTTTATATTTTGAATTTCACCTTTAAACGTGTATCTGGTGATGAGTAACGAATTTTTTAAGGAAGATTTTTGAGGTCATTTTATATTCTCGTACATAAAATGTTCTTGATGGTTTTTTGGCACACGGGGTTATCGGTTAGTTTAAGGTTATAGATATGGTTTGCAAGAAGAGCATTTTAAATGTAATTTATGATCCTGAAGTTTATGATCGTGAGTTATTGCATATTTTAATCGAATATTTATATCCGTTTCTGAAACATCTTTCTAGGATTATTCCGTACACCATACTCGTTCGTGTACTGAATCCTAAAAAAGAAACAAGAAAAATGAAGCAGCCGCTTTGTATAATGTAACAATCATTTCAACGTCAGTCGCATACGGTAAGATAATAATTTATAATAATTTTAATAATATTTTTGGCACACGAATGTTGGATTAGTTTTATTTCTTGTAATATACCATAATATCAGACATCTGGTGTACGCCTTATACAATACAGCTTTCATATTATGTGAACCTTATTGCTATATTTTTAACTGTTTTTGGCAAGTTTAGAATGCTCTATCTTATAGTATTATACGCCTATATCTATCTTTCTATCTATCTTATCTATTTATCTATCTTATCTATCTTATTTATCTATCTATCTATCTATCTATCTATATATACTAATGGCTACGCCATTTTTACGCCGGGGTCATCAGGAAAAGTGTCCTGTCACGAAATTTGTTCCAAAAAAATGTCACAATTTTATGTAACGAAAAAATTTTGTCGAACGGTCTAGCCAGTGAAAAAGTTAACTTTTCTATAAGAATTATAGAAGAACTAGATCTGGGAGTGAAGGGGAACTTAACCCCTTCCGAGTCCCCAAGGGCCGAGTTATATATGTATATATATATATATATATATATGTATATTTTTATATAAGAACATACAGTGGCGGATCCACGAGGGAGGGGATAGGGGACATTTCCCCCACAAAGAACCAAAGCCCCTATGAAAAAATTTGTTATAACAGAGAAACTTAATTTATGCTATAAAAGATTTGTATGAATTTTAATTGTAACTAATATTTACGTTGATTTTTTGCCGTTTTTATCAAATTTTTATTTTGTAATGTAAGAAATATATTTTTTTTTACTTGTTCATGAATAAAGAATTCGAATTGGATTACTAACAAAATTAAAAAAAAAAGTGAAGTCTAATAAAAATACTATCTTTCTTACTATTTCTAAACTACCGTTTTAGTTAGAATTTGATAATTTCGTTTGATTTTTCACCTAAAAATAAAACAGAATTTAAATTAAACTATAATAGTTATGTATTTTTGAAACATTTTTAATTTCTATTATATATTCTAGTGATTCTATCGTGGCAGAGAAAAGAATTACTCGGGTAATTGCGTCGATCGATGACATGATGTTCGGTGTACCACCGTTGCAGGAGTTTCTAATGGTTTTATCAACGTGACCGGTATGCGTGTATGTGTAAATCGCTATACGTGTAAATAACCGTAAAGAGCGGTAGTATTATAGCGAAGTAGGCAATGGTCTCTACCTGTTGTAACCGTGGTGTTCTCGTTTTGATGATATACATACATCGTGTTTTATATACGCTAAATGGATTGAAAAAACAGTACGAAATTTTTGATAAACGGACAAAATGTCGTGAGAATTATTTTTATTTGTTAAAAGAAAATTAATTTTGTTTAAAATTAAATATAACCTATGCCGAGAAGAATAGAAATTCGGAAAAGAAGAAGACACAACGGACAAAACTGAGCACTTTTGGTCACAATGAAGGAAATTAATGGTTCTTGTCAACAGAGGAGATTCAACAGTTCTAATAGCACAGCCCGGACACGCAAGTCATTCTACCTATCTGTTTAGTCGTTTATTTTGTTTTTTTTCTTCCTGTTGTATGAATATTATTTATTATTATTTTATGCAAATCGGCGGGTACATATGAGAGACTGTATGTGGCGCCTCCTCGCGATAACTGTCGGATGGTTCTTCGTCACGTGCGAGAGCAGCTTTGTTCTCCATTTTTGATCTTCGAAAAATTATAATTTAATTAGTTCGCGAAATTCTTTCAATTCTTTGAATTTTGATGTGTTTGTGAAAGTAGAAACCTTCGCGAACATTATTTATATGTGAATGTTCGCATGGATGTATATGTGTGACATTCGCCCAAAATAAGGAATCTAGTATGTTAAAAATGGGTTTCCACTTAATAGTGGATTCTGATTAAGTAATGCGCGATAAGGGAATTTTGTTTAAAAAATATATTTAATGCCATAAGGATAGACGTAATTGGAAACCGTAATAGAAAAAATAAAAAATAAAAAAGACTAGCAATAAATCAAAAAGTAACGAAATTATTTAAGAGCTTTTAAAACTACTTCTGAGGAAATAACGTTACCGAGGCAGTAATTACATCAAGGCAGACGACTACAGCATAAACTTTAAGCGCGTATTTCATGTCTGAATGGTGTGTATATGTATATACGTATGTATCAAATTTCATTGCTTGGCCATTTGGGATGCGACGAACTTCCAGTTTTATAATTTTTATAAAAAAGTCAGTTTCAACTATGTCTTCTTTCGGGAAATAAAATGTCTTATTAGCATAAAAAGTGTCCTCCGTCACATTATTAACCTCGGCATATGAATGACACATTAATGTAAAACATATTTCATCAGATACGAAAACGAACTCCAAAGGCTTATTCGGAAATAAGCACCTATTGCGGAATTAAATATGAGAAGTGCAAATTTATCCTATCGCAATTTTACGTTCGCACAAGAATATACTTTCCTAACTTGCGATGTTTTGTCAGAGTTTTTCACACTAGTAATTTACTGTGCACACTCGAAAGTTGGCTCGCCCCTTTTCGGAGACACCTTAAAAACTTCGCTAATACATTTAATTCTCCGAAAGCTAAGAAACTACAAAACTAAAATTCACATTCTTCTTGTTTATCGTGCCGAATTGTATGCAAGATGTTCATTTAAAGTAGCCGTAACTTATAATGCGAGATTTGAAACGCGCGGAAACTAAGGTACTAAATAACAGGTACTGTCGTAGTCGTGGATATGCCGAAGGAAAGCAACGAAGAACTAATCATCTTGCGACGGAATAGAGATAAAAACGAAACTTTTGATTTTAAAAATATATATAATACATATCTCATGATTTGGAAAACAATTTAAGGTATGTTTTAATGACGACGATAATAATAAGATACCTTTTTTTTTTTTTTTTTTAAATTACCAACCTCAAGATTTACTATAACAATTTACTCGCTAAAAACTAAAAAAATGATTATTATTCGATAAAATAGAATATATAATTCAGAGTGACCGTACGGGTAATTTTTATACCCCCAAATTAAAATTACAGTAATATTTAAAAACGATCTAAATAAGTATAATAACACACAGCCGTTCGTTTTCTAAAATCCGAGTATTGGAAACATAATGAATATTTAATGTACAGAGGAGCGAAAAATGCCTGGTACAAGCATAGATGTTCGGAAAAATCCAGAAGCTGGAAGGAGAGGGAAAAATTTGGCAATTTCATACAGACATTAAAGAAAACAAATTAAGAAATTTAAAGATCTAGAATAATAATTCAAGATAACGAAGAAGAATTGCATAGTAACATCGACAAAAAGGTAAATGAAATGTGGATGAAGTTCATTCAGGAAACATACGATGATAATGATAGACCAGATAAGGTAACACAATACATGAAATAAACACGGCAACGCCAGATATTAGCTTTGGAAAATTATAGATTGTAATAAGAAAATCTAAACATGGTTGTAGAGTTGATGGTGTCTTGAAATAGATATACCTATCATTTGGCAGTAAAAAAAATAACCTTGAAAATTCTTATAACACATATGGAACTCTATATGACTGATGGATATCTACGCGCATACCTATACTAAAAAGAAAGTTGCATCAAAAAAATGTTCAGATTTGAGAAAGCTCGATGAATTGCACGTTAAAGCTAATGTTGTCCAAAACGGCCATATCGCTGGCAAACTCGAGACTGTTACATGAGTGGTAGGCGGTACTTCTTTTTCTGTCCAACTAGAAGTACTAGGGATCCTATTGTATTAATAAAACTGATGGAACAGCGATTTAACAGACGTACGCTTGCATTGTCGACCTGGAAATTTGACAAAGTCCGACATATTGAAATAACAAAACTGTTGCGTCGATATCACACATTGGTAAAGAAGATATACAGATAATACGTAATTTATACCGGAAACAAACCGTAATCATTAGGCGCGAAAATAACTATGTCCAATAAAGCGCGGAGTCTTCCGGCAAGGATACCCATTATCTCCTCGTCTTTTTAATATGTTCTCCGAGGAAATAATGAAGCATCGAATGTGTCAAAATCACGATAAATGGTTGTAATATTAGTCGAATCAGCTACGTGGATAATAAAGTTCTTATTTCAGATGCCCCCGAGCAAACTACAGAGATTAGAGTGACACTTAATAAAGAATGCGCCAAATTTGTAATGACATTAATGAAACAAAAGCGATGAAATTCGCCAGACAAATGATACAAGATGAAAAACCGTTAGTTGTAAAAATAGATGGAGTATAAGAACAGGGGTCTCAAAAATCGAATGTATCTATGACGGATCATGGAAGAGGAACGACGGGGAAATTAAGATAAGAATCGGTATGGCACGAAACGGCTTTAATAATTTACAACGAGTATTGTGAGACAGTTGTTATTCAACTCCGATTAAAACTACTTTTTTCAGTGTTATGTACGGTCTGTGGTAACGGGGCGAGAAAAATTTGTATCCCCAAAGAACGCAGAGAGAAAACCAGATTAGAGATGTGGGCATACAGGCGGATGCACAGAATGAAATGGACGGAAAAGATAGCAAACGTGGAATTGGGCTGGATTAACTGGACCGATTTTACTGGTCGCCATAAAGAAGGGAACGTTAAAAAAAAAAAAAAAAGAATGCAAATCGATCCAATGTTTTGCTTGATTGTGAATGATAAAACTCCACCTGGAAGAGAGCGGGTATTAAGCGGCTATAGATAACCGCTATATAACTAACATTATATAAGATTGTAGAGTTTCAGTGAAGATAGGTAACAAAAAAAAAAAAAAATATTGCAATTTGGGATTTTCGTGACTTCCCCCTCCCCGATACGCTGTTTAAAAATTATCATAAATATCACCTTATATCTTATCGAATAATTTACACGTATTTTTTTACTTTTTAACGCGTTTTTATTAAATTTCTATAGTAAATCTTCAATTATCAATATTTTTTTATAAAAAAAAAAAACATTTTATTCCGCAATTTTTAGTGTATCACCTAAATTTTTTTCTTGTTAAAAGTCAATTTTTTAAAAAGTGACACGAACTTTTGGGGGCCTTCAATATTCATTATCTTTATGCGAATCTACATTTATCCGCGGATTGATAACACCATTTTTTCAAATTACATTTCCCATCGATAATATTTTAACTCAACCGAGTTAACGGACTTAATAAAAAAAGTTATCCGAAGAGATTACTACATTTTTGCATATTTATTGCTATATATATATATATATATATATATATATATGTGTGTATATATATATGTAAATATATGTATATATGTGTATATATATATACACACATATATATGTATATATGTGTGTATATATTATATAAATAATTTCACGTCCATGTAATATTGCTCCGATGCACGCCGTCTCATAATAGCAGGTTACCTTTACGGATTTGACTTTTCGATATTCTTCTGAAATATTCTTAGTTTTCGCTTGGCTTCTTCTTACACGTTATTCAGTTCACTTCGCACCGACTACAAAAAAAAAAAAAAAGAAAGAAAAAGAAAGACATTGTATTTGCCTATGGTGTTTTTAATGTTCATTCGCACTTAAAAAAAGTTCCCGAAGTACTCTGTGGAACTTGATGAAATGTTGCAAGACCTTTTTTCCTAGAAAAAGCTGCGAAAGTTAAAAGTTTACCGAATTATATTAGAAAAGGGAGAAAGAAAATTAAAGCGTAAGCGAGTACAAATTACAAAAGCCGGAGAAAATGCGTAATATATAAAGTAATTTCGGTTAACCGGCGTAACTTCAAAAACAACATCAAATACGATTAAAGACATACACAGGCCGGAGGCGAAAGGTAACAATCTTGAAAACGACTGCAATTTTACAACAGAAAAAGAACTTTCCTAAAGAATGCACATGTCGTCGTGTCTATTCTGCGCATGTATCAAGACTATAAAATGGCGACGATCATTAGAAGGCGGCTGATAGCTGATAAAAATTATAATAATGAAAATAGCGCAGAAAATGTCTAGGATCTGCGTTTATAAAATCGTTAGGAGGAATTTACGGGAGTTGGATGGGGATAAAAGCCGTTTGGAACGTTTCAGTTGCTAGAAAAACCCACATCGGTAAGCTGAGTTTTTGTATCATCGTGCAATTCGTAAATATGTGCTAGAAAAAATATCACGCAATAATTCCGTTTCGTGGAAGATCACTTAGAACATTACGATGGAAAAGAGTCACCGGGCAGTAGCGCGAAGTGCGGTCGAGAAAGCGGAGATATCCGCAAAAAGGGGAATGGTAACAAATTAGGTTACATTCGCGCGCGGAAGAAGAAAGAAAAAGTTTCGAGAATTTCGAGAAAGTTCTCGGAAAAAATGATGCTAGACTGCGGGGAAAATGGGGTTGGTAAAACGGAGGGGGAAGAATGAGAAGAAGCGGAGACGGAAAGTACGCAGTTCGCAGGGGAAAAATAATAAAATCGCGAAAACGAGCTCAGTTCGGAGCTGGACAAATAAAAGAATGGATATGAGAGCGGGCCGCTAGAAAGAACAAAACATCAATATTTTCAGAAGTGGACATGATGGTGGCGTGCGAGCTTGCTCGGCCATCGCACGCTGTTCTCGTACAGTAGCGACGAGGACATGGCGGCAGTGTCCAACTTGGCCGGCTCTACTACACAATGATCCCGGTTGTTGTTTGACCGACTCCCGGTACATACATCTGCAGCCTTCAAATCATCCAATTTCCGATTCTGCTCTCCCTATCTCTCTCTCCCTTTCTCCCTTATTCCACCGTCAGCATCATCCTCCGTCAGTGCCCGGCATTATTATACTGCGAAATGCCCTCCCCTATTTCCTTATCACTTCCTTATATCATTTCCTAGTAAACGTATGACAGCCCGGTTTGTCCTCCTTAGGCGCGCATACACACGCATTATCCAGATGCGTACACCTTTCTCGGTTCCAGTTTGGCCCCTTCGAAGGAAGAGAAACAAAATGCGAACTGTGTGCATAGTCGTTACATATACAGAGTTGTTCGGAAAGTGTAATGCGGGTAGTTATACGATGGAACCGGGACGGTGGCGGGGGAGTCGTGTGGATTTTCACGTCGCTACGATGATGATAAGAAAAAACGTGTTCCACCGTCGCATAGCGAAGCTTTTAATAAACGTAGCACGTTCTCGCACATTACTACTAAAAACTGGAAAGCTTCCTTTCCTCGGCGCCCGCGCTATCCTCATCTGCCCATTATCGTCTACAGTTGTTATCCTGTTAGGTCCCCACACGATGGCCTCAAAATCGGCCGCTTGGACGGCCAACTCCCGCACACGCCTCGCGCCGGCCAGTTCCCTCTTCTTTTCTATCCTTTTCGCCGCATTCTTAATTCCGTCCACGCATTACATCTCATTCGTCCGACCATAACATGTTTTTTCCTTTCATTTCTTTTCATTTTTCTTTCTTTCTTTCTTTTTTTCCCCGGCTTTTCCTGCACATTGCAAAACTACCGAAATTCTCTTTACACACAGGACATGAGTATGAAAAAGGTTTTAACGATCCAAGGTGGACCAATGCTGAATGCAGTTTCATGAAAATATGACAAAATTTTACTCTCTTTTCGATTACTGTCGCGGCTATTTCGCGGTTTTATTATAACTCGTTGTCGGCAGATATAATTTTATCTTATTAATCTAATTATCGGCCTTTGAAATTAAATGAATTTTAATTTTTACCGACTTTAAATACAATAGAATATACATGTATTTTTCTTTTTCATCTTATTTTAACGCGTGACTTTTAATTATTCAGATCGGCTTTAATGATTCCCATTAGAGCTATTCGAAAGTGTAGCAATCGGCGACGGTGCTTTATTACTCGTTAGTGATTGAAATAAAAGGTTAAAAAAAAGAAAAGAAGGGCCGGTTAGAGAAATACTTTTTATTAATATTATTATAATAAGCGCCGCCGAAACACTTGAAATATTTTATCAATATTATTTAAAACGTAAATTGTAAAAAAAGAAAACGACTAATTTTTAATATAGCCGGACAAAAACTTAAAATACTATAATGTTAGTTTACATTAGAAACGTGGATACGAATAAACTGAAATCCGCGTAACGTCATTTCTCAGCACATTGCTGCACATAATGATGTTCATCGGCTCCACTGATGTCCATTTGAAAGAGTATGGACACCGGATGAGTGTGACACCGCTTTGTAGATTAAAATACTTTTTGGCGGGAAAAAAAGGGTAAACGTTAACATATTTATAGGTAAATTATTCTTTTTAAATTTTCAATTAACGGCTCCTAAAGCTGTGAAATCTTACTAACTACTAATAACAAAAAAAAAAAAAAAAATCAGTGCCCCAAAAGTACACTCATGACCACCAAAAATATTACAGTTGAATCTCTCAAATTAGCATTGTCTCCATTCCGAAAGTTTCGATGTTAGTCGAAAGTTTGGCCACTACATCGTGAGGACATCAAATGTACGTTTTCAATTTGGAAGATTGTACAACGTTCTAGTTCGTTTTTATGCTAAGATTAGGAGTGTAAAATTGTCATCAACTACGTGATCTTTTCGCTTTAAATGCACAATTCCACATGTTACAAAGCTTCCCTGTATGTGTGTACCTCAGTCGACCATTTACAGAGCACACATATGGGTGATTGTTTTTGGATATAAATTCCGTAGAAAAAAAAAAAAAAAAAAAAAAGTTTTCATTAAGTAATCTTCGTCGCCTGTTCATAGAAATGCAGAAAACCAGTTTAACTGCTCCGGGAGAACACCGATTCTGCCCACTAGCCCGCAAAAAGATACAATCAACGGAATTCGCAAATCAAATCGAATGCAACATCGTGCAGTCAAACAAGTCAACAACAGCCCACAGCAATCTCTATGTGGAAAGACAATAACATCCTCGCAATCACTCTGAAACTTGCACCTTCTCACTTAGAGAATTAAAAAAGTAATTAAGAAAACTAAAAATAGAAACAAAACTAATCGCCACCAACAAGTGTAGATTCACAATCGGCTAACAGTTCATAAAAACAGAAACAGAGGCATATTTCAAACTCGTCAAAACTTCAAGAGTCGCTGTTCTTCGTCAGGAACTGTGCTCGTCGATGCGTTTCAAAGTAACCTACTACGAGAAACAGTATATCCGAATTTCCAGCAGACGTCCCACTATTCGAATCGTTCGAGGCAACTGTATTTTGCTGACAGACGCAAATCGATGCAAATCCATTTCTATCATCAGGCTTCCAGCTGAATTACAAATCGCAAATAATTACGCGACAGCCATATTGGTATTAAATTGGCACTATAGTTCTTCGCTCGTTACGAAGAATGTAAGTTACTTATCGCTATATACCATCCAGTTAGTAGAATGATTATTCGAAACCAAACAAATCCTCTACATCCCTCTCCGCATTATTTCTGAAATCAGATTACTAGCAATACACAGTACCGCATTCCGACGCATCTAGATCAATACGACACTTCGAGATTTACACGTTCTCGTTCGGATAGATCAACCGTTTACTCTTAATCATCTACTGGTAGAAATCAAAAAGCCCATAATTCTTACTGAAGAATAACAGCGATATCAGCTAGTAGTCGTACTACTATTGCAATCGGTCGATTAATAGGAAAGCATAAAATTTACTGAACTCGGAGCGGCTGTAAGTGTAGCAGCACCGGACCGGACTACAATTGTTTACGTATACCCGAAAATTGTTCAAACTACGACACTGCGACTGTTATTTTCAATGAGATGTGAACACAAAGTACGCATTCCAGAACGCCTGAGAGACGACAGTTATCGCTCCCATTTTCAAAACCTAATAAATATCTTTTCACTTGCAGCGGCAGTTGTCGCACTATATTTTTACCTCGATACTTGCGAAAAATTCAAAAGAACGGCTCTTTGTCGCCTGAACTGAATAACGAGATACTCTCTATTTGATTTTTCGGAACAGACCATCTTAACTGTGCGTTCTTGAAAACGCAACAATTGACAGTCATATTATCGCCCACCTTTTTTGACCGAAGGCGAGTGTTTAACAAATGGTCCAACTCAGCAGACGGCACTTTTGTTCGATAAGAAACTACACTTCTTCGCAACTGTGTTCACCAGAAAATGAAGTGCTCCAAGGCAGGTAACTTATCAACAGGCTCTAAGTAGCATACAAAATAGAGCACTTTGCCACTGGGACATTCCAATTTGCTTACAGAAACATCTAAGTGGTTACCAAACACCTGTCTCAAAATTTTCCATCCACTCTGTCGCCTTTTAATTTAATTTCGCGTCTTCTCACCATCTAAACCTACTCGAAGAATATCCATTGCACTTTGTTAATTTGATATACGAATGCAGCGATTCACTATCGAAAAGTAATACTAAATTCATTTATAATTTTCGAAGAAAAAATAGCCTCCGCGATAATTGAGTGAAAGATTTTTACCTAAAGCCACAACATACACGGATCCGGTTCTGAGGTCTTCGTTGGCTGCCCAGTGGTTAAGGGAAAGTCCTTTTCGCCGCTCACTGCCGGAATCGTCTTTAACTTAACCCACAGAACTTTATGCAGTTCGTTCTGCGGTCGTTTTACGGGCATTAAAACTGATTCATCGACAGCCGTCTATCGCTATCTATAACGATCGTGAGCGTCTAATCGTCAAAGAGAAATTCTAAACATAACAAAAGACCCGATCAGTTGGCATTTCTCTGCCTGCGCACATTAGTATCGTGCTGAAGTGCTGAAAGGGCTAACAAAGCAGCGAAAAAGGCAGCTATTACCCAACACGCTACACTTTGAACAGTACATTAATGCAACTTTAATGCGTAGACACCGGCAACAAGAACAGCATCCGCACAAAAAAACCCAATAAATTACGTCTATTTTTTTCCGGTTAACGACCTGGCTTTCGCTTTTTGGCAAGCTTTATTCTAACTAGATCGTCAGTTCTCCGATTGCTCGCCTAAAATGTAAAAGGAACAATGTAATCATCGACTTGAACTAGATCTTCCCTATTAGTGGGCCAATATTTTCCTTGAATATTCTCTTTATTGTTCGCAGTGATTCATTCTCTCCTGCTCCTTCTGCGCCGTCTAATACTGATTCTACATATTACCGGCCTTTATCACCTCATTTTTAGAAAAATTATAACGCTTAAATTTTGTTTAACCAGTAATTGGTGTTTAAACTACAAGAACTGGCGCTTCAACTACAAGAATTGGTGTTTAAACTACAAAAATTGGCGTTTAAACTATAAGAATTGATATTTAAACTATAAGAATTGATATTTAAACTATAAGAATTGATATTTAAACTACAAGAATTGGTGTTTAAACTACAAGAATTGGCGTTTAAACTATAAGAATTGATATTTAAACTATAAGAATTGATATTTAAACTACAAGAATTCTCTTTGTGACAAATGTAACGAAACGGAAGAGAGTATTGATATTATATTACAGACGGATTTTTATTGCAAACCAGTGAGTTGGTTATTTCTTCGGGCATGGATCTGGAATTGAATCATAGATTAAATACACCGATACTTATCCATATCGGACTTACATGTATATGGATCGTTCGAATATTTACGCACATTGTAAGTCCAAAAATTGGAAATAATTTGCACTGGTTGTCCACACAGTGTTATACTGGGGTGTTAGGTTAGAGATTACGTGTGTTAGAAAGAGAGAAAGAAATTTCAAAATAGCTAATTATCATCATTATCATAGTGCTATACGCATTTGTTACGCGTAAGTGATCATTTTGGCTCGGATCTCTCATCTTCAACGAGTTCAGCTGCCATTTGGCTCCCCGTCTACTGACATATGTTTTTCATCCATGATGTTTCTTCCGCCTCTTCTTCTATAAATTTCCAATGGAATAATCATTCTTAATAGCTCATATCTCCTTCCTCCAATAATATGTGTCTGAAATAGCTCGATTTCCTTTTTTTTTAATTATGTCTAAAATTTCCCTTTTTGTATTGCCTTTCTTTAGCACCATCTCATTTCTCATCTTTTGTATCCATGATATCTCTTCATGCTTCTTCTATGCAGCCGCATTTCACACGATTCAAAATATTTCACCGTTTTTGCTGTGTATGTCGTTGCCACCGCATCATATGACAGGATTGAATAAATATAACATTTTACGGAATCTTGTCTAATTTTCAACTTTAAACGTCTATCTGTAGGTTTCTCGGCCTTTTGAAAACTTGTCCTGCTTGAGCGCACATCTTCTCTTGATTTCTTCATTTGGATTCAGATCTTCCGTATTACAACATCCCAGGTATTTGAATTACCTCGTTCAACTTTCTTACTATTAATTTTTATTGCAGCATTTTGTTGATCTCTTCCTATCACCGTACGAACTTTGTTTTATTTTCGTTAATTTTTAGACCGTATTTCGTTTCATTTTCAATTGCTATAGGTCTTTCTAGGATATCGCTAATAATACACAGCAGCATCATTTGCGTAGCGAATATTACTTATCTGTCTTCCCCATTGATTCTGATTCCTAACTTTAAATTCCATAGGGCCTCTTGAAGTACTTCATCTGCACATACCATATATTAAAGAGTAAAGGCATCCAACCCTGTCTGACTTTTTGTCTTATGGGAATGCATACTGATTCTTTAGTCCTTGTAGGAGTGTAATCACACGGAGAGGAGTTGTTGTGTCAACAGACAGGTAAATCGATAAAATTTTTTTGCTAACTATCCTAATGTTATCATTTTTCACTTTCCTATATTTCTGCTCAGCGCAGGGAAAAAAATTGCCAATGGTCACATTCCTTTCTGTTCAACGACTACATTTATGATAACATTCATCGATTTAGTATGTATTCTGGGTCGGAGTTTACATGTCCGGGGAACTGTAGTCGAAATTACATCACCAACTCCGCTGCGAAATTGTCCTCCGCAGATTAGGTATCTTTCCGGACCTACTCATCACTATCGTAAACTGGTATTCGTAATTCAGATAATCGAGATTCGAGTGCGACCGCGTTGTATAGCACTGTGTATTTACATGCTGACTTTCATTTGACTTTTATTTGCCTCAAATTTAATCGCTTACGGTCATCATAATCGACTCTGGCCGTTACTCTCGCTCGCGTATTAATAATCGTTTCAAGGAAATTGTAATTAGTTTTTGTCATTTTTTAGCGAGCATATCCACTCTTTTTTCCCTTTGCATTCCGCTAAAATCATCAAGACCGTCTTCTAACCTATACGCTGCAGTTTGACCGAAAAAATTATATGACTTCCGATCTAACCCGCTTGTTCCGGGGAACATAAACGAAAATAAAAATTACTTTCACTCCGATTTCTCCTTCTTGGCCCCGGCCTTAATTTAGATTCATTATGACTTCCTCTTAATAGGTAAATTTTGTAACGGGGAAAAAAGAACCAAACAAAAAAACACCAACAATGTCTCAATGACGCGTCTGTATTTCAATCTAAGATTATCGAAAAGGATTACGAAAAAGACGAATTCCAAACCATTCGCTTAAATATCTGTCCTGCGAACGCTGAAAAATGGCAAAGGATCGATCGAGTTCCAGTGAATCGCGGACAGACATAAATCAGTTTTTATGTGAGCATCGATTTCACTATAATACCGCTCTCAATGAAATATACACGATAGATTTTTTACGATAAAATACATATTGTAGTATAGCCATTTTTTTTTGTATCCTTCTTCACAGAAGTACACCGACCAGCGTGTCGTTAGCTTTTTCACGATAGCGCGTAGTAATAATGCGTGAAAAATGTGAAATTACGAGTTAAATTTTATGCAAGTGCTTCGATGCGTTACATTTTGCCCCCCCCCCCCACACACACACACACTAACGGCCGATTATTTTACGTTCGAATCGAGCGCAATTACGCCACGCAGTGTTTCAATATGGCGCGAAAATTGCAACACCTGACTCGACAAAATTAATGCATTACCGGTTAAGCGAAAACGTATATTGTCGCTAATTTGCGAAGGGTCGTCGAATTAATCTTCGTCTCGTAAAATTTAAAGAGCGCTCGGCTGGCCTCCCGGACAGCAGCTGTGTAAAATTCAGCGCGAATCTGGAAACAGTCCTGGAAGTTCTCTTAAACGCCACGTACGCACGGTAAATACCGGTAAACGTGACCCACCAGCAGCCGCTCGGACAGTAATTAAATTTAATATCACCGTACCTGGCACAGCAGAGACTATATTCATCGTTATCGGGAGCCGGCAAGGAGATTTGCATATTCGGCCAATAACCGGACCGTGTCAGCTGGAAAAGAAGCCGGGTCCGACAATAAGGCAAAGAGCACACGTTTCACACGCATTCTTCCTTTGGCTTCCATTTACCGAATGAGTAATTACGTGCTCGGCTTAAAGGCTGGTCTCCGGTACAACGGTATAGCTCTTTAATCATCGAGCCGACCGCGGCCGCTTCCAACCAACCGCCAATTTCGCTAACATAATCGGGGGTTTTCCGAAATTTTGGCCCGGGCCGCGCGCATCGCTGATTAGAATATGAGAATGCACCGTGTACACAGGGCTATAGGAGTAAATTATACGCGACAGGGGTGCTCCTTCGCTTAATTCTTGATTTCGTGTTTACACTGTCGTCCATTTCGAATTTTGACTTTGTCGGTTTTTCAAAAAAAAAAAAAAAAAAAATTCCCGAAAATTTATAATAAAACTTTATTTATTTATTTATTTATTTATTTATTTATTGTATTTGTTTATTGTATTTACAAGTCACTTTTGGACTACAAGGTAATTAGCGACTACGGTTTTACAGATAATTATAACATTTTATATTGAATATTTGAAAATGCGCGAAACAAAGAACTCTGCTTGAAATATGCGGTGACAATCTCCTCGACACCGGACAATCCAGCTTATGACAGTATCTTCAAGGTCCCTGTGCACAATATCGACCCCGACTATTCGGCAGCAGAACCACTCAGATCGCGGATAGCCAAATACACAGCAGAACTCGAAATAATACTACCAACGGTTTATGAACGATCACTAAGGTTCCTACCCCCATGGTGCCAACCAAATCTGACAATGAATGTTGATCTAAGTGAGCACGAGAAAGTAACCACAAGCTCAGAGACATTTAGATTACTTTTCCTTGAAATAAAACTTTTATTTTATATAATATTTTATCAACGTTACTGCCTTGCTTTTTTAATTCATCAAAATACATTTTCTTCCAGTTTGATTTGATTTAAAAGCTTCTTCTCGTAACTCCGTTTAATCGGCAACATGTTTCCCAGCCGAAAAAGTTTGATGCTAAATGCTAGATGCTAGAGGGTGAGAATGTAAACGGAGATGCCAAACGGAATCGGTGACTAAGCCTTTCACAGTGTTCTTTTTCCTCATAAAATCTCATTTTGACTTGCGCCGAAATGTGTTAAGATCTTACACTGTGGAATGCAATAGCGTACCTTTTAAACTACGTTGGAAACGTCTTTGAAAAGGGAAAAAAAACTCGCTTATCATTTGAGTTGAGTAAAGTTGACACAACATTCAGTTTGAAGAAATGTTGAACAAATGCTTTTAATTACAAGAATATCTTATAAAATGAACAATTCATGTACACTCTTGTATAACTCGTTTTCGAAATCGGCTCTCATGAAACTCACGAACGCGTTTAGATATCGATATTGGAACGGCTCGAGTTATTGTATTTTTCAGCTTTATTGTACATGTACATGTGTTTAGCACGGTAAATAACAAATTGGGTACGAGTAAAAATACGACTTTGAAATACGTTTCTTTACGATTTATCCCAATTCGAATACACAAGTCGTTTGACGACAATCTGCAATAGAATATCATCCGTATAAATTTTGAATTCGATTTTATCTATTTTTATAGTATTTCAGCACAAAAATACGTAAGAAAATTTAGCTTTCAAATAGTGTACGCATTATTGATAACTGTTTGCGAAACTCCGCTAATACATTAACTAATTTGCACGATGTTCAAAATAAATCTCTATTGATGCATATAACTTAATTTTTCTTCTCGGAAACGGTTCTCAGTATTTTGATAAAATTCTTGAATTATGAGGCTCTTTTTAGTGATTATTGTAAAATTATTATTATTTTTTTTTTTTACTGTAGTAAATATCAAACTGAAAACAGATAAAAATTTAATATCTTTATTTTGTGATTAAATATATTTATTTTTGTATGTTGATTTTAAATGTTACTTAGTACCCTGTGAACCTTAACTTCACAATCTAAGATACCCCTTGTCAAGGATATATGGGACTTAATTTACTTTTTCTACTAAAAACTAAAGTAATGTATATATAAGAACCCCAAGTTGGTTCAGAACGCTTGTGCCTAGGATTGTTTTTACACAGCGCGTTGTGTCGGTGTTTGTTGTGATTATCTAGAAACTGTCGGCGAGTTTAAATACCTGGGTTTACATTTTTTATAAGGCTTTAACATGGAGAACCCATACTGATAATATTGCTGGGAAAATCAGGCCATCTATATCGGCGCTGTTCAAGTTGACGTACGAGATTTTAAAGTTATATTTTGAATCTTTGATAATGTCTGGAATTAAATATAGAATAGAAATTTGGGGAGATGCAAAACGAACTGAAATGAGGAAAATTAGCAGAATGCAGAAAACCTGTTTGAAAATAATTCTATCAAATGGGTTTATGGCGCGTGGGTCAACAAATGTCGCATGGTGGAATGAGAACAAAGAAATGTCACCGAAAATAATTTACTTTTACTATAAGTTAAGTTGTTGAAAACACAGCACATATTACATTACTCACAAAATAAAGGGTCTACCAGACCAGGATTTATGATAAAATATGCTATATACGGTCAAGAGGAGTTAATAGTGAGATAGACGATGTGGAAGAAGAGGTGTTGATAAAATCAGTGGAAAATATACCGAAGAATATCCAACAGAAGAAGAGAGTATGAATAGAAACGAGAAAATAAAATAAGGATACGGATGATTGCGTGGTGTAAAGGAATACGAATTTTAGAAATGAGAGTAGAGGCTGGTTTTTTTACTTGCTGTCGCGTCGTGCTGGATGTTCTGGGTTAACGGATTTGGGAATCATTTCCGGCTGTTACGCGCATGGGACCTTGCTGGATCGATTTTTGCGTAATTTTCTGATTAATTTGAGATTTAGGTGGTTGCTGAGAGAGTGTCGGTCTACCTGTAGGTAGATATATAAATAATGTATTATAATAGTGGCTTTTATTGTAAGTTTTAAAGTATATTTTGCATTATATTAGACGTAGTTAGATTTAAGATGATGTAAACCTTTAAAAATGAACGGTATACACAGTACGTCCCATAAGTTGTGGAACTGCCTTTCTAAAATCAATATTACTTGCGCCATCTTCATGAAATTTTGGTAACTAGTTCCCGTACAACCCTCTTCCATCACCAGTACCGAAGTTTCGGAACAATCGGATTATTTATGACAGCGCGGTAACAGTTCGTGCAAGCGTCTCTTGGATACGCGGTCATAATTTTAATATGGAAAAAAATTTGCAACAAGGCATTTTGTTTTGTTTTAAAGCGGTTAAAAATGCTACGGAAACATGCGAAATTTTAAAGGTGGCTTATTCGGAGTCTGTTATGTCTCTACAAACAGTCCGATTATTCCGAAACTACGGTTAGAAAGAGAAGAGGGTTGTACAAACTAATTTCCGAAAATTTCATGAAAATGGCGCGAGTACTAGTGATTTTAGAAAGGTAGGCCTACAATTTATGGGACGCGCTGTGTTATTATGTTGGGGACCCATAGACGGACTCGTACAAATTATTTAAAAAAAAAAAAAAAATTAAAGAACGTCGGTCACTGTAGAATTACACGGAGGATAATGTTAATAATAGTTCTTCGTTTATGAATTTTGGATTTAGCTCTATTTCATGGAACGCTTAATACGGGAAAATTGCATATAAATGTAACTTTTATATCACAATCGTGTTATCGGCATGTTCTTAAATATTTCAGAAACACATAATTATTTTAATTAACTAACAGATTCAGAACAGATTCGAGAGTAACCCATATATATATTCTAAAAGGAAGCGACCAGCGTGACATCGTACTTTTTAGGGTTCATTAGAAAGTGAGGAATAGTAAAAGAGAGTTGGTTAAAAAAAAAGATATCACGGTAATCGAACGATGTATTTTACTCGAATTTATGCTGAAACTAAACCTACTCCTTATTATGCATCTTATATTTTGTCCTTCCCCCCGCCATCCATTATTTCATTGATTAATAGTTCCTTTATATTGTCTATAGCTGACCGATTCAAAATTTAACCAACGGATCTTTTCCTTCTTGTTGTTTCTGGGTGTAGGCCCTTGGTTGGCGAGCTCAAAGAAGTAAATGAGAGAATATAAGAAGCACCGATAAAAAGGGAGTAGTGATAATACCCAATTACAGTTGTGTAACAAAGAGTAGGACTGTTCAGCAGAAATAGTGGAACATTCGAATAAAACATGAGATATTAGGGTCACAAAGAAAGTAATTAGAAGAGAGCGAAAAGGACGAAATGGAGTAGAAGTTGATAATGGTGCAGGAAACCAAAGCGAATGAGACAAATAGCGGAGATTACGCTTAACAGAGAGCAAGTATCAAAGAAAATCATGAACGAGGAGAAAGAGACAATTAGAAAATGAAGGGGAATAGGAGTTGAATTTAAAATGAGTCATTTAAGGAAAGAACAGCAATATTACGAACTGAAAATATGCTCAAAAATCTACCACTGAAAACGGAAGAACCGGCTAAGCCAAACGACCTGGAATCGACGGAAGATCGATATTCGAGTAAAGGAAGAAAAGATCACGGATGAGGGTATGATGAGAAATATTACTTAATCGCAAGAGGGAGCGGGCAGATATATATGTATGATGAGATACGATCTCAATTTTAGAGCATCATCGAATGTCCTGAAGGAAGACCGAAAGTCCGTAACAAAGATTGATCCGATTAACTCGTAGAAGTGCTAAACAATAAATGATTCATTGCCTTTAGTTCGGGAGGAAAAAAAAACAACTAGCCAAATGGCGAGCCTTACCAAATCACCAGAATTGCTGGTTTTTCCTGAAACTTCGTCATAACCATACTGGTCCAGCACGTCGGAAGATTCTTCAGGTCGATCGCCTTTTTTAAATCGTTTAGGCCCGAGGGTAATGGATTGGTCAAAAAAATTACCGAGCACTTCATTCGCTGGCGGGCCGTTAAATTACATCAAATTTAACGGTGACGAATTGTCCCGCGGAACTCAGAGACTACGGCAAAACTTCACGATCATCGCTGCCAGTTAGCAACCATTCGATCACAATAGCCTCCGTATGCTAGTTGCACACAGCATTAAACCGGACGGCGAAAAAGCATCGAGGAAATGATGTTGATTTTGGAGCAAGGCAAACGGAACGACGCAGTTAGCGTCTCGTTAAAATTAGTTTTTCTTATTCCACAGCTTTTTTGCTTTTACTCGGGGAAATTTAACGAGAAGAAAATGCTAAACAGAAACTAATAAAAAAGAAAGAACAGATAAATAAATAAATTAACAGAAATGAAAAGTTGATTTCAGCTTGTACTCTTCGCTAGATAAAATGAAACGCAGAATTTTTCATTCGCCATTATTTTTCTTTCCTTTTTGTTTCTGGACTTTTTCCATATTATTATATATATATAAAAGGAGAAAAAAAGCGGGAAAACAAAAGAAAAAACTAAACAAAAAAACACACACAAACAAAAAATAGAACGAAGAAGATGGAGAAAAAAAGATGCACGGCAACTGTGTTGGCTGGCAGTGGAGAGAAAAGCGAAAAGCGAAAAGAAAAAAACCGCGCAAAGGACCGAAAAAGGAGCTTTCGAGCTTTCGTCGTCCTTATTTAATATGGAAATTATAAGTGGAAGTTTTTACTGGCTGTTATTGTTGTTCTACAGGAAGAAGTAATTTACTTTTTACTCATAATACTATCCGGCGGCGGGCCGCTACAATCACTTTTTTATTTTACATTTCGGCTTTCCAATTTTTTTCGGCTTTTTTGCCTTTCCGAGCTAAACTTTTTCAAAAACGACGACCCGACTGCAATTTTCGATAATTTCCATCCCGTTTTAATTTTACCGGCCTATCGCCGTCTCGTTCCAGCAGCCGCGACCTCGTCGCTTCACAGCTTGCTCGTTCGCTGTCCGCCCAAAGCGTTCCGTCTCTGTTTCGTCCGAAGAGAATAAATTATCGTTTGAGCCATTTTTAAGTCGCTCCGAAATGAGGGGAATTATTTTTTAATATATTTTTTCTTTTATTTGTTTTTTCTTCAGCGGACCAGTTTCAGCCAACTCCCTCACCGATCGTGTAGACGATTATTTTCACCAAGCATGCGCCCAGAAAGCTGTAAGACGCTTGTAATTTTCATTAGAAAATAAACAATAGTAATCCTTCAAAAGGAAGCCAGAGCTTCGCTCTTGTTCAATCTCTTATCGCCCGACGCCCCGAATATAATCAAACCCGCTATATATATATATATATATATATATATATATATATATGTATGTATATCCACGGTAGTCCACTTTCGTTTCTTTTTTTTATTCCTTCATTCGTTTTTATTCTTATTTATTTATTTATTACTTTTCTTTTACTTTTTCTCCCGACGCGCAGACACTCTCTCCCGGTAATTCTCTTTCATCGCAGCTCCAATGAGCGGCCCTTTATAGGACCATTTCTTCGGAAAATTTCCATTATTTGTCCCATTTACCGCACACATTCCCTCGCGATCTCCATCACTATAGCCCTGAAAGAACGGTCGCTATTTATTTTTACAAATAACAAACGGATGTCTGCGGTAAGGCAGCCGCAATAATATGCAAAAATAAAACAAAAATAAAAAACTTACAAAAACAATCCAGCATAGCTTTTTAAAAAAAAAAAAAAGCAAAAAAACAAAATCTTGCCCATGCTGATATAATGATAATTTACAGAATTCGTTAAAGGTCGAAGCGAGAAACTATACTTTTCCGCTATCCGTAGAGTAACATGAAAACGGCTCTTAAAACAGTCCGATAATAAAATTTATCGATGTCCTTTTCAGAGGTTTTTTTTTTTTTTTATATCTTTTGCTTCATTATTATATTACGAGTAAAAATTTTCCACGGAGTAATCGAAGCTTAAATTCTCTGCGTTAATTAATTAATACAACTAGCAGGCGATTTTGGTTGCTTCGCTCCGTAACCCGCGATTCTCATACCACTTGGCAACAATTTTTTTTTTTTCTTCATTATTATGCCTCTTAACCTTGGTTATCTAGACTATTACGGGTCTCCGGTTACATGATTGCCCTTTTATTGAAAACATCTTCTTCTTCTTTGGTCGTAATCCCCCGAAGGAATGTCCTGACCATTATACTACAGTATCTCCAATTTTTTTTCCGCCATTGTATTCGATCATCCACCATCCGTTTACATACGATAATTGATTTTTCCTTTAATAAATTTCTAATTATTGAAAACATCCCAAAACTCTAATACTTCTATACACACTAACTATAAAGAAGTATAAATTTTTCGGTTTATAATAAAAAAAAAAAAGTAAATAAAAATTATACAATTATATTTTTCTGTAAAACAAATTCCTTCTAATGTTTAATTGTCGACCTTCGCATGGTAGTCGAGCACTCCTAGTAGTAGTGTCTCAATTTTTAAATAAGACATTAATATTGAAATAATATTCGAACTTTTAAATAAAACGCGGAAAAAATGAAAACGCCAAATTGAATTCCTCTTTTTCCTTAAACAGGTGAAGCTGAAAATTACCACCCATTCTAGTTGCTCATTAGGTTATAAATAAAACTATAATTTACAAAGTATAAAAGTCGCATAAACGCGGTAGCCCCCGAGATATTACACAGGTGTCCAGGTGTCATTGCAAAAAAGGTTTCAGCCTAATTATAAATGCATTAGTGATACCAGAGAAGTCATAGAAAAAGAAGCTGGTCCGTAATATTTCTTTTTCAGATATCATCAAAATTGCACAAATTTACACTTTGCCGCAAGCACGTAAGGGATTCGTTTTACTTTATTTTAAAAGCCACCGACGGGGACGCTAAGTGCATTTTTATTATTTCTATTATAAAGATTACTTTTATCGTGCAAAGGCCAGTTTTCGTTATTTAATTTTGGATTTAGTAATAGTTATGTAATTATATGTGTCTGAAAGTGATGTTATTTACGCTTCTATATATTTAGAAAAATCGTTTGATCACATTTTCCTGTTACGGGTATCATTTTTACATTCTACCTTAAAGGGTGTCGGAAGTGTGTGTGTGTCGGAAAATTGATTGCTGAATTAATGGAAGCCATCTTCGATCCCACGGTATATAGATTCTTCCGAATCTGCTATGTTCATTTAAAATAGATATTTTTGAAATTTTTCATGCCCGATTAACAGTGGGCTTAAATAAAAGTCACGAAACAACATATTTTCCTTCGCATCTATATTTGTTGATGTTCTTGTTAAACTTATGCACAGCATTATTGTATATTTCAATGTACCGTGTAAACATAAAGTAAATGTTATTACTATTAAAATTTGATGATTTCAATAACTTATTAATGAATCACATTACACTTGTATACTTTTATAATAATATATTTAAAATTAAAATGATCATACGATGAGATCGAAGAAACGGTAGATGATGACATCATGGTACTCAACAAGGATCCAGTTGAAGACGAACCTCTCCAAAGTGTTATACCGCACGATGAAAGACTGAAGGCGATTGAAACAGCGCTGGACTAACTCAATAGGAAGAAGCGTCACCGTTTGTTTACACAAGTGGCGAGATATGTCGGCAAGGAAGAGAATGCAGCCAAAGACACACAGACCTCTTTAAAAACTAGTCAATGTACCACCGTAAGTTAATTTTCATGTTTACTTTGTTATTACGGGATAAGTTAATTTTCATTTTTTCATTTAATTTGCACTATTTAACCTTGAACTCCGGCGTATCCGGATTTTTTGTTATCCGGACCGGCTGGCCGCCCGATTAATCCGGATAGCCGAGTCTCGACTGTAATTTTAAAAGTAGAAGAAAAAAAAGTATTTTAATAATATACAACCACGTTGCATTTTGCACAAATTAAAAAACTATTTTTTCCGGTCCACGCTTTGACCGACCATACAGTTCTTTCGGATAACATGTAGTTCACGATTGTCGTTTTAATCGCATTAATTGAGACTGTTTTCTGACGGCTATTATATGAGCTTTGGTTAATTTTCGATTGGATTTTCTCTGAGTGTCTTGGCTAAAATGTTTACCGAATATTAATTTGTACGACAATTGCAGGTAAACACTCTCTTTCTTTAATTTCAGATGTTAACATTATGGTATCTAAAACGATTTTTTTCCACACCGGTAATGTTCCCTAAAATTTCACAATGAACTTAAGGTTCTAAAGGATCTAAGGATTAGGTATAAACCTGGGAGCGATGACAAGTCTCGAAACCGTGTCCTCTGGCTTAGTAGTCAAGCGCCTTAACCACTAGGCTACCGCACTACCATACAGGCGTATATATGTATATATGTATATATAAAAACTTGGTTATTTTGGCCTCGAAAGGGGCTGTACCCCTTGACTACTCTTGCTTACACTTATGTGTCTTTCTCTTCTATAATTTGTGTAAAATGATCAAAATTTACAACGTAATTCTTAGGCCGGCCCCCATTAGATTCTGTAATGAAAATTAAATAATAAAAAAAAATACAGCCAATAATTTATACCATAAATTTTGTTAAACCACCGAAACAACTATGTTACAACGTATAAAAAAATAATACTTTTTTTACGTTTCCCCATGGTATTATTAAATTAGCAATATAGAGTCTTTACATGATTAAACTTATGATGCGACTTCTTCTTATTCATCAACCTGCACAGTAATAATATATCTATTCATTATGTGTTTCCAAAAACGAAAACCGCCACCGAGCGCGAATTGTGGAAACGAAAACGGGACGACGAGCTGTGCAATAGCGAAGAATTTACCGCACTTATACATGATACGCCTTTTGGTTCGAAAACGACAAATATAGAAAAGTTTGGAGCGTTTGATGACATTTTGAGTCAACCGCCTCTGTTATATTAATAAAAAATAATAATAAAATAAAATTGTCCAATGGGACAACAATTTTTTCACGTTTTTTGACAAATACTCATGTTCACCGATTTTCATTATTACTCACATGGTACCTAAGTTGAATGTACTCTTTTTTGATGGAAATATGAGTTATGCGCGAACAAAAAAAAAAAAAAAACACACGCGATTAATGCATAACCCCCCTTCTTTTACGAAGTCCATAAAAATTAAAATATAACAAACGTTACATAAAATTGGGACATTTTTTGGGACATTTTTTCGTTACATAAAATTGAGACATTTTTTTCTAATGGGGGCCGGTCAAAGAATTACGTTGTAATTAATAAATATACATATATATATATATATATATATATACATTAATTCCAACGTAATTCTTAGGCTACCCCCATTAGAAAAAAGTCCCAAAAATATGTTCTAAAAAAATGTCCCAATTTTATGTAACGTTGGTTATATTTTAATTTTTACCGAGAGGGGTCGAGGGGCACAGCCCTTTGCGAGGCCGAAATAGCCGAGTTGTACATATATATACATGAATATGTTCAGATTTACAAACGGTATTATAGTAATTACCATAGTAGAATGCGAACCAAACGTTCTTCGGGATTCAAATAAATTAAGTTTTAGGAACGGTACAAGAATAAAAGAATCCTACCGGTAAGTAGTAAAATAGAAAGAAAAAATGACTCGTAATAAATATGAAAATAATGGAGAAATAACGGTATGCGTAAAAAAGTAATAACAGCTGGAACATGTTGACAGAAAGATGCCAAGATGTAACGAATAGGAATGAAAAAATAAGATTTAGAAAATGCTAATTTCAAGAAATACTAGTAGAAAAATAGAGAAAACAGTTATTAAATCATTCGTTACTGCTTTGGAGAAAAGTAAAGAACATTGGCAAAAGAATGCAAGAGCAATTTTCGGAAATTGGTCTTGAAGAAGAATGTCGATGGGCAAAGCCGAAAAAGTATTCGATAGAATATTATAGGACACAACCAACACTCTACTGAAAAAGACGAAGACATAAATGTATCGGACGTGACCAAAAAAGACAATATAACGTAAATAATTGAAAGTATTGAGAGGGGAGAAAGTGCCGAGGGAAAATGAAAAATTTCTGAAACAGATGCAAAGGGGGGGATGGTGTCATATAGAATCGGAAATGATATTTACTGGTCAAATGGAAATTAAGAGACAAAAATATAATGGCATAATGATAATGTAATCTAGAATAACTGAGAATAATTAAACATAGTGCTTAATTTATGAATTAGCCATGCTTTTCGACACTAATCGGAGAGCGAATCTATTAGCGAAAATAAAAAATAAAATGAATATATATGCAGAGAGGGATTATCTATTTATTCGAATGAAAACGAATAACTTCTACATTAGAAGGGCGATGCTCTGGCACAGACCGTTAATGGTAATCGAGAAAAATCCGCGTCTAAAGCGAAGAAACAATTTATCATTAATACGACTATTGCAATCCGAATGTATATTACAATGTGCACTGCGAGTATTCGGAAGTGGCAGCGATCTCGATGTATCCATCTCGACTGCTACTAAAAGGCAGTCCGAGACCGAACGAAACACACAACTTTTTCAACGAGCACTATCGAGCGCGCGCGCGCGCGATCGCTAATTCCTCATGCAGCGCCAATTGTCCGCCATATTTAAGTGTTGCTCGTTTCGCAACAGTCGAAAGTTGGGGTGGTGTCGCGGCGGCTGTCTTCAGCGGATCGCTTTAGAGGAGACGCGAAAAAGAAATAGACGGAAAGAAAACAGAAGAATTTCGGCAATAATAATCGCGATTAAATTCGAGCCGTGACACGTACACGACTGCGGTCGGGCGGTGGGGGGAGAGGAATCCGCGGGCGAGGGACCGACCATCATCAAATGAGGCGTTATCATCTAGTGCAATATTTAAATCGTTGCTTGATTCGCGAGGATTACAAGCGTAAGCCGGAGACGACAGTCGTCGTCGTCGACGTCGAGCGAATTCGTCTATCATTTATGGCTCCTCGCGCCTAAGATGCGGGCAATAATAATGATGGGGGGGTGCGGCGTAGCGTGAGGGGATATTATAGTCGGCAAATTTTCCACGAAAAGCGGGATTTCGTTATGTAAATAAGTTTCGTCGCATAAATAAGGCAAAAGTCCCTCGCCGCCGCCCGGCCCCCTCGCACACACCTACACCCCCACATCCACATCTTTCCCGCGCACAGCTTACCCCGCGGCCCGCAGTAACCGGGACCGTCGTTTCGCGAGAATACATCTTCACCGGTTTCCTCCGCCGCTATTTATATTTCCTCTATGACCTGCTCCGCTCCTAGAAGCCAAGCGCGAGACGGGGAGATCCGCCGGTTTCGAAATGATATTTTGTTTTTCAAAATGCCACCCTAACGCTGCAGAAAAAGACCTTCCCGACTAAAAGGAGCTCGTCTACGCTAAGAAAAACTAGCAAGCACCCCGATTGTCATCCGTTTCTTCCTCCGGTTAGAGTAATCTGCATAAACGGTGCCTCTCGCAAGATGATGAACTGCCGCGTCACCCTCCATTTTGACCATCTAAGGTGCCACTATCGTTCAGCTCGCTCCCTTAATCACGTTATCTCGTTTACACTTACCCGTCTACAGTCGTTCGCCCTCAACACCGATACTGCACTCTTTTCTATTGTACTTTCCCCGCGCTTGGCGCATTATGATAATACCCGGTTATACTTTAAATATGTAATAAGCCGCGTCGATTTCCCGAGCCGAGCAGCTTCGCCGAGGCCATTTTGTCGACAAATATGAAAAACTGACGACTGGCGCCTTACAAGGTGGTAGCATTTTCGAAACCGGTACCTGTCGAACACGCAATCGCCGTATGTGAACAAAACACACTAGAAGGCAACGCGTGTCTTCTTGTAAAACTTGTATTATACGCGCGGTAACATAGGCTTTCTGTAGTAGAAATTTTTACCGAATTGTCGAGGATTTACAATCGAAGGAAACAACACTGCCGGCGCAAAGTTTCGATTTTAAAGACGTTTTATTTAAATCGAAATTTCCGAATTAATTACCTTTTTGATTAGTCGGAACACCCAAAAACAAAATGAAAAAACGATAAAAATTACCGAATTTTTTGAACGCTTTTTATCACTTTGCCCATTACACGTCTTAGTCGACCACAACCCAACAGATTTCTGATTTGTGTGAGAAACAGCTTCTTCATTATGGGATCTGTGGTAAAATTTTACACACCTGTGCAAGTTCTTAACGGTGCGTCACTGCTAGCGATTTCTTCGACGGTTATCGCGACAAAGCTGAATTTACGTTAACAGTGTCCGCAAGTGAACCAATTGTTCTGCCGGAAATACGGTTCCAAATCGCTTTCGCTAATGGCTGAAGCTGACTTCTTCATTTCCGAATTCGCAATCGTAATAAAATACAGACTTTTAAAAGAATGCTCAGTCTTTAAGGCAGACGCCGCAGCTATAACTCCCGCAGAGGAAATAGTATGCTTCTACTAGATTTGATCAGCAGCATCGAAATATCTGCAATCGTTTTAAAATCCTTCTTACTCGATTGCACAACTTAGACTCAACGTGGCCTACACCGCATACTGCGTGAAATGAAAAATGTTATCTTTCGATCAAAAAGACAGTCTTAGAGGATAGCCTCGTACGCTCCGACAGAATAATCTCGGGCCATGATTCCTCAGCAATACGACGTGCAACACTTAATTTCCTACCGCAAGTTCAATTTATTCGGACATTCGTAATACCTTGACCCGTAATTTGTTGGTATTTCAAAATAGGTTATAATAATATAATTAGTTGAAAGTTGAAATCTAACCATTAACATCTTCCGTAACATCTTTGATTGTCTTTCTTGAAACAGATTATTGTTTGCAACCCGAATGATACGAATCTAAAATCTAACGCCAATCATGTTTCATTGCAGCAGACCCCAACAAAATACATTAATCGATGATCTAGTGGGTGTCGCGAAGAAACCGCGCAGTGAATTAAGCGCACACAAAGAAATAATATTCCGGACTCAAAATTTTAGACTTCGCGGGTTTAGTAGCGAAGATTAATTTTTTCTAATTTTCAAGCTGCAAGGTAATATCTGATCCCCACATCACACCTAATCACCCAGACTTTGGACTGGCTAATGATTACTAGTAGGTCATCATTTAGGCGCGTTTAAAATAAGCATTATATAGCTTCGTCAATATTACATATTCATCATATTTCTACAATTTACAAGTTGCTTCTTTTTTTTTTTTTACAATTTCTAGCTAAGTTTTTGTAGCTAAGAAATTGTATTCACATTACTGATAAATTGCTGCCAACAGAGTTTAAACGACTGTGAGAACAGAAATAACACCGAGACATGTTACTGGGAACTAGGGTAAAGTGATTTTAATCGGTTCTCAGGGGTAGGAGGTAAGCATGATGTAACTAGAGTTCACTGAATTGCACAGGTGCACTCCCGATTTTCGACTAATTGTGCGCTTATTTCACAAATTTCCACGTGTGCGCTTTTTTCGCACTATATATCATATCTTATCAATAGTTTCGCTCGATTCTGAGCGTTGAGACTACCTATTTGTACAATAATCTAGCTGTAACAATCTAGCTGTACCAAATAGGTAGCGTTTATGGCAATTACTATATATGCAACATCAGTGTATACGCAAAACTACACTCGGAACTAATTGTAATGTATGATTTTTATCGATGTACAAGTGCAGTCCACGCGCGTATGATGGTATGCACGTTTGCCATTGCCTTCCATGTGACCATTAGCAATTATTTTATTTAATTTTTCGTAATAATTTCTGTTGTCTCCCGGTGATCGAACTCGACACTTTCGTAATGGAAGCTAAGCGCTCTAGCCACTAGGCTATTGCGACGACATATATATATATATAACTCGGCCATTTTGGCCTCGCAAGGGGCTGTGCCCCTTGACCCCTCTTGTTTTCATATCTGTCTCTTTCTCTTCTATACTTTGTATAAAATTATCAAAATTTACAACGTAATTCTTACTGGCATCAACACACACAAAAAAATAACATAATCACAAAAATCCTATCCTAACATTTAACTTTCATTATATAAAATTAAGACATTTTTTCGTTACATATTTCGTTACATAAAATTGTGGCATTTTTAAAATAACAATAACAAAAATCCTATAAAATATAACAAACGTTACATAAAATTGAGATATTTTTCGTTACATAATATTGGGACATTTTTTCTAACGAGGGCTAGCCTAAGAATTACGTTGTAATTAATATATATGTGTGTGTGTATATAGTCGCTGTGATAGGCTAGTTGCGACGAAAAATAACTTGAATCAGAAAAGGAAAGTAATAATATTCACACTTAACCAGTGCCAGTAACACGAGCGTGTTCGAACAGCTCGCTGCCAAAGAACATTAAGTTTTTAATACCGAATCTAGAAGCTGCACGTTCATCCCGTAAAATTTCCAGAACAGAAAACGAAGTAAAAAAACTATAAAAGAAAAAACTGCCGATCCGAAAATTACTCCGCGCCGCGGGAATACTCACTTTCCACACCGGAGGTCGCACAGTGATTACGAACCACGTGTTTAATAAAAGTAACAAAATTATATTTTCTTATTCGATACGTATATTTTCCGGATTAGACGAAAGCGATCGACAAACAAATTAGAATTTCCACACACAAATTTGGCCATACTACTAGGCAGACTAGAATAAAAATAATATCACATTAAATTTAAATTGCGCGTAAAACGGTTACACATCGACTAGATCAACATGTATAAATCAAACGATTACAATCAGTTCCGATTGCAAGTCTTGCGCGTGTACATATTCGTACTGCATATAACAATTGCTATGAACACTATGTCTGTGTCTGTACAGCTGAGATGTACGAATAGGTAGTCGCCGACGCTCAGTAATTAAGTATGGCGCTATAAAGTATAAAGTAAGTACAAGGTATAGAAGAGAAAGAGACAGAAATGTAAGTAAGAAGGGTCAAGGGGCACAGACCCTTGCGAGGCCAAAGTGGCCGAGTTTATATATATATATATATATTAATTACAACGTAATTCTTGGGTCCCCCCTCCCTAGAATAAATGTCCCAATTTTATGTAACGAAATTATATTTTCATTTTTACCGACTTTATATATATATATATATATATATTAATTACAACGTAATTCTCAGGCCACTTCCTATTAAAATATATATATAATTATAATGTAATTCTTGGGCTGGCTCCTATTAGATTTTGTAACGGAAAATGTCACAATTTGTGGTAACGAAAAAATGTTTTAACTTTATGTAATGAAAGTTAAATGTTAGGATAGGATTTTTGTGATTATGTTCTTATATTCATATGGAATGATTTAGAATTACGTTGTAAATATTGATCATTTTATACAAAATATAGAGGAGAAAGAGACAGAAATGTAAGCTAGAGGGGTCAAGTGGCAACATAAATAATAAAATTATCATACAAAAAATTCACAAAACATATTGAAAATATTAAAAAACATTAAAAAACCTCGACTATTTTCGACGAACTACGGTCATTATCAAAATGTTAATTAACTATTACAAACACAACTTATTTAGCTTTTAATTTAGTTAGTATAAATATTATAATTTAGATAAATATCTATCTTAATTTAATTATAATTTAACTGAAGTCGAGTAAATACTTCAACGTGAAAACCAGAATAATGTGTAATGCATTCAAAAATATGTTGTCGCTAAATGTTTGACTGCTTGTGAAACTTATTATAATCCATATTGATTGATTTTCAAGACCAGAGTAGAGGTAACTGAATATATGTCGATATCAACTATCCTGTTTAGTAATTAATTATATTAAATTAAAATCGGTATTTATTTTAAAAATAATATTCGTACTAACTAAATTAAAAGCCAAATAAGTTTTGTTTGTAATAGTTAATTAACATCTTGATAATGATGGTAGGTCGTCGAAACTAGTCCTTGTTTTTTGATATTTTCAATGTGTTTTGTGTATTTTTTTTTTATGATAATTTCATTATTTATGTTCGGCATAATATTGTGAATCGATTATTTTTTTAAATATATGTTAATAGTGGTATTAAAGATAAATGTAGGTTAAGCATCGATTATAGTTATTTACTAAACAGATAGTTGATATTGACATATTATATATTCGGTTACCTCTACTCTGGACTTTCATATCAGTCAGTATGGATTAATCAGTTTCACAAGCAGTCAAACGTTTAGCAGTAACATTTCTGTATGCATTACACATTATTCTGGTTTTCACGATGAAGTATTTTCTCAACTTAAACGTAATAAAAATAAATATTCATAAGCCAGAAATATTATTACAATTTTTTATTTTTTTTTGGGAGGACGCCAACAAAGGGCACTGACCCGTCATCCAGGAATTACGAATAAAAGGATTAAATTTTAATATATAGAGACGTAGTACGATGATGTTCCGATGCACCGTCAGCGAAACAAGTCAGGCAGCTACTTTCGTTGCGAAAGTACCGGCAAATATTATGTCTAAATTATCTTCAAGGCGGACTATAGGCAGCATTTTCAAAGGAAATCGCAGTGCAATCTGTCAGCTTTTTAAAAGACACAGTGCTCGAGGCTTTCAATTCTAACACATCGCCCAAATTTTAGATTGTTTCACTTCTTTTTCTATCCCCCGTTTTCGTTTTTATTTGGCTACTAAATCAGAGGTGTCATAGGTTATCGAGACTTGTCTCGATCTGGATCCGAATCGCTCCCAGGTTTATACCTCATCTGAAGTTTGAATATTGGTTATACCAGAGAGAAATCTGGGAAAGTAAAGGCGGATCCTAAGTAGAAAGGAACTGGCCACCCTACTCCCATTTAGTACCGTGTTGGGCTTAGTACATTGTGAAAAGCTTGACTTCACAATCACTGAAGCCCTGCTAAGAGACTTGCTTTACTTTACTTTTATCAAATTTTACAAATATTTCAATTGTTTTATATGCAATCAGTTTCATCAACGTTTGTTTCGCTCCTTTTAATTTAGCTAAAAGAACTCACTGCTTAATACTTTTTTTGATAAACTGTTTCTTGATTTTCGTTACAACATCCAATTCCATTTCCTTCTCCCCCTATTTTTCGTCTCAGTTTTGCTATTATTTAAATGCCTCTCATTGACTAGTGGTCAGATCTTGCGAGTTTTACCACATGCACTTCAATTTGGTAAATGTAATGAAACCTTTTCAGTCTTCAGATCCTGACTTAATAACCTCTTTTCATTTACTTCGAAGAGGGAAGGTTTTGGTCGCGGATATTTTTTTATCTGTTTGTTCGTGAATTCATTATTTAGACTGTCTCCAACGATATCCCCCCTTTATTTATTCAGATGTATAGGTGATACACCGGTAATCATTAATATAGGCGTTAGAAATACTTTTTATTAATATAACAAAATATTATAATGTTATTTCTACCGTGGAAAATTGCGACAAAAAAAAATAAAAAAAAAAAAATAAAAATTTTTAACGTACCTAGACAAAAAAATTAGCTAAGAAATTTTAAATCCATAATGAACGCTCCCTTTTATACTCTTGTCATTAGGTCTCCCTACTATGCCCCGTAACTCTTCCTTTATCCTCTCCATTCCTTCATCTTCTGTGGTACCTGCACTGCTGTCCTTTGTTGCGTCGTCCATTTCGGACCGCCTAGCTATTTAGTTTTTTAGTGTTTAGCTTCTTCTGCTGTTGGGTGAGTTCCGCTGGCGCGCCAAAAAGAGAGAAAAAAAAAAAAGGAAAAATCCACAGCCCGATCCATGTTGCGGGTAGAGAATTGATTTTTTCTACTTTATTGGTGTTTTTTTTATCATTGGCGTCGTAATCACTGACGCTAAATCCTCTTTGTTTATTTGAAAGTGTACCCGATCAGTTTGATCTCGTGTGTGAGTGTACCGATGAGTTACATTGGATGATATCAATATCTTTAGAGAAAAATACTCGAATATTGCCAAATAAAAATTGGCCAGAAAGTGTTCACTTATCGGGAAAAGATGAACTTCCCGAAAATTTAAAATGAAAGGGGCGACGAACGGAGGGTATTCATTTTCATACAAATGTGTAGATTCGAATGAAGATGGTGAATTTGACACTTCAGTAGCGTACGAGCTCATCGCTGAGCGAAATATTACGTATCGTGACATTACACTCGTAAGTGGGGATCCTGCTTTAGAAATCCTAAAAAAACTCTTTTTCAGTTTTTTTTTTTTTTTTTTTTCGGAAAAGAAAAAACAAAACTTGGCTCAGCGAACTTTTTTGGCTACATTTTCTTACTTACTTGAAGTGTGTAAGTAACTTTTTATTAAGTAGAAATAATAATAATAAGCTGCAGAGCAATGAGCTGTTTTACTAGAACGTTTTGCTATACTGTGTAGTTCGTAATTGAAAGATACAGTTCGTAATTCTTGAAACATAAAAACCAAATAAATTTCCAATTATCATACGTTATTTTTCTTCCGGGTGAATTAAAAATAATTTGGAAATTATGACTTTTTCAGGCTTGAAAAGAAAAAAAAGTTTTTTTTTTAATAAAAAAAATTACTTTATATTATGTAAAAATACTTTTTCAACAATGTTGTTAATTCACATAAAAAAGAATTCAATACTGAGGAGAATACATTTTAGTTCAATAGATCGTTTAGTTCTTTTTTTTTTTTTGCTGTCGTTAACGCCAATTCAGAAAAATCGAAAAAATGAAAACTCGAAAAAACGCGTTTTAAAGTTTTCAATAAGAGAAACTATAAATATTTCTTACGCTAATGACTAGCTGATCCCTGGTCCTCATACGGTAGTCCTTCGGCTTCCTTAAATAACTCATTCTGATGCATCGAGTCCACAAGCCGTACGAGATCCATTAGTGCTAAGTGACGGGCGCCTGTTCTCCCTTTCGCGGGGTATCAGCAAAAACAGTTTGCATTGCTGGCCAAAATTCAAATGCAGCAACCGCGTAGGATTCGAAATCGCTGACTATCCTTCGTTCGACATGCCTGCAGCCATGTAGGCGGCTATTTCAACCACTCGTTTTTCGTCGCAATGCAAGTGCTTCGGATTGACGCACCAGACCGTTGACTTAAACGATTGCTTTGAATATTGCGTGTGACCGCTTAAACATCTCGTGCTAAAAGGTCGTCATTTGACAGTTCTTCGTAAATTTACTCATTTGCTTTTTTCGACAATCAATCGAGCAGGATGCTCAAAAGATCGTCGTTGATTGGTACATTCAGCTTTGCGCCATTCACACCAACTATTGATGCTTTTTTCATTTCTTGGACAGAATCAATATTTCTTCTAATTGCCAGCCTTTTCGTTCAACTTTGTATCTCCAAAACTATTTCGAATTAACATCTGTAACTTTATAAACATATGTTCTCGGATAGTTTATCTATCGATTTAGGAAATTCAAAAAAAATCAATTTTTTTGATCGTCTGAAGCAGGATCTAAACCAGCATAATCGGCTTTATGGAAGGTGTAGCACCGGGCGCATGTTTGGTCGATCTATTATCGCTCAAAAATATTTACACCAAAAACTGTGAAATAATTGCTTGTTTTTTTTTTGTTTTTTTTTTTTTTTTTTTTTTCTAATTATACTTCAAGATTTACTCTGGAAATTATTTTATTACATCTCCGGTTTTTCTAAATTTTGCCCGCTAATCTGAAATCACTGCGCGCGTTTATCGCGAGATTTTTGCTCCTTCGTCGCAACAACTAGAGTGATGTTATAAAGTAGTCTTTTTTATTGTATTTCTTTAGAAAAAAAGGAAAAAAGTGTAAACGAGAAATTGGAAAATGCACTCAAGAAACGGGAGATGCACGAATTGAACACAGAGAAGGCTGTTTATTCGAATATTACGTTCTATGCACATCGCAAAGTGTACATCGGCGCACACTGTTCACATTGTTTACTGCGAAGAGATGAATGAGGATGAAAAAGGCGGGAAGCAAATGAGCTGAAAGAATGGATCTGGCATGGAAATTGAAAGTGGCAAAGTTTCGCGGGAAGCTCGCACAATATATGAAAATGTACGCCGGGAATTTTTCATAACGTTGCGGGTGGAAGAAACCCGTATAGGGGAGAGGGACCGAGGAAGATGGAGTCGGCAGATGGTGAAGTGGGTCGGAACGATATTTTAAGATAACTGTGGAAAAATAAGCTAAATAAATCTTCGCAGCCTAATACTTTGATACATGTAGGCTGCAAAGAAGGTTCGACTGAGACAGTCGCTGCCAGAATGAGGTAATATCATTGACAAATTTCTTCGTCGAAAAGAAGTGTTTCTTCTTTAAACATTTCCTTATTGTTATTATTATTATTCCTTTCCCTCGGCAATTCCTTCTGACACCTACCGCCCACCCTATCCGCTAGACTATTCCCGTTTACGTACATTATTCAGCCCGTCGCCCCGTTTACGCTTTTTTATTTATTTTTCTTTCTTTCCTTTTTTTTTTTTTTTTTTTCGTATTTTTTGACAAATATTTTGTCAATTGAACACTCTCGTCTGGCAGAAGTAAGGAATAAGAGGGAATACAAATACGGGGACGAGTAGGAATGAAGCAGAAACGTAGAGAAATAAGTTCGACGGAGGACGAATTTTAAATTATGTATTATTATTGGAATTGTGACTTTGACGAGCGATAAAATTAATCGCGGTTGCCTCACAAAAAGCATTTTAAGACAAAATGAAATTAAACAGGATCGATCCCGACAGTTTCGAGAAAGAGGGTTATATCGCGTCTTAATTTTTATTTTGTTACCTCCGGAAAAAGAAACTTTCATTAGCTTTCGGATTCTGTTTTCGGTAGCTGTTCATCGAAAAAAGAAAATTTTAAAGGTCAATAACTCGTTTATTACACCAAATTTCAATTCAAAAGTGAACGCAATCTCGTTAAAACATCGATCGTGAAGAAAATGTTTGTTGCTAACTGGTTTTTGTACGCGGAGATTTTCTGGCCGTGAACGGAGGAGGATCTCACCCAGCGTCGTGAAGATAGAAAAAAGGTAAATACAAAAAAAAAAAAAAATTGATTCCCAGAAGATTGAAGAAATGCAAAAGTAAATTATAGGTTACAAAAGTTATAGTTTTATATATTACACGGACACAGAGTACCTTTCAATTCATTAAAACATATAACATTTATTTATATTAAATTATTATTAAATTAAAATACAAGTTTTACAAACATTATTAATTCACAAAATATATATGTATATAAAAATTCGTCCTACCAGTTTCGTCTACGTGACATATAAGTAGACGAAACCGGTAGGACGAATTTTTATATATATTTTGTGAATTAATAATGTTTGTAAAACTTGTATTTTAATTTAAGTAATAATTTAATATAAATAAATGTTATATGTTTTAATGAATTGAAAGGTACTCTTCTGTGTCCGTGTAATATATAAAACTATAACTTTTGTAACGTAAATTAAGGTTTTAAAATATATAACTTATCATATTATTGAGACAAACGATTACAGGAAGAAATAACACATAATGAATTATAGGAATGATAGAGAGTGAAAGGAGAAACACCATCGTAAGCAGTAGGAAAAATCCAGATTGTTAGGGTGAAAGTGAAACCTGCATTATCGGACAAAATGAAAGTGAAAGAGGAAAAGAAAGAGACCACGATGAAAACGGGACTGATGCAAGAGGTGAACTACGCAACGAATATAGGTAAAATGATAAAGGATTGGAAAGGGTAGATTGCGTACGATAGCCTGACATTTCAAGGAAACTTCAAAAATAATCGGGCCAACAGAAATGGCCTGCCCTCTACTCTCAATTCGAACTAAATGGCCGAAAAATACCGCGTGAAAATCACAATTTTTGGTAGACACCATATCAACATTAACACACCCACTGAACGTTTCGAATTACACGGTCCATTCTCGATTTTTTCCGCTCCACTGTCGACAATTTTTACACTAGATTTATACACGCGCCTATTAGAAGATGAAATCTTACTAACGGAAAATTAACCTAAATTTTCGTCATTGCCCTGCAGAATGACAATTGTATACATAGGTCATTTAATTTTTTAAAATCCAATAAAAAAGGTTTAATAAATGTTATCCACGCAAGCTAATGTTACTAAAATATTTATTTTTCATTATCATCCTCTTACGTTCTAAAAATATCAAATGTGTTTAAACGAATACGTGTTAAAAGAGCCTCGAGGTCGGAACCAACCAACGGCTAGTAACATCCATCAAGAAACGCATGCTAGACTTTTTCGGTCATATAGTAAGAGAAAATGATTTTGATGGGAAAGGTTAAGGGGCGAAAAGGAAGAAAGGCAGTCCAAAGAGGAGACATCGACCAGATCAAGAAAATACGCGAATCAAATTTACAACATATTACGGATTTAGCGCACGATCGGTATAAATGGCGACGTGTTGTGTCAAATAAGATCACGACATTCGACTCGGATAACGAAATGAACAGAAGAGAGGATGTATGTAGGTGGGCTGCAGATAGAATTGGTCATGAGCATGTCATCCACATTCTGGATCACTCTAGTTAAAATTCCACGTAGAGAGTTTTATGGGATGGATCAATATGCTGTATCGAGTTATTTTGCTGCCTCTCGAAAGAGCGCAACAAAATGATATTATGTATTTAAAAAATAGGTATCTATATTTCATATAGTAAAGTTTATTTCATTTTTTATCTAATTTTTTTGATTTATTGTATTTTCATTTACTTATATTTATAACATAAATATTAAGAAGCTGAATCAGCCGGAAGAACTATATTGTTATGCCATGAATACAAAATTAAATACCAATAACTAAATATTATTTACTGCCGGTTGATGCTATTTTTGATGATCAGAATCGTGACGTGCCGAGGAAATTTAGTCTAAAAAAGTATAATTTAAGTATTTCATTAGTAGCTTTGCTAACGTTCGGTACTTCAATTGTAAAAAAAAAAAAAAAAAAAGTGGAACAATAATAAATTTTAATGTACCGAAAAAAAAACCAAAAAACAACGCTCCTTAAAAAAACTTTTTAAAGGTTGTAACGTACTTTGTAGTAGTTGCTGGTATGTGTGATCTTAACAGGTAGTTGAAACATTTCCAACTTGTTGACGTATACATTAACGATTGTGTCCTTGAAAACAAAAGAAAAAAAATGCTGACCTCAAGATTTACTCTAAAAATTTAATAAAATGTAAAAAAGAAATATAAAAATTTTTTAAAGAAAGTCATTTATTTGTTAACGTGATAAAAATAAGCAGAACAATAATTTTTGCGGGTTCATCAAATTGGGATATTTTTTTTAAAAAATGAGATAAAAGCGTTGGTAAAAATATGAAATATGTTCCTTTTTAGACCGATGCTTTTATTTCACTATTCTAAAATATCCTAATTCGTCGGACCTGCAAAATCTGTTTTTCTTATTTCTATTGCGCTAATAAATAAAAGCCTTTTTTAAAAATGTTTTCATATTACTTAATAATTTTTAGTTACGTTGAGTTTTGTTCATTTTCGAAATATTTACTACAATTTTCATATGATTATAATCGTTTTACTTATTTGCGAATAAGAAAATAAAAGAGAATGAAATCTTTAACGATTTCAGTTTCACACAACGTGACTCTTGGTGTCAATAGCCGAAAATACTAATTCGTTGTATTTTTATTTGTACTTTTATTAACCAGTCTTTTCTCACTTGAAATTCTACATACCTGCAACAGAATAATAATCGGAAGCAACTCCTTTTTGAAATTTTTTTCAGCCAACCTTCTTCCAAGTCCCCCGCATTTACCTAAAAGTATATGAATTTTCATTAAAACTGGCCTTGGAAGTTTTCGACGCATCTCCAAAATTTGCAAGAATACAGAAATGTATCAAAAAGATCACAAGTTAATCCAAAGCTTCTAAACGTAATTCCTCCATTAAAGGCAATATATTTCGCGGTAAAATGCGCATGAAGGGAATTTTTTGATTATTCTTAAGCGACATTAATATTTTTAAAATTGCAACAGTATATAAAAATCGCCTAAATATTGCTCTCGTTTTCAATACTCGGATTATAGAAAATGAGTGATTGCATTATTATAAGCATTTAGTGCATTGATTTTTAATTGTCACAATTTGGAAATTACCGAGATTCTAATTAAAGTATGAATACTGTTTTGAGAGTAATCATATCTTTAAAGTATATTTTATACTGCATAAGATATAATTATTTTTTACTATTGAACACGTTTTTATTGAATTTTTAGAGGTGAAGGCGTTATTTTAAAAAAAAGACAACTGTTTTTTAGTGTAAATATTTTTGGGCGACAATATAAAGATCAACCTAAAATGATGCAACTTTCGTATTAAAGCTGGGTTTGTGGTTGAAAAGTATAATGTTTTCGAATTCCATCAGTGACGACAACTGTTAAATCGCGTTTTCCGGCTTTCAAATATCTTTATTCGAATCTGCATGTGGATAAATTAACGTTGACAGTCTCGTTCAGCGCCCCTTAAATTTTAAAATTTCCGCAGTTCATATTTTCCCTGTATTGAAATGAAAATTTTTCGGCTAATTTTTATCTGGCCATATTTCAATTTTTTTATATGCTCGGATAGCCTTAGAACTCCCTTCTGGTGGGTATTAATCGTTGTCATTTTAATCATAAAAATCACCCTCTAGTGTTGGAAATTAAGAATAAACGCTTAAGTATCGCACAGCTTGGGGGAATTATCAAGTTTTGCTGCTATTCTTCTTAATGATAGTGTTGATGCAATAGCCAAAAGCGCTAGTTTATCTGAAGATCGGTTCCTATATATTCTATCTACCGACTTAATGGAGAAAATTAAAAGGGATAATAAAAGAGCGGACTGGCGAGCTTTTATAGATTCTTGTCTCAGTATTGGTAGAACAAATAAAGTTATTCAACTAGCTTTGCCCTCTTTGCCCTGGTTTGTCCACATCTCGTCTTTAGTTCCGTCTAGTACAATTCGTAGATTTGTTAACGGTTATGTGCAGGCTGCGTTCGGGTCATTCTAGAGTGTCACGAAACGTTTCTGTATAGTAGGTGTCTTCCGTACCGAAATTGTGACAATCATACCAGTACCAATTCTCGAGAGGACATTAATTATTTGTTTTTTAGTTGCGATTGGTTTGAACGTGGTAGAATCACCATAATTGTGATGAATTAATGGCTCTATTGGGGAATATATCCGCCATACTGTATATATTCATTTCTGTGCATTGGTGACCGTACTACTACCTCAGTAATTTTGTTCAAATTTGTAAATATGAAGCGTATACTTATATTTAGTTAATACGTATGTAACTTCCCGAAAAAAGAGATTTGTACTTCCGACTGGGTGAGAACAGTTGAATTGTTTCCTTTTAGTTTCTTTCCTTCTCTTAATTTTTGCTGCTCAGTTGCACTCCAGTGTCTGTCGCGCTTGCGATTCAGCCTTTAATTTTCTACTCATTCTCTTTCGGCATTCGTGGGCTATGTTAACGTTAGAACACTCGATTGGAAATACATAAAATTGCTTGACAGATCCCATTTCCTTTATATATATATATATATATGTTATCTAGCTAGTACTTATTCATAGAAATTCGCCATTGGTCTAATGGTTTCTAGCCAGGCCATAAAAAAAGAATAAAATAAAATAAAATAAAATAAAATATATTTCATTGACTCTCTTTTTTAACGTTTATTTTAATGACCACTCAATAGCCGGATGTCAGTCCACACAATCAAATTACGCGCAGGAATAAGGCATAATATTTCCTCATCAGTAATGAGAAATTTAGCTTATTCAAACTTAAATTTCTAACGTAAACCAACATTGATAATATTTTCATTGCTTTAAATTTGAGCGCAATATCCTAAATATGTGTATAATATTTTCATTAATTTTTGGTTTCCTTTCATCTTTGTTTCTTTAAACCCTTTTTTCTTTATATATTTTTCTAAAGTACAATATGATATGTAACACTGTTATAATAAAGCGCGATACATAAACTGTATTTTCCACATTAATCAAAAAATAATGCTCTCCACAAAATCGGGTTATAATTTCATACCAAAAAAGAAACACGCACAAAAAAAAAAACAAAAAAACAATACAACATAAGACTACAGTAAAAAGCAAAAATCACCAAATATTTTTTCTGGTTTTTCTCCCCTTTTTTTTTTATATTATTTTTTTATTGTATTTTCTATCAACTAACACGCTCGTTATTATCACTTGTGTACTATTGACACAGAAACAAACCAGCATAGCGTAGTCCATCACACCTTCGCTCTTCATTAAAGACTAGGTCTGTCCATGGAATCACTTTCCCTCGCATCGTAAGGGCCAGACCTGTGTCGGCTTCGCATCGGGCACACAAGATATTGCCACATTTTGTCTCTATTCTTCTCATGCAACGTCCCTGTCTCTACTACTCAATTTCTCCTCCTATGTGTATGTGTCCATTACTCCAAAGCCTGCTGTTCAAGCACAAACTACCTCCTAACCTGAAATCCCAACTACAAGACAATCCTATAACTTATCCTTTCTACCCTTTCTTAAAGAGTCTGGACTAATTAAAAAAATATAATGCCCAACTTTCCGCACTTCTGGTCAAAGATGCTGTACATGATGCGGTAAATAAATAAAAAAAAAAACAGCATAGCGTAGTCCTCTGCCGAGCAATCTTGTTCAGGTGTTGGTTCGAATCCGCATATCGATAATACAGATAAATTCATCCTGCGCTGCATTAATGTCCATAGTGACGAGGCTAAATAAAAATAAAATAAAATAAAATAAAAAGGCGCAGAAACGATTATTTAAGAAAATAAACTTTATCTTTTGCTCGTTCGCCGAGAAAGCTATAAACTTCAAACTTCCGTATCTTCGTGATTACAAGAAAAAACCCTAACATCTTGGGAACTCACTAAGTGCACATGTAAAAAAAAAAAAATAAAACCATTATTAACATAAAAATGTTTCGAACATTACCGAAACCAGTATAAATTTTGAACTATATATGTTTAACTTACCGTTAATCCGTTACCCAAATGAAAAAGATCGGGAACATTAAGTAATTGGGGAAAAAACAAAAATTACGGTAATAAAATTTTACCTGAAATGAACCGAAGCAAAATACTAACGAAAATATGAAAACCGCTAATAAATCGCAAGAAATGCTTCACTAGATTTCCTTAATTTGTGACTATAGGTTATTTCGGTTTTTGTATTTTTTTTTTAAAAAAGAACTGAACTAACTACTCGTTAAATAAATCACAGAATTAATAGGAAATTCCATAAGTGACACTATGTAAAAAAATATGGAATGACTTACATATGTTGAACAGAGAAAGGACGAATTCAGAGTGGAAAATCAATTAAATGAAGGTACTTTTCGGCAAACAAAACATTATTAACGAATAGTAAGTAAGGCGATAATGACAGTTAAGTTGGACGTTGTTATAATTAGGCGAATAATTTATTAATTAAAATCCAAATCCGTTTGATGATGTGACAGCTGAAAAAGGAAAAAACAAAAAATTACAATTTCACCGCTTAACCTCTGTCTACAAGTGCACGCAGGGAGATGCTCATTCGGACTTTTACAAAGCCGGAAATTGTGTCAGTAGTGGGAAAAGGAATTTTAGGTTATTAAGGGACAAGTTGCTTACGCTTGTGAGGAAACGGACGATTTCCAGTTGAAATTGTACGTGAAATAGTTCAAACGAACGGCAACCGACGAAGAAAGCAAAACTTTCGCTATCGGCTATTCAGCTGACCGCCGAATTGACCAGTTGGGCCTTTATGCCGATACCATCACCGTGAATCCAGTTCGCATCAAAATACTTACATTGCCCCTACTGCTTGCGCACACGTGGCAAACTCTGTTCCACTCGCTGGCCATTCTCATTAAACATTTACCTCGCATGCACTAACCTGATTCTTCGATACTATCTGGCCCTTATCGTTTTCCTTGTTGCTCCGTGTCGCCAGTTTTGTTTCGATAACGTTTTAATTAAATTATTTCTCGGCCAATTGCCGCACTTTGAGTCAACACTAGTCGGCGTCTCGCCCGCTCCGTACCATAAAAAATATAATAGCCTAGAAATCCCGCCAAATTTCCAATATTTTTTTGTTGCCAAAAAACGTTCGCTAAAAACTGCGTTCACTTACCACCATGGCGCGAGTAAGTTATCAACCTCTATTTTTGTGCAAAGGAAGCGTCTTCTCATAGAAACTTAAGCGTTATTGGCTCACCCAATTTTTTTCTTTCGGGCACTGTGTGGCAATTAGTACCAATTAAATGGCCTGTGAAAATGTGTTTTTTTTTTTTTTTTAATAAACAAATTAATAAAACGCATTAAACGAAAAATAATTAATCATACGGAGCACCAAAAAATCGCTTTTCATTTTAGATTTTTATTACATAAAACCCCGTCGGGAACTATCACGAGCCGCCCCGTTGTAAAATAAATGAAAAACAAAAAAAAGAAAAGAAAAGAGAAGTGGTGTCTAGGGGGGCACCTGATAGGAACGAAGTTCCTTTCACCTCTTTTTAGTAGATATACAAGTATAAAATCATTCATAAAGTATACGATAAAAAATGGTACACAATATATAAATCCCGTATGAATTAAAACAAAAACAATAAATAAATCATCAGACTCGTTGAAGTGTGGTGTAATGTCATAGAAACAAACCACGCCAATTTTCAAATTCAAAAAAATTTACACGTGTTTAGAATTGGGCTTGTACAGCTGACCACGTACGATGCTTGCTGCTCGAATCTCGATACTCGCCTGAACGCACACACACGCGTATATAATAGAAAGAGACAGAGAAAAAGAGAGCGAGAGTGAAGGTCGCCTGCCGGATGACGCTTAACGCTTTTTCGTTATCTCGCCTTTTCTGCCAGTTTACTCCTACCGACAAGCTGCGTAAAAGAACTTTGTTCCAAAAACATGATTTTTAAAACGAGAAAAAAAGTAAATAGCTGAACAACAGATGAAAATGATGGCTGCGGTGCCGACAAATTTTGACACTCGGAGCTTCGCTGTAGCGTCGAGTCGGTCATAGGCTAATACGAGATGATACTTCGTGATGGCACGACGGGAAATTATTGATTCCATCTATACTGGAAATAAAAGCGCCCCGCGCATTTAAAACCAAATTGTCAGATAATTTAAGCTGATTCTAGGAAGAAATCTCTAGCCGGTGAGAGAATCTCCGAATACCAGTATTCTCGTAGTCTGTATAGAAAGAATGTTGTGCAACTGTACAATTGTAGTTTGCAAAAATTAAGGTGTTAAAAAAAAAGGTTCGATCGCGGACCAGTCAAAGGAGATTAGCCTCTTTTCGGGAAACCCGGCGCCATTCGATATTCTCAGTGCGTGGATGTTCCGTCTAACCGACTAAGAGACCTGTGGAATTAAAAGCTGGTCCGTATTGCCTAGGCTGAGGACGCGCGTATATGACAATATAAAAAGTGCGACATCGGAAGAGAAGTTCTGAGAAAAAACTTTACTACTAAAATAATTATAATTCGCGGGTGGTAATTACTTCATTCAATTGCGATAATTTTTTTGGTCAAATGGATTTTTATTAAAAGTTCAGATCGCATAGTAAGGTCAAATTATATAATCTTCCGCAGCCGGCTACGCAAAATAGACTCTCTATGGATTTTGTGTTGAAAATTAAACAAGAACATCGAAACGCGCGAGGTATCTGAAGAATTTGAATTTTGAAAATTTCCATAATTTTTCAATATCAATTGAAATATTCGTTAAATATTATTTTCGGTTAATTTAATTATATCGGATAAAAATAAATCGAATTAATTTAAAAACACTTCGCATGTGGCTTCATTGTTTTAGGATCCCTCCCCCGTACATACATATATGACGTACAGAATAGTCCTAGAAAGATGGTTAAGAAACAACAGAAATATTCGATTAATATATAACTCACGAACGGTGGTTTCCCTTATTAATTTCGAAATCTGAAACATAAATTACACTTAAAATTTTCCTTAAAACCATATCTCCATAACTTGTAAGATAACCGATATTACCCTAGGCGGCAAAAACCCGTCAAGAATATGTAATATAGAATTTAAAACGACCTCAAAAATCCCTCATTAGAAAATGTATAACTCATCACCAGAGATAACCCTTTAAAAGTGAAATGCGACGAAATATTAAAACGCAGCAACTTTTTCATGAAACCAAAAAATTACCATTGAAACATTATGTAAACAAAACAGCGAAAGAAAAGGATGCTTGCACGTAAGTAATAGCCCGAATAGAAAAGCTGAAGAAACCAAAACCTATCTTAAACATACATATATAATAATACATATATATATATATATATATATATATATATATATATAAAATAGCCAAGCTTACAACTTTATATAGGCAGCGTGGTAGCCTAGTGGTTAAGATGCTTGGCTACCAAGTCAGAGGTCACGGGTTCGAGACTTGTCTCGTCCCGGACCAAGTCGCTCCCAAGCTTACCCAGTCTGAAATAATTGGGTACGAGAGAAATCTGGGAAAGTAAAGGCGGCCGAGAGAAAGGAACTGGCCCCAATATTCTCATCAGATCCATTAGGCTTAGTACATTGTGAACCTTAACTTCACAATCCCGACGCCCTGTCAAGGGTATGGAGCTCACTTTACTTTTACAACTTTATATAAGACCCTCCGCGGCGGGGCGTCGAAAGTTCGAAATTTTTGAAAAAATATTTTTCTTTTTGCCGCGTCTATAATATATTGACGGAAAGATCGATATTTATCGGGAACGAAATCGTATTTAAACTTTTGAAGTTAGAGCGGAAAATGACTGTCTTGCGGCGCGAGTGTTACGGTTCAAAACTTTGAACAAGGTTAAAAATATGCCCATCCGCATATACTTTCTAATTTGGTTTATCCGGGTTTCAAACCTTATATTCGAGCCTTCGCAGGACATGCTAAGCTCGAAATTTAAAAAAAAAAAATTCTATTTTTTTCCCCAGGCATGCGATATATACAAGTAGATGGAAAGATCATCGCGCTATTTGTCGGGAACGCAACTGTGTTTTATTTTCTTAACGAAACTTTCAAAGTTGGTGAAAAGTTCAAAAAAACGCGAGGACTGTTATCCCTCCGTGGCTCGAAAAATAATTAGATGTCTTTGTTATTTACTATTATGTAAACGTAAATTATTATTATCTTTAACTTAACATACGGGAAGGAATCCTCCACGTATGAAGTGTTTGGTTGAGCTTGTTTTTTTCTCATACGATTTTTCCGTTAATACAGACGGGGCTGCAATGAACTAATTTATTTTTATTTCGTTTTACTGGTGTGTACGATTTTATCCGTGAATTTAACAATTCCAGTTATCACGAGACACACGCGTATTAGAACGTTTAAAGAAAATTATTGTTTTGTTTGAGAAGAATAAAGCATTTACCGAAGATGGCCGAAAGGAGTTTCTACTAGTGTGCATTTAGACGAAAGAGACAAACTAAGCGTGCAGAAGCTGCTGAAGTGTCTCCCCCCCCCCGTAATTTATTCGTTTCTTACCCGTAGTATTTATGTTACGTAAAATGTATTTATGAAATTTCAAACTGCACAAATTCACTTTTAATATACACGCATTTCGTTTAAATGTTTAATTTCGAAATTTCCAACACTCGCCATTTCTACGTTTTTATTAAATTATTCACCTTTTCCGACGTTTAACGGTAATTACGAGTAAAGTTCATTTTTTGTATTTCAAATTAAAATTGAAAAATTTACTCGCACCATGACATTTACAATGTTGCGCGGGGGATATCAGTCACGTGACATCGTTACCATCCGTCGTTTTAGTCAGACGTCTACCAAGGACGTAGGAAGCCGATGATGATGATGATGATGATGATGATGATGATGATGATGATGATGATGATGATGATGATGACGATGATGATGATGATGATGATGATGATGATGATGATGATGATGATGATGATGATGATGATGATGATGATGATGATGATGATGATGATGATGATGATGATGATGATGATGATGATGATGATGATGATGATGATGATGATGATGATGATGATGATGATGATGATGATGATAATGATAATGATAATGATGATGATGATGATGATGATTATAATCACTGTGTACAAAAGCGGAAAATCTTATCGGCTTACCTCTGAAACTACGAGAAGCTGAAAAATATTCATATTTTAACGAAATACACCTTACGGCATGAGAGAACGTTGGGAAAGCAAAATTTTCTGCTGACAAAAAATGAAATAAAATTCAGTCGATAACATCAACAGCCGAAATTAATTGAAGGTCCAAATGAACATTACTCACATACGTATATATGTATGTAGAAGAAACAAGCTGAAAATTCTTACTTTGAGAGGTAGAGAGGGGGTGAAGAACTGCTTTTAAAAAAACGAATGAGTGCGATGAACAAACTCGATTTTTAAATTACAATTTTTCATAAAAATTTCTTATAGAGTCTACAAAAAATGAGCCAAATCATTTTTTAGATCTTCCAAATTTCATGAGTGAGGTACGCGGTTACTACATCCTAGTAATATTGGACAGAACTAAAAATTACGCTCCACAATTCGTAACAACGTGAAATTCGGTACGTTAGTTCCCCATGACTGTTAGATGCTGGCCGTGAACGGGATTTTCACGGATCCGTGTCGAAAGGCTGAATTCCCGGGGAAAAAAAGAAGAAAGTTAAAAACACAAAATTCCTGAGACAGCAATAGCGAAATTTGGTACATAGATCCCTACTATTAGTTACCTACTGTAAAACACATTTAAATAATTCTGTGACTAACGCTGAAAAATGCAAAAAAAAAAACAAAAAAAACACAGAACCGTGGAGAAACATGGAAAATGAAGTGCTTAATATACCTGCGCTAATGTCATGCGCTTTCTCTGCTCCATTTCTTACTTTGTGTGAGCGCAATGGTACCTCAATGGTTGGTCGAATTGAAATGGATATTATACATCATATGCAACTTTTGGGGAAAAGACTTTTTACATTCAACATTATTAAGGATCGGAAAACCTGCCATCTACGAAACTAGCAAGGTGACGAAAGAAAGACTTCCTCACGAATCCCACAGCGACAGTATAAATGTATTTACGTTACTTCTCTGATTAATTGCTTGAACGGTCATATTGCAAAATTTTTGCATTACTTGATATAAACTTTGCACAAGTCAGCGTCTCATATTGGTTAACAAATTTAGAGCTTCCGGCTAATTTTGAAACATTGCGCACCACACAACTGTAGCAATGGTTACGTTAGTTCGATACTGTAAAAATAGAATTATGTAAAAAAACTTAACAGTCTGTTAGACGTGCTGCTCCGCTTACTCGTATTTATTTAGGAAATAATATTCTTTTCAAAACAGAATGAATCAAAAAATTACTTACATTTAAAGTCCAACGAAGAGAATTTACTTAAGTAAGTCGCTAGTTTATGGAAAAAGTGTGAATAATGTGAGAAATAAAAAGAGATAAAATTGCTAGTGTTCAAAGCAAAAAAAACCCTAAGGACTTTAATTAAAGTATTTCCACAAAGAGGGATCAAATTTATTGTCGAAGCCACGAGAAATAACCATATAGCCCGGATGTAGCAGAGACGGTTGAATACTCGTCAGAATTAATTACGTAAAAATGTTATAAATACTTTTAATGAAATTTTTTTTTACATACCCGACCACGTGATTGAGTGTAATTAGGCCGCGTATTATGCAGTAACGTTCGATTAAAGGAAATCGATTTTATTCGAATATTTTAGAAATCCCAGTACAAAAAAAATATTAAAGAATAACTTCAAGACAAGTCTTAAATCACTATTGTTGTTTGCCGCCGTTGGACTGCGCTAATAATTTATTTAAATTTTTTTTTAAATAAATAAATTGTATATTTCACAGTCAGTGTATAGTATAAACCACGTGTGTTCTAATTATTGTCATTATGCATTCTAATAATAGTTTAAATGAAATAAAAAATAATAATAATAATAAAAAGAAAATATCGGCAGTAGAGTGAGGACGACAATAACGTCTATAGACTGTGCTTACAAACGTATTTACGTATTTATAAAAAGACACATTTGAACTCTGTAGCAGATGTTAAAAAATTACGCAGTAATGGGTTCGCTACGGTTGAATTAATTTGGATTTTATTATTACTGATGGTGCGAGCATCACTTTTACTACTAATCAGTGTATTCTTGTTAATTTACTAATGTTATTATATTTAATTATTATACCAGTAATATAGCCAAAAGAAAGGAAAACTGAACAGTAGAAATAGGGGTCGCAATATATACATATGTGTGTATATAAAAAAAGGGTGGGGGGGGGGGGGAATTAAAGATTTAAACAGGCATTAATATGCGGACGAAGCCGCGGGATGCAAGTAGTAAATTTGTAACAGTATTTATTATTTGCACTCATTGTTAAATATATTCACGACAAAAATAAATTTTTTAACACTCAATTAAACAATTACATATATATATATATATATATATATATATATATATATATATATATAATTGTTTAATTAGGTGTTAAAAAATTTATTTTTGTCGTGAATATATTTAACAGATTTAGAGGATTGCACATAAGCATAAGCATTCGTAAAGTATCGAGAATATTTAATATCGCTACTTTATTTCACTTTCTTATTTACTTATTTACTGGTGCACGAGTCGTGTAGGACGTTACGACGCATATAGCTGGAAATTACAGTTTTGTCCAATTAATTGTTTCTCGGGAAAGACAAATTTCACTTATTCCAAATAATTAGTCTGACAGAAACCGCCAAAGAAGAAGAAGAAGAAGAATGAATAACTTCTAACGGTACGTGTGGGACTGACGGCGTCGATAGAACAAACTTGAAAAGTGTATAATTGTACGTGGGCTATGTCCCACACGAAATTCAATACCGGAAATTTTCCACGCGTAAGTTAAATACCGGAAAGGCTCCATATCTGACTTTGTTTGAGTTGCTCTTAATCCGGTAGAAATTCCGCGATCATCGACAAAATTAAAAATCGTTCGCTGGAGAAAGCCGAACCACCGAAATCGATAATGCCACTTTAGGTGTCGCGAGCTTTACTTTGGTAACGCGATCTGGAAGCTCAGCATTCGAACATTCGAAATTAGCTAATTCTTTTACATTGTGATTTTTGTTTTCATTACCAATGTGTCTTTAATGGAAGAAAACGTTGGAGCTTAGAGTCTTAGAGAGTGCACAAAGAGCCATCGAGAGAACTTTCCGTAATGGAGACAAGAATGTATAGGATAATTTGTTGTTTTTTTTTTTAGATAGAAATGAATCATGACGAATAGTAATCATAAGTGTCACTGTATTTACTAAGCCACTGGCTTCAAGGGGACACGATGTTAAGGAGAGACTAGTTCCGTCCGAAAAAAAAGATACGGATGTAGTTCAAGTATTCTATCCTTTCGGATACCTTTTGCGTGATCAGTTGTATAGTATAATATTAAAAGTGATAAAATATGAAATCACCCTGTGAATTTATTATTTCGAAATAATAGAGCTTTTCGAGGTAATATCAATATATTAGGATCATTTGCATAAGACGCATAAGAAAAAAATATTAAGATTAAGATGCGGTAAATAATTTTCAAAGAGCCATTAACTATGAGGAATTGGGAAAGAGAGGACTTAGAAATACATAAATATTAACTTTGCGCTTCCAAACACTTTGCAGTCTCATTACTAGTGTTCGTTTATTTATTTACAACTGACCCCTTTCATTTGACGCTAAAAACTCGATTATTTCGAAGCAATATTTTAAAAAAATGGTGAACATGATCGAACGCGAATAATTAAAAATATGTAAATATATAGAAACAACATTAAACGGTAATTTAAAAGAGGAGGCAATTATTAATAGTGTAGGTAAACATTGGCTATTTAGCAAATGTGTTTAAATTAGAGGTGGCCAACCCGCGGCCTGTCTTGAACATTTTTGCAGCCCGCGAGATAGCCAGAACACATAATGCGCGCGCATGTTGGAACATTTAATATAACAAGTTTTATGTTTCACTCTTAAGTTCAGTGACGCAGTGACCATCCTAATATTGTTATTATTATGTTATCTATGTCTACATGTAAGAATAATAGTAAACACAATAATAATAAATCATTATGTTTCAATTGTTCACTATAAAACAATGTCTGTAGTGGGTCCAAATCTAATATGAGGATATATGGTTTTATATGCGGCCCACGGAGTTATGATGCATTTCCAAAGTGGCTCGCAAGATCATTTGGGTTGGCCACCCCTGGTTTTGAATGTTTACAATCGGTACTGGAAGACAAAACAACTTGTCAAGTAATTAGACGATAAAAAGTTTTCAAAATCGCATACATTTATACATGCGAAGCAGTTTCTTATTTTTTCGCCATAGTTTAACCGGAGAAGCCGTCTTACTTAATAACTGGAACTTGCCTAGTATGCGCTTCCATAGGAATATGTATATCGCGCAGAAACAGCGAAATTTGCTACTCTTTTCTTTCTGCGGATAGTAAAAACATCTATGAACAATTTAAAGAAGCATCTAAAATGTTTCCAATAAGGAGCCATTCCGTATCGAAATATTTCCGAAATTTTTGGAATTTATGATATCAGGCAACATCACATTTCCCCTTCGCTTTTACGTGCCTTTTTAATTTAAATTCACCCAAAAGAAATCGCGTTAAAAACTAAAATTAGTTTCATTCATAAAAATATCGTTTAAAAAAAAAAAAAAATAATAATTTTCTCAAAACTTTTCTCTTTTTTTACGGTCGCTATATACATAATTGTTTTCGTATAAACATAACCTTTATAAAAATATTGTTCTTCGCATTTTTAATATTATAACATCTTCGCGAGTACTGATTTATTTCACTATCCGAAAAGCCTACAAATTTCGGGAATATCTCGAAACAAAACGGCCCTCATTGGAAACATTTTAGGCTGTTGTTTTAGTTTAATGCTATGGTCCAGTCCGTATGAGTGACAAATGTTTCAAAAACCTAAAATAATTTCCAATTTCTCGCAATGCGTACCGGTCCCAGAAAATTGTACGAATCAGTGAATAATACGGAACGCGTACTGTTAATAAAACGCCCGTTTCGAGTATAACACTCAACAACTCAAAAGCTTTACTACATTACATCAGGAATGAATCCAATGAGGGTTTTGGAGGGAAATGCCTCCCAGAACTCTAAAATTGCCCCCCCCCCGGTATTTAATACAAGCTGTTTAAGAATGCAGCAATTTAACAGGAAATAAATGCTTTTTATTCGCTTTGTGTTTACAGTTATGTCAAAAGTTGCTGCCAAAACATATTGAAATGGTTCAATTAGTCGTATATTTTTACATTTCAAAATTACGAGATTTATTATTGACGGAAAAATTATAAAATACGGATAAAAAAAAATGACTTTAAAATTTGACTTTGACGATTGCTTGCTATTCTATGAAAAAAGCTGACATATGCTTTTATTGCAAATGTGCGAAAGATGTAAAATACTGACGAGCTGAAAAAAATTATTCTATGCAATTGGTATTTTTTGTCAGCCTTAAAAGGGGAACTATCACGGTTCACGTCGATGATCCGTTTATCGTTAATATCAATAAATTGTTTTTAAAGGTTTCTCTTTTCGGTTTTCATTTATTCACCTTTTTTTTTTTTTTTTTTTTTTAAGGGACATGATCTACAGACAACTTCATTTCAGGATCACTGTTGCTTTTTTCTTATTTTTTATTTCCAAGAAAAGTCCCTATTTAAATCAGCTAAAACCACGATATATTCGTTTTTTATAAAAAGATAATGAACCCCCATTAGAATGTTTTTACAATATGATATTCTTTAATGCTAAAATTAGAATTAATAATTTTAACACCAATTGAGAAAACATTATTGTTTATAATCGGTTATTTTACTTCGAAATTTATTGTTCACGCTTACTTTTTTTTCATTATTAAAGATTACGTAATGAATCATGTTTTACATATTTGGTTTTCTTCAGGAATATCCCAAAAAAAAATTTTCAATAAAAATGTAAAAAACATCTCTGCCTCCTCAAGAACATTAATTGCCCCGCCGGAAACAGATTCCTGAATTCACCACCGCATTATATAATTAATATAATGTAATTGAAATCTATGTTTTTTCAGTAAACAACCAAGCCTCCGCGTATGATTTCTAATCCTTTTATTACAAAATCCTCTATTATAACATGCAAAATTATAGCAGTAAATTGATTAATTATCGTTACGAAAATCGAGCATATATTTATTAATATCGAAAAAAAATATTAGATTATTTCGATTTTGTAGCATTACCGATTTTGAGATCAATGTGTAAATATCATCAGTAGCAAAGCCCATTGTAGTTTAAGTAATACATCATTAATAAACGTTATGAAATAGTCCTCCAGAGGTTTGTTCAACAACATCTGAATAGGGAGCGTATATTGACCTGGTTCGCGATAAGGGGCAAATGTTTTTTTTCGGTATAAGATCAGAAATTATAATGTCGATTTTTACAATCATAGCGCCGCTTCAACTTATGAAATAATAATACGTTTTACGATCGTTCTTATTAGGAAATTTTGAAAAATCCAAACCCGTCCCTACTGTAGGTAATGTAAACGTGGTAAATACGTTTGTTAAACTTGTCGCGGCAGGCCTCCATTTTCGATACTGACGATGGAAATTATTCAGTTTCCCGTATCTCTATATAGTCCGATATATATATATATATATATATATATATATAAAATCGACTCTAATAACATTCAACCCTCTTATTCAATATAGCAACAGATGTCACAAAATCTTGCCACCAGTCTTGATGAATCATAACTTCGGACACTTTTAAATCATTAGGTCGATTCCGGCTTTTGAAATAACATCGAACCGACGTCTGAAGGAATCGCAGTGATAATTGCGAGCGATGTTTAAAAATATGCAGTCTTCTTGTTATGGCTCGCTAGTTTTGTAGCTGATCGTATTAGTGTGTTATTATTCATTTTTTTATTTTTATCATATATTTTGCGTTTGTATTAATTTTATCATACACTTTTCTGTGAAACTAAATAGTCGGAACTTTTTAACCCTATAGTTTACCTCCATTCTTGTTTATTCATGTAAAAAATATTATTATCAACTCGGAGAATTTGGAATGATCGCTCATAGTAAACTGTAATATTTTTCATTACCCCATTTACAGATTTAAAAGTTATAATCCGTAGAATTATTAATTATTTTTCTTTAATACTGACTAGATAGTGTGCTATTAATTTAAAAAAAAAACAAAACAGAGTGACACGCCCCTGGTGATACATTTTTCTGGCTAAAATGTCTTTTGTTAACTTATTTTCTTTTTCTTTTTACGATAATGTTACAATCTATAACACTATAGTACAACGGTGTCAACAATTTGTATCGATCATAAAGAACATCTCATTCAAGCCGAAATTTTTCTCATTATTTTGCCTAACTGTTTTACATTCTGCTGAGTTTTTTTTTTCGAACCTTATTTTTTTTTCTATCCCATGTCAAGTTAGTAGTTTGCTTATCCCTGCTAGTATTTCACTATGAAGTTTTCTCTTGCCACCTAAAGCTTGCAGTCGAATTGCGTATCTATTAAACAAATAACCTCATATTAAAATGTATTATAAGCTATTTCCTTTAGATTTTTTACCATTCTCTTATGCTTTAACGCTTTTATACCATTTTTTCTCAGTTTTCGGTAATTACAGTCAATTTTCCGCTATTTCTCAACATTTTCTTGTGTTTTAACGCTTTTACACTATTTTCCTCAATTTCTCGTCATCTTTTACAAATTTTTCACTAATTTGGCTTTCTCAACCATCGCATTAACTTAAAATGGTCCTCTATCCAATTTTCATCATTTCGCTTGCATCAATCCACCGATTTCCCCGATGTTCTATAGTTTTTCTTATTTTATCTACAGCAATTTTTTTTTTTTTTTTTTTTTTTTTTTTAATCGTATTTAATGGCGTGATGTCAGTTAACCTCTCTGTGTTAAGCATAAATCTCACCACTCTAGAGTCTAATAGTTCCTCTTTTCACTCACAGATGGATTCCATATGCATGCTCGTCTGCTAGCAATTATTGTGATGCATATCAATGTCTGCGGAACTCTCACTATATCGAATACTTTCACCCTATCTGTGTAAAGTCTCGTGGAGTAAATGTTCACTATGCAAATGGCACAGGATAACATGGATATATGACAAGAGTCTATAGCAGGCAAGGATGGGTGTAATTAAATACAGTAATGTTACAATGATATTCATGAAAAGTATATAATGTTAAATGTGGTTAGCTTTTAACTTTACTTTTAGTTTTTAAAGTAAAATTCCCTTTGAAGGTAATAGATAATACGCCATCTTCGACATTATTTATGTTTAAGCGATTAATAAAAGTTACTTTTCGTCAAGTCTTTCTGCGATTTTGTATAAAAAGAGGTGCTGGCGAGTTATTTGTTGATTCGATTGTTGACCATTGAAGTGATTATAGATGTCTTTTTCCTACGCTCAAGTTATACTCGTTTTAATTAATATCAATTATTTTGCCTCAACTCTTTGTGCTAATTTAATATAGAAGCAGGTGTCAGCGAGATATTTGCTGATTTGTATACTGACCATTGCAGTGATCAGACGTGTTTTCTCCTGCGTTCAAGTTTGTCTTGTTTTTAATTTGTAATTGTATTGATGTTATTTATGAAAATGCCGTTAGCGGCTGTACAAGGTGACATTTCTGTTCAAAATTCTTAACAAGCAGTATCCCAAGCGTTTGGCAACATACTGTATTGTAAACAACAATAGTAGTCAGACGGATACTGTAAATTACTTGTCTGATATTACTTCAACAGTGATCGCGATAATTAAGAGAAAAATTCATGTTGGAATAAAAGTAAATCTAACATTGCGTTGTTTATTCAAGAGAGGAGTTGGGCTTGCAGATATGGATGAAATGCTATTTTACTTCTCCAGTAATGTACAATTACTTACAAAGGGATTGCTGTATGGTACAATGAAGATTGTAAAAAAATTATTAGTCTTGCTGATAAGCTGAAACGTGCAACAAGATCTGGTTGGATATTTAAAAAAATTGAATATCTTGAAATTCGCCTCAATCATTGGAACGTTTGCACCATCATATATTCTACTGCCAATCAGTATAGCATCAAAAAAGGTTGTTATTAATGTGCAAAACACAGATCAGATATGTTTCAAATCTGCAATCCTTACAAAATATATTAAGGACAAATATTCAAAATGTATAAGTGTAATCATATGATGAATACAACTTTACTGCAAAAACACAACCGGAATGGCATATCTTTCCCTACATCATTGGATGATGTTTCTACATTTGAAAAGAATTAGTGCAATAGAATCGGCAGTAAAACACAGTGAAAAACACAAAGGTGGCCAAAAGCAGAGTTCTATCGATAAGTTCGTATTGACAGCGTCCACATCATACACACAGTCTCCAACACCAGCATACCCAACAACACACACACAAACGATAACACACAATCACCTCCAACCAGACGTGCAAAAAATAAACAAAACATCATAAATAAATGAAACGTTTCTCGGCCTGTTATGAGCGTGAACTGTCCTCACCCAGAAACGCCGATAAGCGACGGTGAGTATACCTCTTTTTCCTCCATCACTCTTATCATTTTAAATTACTACTAAAAGTTTAGTTAAGCGCAAATTAAATCAAACGAATAATATAAAAAGTAATAAAAATAAAATAAAACCCAAAGTTCATATAGCTACTCTGAATGTAAGGTCACTTAAAAGCCCAGAAAGCCTAATTGAATTAGAAGAGGCATTTCAGAAATCTAATATTAAAATTTTGGAATTGTCCGAAGTAAGAAGACCTGGAGAGAAAATCATACGCACACAAAAGGGGAACCTATTTTATTATATAGGTAATAACTCAGGACAAAAAAGAGTCGGTTTTATTATTAAAAATGAATATATAAGTAATGTAGTAGAGACAAAGGGGATTAACGACAGAATAGCAATCTTAAAAATAAAAATTAATAAAGCTATACTCTAACATGTATTCAAGTTTATGCTCCGACTACAGCTGCAGAAGATTGGGAAATAGAAAATTTCTACGAAAATTTAAGAAACATTTTAAATTCCCAATTTCAAATAAAGAACAACAACTTAATAATTATGGGAGACTGGAATAGCCAGATAGGGCAAAGAGAGAAAAGTGAAAAACAAACACAATGGGTTTATACGGTTATGGAAAACGCAACGAAAGGGGTTGGATGCTCATAAGATTCTGTCAAAAATTCAATCTAAAAATAGTAAATAGTCTGTTTAAAAAAAGAATAGGAAATAGATGGTCATGGATATCTCCAAATCAATAGTATAAATCACTAATAGAATACAATAGTACCTAGCATGAATCAGTCAATTATAAATTTCGAAATAAAAGGTTTGAATAAATTCAGCTTCTATACAGATCATAAACTGCTAATCATAACAATTGCAATTGATAAAGAAAAATACTGTAAGAAAGTCATAAAAAATTTGCATACAGGATTAGACTATGAAAGCAAAATAATGAACGAACACGTAAAATTGCGAGGTTTACAATTAATAAAAATCGTAACGATCCTATTTAATAGAATTTTAAAAACAGGCATTATTCCCTGTAAATGGAAGTACTCTAATATAATATTGTTGTTTAAAAAGGGATCGTCCAATATCTTTGACTATTTCAAAAATTTTTTTAAAGTTGTTAGAAAATAGAATACAGCCTATTATAGGAGTCGAACAATCTGTAGAACAAGCTGGTTTCAGAAAGTCGTTCGCTACAATAGATCACCTACATGTTATGAACCAAGACATTGAGAAATGTATAGAATATCAAATCGAAATATATATGGCTCTAATTGACTATAATAAAGCTTTCGACTCTTTAAAACATCAGTACTTATTTGCATCACTTAAAAGTCAAGGAGTTCCAGAAAATTACATAATATTAATAAAAAATATGTATAAGGACCTTAGAGCCAGAATATTAACAGATACAGAGGGTCGGTACTTCGATATTAAGAAAGGGGTTAGACAGGGAGACCCATTATCACCGGTTTTGTTTAACTGTGCTTTGGAAGATATTTTTTAGAAATTTGCACTGGAATAACAAAGGTTTAAACATAAATGGAAAAAGAATTTCCAATTTAAGATTTGCAGATAACGTGGATCTCAAATTCCTTAGAAGAATTGAAAACTATGATAACAGAATTAGACGATGTGGGGAAAAAAGCCAGGCTTTCCATAAATATCGGAAAAACGAAAATATTTACAGAAAACCGAAACGCTAAAATAGTACAAGTAAACGGAATGGTTATAGAAATAGTAAATCAAGTATATCTTTTGAAAATCGTACTGAAACGGAGGTAAATACTAGAATAACGAAAGCTTGGAACAAGTATTGGGAGCTAAAATATATTTTTAAAGGCCCTTTTAACAATTACCACAAGAGTATAATTTTCAACGCGACTATTATACCCAGTTTAACATACGGCAGTCAAACCTGGTGTCTGACTTCAAAAATTATTAATAAAATAAAGGTAATACAAAATACAATCGAAAGGTCTATTTTAAATATTAAGAAAAAAGGATAAAGTGCTACTCAAACTGATAAAACAAAAATTAAAAAATAATATAGATGCAATCAGATATGTTAGAAGACAAAAATGGGCTTGGGCTGGTCATGTAGCGAGAATGAAGGATGACAGATGGACATATACTTTCTGGTTTCTTGCACATTATAAAAGAAGAAGGGGGGGGCATCAGTTGACAAGGTGGAGGGACGATTTTAGTAATTTTTTATCGAACAAAAATTTTCAAAGAGTAGCCATGATTGAATAGGAGAGATTACAGGAAACCTTTGCTCATCATGGGCCGAGGAAATTTAATATTTAGTTTTTTTCTATATCAAATTTATACTATTCATGTTTGTAATATAGTTTAAGAATATCCTCAATAAAGGTTTATTATTATTATTATTATTATTATTATTATTATATATCACCGTTATTAATACAAGTATAAAAACCGAAAGCGCATCTCAATACGCAATAGCTAATGACATCCATTAATAATTCAGTGTTACTGTAAGGTATTTTTCGTTTGAAACTAAATTAGTTATGACCATGCCCTTCATTTCAAAAAATGTTTAATTTACATAAATGACCTTCGTGATTTAAATGTGAAAGAAAAAATTTTTTGCTATGCGGATGATACTGCGCTCTTGGTAAGTTCTAAATCTCCTAATTTATTGCAGCAACTAATACAGTCTGATGTAGATAAGATACGGGAATCGATGGCAGTAAACTGTATCGAGTTAAATATTCAAAAAACTAAATATTTAATATACACAGCAATCTTCCCCAATTTAGATGGAATCAATTAAAACTACACTGGAAAGATAATATATACATAGAGAGAGCTTATGAGATAAAATATCTAGGAATACATTTGGATTGCAAGTTATTGTGGAATAAACATTTATCACATTTATCGGCTAAGTTTAGAAAATTAAATTACTTATTTTACTATCTAGAGCAATTCTTTAATTACAGTCAATTACGAACTCTATACTTGGCGTTATACCAGCCGACCTTATCATACGGAATCATTCATTGGGGAAACTCAGCAAATTACCGTCTATCTCCGATATTCTATTTGCAAAAATCAATAAGTAAAAAATTAAGCTCCATTAAGCAGCGTGCGGATGTAAGCAGGATTTTAAGTGTTAAGAATTTATACTACGTGCAACTATTACTATTTGTAGAAAAACATACTTTGCTACAACGATAGGACATATAATCACAGAGTGCCAACAATTCGATCGACAAAGGAACGAGGCGTCAATAGCCGGTCTAAGCATAGAAGAAGTATTACAGGACAGAGAGGATATAATCCAGAAATTAATACATTTTTTAAAGATTGCAAATGTACTCAATTTAATATAATTAAGACATATTAATACGAGTATGTAATAATAGTTATTTTTGCATTGTTATTATAATTTACATTCTGTACCGTGGACGCAAATGACCACGGTAGTCGAGCGTCATTAAATAAATATATATATATAATAATAATAATAGAAAAACATAAAGGTAAATTTAAAGTAAAAACGCTAGCTGGAATTACTAGACTATCCGTAGAGGAGAGTGCTTACATACCATCTTTCAATAAATATCACGTACGTATGCAGGCAAGTTACAAGGGCGCAAAGCTATTTAATTCATTGCCAGGAACGGTAAAAGCCAATTTAAGAAACCTCAAAAATTATTAATACAGACGAAAAATCTTAATTGATTATTGTTTAAGCACTAACATACAGTTATAAATAAACTAAATAATTCAGTTTATGTTACGTTATACTATTCTGAGATATTTGTAAAATTTACTTCAGAAAATCGCACATATTCTTTAAGTTGCCAAGAAAAAAAGTATCAGAAAACTACACAAAATTGTTCCGCGTAATGTAACCTTAACAATGCAAATGCAAACTAATGTAAAATAAACTTGGCAACGCTAAATTGAAATAACACAAAATTGCTCGATCTTTACAATTTCACATAATATATAATTTCCCGTTTTTCTTTTCTTTTCTTTTCTTTCCTTTTCTTTTCTTTCCTTTTCTTTTCTTTTCTTTCGCATAACACTTAAACATAAACGGAATTTGACGACGATTCGCATGTCTTCCAGGACTAATACAATAAAGATTTAAAATAAAAATAACAAAAGTTTGTCGAAGAAAGTCTATAATACCGGCATCTATTTGTAAACAGTTTTTGTAAATAATTTTTGGTCTTCAATATCAGCTAATAATACATAATCGTATGTGAAATGTAATGTTGCCAATTCTCACAAAGTGCTATCGACCAACCGTTCGGAAATTTTTCGGTTAAATCCTAAATTCAATAATATTTAAGCATTTTAATATTAATATATCTTATTCAGTAATTGTAGTTCAGACTATAAGAATGCTGTTACGTCAATAGGTTAAACGTTGTTCTTTTGAGCATTTCAATTTAACTTATAATATATAATTTTAGTAATTATCCATAAGAAAATTAGTTTAATTTATCTCACTACAAAATTATGATATTATATAAGCTTTTTTTTCCCCGGTAATTAAATAATGGTTTGATTGCATGATATTATTACTTTAAATTGCGTTTTTGTGTTTTTACATTTCCTTTTAATTGTAATGTAAAAGTAGGTTAATTTAGTATTTAAAAGTGTTGTTATGATTAACACTAGTTTTATTTCAGTTTAGAATACGTATTATTGTTGAAGCTCGGATTTTGAGTTCACGGGTTTTTAGGGTATGAGTGAGTATTCCTATTTAATGTTATTATTTTTATATTTATGTATATCGTATATTAAGAAAGTAAATTTAACTTATCTCATTTCAGTAACATTCGCAAAAGAACAGAATTTATATTGTAAACATATGTTAACAGCTAAATTACTGTGTTTATAAAAATTTACTGGCAGCATTTGCCTCTATGAAATTGTGATATCTTTGAATATTTAACACATCTTTAGCATATGTGTATGTAAATCTTATATTCGCACTACTCGCGCAACCGTTGCGCATAAGTGGTCTAATATTTAAGTCAATTCAGATGTTACATTGTATACATTTCAAAATAAACCTTGAATACGCCTTGAATCTGTCTCTGCAATGATAAAACTTTTATCTATTAGGTACCAGTTAAAATTTCACGGTCGAAAATACGTCCGGTTTTAATCAAATTACTGTAATTATTAAGACATTAAGACGCGTAAATAAATCATTTGATCGGTACGCTTCCGGTTCTTTCGCGTTCTGATAGTAAATAAATAATTAATTTGAATACGTTATAAATGTTTAACTAACACAGTTCAATGTAAATATATAAACAAAATTGAAATGATCTTCCACTACGAATATAATATAATTTGATAACATAATAACCTTCGTGAGCGTAAACAGTTTAGACAATCTAATATTAATTAAAACAAATATCTATAAGAAGAATTGTTGTATCTTCTTCTTCTTCTTTACGCCATTTCCGGTCGAAGTTTGGCGATCAATGTATATAGCTTCACTTTATCGGCCGATGCTCGCAGTAATTCCGATGGTGTGCATTTGCACACTATCGCTGCATGTCATCCTCCCACGATAATTTTCTTCTACCTCTGCTTCTTTTCCCAGCAATTCTAAACACAGTTTGCAGGCTTCTATACTTTTCATTGCGATTAATGTGGCCGTAATATTTGATTTTTCTTTCTTGCACAGTTAATAATAATTCTCTTTTCTTGGCCATTCTATTCAGTACCTCTTTGTTAGTTATCCGTTCTGTCCATGATATCTTTAACATACGTCAGTAAATGTACATTTCAAACGCTTGTAATCTTTTTTCAAGCTGTTCTGACAGCGTCCAACTTTCAGCATCATATAAAAGTACTGAGAAGACATAGCATCGGACTAATCGCATACGTAAATTTAAACTAATATCCTTTCTAGTTACCAGGCTCTTCATAGTATTGAATATACCTCTGGCTTTCTCGATCCTAGTTCTTATTTCAATGCTTCATGAAGCCATGCACCCAGGCAGAGGAACTTACTGACTCTTTCCACCTTCTCAGCTCCAATGTAAATTTGACCAGCTGTTGCACTAGCATCAGTTCTTTTCTTGTGTATAACCATCCACTTCCATTTTGGTGGAATTTATTTCTAACCCATACTGGAGACTGATGTCACAAACACGGTTAACGATTTCTTGTAATCCAGTAATATTATTAGATATTAGAACTGTATGTATAAGCTAATTACTACAGCAACAGAAATTATCAATAAATAGAAAACGATCTGAAACAAAATATGTAATCTTTTTCAATATGACTGACTACTTATTAAAATACAAAAAAAAAAAAAAAAAAAAAAAAACATCGCACAAAGAATTTAACCGATTATTAATATTAATCGTCTTCACCTGATTTTTACTCCTAAATACGGGTGGTAAAAGTCTATTTATATTTCACACGAAAGTCGTTATTTCAAAAAGAAATATCGAGCTATGATATAAAACAGATCTTGTGTTTTAGTTATAACAATAGATTACTATTACAAATTTTTCCGTTTCTGTTTATTTACATTTACATTCGCGTTTGTCTTCCAATATTTTTCTATCCACTTAATTATTATTAGGTACATTCAACTTTAAATCATGAAGCAACACCCTTAGTAGTTCCGTTTAAAACTAAAAATAAAAATAAAAACGGATCTTCATTAATACGCGCGAATAGTTTGTGTTCGTAATCCACTTGGAATGACCTAAACTCCAGGCTGTTATTTTGATTTCGGCTAATAGTTACGACAGACTCTATTTTTATTAACCCATATTTTATACTTATGCGACAATATAAAAGTATACTAATGAATAGTTACGAAAAATAACTGATATAGTTTAGTTCCTACCGATATATCAAACGCTCGGAAAAAAATGTTTTTTTCCAAAATTTCAATCTTTCAGCGCCCCGAAGGTCTAATTTTGAAATTCAAAACCGGGATATCCCAAACTAAAAAACTACACGCGCTTATTTACGGCAGGGAACGAGTCACTTTTTTCTTTTCTTTTAACTTTTCGCCAATTTTGAAAATTTTCTTAAGGAACCGGAATATGGTTTCGTTCTCGTCAAGTAGCGATCTTTCCACCGATTTTTTCCAACATTTAGAGTTTTTGACACAGCCCGGGATTCTAAATATGAAGTCGTAAGCTCGACTATATTATTATTTACGGAATTGTCCGTGAACTTGCCCGCAGGTTTCAGAAAATGCAGGATATGACTCATGCGAAGACTTGGTCTGTCACGATATCTGCATAAACCGGGGAGGACTTGCTTCTGACGCGAAATATAATATCACTACGGTTTTGTCTACGAACCTACGCCGCGCAAGTTTACTCAACAATTTTGCCAGATTTTTCATCAGGTCTTTTCCGCGACTTTAAACACTGTTCTTTTCTTTTCTTTTCTTTTTTCTTTTTTTTTTACAATTTCAATACGATTATTATTATTAATTTTTATTTTTTCGTGTACAGAAATAATTAGTAAATCCTTGTTCTCATTCGCGATTCAACAATAAAGACATTTTCGTTGAGTTTATTAATATTTACGAAGTTCCCATCGATTATTGAAAATCTTCGTAACATCTTCCTGCAGCGGAGTAGGCAAACCAAGTTTCAGGAGTTGACTATAGAAGTGAGAGCGTTCTGTAGATACAGACGCGCATTCAAAGAAGATGTGATTTGTGTCACAGATTAGATCAGAATCATCCGGATGGAAGGAACAAAAAGGAGAAGAGGACATAGAAAAGCGAAAAGAAGATGCCGGAAGACGACTATGATCTAGACGAAGCCTGCAAATGGAAGAGATAAGAAAGCGCGAGAGATGAGGGAAGTCATAGTACCAAGGGTACGGAGGAGGATGGGTTTGGATACTAAGATAGAAGGATTCAGGATTCGAGAATAAAAGAGGATAAATATCGTGCCATCGTCTACGATGGCAATTCTTGGAAAGAACGTTAAGATCAGAAGAAGTAATTTTAGATATAAATTGACCAGTCTGAACAGCAGATCGAACTAATGAAAATCAGTTAGTTCATTGTTCTCAATGCCAACATGACTGGGGGACCATAAGAAATCGATTTGAATGGAACGAACGCTATACAATCTAGTGGCAAGAGAACGAATCAGAAGAATTGTGAAATCTGAGAAATGTCGAGGAAGAGGAGGAGCGATAGACAGTAGAACACCTTTTGAATCCGAGACTATCAGAAATTTATTAGAGCCGTTGTTGGAAGAAATTTATTGGATAGCACGAAGGATTGCAGAGGATTCCGCGATTAATATGGAGCAGAAGGAAGGCAGTTTATAAGATTCAAAATAGTTGAGTGATGGGACCAAAAAGGCAGATCCCGTACCGACCGTTATCTGTACAGACTTGCCTGCAAGCAGGTCCGTGGACTCACCGTTTCCGTCTAAAATGAGGCGCAGCTTTTCCTCTGGCGGTTAAGTCTGCGGACAGAACCGTATGTGTATGGCGGGATATTCCCGTAAACTTTTATGCCCATATTTGAGATACATTTTGACTTTTCAACTTTTTCACTCGGGCTCTTGCTTACGTGAACATCCCTTATTTTTATTGATTTATAATTTTTTCATCGGTAGTTTTTTATTTTATGAAAGCGTTTTGGCGTTTTGTTTTATATTTCGAATTACACGGTGAGTTCAGGTATTTTTTAAGGGTGATTTTTGAAATCGTTTTAAATTCCACATGAAAAATATTTAAGAAATTTTTTTGCTTTTTTGCCGCCCAGAGTAATCGATTATGCTGAAGTCATTCTCTGAAAGTTAATTTATGGTCCAGTTTTTAGGTTTACAAGTTAAACCGTTCCCGAGTCGTTGCATATTTTGATATTTTTGTCGTTTCTGAACCATCTTATTAAGATTCCATGCATTATATATGCTTCGAGAAATCTGGGAAGGAAAAGGCGGTCGAGAAAAAGGAACTGGCCCCGACATTCTCATCAGATCCCCATTAGGGATTCTTAAGTACCATTATGGAAAACTTAATTACACAATATCCGTTATACTTTATATCAAGAACATATGAGACTTACTTTACTTGCGGAATCCGTAAAAATCGATTCGCCGACGTTTTCTGTCGGACTATCGCTCTAGTTACCATCGTATTGTTAATAACGCAATACAAATGCAGGCCTCTACGGAGAACTTGTTGCAAGCGTATTACGAATAGTTTTTTTTTTTTTTTGTACACATCGAGTCGAGAGAATTTCCCCTTCAGGAATGGATTCTAGTAAGGTCAATTAAGGTTACAATCTCAAAAAAAATATGTACTTTTTGTAAAACGCTAGTATAACACCTTAAGAATAAATCATCAAAGTTTGCTGCAAAAAAAAGTCGCGGAAGAAGAAAAACAAGGAAATGAAAAACACGAAAGGCCTATTTTAAAATTTTATCCAGCAACGGTTTTTCGAAAAAAACCTGGCTTCAAATCGTTCGAAACCCTCTCATTGGCTACTACTCTAGCAAAGTCACAGGGATTTGGCGGTTAAAAGAAGCTATTGCTGTGGATCCAGTTGGTATGAGAAGTGCACGAGCCGATATGTACCTAAAAAATCACATCAGTGATGGTTGAATCGGTTCTGTTTCTGCGATAAGAAGAACTGACGGTGTGAAATATGGTAATTACATAGGCGGTGGAGATCCGAAAACATTATTTTTTTTTTTTTTGTTACACGTATATTTAAGTACAATCTTATTACAGTAAATAAATTAGCACTACTTTTAAAACGGTATTACAACTTAATCTAACTAATCTGTAACATGAACAGAGTAGAAACTATGTACAGTTACATAACTCTCAATATATAGATATATAAATATTCACACGCACACACACCAAGTATAATACCCGCAAAATACTTATGTAGACGAGTATATTATAGAATAAATTAGGCGACGACTAGCTCATAAAGACGCCTTAAGTCATCATCGGAAAGTAGCAGTTCTAAGGCCTCTCGATATTCAGGTGACTGTGAAGTCGGTGTTCGTGCACTTCTGCAATATAGCGTATATCGATCCATGAAATATTTAAATCGGAATGTATTTCTTCGTTGCGTTGATTCCAGTAAGCTCATGCTTCGAAGACACTTGTTTTGAGCGCGCTGAATAATCAACCGATTTGATGTCTTCGCACAGCCCCAAATTTGAATACCGTACATCCATATCGGTCTGATGATTTGACAATAAATCATACGTTTACCAGACAGATTGAGCTTAGAGTAGCGCCCAATCAACCAATAAATCTGTCTTAATTTATGCATCGACATGCGTCTTCCAATTCAGTCTGGAATCTAAATGCATACCCCTGGGTGTATTTAGCGGAGTTTGATCTTCCAATCACATGTCTATTTGCTAATTTTTTCTACGGCATATTGCAAATTATTCGTAGTAAATTCTGGTGAGTCGCTAATTAACAGGATGGCTGTATCATCTGCAAAGGTAGCAGTCATCGTCTTGGCTTTGTTGGAATGTCAGCCGTATACAATAAGTACAAAGAAGGTCCTAAGACACTAGCCTGTGGAACACCAGGGGCTGTATTTGATGAAATTTGAACTTCGCTCCTTCATAAGAAACTCTGAAGGGGATCTATCACAGATATATGATTCAAGAAGTTGGCACATATTTTCCGATAGCAGGTTGCTCATTTTATTGATCAACTAGAAAAACCGCCGGACAGTATTTTTTTTCTTCAAAGGCTGTTTCTCAGTTAACTTAGTTACACGATGCACTTGGCCAATCGTAGAGTGCTGATTGCGGAAGCCAAACTGATGATCTGGTATCTTTTAATGGGCTTGGGTCGCTTAAGGAGTAGTTTTTCAGATAATTTTGATATTTCGGAAATATTCGAAGAAATACTAGAAAGTAGCAAAAAGTGGCACTGAACGCGTCCAGAGGAGAATTGGCGGCCGTGCCCAAAAAGAGTTAAAAAGAATTACAAAAGTAAGGCTTTAATAAAAGAAAATATCTTTTTACGCTACCGGTTAGCTATTAGAAGAAATGTAAATAGTCTCGAAGGTCTGGAAAATGATCATGCGTCGAACCGATTTTTAATCAAAACACGAGTGTTGTTCGGAAGAAGATGCAGGACTTACTGAACAGCCTATTGCATCTATAGATTCCAAGTACTATTGGAAGATTCGCCTCGAGAAGATTTTCTCCAAAGATGTTTGACCGATTAGACGCAGAATGCCAAAGAAAGTTTCAAAATTTTACCGTTACATTTGATGTCAAAAACCATCGAAACTGTCGCGTAAATAATGAGCGGTTAACATCGACTTTGCAATAATGAACAATTCCAACATAATAACAAGCAAACTAAATCGTACCGGGAAGGACTCAGAGTGACTTGGGAAACTGATGCAGTTCGTTGAGACCAAACGTACGGAAAGAAATCAGTCTTCAAGATCAAAGGCGTACTTCATGCCCCCGGAATTGCTAAGAAATCGGCTAAAATCATTGACTTCAAGGGTGCTTTTCTCAAAGCTAAGCGTCTCAAGTTGTGGCGAAATAATTCAATACCGGACCAAAAAAAAAAAAGAAGCAGAAAAGGAAAAACAAAAAATTCCGCATATATGTATTATAATTCTAACTGAACAGTTCGTCAAAGGAGATATAAATCTCTATTCGATCTTTAGATAAATCGGTAAGTCTTCATTCGCTTCAGAGTCGCTAACGATTTGATATCTCGATTTATTATTAACTGGAGATAAGTTTTAACCGATTTAGACCGCTTCAGTTATACGCGTTTAGCATTAAAAGACCCTTCTCGAAAAGGAACATTTGAAAGTTGAAATAAATATCAAACTTACGAAGTGTATATACTTTTGCTACTACTAATTACCAAACGTCAGAAGTCGGTTTGGGAAAGAAGCTTTCCTTACACTTACCAACGGCGATTTTTTGATAGAAAGATGTAAATTTTCCGCACAATTATTTCGAATTCTCGAGTTTACGGTACTTGACCCCGTCCACTGAACCCGGAAGGAAATATCCGACAGTTTAGCCAGTTAATTTTGTGTTTTTTCGAATATTACTCCGTGAAACAAAAACCATACTTCGAACCAGGGTCGTATCGACACCAAAATTTCGAGGGAGAAAGGGTTACGAAAATATTTTTATAAATATACATACATACATATATATATATATATATATATATATATATGTATTAATTACAACGTAATTTTTAGGCTACTCCCCATTAGAAAAAAGGTCCCAATTTTATGTAACGAAAAATGTTCCAGTGCCCCTTGACCCCTCTTGCTTACATTTTTGCCTCTTTCTCTTCTATACTTTGTATAAAACGATCAAAATTTACGACGTAATTCTAAATCAGTCCATATGAATATAATAACATAATCACAGAAATCCTATAACATATAACAAACGTTACATAAAATTGGGACATTTTTTCTAATGGAGGGTAACCTACGAATTACGTCGTAATTAATATATGTATCTATATATATATATATATATACATATATGTGCGTGTGTGTGTTATCATGAAATATATTTATTTATAAATAGTACACTAAAGCCTTGTAGTCAATTATTGTATATGAAATATTTGAACACTACAATGAAAACAAATAAAAAATAGTCGTTATTCCCATGGAATCATAAAAATTTTAACTTTCTTTTCCCTTTTGTCAAACATTGATAAGAAATAAATTTATTCCGAATTTCAGTTCATTTAATTCAAGCAGTTATTATTTCGCAGACATTTTGAACGCGGAAAATCTCTCCTCAGATACGGCCCTGCTCCGAGCGATTATCATTACCTAACGTACTTTATACTATAGTATCATCATATATGTAGAAATGTTAAAAACTAAAAAATTTCAAAAGATATTAAAAAGTTTTCAGTCTTATAGCTATGACTAAATCATATAGAACAATCAGTTATTTATGTCGGCCATCATTATAGCTGGTATTAAGCAAATTGAATATGAAATACAAAAACATATAAGCTCGATGGTCGCGATTAAAAATAATATTAATATAGATCATCCGTTCGAGATAACGTAATATATAAGACACCATTTTTCGAATATCAAGATAAACTACTTAAAGTAGTAAAACAAATGAAAAAACTTGTGGATAAATTGTATATAAACAAAATTTCAACAAATATGGAATATTTATAACGGAACAACGTATCAATTTTTCTTCCCAAGTATAATAGATAGATTTAAAAATAATCAATATACGCCAAGTTTTTTTTTTAATGTCCAATTTAGCACGGTCTATATTAAAGGTATATTTATATAAATTTAAGATTTCTGAAACCTGTATAATATGTAATTTTAGAGATGATGTTTTTCGTATACTGCAAGGATGCAATTATAATAATAATAATAATAATAATAATAATAGTAATAGATAGTCTGTAATTATGATATAAAACAACTTACTGAGAATTCAACCTAATATTCCTAACGTTCCTTGGTTCAACCACATTACGACTGTTTCGATGAGTACCAAGTTACCTTATGTCACCTCCGGGTGGGGGTAAACCGTCTCCCCACTTATTTGTACAACATGGGTTTAATATGTTCTTCCTATTGCCAACATCCACTAGACTCGGACAAAGTGGCGGACGCTGATCACCTCATCTTCGAATGCAATTTGCACACGGCGCAAAGAATTATTTTGTATAACTCGATAATAAATTTCCAGATCCCTCGCCATGTAGTGTCAATTCTCTCCTGGCCACCGGGAGTGCTGCAATATACAAGTTATTATTTAATTATATATAGTTCAATGCAATATTACTGTGTAGCGTCAATTAGTTAATTAATTATATTACATTGTCGATGGGTTGAATTTTCGACGCCAAAAAAAAAAAAAAAAAAAATTGCACAAAATTAACAAATTTGCAATTGAAGAAATAAAATTGCGAAAAAATAATGTACATTTATATTTAATGTAAATAGTAAAAATACATAGTACATATTATAAAAAACTGTAAAATGGAAATTAATATAATACCAAATATTTAGTTGGAGACGGGTTATATTAATTCCATTATTATAATAAATTAATATTTCAGTAAATAAATCTAGCTGACGTTTTGGAAATAGGGAAAAAAACAAAACTTCGAGCGATCATAATGACACGAGAAGAGCCGATCGATGAACAGTCGGTATTTAAATGTTAAATTTCCGATGGAATTCGGAACGCTCGCGATATCAGTTGACGAATTTATTTTCTTACATTTCACATAAATTTCTCGCGCTGAAATTTATTCGAGGCTCTATATATATCCGTTTTCATTCATTCTTTTCGCCACTTGTTTAGAAATTTTTTTATCTGTCCAATTTTTATGTTCCGGGCCCGGTTGTGACGTTAATAGTCGTGAAACTTCTGTTCTATTCTGTCATATTTTTATCGCTAAAATTACGCCGTAATTGTAATTACCTTTCGTTGCCTATTAAAGTCGATTAATCTGCAATTTTTTCTTTTTTTTTCTGGGTTTTTTTTCTTTTTTTGGTATCTTTGATACAACATATAATAGACCCTATACAACTGGTGAATTTTCCGACTCAATTGAAACCGTCATTTATAATATTTTAAAATTGTAAGGAAAAATGAAAAATCTTCGTTCGGGATTTCTCCAGCATTTCCGAATTTTGGAGCTTTAAACCTAGTTTTCACAGCTTCGATGTAATTAGGCAGACCATTCACGAACACTCGCGTCCAAAACGCAATATTGCCGAACCGTAATAAATAAATTGGCGCGCTCTAAACGATAGGGTCATCATAACGAGCGTCACGTTGTAACTTTCCTGATGATATTGAGCATAGCCTTTCCGGCTGTTAGTAATACAGATTTTAGCAATACCAGTCAATTCGTAACTAAGCTATTTGATATATTCAATAGTTTTACGACAGCCGAAATAAATCAAATCACCGTAAAATACCTGAGTTAATATTAAATTTAATACCAATTATTATTAATACTGTAAAACAGTCTGTGTCAGGGTTCCATTAACTTCAATGGACCGGGTTCAGGACATACCGCCTGTTATTTATATAATATTAATTCTCTAAATATATTTTTGTACCCGATCGTATTACGAATTAGAAAGCAAAATGAAAAAAAAAAAAAAAAAAAAAAAGAAAAAAGTTCATCATAAAGAAACGTCGCTTATTTTTCTAAAATGAACAATTTTCCGAGCGGAATTTGTCTTCTTTTTCGATTAACTTATACTTTCAGTTTGAAAATTTCCAACTGGAAAAATTTTTCTTATTCGATTTTGCAATTACCACTTCAAGTTAACGTGTCCGTAGACCCCTAAAAATACAAATCACGTAAATAACTGTAACGGGGGGGGGGACCTGTTAAAATTCGAAAAGGAATTCGTCAGATTAATATAATGTTATAAAAATTGTATTAATTCCTCCGGAACCAGATGTGGAATTCACTACCACGTCCAGTTTTTTCGTCTCCTTCACCGGGTAAGAATAACACGGGCGAGGAAAATATGAGTCTGCGGTAGCTTGCAACGGCAATCGGTCGATCGAATAAATTCGATATATCGCACATTTATTTCTTCTCGCGTTATTCTTTCTATTATCATTTTTTGGAAGCGAACGATGAGAGAGCGAGAGCGAAAGAACGAAAGAACCGACGCGGAAAATAGAGTGGAGGCAGCGGCGACGAGGCGATAATAAGGTTTAGGTTCGGGATACCTTTCGGGGGCGATACGATAATTTCGACATACACGCGCACACACACACACACACACACACACAGAGTGCCCGGAGCGGGAACGAGCGAGAGGAACAGAGGAGCAGGAGCAGGAGCGGTAAAGTGGCTAAAATTTCAGCGAGAGCTCGCAGTTCTCACGTATCGCGTGTTGCAGTCACCGAAATGGTAGGCGCGCACACGTTGCCGTTATTTATCGGAAAATATGGACGAAGAAGAAGCAGAAAACCTGGGCAGAAACGACGAAATAAACGAACTCGGAAGAAATTGCATGTGGATAATAAAGATAGATAAAGATAAAGATTAAATAATGACGATGACGATGACGATGGCGATGACGGTGAAGGAGAACATTTTCGAACCGATGCTATTGCAGCTCTCCCGGTACAGCTCGTGTCTCGCTCGGCTGTTCTTTCTCCGTCGCTCCGTCGACCAGAAAGCGCCCCGGTTAATGGCCAACTCCCGGAAATTGTGCTCAAGCTATATATCTTAACTGGGCAGATTTATGAAAGTACTTTTCTTCCACGTATATATATCCCCCCGCCCCGTCCGCTGGCGCCTCGGTCCCCGGCATTGCCCCCCTCCCGTCCGGTCGCCTCTGCGCCCTCCGCGCAGACGCAAACCCCGGCCCAGGGCCGCGGCGCGCCAACTCTACAATTCTCGATAACATAATATAAATAAAGTGCTACGGATGTATCTCATTTTTCCTCCTTTATTTTATTCCCTTTTTTTCCCATCCGCGCCCTCCTGCCCGATGCACACCAGGGCAATTCCTCCTTATAACTATTTTTTTCCGCGCGCACCGTCGTCCATCGACCGCTTCTCATCCGTATGTCCGTCCGTCGTCCGAGAGGCTGTGAAGTCCGCGCGCGCATGTGTCGATGTGTACACATAAATTTTATAAGCGTATAATTCTTCTTTCTTCCGCACCGCGGCCTTCTTTCTATTTTCCTTATCCTTTTCTTTATGGTTTTTCATCCGATATCGTTTAATACTTACACGGCGGCAACGGCAACAGCAGCAACAGCAGCGCAACGCAGTTACGGAAAATTGCTCGGCTCCTCGCGGCCGGCCCGTGCGTCGACGCTACGAGTGGCGGCGGCGCGTTTACGGGCTAGCTCACGGTGGCTTCTGAGGCAAACGGAGATTTATGCCGCATAAAATGTATCCTCTATCGTATCGTATCCGAATTCGGTTCAAAGATAACAGCAGGGCCGGCGAACACTATGGAATGTTAAAATGAGTTTTCTTTTCATATATCGGATGCCGGGCCAGCAATAATCCGATATACGAGATATATTTGCCGGTGCCTTTGTGTGCGTCCGTCCGCGTTTCGACGTCAGCGCCGCTCCTACCACACTTAAAACTCTCTTCATCCGAGCTTTTAACGAAAGGGACCAAGATACATAAACAAAGATAAATGTTAACGGTTTTAATAAAATACAACTGTACCCCGTTCCGCCGTGTACGCTCCTGCGCCAAATCGCGACCCAGAATCCGCACCGAGAATGAGATTCCGAGTGCGCCAGGCCACTTATTCGGTCCTCGTTGCACCGTGTCGGAGCACACAGCCTTTATATTATTATTGCTATCGCGCTGCTATTAGGCTAGTGTGTACATTTCGCGCCTACATCTATACACGTCGGCTTTTCTTCAACTTTTATCTACATGTTCGATGTGTATTTTCACCGAGAAAAAGGTTGGGCTCTTTTTTTCCTCCCCCCGCCCCCCCACACACATTTTTCGACGCCACGTTTTTTTTAATTGCTACAGCGGCCTCTCCTAAGTATCGAAGTGAAAGCCTTGAAAGATCAAAATTAAAGCGATTAAAAATGTACCTACTACATGTATTACCGTCGCTGGTGATGTTCCGACAGTAGCACGTTTTGTCCCGGGGCCAACAAGTACACCGGAAGCTACATATTATCGACACGTTATAAAAGAAAGAGGTGCTTGTTTAAAAAGTGTCGCGAAACCATTTTCAATCTTAATACGTTAAACTTATTATTATTTCATTTGTTCGATTAGTACTTACGCAATTAAAAGGAATTATAAGAATTTCGTGATAAAAAACCGTTACAAAAAGTTAGAATGGAAACACTTTTTTAAAAGCATTTGCAAAAATATATTACAATTGTAGTATACTAAAAAAAATTTAAATGTATGAATGGTTATACTAGAAACGATTTTTTTTTCGGGCACAGATGATCAGCTAAAATTTATGAAACAACGCAAAGTAGTAGTATATGATCAGGTTCTAAATCACACTGAGGTTAATGTACTTATATATACGTATATATAGTTTAAATTAACAATTTTATAGCCGGCCTTAAAAGCAATCAAAAAGCTCCCCATATGTGTGAAATCAAAGAATATATCTGAGAAGTTGATTATAATAAATCAGAGAACATTTGCGAGAAGTACATTTATTATATGTAATCGACTTTCCGTATATGTTCTTTAAATGTTCTTAAATAAAACGGTTAATGTTGAACTATATACGAATGCTTCTGTTTTCTACATTGACTTCAGTGTGATTTAGAGAATTCGTTCTGATTAATATACTTTGTGTTGTTTCATAAATTTCAGCTGATGATGGGCTATGCAACCGAAAACGTTTCTAAATTAGTATAACCATTCAAAAAATTTTTAATTTGTTTGTTACGCAGTTGGATTATAATTTATTTTCATATTTTAACAAAACTAGTACACGTTATAGAATTTTTTATATTGAAATATTTGCACTCTAATTTTTCGTAATTATTTTTTATCAAGAAATATTCGTATAATTTTCATTTTAATTCCGTAAGTTTAATTTAACACGTTGAGCGAAATTGAAAATTTTCCCCCAACCCTAAAAACAACAAATGTCCGTTTATTATAACGCCAACGGCGGACGACGACCTATTCGTGGCGAATTGTGGTAGACCATTCCGCTGTTAAATAATTTTTTTCTTTAAGGAAAGTCTAGATTTAAAAGAGCCAAACACGCCCGCATCTGCTATTCGAGCGATAAAATTTAAACGCAGCATCGAGCAGCGCCGTGTAAATAAGCTTATTTAACCTGTGTACAACACGTCGAAATGGAAAAATTTCTTTAATTTTAATTTTTTATTTTTATTTTCATTTTATTAAGTATGTACAATTTTGTAAATCTATATATATATATATATATATATATATATATATACATATATATCTAAAGAAATATAGACCGTGAATATGCGCATTACTGCGCGAACAGTGGGGCATTATTATAATAAGGAGCCGTTAGTTAAATTTAACGGCTTCTTCTTATAATAATATTATTAAAAAAAAAAAAAAGCGGCGAAGACCGTCGTGGTTTTCTAGTGCGCCGATTAAACTTTAATTTACACATCCAGATTTTCTCTGAAATTCGTTACAAATCAACTTTTAAGCCAGAGTGCGCAATATACACTTCTGTATACCGTTCGCAAAAATATCATAGAAAAATGTTTAACCGGCATTACGATTAACGTAGCAAAAAAAGTCTTACCGTTCAGCTGCATTCCCGCCTATCTTGTTCCATTCGAATAATTCGTAAATTTAAATGTTATCGGCAACTTTAACGACCGAAAACTTACATTTTTTAAACAACTTTCACGTTTTAATTTAAATATCCGTTTAAACTAATCCCCTTTTAAAAGTTTACATATAGACAAATCGTATCTTTATGTAAATTCCTATTTTTTTTACATGCACATATATGATATTATGTTGTTATTTTATTATTTTTTTTTTACTTTATTTTTACTCCTTTTTTACACACATGTAATCTTACGGAAATATAACAAAAAAAAAAAAATATTAAAAATTCGGCTTTTTTCGCATCTAGACCTCACACAAAAACCTTCATGCAGATACCTTTATTTACCTCACTTGTATGTCCAGTCTGCAAGCGCTGAAATATTTCAGTGTTGATCATTTTAACTACTTTCCGATAAAAGCCGGAGCTTTAAAATTCAACACAGCGGCTGATGGTACTACGATATCGAATGTTTTGGTGTTTTTTTTTTTTTTAAATTAGCCGAAGCTTTAGAATTTTCCGAAAGGATATATCAAAAAACAAAACAAAAAACCATGTAATGTTCCGAATAGTTTTAATTAAATGTTTTACACTCCAAAGCCTGAACCCCTTAATATTTTCATTAGAAATGATTAAGAATAAAAAACAAAAACAAACAAAAACTCGAGCGAGCAGATTATTTTTTTTTTGAAAAATTAACTCCGGAAGAAGGAGAACAATTTTAATTTTTCGATGCTCGACCAATCAGCGGGGGACGATGACTTCGGTCGGGAAGAAGACAGGCTGCGATAATTTTTTGTCGACGAGAAAGAAAATCCAGCCGCTAACCGGTACCTTGGCGCGGGCGGGGGCGGCGCAGAAGAGAAATTAATGCGACTGTCTTGAGCAGAAAGCGAACAACTTTGTTTCCGGCTTACGGTTAACGAGCAAAAAGCTCTCATCCTTTCCAGTCAACTTCTTACGTGTAACTGAGAAATTTATATAGACGCAGGTCCGAGCGACGAAACGGGCAGCGGCAGCAGCAGCAGCAGCAGCAGCAGCAGCGAGGGCTCGAACAGTTTGACGTTTTCTGAGAAATTTATAATCGGCTGCGCGCAGTACGACACATAAATGAACGTTTGCTATTAAAACTGACCGCAACCGACGGGAAAGGTCGGCCCGGGCAGGGACGTGTTTTTGACGTAGCTTGATTGAAACTATCAAACAGCAAAACTCCATTTCGCTAAACAAAGACCAGCCAGCTCGGCGGTAATTTGCAACTTTCCTAACTCGGTCCCGAAGTTGCGCTTGATGGACAAAGTCGCCCTTCCGCGGCCTCCTTCAGAGCGATTTTCTTAGTCCGATCTACGTACCCCGGATACGGCCAGAGGTGCGGACGAAATTAGAAAATCCGTCGCGCAAAACAAAGACCCGGATAAAGCGGCTATTTATGTACCGCCACCTCTCCGGTTCGCCGCTCGCTCCGACCGTGCCTCTTCCCTTCTCGCGAGACCCGTTCTTTCTCCTTAATGAACTGCTCATCCATTCCGATTTTTCATTCGATTTGTCCTCCTGCTCTTCCACCGCTTGCTCCGGTCGGAGCAGGTACTCTTTCAGTACCGGTACCGCACATATTAATCTGCTCCCCTAATAAAAGCCAGCGGTCAGGAGACGGCGAATGCAACCGATAAAAGTCAATTTCGGCAAAGCACCTGCCGAACAGCGATGTTCAATGGCGCCGCTAGAGGAAAGTTATGTTAATCCCGCCGGTTCGCGACGAAGTTATCCGCCAGATTAATTATTGCCATAACTCTAAAGCTTTTCCCGCCCCGTATAAAGAAATAATAAATAAATAAATTAATTAATTAATCAATCAAAACCCCGCGGGGCACTTATTTATATTGTAAAGCTAAGCCAAACCCGCTAGTTTCTGAAATTTCCTTAAGAACCCGTAAATTATTTCGAACAACTCTAGCGTTTATTAAAGTTTCGCGCCAACGAGTGTCTAAGAGAAGGTTTTTCCTTTTTTTCACTCCCTGATCTACAGATGAGACGGACACTGGTCTAGTTATTTGCCTACTGAAACGGTTCAACTGCATTTATAATATAAACCGTCTTATGTTGCGAATGTTTGTAGTCGGCGAGGCCGCTTGTTTTATTCCTTCTTTTTTTCTTTCTTTCCTTTTTTCCTGAACTTTGTTTTCCCGTAAATGTAGACATATTCGGTTTAACCTAACTGGCGACCGTTTTAAATTCTCAACTCAGTCCGATGTGTTACTACTAAGCGATAATTTATTAATTCAACTGATTCAGATTTACACTCTACAGTCAAAATTTCCAGTAAGCATCATTTGGGTAGATCGTATAATTTTAAATAAGTCGTTCGTGATTTACACCTACGGAGAGGTACTTCATAATCAACAAACGCTAAGATTAATTTAATAATCAGCTGAAACTTGCTTTCTAATGTCTCGTCATAATTCGCCGAAATTTCAAGTGAAATTAAAAATAAGTTTGACTCTATCGACAGGTCGACGACTATTTCTCACAATAAAAAGGAAACAAAAGAAGATATTCCGAAATTAGCGAAGGATATTTATACCGCCATTGAACGACAGGTTCAGGTTGTTTCTAGAGCAAATCAAGCTACACTAAATGAACACTCTTTCTTATCAGACGAGATTGCCAAACTGAAACAAGAAATAACAATTCTAAAGAATGAAACAGCGACGAATGGCAACTATGATGAAATAAATTCGGTGAATGCAAAACACTACATCTGGAAATACAATTCACGAGGAACCAGGAGGATACGCTAATGCAGTTAAAACTCCACGCATACCGGGTATGTTCGTAATATTTCAAATATTACTGATAAAAACGCTCGACAACAATACTAATAACGAAATGGCTCTTCAGAACCTTGCTAATGGAGATGTTAAATTAAATTGTAAGAACGACTCCTACAGAAATTCGATTTGTTAAGCAAGCTAAAAAATTCCACACATGAACTGTATAGGATAGAATTTCATTTTTACCGGTGTAAAAGCCATAGTCCATACGTGGTTTACATTATACCACTGAAATTGAGGATATTAAAGTTGAACTACTATATAAAGCCAGACATACAGCTACTAATGGAGCCAATGTAGTTATAAGGCGAAAAGTAACGGTGCAAAAGGCATCAGATAGTATCATGGTAAACCAGGAAACTAAGAAAATTTCATTACCTTTATTTTATGTTAATTTAAAGTCCAAAGCAAATAATAAGGATATATCTTCAAATTATCGCATCTACTTCACTGTAAGATAACAGTTGAACCGCCGCGCAAAAAGAATGACATTAATACAAACGCGTTGCAAAGCCCTTGATCATACCGTCAGATACTAGCCTCAATGTGTTAAATGTTGTGGACAAAAAATTAAACAAAACAATGTAAGAAGGAAAAATCAGATCCTTGTAAATGCGTAAATTACGGTGGCAATCACACAGCCAGCTGGGGAAAAAAATGGATGCTAAAACTTAAAAAATTTCAGCAGTTCAAACTTATGCAACAGAGGGAAGAAACGATTCCATCAGGCTATTATAGAATCTGACGATAGGTCAAAGGACATAGTACAAACTGATACAAACTTAACAACTTTCCCCGCTATCAAGGCAAAACGCAAGCATGGTCATAATAATAATAATAATAATAATAATAATAATAATAATAATAATAATAATAATAATAATAATAATAATAATAATAATAATAATAATAACAAAAGCAATGGGGAAAATTTAGATTCACCTACGATCGAAACGTCCTCAAATCAGTCCGGAGTTACTGCAGCTGATATTTGGAAGTTATTTCAGTCAGTGAATTGAAGAATTTCTCGCCTGGAAAATACAATTAACTAGCAGAAACAACATCAGCCTGCGAAATCACAATGACGGAAACATCTCTAAGAATAATGACTCGGAATGTCTTCTCAGGCGAAAAAATGAACTTGACATTTATCTAAATCACGATAATATCGACATTGCACTGATATCTGAAACGCACCTTAAATACGGTGATAAAATAAAATTTCGTAATTATATACTTTCTTGATTTACAATGGGAAGCAACGGGGATATTCTTCGCACCCTCGCCCCACTGAACGGGTGCCCCGGACTAAGGGCCATTGTTCTATTCTTGTTTTCCATCGTAAATGTTCGACAAGTATACAGCGGTGGTTTCTCCGCGCCTTCCGCCGGCCAATTCCAGTTTTAAGGCGCTGGATACTCGCCTACTCACTCCAAGTACTAATACTTGCCTGGGGCCCAGGGTTATGAGTGAGTTGCTAGTGGTCTGCTGTTCTTCTTGCAGATGAGATCGAAGGGTGGCATTTAATGAGATCTGTACTTGGCAGGTACAGTCCCACCACCAACCCACTAGTTGGAAAGTCTTGCTTTAGCTTCTCCATCAGTACCAAGCCTGCCGAAAAGAGAATTACCACCCCGCACGACGTGGACGTACAAGACTCTCCTGGTTGTTCCAATTCGTATACTACCTTCTAATGGGGGCTGGCCAGAAGATAGTATTGACTACTGACTAGAGTACTAGCTCTAGCAGGAACAACCATTTGCCCCGCGGGGCTAGGAAAACTGTACATCAACTCCGGAAATACGCAGCAGGATTGAGCTAGCTAGAAGAGCTCTCACCAAAATGAAAAGCTTATTCACCCATCAAGACCTAAGGCTCGAACTTCGAATCAGACTGCTAAGATGTTACATCTTCTCTATTTTTCTTCACGGTTGCGAGAGCTGGACCCTGAATGCATCATTGGAAAAAAAGATTACCGCATTTGAAATGTACTGTTATCGGCGCATTCTGAAAATATCATGGGTGAAAAAAGTGACTAATACCGAGGTACTTCAAAGAACGGGAAAGACCCTTGATGTAATGCAAACCATCAAGAAACGGAAGCTACAGTACCTCGGACACATCATACGAGGCTCCAAATACGAAATTCTGAAGGTCATTTTGAAAGGAAAGATAAATGGGAAGAGATCGAGAGGAAGACGACAAAATTCATGGATTATTTTATCAACTGGTTCGACTGCCCTTCTATACAACTCCTCCGATCGGCCATTGTAAAAGAAAATTTTCAATCGTGGATCGCCAACCTTCAATTCGGAGACGGCGGATAAAGAAGAAGAATTATATACTGTATGGCAATGGGTGCGCGGTTCTGGAATAATCATTTTAAATAATATCAAGCACTAGCAAGGTGTCTCGATTCAGCAGCACAATACGCAGGTCACCACCATAACAGTGTTTGAGCTAAACTCGGCTACCGCCTACTTTGCACCAAGTAAATCCGGTCTCGAGATTGTAATAGAAGATGGCGTATTCAATTGCTTCAACAACTTGGTCATCGATGTTATCATAGGCAGAGACTTTGATGCAAAGCATAGGTCCTGGGGATCAAGAGTTAACGGCAGGAAGAAACTTGCTAAGGGCGATCGACTCTATCAGCCTTTCTGAAGGAAGTCAACGGGAAAAACGTGTATAATGATTTCGAAATTTAGTATATCAGTAATTATAATAACGATAAAAATTCTACGTAATAAATATATCATTTCCCAACAAGTCGGTGTTGCTACCGATTTTAACTGGATCGCCACAGATGGCACACCATCGCGCAACGATTTATCTGTGCGCTAGCAGCTTTCGTATTTTACTTCAGTTTTCTGGTTCGGTTCCTTTCCTTCTTGCTCATTAACATGTTCGTCATTAACCTAAACTATAAAAAGAGCCATTGTTTTCGATTTAACGTTATCCTTTTCAATTTCTTTCCTTTTTTCGGTCTTTCGTATTCGTTCCATGTTTCTCCGTATACTCTTCTTCCATCTTCCGTCTATCTGGGAATTCACTGTACTCTCTTAAAGTTCTACAGCCGTAGCATTAAAGACAACAAAAACTCCCTTATAACGGCTATTAGGTCAGTATATTATTAATATTATGCTGGGTTTTTTTTTTTAAATCTTTACATCCCGCGGTTTTTCTCTCACCAGTTCCACTCGCAGCGATGGCTACAACGGTTAGGCTATTTTATTAAAAGGAACAATATCCAGTTTTCAAACTCCGTTGTTTCCTAATGATCCCAACTTAACTCTCATCTCCATTGATAACATTCGTTTTTCAGACTTTTTAATTTTATTTTCGCTAATATTCCTTCGAATGTGCAATTTTTGTCCGCAAAAACATTTTTATTACCTTCCCTCATGAATACTCAGTCTCCACTCTGAGGTTGTCACTAAAAGTGAAAGAATTTTATCCTTCCGAACGACCTATTCCCTCTCAATGATGGTTCACCTGCTGGTATGTCAGAAATCGCTCCTCTCTCAGTTCTATTGTACTACTAAAACCTCTTCTAATCTTGGCGTCGGTTGTTCGTACTTTGAATGAAACTTTTAAAAGTGAGAGCAAGTTCCTATCATTATTTGTTGAATGAAGTGCTTCCTCTTTATCATCTTCTACTCCTTCTTTATACTCGAATATGAATTCTTTTTAAAGCCGACTGGCCTAAATTTCGCTCTTTTCAATGCTTACAAATTTGAATTTGTTTTCTCCCAATATGATTTTTTCGCGGATTCTATTTCTTTTACCTTTACCCCCTTTTAGCTTGCAAAAAAGTTAACATTCTGTGGTAAAATCAAGACTGTAAGGCTACTTTTGACTCGAGTTTAATCATTTACAGATTTTTTCGCTTCTGTCTAACTGTCCAACTTTCTTTCTCGTAAAAGAGCCAGACTTATTTTTAAAACGGCTAAAAAAATGCGCGTAAAAACTTCCGTTCATCCTTTTTACGCTATCTTCCCGTTTCCCAAATGTGGAAAGTGGCCAACGGTATCCCAACGTCAACCGTAATCTTCTTCCTGATAAATTAGTATTTTTTATTATTGTTCCTTGTTACGTTCCTAGCTCTTACGAATCATGTATCATCGCGTCTTCTTCCACCTCCTCATACTTTTATCCATCACTCCCCGTTTACCTTCCCGCAATTGAAAACATCTTAACGTAATTTTAATTTATACTTCGATCCCTGCCCTAAATGCAGAATTTCACAGTCCTAATTTCATTGGAAAATTTTGTCTGAGTTTCATTAAACGTTCGTCTATATCGTCGTCCACTCTTGTTCCTTCTTCGTCCTTGATCTATCGTAATTAGCGTTTTACCAACACTTCGATACCGTCTCTCATCTCTATCCGTCTTCTTCACTTGTCTCCATATACTTTCATTCATGATGAGCCGTCTTCTTTCATTTCTCTTCCTTTCTTTTACCTCATTAATTGTTTTTTTACAACTAGCCTATCAAAACTTGCTCCTCGGTATTTTGTTAAATCCAAGTTCTTAAATACCTTAAACACTATTTTTCCAAAGTGCTTTACCATCTTCACTGATGATTCTAGAGGATCTCCTATGAAGTTGTTCAGCCATTTTCTGCCGGTCCTTTTAATCGTTTCAAATAGTCCGTTAAACTCCTTTCAAATAGTCCTTTAAACTCCGTCCCTTCTGCTCAGTTCTCTACGCTAGGTCTACTATTTTAATTCTCTCTGTCTTCTCTTACCTAATTTCTCAGAACGACCGTATTAAATCGGATTCTCAAAGTATCCTATTCTCTACTGACTATGTAATTCTTTTTATACGTTCTTCTAATTCATAAGCTTTTTTTCGTCAATCCAAATTCATTTCTTACGGATACATGTGGAATCGAAAGCAATCACTCAGTCGGACCTATTAGATCGTTTAGCTTCTTCTACCAGAAAATTTTTTAGCATTTTCGAATCCCACAACAACAAATTTCTCATTGCATCTGTTTATTCTAAATTATGGAGTGTTCCTTTTTCTTTCTCAAATTCTAACTCCTATTCAATCGGATACTTTAACTTTGCTTTGTTAACTTTCCTTCTTTGCGGCGTTTGTCCTCTTCAACTTTCCACTTCTCATTTTATATGTTGTGCATGCTGATCATACTGTTTTCAAGTACTCCATCATCGCTGCTGAACGTTTCTCTTTCCGCCCGAGTCTTTTACCAACAGACTTGCTCCTTTCAGCGCAACCCTTAACATCCATTTTCCTTCTCCGTCCATTACACCGGTCTTGTATCTATTTTGTCAACTATCTTCGATCATGTAAAGATTTAATTACACATTCTTTTCTTTCCCTAGTTCTAGTGGTAATGTTTATGTCGACGAAACCCCCGCCAAAAATAATTTGTTTTTTTCTTTGATGCGGAAAAAAGGGATTTTGTATAAAACGGAAGTAAAGCCGTTCGATAAATATTACTAAATACACCGAGAGAACAAGTTAATGTTCATTTAGAGATATTATACTTTTTTGCTACTATTATTACTGGTTATCTTTTGGTAATTTTTTGCTTCTTCGCGTTTTTTTTTGTTTTTTTTTTACAATAAATACTATTTCTACTTTTTGTGTCACCAATACTATGAAAAAGATACGTTAGTCAGATTTTGCACAAAAAAACCGATAAACATCACCTTATGTAATTTTCAAGGTCAACTATTTATAATACTTGCATCCCTCGTGAACGAACGCACTTCTTTGTACTCCAATCTGCTATCACTTAAGAGCTCCCTAATCCTTATTGTGTCTCGTATATCTTATCGTTTCCGTCGATCTCCGTTGTTCCTATCCTCAGTTCTTTTGTCTTATCAATAACTAACCGAATCTACCTTCTCACTCGTTTCTGGGCGAAGGTCCTTTGTTGACATGCCAAAAGGGGGCGTTTAAAAAAAAAAAATAATACTTGCGTAGTTATTTTTTAAATATTCCGTGGTCCGGTTACATTAACGAACATTGGAATAATTAAGAAAGCACTAGAAATTCTTTCTGAGGTATTCAAAAAAAAAAGAAGCTGAAATCTCGTGCCATTATAACTATTCTATATTTTCCTAAAACCCTTTAACGTCGACTGATTTAGTAAATTTCTTTCAGCATAATATTTTACTTGACCAAATTCGCCACGCTCAACCGAATATTATTTTTAACGGTTATTAATCTACATTTATATTGTACATAAGAAACTATTTATACCCAGTTTTAGGCGAGTGACAGGATGTTATAATTACATTAACGTTTTCATAAGCCAATTGCAATGTCCCGTTAAAATTCATTTAAGAAACAGCACTAGCCCTGTTTACAGTGATTATTACAGTGCATAAAAATTATTAAAAAAACATTATATCATAAAAGCATAATATAATAACTTTAAAAAAACATGGGGCAAACCGTGTCCAAATAAAAGCTGAGAAGTTTGTCTTAAATTTTGAAGACAATCTTTGACCAATGTTTATAAAAAATGTTCCATTTATATATAATTAAAATTAAACATATATTCCCCATTAACCTAAGAAGCTCTTCAGTATTTCAAAAAAAAAGGTTACAATTGAAACACTTATTAATTAGTAAGTAGTAATAATAACAAAACAGAGCCGAAATAGCAAACATACAAAATAAGCAAAATTCTATCTTACTTTTTTTCAATTATCGATCACGGTTGTTTAATAATGAAAGAGAAAATAATAAATAAAAAGAAAAAATAGCTCTTAAAAGAGTGAAGTGATCTTCATCCTTGCTAGCATTTACCTTGAAATTTACCATTATTCTTCCATTATCTTCGATGAAAAGAGATAGAACAATTAGGAATCATAAGGAGGTGTACTATACTCAACCGAAAGGCATAAATAGCAAGATAGACGACACTGATGAAACAGTATTAATTAGAAAAATATAGTAAAAACCGCAGGAAATAAAAGTAATAAAACATGTATTCAATACGGAGGTAGGTCAGTGCACCGTATTGGCCCCTATTCTCTTCTTAATTTACACTAACTCGTTACATAAGCATATTAAAAATTTAATTGTGTTTGCCGATGACATTGGCCCTTATTAATAGAGCATAAATAGAGCATAAAAATTTAGAAATAGCGGAAAAAATCAATAATATCAAATTGCCATCTAATCGAAAAATTCGATTAACAAGAAACCGAAATAATATATATTACATCTTTCCCCGAGGCGTAAATTTACGAATTGATAATATTGATGATTCAGTTCTAATTAAACTAATTAGTAAATCACCTCATCATATACTAAACTAAAAAAAAAACTTATAGTGTGAAAAAAGGAAGTATATGGCTGAAAGAAAAAACCCAAGATACGTCCCGAATTTTTCCATTGTATAATTTTCTTTTATTGTTTTCTTTTTATTGATATATTCTCGTCCTTTCTTCTTTCTTCCTCTGTCATTTCTCTTTAAAATAAGATCAAATTTTTTGATTTGAAGATATTTAGCTGCCCTCGTGTATATTCAGAAGAGTATTTACGGCATGTGTATGTATTAACATGTGTGTACTATGTTATAATTTATATAATTATAAGTTGACTAATATTATGATGCATAGAATAAGCAAGAATAGTTGTAATTTTGTATTTTGAATAACGTTAATAAGAGTGTCGGGCACTCATACAACGGGCATACTTGTCCCGTGAGACCCACAATTTGTTTAATAAAAAAAAAGAAAGCGAGATACGTGTGGAGCATACAATAATCTCTCATCGAACGTTGGACCCAGGAATTTCATGGAAGGAAAGAATGAGATAGGTACATGTTTAAGGTAAAGGGTGATATCAGGATTGGGAATAGGACAATGCTTCTTTAGGAATTGGACAATGCAGTTTTCCAGTATGAGAAATCCAAACCATTATTTTCCGTCCAATTTTGTAATCTATTGATCGTTGACTATTAGACATCACATTAGCGGAGAAGTTTGAGGGAAGAGATATGTTGAGGTCATCAAATGAACAAACGGGCAGTTACTGGCGCCCTTGTGCAATCTGCTATATCGTTTATATAAGGGATAAACAAGGTTACACTTAAAGGCGAACTCTGTGGAATTCCATTTTCAGTTGTAAAGGATGAATATACTGAAGAAGCTATTCTCATTTGAAAAACTCTATCAGTGAAGAAGCTCTAGATAAAATTGCCCGTATTACCCCGCTAATTCCGACGTTCTTCAGCTTTTTAAGCATTCCATACAGCCATATGCCGTCGTAGGCTTTCTCTATGTCAAAAAAGACCGATCAGAGATGATCTGCTGTGGACTGTTAAGATTTTCCTTAGTAGGCTAAGAAAATGAAAGAGTGCAGATTTATATTTTCGGCCGACTGCTTCAATAGGACAACGGATTTTCTTGGCGTCTGTTCACCATTTTCTTCAATACCTTAGAAAGAACTGAGATCAAAGAGATAGGACTACGGCTTTGAGGAAGGAAGGGATCTTTATTCATACTTGGCAATCAGAATAAGGAGAGTTGTTTTTATGTATTGCAGGATAAAGCCAGCGAACCGAATTTGGTTGCAGATGCAGAACAGGAATAATCTAACAGATGTAGAAAGATGTTTGAACATAAAGGAATTAATGGAGTCAACTCCGGGTGCACTATTCCTTACATTGCAGTTTAGCTGGTGATTTAACTCATGGATTGTAAAAGGGAGGTTTAATGAACCATTTTCGTAGGAATTAAAAGATATTGTCTGTTATTCCGCGGTTAGTTTCAGGACCGCAAAGGAAGGATCATGAAGGACGACGAGGAATTTTTAAAATGAAGTGTAAAAATTCTTGCAACTTCAGACTCTTCTTTGATCAGCGAGCCATTTATGAGTAACGCAGAAGTCAAAGAACGATCCGAGGCTCCATTGAGAGACTTAATTTTTCTCCGCATAACGGTGCTCGGTGTATCTTTCGTAAAAGATGAGACAAAAGATATCCAGGGCTGGCGTTTCTTCGTCCGGATAAGTTGAATTCCACTAGATCACTGAGTAATTTGGTGATCTTGTACTTATACAGAGCTTTTTTTCCCTCAAAAATGGCTGCGTTAATCTCTGGGCACCACCAAAGTACTCGCTTATGTTGTGTGTTGCTTCGCTGGAAATTTGGATAGGGACAAAAATAAATGTTACGACTAGTCAGGTACAGGATTAACTCCACGATCTTCGTGGTCTGGAGGGGCTAGATTAAGTTTTTTATTCACTGGCTGCGGTGTAAGGCCCCTATTAATATTTTCAGGCGGGTCCACGGTTAAGTTGGACGGCTCCAAAACTAAGCCTATTTTTTCCTGTAGTGAGGTATTTGTTGGAGGAGACTCGTTCGTATCTTACGGTATATCAACTGAAGAGTGAATGTTTGCTTGGGGGTGGGATTCTGTTGGTGGTTCCATCTCGGCAAGTTGTTCTGCAGATACTTTGTTGCTGATTTTGCAGCCGGTGCAAGCATGATCTTCAAGATTAAGAAATATCCGATGGCCTCGATCATTGAAACTTAAAAGAAATAAGTCCGATCTGTGTAGTAGGTGTGCTCGATATACACCTCTCCCCTCCAACTCACTACATGACTAAATTCGTCGTCGGAAAGGTTTATTCGTAATATTGCGACAGACGTTAGAAGTTTTAGTGCTAGGATATAGGAAAAAGGTAATGTTATTTAGTTTGTCGTTGGGAATAGTTGAGGAGACGTTAAGCAGCACAAGTTTTCTTGAGGGATTTTTTATTCTTCGGGCCATTAATGTTCTGTCATCTAAAGAGATGGACCCTCCGTTTACGAAAAATGTATCGGAAACCTGGACGGATGTAAGGAAAATTGCGACTCTATCTTTACTAATTTTTGAACCTGCTACGATATTGGCTGCGCCTGCTTTATCTTTTAATGCGATAAAATAGTCGCGAGCAGAATATGGGGCTACCTAAAGGAATATAAGACCTTGCTCGTTCTTGGAGTGGTTGAAAGTAATTAGTGATGATATTCTTTTCGTGTATGTAGTTTTGGTCGTTTTAGCCGATCTAACTGATTCAGAGAATGATATATTCAATGGCGGTCTGTTGTCGATGCGGTTATTATCGGTTACTGCAGCATTTGAAATAGACAGAAAGTTTGGATCTTTATCAGAGTTACTCGCGTTATTCTGGTTTAGAACGAACGGAATGGGATCTATAGCGATCGACTGATGCTTATCAGCAGTTGCGGCGATAGCCGGCTGATGTAACGATATGTTGTGTGTGTGTGTGTGTGTGTTAGTGTGGGTCTTACCTCGTTTGCAAGCTGTGTACTTACTACCGGTGGTTGTTTTGCTTCCATCCGGTTTTGGTGTACCGGCCAGCGGGCTCACTAGTGACGGTGTGAGCGGGGCATCTTACGGAACGATACCACGACGTAATATTTCTTATCAAGATAAAATGAACGCGGGGAACACGATTCCACAGTATTGTCAATTCTCTCTTCCCTTTTCATGTTAACATTTTCACTGATGGTTTTAAGGGGCCTGATGGGGTTAATGCTTCTTTTATTCTTCCAGATTATAACTTCTCTGAATCCTTCTGTCTTCCTTCTTTCTGTTCCATATTTACAGCCGAGCTAATGGCTATTTTACGTTCCATTATTTTTATCCCCTCCAATCGTCTTTCTTCCCAGTTTCTGATCATATCCGACTCCATGAGTGCTCTTCAAGCCATCTCTTCTCCTCTTCCTAATCATTCCTGTGATTTTACTATTCTCCGCATACGTTCGCTCATTCGGACTCTCTCTTCTCTCCATGGGATCCATATTGGGTTCCTGGTCATTCTGGCATCTCAGGTAATGAGATGGGTGATTCTTTGACTCGGGTTGCTGCTTCTTTTACATTCTTCTTCAAAAAAATCCTATCCTCTAATCTCTTGCTTTTGTATAAATATTTCCATCTCAGATTTTGGTCGAATATGTACCCTTCCTCCTTTTCTAATTGTCGCTCTTTTTATCTGTCCGTTCAGCCTAATCTTCCTTCAAATCCTTGGTTTCTTCTGTTTCCTTCACTTCCTCGTTCTGTTGTTGTCTCCATTGTGCGTTTGCGCTTTAACCATTCCTTGCTACCTTCCTCACGCTTTCGCCTCTCGTTGACCTCTTCCCCATGTTGTCCTCTCCATTCAAATGATTCGGTTGTTTGTGACGCCGATCACGTGTTCTTTGAGTGCTCTGCTCTTTCGGTGGAGCGCTCGGCTCTATATTCCCACTTGCTTGGGCTGGGGCTTCCTGCTCCTTTTTGTGCTCGTTATATCCTGTCTTTTCCTTCTACACTTATTATCCCCTCCATTGTTTCCTTCTTATTAGCGATAGCTGATCACTTCACTATATAACTTTCGTTTTCCCTTAATTGTTTCTGGGTGAAGGTCCTCGGTTGACGAGCCCAATTAGAAAAACAAAAAAAAAAAAAAATACACGACTAGAACGTAAACAATTAGTTGATTCAATTTGGCTTATGCATTTTTGAAAATGCTTTGTCCAAGGCACCTTTCACACGAGAATGCAATGGCGACAGGTGATTTTTGTTTGCTCTTAGTGTTCCGTCGAAATTTTAAATTGACATGAAAAAATTGATTAATACAAGTTTTTTTTTTATACTTCCAACCTTATACTTTCATTTTGAAAAAAAGACAAAAAAAATTAAGGCAATTAAAAATCGAGATATTCACATTTAAAAACTGCCTGACTTGTAGTGTTTGGAAATTTTTTTTAACTGCACGACGCGGAAAATACGAGTACAAAAATAATCAATTATATTTAAAACAGATAATTTCTCACCGGATAATTCACAAGCATTTATCTATCAATTTCTAGTAATAAAAATTAATAAAAAATTACAAACTTAAGTTAGGAATAACCGCAAACATAGAATAAAATAAAAGTGCGGATTAAAAACATAATTATAAAACTTTTATAATTGAAAAAATTTATGAAATAAAACAATAGTTGAACAAAGTTCGAAAGTAATCAAAAATATTTACAGATAGTTTACAATTATTTATTTATTTACACTAGTAATGAGTATTAAAAAAAAAAATTAAAACCTAAATATTTTTCGATACAATATTTATCTGTAAAATAAACAAAAGCCAAAGTTTTCGAAATTTCGGACTTTCTACTTTATGCTTAATAGCCAACTGCCATATGGCTAGGTGATTGTGAGGCGGCGTTTTGTTTTAGCAGAATCTGGTTCGAACCTTGCTGCCACACGTTAAAAACTTTATTTATTTTTTTCCCAATGGGGGTTTTTCAACGAGGATATTAGCCCAAGAAAAATTAGAAGAAAGAGAAAATAACGTTATATTCTTAAACGTTTGAGGATAGAGGATGAAAATAATTCAAGATCAGAAATAAAACAGAAGCAGAAGGAAATGAGAGAATGTACGAAGCATTGTAAGGAGTAGGAAGACCTAGTCTTAGTAGAAAAGAGTAGATTAGGAAAGGCCAGAAATTCAAATAAAACACGGATATTAATGTCACAAGGAAAGTAATTAGAAGGGCGATGAAAAGGACAAAATGGAGTAGAAGTAGATGAAAACCGTGAAAATGATGCGGGGGGAGACTGTGATTAAGTCGAAGGCGACAAATAGCAGAGATTGTAAAGCGTTTAAGAGAAGGCAAGTATCTAGAAAACTATGAATGGGGTTCAAGAGATGGCTGAATAGAGAGATTAAACATAGGCAGGATTAGAAAATGAAGGTGGATAGGAGTTGAGCCATAGTCTACAATGAGTCATTTAAGGAAAGAAGAACAATATTATGAGCAGAAAAGTGTCTCAAAATCTGCCCCTGAAAATGGAAGAACGGGCTAATGAGAATATCCACTATATCATTGCCCTTAATACTCAAATGACCAGGAATCCACAAAAGATCGATCTCGATCGAATGCTATCGGTCTTAATTATAATTGGAAAACCCTTATGGGCTCTTACGGCAGTGACCATGTTCCTATCCTAATAACTCCTGCCAGTTTTCCTCCTCCATCTGATTCCAATTATACCAATTCCCCTGGATGGAATCTTTCCAGAACTAGTTGGCCTCTATTCCGCTCCCTGGTTGACTCGTCTCTTCCTCTCCTTCAAGCGGATCACGATCCGGTACCTCTCTATAATTCCTTTTTATATTCCTTAACTTCTACTCTTTCTTTATCTTCTCCGCCCCGCCATACTTCATCTTCTGTGCATCGCAGTAAGGCTTCTTCATTTTGGTGGAACATGGAATGCGACACTGCCTTTAATATCAGTGGCGCAACCTTCAGAACCTTCCGTTCTAACCCTTCGATTAAAAATTTTCTCGCTTACAAACGGGAAAATGCGAAAGCTAGGTTTATATTGAAATCCACAAAGAAATCCTCTTGGAAAAATTTCTGTGCCAAGTTCTCTAGAACTACTCCTCTTTCGCAGATTTGGAAAATGGCCAGAGCCTTCAAATTCCCATCCTCTTCTCGCCCTTGCAACTTCAGTATTCCCGACGATAGCCTTTTTCCTTTTATCGATTCCGTTGCTCCAGCTTATGTTCCTTCTTTTGATGAATTGTACTCTCTTTTTCCGGAAAATTCTCTTCCTCACATCCTAACTTCGGCTTTCAATTTTAACGAATTAAAGTCTGTTCTCTCCAAATCGTCCAGCCCTACTCCAGGACTTGACGGTATACCTTATCTCGCTCTTAAACACCTTTCTGAACAATCCCTCAGTTTTCTTCTTAGTCTTTTCAATTTCTTCCTTTCAAAAGGTATAACTCCTTCCTCCTGGAATTCTTTTATCGTCATTCCCATTCCTAAGAAAAATTCTTCCCTACGTCCTATTTCCCTGGAATCCTGCATTAGAAAACTATTTGAAGGTATGCTCAACAAGCGCCTTGTTTGGTAGCTAGAGCATAATAATATATTTCCTATTAATATGTTCGGCTTTCGGCCTGGTATTGGTCTTTTTGATTGTGTTAGTCTTTTCGTTTCCCACTTATACAAGTCTTTTATCCAAAAACATTTCACCCTAGCTTCCTTTAATGATGTTTCCTCTGCTTTTAATAATGTTCATCTTCCCACTTTAAGGGATAAAATGACGGCAACTAACATCCCAATCAAATTCACTTCCCTTATTATCAATTTCATGTCAAATCGTTCTATCCACTTCACCTCTCCATCTCTTGACGCTCCAAGAAAAGTTTTCCGAGATCTTCCTCAGGGTTCCTCCCTCAGTCTTACTCTTTTTAACATCTATACTATCAGTATAGCTTCTCTTCGTTTAAATTCCTATTCTTTATTCTTTGCGGACAACATCGTCCTTTTTTCCTCGTCTGAGGATGTCTTAGCAGCCGATGAAGCACACTCAGTTCGACGCTAATTGTGCTGGAACATTCTCTCTCTTTAATTAATCTTTAAATTTCCCCCTCTAAGTCTTCTTATACTATTTTTACCCTCTGTCCCTATAACCCTGCTTTGGTCAACCTATCCTTAAACAATCTATCTCTTTCTCGTGTTAGTTGCTTTTGTTATCTCGGTGTCTTTCTTGATAGTCATTTGTCCTTCTCCGAACACATCAAATATCTTTCTGCTTTCACTATTAAACGGTTAAACTTGCTGAAAGCCCTGTCGCCAACTAAATATCTATTATCCGTTCCAAATTTGATTATTATTCATTTCTCTATGGTTGTGCCTCTAAGTATCCCGTTTCTCCAAAAACTAGATGTAATTCAAAATTCTTGCCTTCGTCTCTGTCTTGGTGCTCTTAAATCCTCTCCAACCCCTGCTATTCTTGCTAAATCCAATTCATCACCCCTATCATTCGTAGATCTTATTTAGTCTATCGTTTCCTTGTTAAACGTCTTCCTCTCGCATTATCTACTCTTGTTCAGTCTTTCCTTTCGATTTATAACAGCTTACGCTTCACTCCTCCCAGCAAAACCCCTACTCTGGCATTTATTTCACATCGTCTCAGTTCATTTTGGCCGTATATTATCTCTTTCAATAATCTCCCTTATTTTTCCTTCGACTTCGCTGATGTCATCCTTCTAAGGTATTTATTCTCCCCTTAATGTGTTAAAAACCTCCCCCAAGCCGTAATTAAACAGGTATTCTACAGCACTATCAATTCCCTATTTCCCTCTCATGTTACCATTTACACGGATGGTTCAAGGGGGCCTGGTGGTGTTGGTGCTTCCTTCATCCTTCCTAATTTTAACCTCTCAGAATCTTTTCGTCTTCCTTATTTCTGTTCCATATTCATAAACGAATTATTAACTATCCTACGTTGTATTATTTTTATTTCCTAGAATCATTTTTTCTCTAAATTTTTAATTTTCTCTGACTTCATGAGTTCCCTTCAGACTATCAGTTTACCTCTTCCTCCTCCCTCATCAGACTTCATCATTTTTCGTATACGATCTCTCATACACAATCTTTCCTTTCATCACTCTATCCGCGTTGATCTGCTCTGGGCTCCTGGTGTCATAGAAGCATCGAGGGTAACGAAATGGCGGATGCTTTGGCCCAGGTTGCTGCCCGCTCCTGCTTTTACTTTAAGAACATCCCTAGCACTAATCTTTTGTCCTTAAGTAAGAATTTTCACTGTAAATTTTGGTCAATATGTATGTACCCTTCTTCTTTTTCCAATGATAGTTCCTTCTACCTCTCAATTCAACCTAACCTTCCAACTAATTCTTGGTTCTTAAAATTCCCTTATTTTCCACGTTCTGTTATTGTCTCTATTATTCACCTACGCTTCAATCACACTCTATTGGCCGCTTCACGTTATCGTCTCTCTTTCGTTTCCTCTCCCCTTATTGTCATCTATATCCGAATGAGGAACTTATCTGTGATGCCAATCACATTTTCTTTGAGTATTCTACTCTTTCTACGGAACGCTCTTCCCTTTATTTACTCCTTTTGAAATCAATGCTTCCTTCTCCCTACTGTGCTATATCCTGTCCATTCCGTCCTAGTCTGTTGTTCCTTATTTCTACCATTTCCGATCGAATCAAGTTTTTTAATTAATTAACTCTTCTTCCTATTGTTTCTGGGTGAGGTCCCTGGTTGGCGAGCCCCTCCCCCCACCGCCAAAAAACTCTATAATTAATTACTGATTTGTTTAAGGATCTTAAGAATTACAAAAAAAAAAGGCGAAATATTTACTGAAGTATTTTTTACGAAACAATAATTTAGATTATTTACGACAAAAATAAATTTAACAATGAGTCTAAATAACAAATACAATTTAGATTATGTTACGAATGGTCCATTATAACATGCCACTAGCAGAACTTGTAAAATTCTAATTCGATGTTATATCACATAAGGCAAATTGCTACTGTTTATATGCGGACATGGAAAAAGAAAGTTATTATTGACTCTAATTATTCCATTATAACCCTTACTGCAATTTATCTATAAATTTGATGTGTTCCTAAATTTCGATGGTAATTATTGTAACTGTACATTGTAAATCCCACGGTGTTGATAAATTTAAAATTATCAGAAGTTCCGCCACTAAAATAGATTGCATCCCGAAAACTACTTTGCTCATAAATATTGCATACAATTATATTATACCCGACTAAATCTTTCATATTTAATATATTACGTTCGGAAACCCCGATTAATCTGCTGAGGAGAAATTTTTGTATCGTGTTTTATTAATTATTAAAGTAATAATAATAATCCCCGTAATTTTTCTAATTTGTAAATAAAAATTATTTCAGTTAGTTATTATTATTATACCTGTTTGTAGACAGCATTATTTGAAAGTGGTTATTTATCAAAAGCTACTCTTAAATGCAAACAGATTATCACACATACATTTTTGACAGAGTGTGAATGCAGAGTAGTAAGAGTGAAATAAACCGGGCAATGCATAAGTGAAGAAGTAGGGAAAATTAATGAAAACTGCCCAGAAATCAGCTAGCCAAAACAGTGCGAATACGGTATACAAAAATAAGACGAGACCTATTGTCGTGGCGCAACACGGCAGTTGCATAGGTACCCGGAAGCGTTGTACACAAAAGAAATAGTGTATTACACGGCAGAAGAACGAAGAGAGGCAGCCTTTGTAGAGACACGCTCCAGCCTTTCCGTTTGATAAGCGGCACATGATATAATTCGAATTATGCGCCGTTTCAGCGAACGGAGACAGTCTAGCTGGCGAGAAAGAAAATTAAGTGTCACTCTGAATCATCTGGAGTTGTCGTGATATCTGATTTTGACATTTCACTGTTTAAGGTAAAAATAAAGAATTACCCGGTCGCAGCGAATGATAGAAAAGAGAATAGCAATAAAACAGAAGCGAATATAAAAGCGACCGGTTATATTCCATTTTTCATTCCTCCATTTTGTCTGCTGCCGCTATTTCTCTCTCTCTCTCTCTCTCTGTCTCTCTCGGCACGCAGCACTTTTTGATGTTCGAATCCTCGGTGGAAATAGCGAAGAAAAGAAAAGAAACAACAACTGGAAACAAAAATACCACCGCAGCATAACTCGAAATTGAAAAATAACGCTAACGACGAACCGGCTAAAGTACACACTTCCCGCCATTATTTCATTTCGGCGCGTAGGGCGTTTTTTATTTACTTCGGCGAATGCGACACGCCGCCATCGGAGAAAGTAATTTATTTTTTAGCAGCAACCGTTTTCCCCGGTCCCGTATAAGCTTGTCTGCGCCGAGTTATTCGTTTAAGTAGCGACTGTCTTGCTCATTAGAAATCCGACGTCCCTAGCCGGCGCGTAGAATATGTGAAAATTCCCGTTAGACTCCGCATTGACCGACTCCACGTTCCGGACTTGAACAGAAGATTGGCCTTGCGTACGGAACCGAGAAGAAATTTTGGTTTCACCTGTTCACACGAATGCGGGCATTGCAGGGACCGCCGATTGAAATTTCACGGCGACTGATGGGATTGTCGCAAAATCTACTCCGGAAGCTCTAAAATTTCCGACTAAGCTGGGCTTACTCTCGTGGTTCTTATTAATTTAATTTTACGTCATTGAGCCCCGGTTGTGTAGGTTTCGATAAGATGATGCTTGCAATGATGAATATTAACCTCCATTGCTGGCCGTGATTCAAAACTAATAATTATCGGGTGAAACGAGATAGAAGGACTGTTTTCTTGCACCGGATATTAGTTTCGGAATTTCCATCAGATTCCCTATACGATAACCATCAGGTGCAGGCGGAAATATAGACCATCATCAATAAAGCACGGAAACCAGCAAAAACACAACTCTGGGGAATATTGCCGGAATTTCGCAGCCGAGTAATCTAGGATAAAGCGGATAAAGAATTTATAGAATACGAGAGTAAGAAGGATCGCCTGCCTGATAAGCAGTGAGAGAGGGTTCTTTGAGAGTAGATACAGATGATTGATTGTGAAAGGAGAGTTTGTTAAGGAAGATTTCTAAAAAATGTATAGAATTTATAATAGCGATTGGTCCAGACTAATAAAAGAAATACTAAAAGGATGAAGAAGAAAAAGAGACACAACAGAAGAGAATTTAGGGAGAGAAATAAAGAGATGAATGTTAGAAAGAACCTTTTTCTAATAGCGTTAGGATTTGAAGACAGCAAATTAATTAAGCATCATTAGGGGATTAAATGAGCACAACCTGTCAGCAAAGTGAAGTAGAGTTGAATAAAAGTGATAAATATTAAACAGCGTGTAGGCACTATCGCAAGAGAACCTAAAGACATACCTCGAAAGGTTAACCCTGTAACAGACTAGAAAGGAAAGGAAATAATTACAGTTCTGCATTGCATGAGAGTAGCAATAAAATAAGCAAAGTGACAGGATTTTTTAATTAGGAACATTATGTCAAAGAATGTAGGAAGAAGGTGAACGTTACCAATAGAAATTAATGTGTCAACGAAAGCGACGATTAAGAATTTTTTTGGTAGTACCCGACATATAATAAAGGTCGCGAAAACCGAACATAATACCATCAGAAATTGCTGCGCTCGAGCCATCGAACGTGACGTTTGTTAATTATAAATTTTCGAAAAACTTCCTAATACACGAAGCGAGAGAAATAGGACGAAACGAAGAAGAATAAGGTTTTGGGATAGGAACAATAATAAAAGCGTGTTCCAGGAATGGAAGCGGAACCAAAGAAGGACTTGAAAATATTTAAAAGTATCTGGAGAGAAAAATCGGAAACATTTCAAAGACTAAGCGCAGAGGGAGAAGTGTTAAAGTGATTAAAGATAAATGGAATTCTGATAAGGTTAATAGAGAGTTAAGAAAAAGCTATAGTAAGTGATCAGAAAAAAATTCTAAATCACACTGAGGTTAAATAGGAAATAATTATGTATTGCGGTCGCTAATAACCTAGCTGTTGAAGCGACTTAAATTTAATATAAATAAAATAAATAAATAAAACGATTTATATAGTTAAATCAACAATTTAAAGCCGATATGAGATGTAACATAGAGGCTAAAATAAATATTTAAGGAATCTATAAAACATTTAAATAATATAAATATAAATTTTAAAGTTTCATATTAAAAAGTGGGTTAGTTATTATTATTTGAGATTTGGTACTCTTATATTTATTTATATAATCATTTTCAGCCATGTTCATTACCTTTGTTATTTCCTATTTGACCTCAGTGTGATTTAGAATTTGTTTCTGATCACATGTGTGGAGTTGTGTTTTTATCTGATGATGGGTTGTACCCGAAAACGTTTCTAAGTGTAAGCAATCATTTTATACTTCGAATTTGTTTGTTTTATATTTGTATTTGTTATAAAGTAATATTTCATATTTAACATACAGGATATTAAAAGATTCTTTATTAAGAAAAAGTGTGAAGAACTAAGAGAAGACAAGAACAGGCAGAATTCGCGGAAACGTAGTTAAGATACGAATATAAATGGGATTAGTTCTTCAGGAGAAAAACTATGATTGGAGGGACACTGGCAGAGAGAGAATTTCTTGGCCATTTTCCATACGTGAAAAATAGGAGTAGATCATCGAGAAACAGCAGAAGCTTTTCCATTGGTTTTTCTTAGCGGTTCTAATAAAAACAAATCTGGCTTTAGCATTGTCATTCTCATATGAGTCGAAGGACAGCAATGAAAAGGTCTACAAGTAGACATATTTAAATTAAACGCCGCCTTATCAATCCGCCGCAGTGACTTATTCTATTTTACCTCACTTTTTTGCATAAAAATCCACATCAATCGTCTCAGTAACACTAAAAAAAAAAAAAAAAAATGGCATAAATTACGCACTATGTAAATTTAATGAATATCGTTTCCTTTCTCCTTTTTTTTTTTTTTCCATTATTTACGAGACACATTAATAAAATACGAGTTGAATAGCGTACCTATGCACAGCAATTTTTTCGTATACAACGTTTTTAAGTACGCGGATAATCACTGTTTAATCAGTTTTGAGATGAAAACGAGAGTACAAATTCTTCTCAGTTATAGTCAATGAAGAAAAATTACTTTAATAATATAGTAAAAAAAAAAAAGACGAAAAGTTTTACATTGAAGAGGAAATCATAGACAGTTCGTGTCTTTTATTAAACTTCCAAACGACGTTTTTAAGCAGTCTTTTGGACTAACTACAAGACAATTCGATAAAGTCCGTAAATGAAAACAACGAAACAATAGCTGACATTCGCCCACTGCAATAAGAAAAAAAACCCAGAAACAATTGAATAAAATAACACTGGATAAGCGCAATTTTACTATTTTGAAATAATTTTTTTTTTTTTTGGTTGCGTTAAATTATCACCTATTAGGCATATGCGATTTTCAAAAGCTAACGATATGTGTGTATTTTGATTTTTTTTAAATTTTTTTTATATCTATAAATAAATAAGTTGTAGGTCTCACTGGGCAAGTCACGCAACGTGAGTCACTCTTATTATCGTTTATTCTAATAAACAAAATTACATTTTTTTTTTTTCTTTTTTTTAGGACGGGACTATCGTTAAGTGCCAGCTCAATTGTTACTAATATTCCGCATTACTGTGCGACAAAAAAAATACAATTCGACACAAAGCTATTGCTTTTTTTTAATTTAAAAATAATTTGCGTGTCCCACACGGCAACGTCTGTGGGTTCCCAACATAATTATATCGTTTATTCATCATCTACGTCTTAAATCTAATACAACATATTCGTCTTATATACATATATTACTTAAATCAACTTAGCTTCTATTTTTACTAGCTGTAGATGTGTAATCGTTTTTTAAAAATCTTCAAATATTCGAGTATCGTATCAGTCCACCGGTTAAATTTTTGCTAATAATCCCCGACGCCCAGTCTATGGAAGTTACTTTACTTTACTTTACTCTACCCCAAAACGAGCACAATTTGTTTAGTTAAATTTGATTTTGGAATCCGATCATGGGGGAGAAGCTAACAACTTTTTCTATACGTATGTATTAAAGAAATATATATGTATAACGAAATTTTTCGGTGTTCTCTTTTTTTATTTTGTTATATAGAAATTGCAGAAAACGTTTCGATATTAATCAAATTTTCGGAAGTAATTCAACAATTAACAATGTTGCGCAATTGCGATCGAAGCAAGCAGGTGGAGGAGGGCCCTTGGCGCGGTGGGCGAGCAAAGCGAGCAGGGGTCTAAGCCCCCTAGTTTTTTCAATTTATCAGCTAGATTCACATTCAATTTTTCGCTCAATCGGAATTATGACCGAAACTTTTTTCGAAATATTTCAACAAAGAGAGAGAGAGACAGAAAAAAGAAGCGATTTTCGAAAAATTGCTTATGCGGGCGCGTTGCGCGGTAACAGAAATTTCAATTTCAATTCTGTTTTTATAATCCGCGCGAATAAATTTGAAAAATTAATTTTAATTATAAGCTAACCACAACAAATACGAATCGGATAACATCCGTTGAAACCGCATATAAACGGAAATTTCACACACACACACACATATATGTACATTATTTCTTTTTTTTTCTTTTTTTTTTTTGGACTTTTGTTTATTTTTGGAAAACCATCGGTCAAGTTAACATTCTCCTCGGAGGAAATTACGTTATTAAATACCTCTTATCTCATTTGCGGTAACGGGGTGATCGAATGTACGAGCTAAAATGTTTCTGCGTAGAGGAAATGTAGAAGGCTGGCGATGGGGTAAATGTAAACAATTCGAAGGGAAGGACGAGCGGGAAAGGGACAGGCTGGAGAAGAGTGAAGTTGGACCGGTAGCATCTTAGTTGCTAGTTTAATATTATCAGAGTACCAGCGGGCGCTGCTGCCGGCATCAACCAGCACGGGCTGCGCCATTTTCCTATAACAACAGCAGCACTGTGTGCACTTTAAATTGAAATACGGGCAAACGATAATATTGGATAGTCGGGCAATATTCGCCGGCAGCACTATTTCATCTCTAGAGTGGACGGTACACAGATGAGAAATATAACGGAGATGAGTTGCCGAGACGTCCTGTCCTCAATTTACACATTTCCATTAGACAAGCTCGACCGACCGACCAGCGCCTTCTGTATATTCAGCGCAGCGCCGATGGACCGTGTTAGAATTCTTTGACCAACAATACGCAGAAGACGTCGTCCAGGCTTCGCTCCTTCGAAGAAATACCTCGCAATCTTCGGCTTCTAAAGTACATACTTTTATACGGACAGAGATAAGACCGAACGAGAGCGCTAAGTGTGCTTTAATTTTTCCTCACTAGCTCCCTTCCTCGAGCTTTCCTTTGTCCGTCAGCTTCCTCTTGTCCGAACCGGGCGCAAACTTGACAAAGTCCGAAATGTTGTTCAACCGAGCGCGCATAATCGAACCCGAATTTTGATAATGGCTGTTTGTCGTCCTAATTTGGTTTTAAAATTGACAACGATTTTAAATTCCGCGTCCTTCTTCGTGTCGGAGACCGTTCACCGACGTGCGGCCATGCAAGAACTCTGCCAAGATTTCACTCGCTGTACCGGCGCTCAAACGTTAACTGTTCCCATTTCCGCTGATAACGGCAACCCAGTCGTCCGGTGCATTATCCAGTGAGGGTATCCGAAATTTACGCGACATTATTCGGATAATTCATCGAAGGCCAGTTTTCAACCAGTCTCAACACGAGGAACGGAATAAAATCCCATTAGATTATCCGAGGAACTTACAATTAGTATTAAAGGGTGCCACGACGATTCTTGGTTCTTAAAGCCTAAAAAAGCTTACACACCAAATACTAATAATTCATTTCAGTTTGTTCGGTTATTGCATTTTTCTGTTAATATTAACACAGCGTTGTTATTTGTGTTTTCTTTTTTTTTCGTTTTATTATTTCATTTTGTTTTTAAATATGTCTTTTAGATCACCTATAATTTAAATTTGCACAGGGATATATCGAATTTTTCAAATAAAATTTCTCGAGTAATTTTTTTTTTTTTTTTTTTTTCGTTAATTCTCGATCTAAACATTCTTGAGATTTCCCGTCATTTTTGGCGTCGATATTTTAAAGAACAGAATAACGAATGGTTAATTTTCGCGAATGTAATCAATTTCGCGTTAATAAAACGAACTATTTTTCATTTTTATGATGCAATATTGTTACATTTCACCAGTGCATCTGTGCTAAAGTTACTGAAACGTAGCTTTCTGGGACCACCTTCACCATTCTGAGAGAAATTAACAATTCAAAATTTTTTACCGCAATCTAATGTTTTATTTAATTAAAATTAAAATTAAAATTAAAATTAAAATAAATATAATGGGATCAGTTATGATATTACTTGAAAATAATATTATTATAAATGTACACGTATAGATCGAGTCAGTTCGTTTCGCCGTAATCACTTTTGAATAGCTTGAACTAGTCGTAGAGGGTGAACTTTTGGGGGCAGCAATAGCGTCGAAGATGAACATGCTCATTTATAAGCTGTTATAAAATTTGATAATACTCGCGCGACTAAGTCGAAGAGGAACACTATGCTTCGGGCTTTTTAATTTTTTTTGTAATCTTCAAAACTGCAACTCCGAAGTTAAAATGACATTTCTATTAATTTGTAACGTTTTTTTTTTTTTTTACCGGTGTTCGAGGGTTACATATTTTTTTAAGAACCTTTGCATCCGTGACGATTTACGAGCGCAATTTTAGATTTATATGTCGAACGGTGTTGTTAAATTTTACTTGACTTTTTCTGTGTTTATTTTTTAATTATTCTTTTTTGGGCCCAGCTTTTGCCATTTGGCCAGTATACCCGACTTTTTTATATTTTACAAATGGCTGTATTACCATTCTATGTATATGTGAGTTCTAAAAAGTCACAGTGCGAAAAATGTCAATTAATTTTCGGATGATGCAGTCATTAAATGCTGCGAACTATTAAATCGTTTATAGGTATATGAATATTTTTTTAATCGCTAGTACTCGTAGAGCCGATGTAAATAACACATAAGAAACAAAACAGCAGGTATGAAGGGTTTTCGAGATGTTCATGTTCAGCGGACTGCCCAAGTTCACCCTACGGCCAATTCAATGATCTACGACGAAATGGCCTATATATATATATATATATATAATTACAACGTAATTCTTAGGCTACCACCCATCAGAAAAAACATCCCAATTTTATGTAACGTTTGTTGTATTTTATAGGATTTTTGTTATTGTTATTTAAAAAATGTCACAATTTTATGTAACGAAATATGTAATGAAAAATGTAACGAAATAATTTCTTAATTTTATATAATGAAAGTTAAATGTTAGGATAGGATTTTTGTGATTATGTTATTTTTCTTTGTGTTGATGCCAGTAAGAATTACGTTATAAATTTTGATAATTTTATACAAAGTATAGAAGAGAAAGGGACAGAAATGTAAGCAAGAGTGATCAAGGAGCAGAGCCCGTTGTGAGGCCAAAATGGCCGAGTTATATATATGTATATATATATATATAAATTCTTACCGGTATGAAACATGGTTTAAAAAATGGAAAATCCGGATAAACGAGAGCAAATCGATGAATATCCATTTTACTAACCGAAAAGTTGAAGTCTCACCCGTTAAGATCAATAACACAGATCTTCCTGTGCGAGCAACAGTCAGATATTTGGGTTTGCACTTAGTCAATTAACGTGGAAACACCATGGGTACAGGTTAAAAAGAAAGAATTAGATGTCCGGGTTAAAAAAATGTATTGGCTGATAAGGAGAAGCAGTGTACTGAAAACGGATAACAAACGTCTAATATACACAACAATTCTAAAACCTATCTGGACGTACGGAGTTCAACTTTGGGGTTGCGCTAAACCGTCAAACTTGAAGGTAATACAGACTTCTCAGAATAAGATCCTTCGGTTGATAACCAAGGCACCCTGGTATGTTACTAATCAAACCTTACATCGAGATTTGTGTACAGATTATGTAGCTGATGTCATCAAAGTTCACGTTAAAAGGCACGCAGACAGACTCGATACTCATCCGAACACTCTTGCTAGAGGACTGCTAGATGTTACCGATAATGTAAGAAGACTGAAACGCCAGAAATCGCAGGACCTTGTTTAAAGTCGAGGTAATCTGGTAGGTGCCATTGGGTACTCCTCCCTTTATGCTAAATTTTATTCATACGTATTGCTAAATGTCCTTGATGGACAGCTCGTAATAGTATATTATATTAGAAAAAGAAAAAAAAAAAAAATTCTTACCGGTATGATACATTTTTTTGTTACAAAATGTAATAGGTGCATGACTAAGAATGACGTTTTCATTTAATATTTAACTTTCGTTACATAAAATTGGGACATTTTTTGGGACATTTTTTCGTTACAAAAATCTGATAGGGCCCGGGCCTAAGAATTGCGTAGTAATTAATATATGTATCCGGTCTTTTAAACCTCACTGCAGGGACACATCCTTGACACCCAAGTGATTGTCTTCTATACTTCTTATGGCAGAGTTGGTTTTAATTGACTTTTTCACTTTTAATCATTACATACTCGTATAATCGATACAAAATAAAAACGTGTTAGATGATTTTTCCTATTACTTGCAGCGTAAAAATCAATAACATTTTTGTATCGAACACCTTGTATAACGAAATATGTAACGTTTTATATCAGCCTTTTTTTTTTTTTTTCTTATCATGCCTATAAGAGACTTATTTTATTTTGTAGAAAATGGTATAGTTAAAATCGAACTTCTTCAAGAACTATAAGAAGGCCATCATTTAAAAGTGTGAAAACTGTCCCCCATAGTGAGGTCCGAAGAATATATTTTTATTTCAATCGATAATGAACGGTACTGACAGTGAGTTATCAGCTCGATCTACTAATGGGTAGTAGTACAATTTTTAGTCGATTCGCTTCTGTTTCTTTCGCTCCCGGAGATAAAGAATTTCAGTCTCGTCGGAGGCTTCTGCAAAGTGTAAAAGGATTTTTCTGTCGCATCACTTGAAAATTATTTGTATTAATATAAATGCCATAATTTAGATATAAGTAAATACCCCGTGAATTGAAGAAGTGTAACGTAAAGAGGTATAATCAAAGGGAGAGAACGCAGTAATCAGGGGAGGATTCAGAGAGACATTTTGGGGAAGGAAATTATATAATTACATATCTTATACGATAGAAAGTAGATTTGAGAAATACCTCGCTTCATAGAGAAAATCAAAGAGCGACCTCTTTAGAAATTTGAAAATGTTTTAAAAATACATGACCATTACAACTTAATTTAAATTTTGTGTTTAGGTGAAAAATAAAACGGAATTATAAAATTATATCTAAAAAATGGTAGTTTAGAATTTGAATAGTAAGTTACTAGAAAGAATAGAAAGATAGTATTTTTATTAGACTTCACTTCCTTTTTATTTTTGTTAGTAATCCGATCCGAATTCTTTGTTCGCGAGCAAGTTAAAATATACATATGTATATATATATATATATCTTATTGAACTATTTTTAATTAAAATTACAAGATAAATATTAAAAATAAATAAAAAAGGCAAAAGGTCGATTACAGTTGCGTTTAAATTAGAATAAAAAAGTAACATTAATAATTTTACTAGAAAACAATATTAAGTATTGGTTATAATTAAATCCATAGGTAACATTTATACATTATACATTAAGTTTCTCTGTTGTAACAAATTTTTTCATCATGGTTCTTTAGTGGGGGATGTCCCCTATTTTCCTCCCCTCCGTGAATCAGCCACTGCAGTAATTCTGCAAATTCTGTTACGTCTGCATCCGGTTGATGACACCGAAAACTGCATCCTATTAAATGATCGTTTGAATCCAGACGAACACCGCGTTTGGTGGCAAAAACGACAACAATTACCTCAGAGTAAATTATAGATACTCATTCTTTTTGACATATGTCTTATGGCTGGGGATGGTTCGCAAAGTTACATCACGCAAAGATGATGTTACCCTTACTTACCAGTATATTTACACTATGGCGAACCTTATATTCAATATGAACAGTTCCAGTTCACGTTAAGAGTCTTGATGTACAAAGAGTTATTTCGATTTTTTAGTAACTTATTGACTATATTATCTATTATGAAGAAAAATGATAAATTTTCGGATTTTTTTATAGTAAGACGAACTTTTACATTGTTGGTGGTTTAAATACTACAAAAAAAAATTTGACCAGGGTAAAGCGAAGTATATCTTGGACGCTTGTAGAGCAGTATAAACAATCAAACGTATCCGACAAAGAAGAATCCGGTTATAATAATTTACTGAAATATCAGACGGTAAATTTTTTAAATTATGCGGAACATTTAAGTATTTTCTCCGGAGGATCGAATGATTTTTCATTCACGTTCTAGCTATCAAGCTAACCAGTTGCCGTGGTGTAATTGGTTAGTTAATTGTGTTTCGTTCGATGGAACCGGGGTCGAATGCCGCTGACGCACACTGTAAAAGTAAAGCAAATCCCATATATTCTTGATAAGGTATCATGGATTGTGAAATTAAGCTTTTCAGAATGTACTTAAGGACTTAATGGATCTAAGGAGAATATTGGGGCCAGTTAAAATTTCATTTGCGCAACAGATAGCTAGAACGTGAATGAAACATTTTTCGACGCTGCGCAGAAAATATTTAAACGTTTCCAATAATCAATCCATATTTTAATAAATTGAGTTGAACTCTTACCGTCTGATTATTCCCATTCTTAAAAAAAGTTCTTCCAGACGTCCTACTTCCTTAGCATTCTGCATCAGAAAACTATTTGAAGGTATGTTAAACAAGCACGATATCAAAAGAGCAAGCTGGATTCATGCCAAGTCAGGGGACAAGAGAAGTGCCTCATAAAAGTGTTTGTATTGCTTCAAGTATAAATCATTTACGTATGGAACATCTAAGTCTGTATGTAGAGTGTGATTCGATACATCGTACGGTGCGTCTACCATTTACCTCAACGTTTTCGATTGGAACTGTTGAACCCTATTTAGGTTACTCTTCGCAGTGGCTTCATATACTTCTAATCCGTATCTCCAGACTGGCGCTATGACTGAAAGATAAACTAGCCTCTTGCATTTCAAACTCACTGGTGACTTTTTGCCTAATATGCTGTTGAGAGCCTTAGTTCTTGAAGCCATTTTTTGCCAGATGAACTATACATGGCTTCTCCATGTAAGTCTTCGATCTAATATCATACCCAAGTATTTCATATGATTTTCTTGAATTATGCGTTGATTATTTATTGTACTAGGGGGACAGTTTTTCACGTTTAAAGTGAAAGTTACTTGTCTGGTTTTTTGGCGGTTTAGCTTAATCGTCCACTTAATGGATAGCGGCTAAATGCTCCTGTGTTAACAAGGATGCGTACACTGGGGTTTTTGTGCCGAGCAAGGATACAGATATCATCCGCAAAGGTAGCGATTACTGTCGTCCTTAGTACTGGCACATCCGCTGTGTAGATGGAGTACAGAAACGGGCCAAGTACACTACCTTGTGGCACTGATGCCTTTATATTATTTGACAAAGATAATGATGAGTTTATCTTGACATTGAAACTTCTGTTTGTCAAATATGACACCATAACTGCATATAAATCGTTCGGTAAAATTTGTTTTAGTTTACAAAGTAACCCTTGATGCCAAACGCAATCGAAGACCTGTTCAATATCCAGGAAAATGGCGTTACAGTATTCTTCTTTCTCCAATGTAGCTGCTTTTTTGTCTGTTAACTTATGTACCTGGTGAACAGTTGAGTGTCTTCCGCGGAAACCGAACTGATGATTCGGAATAATCTTATTTTCGGTTGTTATTGAAAGTATTCTATCGTATTTTAGCATTTCAAATATTTTAGAAAACACACTTAAAAGGCTGATCGGCCTATACGATGAAGGATATATTGGATTTTTTCCCGGTTTTAAGATCACCAAAATTATTGATCTTTTCCAAGTTTCAGGGTAATACCTAATTCTTAGAATCGTATTAAATATATAAGTAATTAAAGTGGCCGTTTTCGTTAGCAGCATTTTAATTATTTCACCTGTTATTTTATCGAAACATGGAGCCTTTTTGGTTCGCAGCATCTTAATTTTAGCCTGTACTTCTCTAGGTGATATAAGCTTTGTCGGCAGTGTGGTCTCTATTAGTTTATCATGCGCGGAACCCTGTATCTCATGGTGTGGTTTAAATATTTGTACTAAATGCTCAGAAAAAGTTGCAGCTTTATCAGCATCAGTTTTGGTCCATTCCCCATTTGCTTTTCTGACCGGGTACTGTTTTGGATGTTGTTTTATGAAAAATTTTGTTGTTTTCCAAATAGAGTCATCTTGCGGATTTAATTGGGAAAAAAAGTTTTCATACCTAGTGCTCTTGTATATCTGTATATTTTTGCGTAATTCCCTCTGTAGTGAATTGTATAGTTGTTTACCAGTCAATGTTTTATTACGTTGCCAACTAGTACGTGCTCTTCTTGTCACTTGTATTAACTTTCTAATTTCTACTGGAACATTAAAGTGATTTTCCTTAATAGCTTTATGCGCTGGAGTTTTAGTGGCTGTTTTACAGGCATCTTGAATGTTCTTAATTAATGTAGAAACCGCTCCATCAAGATCCTCATTTGTTTTTAGTCCAATATTTAAGTCCGTAATCAGATCCATGTATGTCTTAAATTTCATTCAGTCTGTATATTTGTTTGATAATTGTTTAGTTTTTTTATTTATTATTGGTTGTACTGAGAGGCGCGTTAATAACGGAGTGTGGTCTGAGCTCAGTTAGGGTACCGTTTTACAAGTGTTATATACATGATGTTGGTTTCTGGCGATGAAAAACTCAAGTGTGCTCGGCAATCTATTTGCGTGTGTTGGCCAGTAGGTTGGTTCGTTGGGACTTAAGATTTGAAGATTATAATTTGATATTAAATTGTTTATCATTCTACCTCGATGATTTGTTCGATTACAATTCCATCTTGGATGTTTGGCATTGAAGTCGCCACCCAGAATGACTCTAGGCCCCAAGTCAAAGATTAATTGCAGTAATCTTTCTTTAGGTAAAATAATATTGGGGTGACAATATATGCTAGCAATTACTAAGTCAAAATTTGAGGTTCTAATATTTACAGCTGAAATCTGGCATGCATAAGTAGCTTCGGAATATACTTTAAGATGATTTAAGCTCGATCTTACTAGTATAGCTACGCCACCGTGCGCTCTGCCATCAGGGTGTGTTGAGCCATAACTAGTATAACCTGATATCCGAAAGCTGTGCGAGGATGTCAAGTGCGTCTCACAGATGAAAGCAACATCTATTCTATGTCTATAAAGAAATAATTCTAATTCTTGTTTCTTCTAAATAAGCCCATTACAGTTCCATAGCATAACTAAAAGTGATTTATTTGTTATCATTACGGTTCCTTGTATGTTGCTTTTTCTCATTTTAGTATGTTACGTAGTTAATTTAATTTATCTAACAATTTGTTCAGTATGGTGAATAGTGGCGTAACTAATAATTTGAAGTCGTTAAACAACTTATCTAGTACATTTGTTATTTGGGTAGAAAACTGTACCATAATCTTCATCTCATGACCACTATTATAATTTACCTTTTCATGTATTAAGTTGCTATTAAGTATGCTGCTGTAGCTAGGTTTGTTTATTCCTTGAGGTGTTGATATATTATGGTTTATCCACGGGTTTGTATGGGTCGTAGTCGTTTTGCTAAGGGAAGGGAAATATTCATTCTGCATCTCGAAATTATTTTGAGGTTGTTTGTTTATTTGTTGTTGTCGATCTAATAGCATGAGCTTGTATTCTGAACATCCTCTATAGTTCGCTGCATGTTCTTCCTCGCAGAGGGCACAACGGAGTTTAGTATCGACTTCTTTAGTGCAGTTTTTAGTTTCGTGCTTATTTAGACATTTAACATACCTGAAAGAAGGTTACAATAGTTCTGAGAATAACCGTATAATTGGCATCTTTTTTAAATTTCTAAGAACTAGCATTTTGCACCTAGAAAAACCCCTATTTCATCCCTCATCTCTCCTCGGCTTAGTTCGTTTTGTCCTTACGTAATGTCCTTTGACAATCTCCCTTATTTTTCTTTTAGTTTCGCCGAACTCTGTCGCGCTCCAAATATGTTTACTATACCTACGCTATCCAAATTTCTTCCGCAGGCCCTAATTAAACAGGAATTACACAATACTATCAATTCTCAATTTCCTTCGCATGCAACCGTGTTTACAGATGGTTTGAAGAGGCCAGGTGGTGTCCTCTTTTATCCTCCCAGATTTTGCCTTTTCAGAATCTTTTCATCTGCTTCCTTTCTGTTCTACATTCATAAACGTATTAATGACTATCCTACATTCCATCATTTTCATTTCCTCCAATTTCCTCTAAATTTTTGACTTAGGTTTTCGTATCGGATATATACATTTCCTCTTTCTCTAACAATTGTTATTTTTATCTGTCTGTTCAACCTAGTGTCTTTCTGTTAACCTATGGTTCTCTTTGTTTCCTTCACTTGGTCGTTCTGTTGTTGTCTATTCGTCTGCGCTCTTAAGCCATACTTTATTATCTTCCTCCCGTTTTCGCGTTTTCGTTGGTTGCCTCTCCATATTGTCCTCTTCACTCAAACGAAGAGCGTGTTTGCAATGCTGATCGTGTGTTTATTAAGTGCTAATTTTTTTCTATTAAGCGTTCCGCTTTCTATTCCATTTTATTAATACTTGGTCTTCCTACTCCATTTTGCGCCTCTTATTTCCTTCTTAACATATTGTTCCTGATTTTTCTATTGATATTTATTTTTTCAAAGACTAAATTAACCTTAATGTCAATCACCACGCTTATGGTGTTCTTTATTCTAATTTACTGTTTGTTTGTTTGTTTGTATGTGGTGGGGGGGGGCTCGTAAACCAAGGACCTTTACCCAGCTAATTTACTATCTCTCGGCCTTCCTACTTCTTATTGCGCCTCTAATGACATTAGTCCGTCGTCGTTCATTGTATCAGTTCTTTCTACATTAATTCTGCCAATCTCTGATCGTTTATGTGTTTAGCTAACCATTCCTCCGTCATATTGTTTCTGATCGTAGGTAAAAAAAAAAATATGAAGCGACTCCGAAACATGTCGGTTTTTATCTTTGTGATTTGTAAATTTTATGAATTTATTATATTTCTGTTTTATCGCATTTATTTACTCCTACTTAAGGGGGGGGGTATGGGATAACCACTTTGAAAAATCCGTTTTTCTGAAAAATTTTCATATAAAAATACAAATTCTTAGAAATATTTTCCCAAAACCTCAGGTCATTTGGAGTAAAACTCATTAAGATAGTAAGCTGTGCGCTGCACCCCTTTTGAGCCGGCCGAAAGTAGCAGGCAGTTAACCGGAGCAGCTGCTTCCTTCTCTTTCAAAGGGCCTAGCCGGTGATGGTACCTGGCAAAAACGAGGTTTCTTTTCGTTATATGGTGTTTCTTCATTAATAGGATATTACATTGGAAAAGTTATAGATATTTGCATTAAAAGTGGGCACTGTCGAAGGTATAAAACTTGGGAGAATAAATTAAATATAATGGAATTTGAAGAACGGCATACTAAGCACGTGGAACATGGTGAATGTGAAGTAAATCACATTGGACCTGCAGGAAACATGGAAGTATCAGTAATAAAAGAAATGTTTCAACGATCGGGGGAAAAGTGCGACGTCAAGTATAAAAATTACATCGGCGACGGTGATAGTAAAACGTACACCGGTATAATTTAATGCCATCCATATGGCGAAGACTTTGTAATAAATAAATAAAAATGCGTCGGCCACGTTCAAAAAAGGATCGGCAAACGGGGCTACCTGATCTTGTAAAAAACACAACAGGAGAGACAGAAATAAAAACCGGAAAAAAGGCAGGACAAACTAGAAGAAGCAGAAGTGTCTCTGGAAAAGGAAAACTCACTGGTAAAACAATTGATAAATTAACGGTGTATTATGGATTAGCAATCAAAAGAAATTGTGATTCAGTGAAAAAAATGAAAGATGCGATTTCAGCGACCTTATTCCATTATAAATCAACGAACAAAAATCCACAGCATCATAAGTGTCCGGCCGGCGCTGACTTGTGGTGCGCTTATCAAAAATCTTTGGCCGCCACCGGAATAGAAAATTTCCAGCACGATTATAAACCTTTTCCGGATGATGTAACAAAAGCAATCGAGCTAATTTATGAAGATTTAAGCAAGGACGAGCTTTTAGAGCGATGTGTTGGTGGATTTACTCAAAACAATAACGAAAGCCTAAATCAACTTATTCGGAAGATTACTCCAAAAATGTTATCCAATAGCCCTATTTTGGTAGAAATTGCAACAAATGTTTTCCATAGAAGGCAATTTTGCATTACTAACCTTCCTACAAGAGATGAAAGTCAGCGTCGGCCCAAGTGCTCATCAGTACGTTCAAACAGCCGATGAAACGCGAATTCAAAGAGCCCAACAAAAAGCTGTGCTTCAGACAAAAGAGGCTAGAATAATGAAAAGAATGGAGCAAACGGAAGCCTTGGACATTGCAAGTGCAGCAGGTACCTTTCTTTATGGTGCTGGCATCGACGATTCAGTTAAAGTGAAAAAAAAAAAATGTTTTCTTCCAATTTTCATAGTTTAAAACTTTAAACGCGTTTTTCTCGAAATGACTTTTTTGAAGTCGGTGGACACGATATCTCAAAAACTTCTGTACCGATCCGGTTCATGTTGAACACAGTTTTATAATACATATTTTACTAGGTCGCAACGTTCTTCTTTTCTTTTTTTTTTTTTCGCTTGAGACCGATTTTACAGCTACAAAATGGCGCCATTTTTAGGGTAAATATCGTGTTTTTGACTTCATCCGACCGCCAAAAATTGAAAAAAAATTTTAAAAATAAAAGGACAACGTTGCGACCTAGATTTACTTCTAAATTAACCGTTTTTTCCAACTATTCGTGTTTCGGATGATTTTGTAACGAGTTATCATGGACATCGCAAAACGTATTTTTTTGAAATGGCCTCCGTCAATTCGCTCTCACTGGCTTGTTTATGAATACTTTTTGACGAAAAAATTATTGAATGTTCTTGAAATGTCATATATAACTATGTGCAAAAAACTTTAATGAAATAACCTTAATAGTCTCTTTAAAAATTACTCTCAAAAAAGCGTTTTTTTTAGACCCGTTATCCCATAACCCCCCCCCCCCCCCCCACACACACACCCTTAATTAAAAACTATATAATACATATATACATAAGCGGTTGACGACTGTTTTTCAAATTCACTTCTCTACCGCGGTAAAACTTGAAACATCAAAGTGCTTGTGTCAAACGAAAATTTAAACGATTTCATTCGTAGAATTTAACCGGAAAATGAGAAAGAAACGTAGTATACATAATTCGGACTACGATTTGCGCGTTAGACATAAGCAGAAAGCAGTCCGGAAATATTAGTTAATCATATGATATATCGTATTTCCGGTAAAATCTCTACATAATATCGATATAATTCCGGAGATTTTAGCGTATTTTATAATATTTAATTAAACGAAAAGTATCGTATTTTTAATAAGTTACGATTATTAGTTTATAGGAATCATTAGCAATAATTCTTAAGTATTAACCGTGTATTTGAACTGAAATGTTCGCGAACGTATTTGCAGTTCAATTTTACGGAAAACTAATCGTAAAATGTCTCCAAAAAAATGGAGAAACAATCGGACAAATTGAACTGGTCTAACGGATGAACGATTAAAGTTCACAACTTCGATGATATTTCGGCAAAACATTTCGACGTAGAAAATAACGTGCCGATCAGGTAGTCTAGCAATGAATGTAACGTTTTTCGAAAGCTCGCGGCGCTACAGATTCAGCAACAGCAGTTTACAATGTTTACCTATTTACAAGCGTTCCGACGAGCATTTCAGCTAGAACTTGCTACAGCGGTTGACATTGTATAATACGTAAAGTTCGCAATGATAAGTGTTTATCATTTCCTGGAAACCAGCGATACTTGAAACTCGTCCGGCCGCATAACAGTTTCTAAAAGAGTATGACACAACATCTGAAAATCCGAATTAATGGCTTGGGGAATTTATCTATGCTGATTATTTCTTCACTAATTGACGGTGATTTTGATAAAGTTCAAAATTTTGATAATTTTTAATAATAGTGAAATACATCATGCAGTGGCGGATCCACGGGGGGGGGCATCCCCCCAAAGAACCAAAGCCTCTAAAAATTTGTTATAATAGAGATTCATGCTATAAAATATTTGTATGAATTTTACACCTACGGATTTTAATAATTAATATTTTATACTAGTTTCTAGTAAAATTATTAACGTTCCTTTTTTATTATATTTTAAACGCAATACTGTTGTCGATCTTTTACCATCTTTAATTAAATTTAAATTTTTATTTTGTAATTTTAATTAAAAATAGTTCAGTGAGAAATGTATATATATATATATATTTAAACTTGCTCATGAACAAAGAGAATTCGGATCGGATTACTAATAAAAATAAAAAAAAAAGTAAAGTCTGATAAAAATACACTATCTCTCTTACTATTTCTAAACTACCGCTTTAGCTAGAATTTTATCGTTTTATTTTTCATCTAAAAATAAAACAAAAGTTAAATTAAAAATTGCTAATAATTATGTATTTTTAAAACAATTTAAATTTCTATAGAAGTCGCTGTTTGATTTTCTTTATGAAACAAGGGGTATTTCTCAAATCTACTGTCTACCGTAAAAGATTTTACGTAATTATATAATCCTCCCTCCAATTTCCTTCTGGATCCATTCCTGTATCATGTATATATTTTTTTAAATAATAATAATAATAATAGTAATAATCATAATAATTATAATGTTGGTTTATAGTGGTGGTTATAATGTGTAAGAATATAAATAAGTAGTTTTTAAATAATATTTGAAGAAAATAACAAAGTAATGGAAATGAAATGTAAGATAATAATAATAATAATAATAATAATAATAATAATAATAACAATAATAATTGCAGACGTATCCGTCTCTACAAAAGAAAACGAAAATGCGTAATGAGCTGGCCGAAGAAATAAAAAAAGTGTTACTAATATAGTGCCTCAAATGATGCACTTATGAAGAGTCGCACTAAAAATATTCAAATGTATATTGTCCGAAACATACGGAAAGCATTTTGATTCTACATGTAATTTAATAAGTAAAAACGTATCAATATTTAATATATATATATATATTAATGCCTCCCTTTGATGTCGTAGAATTTTAGTCCGAACACGAACAAATGTTAAGTAAACGATAGTAGTAATAATAATTATTTTTTTCTTTACAGGCATAATTACAAAGTACCCAACCTAATTATCGTATATTTCTTCATTGTACGTCTGATTTACAATCTTAAGTATGTTTGATATAATTTAGTAGCAAAATTCGCGTGTTACTTGTTTCGTTTCTTTGCTGATTTCATGAACTATGAAATTATACGAATTCTGGTTAAACGCGAAAAACATTTTCATACACACTTGTAATTATCACTCGTATTCACGTATGATTCGTATTATACGAAACCTTATTTTTGAATTCGTTAATCCAATAATCGTTTATCTCCGCAATGTAAAATGATTTTATTTATGTTATTAACTTCTAAGTCACATTCGTTTGCACTGGTATCTTAAAATTTTTGTTTTTAATTTATCATTTCACAATTTCTTTTTCTTGTGTTGGCAAATTGGATTAGTCGCCCTATTCTTACTAATTGTTTATTTTCTTTCCAGCATCAATCCTCAGAATCGATAAACTTTTCGGTATAATTAGTTTTATTGCATTTTGTTTTTTATTTGTATATTTCCGTGTTTTTTCGGCATCTCCCGCATATTTGCATCTCGCACTGAATTCTAGACATAATCGTAATGTTCCGCACAGTAAAACTATTTTTAATTAACAGACAAATTGCCTTAATTTTTTTGTTTTTTTTTTTTTTTTTGGTTAAATTTCCGAACTGTCAATATCTTCGAATATTTCACAGTTTTTTAACCAGCTGTAAAGTTTCACTAGCAACCCTGTCCACATTATGAATGCGCTCTATAATGATGACGTAACGTTACCCCTTCAAGTACGTATATATAAACAATTTTCGATTTCTTCACGACTTATCATTAAGCACACAGCCTGTATTTAATTTACGATCAAAGTTTAAAATATCTCATACATTATCGATATTATTCTAGACATAGGCTTCTTTCGGATTCTTTCGCTATTCTTTTTTTCCCTTATATTTTTATTTCGGGCAACTTTTAAACTTGAACGCATAAACGCTGCTCATTTCTATCTCTCATCGTAGATCCGTTGTGTGCCCAGCATCGTCCGAAATTGTTCGTCACGCTGTGAATACTTTCTCTTCAATTCTAAGGAAAATACTTCGGATTATACGAATTCGTAGGAATACGTGAAACGGTGTGAAATTAGGCAGTAGTCAACGCAGAGCAAACAAAGTGAACCCGGGGAATCTATGGACGCTGTTGACATTAGCCTAGACCAAGACGACGGACGAGCGATGATGACAATGAAATTATAATGGGCCTTTAAGTCGGCAACACATTTTTAAAGCGATCACGTGTAGCCCATCCGAACTTTTTTTTTTTCACAGTTAATCGCCATCTCGCTGAAACGAAAATACTCGCACTAATAACTCTTAATTTATCGTAATATTAACGCTTCTGATAAAGTTTTCAAGCTGGCCCGCATCACGGAGGCGTGTTCGTTACGTCGATTTGGGGGGGCCGTAATCGCTCGGTAAGGTCCGAATGATCGAGACCGTATGCGTCATTTTCGGTAGTTCAAACGGTCGCTAACGAAAATGTTCGGTTTTAATTTATCGGGCCGGATTTTTATTTAATCGGCCGCCCCCGATCAGGAAGGAATTGTTTCAGGTGAAATTAAAAAGCGGGAAAGGGAATGGTGGAAGAAGGAGCGATTAAATCGAACGAGCGCGGCAATAACTCTTAATAATGTTTCACGGTCGACTATTGATCGGCAGCCGAGATGTGGAAAGGCCAAGTTATCTTTCTTAATATAAAGAACCGTTCGAGGCTCTGCTTTGCACGTGCTCATTTTCTTTCTGCACTCTTCCATGCCGGCCCTCGCATCTCGCGCATCTCGCATTGTCCTTACACAAACAGAACCAACATCAGCAACAACAACAATAATGACGGAAGAATAACGAGAAAAGTTGACTGGCCGTCCATCACCGGTGCAGCCGCACGCGCGCACACACACAGTCAAGTGGGCGAATTTCAGTTCGACAACTTTCCGCGTACTCTCGATATGGACTTTGCACAATCAAACGGCATCGATGTGTGTTTCGCGCCGCCAAAAGTGTATAAGGAATTATAAACGGCTGTTCCACCCCAGCCGCGACAATGGGCCACTGTTACCAACTTTAAGGCCATCTCTTACCGGCGGTTTCCCCTGGGATTGTTCCGGTGTGGTCAGTGAATGACAAAGCAAAATAAATCACACAGCCGATGCTGCAAACAACTTCGCATTTAGCGTCCAGCGAACTGGCCGAGATGAGTCGAATTCGTTGTTCAAGAAAAAAACACCTCTTATTCCGTTCTGAAGCGGAAAAAATTAGTACGTACCTCTCTACTTAGCCTAATCGAGAAAAAACCTGCGTTCATTTGAAAAGTTCGCTGCAAGACGAGTTCTCTGACGTGTAGGCCCTTTCTGTGATCGGTTCTCGGAAGTCATCTGGGGAAGCCTCGCGTACCTTCAGCAATTCGCGCGCTGATTTTTAAAATCTGTTCCCCGGAATCTCAGTTAAACAGTATGTCGTCTCTCAAAATGACCATCGTTTTGTTAAGAAAAAACTTAAAGCTTAACTCATTTTATTCGCAAATTTTTTCGTTTTTTTTTTTATTTATTTATTTTTTTTTTTTAAATCTTTTTGCGGAAGGGAAACGCATATTTATTAATTCAATTAAACGGGAAACGAGCGATTTTTCAGTTAATTTATTATAATAAATAATAATTCCTACAATAAACTCTTTATTATTAATTATTTATTTATTTATTTAACAGCAGTACTTATTGCCTTTCGGCTATGACCACTTAATTTAACTTAACTAAAGATAACACATTAAATCCGTATAAATAAGGTACGTGCGTAGTTTACGAGTCGTAGGTATATCATCTCGAAGAACATCCTTCAAATCATCCGTAGGTATATCGCTCTGAACTCTACAATTTTCATATTTCTTACATTTTAGTAATAGGTGATGAACAGTCCTGGTTAGGAAACAGAGTTCGCAAACTGGCGGTTCACCATCTTCGAAGATATACGCATGCGTTAGCGGGGTATGGCCGATTCTAAGCCGGGCAAGTACTTTTTCATACATGCGACTTTCCTGTGCCGTCGTCGTCCTCAGAGGATAAATGGTGCTTTTAACCATGCGCTATTTATTTGCTGTATCAGTGCTAATCCATCTTTCATTCCATTTCCATAGTGCACAGTCCATAGTGATGGGGCGAATCTTTTCCCGTGGTAGGTGCAGCAATTCGGCCACTCCAAGGATCAGGTCTGCTAAATCTGCTCGAACCCTGGCTGCCATAGAGCTCGTACCTGAGAGGTCCATTAACGCTAGATTGGGATGATTTATCCTCGTCAGCATTGTCGCTTCATAGGTTACCGTCAGCTTCGGATTTTTAGCGGTGGTTCACCTGCCAACGCTAGTATGCTGGGTATGGGGCTAGTAACATAAGCACCTAACGCTCTTCGTATTGCAGTATGATGTATTGTATCCAGCTTCCGAAGTAATGATTTCGACGCCGTACAATACAGTATGCATCCATAGTCCATCTTTGATCGGATAATTACGCGGTAAATCATCAGGAGCGTGTTCGTGTGCGGTCTGCTCTTTTTTCCGTTTAGAACCTTTAGTACATTCAAGGACTTCACAGATCTCCTATGAAGCTCCACAATATGATCCGTCCAGCGCAACCTGGAGTCAAAGGTGACACCAAAAAAGGTTGCGCGAGGCTGAAATTCTAATACGTTGTTGTACAATTTTAGCTGTAAGGTCGGTTGCTACCCGCACTTACGATGGAAGTCGACGCAGTATGTTTTAGAGGTGGAAAATTTGAATCCGGTTTGTTGGCTCCAATGCTCAAGATTACGATAAACTCTGTCTCCTTAGATGTTGTGCAAAGCGTTCTGGTTACCTACCGCTAATACGTTTGCATCTCACCTTCGTTCGCCGTTATTGTTTCGACCACGCTGCATTGACAACAAATTTTGAAGCCCAACCGTACCGAAACTGACGAGAGAAGGCAAAGTTTGGAACCTACTGCAGCATAGCTATACGGAAAGCATGAAGGAACGCCGGCAGTTTCTTAATCGTTATGTCTCTTTTCGTGGCTTGCAGTGATAACCGTATTTCGCGAAAGAAGCTGAAGCAAGATTACAGAATTTTCCGTTTTTCCTAATGGAGTGCAACACAGCCTGCGACTAACAGCGGTGTCTGCATATGTCCTACATCGTGAATTAGGATCTGTCCGCTTTCCCGCGGAGTGTTCGCATTTATGACGTCAGTCTCATACACAATGCTGGTAACGATTCAAACAGCCATACTCTGATTCTAGTAATTGTTTTCAAAACCCGCGTTTTATGCTCATGAACAAATTTCTGGCCAGTACTCTAATCGGAAAAAAATGAAGATCCGTCGATAGGCTGTTACGGTTGACAGTATGTATCAAGCCGAAAGTGATAAAAAAAAAATGCGAGTATCGGTTGTATTCTCTCAACTAACTTTGCTACCGCAGGATTTTTCCTAGAACCCAATTCTACTTAAAGTTGAGCAAAATCCAATACAGAACGAGTGGGATCTGGAGCTAGGCCTTAACCACTAAGCTAAAATATGTACTTATCTCACAACATACATGCACACCTATATATAAATATATGCATATATATATATCAGTGGTGAATCTTGTGGTACTTCTAGTCATGCGTCGAAGTACTTGTGCAAATTTAAAAAAAAGAAATCTGCCGGCACTTTTACGACAGTACAGATTAACTTGACCAAAGGGAAACGGCAATTTTTAGCTTACCAGTAAAAATTTGAGAAGCTATTATTTGAGTATGTGGAGAAGAAAAATGCTTAATCTATCTAGCATTAGTCGCTCTATGAGTATGAAAAAGTAATTAAATTTCAATTTGATGATCTGCTCGCTTTCTTGCTCGTACTTATCTGACGACGCCAGCGAGTCATTAAGAGTACGATGAGAATCATACAACACATATGTAGCAGCATAAACAGCTAATCAGATCGAGCGTTTAACCAACTGAGTACATTTTTGGCAAAACGACCATCTCATTGTATACTCTTTTTTTTGTTTTTGATTCGAACAATCTGAATACTTCGTTTACAGCGTTTTTACCGCACTGCTGCTGTCAAACTGTAACTACAATACTATTATTTTTTTTTTTTTATTTTTATTTAAATAAGTCGTAGGCCTTACAGAACAAATATACCCGTTGTGTAAATGACCGACACTCTTATTAACGTTTACTAAAATAAAGCAAAAAGCTACAAAACTATTCTTGTTTATTCATAAATCATAATATTAGTAAACCTAAATTTATATCTAAGTATATGTGCCCCTTGACCCCTCTTGCTTACATTTCTATCTCTTTCTCTTCTATACTTTGTATAAAATGATCAAAATTTACAACATAATTCTAAATCGGTCCATATGAATGTAATAACATAATCACAGAAATTCTATAAAATACAACAAACGTTACATAAAATTGGGATATTTTTCGTTACATAAAATTGGGGCATTTTTCGTTGCATAAAATTGGGACATTTTTTATAATGGGGGGTAGCCTAAGAATTACGTTGTAATTAATACTATACATATATGTATAGTATGCATGCAGACATGTACACACACCATAAATATGCATCTGCACACTGATACATGCAGGCAGCTTAATATTTTCAATTCCAAAAACAAGATCTTTGTGATGTTAATATCAGGGAAGCAAATGAGAAAGTAAAACCAAATAAATACAGAAAGAAACATTACGAAGCAGGGAGATTCGGGACGTTAGTTGTTTTTAATCTTTGCACCACTCTTTCAGCCATTTCTCTATTTCTCCACATGCCAATTTTTTTTTCGTTTAATATATGATTGGGGACTGTACTTATTAATTGAATTAAAACTGAATCATTAGTGTTATCAATTCGCAGATTTACGCCTCGAGGATAGATGAAATATGTATTAATTCGGTTTCTTGTCGACCGAATTTTTTGTCTGGATGGTAATTGTATATTATTGACATTAAATTCTAGTAATCTGTAATAGCAATAGAACTTCTTGGGGGACATTTCATTGTTTTCCTTCCACACATAATTGATCTAAAGTCGTTTTGCTTCCAATAATTGATGTTCGTACGCCCGCAGCAATTTTTCTATCGCAATATCGATCTGTGGCTACGGAAATTACAAAAATAGGAAAAACTAACCCATTCGGTAAACAAAAGTTAAGATACGCTTGGAGAAATATACCATTGGCGAAAATCTGTCGGTTGTGACAAACGAAAAGCGGTAAGATGAAAATTGAAGCGAACCAGCGATATCGACAATTCAGAAAAATTTGTTAATGCGAGCAGACGTATTTACTTTTAAATCGGTTTCTTAGTATGGTGATAATTTTCGTTTAAATAATATACTTATATCAATTATTTTTTTATTATAAAACGTAAGCGTTGCATAAAATTAAAATTACGTAATAATCATTTTTAATCAATTTATTTTTTGAATTCATTTTGCGTTATTCCTTTTTGTACTTCATGTAAATTATTTATAGCGGATTTTTAAATTTCTTTATCAAACATTGATTTTTTGCTAAATAAATTTAATTTGTAATGTTTCGAAATTTTTTAAAAAAGTGACTTTTCAATTTGTTTTTGTTTGTGTAATAGTACATACGACGGAATGTCGAGTTATTCCATTTTAACATTTTTCTGTCTTAGAGAAGTACTGGAGAAAAAATTAAGATTTGTCGCATACATATACATCTATATATATTAAAGTAAAGTGCGTGTCATTTCCCGGGAAGGGTTCGAGGATTGTAAAGGTTCGCAATGTACCGTCACCTTCACTCGCTAATATTTCTCTGGCACTATTCGGTTTCAAGTATTCCAAGTATATACATCGCTGGAACATCGACTTGAGTTACGGGACAACTTCTCAAAACCGATGACACTTCCGGTTTGGTAGCCAAACACCTTTATACTAGGAACTATCGCGTTACCTACACATTTCACCTAATACTTACAATTCATATTTGGCATTCTTGGAAACATTCTTATTGCAAAGTGTAAAAATAAACTGAAATGATACAATTTACTATTCCGAGATTTGTATCCAATCTTTTTGCACCAATTGCTCTGATGGACTCTAGAAATTAATTCAATTAATGCTCCCTCCGCTTCTTCAACTATACCTCTCCCGGCTAGTCTTAAATCTCCTTTTTGATCGTTCTCTTAACAGCGATAAAAAAAAACCAAATAAATTATAAAAAATTTAAACGCGCAATTTCATCGGTCATTTCGTTGTCCGCTATGTATATGTTCTTTGATGTTATTCGTTTTTAGAAAATCTTTCCCAGAAAAAACGATATAAAGCTCTTTTTCCGAGTTCTCTAATAAAAAATGGCCAAAATTTAAAGAAATTATATTTACGAAAATTCTCATCATCAAAAATTCTAACGTACAAAAGAACTATTAAATTTAAAAACCACGGTTGCGGACAAATTTTAATTAATTCTGTCAAGTGTAATGTGGTAAATAATAAACCGTATATTTGAATTTAATAACTTCGGAGTACCGCGACGCGGTCGAAATTAATTTTTCGAGAAACTGGTAATGACCCCTTTATTAAATTTTCTCGAGCCATGGTAAGTAAAGGTTTTCTGTAACCTCTCCGATTCGATCATATCTGTAGCTATTCTTGGAAAATTTTTGTCCAATAAAAAATGACTAAAATCATATTCTACCTTGTCAGCTGACGGCCCTTTCTTCCTTTATAATGTGCGAGAAACCAAAAATGTCCATCTGTCATCCTTCATTCTTACTACATGACCAAAGCCACTTTTGTCTTCTAATATACTTGATTGCGTCTATACTATTTTTAATGAGTGGGAATTTATTGCTTTTTCTTAATATTTAATATAGAACGTTCGATATTATTGTATATTAATAATTTTTTAAGTCAAATATTTTAGAAGAAAGTAAAATATATAAAACTGGTGGTGACGGTTCAAATAGTCTTTGGCAATAATCAGAAAACTCAATGAGATGGCGAATCCGCAAATAGTTCGTTTTATTGTTAGCTAATGCAACAGTTTACTAACGAAAGATTTTCATAAGCTCCTGTCTTCGTTATTTTTTACAAAAGAACAGAAAATTTAGGAGGAAGTGAATTTTAAAATTTTTCGAAACGTTTTATTACTAATTCCGCACAACACAAATTGCTCCTGTGTAAAATATTTCCGAAAACCTGAACTGCCCTATCTCACCGGCCTAGCTGCAAGCCTTGGTACTGATACAATTATAATATTATCGGCAAATAATTAACGGTAACATGGAAAGAGTTGATCATCGATACGTTTCGTACGAAATGCTGAACAAACCAGACTGTTCAGAAAAATAAAGTGAGCAAAACAAAACGATAGGTATCACGCGATGACTTCCGTCTAGATTCTCTCCGTGTCTGAATAGTCTGCGTAAAATAGGACAGGTGTACATCTCCGGTTTTTCAGAAAAATCGCCCTTTTCCACCGACAAAAACAACAACCGTTAGCTATGAATTGGCTACCTCGGTTTTGTACATTTTCTCGAAGAAATACAATTTTACGTTTTTAGCTAAAACTAAAACTATTTTATTCTTAATTTTTACGGTTATTTCATTCGGATTTCTAAATGTTCACAGCTGTTCGTTTATCGTTTTGCCTGTATGTAAGTTTCTTTTGTTTTTTCTCTCCGATTCACCAGTTTGAATATAAAAACGAAGCAAATTCAAAATATGTTGTATATAACAACAGCGGATCATTATCCAGTTGTTACAGTTTCTCAATAATATTTTACCTACTGAAAATAAATAAAGTGACCACAACGCTTTACGGAGTGGCCGGGGAAATTGGTAATTCCAACAGAGCTCTGATGCAGGTTGGAATATGAAACTATTGGCATGAAAAATATTTTCATCTGAATTCGGAGAACCATAAAGTTAATAATACTTGAATGAAAAATCGTAAAAAATCTGACAAAACCGTACTTGAAAAAGTCAAATCACATTGAATAAAAGCGGTAGTACATTCTATATAGACATTAATTCGAAATGTAATATTTTACTCAATCGATTAATTACTTAATACAAAGTGTTTACATAGTAAGGAAATATGTAGTCGTGAAAAGTTAGAAAATATGAATGAATTTAAATACCTTGGGGTAACATTAGATAAAGGTCTAACATGCAGAAACCATATTGACAATATTGCGGGGAAAGTCGGGTAAACTATATTCTTGCACTATATAAATTAAAACAAGGTATGACATACAAAAGCTTAAGCTGTAATAATGCCCCGAAATTAAATACCGAATCGGAATTTGGGGTGAGGCGAAAATTACAGAAATGAGGAAAATCAACAAATTGCAAAAAAAATGTTTAAAACTGGTCTTACACAGCGAAAGAAAAACGCATTAGCTAACATCACTTGGTGGAACAAAAATAACGAAATGTCACTAAAAATGTTATATTATTACAGCAAAATTACTCAGTGCTAAATTCGAAGATAGGCAGTTAGAACAAGAACGTATAGAACTAGAAATTGCGATAAACCTTGCTATGTACGATCTAGGGGGATTAACAGTAAACTCGACAATGTAGAGGAAGAGGTATTAATAAAATTAATGGGGAAGATACCAAAGGAAATTCGAAATGAAGAAAATCTGGGCAGATGGAAAAACAAGGTTAAAATTTGGTTGATAGCATGGTGTAAAGAGCAATAGAAATAATAACAAAAAAAGAAAAGCATTGACTACGTTGACATGAGACTCGTTACTATCTCCAGTTTTAAGCTGCTAATGAGAGAGTGGTAGTTGTATGAAAATTATATTGTATTATTGTAATATATAAGTGTTATCATATTAAGGTATTGTAATAGGAAATATTATTTTAGATGATGGTATAATTGTAATATAAATGATAAATAATGAGAGTGTGGATTTTATAGTATAGTAATATATAAGTTAATACTTTTTATGCTATAACAGAAAGTAGTACTTAAGTTGATGTTATATTGTACAAATAAATGATATAATTATGTTGGGAACCCACAGACGGACTAGTGCCTTGTAGGACCCGCAAATTATTATTAAAAAAAAAAGAAAAAAAAATGAGTGTGTCCATTAATACATTAATTTCTTATAAGACGAATTAAGTTGTTTAATATTAAAGCCCATATTTCGTTATTACACTGACCGCCTTGTTTATATAATTTTGTCATTGATTTTATAAATATGTTATAAACTGGTATAAATTCGTTTTGAAATTTTTATATTTTTGCCTCTCGCTGAAGAGATTATTACACGACACGCATGCTTTGATTACCCCGAGGAGAAATCGAACTTACTCAGTCTCATTTTACACTTTACAGAAACATTTTAAAAATGAACGTAAAACTGTAATAATATTCGTAAGTTCCGTTTTTTTTTTTTTTTTGCTTTTGCGATTTTTGTAAACAAAGTATAAAACAGAAATTGATATAATATTTTACGAGATAAAATTCGAAAATACAGAAAATTTTTTCTTATACAATTATCTCATTATTCGTATATTTTATAATTTTGGTATTTTCAAAATTTAAAAAAAATCGTTTCGATATATTGTATTAGTTTATAAGATGACAAATATAATATCGTTTTAACTTTTAACTTTATTTATTAATGCCATGATTATGGAGTAAGTCACTCCGAAACATGTCGGCTGTTTTTAATATTTTTAAAATAATTTCTGTAATACACGTTTTTTTATTAATAAATGTTCCGTTTAACGACAACTGGCACTTGCCTAGCGGTGCGTCGTACAATTATTATAATCCAATTTCCCACTGAACTCTGAGATTAAAGATGGACGACTTATCCTCTAACGAAATAACCAGCATCATATGTTTAATATTTCAGGCCTTATGCAACCCTCTGATTTTTTTTGTATCCACATTCGACATTAATAATATTTTCATAATCGCCCTCGCTACTAACAATCTAAACAAACTTTTAACTGGACTCGTATTAAATACTCTGCATTTCCATAAACTTATATGCCTGACGACACACTTGATAATATGATAATACATTTTTTTTATCAACAGTGGCTACAATAGAAGCGATAATATTTAACAGAATATATATATATATATATATATATATATATATATAGGGTTGGTCATATTAAGCAGACCCATTTATTTAACAAAAAAAAAACATGAAAAAAACACATTTTTTTCTGTTTAAGTGAAAAATTATTCAATTTAGCATACGTAAATTTGATTACATCATTTTCTGAAGATTAAATCTCGCAAGTGGTCACCCTGAGCTCGAATGACGCAATGTGCCCGTTTTTCGGCATTTTCCATTGTATTTGCTAATGCTTCGGCCAGTATGATGGCTATTTCCCAGCGGATTGTGACCTTAAGTTCATCTAGCGTCTTTGACTTGTTCATATAAACCTTCCACTTCAAGTAGCCCCAGAGGAAAAAGTTTGGCGGTGTCAAATCAGGCGAATGCGGAGGCCAGTCTAAATAACATTTTTTTTTAATATCAAGCGACCGGGGAACAATGGCTTCAAAAAATCGATTGTGGCACGAGCTGAATGAGGTAGTACGCCATCTTGCTGAAACCAGAAGTGTTCCATACCATTTTCACGAACAATCGGCATCAAAAAATCGGTTATGATAGCCCGATAACGCACACCTGATTGACAGTTGTTGCTTTACCACTGTTGAACCTGATGTTTGTGGTGACCGTTCAACACTGGCTTCTACGGCCGCGATATTTTCATCGGATCGTCTCGGTCGCTTTTTATTTGGACGCCTGGCATTAGCGACAGTACCAGAAGACAAAAATCTTTCGTGCAAACACTATCGAGAAGTTATTTTAAATGTAGAGCTGAACAATTTCAGCGCGTTCGATTGGTGTGTACAGCTCCATATCAAAAATCTCCTAAGACTGACGTTTGAAACACGTGCCATCATTAGTCATTCTCACATTCCTTGTCAAAGTTACATTGTTGCCAGATGGGATATAGCGAACCCCGTATATATATGTACAGGGCTGTATCTAGACCAAAATTTCGGGAGGGGTTACGAAAATATTTTTATGTGTGTGTATGTGTGTGTTATCATGAAATATATTTATTTATAAATAGTACACTAAAGCCTTATAGTCTGTTTTTTTTTTTTTATGGGTACGCCAACGAAGAGCAACAGCCCAATCAGCCGAGGAATCTAAGTAATAGTAGTCAATTATTGTATATGCAATATTTGAACACTACAATAAAAACAAATAAAAATTAGTCGTTTCCATAGAATTCATAAAAATTTCAATTTTCTTTTCCCTTTTGTCAAAAATTGAAAAAAAATAAATTTATTCTGAATTTCGGTCCACCTAATTCAAGCAGTTATTATTTCGCAGACATTTCCGGGGGGGGGGCTGAAAAACCCCTCTCAGATGCGGCCTTGTATATGTATACATTATATATATATATCCCTAGTTAATGCTTTTTGAATGTTTTTTAGTGCGTATCTTGACACTATTATTCATAGTATAGCGAAAGAGCTTAAAATCTTATTAAGGTGAACTTTAAAATAGTGTTTAGTTTTTATTCTTTCAAAGATCTGGATTTTTTTTTTTTTTTTAGGTAATATTGCTTATCTTTATCTATTTATTATTTATTTATTTATTGTATTTACAAGTCGCTTTTGGACTACAAGGTCATTAGCGACTACGGTTTTACAGAGAATTATACAAAATAATCAAAAAAGTCAGCTAAAGGCTGAGGAAGTTAGATAAATTGGAATACTGAGATGTCTTTGAGAAAGGCTACGATTTTCTTACACTTCTCGGCGTCCGAAAACATCTCTGGAAGGTCGTTGGTAATACCCGCTTGTTGTCTGGCCTGCTGGTAGTGATTACACTCGATTAAAACTTTTTCGTTGTTCCCGATTCCGATAGGTTAAAAATCTTGAATTGTTGACAAATTCTACCTTAAGTGTATTAGTTCATAAATTCTATTGTCTTCGTCACGGTATCTACATATGTCAAAAAGGTTTACGTTATTTATTTTTTGTTTTTTTTTGAGACACGCAAAATATAAATCAGCCAATAGCGATATATTACATTTAATGAGGATCTGTGTACTTTTTTCAACTTAGCAAAAACGCAAACTAGGCACATTGACACGAACAATCTTCGTTGTTCAACCGCGTGAGCGTTACTGCTAAAACTCTAAACCACTTGAATTGTTGAAATACACAAAAACATATCAGCTTATTCGCAATTAAGAAGAATAACGAAATAGATCGTCCGTTGAATATACTCCATTCTGTCAGTTTCCGATCGTAATCTAATTTTATTTCGTTTTTCAAAATCATAAAAATCCGGTTTTTATAATTCGTTTTAATTCCGTAAGTTTATTCAACACTAATCGAACGAATAGATAGAAATAAATTTAACGTATTAAGCAAATAAATAAATAAATAAATAAATAATTTTCCAACGTTTAATATGTTATACGAATTTTCCATCGCTATTCACACACACATACATATATATATATATATATATATATAACATTGATTATTTTTAATTGGAAACATAAATTGACGTTACAAAGTTTAAGTGACGTCAATTTATATTTCCAATTTTAAAAAAAAATCAATATTATATATATGCGTGAATAGTGAATGAAAATTCGGATAAAGTATAACATTAACTGCAACGTTGGACGCTTCTTTAATTATTTATTTATGATATATATATATATTTGCAGCTTATGATAAGTTGAAACCATTATAACGTATTAAGTGAAATTGAACATTTTTTTCCCTCGACTTTTTAAACGCCCGCTTATTATTATGACACCGATAATGAATCATGGATTTTCATGTTTTAAAACGTTCACGCAGCGAAATTCGGCAAACTATGGTAGAGCACCCTTAAAAACTAAAACAGTAGCAAAATTTAAGTTGAAATTTAGTAAGAATTTCTGCCCCTTCATAATATATCGCTTGAAAACGCGTCTATATTGTGTAGACCACTCCGTCAGAAGAACAGCGATTTTCTCCATACACCTCTGCACTCGGATTGTTTAATTCGAAGGCCTTTTTCAGTCGTCACGTAATTTTCAAAGGAAACCTGTTCAATTGATGAACAGTACCGGTTCAAAGCGAACTAAATGCAGAAAAAAAACGCAATTCACAGTTTCAAAAAAAAAAAAAAAAAATAACGGTTCACTCGTTTGAAAAACTATTCGCTGCACGCTTGCTTCTTCGAGAATGTCAACTTCTGAAGGCTGTCGTCAGCCGCGTCGTAAATTTCGCCTCTTATAAAGCACAAAATCGAAATCAATTCCAAACCGGACAGTAGACTAAAAATTAACCAGCGTTGAATTTATAAGTACGAATGACTAATAAATACGAATCGGAGACGATACACGATGGAATAAGGCATGTTTGAAAAGTATCATCGCATGAGGCAGTGAATTTCGGAAGCAGACGATTAACATAGCGACAGCGTTACATATTTCGTGTCGTAGTGGCAAGCGACGGCGTGTGTTTGCCGGTTATTTTTCAAGTTTTTCCCGCCGTTTTAAACGCCCCCCTCGCTAATTCGCAGCACGTATTGGAGCTAGTTGTAATCCGATTGGCTCTACCAGGAGCATAAAAATATGCGCTCGTGTGCCTATTACGTAGATGCGGTCGGAATATTTCTCAGGCCGGATGAAGATTATATTTAGCCGAGCGGCGTGTAGGGGTCCGTCCGTTCGAAGAAACTTTCGTCGCGGCGGAGGAACGATGCGAGAAAGTTCCAACCCCCATTCGGTAGACGGCGACGCGCATCTATAAACACCGTTTTATTATATGAAAAATATTACGAAATATGAAACGGGATTGGTTATTATATTGCATAACTCCGGCCAATGAGGGGCGCTCGAGTTATTAGAACGGGCCCGCCTCTTTGTCGGCTCCGGGTTTATGATATTATTTCTCGGGATTATATCATCGTCGACGTCATCATCGCCGTTACCGACGTTATTACTACTATCATTACTATCGCTGCGCCGGCGAAAATATTCTTACATAATAACGCAGGCCACATCGACAGTTCGCCCTCGACACAACTCACCCCCTACTTTTCCGTTATAATCAATAATTCGTAGCATCCCTTATAATCAGCGACGGTCGACGGTCGACTAACACACGGTCGACCAACACGCGCGCACAGAGGACCCACACTACGATATCGCTGCTGCTTTTGTTACGGAGCAGTCGACAAGTATCGGCTACGAGTGTACCGGACAGGAGACCGAGCGATGAACATCGGACACAGCAGGAAGCCTGGCCAGCGATAACTCGCCCATTCCTCTGCAGCCGTCGATAGCCCTTCTTCTTAACCCGCTTCTAACTTCGCAACTTACGTACATCTCCAGCCATTCCTTGACCACAATTTTTCATTCGGTCGCTGTTCACCGTTCCACTTCCTATTTCATAACAATACGCGCTTTTCCAGTTGGTCGATAAAAAATTATCGCCTACACCCGCGCTCCAATTCAACATCCGACAAACAATAGCCGACAGTTGTTTACCGGCGCACTACCGAAAACTACCTTCGACCGCTCGAACATCCTGTGCAAAAATAAATATTGTCCCGTCCGAATTTTATTTTATGATTAACCGAAATTAAAAATACCTTCGCCATCTATTATTATCGCCCAATTGTAATTTTCCAGTATTTTAGAGTTTTACAGAAAATCGAAAACATTAAAACGATCATTACCGGACGCGATTTAGAGTAGTACAAACTGCAGTAAGATTTGTCTAGACGTTACGTAATTGTGAAGATTGTCTTACAAGGAGACTTCGATCTTCCCGTTATTACTTGCACAAGTTAACGAAACGTATCGGAAAATAAAATGTTTGTATGTAGTCATTACGCAAAAATTTTACTTAAGCACGCTGATTGGCTCTGTATTCACTTCGTTTTACTATGAAGCAAACACGGCTATTTGCCAATTAAATGGCGGGAAAACGAACCAAAAAGCTCAAATTGTCGCCGGTACATATCGCGCAGATAGCAAAAGATTAGTGTATAAAGTTCCCCCTCGCCCCTATCGGGAGATCGGGAAGCAGAAATGTTTTGCGGGGGTGGTTGAACTTCAAGCGAATTGCGTGTTTTCTAAAAACACAGCTGTAACTTCTTTTTACTCTCACTTTTAAATACTTTACAAAGATATTTATCAGAACTGATTCATTTAAATTAAAAAAAAAACAACGAAATACATCGTAAAATCACTCGGAAAAGCACGACGATGTTCCGTGTTCGGTGAGAATTTTATAAGTTTCTAATTGAGAGCGCTTTTCCGACCATAGTTTAATTTCTCGTCATTTTTCGATTAATCAGTAAACAATAATGGCTTCGCTGGAATTTATTCGGAAATTTCGAAATCGATTATAAGCGAGTTTCAGGAACGTTTAAAAATAACACGCGTATAAAATTTCAAATTCCTTGTAATCACGTGTAAATAATGCACGGCAGAATGGAATGCATCGCGTTTATAATAGCGTACGCGCTCGTAAGAGGTGATTATTTTAATTTTCTTAATGGAATCAACGAAATGCGTAAATTAGTAATCGTTTAAAAATAATTTTGAAAACTTACTCGTGTGGGGTACTCTAAACCCCGTATTAATGTTTTTGGTAAAACCCACATCAGACACATTACACGTTTCGATTCGGAACAATTTTGCCGTTATGAATGCGATCGATTATGAAAGTCATCTTAATAAACAAAAAAAAAAAAAAAAGGAAAATTTAAAAGAACCAGAAATATTATTACATATTTTATCTTCCTTTTTAATTCTTACGCAAATTCCTATATAGAGTACAAGAACGATTTCTGAAAAATAATATAAATCGCTAATTTTTAGTAATATGATCTCGTCTGGCTAAATTAATGTTTTTTAGTATACGGAACCTACACGTTATTACAAATTATCGTCCGTTATAAATAAATATACAGATAATTTATATTTTCAATTAGCAAAATGTATTATTATTATTATTATTATTATTATTATTATTATTATTAAGGTGTAAATAAGCGTTTTGCTTACTTCATAATAAATATCATTAAATTACGATGATCACTAAAATCGGTAACTCTGAAAATTACTCATTTCGCAGATTTTTCTCGACGACGAGACCTCGACCAATCTTATCTAAATACTTAAAAAAAACTCGTAACTATTCGTGAATTTCATCGAAACCGTTAGAGCCCTTTCAGAATGAAATTTTTCGTCATATTTATGTAAAACTTTTATAATCGAACAGACTAATCTTTCAATGAACGCGTTTTCTTTCGTTTTCTCCTTTCTCTTCTTCTAAAGCCACGAATTCCTTTATGTTACGTTTATCGCTTTTCTTAAGAAGGCTCAATTAACCGTGAAGAAGAAGGGTTGCGTTCGTAAACCACGACCCCATTTTCTTTCTCGTTAACCTTGCATGTTAACTAAATTACATTGTAAGCGCGGAACTTGTTTCAAAATTAAAAAGTAGTCGCGTATTCGCGAAATATTCGACAAAATCAACTTCATCCCTACCATTCGCTTAACTAAATTGTTTTTTAAATGGCAGCAATATTTAAATGTCCTTTTCCGTTTTCCTATCAGAAATTAGGATAACAGTTTTTTTTTGGGTAAACGATACTCTTTTGCCAAAAAAAAAAAAAAAAAAAAAAAAAAAGTAAAAAGACTTCCAATATAGCGAAAAATAAAATTTACAAAAAACGAAATTATAGCGTAAATTGCGAAATTTGTCTTAATAAAATTTAAGTAAAAAAACGTAACAAATTTAGCCTTCTTTCTGAAAATGTGTATGTCTCTTCAGCGCATCCCCTTTAAATTGCGAAAAAATTTGAAAAAATTAATCTATAAAGATGAAGCTTTATATTAATCACTGTGTGACATTTTTATTGCGGGGGTAACGTGAAAAATTATATATAACGTTTTTAGGTAACGAGGTTGCAATGGAACGTTCGCTAAAGCTATTAATGAAATGCACGAGCTGCTACGTCTGTCAACACGGTCAGCAATGACGCTAAACCGCAAATGAAAAAATGTAATTCAAAAATCGAAACAAAAAAATTTAGAACTGCATATACAAGGGACTACGGCGAGGCTATTGCGTTTGTATATTAATGACAACGTCATTTATGCATCAGATATAGTACGAAAAAATAGGACGAAAAAACGTTTTAAAAACCCGTTATAAAGTATGTGTGACTGAAGTTGGAATAAAAATTACAACGCAAACATAAATTAACTTACAATTTAAAAAAATACGCATAATACAAATTCGCAAAACAGAATTAATTATAAATAAAATACTGCCCACTGGATTTGATTACATGCAGAACCGTAATCACACGTATTCCACGTAACATAAGAGGTAATAATGCTTTTTATTCGTAATTAATTGTGTATAGTGAATTTGTATTTTGTATATTTATATTGATTATTCAATACTTTCATGATATATCAACGTACAGTTTTTTTTTTTTTTTAAATCAATTGAAATGTACTCTTTCTTATAGAACTATCATGTAGACGAAAGTGTCCTCTTGGCGAGATTGTAAATTTTTCATACATATGTATATACAGCCTTGGCCAAAAGTATTAGGCACCCCCAAAAATTACGTGAAACTGATAAGATATTTAAACCGAAGGCAAATTGCTTTAACAATATTGTAGGAAGCATTATTAGAAACGAAGTTGAACAATAGACAACCTTATCTACACGTAGATAAGCGCATAGATAAGCGCGTTGTGATAATGCATGTATTTTGAGAAAACAGTGTCAGTGCGTTATCAGAATATTCCTACGTCTCTTAGTGTCAAGAACCTTCCGTGCGTATCTTATTTACTAAAATTAAGTTAGAAATGCCTAAATCGAGTGAGCTTGATGTCGAAAAACGGGTTAAAATTCAAACGCTAAACAAACAAGGCAAGTCCCAAGTGGAGATAGCCAAATTAGTAAATTGCTCTCGGTGTGCAGTCCAAAACGCTATTAAACGGTTTGTGGAGACTGGCAGGGTGCATTATCTTGTTGGAATTTGACGTCGCCTAAATTATTATCACCAAAAATTCGCGTTATCGAAGGCAACAGTGTAGTTTCCAGTACATTTATGTACTTTCGGCTGTTCATACGGCCTTCACAAACAAACATTTCGCCCAAGCCATTAGCAGCCATACAACCCCAGACCATAATGCTACCGCCTCCGTATTTTACAGTAGGTACCACGCAATTTGAGCTATATTCCTCGCCCACACGTCGTCTCACGAAAGGTGTACCTGGGGTTCCAAACAACTGCAAAAATTGAAAAAATAAATACTTACAAAATTAGTTATTATTTCAACTGCAGTGAATTAAATCGGGAGTTGCCGTTGCCATTTGTTAAAATAAATCATATAAAAACTAACCTCAAAATTGGATTCATCAGACCGTAGAACATTAGACCAATCCTGTTCGCTGAAATGTTGGTGTTCCCGAGCCCACTGTAAGCGCTTCTTCCTGTTGGTCTCGGAGAGCCAGGGCTTCTTCCTAGCTTTACAGCCTTGTAATCCAGCTTGTCCCAGTCTTCTTCTTACTGTTCGAGCGCTAATCGGAATCCCAATCTCTTCTGACCAAGGAGTAGCGAGCTCCGATGATGTTTTCATCCGATTTTTGAGAGAGTCGCGGACAAGTTTTCTGTCCTGCCGCGGAGTAGTTTTGCGTTTTCGGCCTGTTCTCACTTTGTTTGCATGGGAGCCAGTCTCCACAAACCGTTTAATAGCGTTTTGGACTGCACACCGAGAGCAATTTACTAATTTGGCTATCTCCACTTTGGACTTGCCTTGTTTGTGTAGCGTTTGAATTTTAACCCGTTTTTCAACATCAAGCTCACTCGATTTAGGCATTTCTAACTTACTTTTAGTAAATAAGATACGCACGGAAGGTTCTTGACACTAAGAGACGTAGGAATATTCTGATAACGCACTGACACTGTTTTCTCAAAATACATGCATTATCACAACGCGCTTATCTATGCGCTTATCTACGTGTAGATAAGGTTGTCTATTGTTCAACTTCGTTTCTAATAATGCTTCCTACAATATTGTTAAAGCAATTTGCCTTCGGTTTAAATATCTTATCAGTTTCACGTAATTTTTGGGGGTGCCTAATACTTTTGGCCAAGGGTGTATATATATATATATGCCAATAATAAATAAATAAATGAATGTCCAAAAATTGCAGTTTAACTGCAAAGTTTTGGACATTCATTTATCTATTGGCAGTTTACAAGCAGTTTACGGGGGAAAAATACTTATAATAGGTACCTATATATATGCCATTGTTGCTTACGGCTTCGCTCGTATATCTGTTTAAATCTATACTTAGATATCTGTTGTGCTCAATACAATATACTTCCTTGTACGAGTATGTCAAGGGGAGGGGAGAGAACTCAAGCCCTGAAATCACAAATATTAAAAATAAACAACAAGTATTTTAAAGGGTAAATCATAAAATATATAAAGTATATATAAACTGGTACAGCTGCAGCCCTTTCCGCTCAACCGATTCTAACGAAAAAGGGGTGGTGGTGCACAACTAGATACCAAGATGGTCCTACCTAGGAAATTTCAACCTTCTACGACCAACGGTTTTTGAGTTCTGCGTGATAAACACATACATACGTAGAGACGTCACGAAAATACAACTTAAAATGGATATTTCTAACGTGAGATTCAAAATACTCCACAAATACAGTACTTCCCCTTCTATCATCCGGATAAGGAGAAGTAATTCATCCGTTGAAATATGCCCCATTAAATATTATTCGCGATTACAAAATACTTCCTTTACTTCGCACAAGGAAGTAAAAATTAATATTTTTCTATTTAATCTGAATTAAAATATACATTTTCACCATAGTAAACATTTCATTTAACTCTTTTAAATTGCATCGAGTGTTATTCCTCTTTCTTTCTCGCTTCAATAACAAAAATCATCAAAAATTTGCAACTTTCCTCCGGGATCAGTCTATCCGCTCCGAAAGCCTGAAATAAAACCCATTCAGTAGTTGCTGTCACTACTCGGCAATGCAAAAAAATACTTTAATTTGTGTATTAATTTTTCTTACTAAGGAAAACAAGGTGGCACGCGCTGTCTTCGAACTGAGAGATGCGAAAAATAACAGATAAATATGCGTCAGTGACCGTTAATATCAGCAACAAATCCGATTTTTTTCAGCTTTGCACACTGGTAAGAGTACTCATTGAGTTTTTGAAATAATCACTATATTTTACAAACATAAATTAGCGTTCGTTTTTGTTTCTAAAATGCCGCTGTTTATAATGCACCGGAAGTGAATTTTAACAATGAAGAAAATGTTCTATGAGGCACATTAAGTATTTCATATTTGGTAAAAATTAATCCGTCCTTCCAGTGTAGACAACGTTTTTGCCGCGAAAAAGCGATAAATATAAACTTTTTATTAGGAAGAGAAAAAATGTATACGCGTGTGTAGCGGTTCATCGCTCGATCGCCGCTATCTCTTCCCCACCGAAAGAGTAAAGTAAGTCCCATACGCTTGACAGGACGTTGGGAATTGTGAAGTTAAAATTGACTATTTAATTTTTTTTAACTTAAGCGGTTTTCGTAACAATTTCTAATTACGGCCTGTTTAAGACGTTCTGTGTGTTGATAAAGGTAACACATTAACGGAAAAAATCATAACGCATATAATTTAACAAGATTTTCACACACCTCCACATCATTGAACGAGAAGAATAATAAACGGACTATGCCCAATAGCGTCCACAAAATGAGTACTAATTATTTTTGAATATTTTTTCAATAATCCTCCTCTCGTGTTCAAACACTTTAAAACGTGACCAGCGCAACTGTTATATCCGCCTTAATTAATAGAGTTATGGCGGTATTTTATAGTATTTTCTTATACCTTATTAATTATTAATTAAAGTGTTACGAAAATGAGATATATTTTAACTATTTACGCTTAAAAATTCGCAACCGCTTTAAATTCCTTCGTCATACTTTAACGAAAAAATAATTTTCCAGAAAACGTTTCCAAGCTCAGTATTACATCTTTTATCTTGTCTATTAAATAATAATATAATTTTTTATTTAATAAACAAGACGGGCAGAGTATAATTACAACTTTGTGTTCGTTATGTTATTCGTATATTTACAAGTTTTATATCAGTGACTACATTTATATATATTTATATATATATATATATATACATATATATGTACATATGTATGTATATCTCTCCGCACTTCTTATATTAACATTTACGGATAATTCAACATTTTTCCTCGATGAAGCTGTGAAACATCATGTGATGTTTCTCGGAGGTAGAATACCACGATTACAGAACATGTCGCTAAATTATATATATGTTTTTTTATGTATTCTTGTGTTCTGGATTTTTTACAAAATACAATAGTTCTGTGACTGCGTTTAATAAATAACATTAACATTAAAAGCCTACATTATAAAAGAGAATATTCAATTTCAAATTTTTTTCCAGTCATTCGAGTTTAATTACACCTACATCGAGTTTTATTAATTTCTATTAGAGTCTCATTTGATCATCAATCACTGGCTAATAAGATCGATTTTATCGGGATAAAAAAATATAATAAAACAGATAATAATTCAATTTTTCTTTTTTTTTTTTTGAAAATCCGTATTTCATTTAACTTGAATATTTTAAAGATTTTAGCACCTAGTTTCTAAATTCTATCCAGTGTAAGTGTACGAATAATTTGAAAGTGAAGTAAAATTGTGCCGATGTCATTTCGCAACTTATTCCCTCTCCGAGTAAAGTTACAATTTGTACTGTAAACGGTATTGTTATCAAAATGTTAAACCGCTACCGAAGTAAGTAGAAGAATAAAATAGGCTGCTCTATCAATTTTCTGAAAAAAAAAAAAAAAAATTATCAAAGAGTATTATTATAATATCGTTTGAAAAAAGTATTATTTCGTAAATTATTTTCAAAATTACTACTCGTATTTTTAATCCTCCTATAATTCGTAATTTGGACCAAAAAATTTGCTGAATTTATTTTATTTTCGTTATTAAGAAAGAACAGGCAGCCAAGCTATTCGGAGCACCGCCGATGAAGACGATTGAGAACAAAATCAGCAGACGCAGAATTATTGATTTCTAGCGATGATCGCATGCTTGATCACAAAATAAACGTAGAAAAAAACCGAATTAGAGAGATGTTATTTTCTTCAATTGCAATACGCGAATGTGTTAATCTCGTAATACTCTTCAGTTAGACGTCGTACACACATTTAGTTATAGCATTTCATCGATAGTAAACATTATCAGCATTCGAAGTTTGATCGAATTTGAAATATTTAAAAAATAGCGCAATTATTAATCGGCTAAACTGGGTGACATCGATGATCGAATTATATCACTTTAATTTCATCAAAAAACTAATGGAACCGATTTCGCGCTTTTTACATGCGGAAAACTGCAGAAGCAGACATTATTCAGCTGATTAGGCATCGACTGTGCTTTTAAATTTTCTGACAATTACGACTGGCGCAGGATACAAAAGCTTGTCCGGCATCGTGGTTATTTATGTAATATACGAGAACATTAGAAAATATAAACGTTTACAATGGCGGAAAATTTATATCGCGATTAAATTAAAATCGATTGCGGTTAAATTTTTTAATTGTTACAATATATAAAATTTTTAATTTCGATAAAATTATCACTATCTTTTTTTTTTTCCGCATCGAAAGGACACTTTATTCGCGATGCTTATTTAAATAACGCTCCAGAGTTCAACTTCAAAGAAAGAAGGCGGTTATAGGCTTGTCGCGAAGAATTTTTCTCATGATTCTTAGGTTCATTCGAAAGCGCGCTGACCAATGCTGATGGCGCGATTACCGATGAGTACCGTTTAGTGAAATATTCTGTAGTCGTTAAAATAAACGTTCAAAAAAAAACAAAAAAAAACTATTCTTAATAATACAACACTCGCATATCAATATTAAGCGTGGAAACGTAAATTCATAATAAAACTGATTTTTAAAAACCGATTTTTAATACAGACTGAAAAAGTTAAAAACATTTTAGTTTACATTAGAAATTTTTAAATTCGAATAAACTAAAACCCGCTTAGTTTAGCATGACGGAAATCTTGCGTCTCTACATTATTGCTTCTGGCTTATGTAGAGTGACACTCCGACGACATCGTCTGTTTATTCTACAGTGTACTACCGGTCAATGATGATCCCACATCAGCGAGCATACACTGGCACTGAGTGCTCAATAAAATGAACGAGTCCCCTCTTAGAGCCTTAATATAACGCTACAAAAATTATATTCAAAAACTTTTCATTAGAACACGGGAGAAATATGAACCATTCGAAATAGCATTAAAATTAAAGGAGGGGCGATACTTTATTGCTAATAGAAATGCAGATTCGAAAATAGATGACAAATTTAAAATGCATAAAACGCTATATTTACACAAGCTCACCGCTGACGAAATTTCGACAATATAAACCAATACCGAATTCTGTATACAGTACCGGAAGTAGCGGCATTTAAGAGCGTGCTCCATCCGTATTGTCACTGAAAAATTATGAAATAAAATTAGTTTCTAAAAAAAAAAACAAAAAAAAAAAACACCGACTTCAAGAACGACTTTAAAAATTTAACAAAATGCGTTAAAAAGTAAAAAAACCAACAATTCACTTTATATAATAATACCGAAAGTAGTTTAATTTTAGGTCCGTTTATCATCCGTGCATTATTACTTATTTACGTTAAAAATTCTACAATGAAACAAAATAAAAAATACCGACTTCGACATTTGCTCTAAAAATTTAATAAAAAGGCACTAAAAAGTAAAAAATAATTATTCGACAAGAAGATAATACACCCTTTAAGGGGATGATATTATGATAATTCTTAAACAACACTAAAAACCGCTAATTTTAGAGTCTCGGTATTTCAAAACTGCAACAATTGAAAAAAAAAAAAAAAACATTAAATGAGTAAAACAATAACATCGAAAAGAAGAGGTAAATGTATAAGGCGGTTTTTAATTATCGTTTTGAATTAAACGTTGTTTAAGAATAATCATAACATTCCTTTAATGATTTATCGCTAAATTACCTTTTATCGCGTGTGTTTTTTTAACCAGTACAACCATCATTCATTTTCTATAAGTGAAATATTGAAAAGGTCGAGAATTTTTTTCATTGTTACAATTTAAATTTAATGTCGACCATAATAAGCGTATTGTAAAAAATAATCGTAATTGCTTTGAATATATTATTAGTTTTTCAGTGAATTTTCATTTAACTTTTTAAAGTAAATCGCGAAATTTCTTTTTGTCAACTATTTAAAATATTTTCCACGCATGCAATATTACGTACAAAAGGAAATACATAGTTTTCCTACCAGGGTGATTGGTGTTTCTTATAATTATTTCCTTAATTAATACCTTTTTTTCTTCTTACAAAAACTTAAAATATGTGGGTTCAAATTTTCTCTTAAATTTCTATAATTCTCATATATACACCAATTTCCTTCTTTTTTTTTTTTTTTTTCAAATAAAAAATAGGCGCATTAAACTTAAAAAGTCTGAAATAGTTTGTTTTTTCGCGTGTGGCGCTATCTTTCGGGACCGAAAGAAAACTGTTCACCGCTACTGTGTGATGAACGTAAAAGGAAATTACGGAAATAAGAAAAGTCTATTATTCCGGAGGTGTGGCTAGGTAATAACTTTCGCGTCACAAACCGGTAAGAAATGGTAAAGTTCTTTAGATATCCAAAAAATTTTACGCAGAGTTTGCGTCAGTGTAATAACGGCGACTGAAAAATATGCGATTTTTGTTTTAGAAAAATTCGAAATTCGTGTACATTTCGCTAAATTTTTTTTTCTAAAACATAAACCTAGAGCTACGAAAATTAGTGAATATGAACTGTTTGTTTTTTTGACTCCTAGAAAACCAAGAAAAAGGCAAACCAATTAAAATACGACAAAAAACCCGGAACTTTTTCTTTCTATATAGTACCCTGCAAAAAGGATGTGTGTAGAGCATATCGAATTAAATATTACAGTTTCACTGGTATACTACCTTGCCACTGTTGAATCTAGACCAAAACTCCTCTCGTTATAGAATAATTTTTCTAGATTATTATCCAAACCCCTTAAATTTCCATTCTCGTCCACCTGATTCTAAGGGCTGATTCTAAGGGCCACCCATTTTACATCTCAAAAATCATACCATATTCAATTTTCTCCTTTACATAGTGTCTACGTTCTCAGCCACTTTAGTAACCCAATCATAACGTATTGCGTGTCTTTCCTTTTCAATCTCGTTATTTTCTTTTTCGTCCGGGCGCTACTTCTTAATTATTTTACATACAAAAAAATATGGGGGAGGGGCATTATTATTTTTCAAGCCCTTTAAGGTTAAAAATACAGTATCGGCTATTGTACATATCGACCGCAATTGAAACCGGTGGTAATCACGCTACACGTATGAAATTTTTCAGTCCCTATAGTAAAATATCTGAAAAATGACGCCTGTTGGTGTAAATTCAAGATTTTAAATTATTTTTGCAAGTTTTTTTTTTTTTTTTTTAAATAATTTGCAAGCCCTACAAGTCAATTGCCCGTCTGTGGGTTTCCAACATAATTATATAGTTTATTCATCATATATATCTTAAATCTGATACATCATATTCGTTTTATACATATATATATATATATATATATATAAATTACTTAATTCAACTTAACTTCTATTTTTACTATTCTACGTCTAATTTTAATTCACAACATTTATACCTATCGCACATCGTACCACAATATTTTCACATAAGCCATAAGTAATGCAGGTAGAACTGAGCATTTTTTTTTTTTTTTTTTTATTACATCATTTATAAGTATTTACTTTTTCTATCAATTACCCGTCTTATCGCTGTTCCTTTCCTACAACTAATCATTTCTCATTCTTTGCACCACGCAATGAACCATATTTTTATTTCGTCTTCGTCTCTTAATTCCTTTGGTAAGTTACCTAATAAATGACTCATAACTTCCTCTTCAACATTATCAATTTTATTATTAATCCCTTTAGGCCTTATAAAACACAAATTGTCATAGTTCCTAGTCCCATGCACCTTTTTCCTTGCCGGTAATCTTATTTTTTCTGTTTTACACCTTAAAAGTTTACTGTAATAAAAAAACATTTTTAGAGACATTTCTTTATTATTGTCCCACCCGAAGTAAAATTCGTTACAAGATTCGCACTTCTCCAAATCGGTAACAAAATTTTTAAACATATTTTCTGTAGTCTACCAATTTTCCTTAATTCTGTTTTTTTTTTTTTGCCTCCCCCCAAATTTCGAGTCCGTATCTAGACTAAGCGATAGGATTAGAATAGGAAAATTCGGAAAAATTTTTTTAAAAAAATACGTTTCGTAATTGTTAAAACTATAAATTACGAAAGGTATTTTTTTATGACTATATTTTATACTTAGAACATTCGCGATAATAATATAGAAAGAAACGACCTACGATTTTATCGGACCAAATGTCAGAGATAATTCCAACCGCGAATTAAGATATTGGAAAAATATCGTCGTTGTTTATTGAGATCATTGAAGTTCAACACATTCGACCGAGCATACAATTTGAAAAATGACTGAATTATTAAAGTACAGTCAGCAAAACATGTGATACGGGAAGTGGAAGCCGAGTAATAAAGTTAATAAAGTAATCCGCCAGTTTTCCCTCATTTAGCTTTCATCGACAGCCTCGCAAACAGAATTTTCTGCGTAAGTTTGTTTGCCTTTTATTCAGTCGCATAAAACACACCGGCGAAACCGTGCGCGTCACCAAACAAGAATTATTATAAAAATCATCACGAACCGAACTACGCTAGTTCCGATTAATTAGCTCCGATTTAAACGAATTCTCGACCTTTCGGAGCGGTAAAACCGATCGACTCAAATACGATGTGAGTCCGAAATAATAATATCGTAAGTTTTAAAAATACATAATTATTACAATTTAGATTTTGTTTTATTTTTAGGGGTGAAAAATAAAACAAAATTATAAAATTATACCTAAAAAAGTGGTAGTTTAGAAATAGTAAGATAGTATTTTTATTAGACACTTTACTTCTATTTTTATTTTTGTTAGTAATCCGATCTGAATTCTCTTTGTTCATGAGAAAGTTTAAATATATATACTTTTCTCACTGAACTATTTTTAATTAAAATTACAAAATAAAAATTTTAATTTAATTAAAGATGGCAAAAGATCGACAACAGTATTGTGTTTAAAATAGAATAAAAAAGGAACATTATTACTAGAAAATAGTATTAAATATTAATTATTAAAATCCGTAGGTGTAAAATTCATACAAATCTTTTATAGAATAAATTAAGTTTCTCTGTTATAACAAATTTTTTCACAGGGGCTTTGGTTCTTTGAGAGGACGAAATTCCCCTATCACCCTCCTCGTGTATCCGCCGCTGGTACACGATTGTATATTTCTGTAACAGTATCTTTAGTTTTAAATAAATATACGAGGCTATATCCTACAAAATTTTTAGAATCTTTAAATCACCATGAATATTTAAGAAATGACGAAAAATAAATGGATAAATAATGTTAATTATAGCTGCACACATCGACTGGAATTTCATTGTGAAAATCCGACACCTATGATGTGAATAAAAACAAGGGAATTTATCGTCGCATTCCTAGTATTATAATAAAATATGTTTGTGACATATTCGAAAAATATCAAATTTGCCCCGGCAATTTCAAGAAAAAAGACACGGGAAAAGAAATCGTCGACAGTTCTGACAGCGACAACGTTCGAGGCTACCTAACTAAAATATACAAAATACAGCAACAATATGAAATAGCTTTTCGACTAGTTTTAATATTTCATTTATAATTAATTATGTATTTCGTGTAATTGTTATTAATTATAACTGACAATGTCGTACGATTTATAACGATGAATCAAAATGATATAAAATTTGGGACACTTCGGGCAGACAAGCTCGAAAATTCGATTCTAAACTGATTCTTTTCCCTCGAATCATCATAATTCGTTCGGATTAAGATTTAACTGATTTAAATCGACACTTAAAAGGGGATTTCGTAGAATTTTTACACTTTTAAAAGAACACGCGATAATAAATAAACAGAAAAAACGAAGGGCTACATGAAATCATACAACTGAAAAAGCAAATGGAACACTACAGTTATTTCCGTTTTCATTTATGAGACTTAGTTCTTTGTGATATTGTTTGCTATTTTTTTCTTTGATATTTTTTTATGTCATTAAATCGTGAACAAGCATATTTATAAAATTGAAGCAACTTCTAAGACATTCCGAAATGCTGAAATGTGGTCGTGCAACTAAATTTTAGCAACGATGCAGATGAATGCAAGCGCGAATGCATTTCAAGGTTTTTTATTTCGAGAAATTCACGACCTTTGAAAGATGCCCCCACCCCACTTCCACTAGATAACTGCAGACAAGTTATTTCCAGGCAAAATGTAAATTAAAAATATTTACATTCCCGTCAGTGAAAAAATATCCGGAAATACTGTCGTAAAAGGCTGCTTGCACAGTCGCCCGGTGTCTCCACATAGTTTTCTAAACGCACGACATTCTTCAATGAAGAATGACATCGAAACGGCCGAATCACTTTTCCATCATGCTATCGTTAACATTTATTCTTCTATTTCCGTTAATTATTCTTAAAAGGAAGCGAACATGTGACCGCGATAATATTTCAAAACGGCGAACAAGCCAGAAATGTAAAATATTGTTTCTCTCAATGTTGTGTATTTTAATTAGCGGATTTTTGATAGTTTCTTCAAACTTAAAACGCCAGAGAGACAGGTTCTCAATTTACTGTTCTCTCGGTCGCATTAAGTCGATTTATGAATGTGTTACTAAAATACACTTGAAACAACAGAAACAGCATCTAATAAGATAAGCCCACTTTTCATCAATCGCTGGAAAATCACAAAACCGGCCACACGCTAACTCTATCGAATTTTAAATCGCCGCAGAATTACAAATTATTCGCGACGCGCAGATCTGCCCAACGCGTTGGCCGGTGCGACGCTTGATGTTTGATCTGACGCGACCAGATTCTGGTGCGGCACGAAAGCGACCCAGGGATCGCGAGGATATCGGGAGCTTTCTCCTGGACTACTCGGTACGCAACCTCATCGAAGAACGGCGAAGAAATCTTCTTCCGTTATCATTATCGTATACTTTCGTAGGAAAAGTAAAATTTTGCAAGTATATCGCGTACGTGCAATCGCAGCGGGACGCGAAAAGCCTGAGAAATATCGACCAGAAGCGGGTAAAGGCTAGCCGGCGCAAAAACCGTACTCGTCGTCGTCGTCGTCGTCGCAGTCCGGGAGGCCGAAAAAGAAATTGAGTACCACGATGAAAAAGGAGAAAGTATGACGTAATAGTAATAACTGGAACGCTTTCCATTGGACGGAAAAATTAGGCCGTACACAGGGACGCTGATATGAAATCCAGACCGCCCATTTTACGCAGGTGTCCGAATAAATTTACACAAAACAAAGAGGAGCGACTGTGCCGCGCCGCCTGCCATTCGCCGGCTCTCGAAGATCGCTCTATGTGTGTGCGGTTATTCGTATGCGGTGCGCGGGGGGATATGACATCGGAAAATAAGTCGGAAAAAAGGAAAAGCGAAAGGAACTGGAAAATCCGTTCGCTGCCCTCTTCGGCACTGACGGCGATTATCGAGTTTACCGACTGTTTAGGCGCGGTGAAAATTTTCCAGTTTCGAAATAAAAGAATGAGCGTCCGATAAGTTCCAGCTCCGGACGGTATTACCACCGCCGCGCCGGTGTCCTCCGTAAAATCCCCACACCCCGGGAACCTGAAGCCGGACTCCTCTCGTAAACAACGGCCTAATTCTTTATAGTTCTCCGTTGTCGCTGTGCCGCAAATTACGGGCACACATCCGCGCGCGCGGACACGCACACCCTAGCGACCGACGGTATTTTACACGTTATTTGTGACGGTAACGGGTGAGGCGAATATTAAAACGGTTCACGGCGCCGCTACGTGTAAGCCGCCAAAAGACACTTTACGAGCAGGGTACAACAAGTGAAACGATAATGAAAAGTCCCTTTTCCTTCACCGAATCGCGGACTGAAACTTGCTCAGAATTTTCCCGCCACAGTAGTGTATCATGCAAACGGATTCGTCCCCCTCCACTTTTTTTTTTCTAGCTTAACTTGTCCAAGCCCAAGAAAATGAAAAAATAAAAATAAATAAATAAAAACAAAACTCGGAAGTCCTTCATTTCTTTTTTCTTATCTAAAAATGGAAATGACAAATTTAATCGGTACTTTATTATTATATACGCATTTAAATGGTAATTAATGTTTTTTTGTTTTTTCTTTTAAACAACGACTTACGCCGTTTTTCGCAAAAGACGGTATGATGTACTACGAAGTGATAAAATTTATCTCCAACATAAACATCTACGAGTTTTTTTCAGAACCCATATAATAATTTCGAAAAGTTAAAATGAGAAAGTAATTTTCTGTCCCCCATGTATGGAGTGTCTAAACCTTTTTTTTTCTTTTGTTATTTTTGCGAAACGCCTACAAATTTGCCCTTAAATCTTTGCATGATAGGAGAAAAGGGCTTTTACGACTACTATGTATTTTCAATATGTTAATTGAAATCCGTTATTTTTACGTTACGCATACACACACAAATTTAAAAGAAAAAAAAGTTTAAATTTTCAGCGCGCGAAATCTGACCAATTGTTAAAAGTTTATAAAAACCATTTAGATACTAACAGGTATTTCAAGATCATTCTCAGGCAGGTTCTGTTTCGATGTACTAACGCCTGTATGTAGACTATTCGCTTGAGCATGATCGATGTGGTCGACTAGCCGTAGAGTAAATTGAGAGCAGAGTGGACTCGCCAGCCGATGACCATCCCCGCCGATTTTAAGACTACCCCTGCTGTGCAGTTTCAGAATTTTAGAATTTTATTGCTTTTTTTTTAAAAATATATTTTTTCCGGATCGTTTTCTATTAGTCATTCTAAAACTTACAGTGTAAGAAATACCGGTTAATCTTCAATGGATGCATTACAAAATGCTGTGTGATCTATTAAATCGATTGACACTTTTTGTTGTTTTGTTGTTTTTTTTTTATTTACTACTAGCCTAGTGGTTAAGGTGCTTGGCTACCAAGCGCCATGTAGAGGGAAGTTTGAGAATCAGCGTGTCTCACTACGCCATAAGAATATCACACGTTAATACGAGGGAAGTCGGAGAATAGCAGGTAATCTAATAAAAAGGTATGTTCTTCTTCGACGGACGCCCACTTGATCGGCCGACCAGTTTTCCACATTTTACGGCCAGTCGATCACGCTCAAACGATGCCGAAAGCTTATTTCGGCTACCGTGAGATACAATGATTATTTTGCATTCGTCGCTTTAATAAACTTACTCCGCTTGTATCTATGATGTGCTTTATTTCTCGTAATGTATTTCCTTTTCCGTTACAAAAAAAAAAAAAAAATATTGTTATGGTACAGTTATTATTATACGATATAATTATATAATTTATTATATATTTTTAAGTATAATTTTTTTGTAATTTTCCCGTAATTATTTACGGAAGAAAAAACAAAGAACATACGCAAAAAATAAAACTATTTAAATTTTTTCGCAAGTGTAAAATGTTTTCAAACACTGTGAATGATCACGTGTTCACAAAATAAATTTGACCAATGTTGCCCACTGTTTGTAATCTAGAGAGTTTTTAGTAAATACCTCAAATTTTTCAATTATTCCGGTTATACACTTACGGGTCCCCCAAAAACAATTCGACTTTTTAAAATTGCAAAGCCTATTATAACACCCCCATGGATAATTTACTAACACTCTCTAAATCTTGTCAACAAGGAAATGTAATTCAAGGAGTTTCAAACCTAATTATAAACTTTAAAAAAAGAAAAAAAGAAAAAAAGGAACACATTATAAAACTGCGAAGCAAAAAATGGATGGACAAAAGTTCCATTTTTATGTAACGTTATTGTACCTAACATTAACGAAGCATTTGAAAACGCACTTAAGTTTAGCAACTATTTTGATGAATAACAAACTCGCTGATTTAAGGAAATATTATATTTAAATTTTACATGAATTACGACATATTTCGGCAAACATTTGTTTGCCGAAATATGTCGTAATTCATGTAAAATTTTAATATAATATTTCCTAAAAACAGCGTGTTTGTTATTAATCAATATAAAAACCGAGGAAATGGATCACTTAAATATTATCACTATTAGCAACTGTAGTTGGTCAATTTTTGATCTAGTGCACATACAGAGACAATAGTAAAAAGAAGGAAGATAAAATTTTTTGGACACTTCATGAGAGGTGAAAGATACAAATTACTACAGACAATAATAATGGGCATGATAGAAGGAAGAAGAAATCCGGGAAGAAGAAAGACCACTTGGATAGATAATATAAAAAAATGGACCGGAATTAAGAAAACAGAAGATCTAGTCAGAATAGTAAAAGATCGTAATCAATTTCAGCAGATAATCCAATCCATAGATGATGATTAAGCAATACCCCAATCGGGTGGCACGAGAAGAAGAAGAAGCACATACAGAAGTCCGGACATTCATGTTCATACAGATGATTCCCCTAAAATTAAAAACAGTAAAATCTTCCGAGAAGCATAAAAATTTCATAATAATATTTGGAAAATTATCAGAATTGTGCATTTTTTGGGCCATAGAGAAGGGATCTATTTCTTCCAGTAATGCGGAATGCCCAACTTCGTATAGCATACACACACACACACATACTCAGTTATTTGCTGATGCGGCATTAAAGCCATCTTTCCCCTTTCTCCTTTACCAAAGAGTTTGATGGATGCTACACTGACAACAAATATCTCACGCAACGGTAGAGTCAACCAGCCCCAATTAACGGCCAGTAGATGCCATTCGAAATAAGTACCGCGAGTGACAGCTTTTTACTTCCTTTTGCACTTTGAAAAAAATCACGCCACAGAATTTATCAAACTACATAATATATATTTAGTCGACCTAAAGATTGGTAAATATACGAGAAATGGTAATTTCATTACAACATTCCTTCAGCTGAAATGAGACCTGGCGTTATTGAAATGTGTATCGGAAAAAAATATTTCGAAATAATAATTATAGGATGACGACATTGCAATTTGTCCAAGTGTCGTCGTGAGGCAGTGCCAAATCGTAAATATATCGCAGACACAACGCTTAGTCTCTTCACTCGCTTTACACGCGCAACGCTAAAATAGCGACGCAATCAACTTAATCTAGCGTAATAATAATACCGATATCGGGACCCGCTCGCACGAATTTTCAAGTATTTGAAGTGATCGTCACTGACGTTTGCAGAAAAATTAAAATGCAATCACCGTGAAAAGTGCGTGCGTGTGTGCCCGTAGGGCGACGCTTGTCGCAGCAGCCGAATTTCATGTGCACACATCTACACCTATACATGTGTGTTCTAGTATGTGTACACTTTCACACACACACACACACACACAGACATGCCCGCGCGCGCGCGATCGCCGTTAGCTAACTGGCCAATTCGAGTTTGTAACATTTGTATTAATACGCTGACCCCTATTATTAAAAGTGGATTTCGCGTAATGCGTAATGCCCTCCCATGCATCCAGCGCGCGTATTCTTGACCATCGGCCTGGCCATAATGGGTCACTACCCTGTAAAATGGGTACTTGAAACGTCAGCTGTAAATCATGCGAAGAAAAAGCCAGAGCATTCGCACTGTTATTGTACAGTTTCGCGTCCGAGAGGGTCTCTCGACGGCCACGAAGGATATCATGTGCGAAAGTTTAAATCCCGCGCCATCTCTTCGCCGCGGTAGCTCACTTAGCCCGATGACCGCTGGTCAAGCGACATCGATGATGATGACGATGACCGAATAATGATGCAGAGATGAGGATGATATTGATGCTGACGGCAATGGTAAAACAGTAATAATCAGCGACAAACGATAGAGGGGTGGAAACGACCTTCCTGTATACTATATTCCTCAAGCTTCGGAACGATGTTAATTCTCCTCTTATTTCAAATTAAAGGGTGACTACTGTTCGAGGAAGAGTCCGCTACCAGAATGCGCGGTCCCTAGTCCAGATAAATTAACGACCTGGTAACAAAGAGGCAGTGCGCGTTGGCGGTCGCCCGATGATTACTCACTCGCACAATTTCATTCGGGCATTCGGCTACCCGTAGCGGGCAATTTAGGAATAACACGAAGCCGGAAGATTAAAGTATAAAATATTTTATTATATAATAGAGTAACGGGAGGCCGCTGAAAAAGCTCAGCTTCGTTAGTCGCCTGTTACCGGAATAATGCCATCAACCGACGGTCCACCTTAGAGCCGCTACCGTGCACAGCGACCATGCCGACGATGCTGACGACGCCATCAACGCAAGAAACACCCGAACAAATTCGTTTTTTTCATATCTCTCTCTCTCTCTCTCTCTCTCTCTCTCTCTCTCTCTCTCTTTATTTTCTCGAACAACTTCGGCTACCTGATTTTAACCTTGTATTTTCGCGGGAAAACGAAGCGTGTGCTGTGATCTCTGCACTGCCCGAAAATTAAAACTACTTAACGACAATGTAATTCGGTCGAGAAATATTTTTGACTGATGGGCCAATATTGTCAGGATTGCGTGGAAAGAAAATCTTACAGAAAAAACTGGAACTCAACATCTCGGCGACCTTGCGAGATGGTGAGCATGCAGCATACTGTGGAAATGAAGCTTGGTTGTTATGTTCAACTTGACTCGGTGGAAAAATATAGAAAACGAACAATACACCAACCAGGGCAGTTAATGTATGAAATTAACGCCGCGTGCGCGCCTAAATATGTCGCTTTTGCATTGATAGACTTTCACCAAATGGAGAACTGTCATTAACTTTTTCTATGCCATTCATGGCAGACGCAGAGATGTGATCAATCAACCGACATCGCCCGATTATTAATCAACGTGAGCGATACTACGGATTTGAATTTCTTAATTATTTTTCCTTTTTTTCATTCTTGTTTTAATTGTCTGTTATCAGTGGGAACCGCTTCCCTAGAAAAGTTGAATACGTCTGAAAAAAAACTATCAGTTGCCCCTTCAGTTTGTTATCGCTCAAACAGTTACAGTTTCTCGCATCGGATTAAAATCTGATATGTTATGCTCCTTTTGAGCTATTATTAAGATTCCTTGGATGACTGGACTGTGTTGCTCTTCGTTAGCGTACCCAAAAAAAAAAAAAAAAAAAAAAAGTTATAGTCTATGTCGGAAGACTATTCACAATGAAGAATGGAAATAAACTGAAAAAGATATAGATTTACACATACGGCTTCCGTTGATTTATATAGTCAGTGATAATCGATGATCGAACTAATAATATAACAAAAAAGAAAAAAAAACTGAAAACATTAGTACAGAATGGTTACACTCTTTGTTAAACATTACAGACCAAAAACCTGAACAGGATAATGTGCAGAGAAAGAAAAATGTTCTTACTGCCGAAAATCGTGCAATAATAATTCCGTACATACGACGATTGGATGTAAAGATGTATATTGTTATGGTTTCCTCTCTTCTTCAATTTCTTCAACATTAACAAAAAAAGGAAGGAACAAAACACGAAAAACTTAAACTCATTCGGGCGCCATTGAAAAAAAAAGTTCTTCTAATTAAAAAAAAACAAAAAAAAAACACGAGAAAATAAAAGGGAAGAAAGGGAAGCCCTGCTCAATACGTCTACTACGCGGACGCCAATCACGAGGATGGGACTTAAAACCGGAAGAACAAAAAACGAAATTAAATAAAATAATAATAAAATGCTTTTTTACAAAAAATAAATACCGACTTCAAGGTTTATTATAAAAATTTAAAAATGCACTAAAAAGTAAAGTGATATAACTTAAGGTGATATCGTAATTCTTATACAACATTAACTTTTTGGAGTTGAAATTAAATTCATGTTAGGAACAATTTAATCAACATTTAATGCAGTTTTTAATTATTCTTTTAATATGAATTTGATGCCAACTCCAAAAAATTAATGTTGTATAAGAATTACGATATCACCACTTAAGTGTTATATCACTCTGATATATATATTTTATCGGGAGTAATTATTTTTTACTTTTTAGTGCATTTTTATTCAATTAAATTAAAACATTTTAATAAGAACAGATATTTCCACGGTAAAAACACCAAAAGTTACATTTCCATGGTAATTTGGCAAATTTATAGTATTTTAAGTCAAAAATCTAATCCGACGGTGAAAACAATCATGAATGAAAAGCATCCAAAAAGCTTCAATCTCCCGCATTATTAAGGATAACTCAAAAACTATCGGTCAGACCTTGATCAAATTTAAATGGGACCACATGACAAACACCACCTTTCAAATAAAAGAAGAATCATCAAAATCGGTTCATCTAGAAGAAAGTTCTGTGGTAACACACATAAAAAAATAAATAAAAAAATAAAAAAAAAAAAAAAAATACAGTCGAATTAAATACCTCCTCCTTTTTTGAAGTCGGTTAAAAAGAATAATGATACATTTCCGGTATCGCGGTTACTCTACTCGACTAGTTCTAAATACAACGGGCGACAAAACAATTACCGATCAATCACGACGTTGATCGGACGGCGAGGAAAAAAGAAAGGCCCGTAGCGTCGAAAGACGCGCATATTTATATGCAATCATTTGCGCAGCCGAGTCATCGCTTCTAATGTGAAATTTCCCATCAATCGCTCGGCCGCCCCGATATACCTTTTTACAATTACTAATATTTAATCGCAAGCCTCGACACACACCGTGACGTCATTCACACTCGCTTTTATTACCAACACAGGCATACATATAATGACTTACATCTTAGCAATTTCAACAGATTGCTCGGAATTTCTCTAATTCAACCCGTGATTATGTTGTAACAAAATTCCACATTTCCGACTCGGTACATATGTACATCACTAACCTCTCTTAAAATACGCACCCAAACTATTCACAATCCTTCATTTTCTCCCCCCCCCCCCCCATATATATATATATATATATATATATATGTAATATTTAAATTAAAAGAACCATCCTATTTGGTTCGTTATAATATGACTCAATGCGAAATATTAGAAACAGCGTCTACATATCTTAAGATCTGAAACGCGTCAAGGTCTATTCAGGTAGCATCGATTATACGTTTTCTCACTCAGCGCTGCTGAACATTGATGAAAAGAAACATTTTACTGTGGATAATTTATTTCTTGTAAACACCGGTCAAAGAACTTGCTGGCTCGGCAACATGGTGATGTCCTTAAAAGAAATATAAGAGATAAAACTATCGGTCCGGTCCAATACAAAAGCCGGAAACGGTTATTATAAAAACACCTTTATCGGTTATACGAGTGCGGAGGCAATAATTCTTTCACATCTATTCAAAATACATAAATCTAATTCACAGATGATCGGTCTCAATACTAATAACTATAAACTGCAAAGATACACAGTAGTGGCGCAGAGATGGATGGTGGCAAAAGCACTACATCAAAGTCGTGTATGATCAGGGAACTTCATAAAGCGAAAATAAAACGATTTAAAATTGAATTGTGATAAACTAATTTAACGGATATGAGGCAACACCCGCGCAGTAATCGGTGCAACTCGTATTAGCAGCGAAAGGTTCGGCCGGTTCCTTCGAGGAAAACAACTGATACAAGTTTTTGAAAAAAATGCCAAATAATGAAAATGTAGCAAATACAGATGACTTTATTGTGGTATTGAAGTACGAAACAATGGTTTTTAAAAAAACTAAGTTAAAAAAGGAAAACGACTAATTGAATTTTGTCGACAATGTAGTTTAATTGCGAAAATCTCGATAAAAGCTAACTAAAAATTGACTCCATATTAGTCATGTGAGATGTAGGAACCAAGTAAAAATAAGTATGAACATAAACCTCGCTCAACCCCACGGCGGTCCTAAGCAACCCCCCCTCCTCGTATTGTACATTATACAAAAATTCGGTTTAAAAATCCTTCCGCTTCAGAAATATCGTCAACATCGTTTCTTTCCTCTAAGGTAATAAGCTATAAATCAAAGGAAAAACAGGAAAAACAAAAAAAAAAAAAAAAGAAACAAAAAATAACGGATGAAAATCGAGAACGAAACATAAAATAAAGGCGAATAGAACAAGTTGGCTAGCTAAAACTGTGGAGATTAAAAAACAAAAGTTCTCAATACTAGAAGGATTTTGAAATGTTAATTTGCAAATCCACGTCGAAATGACTGAATATATATCCCAATGAAAACACTACTGATGACTTTTCGGAAAGTAATTTTTATCAAACAGCTGTCTTTAATTTTGATTAATAATTCTACAATTTTAGCTATAGACATTGTCAGATATACGGGATGGGCCAAAAGAAGCTACAGATGAGCTATAATTTGTAACGTTCATTCTCAAAAAATCCATATAATATGTAAAGTAAACAACATATCAGATATTTTTCTGTTTTTAGACAAAAAACAAAACATTTATTCACAAAATTAGCGAAAAAAAAAGAAACTTAGAAAATTAAACAAAAAAAAACAACAAACGGCACAGTTGCGTGTAATAAAAAAATTTGAAAATTTAAACAACAAATGGCACGATTGCAAGTAGAAAAAGAACTTAAAATCAGATAAAAACTTACGAAAATTAGTTAAAAAATGTTTAAAATCATGAAAAATAATAGCTGCTGACTAAGGAGGGCTCTTTTCCAAGCTTCGGAAACAACTTACTGCGGAAAAATCTCTGCAATTGGATACATCTAAAAAAGAGCGCGAAGAAAACAGTTGGAAATGTCTTATTTAGATATTTCGCTAGTTTATTATTTATTTTATCATTTTTTAATTTTTTAATTATACTATCCAGCGTGTCCTTGCCGAAGGAAGGCAACACTGAGTTGTTAATAGGCACAAAATTAGGCAGCTGGTCAGCTCTGTACGGGAAAAAATGATCCAGGAAAAGTCCACACTCGTCAATTCCAAAACACAGCAGTCGCCGATATGTCCTTAAGTCAAGAATAGCCAGCTCTGTCTCGCCTTTAACCAAAGGCCGTGCTGTCACTAACAAAAGTTTTCCAATGCACAAGCTTAGCCCTTGGTATCGTTTTCTTATATATATGGCATTAAGTTCCCTTAAAACGTTATTAATGAAAAATAATTTAACAGTATCTCTTTACATTTATTTTTATTTTCTTTCGAACAATGCTAATCTTGTCTTTAATATATTGAATTTCTTTCGTTCCACCAGTCCGCAGTAGGAGCCCTGACTCCTACGAGCAAGCTGGGAAATGTACGAATTAAAATTGTTAATCCCATTAACCAGTTCATTGCTCTGTTGGCTTTGTTTAATGTCATTAATAAAAGTCATGACACGATTATCTTTTAAGTTAGAAGCAAAACTATCAAGACTAAATTTAGAGTGGTGCCTGTGTGGCGTAGCATCGTACCTAAAATAAAGAGAAAATTTAATATTTCTACGAAATGTTGAATGAAAGTTATGCAGATGGAAGGTTTTCCTCAGATTTAGATTAACTGAAGTGAGCAAATAGTCGATAATGTTGCTCCCATTATAATTAATGAAAATTAGGCTTTTGTGATTCTTTATTATGAGGTTATTTGGATGAATAAGATCCGATAATAGATGGGAGTCACGTGGACGGATAGCTGACCTTCTGCTAGTTTCCGGACAACCCATCAGCCATACTTGTAACTTAAAGTATTTAGAAGTGATTGTAGATGAAAAACTCACTTTCATTCCCCATTACAACACGATTGCTGCAAAATGTAAAGCTCTTTTTAATATATTAGCCAGAATTCAACCAAATGATATCTGGGGGTTGTCTTATAGAGAACGGTACATACTCTACAAAGGTTTAATTCAAGCCTTGTATGGGTACGCCGCCGTCTATATCAATAATAGAATCCCCTTTAAAAGGTTAACATACAACAAAGGAAATTCCACGTCTTGCCTCGCTTTATAAAACTTTTCCAACATCCGCAGCCTATGTGATTTGCGGTGTCCCGCCAATGGATTTGTATCTCATTGGGAGGACGATGATTAATGAGCACAGGCTGGTTGGTGACCTAAATTTCATGAAACAACTGAAGCTCCTGGAAAATAATTTTCTAAGAATTGAATAGCCTATTTCGAAAAAAAACTTTTTAAAAAATTCGTTGCTGAGTTAACTATTTCCGAGTGGCAAAGACGGTAGGACACTGACTCCACTGGCAGGAAAACTTATCGAGTTCCTGCTAGATGTTTCATTACGTTTACAAATTAAAGATATGGAGATAATTTCAATTCACAGGTATTATCTGAGCATGACAAGTTCAAATCCTGTTTGTTTAGGTTTACAGTTACTGATGTCCTATTTTATACTCTGTGTCCATCAGGTGCTACTGATGATGTAAAACATTTTTTGTCCTACCTTCTCCGACATTCGTAAAGCTTATAATATGGTTTCATTCTTTACATCCCCTACTCTTGGTAAGAGTAACCATGCGGTCTTCCTGGAGTAATCTTAAAAGAGCTGTGCGCTTTAAATTTACTTTATGTAATCAGTAACTTTCTCCACACACTAATTCAACCGTTAACCCGATAATGTTGATCTGCTTGAGTGGCGCAGCCTCTTCAGCATGCTTAATTTATTTTATGTATTATTTTTATTCTATTTATATTTGCATACTCAGAAACATCTCTCTTTAACGTTATTTTTCCAGTTTTGATTAAAATTCGCATGAATTATATGTTAAGTTATATTTAGAACACATTTGTATAGCACAGTATTTACATATTTCTACTTTTATAAATCCGTCTCTTTTTGTCCTTTCTTCACTGTTGCTACAGACTACTTCACATACAACTTGGTCGGTGACGGGACTATATTTTTCATCTCGTCCTCTTTCTATAATGTAAGTACATCTTGCAAGCAGCCATCATACACACCATGTGTATTTTGTTTTGCTTAAGCTACACATTCATTTGCACCCATCATTCTTTTTAGGTATACTAGTTTCCTGTACTTTGCACTCACATATTAAAATAAATATATTTCCCCATCTATAATTTTGGAACTGGGGTCTTTGAAAAAAAAAAAAATCCGTATTCTGCCATCTATATCCTACCTTTTCCTTCTCCACATATCGTTCCCATTGTTTATGCCATCCTACTGACCGCATCAAAATATAACTAATTCTTTTCCCTTTCCAATTGTTTCTGGGTAAAGGTCCCCCCCTGTTTGACAAGCCTAACAGAAAAAAATAATAATAATAATAATTTTTGAACTATCAAAGCCATTTCTGTAGTCAAAATTTCAATTTTTGTAACATTGTTCGTAAGTGTTCCCTATTTGAAAAAAAGTGTGTAGCTTGCTTCTTTTGGTCCACCCTGTAAATGATTTTTTGTTTTAGGCCAAAGCTTTCCCCTTGCGCCCAACTTCACAAATTTTACCAGTACTAAATTTTAAAATTAAGCGTACCAAATTATTTTCCCAAATTTATGAAATCTGACTATATTGCAGCCAGTTGTTATATTATCCCAACAATACCCTTCGTCTTTCTTCCGACAGATTTCTTTTTGTATTATAATACAGGTTTTTGTCCATTCCGACACTCGTATTTTTGATATGATTAACGTTTCGTTTTTTTTTCTCCCGGTAATTCAAATATAAATGAAGTACTAAAAAGTGAAAAAATAATATTTTTGGAACTGTAATGGAAAGAAAAAATTTGGCTAAAATAATTGCCAATTTTTAAACATGGATCAAAAAGAAGAAGAAAAAGCCAAAGGGGGAAACAACAAAATTAACTAAACAACGCTCAGGGCGAACATTAGCTAAATTTTTAGGATTACATTTTACGATTAAAGCGGATTTAGTATATCGCATCATTAGCAAAAAATGTCGTAGAAGACTGGCACTTTGGCGGTTAGTTAACAATTCAAGGAATGTGTATCAGAGAGGTAAACTATTTTGCATATTCTTCATTATAAGTTTTAGTCACACTTCAACACCACTAAGCAAGCTGTACAAATCAACGAGACTGAAGCCATGTTGGACGACATCTATTATGCAGCAATACAAATACCCACAGAAACTTTTTACGCTACACCGATACTGAAGTAAATAAATCACTAAAATAAATTCTCCGCACTCTTGTCAAATGAATCCCCTAAGTTATACCAGTTGACTCGGAACGTCGTGACTACCGATTCGTACATTCCAGTTGCACAGATATAGGCTCAACCTTCATAGAAAATGTAACGCGAGTGTACGTAAGATTACATTTGAAAATTGATTGTAAATGTTCGATTTACCGCAATATAAAAGCGGTTCCTACATAGAACAACTCGCGCGCATATGATAATATACTACATTAACGATTTATGTTTAATAACTTTTACTCATTGTTGCTGGTTTTCCACTTCGACCGCTATGTAGCAGTCCAATCGTTCTAGCCACTTGACCGACGACACTGAATAAATAAGCTATACACTTGAAAAAGAAGAATAACCCCAAAAACGTCCATTCCTTTAATAAAATAAATTCAACCAAGTCCCCTCGGAGCGCCAGCCTCTGCAGCTACTTCCATAAATTTGGATCGTATACCGGTACTCTGTTCTAGGAAGTTTAACAAAAAGCTTTTTGAAGTCATCAGACCATCTCTCTCTCCATGTATTATATATATATATATATATATATCTGATTACATGATTTGATCAGTTTCATTTGTTTTTGTTTTAGTGAAGCCAGAAAAGTTTCTACTTTCAATTGTCGAGAGTGACTTTTTTTTCGTCTTAAGTCTCGTCGTCCCTCATAGACCCCTCCGTCGCTCTTATGTTATGTTGCTTAAGTTTTTATGTTTGACAATCGCATAACAAACGTAATAAATGTAGGTGAATACATCCTGTTTGTTAAAATGGTATAATAAAATAAACTTTAATAACAAACAATATAGATCAATAAATTAGATAAATACCTATTTAGAAACGTTTTCGGGCATAACCCATCATCAGCTAACACTAACTTAAAGGAAACTTAAAACATACTGAAGTGAATATAGGGAATACATGTGTATATATAGTAGATGTAAAGAGGAATAAACATGGCAGGTATAAAAATCTATAGGTTGAAAATGCTAATAATTAATATAAAATATAAAATAAAACAAGAAGACAAAAAGTTAAATTTTTATATTAAACAGTGGATTATTATTATTAGGTGTTTGGTCATTTAAAATATTATTTTTATATTTATTTATATAATAATTTTCTGCAATGTTCATATTATTACCTTTGTGATAAGTGGCCAGGATGGTTACAGTATTTTCTATTGAATTAGGTTTATGTTTATTTTTAATTAGATGTTCTGCATAGGTTGATTTTTCTATTTCATTATTATTGTTCTTTATATCTGCAATTGATTTTTCGCCCTGTTTGACCAATGTATGATTTCTCACAATCAGTACAATTTATTTTATATATACCGCTATTTTTGTAAATATTATTATTTTTTAAATTTAAGGTGTTTATTTTATATTTTAAATTATTTTTAGTTTTGAATGCTACATTTAAACCTTGTTTTTTGAATAAATTGGTTAATTTGTATATGTTATTGTTTATAAATGTGAATGTTATCCATCCTTTATTGTTAGTAGCATTATTGACTCTTAATTTTTGTATATATTTTGATTTTGATTTTATTTTGTGAATTAGTTTATCTATTATTTGTTCGTCATAACCATTATTTCTTGCCAAAGTCTTTAATATATTAATTTCTATTTGTTTTTTATTTATATTCATGGGTGTAGTTAATAATCTATTTATTGCAGTCATGAAGTAAGCATATTTATGTTGGTTTGGGTGATTTGATGTTTTATGAATTATGTTATCAGTGGTGGTTTGTTTTCTATAAATATTATATGTTAACTTATCATTTGATTTTATTATTGTTATATCTAAGAAATTTATTTTGTTATTTTCTTCTTTTTCCATAGTATAATGAATATTTTTGTGAATTTTATTTAAATCATTTAGAATGTCATTTTCAGTATTACTACTATTTTCATCAAAAATTAGTAGTGTATCATCTACATACATATCTAATATAAGATTTAATATTGTATTTTTGTATTATATTTTCCATGTATATTTCTTCTAAATTTTGTAGAAAGATTTCACTTAAAATACCTGACAAAGGTGAGCCCATAGCTAATCCATTATTTTGTATATACATGGAGTTATTAAAATTAAAGTAATTTTGCTCTGTAACAGTTTTAATTATTTGGATTAATTGATTACAAAAAATATTATTCTTTAACTTATTTACAGATTTTTTAATTATATCTATGGTTTCATTTATAGGTATATTTGTATAAAGGTTTGTTATATCATAAGAAATTAATTTAGTTTTGTTATTAATTTTTATATTTTTTAATTTATCAAAAACATCCAATCTGTTTCTAATAGTATATTTATTATTAATTGATATATTAGTTTTTAATCTTTTAGTTATTAATTTTGAGATTTTATAAGAAGGTGCACTAGTATAATTTATTAGTGGTCTTATAGGAGCATTATTTTTATGTATTTTTATTAAAGGGTTAAGAGTTGGTGCTTTTGGGTTCATATTTATTAAATATTTAGCTTCATTATTATTTATTATTATATCAGATTCTTTTATTATTTTCCTTATTTTTATTTGATATTTATTAGTGGGGTCTGTTTTTATTAATTGTATATTATTTTCTTTTAAAAAATTTTCACATATAATATTTATAGAAAACAAACCACCACTGATAATATAATTCATAAAACATCAAATCACCCAAACCAACATAAATATGCTTACTTCATGACTGCAATAAATAGATTATTAACTACACCCATGAATATAAATAAAAAACAAATAGAAATTAATATATTAAAGACTTTGGCAAGAAATAATGGTTATGACGAACAAATAATAGATAAACTAATTCACAAAATAAAATCAAAATCAAAATATATACAAAAATTAAGAGTCAATAATGCTACTAACAATAAAGGATGGATAACATTCACATTTATAAACAATAACATATACAAATTAACCAATTTATTCAAAAAACAAGGTTTAAATGTAGCATTCAAAACTAAAAATAATTTAAAATATAAAATAAACACCTTAAATTTAAAAAATAATAATATTTACAAAAATAGCGGTATATATAAAATAAATTGTACTGATTGTGAGAAATCATACATTGGTCAAACAGGGCGAAAAATCAATTGCAGATATAAAGAACAATAATAATGAAATAGAAAAATCAACCTATGCAGAACATCTAATTAAAAATAAACATAAACCTAATTCAATAGAAAATACTGTAACCATCCTGGCCACTTATCACAAAGGTAATAATATGAACATTGCAGAAAATTATTATATAAATAAATATAAAAATAATATTTTAAATGACCAAACACCTAATAATAATAATCCACTGTTTAATATAAAAATTTAACTTTTTGTCTTCTTGTTTTATTTTATATTTTATATTAATTATTAGCATTTTCAACCTATAGATTTTTATACCTGCCATGTTTATTCCTCTTTACATCTACTATATATACACATGTATTCCCTATATTCACTTCAGTATGTTTTAAGTTTCCTTTAAGTTAGTGTTAGCTGATGATGGGTTATGCCCGAAAACGTTTCTAAATAGGTATTTATCTAATTTATTGATCTATATTGTTTGTTATTAAAGTTTATTTTATTATACAAACGTAATAATTTTCGAAAACTATTTTAAGGACCAGTATTTTCTTCTTTATCAATTTAATACTTTTTTCAATTTCTTTCCCTATTGAATTCTTAAAGGGCACACTGTCTGCTTCAGATATTTTATTAAAAATTTAAACTAGTTTGGGATTATCGATTTTGTTCTGAAAAATATATATTCATTGATTATCATTGTTACTATACTGATAACTAAAGAAAAATTATACAAACGAGTTAAAGATATCGTTACTACAGCGTGATGTAGAGTTGGTGTGGTTAAAATTGCCAAAGAATTAAGCAGGGGGGAAATAGCATTAGAAGATGTAGGGCAAGGAACTATTTTAGCCTCTCTGCTTTTCCCGATTTAGACCAACACCCTCCATAAGTATGTTAAAAATTAGACTGTATTATGCGGGTGATGATATAGGTAATCGGACATCATAACATTCAATTAGCTGAGAAACTTTTGCAAGAGGATGTAGATATTAGGTGTAGATGAGCGCATGATGAACAGCTAACGATTAATACAAAAAAATCGAACGTTTTGCGCATCAGAACGTTCAGCAGATCAAAATAAACAAACCATCTATTTTAAGGCATGACCTGCATACATAACGGTTTGCTCTCAGCCGGGGGGGGGGGTGACCTGTGGATGTACTCTGTTGGTAGCAACGGAGGAATTTAAATACCTGGGTTTAATCACTGATAAAATATTAACTTTGAATAAGTATGTTCTAAGATTATGTAACAAAATTAGACAAACGTTACCAGTATTATATAGATTAGCTCAATTAATATCATGTCTTCTTCGGGTTTCCTATGATGTTATAGTACTGTCTAGAATCACACACGGAATATCGGTATGGGAGGAAGCAAAAAGTGCGGTAATCTAAAAAATAAGTAATCAGCAAAAGAGATGTTTAATAATTCCTAATATTTCCATAGATTAGTAAGAACATCAGCTGGTAGATAGCGGTAAAAGAAATATCTTCGAAAATGCTCTACTACCATTACCGGCTTCTTTTGAATATAAGACTTAAAATACACTAATTTCGTCCACACCTGGGAATCAAAGGCAGCTTTATTACGTACGACCGAAAGGGAAAAATAGTAGCATAGATAACACCAACGAAACGGTCTTAATTTTAAATTGCTGGTGCAAATCACAGAAGATATAATGAATGTCGAAATAGGTCCTTCGAAATTACAAATTAAACAGCAGTCGGTGGATAGTATATAAGGCAGTGCTAAATTTGTATATGGTCTGCTGGCTCGAAATCGATCGTATTATAATTAAGAAGATGCTCGCGTGAATTGTATTAAAAAGTTACGAGTTTTTCCTGCTGGGTTTTTTTTCGTTTTTTGGTTATCATTTTAATTAATTCTTCAGTAATGTAACTTTATTATATTAATAAAGGAAGATAAGAGGTGTCGGGAAGCCGGGCAGTTTGTTTTGTGGACCCACAATTTATTTGAAAGTAAACAAAAAAAATAAAATAAAACAAAACACATTTTTACCGCTAGTACGCTCAACTTTTTAAGTAATTGGAATTTATGTTTATTTTTGAAATTTGCCTTCCTAGATTTATCAACGTTACAGTAATCTGCCGTGGTATTCGAAAATCAGAGATTACTCTTAGATTTAATTTTAACGTCGAATTTTTCTTTATTTAAATTTCAAAAGATTTCTCGTCTAAAATTGTATTGAAAAAAATAATGACGAGTCACTATTTCGATGCTAAAATTTTCACCCTTTTCCTCCTCGAATATCACTCGAAACATAGACGGGGCTATGATTTTATCGACTGAAAAAACACTGGTGATGCAAGCGAAGGTCCAAGGGAGAAGACCAAAAGGCCGCCCTTCACAGCGCTGGACAGATATGATAAGAAAACCAACAGGATTACGATCGAGGGGTATGGCGTGCAACAATCGGATTGTTACATGGATACCCCACAGAGGTGAACGACATAGAAGAAGAAGAAGTCCCATATATCCTTGATAAAAGGTACTTTGGATTGTGTTTAAGGTGGACAATGCACTTAAGGGTCCTTAATGGGGATCAGAAGAGAATATTGGGGCCAGTTCCTTTCCCTCAGCCGCCGTTACTTTCCACCAGATGAAATTCTCTAATACAACCAATATTCAATTTCAGATTAGGCATATACCACACTGGGATTAACTTGGATCCGGAACATGACAACTCGCGAAAAAACCCATGATATAGCTCCGGTTTGGTAGCCCAAAACCTTATACTATCGTTTAATAAGTACCGAATAAATATAAACGCGTTTAAGTTGATCGAATGCTTCGGTCAAAAATAGAAACAAAACCGAAATATAAGTTTTACAGGTGAGATCTATCGCGCTAACATTGTTCTGAAATCTCGTTCATTCCGCGATATTTCCTTTTTCATTCTTGATTCTAGGATTTTGGTCCAGTTTTTCTTACTAACCCCCATCTATAGTAAATATCCTTCCTACTGGGACCTTTTTGCGTAACGCTGAAATTCATCATCGCAACCGGCGAAAGTTTTTTACTGAATAATTTCGTTACAATCGACGATACACTATTCTCATCGGCAATCAGTAGTTCATTATTAATCTCGTCCGCGTGAATAAGTTCAACTTCCGACATGTACTACTTAATTACTTACGCAAACGTTCATTTGAAAAGGAACCCCCTAATTAGTAAAAGTTAAATTTTACGGGGGGAAAACGTTTAAGTACGCACTTTCAAAAAGTATAGAGTTGTTTCGAATCTCCGTTACGAAGACATAAAATCAGGAGACTGTGACAGAAAACGATCTCGGTAAATAAGTTCTTGAATTTAGTTTTATTAATAGTAGTAATATAAAGAGGTGTCTGTTTAATTTTAGAGTTGTTGTTTTTTTTTCAGTAGTTTATAAGTTTTGTTTGTTTTTTCTTAAAGTAAAATATTAAGCAATAAATTTGGATAAAAATTTGTATTGTAACCCTTTTCGACAGAATTGCGTAGCCCCCCCCCTTAGAGCGCTTACTCGTCGAATTCAATAGGTCTTTTTACTTTTAAAACGGGGAAAAAAAGAAAAAGAAAAATGTTTAGCTTTTCGTAAAGATTATCGATGTACACAATTAATTTCAAAATGATTCTCTAGAAATGCTTTGAGACGGGTAAAAATAAACTCGACAGCCACCTCCGACCAAGCTTTAAGAGCTCTTTCAAAAGAAAAAATTGTAATTTTAGTAGTAAATTATACGCCGCAATGTTTTTAGCCAATCATTTTAATTTATTCACTCGTGTCTGTAAACTGAAGGAAGTTTCGTGTCGTAACTGGGCAAAGCTCGTATTATTACAACGTATAGAACCGCGTTTCACGATAACTACCGTTTTATACTCCGTCCCGTCTAAAGTTCTAGAGCAAAATCGTTGATATTTCAGAGAAGAAACATGCGACGGGCCGTCAAAAAATGATGGAAAATAATCGCGATTTCCAGAGTAGATTTGCGCGCGTCCTAATACGTCCATTTATCAATATCGTCCCATTACAAAGGGAAATTCTAGAAAATAAGAAGGAAACCCCGACAGTAGTAAGCGGAGCGCTATCGAAGCCGGGCGCGGAATCTTCGCGACCCTGCTTTTCAGTGGAATGGCGTTTATTCGGATGCAGAACGGCCGCTTATGATCGGACGAAGGAAAATATCACGACAGAAGGCGATAATTTACATGAAATACGTTTTACCAATACCGTCCTGCGATTTCATTTCACATTTCACGTCCTGTTCGCTCGCCTGTCGTACAATTAGTTTTTCCACTTCGATTTCTCGTCGCGGCATTCGTCCAGCACTTAATAACGCAGCCAACCGTTTCCGACACTCGCTGGTTCCTTCTGCCGACTGAAACAGTAATAACAATAATCATAATGGTAACGGCGCTAATCAGAACGAGCACAATGAACAACTTTTCTAATTAATGATCGAAAACTGCGCGACTATTAATTAATCATACGATCGCGTACTTCACGCTACGGTACCGACGCCACTCCCAATTCGATTACGTTTGAAAACAGGATGGAACGATTTATTTCACCGCTCGCACTGGGGAAAGTCCAACTACTCCAATATGAAAATGTTTGCCGATATTCGGAATCCGGGGACACTTAATAATATGGTGGGTTTTTTTTTTTTTTTTGATTAAATCTAATTTAAATGAAAAAGATTAATATGTTACAGCCAGGGATAGTCTCTTTAAAAAATCGAGTTTAACCACGAAATTTCGATTAATACATTTTTAAAAATACTATCTGAAAAGCTAATCTAAAGAAGACGAAAAAAGATCTTGGTCGGTCGTCTGCAACCTCCGGCTTGGATAGTTAAACTTTTTTTTTTTCTAAAAATTCTTTATTAAATTAAGGTGTTTAGTTTTCCCTATACACGATGACGATCGCTTACCGGCCAAAGAATGACCGCAAATAGTACATTTTAGGCTACTGCACGCGGTTCTGTCATTCCAAAAAACATCGCATCGCAATGCACTTAGATCAGCATGTTTACGCTTTTATTGTCGTGGTTTTTACCGCCGAGAATTAATTTTCCACTGTTTTAAATTCGTTGTTGCGCCGTTTATGTAAGCGATTAAGACTCTAAATTTTGTTCACATTTCGTGTATATTTTTTTTTTTGTGTACAATAAGGCCTGGATTTAGGGGGGTCTAGGCGACTGCAGCCCCGGGCCACGCCTTATAAAGGGGCCCATCTATCATTAGACATATACATCAACTTTTTTTTAAATAAATAAAATGAATTTAATACATTTATTTGTTAATAATTTTGTATCTGCATATTTTTATTTCCTCCTAGAGGAGGAAAATTCGTAATAGTAAAATTTCGAGTTCCATAAAACGTATCACAAAATTTGTTTTAAGGTATAACGAGTCGTAATCGACGTTTTTAGCGAATGGTCTGTATGAATGTATATGCGTGTGTACACTCGCAACACACGCACACAAACTATCAATCTTTGGTTAAAATTTTCTGAAAAATTCATTGTTTAAAATTATATACATATATATATATATATATATTTTTTTTGGTATCGAAAATTCTACCCATTTATGATATTTAGTTTTGTTTACATTAATAATTAATTCGTGAATTCAAAATAATATAATTAAATTAAATTAACGAAAATTTAGTTATTCTATAAAACTGATAATTTTGTCACTTCCGTAAAGGGCCCCCCAATATTTCCATAGCCCGGTAATCCGTGTACAATTATGAATCAACGCCTGTAAAGACGGTTATTCGGATTTTCGTTGTTTTTTTGTTTGGTGTTCGTTAATTACGTTTGATGTAAATAAAGTTTATCGTTACAACGAAAAAAAGAGAAACACTATTACGCATGGGTAACTCTGCTATATCATCGGAAATACATTCGCGTTCGGACAGAGCCGGATAGATCTCCGATGATGCGATTTAATATATCTCAACTCCGAAAGACGCCACACAACGAACACATTTTCTGGATGCAGTCAGATTTACCTCTGGCGGGAAGATTTAACAAATGTATCAACTCCGAAAGGCGTTAGCTCCGCGCACAACTGTCAAAATTTACTTTGCCATTTTCACGCGATGACGTCGAATTTATAGATATTGCAATATAGAAGGTAATAATGATGGTGTGATTTAAACATTTTCAAATCTCGATGAGTAATGTGATCTACAAAAAGGGTCTAGCCGGATAAGATAGTCAATTTTAAGCCATTCGGAAAAGTAATTATACCATTATGTTCGGCATCAATGGAACAAAACGCCGATTCCTAGATTTTCAGAAGATAAGGCCAGATTTTGTGAATTTCAGTGTTTTACTAATAACTCGGACAATTTGAAATTTTTAAAGCACTACAAAATGGTTCTGTTTAAAAAAAAATTTACAACTTCCAAAAAATTTTAAAGCTCGATTTTTCTAAAAAAAAAATTTATTTTACGTACTTTTTTCTCTAAAAGTATGTGTGAATTTTTTCAGATTTTTAAAGCTGGTGGAACGTAGTACTCAAAAAAAAAAATTAAAAACTGCATATTTTCGGTTTTTTGACAAGTTTCTAAATCTTTCCTCACGACCTACTACTTGATACTATAAATACCATATGTGATTTTATTCTATACAACCAAGATGCTAAAAAAAAACTTTTTTATGACCTGAATATGATTTTCTTTCGGATTCGCTATTGAAGCTCTTTTTTGGTGTCTTATATAAGTTCCATTAGCAACTAGCGCAAAATTATCGTCAATTACGTCGTGAAAATTTTAAAAGGAAATCTCGGTAATAATCTACGAAGCCGCCAAGACTCTCATTAATCGTCGACTGATAATGTAGTTTTTATTGGTTTCATAATACATTAGAGTGATGGACATGTGCGGAAACAATTTTTAGCGTCTTGGTAGTATAGAATAAAGTCACAAATGATATTTATAGTATCAAGTAGGTTGTCAGGAAAGATTTAGAAGCTTGTCAAAGAACCGAAAATAGGCGGTTTTTATTTATTTTGAGTACTATGCTCCACCAGTTTTAAAAATCTGAAAAAATTTATACATACTCTTAGCGAAAAAAATTCGTAAACTATCTTTTTTTTTTACAAAAATCGAGCTTTAAAATTTTTTGAAGGCTGCAAAATTGTTTTTTTTTTTTTTGAATTTTAAATAAAACCATTTTGTAGTGCTTTAAAAACTTCATAATTGGAGGGATGACCAAATTTTTCCTAGCTTGGAAATTGTCCGAGTTATTAGTAAAACACTGAAATTCACAAAATCTGGCCTTATCTTTTGAAAATCTAGGAATCGGAATTTTGTTCCATTGATGCCGAACATAATGGTATAATCACTTTTCCGAATGGCTTGAATTTTTTTTTTTTTCTTCTTTGGGTCTTTCCCTGGGCTTGTCAATTATAGGCGATTACCCATTAACACGTGTAAATAGCAGCAATTAGGGGTCACAAGGAATGGAATCTGACAAAGAACCCTATACCAAGAGAATGGAGAAACAATCAACGTCGATAAATGACAAACATATGCATCCTGAAAAGAGAAGGAATGACATTGCCGAAGGTAAAAAGGAGCTAGCTGTTTTTCGAATAGAACCATTTTGTAGTGCTTTAAAAACTTCATAATTGGAGGGATGGAAATTTTTCCTAGCTTGAAAATTGACCGAGATATTACCAAAACATTGAAAATCACAAAATCGGGCCGCCATATCTATGTGAGGATTTGTCTAAAAATCTTGGAATCGTTATTTGCTCCACTGATGCCGAACATAATGGTATAATCACTCTTCCGAATGATTTAAATTTGACTATCTTATCCGGTTAGACCCTCTAATGCTAGCTGTTATTTAATGCAGTGCGAACTACCTATCTTATAAAAAAAGAAAGTGCACAATAGTCTAGCTAACTTCACCTAAGTTGGCATATTTAGTTCCGACACAAAACTAAACAAAACGGGTCCATCAGGATGCCTTAAAACAACTGCGCCGAGTGTACGGAAAGTTTTTCATCCGCTGCCGGTAAATGCACGAAGAAAATGCGCGCAAGGTTCAAGGACGAGTTCTGCCGCTTTATGCATTCGAAGTGCTACGACGCGGAGTTGGAGACAAATATTACGATTATACGCTAGACATGAAAACTCGATCGGAGTTTCAGGTGAAAAGCGGATATATATCCGCAGGCGGAAAGGACACATACTTGTACCCGAAACTCCTCTAGCGGAGTTGATTTGCGCATCTCTAGAAACTATGGTTTAGGTCACGAATGATATTGTTACCGTGAGAATTAGGAGAAATCGGAAAAAAAATCCTACACATCAGGAAGGGCTACGCTTTTAATACGTATACATATCTTCTAAAAAACCTGTTTTGATTTATCGAAATGTATTATGAAATTGTCTATCATCCAACGACAGTTTGTCGATCGGATGAACATCACTTCCTCTTGAGATGCATTACCACTACAAACGGGGATATTATTTGAAAAATCCGTGTAATAAAAATTATAACGCGCTCGTTGTTACAAACTGGTTTTGGAAATATACGGAAACGTAAACTCTGCACTACTGCAAAAGTAAATGAAGATACGATAACGACCGATGTATCAAGATGAAAATTCCTGTGACGAAATCTGCAACATTGTGTCACGCAACGCAGCTAGAACGTGAACTGATTCTTGCCTTGAATGAGCTTGAGCGAGAAAATAAAGAACGCATCTGCTGCTTCGTGTGACAAACAAGGAGCCCTGCGGATGAAATTACTGTCTCGATGGTAAATGCTGATGCACGAAAAGTGCGAGTAATTTTTGCCATTCGACCATTTGAATGCGGATCCGCAAGATGATTAGAATCACGAACTAACTCCTATTCCGACACTTATGTAAAACACTTTTGGATCTTTACACGCGCGATTTCTTTAATTCCTTATACAACGATGCGCACCACCGCTCGATAGCCGATTAAAAGAAACTAATTAAATACGTATTAAAGAACTGTTAAAGTTATAAATTATCTGCCAGTTGGAAATAAATAAATATTCCGTTGATCGTGCGCTAAACGGTGATTACGTGATTCGAATGATGGCTTATTTTCGTCGTAACTGCAGATTCGAATCGTTTGAATTCTGGTCGGATTTAAATCCAGAGTGAGTTGCAACAACGCGCTATACCTCATGAGAGCATTAGAGTTGCGTTTTTTTTCTATAAAAGTACTTATTTCGTTGTTTTTCGTTTCCGATTTTATGCTGTTTCGTTACGTTTGTTTAATTCTAATTTAACTAAATTAATTTATTAATACGACAGTGAGCGAACTTACACACCTTGCAATAATTGATACGATCGTTATTTAACGACAATCCTTCCCGCTATGAATCACACTAGTTATCGTACATTACTAAATGCTTACGATCATGATTCATTTTATTAATTGTTTTTTTCTCATATACCACGCTAATAATTCTATTGCTTAAATAAATTCTGTAATTTCGCTGTGTTCTTATTAATTAATAACGAAATGAAACTGAAAAATGTACCTGTGTGTGTACCGGGTAAAATTTTAAACTAAATTTGTTTAAAGTTTCTCATTCAAAATATTTAACACTTCGAATACGAGGGAAAAAAAACACGCACCAGTGGTTTTATATGATTTAAATATATTTTCATTTGGATATTATACGATTTTATCGGAGGCGAATGATAATTATTCCCTCGGTCCTTCTCTAAGACTACAAAATGTCGAAATGAAATTAACGCACAATCGCTCTGCTACACAAATAAAAACAAATTAAGAAGCCACTTTCTTTTTTTAATTTCAAAAGAATAAATAAACAACAGAATAAAAAATAATGCGTATCCCATTTTGTGAAACGATAATTAACCCTGGGCCGTGCCCAGAATTCTGAGGAGGGATTTTCTTTGCATATTTTATAAATAACAATTCATTTTTCACTATAGTTCAATGGACGTCGCCAATGGGGGCAACCCTCCTGGAGCCTTGAAAGAGTATTCATAGGCGCGTAATTATGGACAATTTGAAAGACTTTTATAGATTTATTATAAAAATTTGCCAGAATCCCACGAAAATTATGTTTTAATTAAGATTTCATTCTTGTTTAATAAAATATTAAACTTTTACAAATTATAAATTCTATTTTTCCTATAACTCATATCCTCTTTCTATCATCTTGTCCCCCCTGGCTCATCGGCTGGCGACGCCCTTAATTTATACTATTAATAATTTCCATCATTTTGATTTATATATTAATAATTTACATCAATTAATTATACCATAGAAACACATATATAAAAATTACATATGTTATTGATTATACTCGTAATAAAAAATTTTGCATGAAATATTAATGCAGTACCTATAAAAATATGGAGCATATTTTTTGTTTTTTTTTGTTTTAAAGGTAAGAATACTCTAAAAAATCATCAATATTTATTTTAAATTTTTGATTTTTTTCAGGTTTTTGTGTATTTACAATAATTATTTCAGTTCTAATGGGGGGTTTAACCCCCAAAACCTACCCCGTGGACACGATACCAGTTGCAAATAGTTTCCGATAAAAACGCTTACAATAGGAAATTTCTCTAATTAAGCGCGAGCAAAATTTTCAGTTTTTTTTTTCTGTTTGTAATTTCAAAGCTTTCATTAGGAATGAAAAGAAAGTGAAATAAAAAAAAAAAAAAACACTGGAGGAAACATTAGGGCTAGGACACAAAAAAAGATGGCCAATACAGCGCACGATATAAATCAAATATGGGCGGACCGTGCTTGTACAGCTTCAGAAATGATGAAGGTCTGATGAAAGTCTCGAAATGTCAGTACGAAGAATACCAGATAAAACAACATACAGCGGTGTACAAAAAGAATCCAACGAGGTGTACGATGTTACCGAAACAAATGACAGTGATCCTGGCTAAATATTGAAAATATGAAAATTCTTAGCGAACTAGATATGAAAAGATGAACTTTGAAGGTTTATTTGCCATTTTCTAACCAACTTAACACTTTTCTAATCCATACTAAATCCCATGTTTATGTGTGTGTGTGTTTTATTGTACCTATAACTACTAAATGCTAATAACTTACTAACCCAATACTGCTATGCTGCTCGCGTTTGTTGAATATATCTCTGAGAACGGCTTCACTGTTACGATAAATTCAAACGGTATTGTATACTAACCGTTCGTTATCACTTCTTGTTCAAGCATATAATTTGATGTATATATACTTCATCTACGTTTGAAGCATCTGCTGTGTTTATGTGATTTAATAGATGCATCGATATATCTTCTTCTTAAGCCTTCTGACACCAATATTTGGCGTAGGCCTTTCCCAAATTTTTCCACCGTTGCCTGTCTTGAGCCTCGCGTATCCATGTATGACCTGCCTGTTTTATTATGTCATCTATCCATCTTCTTGGGGGTCTTCCTTGCTTTCGCCTTCCAGTGTATGGTCGCCAGTTCAATGTCTCCTTCGTCCATCTGCCGTCTGTCATTCGTGCTACATGCCCTGCCCAGTTCCACTTGTTTATTGCTATCTTGGCTACGGTGTCCTCAAACCCTGTGTTTTTCCATATATATCAGTGTTTCTGATTTTGTCCTTTAGCCTTATTGCCAGTAGCACGCGTTCCATTTGTCTTTCCGCCTTTCCAATCTTATCCATCAATTCTTTTGTTAAATGCCAGGTTTCAGCTGCATAGTTCGGCACTGGTATAATGCACTGATTAAACAGTTTGGCTCGGTTCGCGCTGGACTAATTTTTCTTTGCAGAACCTTTTTAATTTTACCAAACGTTATCCATCCGAGTTGTATTCTTCTTCTGATCTCCTCTGTATGGCTGTTTGTCCCCGTTGTAAATTCCTTCCCTAAATATACGAAGGTGTATACCGTTTCTACGGGACCTTGTTATAAATTAATATTTATGTAATTTTCTTCATCTTCTTCATATTTCACAACCTTCGCTTTTTCTATCTAGATTTATTCTCGAACCAATTTCTTTTAGCGTTTTTCCTAGTTGCTGCATCATTTTTTGAAGCTGTTCTTGACTTTTTGTTATTAGTATGATGTCGTCCACCAAACGAAGATGGTTTATGTATTTCCCATTTATATTTATCCCGCTGGTTTCCCATTGTAGCCTTCTTAGGGTGTATTCGAGGGTAGCACTAAATAGCTTCGGCGAAAAAGTGTCGCCTTGTCTCACTCCTTTATTTATCTGAAATTTCTCTGTTACGTTGTGTAATCTGTGACGTGATTGATTCGTACATATCTTGTATCAATTCTCTATGTTCAATTTATTTATGCAGCTATTTTCTAGTGCTTTCAAAATTCCCCGGAATTGCACCGAGTCAAAAGCCTTTTCCAAATCTACTACCCCTAAGTATAGCGGTATGTTGTATTCTTTACATTTTTCTATTAGCGTCGTTAATGTCTGTATATGATCTGTGGTTCTGTAATTTTTCCTAAATGCTACTTGCTCAGTTGGTTGTTCATTTGCTTCGGTAGATAATAAACTTAATTCCTTATTAGATTTTGTCCCCAGTTAGATATTCATGTAGATAGTAAAAATATCTATTGTAATTTAATTCAACTTTATTTTACATACATCACTTGTTTGTTTTTTTTTCGTTTTTGTTATTTTCTCCGTGTGTTCATCGTTAGTCGTCGCGATGGTCCAGTTGCTAGAGCGCTCGACTTCCGTTAGGTTCGATCCCGGGCGACGACAGAACTTATTATAAAGAATTAAATTAAAATATTCGCTAATAATCACGTGGAAGGCAGTGGCAATCCACCACGTACATATACCATCATATGCGCGCTAGTTCAGTACACGCAGCAGACATACACGGGACTGCACTTGTATATTGATAAATCAAACGATTACTAATCAATTCCGAATTAATTGTCCTCTTCACCCTAATGAAGCGGCGAATTGCGACGCCAATCACATCTTTTTTGAATGTCCATCTGTTTCTGTTGAACACGATATCCTTATTCTTGTTTGCTGAAACTCAAGCTCCCCGCTCCTTATTGTGCATCTTATATTCTGTCCTTTTCTTCATCATCCATTATCTCATCCGTTAGTTCCTTTATATTGTCCATATCTGACTGAATCAAAATTTAACTGACGGTTCTTTTCTTTTTTGTTGTTTCTGGGTGTAGGTCCTTGGCTGACGTGCCCAAAGGAGGGATCTAAAAAAAAAAAAAGTATTGTGCGAGTACCCTAGCGTTGCATATAGAAATCGCCAAGAACGCCACCTGTTCTGTACAGCTAGATTGTATAGATAGGTAGTCTGGACGCTCGTAATCGAGCTAACAAACGAAGAGAAGAGATTCATAGTTACAGTTATTATTTCTTTCTTTTTATGCAGATTGTACTTTTTCGTTTTCTTTTTAATTCTGTATATCACGTTATATTGCTAGTTAATGTAATCGTATTGCAAGTGACGTGTTCGAAATAATCCTTTGTTCGAAACATGTTCGAATTATTGCAAATAAATAAATATAGTATATGCACGTGTCTATAGCATAAATGATACCCGCACATGATGATGTTTACATGTATGTATGTGTGAATGTACCATCCATGTGTTCATTTCCGAATGTAATGAAATACTAAACCAATTTTACCAAGCCATATAGATCCAGTGCGGTTCCGATATTATGCAACATGCTCATTTTATTTCGAAATATATTTATTTTCTAGACTCAAAAGACGGCTAGTCTAATTTTAAACTCGTTAATTGAGAGGGTCAATATCATCTACTTATATTTACTTAAACTTTACATACGAGAAAAGTTCTTAACAGAAGCTACATTTTTTATTGCTTTAATTTGGCTCCCATTTTAGCCATCTGGTCAATTTTGCACAGAGCTAATTATTTCCCTGAAATAAATAAATAAATACACTCTATTCATCAAATGGGAAAGTAATGTTTAAATTCATACTTAATTATAAGAAATCAGACGAATAAAAACAGTTTGGAATCAGGGGCGGATCGTGGATTTGTGGAGCCCTGAGCTAATGCTACTTACTTAGGAGCTTACCTAATTACTCAACTAATTGTCATTCTATCCAAAAACTGTTTTCTATAGTGATGTAGGTATACCGTATAGGGAAAAAATAGGGAAATAAAATATTTTATTTAATATGACTTAGTGTTTGTGTATACAAACAGCAACTGTACGAAATTATTGCAAAAGAAATTGACAGGTTATGTGTAGTTATGTTATATAAATTATAAAGCAACCTTTCTGCATTTTTGTGCTGCAAATTCCTTTATTTTCTCATCACATTGTAAGTCCTTTGTTAAATCACGATTTATGGAAAGAACTAATAAATGATTTAGTCGATAGTTCGACATTGTTGTCCTATATTTGTTTTCTATATACGACACATCCTGGAGAAAGAGTGCTCCGCTTCACAACTAGTGATTGGCAACGTTAAAAAAAATCTTTAAGATGGTATAGCAATTTGGGAAAACATCAACAAGTTTCTTGTCATAAATTAGCATAAAAATTTCACTACAAGAAGTGTAAAACTCTGGCTTAGACTGTATTAAATACGACTTTAACTGAATGCACTCATTCGCTAAATGTTCGTCTACGTCATGTGGATAATAATCAATAACATTACGTACATTTTCCAGATCTGTTTTCCATATTTTTGTCTTGCAAATCCATTAAAAATTTGAATTTTTTTTTCTATATGTCTCATAGACTTAGCTTCTTTTATTTAAATCCATAATCAGCTTATCCAACGCAACGTTTAGCGTGTCTTTTTTAAATTTTTCTGCGCCGTATACTGAGACTTTATCTGTAGACTTATCTGAAAATTTTGGAGTAATGTGTCTCTGGTTAATGTCACTGCGGTCTGTTCTCACACTAGTACTTAATTTTTTAGCTTTCTCTTCGTATTCCTTTAGCTTCTGATCTGATTGGTGCCGTATGTTGTTTACGAACTCTTTTAATGACACAATTAGACTTGTTGCCTTCATAAATATCTAAACCAGGGCTCTGTATTTTTTTTTTTAACTAAATTAAATCTCTCCGAAATTTCTTCGCAAAAATAATCAAAATTGCAGTATCGAGTTTCCAAAATTTTATTAAATAAATTTCGTGCCTCTTTTCGCGAATCAACTTTCTCATCCTCATTTTCGCTGAAACTTTTGAAAATTTTCATAATGTCATCATAATTATTTTTTAAAGCTTTGGCAGCATCATAGAGACAAGACTATCTGGTTTGGCTTAAACCTTTTAGCGTAAATTTTAGTTTTGTTTCACGATTTATGGGTCGAAACAGAAAAGAAAACGTATATTTTTTGCACTGATCAAAAAAAGATCACAATTTCGATTGCAACCTCAACAGATTCTTCACCAACTAGGTTAAGGGAATGCGCAGCACACGGCACATAATCCGCGGATTTATTTTTTTGTTGTAGCAGTGCTTGTACACCATTATAGTAACCCGCCATATTAGCAGCGTTGTCATAAGACTGCCCCCCCTACAACTATCCAGTAGTAGTATATGTTTCTAAAATGTCTTGTAGAATATTAAATAAATGAGCCAGTGTGACTATTAATTGTAATGAACGATACAAATCTTTCATACATCCCCCCCCCTCCCCGAAAACAGTATCGTAATACAATAGCAAGTTGGCCATTGTGAGACAGATCTGGAGTTGAATTCATCACAATTGAATAATACTTTGTATTGTCGTTATTTATTTGAGTTATAATTTTATTTAATTATCCGTTTTCCCATAATCTCAATTACTTCCTCATATACTGTTTTTGATAAGTACGATATTATCGGTTTTGGTCGCAGCTCTCGTTGTTCAATATGTTCACGAATGAATGGGTCGAACTTTGGTAATGGCTCCAGAGCAGCCATAAAATTACGATTATGTGTTGAACCAAATACTTCCTCGGAACCTCTAATCGTTAAGCCCCTTATACTCAAAAATGTTATCACTACAATAACCCGTTTTAGGACATTCTGTTTCTTTCCTTAATTTATCCTGAAGCTTCTTGTCTAAAACAGACTTATTTTCTTTTCGTATCAACCACGCTAACATTGAATTCTTATGTTCATTAGAATTTTCGTGATATTCTAAACAAGTCCCTATGCGTTTCCAATCAGAAAATCCGGTTGTGTATTGAGAAGGGGTTTTAGAAAAAAGTTTGCAAGCCAAACAAAAAACAGCACCAACCCTGGTTGAATAACATAACCAAGATCTTTCCAGTAATTGGCCATTTTTCATTTTCTTAATGAAATAACTATTTGAAAATGATGTTTTGTTCTTTGTATTTTTTCATTGAAGCTGAATATTTATTTTTCGGATCGTTATTTTAGAAGTCAGTCATTTCATGTGAGAGGATGTCATTAATAAAATCATTATTTAGCAATACTGACCACAAGCCCACGTCAACATATTTCTCAAACTCAAACTTAATATTTTATAAATTTCTTTCCGCCTCGGTAGTCCTCTTGCTGAACACCAATATTGTTCACAGAGGGAGTTGCTGGTAGTCAAGATCTTGCACATTTTCATCGCTTGTATTTTTTCCTGGTTTTGCGATTTTCTGCTCCCTTCGGTTAGATTCTCTTCGGATAAGATCTCTTTCTTTTCGCTTGTTAATGGATTTATAGTTATTTCATTCTCGTTTTTATGTTCTAATTTTAAAAAAGTTTCAATTTTGGAAAAATTAATTTCTTTCTTTTTTCTCGATCTAACTGTAATTTTCATTTTTCAGCTAGATTTTGATATTTTTCTGAAAATAAACAAAGAACTTCATAGTTTTCTGTAAATAAAAAACGATTAAAGAGTTCATTTCGTATTGAAAAATGAAATAAAAACAAAAAAATCATGATTTATAATTCTTTTTACTTACCTAGTATATACATGTAATATGCACTATATTGATTTTGAAAAATATTTGATCACAGTTAGGTTAAATGTCAACCCTTTAAAATAGATTCTGAAGCAAGATGATACATATTATGTAGAAATACATTTGAAAAATTAGAGTTAAATAGATCTCCGAATTTTAATTTTAGATATTATTTTTTTTACTTCACAATATCGATCGCCTATTCTATCCACGGGGCCCTGGGCTGCAGCCCAAAAAGCCCTTAACTAGATCCGCCCCCCCTGTTTGGAATGAATTCATTCGACATTTAAACAGATGATTAAATTGAATTTCATTCAAATCAAGTTAGAAAGTACATATTTTAGGTAATTTTACCATTTTTTTTTTGTTTGTGATCTATTAATTGAATCGCAAAAAATAGAAATTACTATAAAGTTAAACTGTTAGACTGACAGCGATATTCGCTGGAAGCTGGCTGATTTTAATTCGCTTAAAGTACATACGATTTTGGATGTTTTCGGGTAATTTTGCAGGTAAAAAGAAGGCAAATCACTTAAAATTCATATAATAAACATCCTGTGTGTACACATTTCTAAGGGATAAAAAACCCGATACGTAAAAAAAAATAAATAAATGAATAATAACGGCTACAAATCTTCGCTGTAGAACATGTTACTTTTGAAAAAGCATGGCATATCTGCCGCAGATTTACAAATAGAAACTTGCAGGACAATGACAGCTGCTGTGTTTATATTTCGACATTCAGGTTTTCAGAAATGTTTCATCTTCGGAAAATGTTTTCTTCCGGCGACATTGCCATGTATCAAATTAAAGAGAAACTTCAGGATGACATTTCTCCCTGCTTCTATTTCGAAGTAGGTTTAGTATTGGAGGTTTTCCAATTTTTTCTTCTTCTTTAATTAACATCATATTGAGGACGTAAAATCCTTACCGAATCGGAAAAATAAATCAATTACTAATTTCGTTGATTCTTTTTGATGCGATGATTTTTTACAAAAATGAAATACAAGCCGCGAGTGCTTTATTTGTCTTTTCGGGTGAAGAAAAAAACTACACTAAGACAAAATCGGAAATTACCGTTTTCCCTACAAGAAACAGTCTCGTTCATTAAGCTCCATTCCATGCGCAATATATAACCTAAGGTTAATAATTCTTTTCGCGCCAAAATTCTAAAAACTGTTTTACTGTAAAACCATAAAAAAAGTAAATTCCAACAAAAAAAAATACGATATACACCGTGACGGTTTCACTACAAACGCTAAAACAACCATAACGACGCTCATAAATAATTCTTGCGAAATATTTAATCATTTGCGCCACGCCTATCTCCGATTTATGTTAAAAAAAGGTAGCGTATACTTTTTTACAAATAGGAAACGATAAAAGAAGAAAAAAATGTGTTCCAAATAAAGCAAAAAAGAACGGTTCTTCAGAAATCAGCCATAGTTTAAGAGTCGACAACATTAATACCGACATAAAATCATCTTGATTTACACTGTTTTATTCCAAGTATAACTGGTAATTTATTTAACATTAATAATTTTAAATATATTTCGAAAATGTACTCATAAACCTAAATACGCACATATTGCCTATTCTGTGACGAATTGGAAATATTTTTTCACAGTAAGAAAAAGAAAAAAAAAACATTTCTTAAAGTGCAAAATTAAAATTATTAATAACACGAGTTGATTACACAAGTTTTCTATTAAAAATTCTTATTCGCGTATACATTTTTAAGTGCCACTTTATTTCTTAAGATTATTAACCACCAACACTTTACGAAAAAGCCGAATAGATGTGTTTAAAAGTCGGAAAATTGTTATCAATTTAATTTTATTAATTTTATAAACTTTTATTACTAAGCAAGTTGGCTTCATTGAAATGTTTACGTGGTTTACAACTGAATTTCAGTATACGTAATTTTTCAAGCTAATAACAGTTAAGTGACCAAATTTTTTGAAAGAAAATTTAAAAATGTTACATATTATGCAGGATTAACTAGCCTTCGGATATTTCTATTTCGGATATTGTGAGAAAAAATTTACAAAATTAAATAAAAAAAAAAAAAAAAATAATAATAAAAGATAACTATTATCGCTTATACAGCGAACTAGTTGACTTTAATCAAGCGTAAAGGATTCCATATGATAAGTTACGAATTACTATAATTCAAATTTATGTAATACTGAAAAATCAAAAAAGTCTTACAAAATAAAAAATTCACCGGTGAAATTTTACTGAAAAATTCATAATTTTATTTTTACGGTTATCACACTGCATATTATGTTGTTTTTTTTTATTTCGCTTATTTTTCCACTCCTATATATCATCAAAGCTTTGAAGTTACAAAAAAACTGAAAATTTTAGTTATGTTTAATTAGAGAAATTTCTTATTATAATTTATCAGAAACTTTGAAATTTATAACTAGTATTAACCATCATTTTGTAAAATGGGATGCGCTCTATTTTTTATTCCGTTTGCTTTTAGAGTTTTGTCAAAAAATATCAAATATACTTTTATTACCTATAGGTAGCAAGTTTTTCACCATTACATAAACACATCCAAAAAAATTGAAATAATTTTTTTTTACTTCTCTGACATTTTTATGACTCTCGCAGTAATATATATCCTCCTCCATAAATATGCGCATTTATATTAGCTGTTCTAAATTTTTGAAGTATAATACTCGCGCCGTTAATGCGAATATGTTTCACACTTTTTTGAACGTTCCGCAAACTTTTAAAGTTTCGATAAAAAATCAAAATATATTTTTGTTATTAGTACGTACCGAGCTTTCCATCGATCCTAAAAAAAGAATAAGAATATTTTTTTAGATCTCTGAAACTGCAACTTACAAGTTCAAAATTGATTATGTTTAACTGATAAAATTTCTCTTCATGTAAACACGTTTATTTTTATCGTTTTTTTTGTAATTTTCACTGTTCCTCGTAATCGGTTGTTCGAAAAGGTTTGCTACTTTTTGGAAGAGAATTTTATCCGTGATTTACGTGCACAATTTCGAATTTACATGTTAAACGGTTCCTCCAGAATTACAGTCGCAGTCTATCTTCCAATTTCGGCATTTATTACAATGCTGCAAACGATTAAATCGGCTGTAGATGGGGTTTTTTTTCTACTTCATGCAAAATTCCTCACAGAGCACATGAAGTTAATGGAATCTGATGTGGAAAGAAGTTTGAGAATTAATATGTCCCTCACTAGCAACAACAATATCACATAAAACGGGTTTCAAAGTATTATTCGTCTTCGCTAAATGGTCATTCGATCAGATGGCCGGCTCATGTTATGTCCAATTCACTCTGCAGCTAGTCGACCACGGCGGCGAAACGATCCGACCCACATTTTACACACTCGCACCCGACAAACTTCTGAGTACGAATTAGAATAATTTCCTATTCTTATATCGGGTACGCCGTCGACTGCGTTTAGGAAAATTTACGATGTTTAACAATGATACAAAATTCGTTCAGACCCCATTGCATGCTAACGTCACTTCGAAGCAACTTGAATATTATTCTTATAGTGGAGTAGCATTTTACCGCTCAAATCGATTTGATGTACAGCGTTTTGTCGTATTTTTTGTAATAAATGGAGCAAAAAATCTTATCAACGAATCAGTCGGATTGCCGATGTGCACATTGTTAAAACCGTATCAAGAAATTTTGTTTTGATACGCCAACTATCAAATTATTCCCTCGTGGGAAACTGGTTCAAAAAAAAAACAAAAAAACAAACGGCAATTGCATCTTTATCAAAAAACCGAAATTAGAAGAAAATGTCAGACTGTAATGCACCGAAGCAGTTTTCCACTTCGTAATTGCCGAATAAACAGTACGCGCAAAATTCAAGATCGATATAAATATGTAAGTTGAAGATTTTCAATACGCCATGGTTTGAATAAGCTCTCTCCTGCCCCCCCCCCCCCCAAGGGAAGTTCTCAAAAATGTTTAATTTGCGCAGTACCAAAAAAAAAATCGTATTTCGCCCTTCAGTGTACTTTTTTGATTAGTCTATTATTTTATATTAAAAGCATACTGTATAATTAATAAAAAAAGGCGTTATTTACGAACAGGTACATTCGAAACAGCGAACGCTATAAACATAATTTATATCTCTTCTATAAAACGATTAACTATAAGGCATAGCGTAAACGAACGGAACAGGAAAACTGGAAAAACATTTAAATAATTTCAAGAAGAAAGACAAAAAATCGACTGTAAATGCGATGACGCATTGCACAAACTTCAACCTGTTTTCAAATATATAGGTCACACTAACGGAAACTCTGCTATCGGCAATTTGTAATTCCGAAACCAAATCATGAACAAGCAAACACCCAAGATATTAATAACAGTAAAACGAATTGGTTCAGCAACAACAAAAAAAAAAAAAAAATCTGTAAATCTTAAATCATGTTTTAGAAATTATGTGGCCAAATGAACCAAATATGACGCTGGAATGTTACAGCGACCGTATACTGTAATAAGACTTCCTCTGATTAATGTAACACGTGGAATATAAAAGAAAAAAAAAAACTTTACAAACTAGTTATCAACAGTTGATGTGTAGTTCTGAGCGATGGCATCTGTGCGCGCGAGTTCACGTTCGAATTCCCGATGGTACGATGAACAATTTAATGTGAAATGCTTACCAACCGCATCAATACCGTTGAACAGTGGAAATAAATTAAAACCATGTGAACAAAAAGAAAAAAAATTACTTTTCATAGGCAATTACTATTTTTTTATATATTATACAATATACAATATACATATATATATATGTATATATGATGATGATGATGATGATATCCCCTCGATTTCGAGTATGGAATCCGGTCTTTTATTGATGAGTCCTTAAATGGCTTATCAAGACAATCCTGGCACCGCAGATCTGTCATGGCTGTACTCAAATGAGAGACTTTTTGAGCTGTTTTTTTCTTTCCAACGTTTGCAGTAATATTATCATTTAAGCCTTGAAGACCTTTTGTTACGAGAGATTTCTAATTACTTCTTTCCGCCGCTATGTCTTCCCATTCTAAAGTATCCAAGCTACATTCTTTTAATATTCTTCGCAGATGGTCTCTAAATTGCAATCTTGGCCGACCAAGAGGTCCAGTTTCACTTGCTATAATAACTGACCATACAGAAGAACTTTTGGGAGTCTGGAGCGCTCCATTCTCAAAATGTGACCTGTCCATCGTAAGCAATTTCGATAAAGTAAAAATCGAATTGAACTGCAGTTCGCTCGATTTAACATTTCAAGATTTGAAACCATCGGACGCGTAGTAAACTTCTGAGTGTACGCTGCTGGAAGTTTTCTAGTAACTTGATATGTCTCTTATAAGGAGTCCAACTCTCTGAACCATATAGAAGTGTAGGTAAAGTGATAGCTTTGTATACTACAAGTTTAGTCTTCAGAAACAGGTGCTTGTTCCGGAAAACTTTTTTATCCAGTCGGAATACTTCATTAGAAGCTGCTTGAATTCTGCTTTGTATTTCATTATCTAAACGCGAGTCATAACATACGATGTAATCCAGATATCTAAACCGCTGAACCACATCAAGGCTTTTTCCGTTTATTTTGAATGTTAGGTTATTACCGATATTGCTTCCGGTTGGCTGAATAACAATTTCGGTTTTGTTTTCGTTTACTGAAAGACCGAACAGCTCATAAACTTCGGCAAGGATGTTATTTAATATCGTTTTTAAATATTGTAACAATTTTGAAATACCGATACTCTAATTAAGGTATTAATGTTGTTTAAGGATTATCATAATATAACTTTTTACTCTAAAATATACTATCTTTCATCGAGTAATGTTTTTTTTACGATTTGGTACATGTTTTTATTAAATTTTTACAGTAAATCTCGAAGTTAGCATTTTTTTTTCTACCTATTTTGTTGCACAGTTTTCAGTGTAAATGTTTTTTTAATAATAATACGAGCAAAGCCACCCAAAATGAAGCTACTTTCGGTACTATATAAAGCCAGTTGCTAGTTCAGGAGTTTCAAATTTCGTAAATGACGTGCTTATAAACCGCACATTAAGGGTTTCAAATTCATTATTGGAATTATATTTCCTGAAAGTCTGTCCTTCTTCACAAGAAAAATGGAACCAGATTTTCGAACTAACTGTAAACGCATATGGCCCAATTTCACATTCCTGGCAAATTAATCAACAATCATATGGCCGCGTTTATTCTTTCTGCATAGAAATTATTAGCTATTTACGAACTCATCACTATCGTACTTATTTTAGGACTACTTAAACAGAGTATGGGATGTGATGATGTCATGAGCATGTTATAATATTTTTTAAACATTAATAATTAGAGTCCCCGGTGCACAATTTAATTAAAGACCCCATTAAATTGTAATATTTTCGTGGCTTACAGGAAACGAGTGATTCTTGTGTCGTTATGATAGTCATTTAATACGGTTTAAATATTAATGTTGCTTGTATAAGAATAATCGCGATATACCCTTTCTTTAAATATATTTCACTATAAAATATATTATTTTTTATCGAGGAATCACTTTTTACTTTTCAGTAAATTTTCATTAAATTTCTAGAGTAAATCTCGGAGTCTGGATGATATGAAACAATTTTTGAAATTTACTATTAAATTTTACGCGAGAATTTTATTGCGATCAATTTTTTTACAATTAAAAACATTTTAAACGTAATTATAGTTCTTTATTTTAAAATACAAAAAAATTAAAAATTCGGAACGGTAATTACGTTCAAAGCGTCAGTAATAAATATATTTTGTTTTTTTTTCAGAACAAATTCAAAAAAATAACACTCGAAACAAGGGAAAAAATAAGTACACCTTACTGCACATTATATACGTACCCAAAAATGAGAAAATTTAATTTTCTAAAAGGTACAAGTCCCCCATAATATCTCCTCGATAAAGGTGTACCTGATGATACTGTGAAATTATGCTTTTCGTAATATACCATAAAGAATCTGAAAGGATGTTGGGACCAGTTATTTTCTCTTAATGCTGGCCAAGCACCTTGGCTATACTTTTTAAAAGCCACTGCGCTCTCTAAAAAGTTTTAGATGGAAAAAAAAAAATTGTTAAAAAGTATTTCAACCTTTACATATAAAACATATAAAAGAACATTTCTTATATATATATATATATATATATACATATGTATAACTCGGCCATTTCGGCCTGCCCCTTGATCCCTCTTGCTTACATTTCTGTCTCTTTCTCTTCTGCACTTTGTATAAAATGATCAAAATTTGCAACGTAATTCTAAATCGGTCCATACGAATACAATAACATAATCACAAAAATCCTATAAAATATAACAAACGTTACATAAAATTGGGACATTTTTTCTAATGGGGGTAGCCTAAGAATTACGTTGCAATTAATATATATAGATTCAATTAACCAGCGATATTTTAACAATTTCTGAAATTTATTCAAATCCGTACATCGTCTTCGCAGTAAGCTTTCTGTTGGTTTTATTTTCCTGAAAAAACCAACTACAAATTATTTTTTCCCACCCAACTTTTGAGAATAGCCATTTTTATATTTTAATGATTTCCGGACATCCCCATCTATAACAAGGATAAGTCGTGTTTAATCATAAAATGGACTGGTAATTTTATTCAAAATGTTTTTAATTGTTTTCAGTAACAGTTGAATTGCAGTTACTGTAAGAAACAAAATAAACGCCAGTCCGTAATATAAAATTATCTCTATTCAATAACAAAAGAAAAAAAAGAAGGAAAAAAAATAATTCGTGTCTAAACCCAATAAAACGTTTTGCACATCACCCAATTGAACTACATAACTGAATCGGTAAGAATAACTTAAACCTCGAAACAAAACCACTAGCCAACGTTCGTTTAATATGATCGTACAACTCCTTCGTTTAGACGCCATAGGCATCAAAGCACGCAGAACCGAATAAAACATAGCTAGGCGGTGTCTTAAAAATAAAAGAAAGCGTACCGGTGCGCGCGGTCTGCGATAAATTTGAGAGAATTATTAAGACGCCGCAAGTCAAACAAAGAAACGAAAATAAGAAAGGCCACGCGAGCAACGGAAAAATTCGAGCAAGCAATCAGTAGCATCCGACGAAAATACCGTACATAAAATAAAACGGTAAAAAAGTTTAAAAATTAAGCCAAGATTGAAGAGCGGAGGGGTGCAAGATAGCGGAGAATCCGACTGCTAAAATAATCGTGACTCGACTTAAATGAAGTCTTCGCAGAGAGTAGCGAAGAATATTTTAATTATATACCACCGCACCCTACTGCTATAACCCTTTATATTCTTACTTGCCAGAATTCCGCTGACGATACTAAAAACCGATCCCCAGCCGAAACTCAAGCCGTTCTCTCTATTAAAGATAACTTTTAAACTTTTCCTCTGTCCTCTTTGTCTAGCAGACTATTTCAGCGTTGCAAAAATGTCTTCATTAGAGCCAGATACTGCAGCGGAACAAACGAAAAACAAACTACTGCGAATATAAATCTCTTTAAAAATAATGAGATATTTACAATTCTCGGTCGTGAATAAGCGCGCACCATGTTCCAAGAAAAAGAAAAAAAAGACGGTAGTTAAAATACCTTCGCTGAATTGAAAATTAATTCGGTATATCATGATGAGACAATTTTCACGGAACAACTGAACACGAACAACGCAAATCCGAACTTGCAGAATTAAAATCGGGAAAATAATTACGTTCCTCGTGTAACTGATTACTCCTTAAATTCATGCTATCACGAAATACACAACATATCATGAAACTTAAGATCAAGAAATCATTCAATAGCCTGAACTGCAGCAGGATGATAGGTAACTTTTTTTTTATTTTTTAACTTGGCGTCATAAACCGCCAGACTTTGTAGTGACTAGTCGCTAACAATTTTCGCTCCGATCATGTTTAGTTTCAATAGACCGAGCTTTGTATGCCTTATACCATATAACCCATCACGTTCATTCATGTACAATGTGAACGTGAATAATAGACATGGAAAAACTAAATTTTACCAGTCAAAATAAACTTTAGTTTCATTTATAGCGCTTTCTGATTTTATGATTCAACATTCCATACAGCTCAAAAGCTCAGCTTTTCGCGACTGTAGACTAAAGAGCCTGTGATAGATAACGAGTCAACATTATTTAAAGTTTCACAGTCAACTTCAGTAGTTGTGCTTCTTCGTCATCATAAACATTATTGCGTCATCACAGTGTCTACTTCATCATGCATCGGATGGATTTTGTAGTTGCATGAATTCAGCTGGGCTAATTCATTTATGTCGATACATGGATCTTCCACATGCAATCTCTCGTCTATTAAACAATAATCCGGGGCACTAATTGAACACTTTTTTTGACAAACTGTCTGTTTCACAGAAATCGAATTTCCAAAATCATACTTATTAAAGTGTCCCCGTCCGTAATTGGGAAATACTTTTATATTGTGTCTTAAGGGAAAACGCCGGGGATTTTAAAATTGTTCGGTATTAGGAAATGTCCACTTTTTAGAAGTGTTCGTTAACAGAAGTTTCACTGTAATTGAATTTCTGCCACATCGGCAAAATCTTTTTACTGTCAATCCTTGCAGTTGTGATCTTTTAGTCAGCCACCCGATTATCTAACCACTCGTATTGCATTTTCAGCCAGTTAGCAGTTTTTATTTGAGGCGATTTTTCATGATTCACCGAAAACAGTACTGTGGATAACAGATTTAAGTTATACTCAATCTTATTACTATAAAGGAGTTAGATAACAAATACCGTTGAAAATCAGTTTTAGTTTGTCAGACATCAGTTTGCCAACTAAAAGATAACGAAAGGTGATTATTCCGGTAATCTCTTGACGGAGCTAGTCCGCGATTGTAGAGTAGCGGTATTTAGCCGGAATTATGATCTTAAGAATTTAAAAGGCTAATTTCTTTCACATGCTGGTCACCTTTCCCTATACTTTTTCGCTTAGTAACCAATTCAGTTCAGACTGAATGCATACGTCAATCAGAACTGCATCTCGAACTGGAAACGTCAAAATATTTTCTAGTGAGGGGCTGTAAAACTATTACAGAATAATACGCTGGAAAGTTTACCAAATGTTTCTTTAAATTTAAAAAAAAACCATTAATGTACACCGAATTGAATACTTAACTTTTTACAATAAATTTCATCAAATCTAAAATATAAATTGGAAAAAATAAAAACACTTTTGTTTCATTTACGCTAAATAAACTTTTCATAGCTACTTAGAAAAGTTAAATAAAACTGCCGTGCATGGGGTTTTTCTATCATTTTTTTTACTATTTTAAAGCTCATATAAATCACTTCTCGTACATCGACTATAATCTAGCAAAATAGAGAACTTCAGAATTTTCTTCTGGGATCGTCATCGAATTCTTAATATTGATTACATCCGTTTTTTGAAACCATCTAATATTTAAAGCAATCACGTTATATCGCCGTAAAGCTGCGTAAATGTAAATATTTAATTCGTTACAACTTTGCGACAATCTGAAAAGACTAATAACTTTTAAAGTTCAGTGAAATGTTTTACCATTAATTTCACTCTTTCTATAGTTATTAAAAAATCAAAAATAAACTTTTTGAGAAAAAACATATTGCAATCGTCCTTTACTTGTGTACTATTAGTGACTTACTATATCCCCATTTCGTTTACATTCGATATCCATTTCATTCGAACGATGCTTAAGTGAACCATCTCCATCTGTTTAATAATTTAAAAAATATTCTTCGGTAGATTTACCAACGCGTTTTCTGTCATTATTTCATTGATAATACTTACCTTATACGAATGTCACGTTATATCACAAGTAATACCTTCTCGCTTAATTGGTCGAATATTGGAATAAAAAAATATTGAGGAAACTGATTGAATGCAAAAAAAAAAAAAAAAAAACGAAATAGTTTTTCGTTCATTTTCTCTCCAAATTGCTCCTTCTATCTAAATTAAACAGTGATCTGCGGCGCTGATCACATTTTATTTAAATGTTCGGATTCTTATCCTGTAAAACTCGAATTTCCGACCCTTTGTTGCACATCTTATATTCTGTCTTTCTCTTTTCTATCCATCATTCCAACGATAAACGTTCCTTTACAGTGATATCTGACCGAATAAAAATTTAACTGACGATCATTTCCCTCCTTTATTTTTGTTTCTAAGTGTAGCTGAGGTGCTCAAACAAAAATATATATATTACTGAAAATTATAGTTAACTGGTCAAAGCCAAAAGAAAAATCTAAGAATGACCTGCTTACACAACGAAAACTCCATTACAGCCACTGCTTTTTACCTTTTTTTTTTCACGATTAAAAATTATCTTCCAAGGAAACTGCTATTTTGTTCAAGCCTTTGAAGATTTCACTTTTTCCAACGCGGTAAAACGGATGAATTCGAAACGGCATTTACTATCCAGAAAACAGTTATCCAAAATTTAGCTTAAAATAAATAAAAAAAAAAAAAAAAACAACAAAATACATATTTAATATAAACGTCACTTGTAATCTTTATTTGAGGAAAATTTAAAAATGTAAGAAGTATCAATCAGTGAATATCGAAAAAACACAACGAATAAAGAAATAAATTATAGAATAAAAAATTGCACGGTTAATTAACACAAACTTTCGAAGTTCTCCGTAACGAAAATCTGTCATTAGTAATAATATGAATATCTAATACATAGAGCACTATTTCTTACTTTGCTGTTCAAAAGCGAAACATAATTAGTAAGAGATCATTCATTTATTGCTTGAGCTGTTTTTTCTCTCTCAATATATATATAAAAAAAAATTATATATATATACCCCCCCAAAGATAATTGTACGCAAGATAAAAATATTTTCGACGCCCTAATTTTAAATGAAATTAATGAAAATATGATTGTATTCGTATTTTATAGTTTAAAAAAAAAAATTACATATAAACAATGGAAATACTTTAATTTGTAATAGTTATAAATATTACAGTACAATGTTATGAAAAGCCAATTACAAAAAAAAAACAAGTTTATTCATCGCAAGTTGCCGGTGGCCTTCAGCTACTGAGATATCTTTCTTATTTATTCGTGCCGCTGCTGGTACTAATTGTCCCGTTAACATCATCTATTTCTCCTTCCCATTCAAAGATAAATAAATAATGGAATAAATTATTTCACATCATATGTGACATCAAGTTCAAGCATTTTAACTTCGAAGAGGCCGGCAGAAATCCCTATGACAATATTTTACAAAGTTCGGAAAAAATAAATCCACTCCTCTCTGAGTACGAAAAATTAAGATGTTAGACCATTCCTTATATGTATTATATCACTCAAATATAATTCTAAATTCCGATTACCTTGGTCCAAATCCTCTCGATTTCTTAATTACTAGAATTGTACAAATAGAAGAATAGATTTTTTTTGTTACTATTGATAATATTTAACCGCCGCGGCATCTTTTATATGAATAAAACGTAATTTCGTAATTTATTATCGAGTAAAGTACATTAAAAAATGCATTCATTATTCGCTTCAAATGATTTTTGCTTATTAAAAATATCGTTTTTAGTTATTTTTACTTTTTTCTCGGTTTTACAAAATTCCCAGCTTATTCTCGCTTGTGTGGTCACCTTATTATATATAGAAAACAACCTATTCGAAGTCGTTATTGTATTAAATCCACAAATTAATACATTAACGATATCAATTTTTTTAATTCTTTATAATAAAATTGTGCTTAAAATTTTGCATAAAAATAAAATTTTTCTTTTATAATTTAATTTTTAGAAAAAAGGTTTTACTTATTCACACCTTCGATGAAATTTAATAACGTAATGTAAAAATATTCCTCCTTTCAGTTTGCTATCGTGTAACTTAATATAAGTTCAGCTAATATCAGCCAATTTATGATTAGCGTAAACCTCGTAAGATATTATATGTATTTTAATGTAAGATAGTTAATTTGACTTTATTTATTTTATTTTTTTTGGACAAAATAATACAACAATAGACCTATATACAAGACTTATCGGATTTGAGATTTGATTTTTTATTATTTCTAAAAATCGATCTCAAAAGCTCTTTCTGGGCATTTTTAATTTTACACGTTAAAAGAGAAAATAATCGTATTCAAAAATTATTTAAAATTATACACAGACAGTACAAAACATTTATTAAATGTAACCTATCAAACAGATTACTCAGAATTTTTACCGACAATCATTTCTAGTTGATAACAAAATGTTAGAACAAATAATGTCCGTACTATTTTATACATGTATAGCAAATAATTTATATTTGCTTTCTCTATTTAACCTAGAAAAATATGGAAAAGTATCTGTTATTCGGATTCCCCATATTTTATTGAAATTCACAATACAATGAACTATCTAGCGAAAAATACTAATTAGTCGTGAAAATTATATTCAACTTTTCATTCTTTTCGAGATTAGAAAACAAACAAATGCACATGTTAACAACATTATATAAAGCGTGACAAGTGTGAACATTTTTATGCCAAATACTGCTGAAAAATATTTAACTTACGTAAAATCAAGCAATAATTTCAAAACTGCCACGAGCAAAAATGAAGATAATTCATCAGTTTTCTGAACATTTTATAAATAGCGAACAATTCGAATAATTACATGTGCAAAAAACATGAGTAATATTTTTTTTTTAAGTCAGCAAAAGAATTGCTTTACATGATTAGAAAGTTTCTTTTGATCCACGCGATCTTCAAGGACCATCAATTTCCAGAATGGAGCTGGTTCAAATTGAAACTGCAAAAACCTGACACACGTGATTAAAATACTAAGTTTAACAAATAATTTAAAAGATGTGTAAAAGAAAAGTCTAATGACCGTTCAACCGTGACGAATTATTTATAAAAATTGTACATCATAGGTCGTCGAGTAGAAACAAAAACAAAACAAGTTCACAGATCACGTTTTTAATATGTATAAACTTCATTACAAAAAATAAATAAAAAGGCATCCTAGCGAAAAAATAATAATAAATAGGACAATAATTAGAAATAAAATAAATAAACGGCATTTTTGAAATACAAAACATTTTTTATATGCAATATATCCATTTAGTCATAAAGCGGATACATAATTTTAAATAAGTCATGAATATAATTTATTAAAATAAGCTAATAATTATTACATGAAAGATTTTATATGACTTACTATGACTCGCATAAAAAATTATCATCTTAAAAATAGGATATTAACGATATTATTGATCGTTATAGTTCTCGGGATAAGGACTAAATTCTGTAGAGTAATCTGTGTGAATATCAGGGTGATGATGATGATACGGTGCTTTAAAATTACGTGCTCTTTTCTCATACTCGACAACTGTTTGTACCGGTGGGGGCTTTTTAAAAAGAGCGACCACCGACAATACCACAGCTATCTTAGACAACAGCAAAGCTTTCCCAGCTAACAAAGTAATTGCTTTAAGGATTATCGGACCGAATATGAAAGCCCCTATCGTAACTGCCATCGTTATCGCATGTTCCATCCCTTTTCTCTTTCTCCTTCCTAAATATGAAAACAAAGAATTTCAATATATAATTCTCTTTTTTTTTCTTTTTTTTTTCTTTACCGTTATTAATAAACTACACTTATCAAAAATTTCGATAAAATTTTAGCAACTTTAAGCATTGTATCATCATCATAAAATCATATAATCTCGTGAAGATACTGCTGTAGCTCTAAACCCACGTAAAAATCTCGTTAATTACCAAAAACGTAACCGATAAAGATATATAAAAGAACAGTTTGACGTTTTCATAAACAATATACGGCGCAGTCCCAAACTGTGTTTAGCATTTATTCTAATTTCATTATTATTATTATTATTTACACGAGTCGTAATATAATTACCAGCTTATAATGTGTCTTTGAAATTATTAAAATACATAGTACAAAGCATTGATTTTCTATAAAACGTAAAATATAATTTTTTAAATGTGAAATAACTAATTTATGGTACATACAGCACATGGTCATTCGTTTAAATAAAATACTTACAAACTTCTTTTATCTGTTTTCTTTTTTCTACAAAATAACATAGATGAATTTAAAAAAGCTTACCATAACATAAAGCTAATCAAAAATTATGAGCAATTCAAATTTAAGAGAAATAAATCATCTGAACTCTCAGAACACATATTTTAAGACACATGTTATTTCCAAGTTAAAGTTTAAAAATGCGTTGCATTCTGAAAAGAACCATTTTTGACAAGGAATCTACACAAAATAGGATTACTAAAAGTTGAATTTAAAAAACTCGCAACAACAAAGAAAATTGAAACAAAGCAGAAGCAGGCAGTAACTATAAGAGAAAAAACTATATATTTGTAGTGGGAAAAAAAAAACCGTAATTATTTATACAAATAATTTCCAATATTTACAGGAGAATTCACGGCCCAAAAGAAAAAAGTATATTGGATATATTGATAAATAAACTAAAAAATGTCGCAGTTCTATTGTACAAAACAAGAGTAATACGCAAAGTATTTTATTTTCGCGAACTATAATTCCCAGGAGTGCAAATTATTAAACTAATTCTACATTCATAATAGAAGCATATTTTCTAAATTAAGACAAGTTTATTATATATATGTAAAAAAATTGTCTGAAAATACAAAGTAAAAGAAAAAATACGGTATATACGATAGAAACTAACTAAAAATTATGAACTGGATAAAAATCTAACTCAAGATTTTAGTTTTCTATTTCTTATTTAGCATTTTTCTACTTGTGGAAACTGTGTCACAATCATACACGATTAACACTTCGAATAACAATGCTCTACACACATCAACAGAACACAAAAGGTATTAAAATGAAATATTTAAAATCGTTCATCAAAATATAAAGCCATTAAATATCATTCTCAAAAGTTACACAGACGTTACAAATTAACCAGCGTAACAACTTTATATTTGCTCAGTTTTGGTTTTTAAGACAACAAACTGCTTAATGCGTTAAATGTTAATATTTTGAAAAAATGTTCTCGATAATTCATTTTCTCAACAATAAAGCAATTACTGTCATGGAAATAAATTAACAAAAATTGATTTACACTTAATCTTGCAACAAACGCGCTGTGAATACAATAAACACTTGAATTATTTTTCAAAAAGATAAATAAAGCGTATGGTTCTTTTTCTTTAATTATCACAATTTAAATGCGACATAAAAGTTTTAAAAAAGATTACCGCAACGGATGATTATTTACTTAAATAATATTAATATCTCACAAAAATGGTGCAAAAAATATTTCAACGCTGAAGTACCATATACGAATAATACTAACTTTTAATTAAAAATATAGAAAAATATAAGCAATTTAAATAACCGATTGAACAAAAGCAAGTTAAACGCGTAAATTAAAATGGCAATCGCTAACAGAGGTATGGCGAAGGGTAGATTAAAAAGTACGCATAATTTACGCAAAATACGATATATTATTCGATTAAAAAATGAAACAGCACTAGAATTATGAAATAATTACCACCGCTCAAATCAATATGAATCTGTTTTGCATACAGATTTATATTTAGGAACTGAAACAATTACTATTCATTATCTTGCGCGAATTTTTTATAATAATAATGCAAAACTACTTGAATTACCGTCACATAATCATGCGTACATTAATCAAACAGTTCATTAAGTGTAAGAATAATAAGGTCGTAGAAAGAATTAGTCTATTTACAGAAGTAACAAATATGTAAAACGTTCCTTTTTGAAGAAAACTTTTAATATTTTTTTTTTTTTTTTTTGTACATGGTTTATCGTATTTTTATTATTAAAGTTGCAGGAACTATGTATTTTTACCCTTTTAACAGAATTTATAAATGCTCTTAATTTTTCAGATGGGTATTTCGTTATTTTATTAGTAAAATAAATAATTAATTGAAAGTTACATTTTAGTATACTCATTACATATATGATTATTCGCTAAAAATTCATTAATCCATATTTCATCGCGTAATACTGATTTTTTACGATAAAAAATAATTTATTTTTCCAAGCCATTCTTTAAACATATCAAATAATACCGTACAAAGCTAATAAACATTATTCAGTAATAACACAAGTTTAATCTATTTTAAATAACTGTGTATAGTGTTTTTAACTGAGATTTTTATAATTTTTTTAGTTACTTTAACAGCAATAATTTAAAACAAAAATGGATGCGCACATATATGATTTCACTGTTTACCTTCAAAGGAAGTACTGTTTGAATTAAAATAATGTTTCTGAATAGACTTTATTGTTTTCATAAAAATTTTACTGAGACTACTGCTACCAGGAACCGGTGCATTACCGGCCAACAATACACTTTTACCAGTTTTTTTTCCATCTTTATGTTTATCGTCGAAGAAATTTTCTCCATCATCACCAACTTCATCGTCTTCTTCTGCGTCTTTTAATTCTTCGCCAATAATTTTCTTTAAAGCCGGTTCCCGAAGTATCGGTTCAATGTCTTTCTTCAACGCGCTATCTAGAAGATACAGAACTTGCGTTCTTAAACAGCTAGACACATCTCCGTCAGAATCGAAACAGTTCCACAACACATCGTAAAACGATTTTATTTGAGCTTTTTCTGGCATTACAGACTTCGTATATGTATCAAAAAAAGTACAACGAACTACACCGCTATTATTTATAAATACCGCAGCGAATATTACGAAAATCACGATAAGCGCCATTTCGTTTTACGACTAGCACCTCGCTCTTGTAACCGGTAACTGCGAAATGAGTTCATTCTAACATATAACCCGATTAATATAAACATATGTAAGCACGCTACAAGTAAGTCAAACCAAGCGGCAAAACGGTTGTTAAATATAAATAACTAGTATAAAACCGGTTATAATAATATATTATCTTACCGCTGGTCATCCGTATTTACAGATATTTAACGATTTAATGGATTTTCATTCCACAAACTAGAAACGTAGTTAAACGAGGAAAACTGTGTAAAACGGTGAATTACTTTCTAATGTGTAGTTAACAATGTCACAGAAAATTAATGATTTTAATGATAATGACACTTAAATAGCAGTTGCATTTGATGAAAGTGCATCAATTTCAAAATACATATTTATGGCACAATTGACAATCAGGTTAAAACGATTATTATTAATAAACACACCACAACCTAACATGTATAATAAAATGCACTTTTCATATACAGTAAAAGTGTCTGCAGTTTTCTCTTTCTTTCTTTCTTTCTTTTTTTTTGGTGGGTTTCTTAAAAATTCCGTATGGTTCATGTATTAATTTCATCTAGAATAGAAATTAATTGTTAAAATAAGATAACTGCGGCAAAAGTATTTAATTTTCTTTACATAAACTATATGTTCATTAGTATTTTTTTTCTTCTATTATTAAACTTATCCTTCGAAAAAGAAACACTGCGACTTTACTTTCTTTAAAAACGTTTTTTGATATAGTAAACAATTTTGTTTTAGTTAACACAATTATAAATTAATAAATTTTTGCTGATTTATTACAGAAATAAATGTTTGCTAGAATCGGAAATTACAGAAAAGAAAAAATGGCTACCAAATATTCGTTATATTACATCCCTAACGTTTCTGAATTTAAACATGTGAACTTTGAGTTGATTACATGCAGTATACTGAAAAAAAATTGATGTTTTACCATTTCTGAACGTCCGACCATTAGTGTTTTATTAGTACAAGACATCGTTCTTCCATCAAAATTATGCTTCATTATCGTATTTCCTGAAAATATGCATATTAGAAAACGAAATTAAATTTTTTCCATTATTACTAATTCGTTAAACAATTGCTACAAAGTCTAAAGTAACGTTTTTCTTTCTATTTGTGGCCTTTAATGAAAATTAGAATAAAACAAATCTTTTGGTTTTTCCCCAACAGGTTTTCGCGTATGTTATTTTTCTATTAGGTCTCTTAATAAATATTTTTAAATCATTTCGTATGACGTTAGAAGTTTTATGCTTCATATTTATATCCATTTGCATATTTTTATGATGTATTTTTAAAAAGCATTGACGTAAACATTTATTCAAATTTTAATTTTCCGAACAAAAACGTCTGCAGTAAAATTATGGAATAAATAAATCGAAACAGACTGAAGTTACTAATCAAATATTTAATGACAAGACAAAAAAAAAAAAAAAAAAGAGAAACCTTATAAAAAAAATAATACTGAACGACGAAATTACGTACCCGCGCTTTTAGATAATGTATAACGCAACATAACAAAAAATTCGTCAATTAAAACGAATCTTAAGTAAATTATCACATAAATTGGTTTTTACGTATTTAAATGTATTCATTTTCTCTCAGTTCTTATTTTAGAATCTGCATTGCACTACATCCTTATTTACCAGTAAAAATAATCATATTTAACATAATGCATCACTTATTTATGATAAAATCACTATTAAATTCCTTGTAGAAATTTGAAATATAATAAACATACCCTACGGAATAATTTGCCGCCATTTTTATTTTGCATCAGTGCAACCAGGTAGAATATATCGATACATAGCTCTAACTACGTATTTTCTAATGCGCAGTTTGTAAAGCAAAATCTCCTCCGATTCCAGAATGATGGCGAATTTATGAAATTTACTATTTTATATTTTAAACTAACCTACCGTTCCAATAAACATAATGTCAATAAAAAAAGAAGCAAATTGTGCCGTCATTAATTACTACAAGGAAAAATAAACAAATATCGTACAGTTAATAGGTCGATAAGGTAAAACTGTATTGTTCGGACATCTTGTTTGATAATAAAGTTGTTTATTGTTTATATGTTTGTTTACAGTATTTTTTGTGAAAGTGTTCTATAATTTACAAAAGCTTGACGTTAAAGTATTTTTGTTTTTTTCTTCGGGTGTTTCTGTGTAAAACAGAGTGTCATTAATGGAATGTGATTAAAGATAATTTAAAAATTACCGTGCAAAGTCTTTTTCACCATTTTTGACCTTCACTTCATTCACCGTAGAAAATATTGGAACTTTAAAAGTTGTGAATTTTATCGCGCAATAATTTAAATATATCGAATATATCTACGCTTTTGAGAAACAGTCAGTAAAATTTTTCGGGAATGTACCTTATTGTAGTTTTATTAAAGAAATTAGACTTTTGTAACGTTAATTCCAACTTTTATCATTCGAAAAAAATTTCCGTATTTTTACATCGAAGTATGATGTTTAAAAACTTTAGTATTAAAACAAATCGAATACAAAAGTGTATATAAGTTTTTTTAAAAAATAAGTTACAGTAATCCGATAAAATGAAATTATTGGAAAACTCTGGATTCGAAAGTCTAAATAATGCCCTTTGCATAACATCAGGTGACAATAAAATAGTTGGAAGGTAAGAAATTTATTTATTAATGAGTATTACAAAGTTTAACTGAAATAATTTTAAAACTAGCTAAATAAGTAATTTACAAGAACTACAATGTAAAATTTATATAAAAAATTGATTCAGTTTTATTTAAATCTTGATAGATAATTATTTTTACATTTTCTAATAATCAAAATTAAGTCTAAAAAAAAAAAAATGTTGATAGAATTTGTTAAATCGAAAACTGGTTTCTATATAAACTGAATAACAAATTAACCATTTTAAATGTCTCCATTATTTCTTTTTAAACAGTAATTGTACGTAAATTTATGTAACATATTAGTAAAGTAGTATGAGATGTAACGGAATGGTTTATCCTTTTAATAGTTGTTAGATTCAATGGGTTTTGTTATGGTTTTTTTTTTTTTACATACAAACAAAACGCTACATCGGTTGCTAGATCACAAAACCTTATATATACTGAAAAGAACGTAAATGAATTTTTAAAACCCGAATATTATTCTAGTACTTCAAAATTTCAGTTCCATTATGTATTAATGTGATACATAAATCTGTAAAAAAAAATAGGAAAATACCTGCGATAGTAAATAATTAAAAATAAAGTATATTGAAAACATACCTGAATTCTTCGCTAATAATTTTGAATTTTACGTAGTGCCCTGCGTAGTAGATACACCCATTGCCGTATTGTTGTAAAATAAACATTTTTCAATGTGTATAGTTGAATCGTTTCACATTTCTACTTGAAAAATAGCCTGAACTTTAAAACCTTCTATAAATTTACACCGATTTATACATTTTAGAAACTACATCAATTGCTGAAAAACAAAATTTTCAAGAATAACGTAAAGTTAAACGATCACCACGTTTGATCACATGTTTCTTTAAATGACCGGCGTGTTGGTAAGGTGATGAGATTAATAGTTCCTACGTATTCGCAATGCTTTTACAGTTTTACACGTGCATGTGCACTCTCCTTATATGATATTACGTTGTGCCAAGCAACTGATCATATGATACATATCCTAATCGATATTTTTAATAATCGATTCTCTTTATTGAAATTTAACATTAAAAGCAATTATTAAAACAAATAGTTTATGCGGTTCTTACATTAATTTATCGAATAATTTCAATTTAATAATTTCATATTTCTTTAGTAAACAAGAAAATTTATTAAATTTATTATATGTAAATAATTTAAAGATCGTTAAATATGACATTTCCGTATTATCGTTAGGACATATATAATATCGATTTATTTATTTCAATTTCGATTTATTGTATCTATTCTGTTAAATCGTGTTATTTGTTTTTAATATTATTTATAGTTTTGTTCGTTAACTTTTTAAATATGATAATGTACTTCTTATTCAAAAAAAAAATATCAATTACATTCAGTAGGTGGCGTTTTAAAATAAATGATGTAATTACTTGAAATATATTCTTAGTAACATTCATCTTAATTATAGTTTAGGATGGTAAGTCTATTTCTATTTGTTTCCTTAAATTGCATATGTCAAAAACAAAAACATGTAACGAGTATAAAAGTTATGTGACCTAAAAAATAACTAGTGTTATTTACTTGCTGAATTATTTGCTCTTAACTTCACATTTTTATTACTTTTTCGAACACATCTGACATCTTAATGAATTACAAAATTAACGTTGTTTTTTTTTTAAAACAAACCTTCCATTTTAGATACTCGATTATAAATTTTCCATGTAATTACATATTGCCAATACGTAAAGTTTAAGTTTTGTAATAATAAAAAATCAAATTATAATAAAGTATATTACAATGGATTATAATATTTTTTATGTTTGTGTAAAAAGTATTTTACGTTTCAAAAAATATATTAATACAACTAGAAGTGAAATTGAATAATACTGTTATTTAAAAAAGGTACACTTAGTTACTCAGTTATAAATTGGTGATATTGTTTATATATTAAAAATATATATTTAGGAAGTAAATAGTTAACGTAAAAATTTTCAAGTTTCATAGTGTTTTTTTTTATTAGTCAACAAGTTTATCCCTTCAAAATTTCATATATAACAGGTGTTTTTTGTTTTCGGACATTTTTGTGAAAAATTTAAAATTTTAACTCCATGCTAAATTTTTGTATTTAAAAATTTTCAAACTTCCTAATTTTTCTATAATTAATCAATTAAAATTTTACATCCGCTAAACGTAAAGTGCTTTTTTATTTTTAAACAAGTGAAAATTCGACAATTTTTAGCTCATTTTGAAAATCGTTTAATAGTTTTTTTGCTTCCAAAATTTTTCTATTCATTACTTGTGATTAATCTTGTAAATACTAAATTTCTCCTTTCTACGTCCTATATTATGGAGGTTAACCATTTGATTTTTCGTTGAAATTAGAGTATCCGCTCGTAGTATGATTAACTATAAATAATTAGTTTTTGTAGTTTTTAAATGTTTGCAATTTTACTGTAAATTTTGAACATTCTAATTTAATCTACATTAGAATAAAAGTTTTATTGTATTAGAAAAACATTTTTTCTGATTTTTCCAGAATCTGTATTTACACAAGATGGTATTTTTTAAACTTGACTGTATATAACATCGTACTTATTATAAATTAAATACTTTTTTAAAAAAACAGGAAACATACTTGTTTTTTGTTTTTTTGTAATGAAATTATTTCTGTAGTACATTGCTTTAGTATGAAAGCTAGTACCGAAATATATAATGAAAAATTAAAAAGGTTAAAATTTCAAAGATAAAGTTTATTTGCGATAAGTATTGGTTAATATACAAGAAAATGAAGAAGTTATATGTTTATGAATAATATATAAATATTCTTGTTTTATATGCTTAATATTTTTTACAATTCAGACTCGAATTTTTAACTCAAAGCGAGTACCGCCTTTTTACTTTTTTACGATGTTTATTCTAACATATATAGATTTAACGAAGCAATCGCTTGCCAGTAGAATTTATTGCTAAAACTTAATTTTCTTTCTTTATTAACAAATCAAATACTCTTAAACTATGCAGTATGAAGAAGAAGAAAACATAAAACAGATGATATAAATATGTATAATATAATACGACATACGTAATATAGATTGGCCCTTTGCTGGACTAAGAAATATTTTCTACAAAAACTAATTTATAAATACTTCTATAATTTAGAAAATATATTTAAAAATATTTTCACGCATTTAAAAGTAATACATAGTAATAGTTTGTATGTTATTTATTAGACTTGAAAGTTATACTACGAAATTAGTTGGTCCTGAAAAGCAGCTATATAGAAAATTCATAGCAAATGATGGATCACCTGATAATGACCTAATAGCGGTGGCGCCAAATTCGTGGTCCACAATGTCGACGTACAGGTATATAGCTTTAAATTTTCCTAATACTTAAAAATTTTTAATGTACTTTTCGTGTTCTTTGTAAAAGATTATTGGAAAGACGTCACAAATTTTAAACAGTTTAGTAGGTCAAATGTAAATTATATTAGTTAAGATCTTAATTTTTTGTGTAGAGATAAGTTATCTTACTTTAACATTTAAAAGTATATTGTATTAGGTTCGTAAAGTTATATTAAAAACAGGTACTTTACGATTGTAAAGAAAATATTGTTGTACAAACGTATTAGTCTGAAACGGAAGTCATTATATATAAAAATAAGCGGTCATTTAATGTAAATTACAAATTGATTCGTAACACGCAATAATGCATAATATACGCGAAGAAAAAGTTGATAACTAATTTTTCGGTACGATAATATGGATATTTATGTATAATATTGGTTATTGTTTGATTTCAGAAATGACGATGTTTGTTGTAATTCAAGAGATTTTTTTTCGGACAGCTATTCAAGTGACGAAGGAAGTTGTTTCATAGATATTATATCCCGCAAAACACTATTTTACCTGATAGCAACATTAAATGCGGCTTTTCCCGACTACGATTTTTCCGATGCAAAAAGCCACGAATTTAACAAAGAATCTGATGTTAATGTAAGTATTAGTTTTAATAGCGTGAATATTCGACTTAACCGGTTCACAATGAAGTTATTATAAAATAGTTAAACGTTAAATTTTATATTTAATTTCAAAGATATTAACAGCTTGTTTCGTTTGTAAAAATTTCAATTGCATTAAAAATTGTACTTACAATTAGAGCGCGATGAATTCAATAGACAGTAATTTAAGTCGAACTTGCGGAGCAAAATATCGTCGACTACGTTCAACTCTGTGGACTGAAATCAATAAAGTTATTCCTCTCAAACGTTGCGCTGTATACAGGTATTTAAAACATTTACTTAATATTATTTACTATAAATTGCAGAAACATCTAAAATGTAGCAGATCAGGAGCTGTTTTATTCGGAAAATATCACTAAATTCGCGGAGTTCTTGTAGAGAAATAAAACAGTTTTGAATTTTTGAAAGTTATAAAAATAATATTATAATTAAGAAAGAAACGGTATTTTTACAAATGACGTAGCAGGTTAAGATAGTAAAAAATTCTCCAAAACCAATTGTTATAAAATTTAAACCGTCGTATCAGTCGTTGGAAAATACTATCATCCTGAATGTTTCAGCTCGCTAGCCTCCAAAGGGTGCCCTCCTAGGGACAAAAATGTAAACTCAGGTTTTTCGACGATATCTTGAGAATCAGCTGGCCGATCATATTCAAATTGGGCTCAAATTGACGATATTTCAAAACTTTACAATTACAAAAATATTTTCGAACTTATTTATCAACAAAACCTAACTTAAAAATTCATTTGAAAATTTCAAAACGCTATAAAAATCGATCTAAAACAAACACCTCGCTGGTTAAAATTATATAACATGTATTTTATGCTAAATTACCCTCATGAATTTTTTCAGATTTTTTAAAGGAGTAGGCTCACCTTAAAAATAATAAAAACCGTTTTTTTCTTTCTTTTTTTTGCATTTTCGGTCAAATTTAACAGCTATGAGCTGATCAGATTTTTTTAGCCTCAGATTTATAGAAAATGACATAATAAGACTTTCCAGTATTTTGGACACGAAGAATAGGGAAAAAATAAATAAATCTCATTTTTCTGCTGGTTTTCAATTTTTGTGGCTCACAAAATACTGAAATGGTAAAGTAATTCTAAATCTTTTTCCATCGACTCTGGAAAATCTTTGACACCCGCAAATGTCAATTTTTGAAAAGAAATTTCTTGGCAACTCCACTTCCCTGTCACTATCTCCAAATATAGAACATTTTCTGTATTACCGTGATCCATTAGTTAAGATAAAACTTCATTGATGCTTACACGGGAAACAAATCGTGAACCGAATTCGTTGTGCAAGAAACAACCGGTTTTACAGTACAATCCAGCACCCTTAAGCAATTTATTATCAAACTGGTTGTGGAGCAGTATCCATTTTTGGCCTACTACACCGTGGATGGTTTCAACGATCCAACGGACCATTATTATTCGAAGAAAATGGTTTGCTTTTGCAGTTGTGAACTGATTCTCTTTTCCTTTTAACGAAGGCAGACAAATATGAATTATTTCAGTATACTGTGAGACGTAAAACCGAACAACCATCCAAACAACCAGTATAAACATGAGGTTTATTTATTTTTTCCATATTCTTTATGTCCAAAATACTGAAGAGCACTTATTATGCCTTTTATATAAAACTGAGGCCAAATTTTTTTTTTATCGCCTCGTAGGAGCTAAATATCGCCAAAAATGCAAAAACAACGTTGTTTTTAGTTTCCGAGGGGTCTTCACAACTTTTAAAAATTCGAATGAATTCGGTTGAGTAGTTTTTCGTAAAATACTTTGTTTTTAATATATCGGAGCGTATTTATTAGTCATTGTAGTTGAAAATCAAGAAGAATATGGATCATTTCAGTGTTTTATGAGCTATAAAAATGAAAAACCACTCAAAAAACCAGCAGAAAAATGAGATTTAAATGTTTCGTTTCATAATCTTTGCGTCCAAAGTACTGGGTAGAACTTATTATGTCATTTTGTATAAATCTGAGGCTAAACAAGTTTTTTTCATGTCAGCTGCTAAATTTGACCGAGAATGCAAAAAAAAAAACGGATTTTATTATTTTTAAGGTGCGCCTACTCCTTTAAAAAATCTGAAAAAATTCATGAGGGTAGTTTAGCATAAAATACATGATATATAATTTTAACCAGCGAGATGTTTGTTTCAGATCGATTTTTATAGCGTTTTGAAATTTTCAAATGGATTTTTAAGTTAGGTTTTGTTGATAAATTGGTCCGAAAATATTTTTGTAATTGTAAAGTTTTGAAATATCTTCAATTTGAGCCCAATTTGAATAATATCGGCCAACTGATTCTCAATATATCGTCGAAAAACCTGATTTTACATTTTTGCCCCTAGGAGGGCGCCCCTTGGAGGCTAGCGAGCTGAAACATTCAGGATGATAGTATTTTCCAATGCCCGACACCATGGTATAGTTTTATAACGTTTGGTTTGGGGGCACTTTTCACTATCTTAACCTGCTATGTCCTTTAGGGTTAAATGTATTTTAAAATAATCATTAGTCTGTAGCAATTGTAATTAAAGAGAAATATTTGAAGAAAAAAATATTTTTTATGTAAACTATTTTAAGAAATAAATATATAGCATATGAAAAATGTATATAATTTTGTTAACAAAAAAATAATTTAAAATAAAACCCTACAAATTAACGGATATTTCGGAACAGACAAAATGTGCTGCTGCCCGATTAAATCTAATGAAAACCCCACAAATTTAATGATACTTTCCGAATAGAACGGCTCTTCATCTGGCACATTGTAGACGACTGCCATAAACTACGGTGAAATTATAAAATACTTTACTTTCTACTCAATCGTGTATTATATTGTTAATTTACTTTTTTTGTTGTGATGTAAAATTAAATATTTATAATGAGAAATATTTTTCCTGTTACTTCCCTTCTAAAAAGTTTTCCGTTAATTTTCAAAATTTTTAATTAATCCTAGATTGCTTATTGGAGTTATCAATAAATCCAACGCAACTTTTAATTCTTTCTATATATATATATTTCTATAATCTGGTACTATGGTGCTCCCTTGCATCAATTTCAATATTCTCGTTTTCATTAAATCCTTTATTTACCTTTTTTTTTTCTTGTACTTAAAAATTATGTATAAATTTCTATAAGTGTTAGTGTATACTGGAATTTAATATTATTTCGAATTCATATTTCATAACAATTTATAATTATGCAATTCATTTATTGAATCGATAATAAATTAAAATCTTTGAAAATTATATCTAATAGTATGTAACGAAAAAAACATATTTTGTGTATGTATATGTATCTCCAGACATTCTGAAAACAACTTTAATGTTTTTGATAAAATTTACATACAAGTCACGATCTATCGAGGGTTTAAGTTTTTAAAAGTTAAATTTGCCTTGAATGAGGATATACATTATCATCATCTACATATATTCATTTATATCATCTGACTTTAAACGATACTACTAAAATTAAAATTTAAGAAGAATGTTTATATTTCAGGTGGGAAAACAGTTTTATGGGTTGGATAATAGTTCCAGGTACAAACGTAATACTGTAATCGATTTTTTACTATGAAAACATTGTGACTTACAGGAGATCCTTTCCTTACAGTGTTAGCGATTTTTGCTGATCATTCACACTAGTTTAAAATACTTCACTTTCTCAAATATTATTGCCTCGTTATGAAGCCTCTTTAAATTAGCGACAAAAAACATTCCTGTATCTTAATTTTAGAAATGTAATAGCTCTAATTTCTGAAATTCATATTCCTTATAAAAAATTGTTTTGGCTTGCATTCATTATCCGCGCAGAATTACAATTAGTTTATAATTAAAAAATGATCGATGCAGTTGTGCTAAGTCAGTTGAAACACTTTCACATTTGTTCTTTCATCTTTTCGCATGGTATGCGTAGTATTCTCAGTAGTTTTTATTGGTAAATTTATACACAATATTTTCATTACTAGTCGCGCGTCGATTCTATAAAGAAAAGTAGGGTCAATACTGCTTTGTACACAGTTAGTATTATTACTTGTGACAGATTTCGGTTACGAAAAACTTAGTTGGAAAGCTCATTATATCCAATACGGTATTTTTTATTCTGTCACCGGCAAACTAAATTACGAATCTTTCAACCCCGACCGGACCACTTCTTATTTCATTTGAACATTAGACTTTCTTTTACGGTATATTTTTATTTTTTATTTACACAAATAATAATAATAGTAATGCAATAAACAAATAATATTTCCTCTCACTAAGGACGCAGGTTCTAGTTTCTTTCGCAAACGAGCCGATTACTTCAGCAAATGACAAAATCAAAAAATAAAAATGATTTCGCAGACCAACTAACGATGATATATAAAAAAAAATAAGTAACATTATGTTGTGACAAATCCTGTAAATATCGACTAAATAAAAAATAATTATTTTCTAATTCTTTACGCAACGACGTAGTGACTATCGAATTTTTTAACACGCATCGAGCGAATCAACATCAGATTACAATTACCGCTTCGAACAATTGCCCTGACAACACAGGATTTTTATAGTAGTTACTCGCCGTTCCAATACTGATTAACTTAGCCGGCGTATCGTCGCATATCCACAGCGAATAAACTGATCAAAAGGTGATGTCCAATAAACGAAATAAATGAAAAATTATGAGAATTTATAATTTGGACGGGACATGTGTGTGTGTATATAAATGGGTATGCCATGTATGTGTGTGTATATAAATGGGTATGCCATGTATGTGTGTGTATATAAATGGGTATGCCATGTATGTGTGTATATATATATATATATATATATATATATATATATATTGGATAGACCGTTATTTCTAGTTTAAATTTTGTCTCGTAAATAGTTTTCAAAGTATCGAACAAAACACGTATTCTTGTCAGGAAACTGGTATCTCGCTTGATTTATTCCTTCATTATTGATTTTTTAGTTTCTTTATTTCATTGCGAAATATCACGCAGCGGAAGCATAACTCATTCATTTCTGTGTGTTTGTTCTGTCCGCTTTCCGGTGTAAGATGAATGATGCTGGCAACCAGTTTCTTCGGTATGTGAGCTACTAGCATAGCCAACATTAATGATTCGCGAGGAAGTTGAATTGTCATTTTTATAATTGATGTATTGCAGCTTCCATGTTTTGGAGTCTGATGAAGGAGTGTCATCTTTTAGGAAAATATGTCTCGCACATTTTCACTCACGTAGAAAAACGTACAGAGAAGAGAAAGAAAGATGAAGAGAAGAAAGAAAAGGGTCGTTGGCTAGTTCAAAGTCGCTAAAGTTCGTTACCCAACCGTCTTTTTGGTTACCACCTTAATATTTTTCCTTTCATTATTGCTGGGAAAAGAAGGAAAATACGAAAAAGGGTTTGCATACTTGTAATTAGTAGCAATTCAATGTTTTTGGTAACAAGATACATGCCAATGTTTGATAGGTACCATCAGTCGTTATTATATTGCGTTTGTAATAAAATCGATGTATAGTCAATGCTTCGAGCTTTGTTTCGAACAGTTAATAGGTAAAAGTAAATCAGACTATTAAAATAAACAATGAAAGCATTGACTAATTTCTTTGCGAACAGAAGCACAGTAGAAAAACAATTCTGTTTTAATCAGAAATAGCGCCTGTCGAAAAATATTTAACGTAAAAATCGAACGAAAAGTTAACTCGCCAATAGGAGGATACAAAGAGAATTTTTTTCTGTAATATCGTAATTGGATGTAAAGCCGCATACTAAATTACCGAAATAAACGACACTCGTAAAGATATTCGCCGACTAAATAACTGCAAACAGAATTTTGGGTCAATTCTTGATAAATCAGAATTAGGCAAAGGGAGCGCGTTTGGAGCGTTTTCTACAACTCAGTGTAAGACTACATTTTGAACCCGTTAATATCGACTTATTCATTCTCGTGCGAGTGCGTTGCTTCACAGCGTGAAAAAGATCACATACGTAAAATTGTAAGGGAAGAAGTGTTAAATACTCAAGCATATCATTATTTGTCTTTGATGACATTTTAAATAATTGTCATGTTGTCTATGCTACGATTAGGGTAATTAATAAATCTGCGAAAATAAACAAAATACGGCAAATAATTGCCAAACAAAGCTTAGTTTCGGAATTATTAAACTTTTCCGTTACGTAATGAAATAAATATATTAATCTTATCGTTCGTTAAAATATATACTTAATTTTTGTATATAGTAAATAAAAATTGTTACAATATAAGGATAAATCATTTATAAACTTTTTGTCTTTTTAGTTATACACCCGATTTGAATTCAGATCCGTTTAGTGAAGATGGATGTTTATGGTCATTTAATTATTTCTTTCTCGGCAAAAGAGCTCGACGAATGGTATTCTTTACCTGTCGTGCATCTAGGTATTTCATATATTCCTATTTTTGTTATTTTAAGAAGACGGTATTATTTTTATTGAATCACTCGTAAATTAACGATATGATTAAATTATTACTATAAATAGACCAAACAAGAAATATATTATTTAAAAATAGAAAACCAACATGTTTCATAGCAAAAGTGGCATATTCCATGAATGAATGTGTAGCTCTTGCTACAAAATGTGTTATTGTTTTTTGTTTTTTTTTGTTTTTTTTTTTTATTATTATTTTTAATAATATATTTCCAAATTATTATCGGTCTATTTATTATAAAACATACAGGGGGACATGTGTAATCGCTTGTTAATTATCGTAACTTCAAATAGTTAAGTTATCTTAGTTAAAATGAAAACGCCAGTAACATCGAATAGTTAATTACATATTTCTTATCGTAAAACAGTATGTTTTATTATTATTATTTTTTGCTTTTAAACACTATATAAAATTAGTGTTACATTTCATTTGAAAACTTAAATAACTTTTGAATAATATTTACATCGTGTCAAATAATTAAAATATTCAAAATTGTTATAAATGTTCTATTTTTTTAGATTTATTTGATATGTAAGGCCCTGTAAAAAAAAATTTCAAACAACATAAATGCAAATAACAAGGATTAAATTATTATACATAATTTCATTAAAACTAGATCATCGGCCTGTCAAATTTTAAACTTGATTAAATTTCGTGTAGAAATTAAATTTTACGTTAATTTTATGTGTGGCTACGCGTAAGTATACTTGAAAGTAGCGCTTATTTAAGTCGCTATAGTTTTATAAGTTAGTTCGTGTATTTTACATAAATCGGTAAATTAATTAGTCCGCGAAAGTAGATTAGAATTCGGATTTATTTTCATTTCAAAATCTTCTGTAAACAATGTCAGTCGCAGCATGTTAAACTAAAAGTGGAAATCACAATTTTTTTAAAAACCATCAGTTACAAATACAGCAAACGGTTTTTGAGTAAAAAAGATTCAAGATAAATATTAGTGATAATTTTGAAAAAGTCACTAATAAAAAATAGAATGTATTAACCGGTGACAATAATAGGTTGAATATTTTACATTAATACTCTATAAATCCTTCAAATGTATACTAATATCAGTACTTTTGAGGCCGCGTGAATCTAATATTTAATTTTTCAAATAATGGGGTAATAGGCTCAATTTCGAAAAGGAAATTCGGGGGAAGCAAAAGAATTATGGTTACAAGAAAAATATCAAGAAATTGAAACACTAACATGTATAAAAAGGTGAAAGAATTTATCGGGACAATACGGAAGAAAAATTACGCATTGTTAAAGGATAAAAGTGGAACCATATTAACAAATCTTCAAGATAAATTAGAGAGATGGAAGAATTACGTGCAGGAGTTATTCCACAATGTCAAGGCTGATCAAATTAATATAGAAACACATGAAGATGCAATAAACATAAAAGAAATACAGGAATCGGAAATAATTAAAGCAATCAAGAATTTAAAAATAGGAAAGGCAGTAGGACGAGATGGCTTACATAGGGAAATATTAAAATCATTTAGTACAAATGATCAGTCAATGATGAGATTTCTACGAAAATTCTTCGATGACATGTACAAATCGGATAAATTGGTAACAGACCGGTTAAAGTTCGTGTTTGTATCTATACCAAAGAAACCCAATGCAGCAGACTGCGAAAACTATCGCACAATAAGCCTTATGCCCCGTGTCTTAAAGATATTCCTCAAGATCATTCAACAAAGGATCTTCGATAAATGCAAGAAGAACTCTGGGGAATGGCAATTCGGATTTAAAAATGGGTTTGGTACGCGCGAGGCATTATGCATATTAAATGTTTTAGCTCAGAGATGTAGAGACCTTAATCGCGATTCGTATCTGTGCTTCATAGATTACAGAAAAGCTTTTGACTGCGTTAATCACGAATTACTTATACGAACTCTAAAAAGATATCGTAATAAATGAAGCAGATGTAAAAATTATACAAAACTTATATGGAACCGGACAACTATAGTTCGTTGCGAAAACGCTTTTTCAGATGAAATTAAAATCAAAAAGTGAATAAGACATTGTCACCTATATTATTTAACGTTTATTCAGAGACTATTTTTCAAAAGGTCATTACATCGAAGGACGGAATCGCGGTTGGAGAAAAAAGAATATCGAGTATCAGGTATGCAGAAGATGACTGGTGTTAAACAGCTCTTCCGGTTTACATGCTTACGCGCATTTATAAAGTCGGTCTAAGTTATAGATTGAAAATAAATGCAGCCAAAACAAAATGGATGGTGGATGATAAATGTAAGCGAGATGTGAAAAGATGTGTAGGCAATAATATACGCGTTGGTTCAAATAAAATTGGAAAGGTAGCGAAAGTTCAGTACCTGGGCACTTAGTTCTGTAAAGAAATTAATAAAATCGTGGAAATTAGAACAAGAATAGAAAAGGCTAGGACAACCTTTACCTCCACAAAGAAATTGCTTACAAGAAAAGATGTAAACCTGCATTTGCGTATGAGGTTCGTCAGAACTTATGTATTTTCAGTGTTATTGTACGGAGTTGAAAGTTGAACAATTACGATAGCATTGGGGAAAAAAATACAGGCCTTCAAAATGTTTCTTTATTGACGAATGATAAAAATTCCGTGGACAGACCAGATAACAAATCAAGAAGTCTTAAACAAGATGTCAAAAGAAAAGGAATTATTATGGACCATTCAAGAACGCAAACTGAGTTACTATGGTCATGTCCATCGCAATGAAAAATATCACCCTTTGCAACTGGTATTACATGCAGATATTGTCTATAAAAGATGCGTAGGCAGAACAAAGCTTCAGGGGGGGGGGGGATCTACAACGATGGTGCCGATGTGCACAATAGGACTTAAACAATGCGACCATAGATAAAGTGGAAATGGCATTACTGATCGCGAAAGTCCGACCGGTGACGGCGTAAATAAGAAGAAGAGATAATCATAACATATCAATAAAACCGTTCAAGCTTGAATTTGCTTAATTTTAATTCTAAATATTTTATAGTAAAATCAAACAAAACATGCGATTTATTAATTTTTATAATTACAATTGTTCTAATAATCTCGATGAGGTTTGATAAATATGTTATAATAATACTTTAGTATAATAACTACTTCAGCTAAGCAATCTTTAATATCTTCTTTAAATAGTATTAAATATGTGTTCTATGCATTTCCAAAAATGCTAAAAGACCGGTTTCAATGATAATTTTTAGTGAATATTACAAAAATATTTGAATAACTGTTAAAAGGTAAAAAGGCTAAATAAAACATTCGACATTTTTACATACTTAAAATTTAAAAACGAATATTCCGAAATAATTGTTTCGCGAGCAGTGTCACATGCGTCAGCTACTTAATAATAATAATAATAATAGTAATAACAATAATAAACCTGTATTTTTCCACCTTTACATATGTGTATGTCAACAGATTTAAGTGCGTAATAACATTTGTGTAGTTACACGGTTTAACAGTCTGCTGTTTGCAATTTCAAATAAAAAAATCTATAAAACTACTTATTTCATGATAAAGTATACTTTTTATGATTTTCTTAGTGATTTGTAATTATTGATCAGTCCGACTTGCACATATCTACAGCTATTCTGTAAAAAAAAATACACGTTCATGAAAAAGAATTACAAAGTAGTACCCCTCGTGAATATTAAAATTAAGTTTTTTTTACATTTAACATTTCAAAAGTTCTTAACTTTTCATTTTGGAAACAAATTAGCAAGAATTAAAAATAAACAAGGTTCTATATATGCAATAATGAACAACAAGTAGTCTATATTTATAATATATATGAGGAGGTCTTATTTATCTCTCTAGCTAGATTGTTAGTTTTGATTCTAATAATGAAAAGTACAATCATTTCCGTAACATTATAAATAAGTCTATCGAAAATTTCAGTTTTAATGTGCTAGTTTCGAATTTTTACTATATTTCTTATTTGTAGTTTATTTTTATATCGAAGCAGAGCATTCTTTGAAATATGTTTTACTCTTTTTTACTTTCTAATACCGTGTTTATAAATTTAATTAGAGGAGGGGTTACATTTCATCTGTGCAGGCGGCAAACATGTAATATGAAAAATGTTCGTAAGTTAATAAAATAAAAAATAAATGTCTAATTTTTATAATTTGCAGTATTACTCACTCGATCGACTCCGGAGTAGGAAGCGACTTTACTGTTGACGACAACGATGAAGATGATGAGGAAGAAAATGGTGACTTTTAGAACTTGAAAACATGCGCTTCAATCATACTTAACATTTTGCCAAGGACATTAATTCGGAAACTTATTAATTTTTTTCTCCTCTCTTCTATTTTAACAACATTGTATAAAATGCGCTTATTGTATATTTGTATAGTTTGTCTGTTGTTTTTTTTTTTTGTTTTTTTTATATATATATATATTCCGACGTATATATTACCTGACATATGCGTTACTATTTTTAGTTCAGTTTACATAGAAATTATGGAATTTTCTTCATAACTCATACATTCTCGTAATGACTATGGTAACATGAAAAAACAAAAAAAATACGATTGAATAAATTCCAACTTTACTAAACTAGGACTTTAAAGTAGTTGTTTAAGGAAGTGAATGTAGAATTGTTTAGAAATTTCCCTAAGAAGTGTGTAGCTGAACCTGATATTTAATGAGGCTGTAATTCTCAAGTCTTACAGAAATATCACTGTCAGATTATTAATGCAGAAGTAGTAACAGTTGTAATTTTACCAGGTTAAAAGTAATTTAATCTTCGTAAATTAGAATGCAAGCTGATGTATTTATTTTAAGGTGCACACACCACACTAGTAACGAATTTGTCTGTGTCATTTAAGGTTTATGTTTTTTATAAATGTACGAAAAACAACTTAGCGATTAATTAAACACGCGCATTTTAGTATTACCGGTAGTGAAGTCGTTAGATTTGCTTTATTTTGTATAACTAACGATAATATACGATATTCGTAAAAGCAGTAATCTACTACCCTCTTCTTCGAGAATGTTCTTGGCTTGTAAATAAAAAACATTTTTAATTTTTTAATATAATTATTGTAAATTACCGAATGTTTTTCTCGGAAGAGAGAGAGACAGAGAATTGATTTATTTTCTGGGTTCACTTCATCGCGGAAAATCTAAAGTTTACGAATTAGATGAAAAACTCGTTCCCCAGTTAATGGCCAGTTTAGTTTTTAAATCGGCAGTGTAAAATTTGCCACCCCAGTGACTAATGTTTAATTCGTTGTTGAAAATTAACATATTTTCGTATATATTAAAAACTCCGATTTCCGATATTTATATATGTAATGTGATCGAAAATATAGAAATTATTAAATAAACTAAGATATAACGTTTTTTTCCCCTCTTTCTGATTTAATTTTTCATTCAGTATTTTAATTTAAAGCTTTACGTATTTTCTCCATAAAACGAAAGTACCTTTTTAATAATATATCTAGATTTAGTAAGATCTCTTGATATAAATATAAGTTGTCATTCTTTTAAAAGGCTCTATCCGGTCTCAGTAATCAACAACATTAAACCTCGTTAAATTATATTTTGATGTATCGTTGCGATCATATCAGTTTATGATAATTTGTTTCGTTACATTTAAGGAAACAGAGTAATCTAGTTCTTTGTTAAACGTAATTACCTTATATTTTTAAATTCTTTAACAATTTTTGAACTTGACGCAACTGTCGATCTCGCGTACTTTAATTTTACTTATAAGAATTACGTGTAAGTTTATTCTTTCATTCACTTATTCTTACCTTGCGCACTTTTAAAATTATAGTAGTAATATTACAAGTCCTATATTTCCTAAAGAAGACACAATTATTTAATTATTTCGATAGTTTATATTATATTATTACAAATAAATACGTTAATTTTATATTTTATTTCTCTTTTGTAGATTCTACTATCTTACAAAACTTTAACTGTTTCGTAGATTGAAAGTTTTTGTAAATGTTATAAAAAATACAAACCGCGACTAATCTTAAAATTTGTATACAAATTTTTCGATAAGTCGGGAATTATTATTATTTATTTTTTTTTTTCCATTCTGAATTCTGCACATGTTGTAAATTACAAAATATAAACAGCGTATGAATTTTATTAATCTCTTAGAAATATAATTAATAGCACATTTTTTAACGTAAATAAATAATTACGGTACCACGATTACCCTGCTATTGAAAAAAAAAAGTGTTCTTGCTGCATCGGCACAATGTTTTTATGAATTTCGTTTTTAAACCCTTTCAAGATTCAAAAGTTTTCAATTAAAAATAAATAATTCTTAACCGAGAAAAATGAAAATGTACTCTAATAAACATTATTCCTGTCTTTTAAAAAATTGTATTGAACAAAATAGCAAAATTCGAAAATATAGGAGGAAAAAAATATTTGCGAAAATAATCAAAAATTCATATAGTTAAATTAATAACGTTAAAATGTATTACAAAAAAAAAATAATAATAATAATAAAAAAAGGTAATTGTACCATGAAAAACCGTAAAGAAAAAGCAATGAATATTTATTTCTTACCTGCGTTTAAGAAGCCTGTGCGTCTGACTTACTATCTATAGAACAATAATATGGTGAAATTTTTAAAGAACAATTTCGCAGAAATACATTTTTCTATCAATAACAAATTCGATAGAATTTATCGGGTTAATTTTTTCTATGAATTTTTAAAAACTAACTAATTGCACATCATCGGTGTAAGAAACGCCAACGAGACAATCTCTATTTTATTCCACAACCCCATTATCTCTATTCACCTATTAATTATATCGAACATTTCGCAAATTGAAATTTTAAACCACCTATATACCGCCGAGAATTGCTATTGTTAATTTCTTCTTTTTTTTGGAACGAAGTTCCTTAACGCGGCTTGCGGTAGGAGTTAAATGGCAGAAATCGTCACGTAAGGAAAAAGTTCTCTTTGTAATATATACGGTTATGTATACGGGAACAAAGTGCAAAAATCAAGATAAATGCGGAATTCTCGGATAAGAAAAGCAATATTAAAAGAGGTGTACGACAAGGATGTTCACTCTCACCCAGATTATTTAATATCTATGCAGAAAAGATTAAACAAGCTGCAAATATAGGGAAAATGGGAATGAAAATAAATGGACAACGTATAAACGAAATTAGTTATGCGGATGATAAAGTTTTATTGGCAGAAACAGAAAAACAACTACAAAAAATGGTAAACAAAATAAATAAAATCGGTTTAAGATATGGAATGAAGATTAATACAAAAAAAAACAAAAATCATTAAATTTACCAGAACTAAAAACAGGAAAGTACATATTTATTTAGACGGAGAGAAGATAGAAAACTTAACTGAATTTAGAATATCTAGGTAGCCTCATCACTAATGATGGCAGAGATGACAAAGAAATCAAATCAAGAATTGGAATGGCGAAACAGGCATTGAACAACCTGAGTCACGCACTAAAGGATTCCAGATTAAGTTTAAAACTCAAAAAAAGAATAATGCGCTGTTACGTATGGTCAATAATACAGTACGCATGCGAAACATGGATTATGAGTGCATATAGTAAAAAAAGAATATTTATTCTTTTGAAATGTGGTGTTATCGCAGACTGTTAAAAATTCCCTGGACAGACTTCGTCAGTAATAAAATTGTTCTCTAACTAGAGTACAGAAGAAGGAAAACCTGTAATAGTCGACAGTATCATCCAGAAAAGGAAAGCGAAATACATATGGGGCTCATGAGATACGAAAAAACGGAATCTACATGTTGGCAGCACAAGGAAATATACAAGGAAAACCTTATAAATGGAGAAAAAGACTGGAAATGGTAACATCGAATGTGATTAGCAAAACATTTCAGAAAACAGTGACGGATGCCAGAAATAGGATCATATGAGTTGCACGCTATCTCTTGTTCCAAGAGCTGCGACGACGATGTGTGTATATGTGTGTGTGTGTGGGCGAGTATCAAGATTCGAGCAGCAAGCATTGTGCGCGGTCAGCTGTATAACCTCAATCCTAAACACGTGTAAATTTTATTTTATTTTTTATCGTATACTTTATGAATAACTTTATACATCTACCAAAAAAGGAAAGGAACTTCGTTCCTACCGGGTGTCTAGACACCACTTCTCTTTTTTTTGTGTGTGCGTGCGTGTACTCGTAAACACGCTATTTACACTTCAATTACATGATTGACAATCGAGAATATATATGAGGGCCCATTTAGTTTAAGTTACCGTGTAAACAGTATTTTATTCAAAATGAATGTAAAAAGTCCTATGTATTGAAAAAGTATACCTCGATGCGCCCTGTCAAGGGTATGGGATTTACTTTACTTTACAAACGATAGTGCGTTTATCTGCTAGGAAAAAAGAAACGTTTTAACAGAAATCGGACCACACGCCCAGCCGTCCATCAAGAGTTCACCAGTACAGCTGGTGAAAAATTGGATATCATATAATGCAATTTGATTCTGTTTCGTTGCAAATCTCTAGTCGAAGAAGATTAAGACTCTGAACTGCTACAGCGTGTCAGTACGATGTAATCGGGGCAGCGTAAAATTACTAATGCAAACAAAATTAATTAGATGCACAGTGCTTATACTCCTAGGGATTATTATGTAGAACTGCATTATTTTTGTGGCTTAACGGATTAAGAACGTTTCGACGTCACGACTTATAGGTAAGTACAGAAAAAGATCGTTGATATATCAGTGAAGTCGGTGGACTGCAAGATTCGTAAAATATGAGAAAAGGAAAATGTGAAAATTTAAAAGCTCATCACGACGAATGGTTTGCAAGTCACGAACGGGATCACCTGAAAAAATTGAGTTGACGTATAATAACTCGGTCGAAAATCATAGAGCTACATTGGCGAAATATCGATACTGTCACTTCTAAAGATATTTTGAATTTAAATCCGTACAATATGGAAGTACACAAACTAGAACGTCGCGTCAACACATTAAAAATTATGTTACAATGGAAAAAGTAAAAAACAGTCAAAGGTTTGGCGGTGAGAAGGGGGGGATCAAAAATGCACCGAAATTAAAACGGCGATAAATAGCCTTTAAAAATATTACGATTTAGCTACAACCAAACATAATGCAAACGAAACGGGCAAGAAAATTTTTGGGGTACATACTTTTCCACATGTGGACTTAATAACTTTAAGATAATCGATTACCCTGAGCGGCAAAAAACAAAAAAATAAAATTTAAAGCGATCTCAAAAATCGCTTAAAAATTCACATCTTTAAAAGTGAAATTCGAAATATAAAACAAAAAACGCAGAAACTCTTTCACAAAAGAAATTATCGCTAACCCCCCCCCCCGTAAAGTAGCGAAAAAACTTTTATTCGTTTAAGTAGTAATCGAGGAGAAAAAATTGAGAAAACCAAAATGCATCTTAAACATGTGTTTAAAATAGCGCTTTATAGGAAAAGTATAGTTGAGTTACAACTATATTTACGAGTCGCAAGGCGCCGAAGGCCCGAAATTTTGGGGGAAAAAATTTTATTTTATCTAGGTATGTGATATATAGATGGAAAAATCGTTATTTGTGAGGAACGAAACCGCGTTTTATTTCCTTAACGAAACTTTCAGAAAGTTCAAAAAAGTACGAAAAATACCGGGTCTCGCTTCGTTGCTGCGGTGCGAGTATTACAGATAAAAATTTTGAACAAGGTTAAAAATAAGCGCATTTCCGGATTTTTTTTCTCGTTTGAAATATCCGACTTTCCAACTTAGAAATGTAGCCTTCAACGCGTCAAAAGCTCGAAATTTTAGAAAAAAGTGCCTTTTTTCTGGGCATGTGATGTACGGATGAAAAAGTCGCTGTTTGATAGGAACTCATCTATTATTTCGTTATTCGTTTTTAAAAATTTTTCTTAACTATTCATTAATGTACTTAAAGCGCATATTGGTTTGCCAATCATTGTTATAATTACATTTTTTTTTTTTCATTGAGCAAAAATCAAAATAAGATTCGCCTGGCGCCTAAGAAACCGCTATTTTGTTCATTTCTAAATTTTTTCATAAAAGCCTAGTTCGCAATGCAAGAAATCTTTTCTAGTTGTCTCTTTTGTTTTTTTCTTAATTTTAGAAACTACATCATTTAGAGTAATTTTTTTATGCAGCTAAATTGAATTACTCATGTTGAATAAAAATCAGTATTTTAACGTCCAAATATAACCCAAAAGTCTTTTACATATTTAGCTCAGTTCCTCTCTCTTCAATTAAAGTTTAAACTAGTTCGGGCGCCATTAAAAAAATATTCTTCAAAATTAAACAAAAAAAACACGATAACAAAAGAGGAAAGAGAAGCGTTTCCTACCCACTGCAGAGCGGTCTACAGTGTCCTTTCTCAAAACGCCGATCACGAAGATTGGACTAAAAAAAAAAAAACGAAATTAAATAAAATAAAAAATTATATACTTACTGCATCTACAAAACCTCGGTAGGCGGTTATTCTACTCGACTAGTTAATGATACTCTTCTACGTACACCTTGCGACAAACGATAACCGATCGATCACCACGTTGATCGGACGGCGAGGAAAAAAGAAGCTCACAGCTACGAAAGGCGCGTATTTATATGCAATAATTTGCGCAGCTGAGCAATTGTCTAGGCATCGCTTCTAATACGAAATTTCCCATCAATCGATCAGCCCCCGAGACGATGTCCGATACCTTTTTACCATTACTAATATTTAATCGCAAGCCTCGACGCACACCGTGACGTCATTCACATTCGCTTTTATTACTAACACAGGCGTACATGTAATGACTTACATCTTAGCAATTTCAACAGATTGCTCGGAATTTCTCTAATGCAATCCGCGATTACGCAGCAACAAAAATTCCACATATCCGAACTCGATACATATATGTTATATGTATATGTGTGCGCTAACCTAACCTAAAATACACACGCAAACTATTCACAATTCTTCATTTTCCTACTCCGAATTAATTCGTTAATTATTATTATATTCGTATTATTACTATTATTTTTACATCTTTACTTATATATAACATTTAAATTAAAAGAACCAACCTATTTGGTTCGCTACATTATTAAAATGCCCAAATCAACATTTGACTTGAATGTTCTTTTTTAATTTTTTTCTTTTAAACTCCCATTAAAATTTACGGTGAATCCAACCAGAGCTAATCTTTTCGTAACTCATTTCACGCCACGGGTCTCACAATTTCTTTTTCACTAGCCTGCGCTAAATCGGGTAAAGAGAACTTACGTTTGTAAATAATTAACAGCTCCAGCGAATGGTTTATAACCGACTAGCTACTGCTATTGAGGAACACATACCAGAGATCAAGCATGGTTCAGACCCGGTCGAAGTTGCACGAAACAAGTGGCATCTTATAACTACATTTATTGAAAATGGCTTCCATGAAAAACTAAAGACGGCTGCAGTCTTCATTCATCGGCTTTTTATACGGTTTGGTGACATGTCCTGCTGCGTAAATTCATACAATTGTTTCCGTGCAAAACACTTTGTGCACTTCCGAACGAGATGTTGACAAACCGTTTGTTTACAGTGCGGCTTGCTAACAAGGAGAGTAAACAACGACGACTCAATGACGGAATACCGCAGGGATCAGTGCTGGCTCCTATTTTATTTAACTTGTACATATGCCATCTGCCGTGAACTACCGTGAAGAAATTTATTTTTGCTGATGATATTGCGCTACCTACTCAAAGCAGAGACTTCCTAAAACTAGAAGAAAGGCTTGAAGAAGATCTTAGAAAAAGATTTCACAATATTTCAAACAATGGCGACTTGAACTAAATAAGTCGAAAACTGTGACTTCATGTTTCCATCTTACAACTGAACTTGCAAATAGGAAGCTCAACATCCGCTGCGACGATAGTTGCCCAAGTATCTTGGAATAACCTTGGATAGACAGCTCACATATCGGAAGCATATGTGACGGTCACTGAGAAAAGGTACACATAGTGTGTGTGAAAAGTGCGGTTTTGACTTAATGGTTTTTCGGGCACTTGAAATCTTTAACGTGAGAAATCGGTCAAACTGGTGTTAAAAGAAACCCTTTTTTCCCGTTGTAAATCGTAATTGTATGTTTGAAATTTTACTTTAAAAAGTGTATTATACTGCGAAACTTTAAGCCCCTTTTTTCTCGAAAAATTCTTTTCTGACACACTATGTGTACCTTTTCTAAGCGACAGTCACATATAGAAAATGTTGCTGCAAAAGTCAAGGCTCGAAATAACATCATGCAGAGGTTAACCCGTGTTTCCTGGGGTATTCTGCATCAATGCTTAGAACGGCAGCTTTAGCCCTCGTGTACTTAGCTACGGAATATGGAGAACTTGTTTGGCTCAACAGCTACCATACCGGAACAACACCGGACATACAGCTGAATACCACAATGAGGCTAATTGCAGGAGTCGTTAAATCTACGCCTATAGCATAGCCACCTGCACTCAGTAACATAGCGCTACCCGACATCCACAGGAAAACGGTCAGAATTAGAGAGCGGCGGAAGTGTAAGCCACGCAGTGACTCGCTATAAATACGAGACATGACTTTTATAGCAAGCCCACTAAAGTCAAGAAAACCAGTGTGCATTACGGCAAAACCCTTATTTCAGAGGACTTCGATAGTAAAAAGGCAGTGGCAAGAACAATGGACCAGTTCAAATTCAGATAAACGGAAACTGGTCACATACCCTGATCATAAGGTGAACGGTTTTGACTTAAGCCGAAGAGAATGGGTGCAACTAAATCGTATTCGGGCTGAAAATGAACGTTGTAACGAGTTGCTAACTCGATGGAAAATTAAAAACGACGCTGCCTGTGATTGCGGATACCCTCGACAAACCATTGAATACACTATTCGTGGATGCCCAAGCCTTTGACGGAACTTTTAATGATATTCACGAAGTGTCACCATTAGCGTTGACAACGTAACCTGTACGTGCTGCTGTAAACAACTTTCCCCATCGGACCATACGATAATAATACTAATTATTTAGTTTTTACTTACTACAAATTACATACCAATTATTACTTTCTGCCGAATAGCATCAGTGTTCTGGGGTTTTTCACTTGCAAATATTTAATGATAGAATGTATTTTTTTATTCATTTTTGTTTCTACTTCTTTATTAGTTCAACCTTGCCTTTCTCAACAATCTGGATATGTCCATGTATACATGCACACATACATACATACATATACGAGGTCTGTTAGGAAAGTATCCGGCCTTCGCTTATAGCACGAAAACAAATTGCTCTAACGTGGAAAACAATACGCATTGTGGAGGTTCGTCTATTAACCCATGCATCGCACAATTCATTAAACCGATCGCAGTAGCAGTTTCATGTTTTTTAGTGCAGATCCAACGTTGAACGCATCACATTTCTCGTGTTACAGAAATGACGGAACGTATCGATCAAAGAATTTGAATTTAATTTCGCTTTAATCTTGGCCATACGGCAACAGAAACTATTACAATGATTAAAAAAGCATTTGGAGGCCAAACCACAGGTAAGACACAAATAAAAGAGCGGTTTTAAAAATGGTCGGGAGTCGGTCGAAAATAACTCTCGTACTAGAAGACCTGCGTCAACAAGAACACCAGAAAATGTTGACTGAGTTCGAGCAGCGATTGAAAAAAATCGTCGTTTAACCGTCAGTGAGCTTGAAGATGATACAGGTGTATTCCAAAAACGATTATTTCTGAAATTTTAAACGAAGATTTAGAATCGAGTCGTGTTTCTGCGAAATTCGTTCCACGATTGCTCACGCAAGAACAAAAAGACCTTCGCGTGGAAGCTGCACAGGATAATTTAGATACCGCGAAAAACAATCCTGATTTTCTCAAAAAAATAATAACCGGCAATGAACCATGGATATATGGATACGATGCAGAAACAAAAAATCAATCGTCTGCATAGAAGCATCAAAATTCACCGAAAGCGAAAAAAGCACGGCAAAGCAGAAGCAATGTGAAAGCAATGCTGACTGTTTTTTTCGATTGTGAGTGTATTGTGTACCATGAATAGCTCCGAAAAGTAGTCAAACTGTCAATAAAAAATATCATCTCGCAGTTTTAAAACGACGACGAGACGCTGTGAGAAGAAAACGACCGAAATTTTGGGAAAACAATGATTGAATGGTCCACCATGACAACCCGCCGGCTCACTCGTCACGTCTTGTTTAATACTGTTTAACAAAACACAGCATTGTACAGGTTAGGCAAGCATGCTATAATCCGGATAGTGCTCCGTGTGATTTCTCGCTCTTTCCTAAACTGAAAATTCCGTTGACAGGAAAAAGATTTGACGCTGTAGAGGACATAAAACAAAATGCGACAAGTGCACTGATGGCCATACCAAAAAATACGTTCCAGGAATGTTTCCAAAAATGGGAGAAACGGCGGCAACGGGGTTTTAGACTGGCAAGGGGAGTACTTTGAAGGCGATGCTCACCCGAAGGTCTCAACGAGTTCGAATTCAGAGCTAGAAAGAAAGGCCGGAGATACTTTCCGGACAGACCTCGTACACATATGATGATGATATCCCCTCCATTCCGAGTATAAATTTCCGTATTTTATTAATACGTCCTTAAATGGCTAATCAAGCCAATCCTGGCACCGCAAATCTTTCCACATATGTTGTTGCGGACGAAAGTGATGGCTGTGCTCAAATGAGAAACTTTTTGAGCTGTTTTTTTTTTCTTCCCAACATTTTCGGTAATATCATTAAAACCTTGAAGACCTTTTGTTACGAGAGATTTCCAATTATTTCTTCCCAAAAGTATTCAGATGATCTCTAAATCACAATTTCGGCCGACCAAGAGGTCCAGTTCCACTTGTTAACTGACCATACAGAAGAACTTTTGGGAGTCTGGAACGCTCCATTCTCAAAATGTGCCTTGTCCATCGTAAGCAATTCCGACAAAGTAAAACTCGAATTGAACTGCAGTTCGCTCGATTTAACACTTCAAGATTTGAAACATGATGAAACCATCGGAAACGTAATAGACTCCTGAGTATACGCTGCCGGAAGTTTTCTAGTAACTTGATATGCTTCGTATAAGCATTCCAAGTCTGTGAACCATACAAAAGTGTAGGTAAAACAATGACTTTATATACTACAAGTTTAGTCTTCAGAAACAAATGCTTGTTCCGAAAAACCTTTTTTATTCAGTCGAACTGCTCCATTGGAAGCTGCTTGAATTCTGCTTTTTCGTTTACTGAAAAACCGAACAGCTCATAAACTTCAGCAAGGATGTTTAAAGATTGCTGCAGATTCTCCGGACTGTGTGCTAATATTGCACAAGATTGTCCGCGTACCGAAGATCGAAAATTGATGTCGACTAGGTTTTTTTTGAAGCGCGCAATCTCTGCAAATTGAAGAGACCACTGTCATATCTACTTATAACTGAGCCATCTACCGAATGGAGTCTCTGCTCAGTATAACGAATATGTAAGCCATATAAAAAAGCAATGGAGCCAGCACGCAGCCTTGCCTAAACCCTGAATTCACTTGAAACGGTTCATAGAGTTTTCCTTCATGCAATATTTAAAAAGAAGTGTTCTCGCGTAAAAGTGATAGCAGTTGAAGAAATTTTCTTGGACATCCAAGCTTTTGCATACATGCCATTAGAAATTGCCCGTTAACTGTGTCGAAGGCTTTATTGACATCTATGAAAGCAATGCATAGATTTTTCCTTTGCTCAGCAGCTATTGCAATGAAAACACCATGTCCATTGCTACTTCGACCGGAACGGAAGCCACATTGTGTTTCAGGAAGTCGTTTTCTCTACCTTGGTTTCCACCGTCACTTTTCATAATACTATGTAATTTTTAAGCCGGGGTAATATGACAAATTATGTAATGTTTTTATATCGATTATATGTAACGAAAGTGTTATAATATTGACATGTAACGAAAATATTTCGTGGAAACTATTAATCAAGTTCACGAGTCGTGTGACATAAAGCTTCATCAACAGACGACAATTCTCTTCTTCATAGTCGTTTGCACAATAATTGCTCGTCGTAACCTCTATTTTAATCTACCAAGTATTAGTTGTTTCCAGCGACTTCTGTTCTGGCTGCTTCGCATTGCCGTGGTTCACGTTTGATCGCTACTGTTATTGTGTCTATCTATCGTCGAGGTGGTCTTCCACGAGGTCTTGTTTCTTCTGTTGGACCCACTATAATACATTTTTCAAGGCTATCTCTTTCCCTTCTCATGATATGACCACATAGTATTTCAAAATTCTCTTTTGACAAGTAACCGAGAGATGTTCTATGTTTAATTGGTCTAAAATCAAGGTGTTTGTGCGCTTCGCTGTCCATGGGATTCTTAGCATTATCCGCCAAGTCCACATCTGGAACGCGTCAATTGTTCGTTTATCCCGCAAGGTTCATGTTCCCACTCCGTACAGGAATATTGAAAACAACACGAGAGCATTTACCAGTCTCTGTTTTGTTCTTGTATTAATACGCCGGTCTTTCCAAATTTTATGCAGTCGTACCATCGCCGACTTTGCCAGTGCAATTCTACGCTTGATTTCTTTTTCACTTTCGCCTTTGTCACTGATTAATGATCCAAGATATTCGACTTTATCACTTTCCTATCTTGAATTATCTGCAGATTTTCCGGCGTGTAGTTTTTGCTTACTAGATCATAAAAAAAAAACCCAGTAAATCCATAGTCAGTGAAAACCGACTTTTCTATATAGAAATCCATCACCTGAAGGTTTACAGAGTGTTCCCACGGTGAAGTGTGAGAGTTTTCATGTACAAATATATACATATGTGAAACCTTGTATTCTTAAATGTATAAAAAGTTATAAACAATAATAATAATTTACCAAAAAAAAAAAAAAAAAAAAAAAAAAAAATAAACAAATTCTAATAGTATGCAATCTCTTAAGTCCATCCACACATTACAAGAATGTAATGCAACGTAATCGTGAGTAATAGAACGTGAACTCAGTAACTACTGCCTCCCAAAGCTATGTCATATAGAAGGATTCTTCAAATTACGTTTTAATTTTAATGTTTAATAAATAAAAAAAAAAAAAGATAATTAAGAATGTCTTAGAAGATTTAAGAATCTAACTTCATGAATACACAAATAACATACTGTTTGACTTTAAAAATTTTGAGCCAAATTCATATGAGCAAAATACTCTTTAGATACATTCTACGGTCATAGTTTCAACTTGATTTTACATAATACCCTAAAACAATAAATGAATAAATGAAAAATAAAACAAAACATTTTTTATTAAAACAAATAATAATAATAATAACAGTATACATATATATAGACGAAATAAAAACTGTAATTATTAGGAATGCAGCTGAATAAAGGTATTGGCGAAGCATCAGTTAGACTGTAATTTCTTCGAATTTTTACAGTGCAAGTGTTTTTATATTTTTTATTAATCGTTCGAGTTAACGATTTTAATACTGTATAAGCTAAAAAATCGTAAGCGTCTTATATTAATAGGAATATGTCTTTTTTTTATTAAACACATTTACGTGCTGGCAAGCAACTCACATAGAACTCGCGTTGTTTTAGTGCGTACGTGTAAATACTTGATTGGTAAAAATTTAAAAAAAAAAACCACTTCTTCAACGGCAGATATTCATATCAGTTTGTTAATGTTCTTAAATGTAATAATCACATGAGTCGGATTTAAACAGATATTACAAATTCGTAATATTCGAAAGATACAACGCAATCAATGAAACGAGCTCATCGCCTGATCTGCTTATTTTTTGTTTTTTACTTTTCAGACACAATAACTTGAAAATAATAAGGCTTTTCGTTTTTCTTTAATTATACCGATACGAAAAGGTAACATTTACGATAATTGCAAGCCGTTTCAACTATCACGAAATGATAACTGATAAAATCGCATCATTTTCAGCTAAAATTGAACAGAACAAAATTTTGTCAATTGTTTTCACTTTTATAGTCAAATAATGGTTTTGTTATACGTATTAGTAGTTTTTCAACAATAATAAAGAAAAAAATCTAACAAACACGAAAGAAACTTTAGACATCTTACAGAAATTATATTAAGAACCGTAGGCTTCGAACCGAAACTGTCTCGAATTAAAAGAAAATTTATTTTAAAAGATTATCGTTCATTTTATTAATGTAGAAATATTCTTACTTCAATAATCGTTTGAAATAAATCGAAGCTTGAAGTCCGAAAAATCATGTTATTTTTTCCTGAAATCAAAACCGAATTGTAAATAAACCTCCCCTCCTACTCAGAATCAAAAATTTAACAGTTCGTAACTCTGTCTGTAAATGAATAAGCGTATTCGAATCTCACTTTATATATTATTTAGAAAACAAAAAAAAAAAAAAAAAAAAAAAATCATCGAGAAAAAAATATTCCAAACGTGTGATCCTCTTTTTTTTATCATTTTTTTTACATCTTTATTACGTTGCCGATAATTCAATTTCCGCTAGTAATATCTCCGCTCTACTGTGATTTAAATATAAAGAATTGTTTTTAAAATTGAAACTGTTATTTTTTTTTCAGTTCGTTTTCATTACTTAATAATTAATTTCGCTCGTATTACGCGCGTATTAGTAAAATATGAATAATGATATATATATATATATAAATAAAACTTTTTATAAACACACGCTTTTATATAAATTGTATTGATTTCCAATTATTTACAAAGGACGTTCATAAAGTAACTTTCCCCAACTTGCAAAACTGGTTAACATAAACCTTCCGTAGTAGGCGTGGTCTTCTTTTGCAATTGTCTATTTTCAACCGGTCAAACCACGATGTCGTAACGTGTTTCATTTTGTAGCTACGCGAGTAAAACATGAGCAAGATTTTGCAAGTCACTGCCGATTACCGGGTATGTTCAGTTATGCGTTTGTTTAAATCACGAAAAAATTTCAACTTTGTTTTGTTTCATCTCTGAAGTATCATGAAAGAGCCACGTTTCCTCTTCCGTAACAATCTTTTTGAGAAACTCGTTGCTTTCTCGGTTCAACTGCTGCAAAATCTCAAGCGAACTGAGCATTCGTTGCGTTTTATGATCATATGTCAACAGTTTCGGTACCCATCTCGCATACAACTTTCTGAAAATTAATCAATCGTGAACTATACAGTGCATAGTAGCGATGGGTAAAGTTTTAAATAGTTTAGAATGTCACGTTACAGATTCCTAATGATTAGGAAAGTAACAAAAACTTACGTTATAAAGTTACACACTGTTAAAAAAAAAGAGTAACTTATGTAATCGAAATGGAAATAAATTTAAATATATTATAAAATGTAATAAAACAAAAAAAAAAAAAAAAAAAAAACAAGACAGAGGTTAATAAAATAATAATGTTTAAAAGCTAGAACAACTTGGAGCCAGTAAATGGCAGTTTCATCCTAATATCTCGCAAAAACAGCGAAATGTGACATATAGACACCCAAATAAAATGAGCTAGATCTGGAATTTATAACCACATTAAAAACAGTAAACAAATCAGTACTGCTTTTTGATAAAAACCACTGTTAAAGATTTTAATGATAGTGTAAAATTTCAGAGTTGTTAATCGTCGCAGCGCCAGTCATCATCATAGTATATTCCGTACGATCATCATCGCCGTATGGTACAGAAAACGTAATGTGCTTTGCTTATTAAAATATACAGATTTAAATGGATTACGTAAATAACGTTGTTTCCAGCTGATGATAACACACACACAACGACAGCTTGGCCCGTACAGATAGAAACACATTAAACGTTATTTAGTCATTGTAACTAAATTTGTAACTACAGAAGAACTTCGTTCCCAGCCAGTTACCGCAATGTAGTGTTGTTTTATTCATCATCGGATTGTACTACGTACGTATTGTAATGAGCTAGTGAGTTGTGACCAATAAACGAGCGATAAAAGATGCCGTCTTTACTTCAATTCTCCCTGATCACCATTCGATATTATTACGTAGTTAATCGTTTCTTTCGACATTTGGTTCCAAGACCAGTTACATAGTTACAGTCAGTTCTTTTAGTTACAATGATTACTTCTCATTTGCGCGATACAAAAGTGACAGGAGTAACGAAGTAACATAAAAGTATGCGTTATCGATCGGAATGGAACGAACTATTTCAGAGCTGGAACTAGTTTCTATTTACGCTCCTCGTTACCTTACATATCACTAGTGCATAGTACCGCGCGACACGTCAGGAAATTTTTCTAGAAGGTTTAAAATCCGATTAGACCGCAAAACTTGTTCAAGTTTCGTGATCAATTCGACCGAAATGATGAATGGCCTACCACTCCGTTTTTCATCTTCCACGCTCGTCCTATCATTTCGAAAATCACGACACCACATTCGAACACTTTGCACATACACACACGGCCATAAACTTCCATTATTTGTCTATGAATTTCGATATTGTCTTTTTTTTTTTTTTTTTGATTTAAAAAACGTATAACCGAACATACCAATCGGCGGCAACTTGCAAAATTTTGCTCATGTTTAACTCGCCAGTTACAAAACGAAATACGTTACGACATCGCGATTTGACAGGTTGAAAATAAACAACTGCCGCTACAAAAGAAAAAGACCACGTTCACTACGGTAAGTTTATTCTAACCGGTTTTGCAAGTTAGGTAAAGTTACTTTTTGAACGTCGCTCGTATTTACATGTTAATAACTCCCGATTTGCCCTTTCACTAACATTTAGGTTAAATTTCGCATAAATCGCAACCTACGCTATATTTTCATTCGATAATTACATTGTCCCCAGAACACTATTAGAATTCTTTCTAATGCACGAAGAAACTGATTAAAAACGTGTTTCAGTCAATAAACCTCAAATTGATGAAACAACGCAACAGAATAACGCGATTCGATAAAATCTAAAAAAGTTGAATATTTCACAGATGATTAAATAAGACCGGAACTAACGACGTCAGAAGAAAACTGCTATAAATTAATAAATGAGGGAAAAATGGACATTTTCTTCGAATCCGCTTACCTTTCTTTACGATTATTATTCTTGTAACAAAAAACACTGTTGAACTTCGGGCAGTATATATAGACACGATACTCTTTGATAAAGCGAAAACGGTGGGCTCGATCATAGAACATTCTCGATGATTTATATACATTTATAATAGTGCTTCATTCAACTTCGGTAGCGAAAACAAACATACATTGTTCTCGGCCGGCTTGAGCTTCACTTGGACTCGGAAGGAGGCAATCGAGTTTTTGGTGTAATAGTACTGTTTACGATGTGAACAAAGGCCATTAATGTAGTTAAGTTAATTTTCTGTCCGGCGGAGTGTTGCCTTTCTTGTCTACGGCGTCAACCCTTTCGGCGCGTATTTGTTCACATTTAGTTCTACGAATTTCTGCTCCGTATCAAGTTGAAGAATCTCAACATCTGCCGGCCCCAGAAGGGCTATTCCGAGTACATATAACACTTAAAAGTAAAAAAATTTCACTGTCTTCCTAAGTACAAGCAATTTTCCGCATTTCCTCGTTCAATCCGAATAAAATTTACTCTATGTATATTCAAACCGAGAACATTTAGCGAAATGAAAAATAATATAAAAAATTCAAATCGAGGCGATAATTCAATTAGTTCAAACTAACGTGCAAAGGGGTTGTTTTCTTATAGCGTTACCCCGTAGATTCACTTTTTACTTTGAATGGTTTACTTTCAAACTTCAGTGCACATTATATTGCATGTATATACGTATTGTGCGTGCATTCTTTGATATTTCATCTGTACAAACTAGATAAGATAATCATGAAAATTCCTATATTAAAAACCCCGATGACAAGTATGATGATTCTAAAGGCATTTTATATGTACGTTCACTGTTGCAAACAATGATCGAAAAAAATTAAAATTTCTAGACTTTTATATTTAATATCGATAAATTTTGTTTCTGTAAAATTAGTATTTAAAAATCGCGCGTGAATTATTTCAATTTACACCGCTTCTATCGTGATAAATTCTGATTTATTTTCCAGTTTTCGTTCGTTTACAAGAGATGAGAGAGTGCACTTACTTAATTTGAGCTTTTCATACGATTAATTTTCGTTAATAAGTTCTTTGTAAATCTTAATTCTGAGAAAACTAAGCTCGACAGCTCATCAACCGCGGACATGCTAAAATTTCAATTAAAAACGTAAAATGGACATGTAATTTTCGAAATTGTTTGTTGTTCTAAGTCTTGCGTTTTTAATAATACTGTACGTTCGTGAAAAAAATAAAGGAACTATTTCAGCAACGACAATTCCGGTACGCTCAATGATACATCATTACTTCGGTACTTTGATACATGCACATGTAGGCATCGCATAACAATCGTTTAGCGTGCTCCGGCAAATGTCGTTCATCTTTGATATCGTACAACGACTGCACTCCATTCTGCGACAACCATTTCAGAAAATCCGGACACAGTACCATTTCTGGAATATTATATCCGGTCTGCCCGCCTGCGAAAAATATTATTGACCCGAATTATCGACGATGTAAAAAAACAATAAGTACACATTTTAACGTCATTTTAAAAATGTATACACTAAAAAAAAAACACCGTCAAACCTAACCGTATTATTAACATACACAATTCCTCCGTTAATATATCACTTATTCCGAATGTCATTTAAATTCAGTAATTACAAAGCGACGATACATCAGCATAAATAAAAATAAAGCGTACGTTATTTCCGAACATACGAGTAAGAATCGGTATTTTCCCTATCTGTATATATTGTGACCCCCCCTCCCGGGGGGGGATACTTTGTACTTTCTGGGAGCCGGAGCTGTAACCGGAACAAGGCGCATCTACAGGTTGCGGATTGTGGAATAACCTCTAGATATAGCGGCTAGCTGCGAATAAGCCTAAAGAGCGACTACTGGTGGAAAGTCTCATTCGCAGACGATTCCAGTAGTGACAGGATATATAAATCTGGAGGGCGTGGAGAGGCTATAAAGGGGACGGTCTGCTAAAAATGCAACAATGCCTATCGAAAGTCCTTTACCTTAGCGAGTCGAGGCCGCTATAAATCTCGTCCGCTATCTCCCTAATAGAAAAGAGTAGGACAGGCTCTCTAGCGCTGTAACACAACTGTCCTAGGAGAATCGATACTCCGAAACTAAACCATTCTCCCACAAGCGCCTTGAGCAAGCGCGGGGCAGTTACTTTTCCTTGTTCCTTTCCCTTTTTACGTTTCCTAATTCTTTTTCTTCGTCCAGCTATTTAGCCATCTTCTTTCTGATCCTTTTCTTTTAGATAAATTTATCCTATTCCTGTCCGCAGTTAACTGCACCAACTACATCAGTCCAACCGTCCTGGTCTCATCCTTGCCATTGGGTTAACTGGTGTAGTTGGGTGGACAGCATGGTTGTTGCTTACGCACCAACTTCTATGCTCCTATAATATGCGCAGCGATCGTCATTTCTCATTTCTTCATTTCTTTCTTTTTCCAATCTTACCCCTTTTCCGTTTCACCAGTCTGCTCCACTTTCCGTTTTTCCAATTTCTCCCTCTTCCCGTTTCTCCGATCTCTCCCACTTCCTGTTTCTTTTTTTTTTATTATAAAGGCCTACAGCGATGGAAGCAGGTTTAGTTGACTGGAGGCTTTTAGTCATAGAATCTGCATGGAAGGCGATATTAAGATAGGAGGATGTTGGAGTTCGACAGTAGGTTATACGACTAGGCAGTCCTATTTAGGTTCCGCTTTGCCTACCGCAATTGCGGAGAGGACTAGAAAAGGTGTCCCAAACACAGCTCTTCCCAAAATGAACCTGGCCAGCATGCCGCGGGGTTACCTATGTGATGCAGTAAGAAAAATATAACAAACCAAACTATAACAAACTCATGGAATTTTGGTGAATGGAATGTTAGAACACTGCAGGATACAAAAGACGGGCCAATACGAAGAACAGCACTAATTACGCAAGAACTGAAGAAATATAGGATAGATATAGCAGCACTACCGGAAACAAGATTTTCAGAAGAAGGAGCAACAAATGAACAGAGTACCGGCTATACGATCTTCTGGAAGGGCACTAAAACAACTGATAGGCGCCTAAATGGAGTAGGTTTCGCGACCCATAATAGAGTAACACCTTATATATTGGAGGGAACCATGTGGAATAAATGATAGACTTATGGTAATGAAAATAAAGTTCCCATCAACCCCTATAACATCCATAATCAGTGCATATGCACCAACATTGCAAAGTAATGATGCAGCTAAGGACATGTTCTATTTAAATCTACAGCAAACCATTAATAAAATTTCAGTAAATGAGCGGCTGATAATACTCGGGGACTGGAAATAATTCTAAAATTTGGAAAGGAACGATTAGTGCGCATGGAATGCGCAATGAAAACAACAACGGTGAGCGTTTACTACAGTTTTGCGCACAAAACGGTTTAAGCATTACTAATTACCTTTTTCCAGATGAAAGACATACATAAGGGAACCTGGATGCACCCAAGATCAGCTCACCTTCATCAACCCGATTATGTTATAACGCGGTAAAAACATAGAGCTGACTGCTTAAACACTGTACGGGCAATGAGAGTAGCGGATGGAGACACAGACCACATATTACTGAGGTCGAAATTTAGATTTCCAACCGTAAAGTACCATCCAAAGGAAGCAGCAAAGACGCAGAAAACATACAACGTAAATTCTTTAAAAAATAAAATTGGAGAAATTTACTTCAAAATTAGCTGAAACTTCACAAAAGAAGATACCGTGTGGAAGGCTGTCTGTAAAAGAACAATGGAACCATATAAACGAAAGTATAAACTCAACGTGCAGAGCCACTCTGGCATATATAAAAAGAAGCGCTCACAAGACTGGTATGCTGAGAGCTCGGAAGAAATGCGTTTAAAAATCGAGGAAAAAAGGAGGGCTTTTATTAATTGGCAAAATGATAGATTCCAGAACAATAAACGGAATAAATTTGCGATTCTAAAAGCTGAAGTGCAAAAAGAAACAAGGAGATTGAAGAACAAATGGTGAAGCAATAAGGCAGACGAAATGCAGGAAATGTCTGACAAAATGATAATTGGGCTTTTTACTCAGCAGTCAAATTAATACATGGTCCAAGTATTAAGCGAAAAGTTGGTATTAAAGACGCATCAGGAGCTATACTAAGAGATAGGAATAAAGTAAAAGCTAGATGGAGAGAATATTTTGAAACGGTGTTGAACAATCAATCCTCAGTTAACGAAAATGTACCGAACAACCTGCCCATGCAGGAATTCAATTATGATCTAGAAGTTCTACCTACTGAAGCGAAAATTCTACATGCTATGAAGAGGCTTAAAGAAAATACGGCCGCCGCCAGATTGGACCGCATACCAAGCGAAGTATATAAAATTGGTGGTAAAGAGCTTATGGCATATCTCGTTAGACTGTACAAGGAAATATGGGACAGCAAAACTATACCCAAAGACTTTAAAGATGCGATGGTTGTTGCTATTTATAAAAAACAAAGGAGATAAAGTAGACTGTTCAAATTATCGTGGTATAATGATTTTCCTTATATACAAACAAAAAACTGAATATGTAATTAAAATAAAATATCGTTTTGACGGGGGATTATACAACCTACAAAGGTTTAATACAAGCAGCAAGACGCAAGTGTTTGTATTGCAAAATTTGAGGATGCTTCGACAAAGACTAAAAATAACAAAAATGTCGAACGAAAGAATTCTGCAGATGGCAAATTGTAAATCAATAGAACAATGTTTAACCAAAGCTCAACTAAAATGGACTGGCCTTGTTATACGAATGGATAAAAACCGCATACCGAAGCGGTTATTATACGGCGTATTAAGCACGGGCAAAAGATACCATGGAAGGCCAAAACTGCGATACAAGGATATCCTATCAAACATCATTAAAAAAAAGGGCATCAATCGAAGGGCAAACAAGTCCTGGGAGAAATGTGCGATGAGCAGAATCGAATGGAGATAGTTTACTGATGAAATTACAAATCTAACAAGTGTCTATGCTTCCCGTAAACATACAACAAAGGCAAGAAGAAGTACAATAAGTCAATTTCAATGCGCGCAATGCAGCTACATATCCAGTTATAAAATAGGATTAATATCCCACATGCGATTCAGGCATCGTATTATCTGACGGAGAAGAAGTGATAAAAGCAATGACACTCATACTCGACAGCGAGTGAGTTAGAAGAAGATATATTGTGAATATATTAACGCATAATACGTCATTTTAAAATTTTCCTGTCCCTTTATCTGCTTGTTTGTTTCTTGCGCGCAAAAATGACTGGAACGAATCAGTCGACTAAAGTAGAAAACGAAAAAATGTTTATTTAAAATTGCTTACATTTTATCAAGAAATCAAGATTTTGGGCATACCGAATAATAGACTCTTTTTTTCTTTTAATAATTAATGTAATATACAAATATCGCATAAACGTATCAGATTTACACTATAAACGAACGCATAAAGAAGTAAACTGCGTGTAGAAGTACACCAAGCACTGTAACTATTAGTCGAAATATATCAACTGTGTTGTACCTGATTACTAGTGTTATTCTAAAGCGTTGAATTTTTAACCGGATTCATGGCTCCCCTACCTCGCTATTAATAAATTCGACACGAAAGTAACAATTAGTTTAAAGTGTAAAATAATTATATGCTTTGCAATCGTCAGTGTATACGCGTAAGTTGTAAAAGTGATTTATATATGTATAAAGAGGTAATTTTTTTATACCAGTTCTATCAGCCATTGAATCGAAAAAGCACCACGGGGAATCAACATCAGGTCCGCACTTAGTAAAAGTAACGTAATGAGATGTCTCTATGCAAACGACAGCAAATAGTTCCATGCACAACCTGGGAACACCAACGCTGCTATCGTTCCGATACATTTCTGAGAATTCCATCGGTACCGAAAGTTTCCGAATATTATGATTGGTTCTCTCTTGGCCGTGATGTATCTTTCGTACAACATAATACACAACAGATACCGTAAATACGAAGAAATCAGTACAACTACAGTAATTTCTAACGAGAACCGCGTAACAAGAAAAATTAATCTAAAAAAATATACGAAAACAATTTTCTAAAAATATATAATATACAAGGGACGTTCAATTAAATTACAATTCGCGATAAAAAAGAATAAAAAAAAAAAAAATCGTAAAAAAATTGTTTGTATGTTTTTGAAATCTACAAAGTCCCACGTATTCATCTAAAATATTCAAGCGCTTGTCGTAACGTGGTACCAATTTTTCGATGCCTTGTTTGAAAAACTTCGGCTAACCAATTCATAATGAAATTCTTCACTTCTTCGTCGTTCGCGAAACGCTCTCCTCCCACGGCTGCTTTTAAATGATCAAACCCGTGGGCGATCATCCAAAAGAATGAAAGTTTCGACGAGCTTAACATTTGTGCTAATCTATGTACGAACCACATAATCCCGTCCTTCCTCGAACATACGGCACCATTTGGACACCATGGGTCTCGACATTACTTTATCACCGTACACTTCACATTTCAGCGGGATTATGATTTTTGCCAACAAAAAGCGCACTAAACATCGCCTCTCAATGTTGGATGACCGATCCACACGACGCTCCATTTCAACTGTAAACGAACCAAACAAGGTGATACCGGTTTCATTTAAGCCAGAGCGGGGGGTTGTACGTTAAATTAGGTAGAAACTAGGCGCGAGTGTAACTTACTTATTGATCTTCCCTCGTAAATTTACATTTTATACTGCTATGAAAAAATAAATAAAAATGTTACGACTGAAGTTAACAATTTAATAAAATAGTTTTCTGGAAAGAAAAAAAAAACAGAAGAATTCGATTTCAAGATTTACAAAAAAAATTTAATAAAAATGCACTAAAAAGTTAAATTATTCGGTACAAAATAATATATTTCAGAGTAATATACTTTAAGGAGATATTACGATAGCTCTTAAATTAGTACACCTATTAGTATAATTGCAACAATAATTAAACACCGTATTAAATGAATCGAATAAAAAAAATTACTAGATTTTTATAGTCAAGTACTGAAAACATCAGGAATATTTAATGTGTTTTTTCAATTGCTGCAATCTGAATTTGATGTACCGAGACTCCCAATTTATAATATGAACAACGTTTAATAATAATCATAATATCCTTATACATATATATATATATTACTCTGAAATAAAATTCGTTAAAAATAATAATTCCTCATTTGAAGTAACGAAATTTCACACATTACTATTGACACAATCTTATTTCGAAATTTGTCTATATGGCCCTTCGTAAGTTTAATTGATTCAAATTTCGATAAGTAAATAACTATTTGGACAGAAACTATATATCATTTAAATTAAATTATCGACATACCCCTTCTTTTCCTTTAAACTCACGCACGACATATTTGTTTGTTCTATATTTCCATTGTTAATTTCGGCGAATACTTCGCATGCAAGTGTAACATAAACATGGGTTGAATATGTTTACTTTACGTTATTTCATTTCAGAACTTTTTCTTAATAGCGACACAGCTACATTTTGAGCAGTGTGACTTCCTATTCGTTTATTCTTATCATACGAAGAAAATGCACAAGTCTATATGCGAATTATGCAAATCACATATCAGACTAATAAGTATTTTATCGTTATAATACAAACACGAATATGATGTTATAAGCGGTATTTTGTCATTGTCTTTCACATAACTGTCGATTATTTCTAATTACTTTTACTTTTCACTGCTATCCTAATAATTCAATCATCTTAGTAGCTTAACTATCGCGACGATATGTAAAAACTAGATATTCATTTTACTTCGTTACAGTATTATTAAAATAACGACATTGTAGTTACGTGGGTTTTTGTTTGGTTTTGTTTTCTTTTTTAACATTACCTTACGTAGCTAACAACTCGAGAAATACTTTTCGATGTTATAATTCTTAAATTAACTGTTTGTTATTTCCCTTATTTTTTGTGATTAACAGATGCCTAGTACCTACTCTCTCGTTATTTATTTTATACGTTTAGTGCGGTTTGTTTTTTGTTTTTTTCATCCATTCCACTGACATACTAGAAAATTCCATCGATCTTTTTAATAAAACATTAATCGCTGTATCGATTTTAAGTAATAGAAAATTAAATACATAGCTTAATGACAAAAAATGATAAACCACAGATTTTTTCGGGAACCACTTACGGGAAATTCAAATAAACGAATGAAAAGATTAAACACTGTAAACAAAGAGTAGCAGAACAAATTCTAGAAACAAAAGCATATAAATGAACTACTCAGATGAACGAGAATTGGAATATTTATAGTATATACTCACAGTTTTTACACAAGATGAACAAAAAGAGATGCATTGTAATCCATCATAATGGGAACTAAAACATTCTTTACATTCAAACAACGCCAAATTCGGACATAAGGAACACTGGCGAGGACCTGCGCACACACACAAAAAAAAATTAATCGTATGGCCGAATAAAAATGAATTAAAACGTAAAATTTATGTATTACCTATATATTACAAAAAAAAAAAAAAAAAGATTATTTCAAGTATTTACTTTCACTGATGACTAATTTGTGAATACTAATTGTACTTAATATGGAAATTTTTATTTGTAGCAGTGAGTCACAAACCTGCAAAATACCCTTCGAAATGAGTAAAAAAAATTGTTTTTTTTTTTTTTAATTTTTATTAAAACTATGCATATACCATGTTTAATCAACTTTTCTCTTTGTGACATCAAGCACAGTTCATTATAAAATGAATTTTGCGAAGTTAGCGTCTTGTATAACTTCAAGCCATAATTCCTATCTACTAACTTGCATTTTTAGTCACGATCTTTTTTTTTTTAAACTGATGCCTCTTTTCTGTTTATCTCTCTCATCAGTACCAATTGTAGCGGTTTCCACACGCACATACGCGTGTATGTATGTATATATATGTATGTCAGATGGTTATAACATTTTACCCTATTTTATAAAAAAATAAGAAATCCCGAAATATATTTGTAATTTAATAATGAATAAATATGAGAAGTGCTGCATTCAAAATGTTTTTGAAACTGCTTTTTTTTTTATTTATTCTTAAATGCAGCCTTAACTGAAGGAACCAAAATTTGTTGTCTCTTTTTCAATACGTGTTGGAAAATTAACTGAAAAAAAATATTAAATACATCTTCTGTTTTATTCAAAAAATTTCACAAAAATATTACTCAGTTTAAAATTTATCATTAAAATTTAATAATCACGACTGAGCAAAATTTCCCGCGTAAAAAATAAACAGAGATGCTATGCTTTTAATGAAGATCGATTAAATTATACTTAAAAATTTAAACAATCATGAAATCTAAAATCCAGAAATTGCAATTCTGAAGGAAGTAAACTTTTTAAAAGTTTTCATTTACAAATTTTCTATAACAATTTCTATACTACAACAGAAAAAAAAAAAAAAAAAAAACAATTAATCAACATTTCCTACTTGGAGAAGCGGCAACGCTTTGTGCTAACATTAAAAACACGTTATTTACATTGTTCAGAATTATGTCCCATTAAAACTCTGATAGATACAACAATATAGTATTTGACAGAATTTCTGGTTAAAAGGAAATATTTGATAAAGTTTCCGCCGAATAATACAGAAAATATTTTTTAAAAAAATTACAAAATTACACGTTTTTTCTTCGCTTGTTTATTATTTAGTTTAATTTTTAATACTCTCTTCCGATCTACAGCTTTGCTTTGTAAATTACAGATGGATCACTGGACGCGTCAATTTCATTTTAATTGTAATTTATTTTCCTCTTTACTATACCGTTTTCCCTACTAGCACTTTAATACTGAACCTCAGAATCCCATTCGTCTACAATAATTTGAAATAAGCTGTTAAAATTATACTTCTTTATCTACTCCTCTCCTTTTCTTATGATACTTTAAGTTAATTTTCCTTTTGTTTTTTACTCTTCTTTTACCATTTACCATATTTAATCGTATTTGTTTTTAATTTCTATAACATTCTCATACTGCGACATTGAACTAATGCCGCCAGCTGATGATTTCTGAAAATTAAAACCATTTGCTCTTCATGTACTTCCCATTTGATGTTATTTATATTTTTGTTGCAATGGCAATTGAGGATCGCCACTGCATTCTAAATTCTCCGAAATTTTCTTCAAACGAGCGTTTACTAATATTTCTACTTTTTCTTTTTAACAACTATCATTTCTCAATAAACATATTTTGAAAATTCAAATAAACAAAACGAGTGGACTATTGTAAGCCTCCAAGCACTCCAAAAAAGACCTTATTTTAATTTTTAAATCCATATTCTCAACTTTTTGCTATTAGATTCTTATACTCTATGCATTCTCTGTTTTAACTGCATTGTTCACTGTTCATGTCATTATTTTGATCACTAAATAGATCCTTTCATCGAACGGTGTACTACAGAAATACATTGTTTATAATATAAGAGCTCTTTTATATATATTTCAAGAATATAAATTGATCGCTTTTAATTGCAATTTATTAAGAAATGATAAATAATTTTAAAAAAAAAGAAGTTAAACATAACTTACAATTTTCAATTACATCAGTTACATCCAACAGTAGTGATGGCAGTATCCTCGGATACAATTTGTACGATTTACCAAACCTAGGCATCTGTATGATCAGGCAGGAAGGAACCTAATTTATCATAAAATTATAAATATATATAGTCAAAGTTAAAATCTTTCAACAACATTACCGTAAAAATAATTTTTGACAGATAAAAAAAGGTCAATACATATATATATTTTTTTTATTTTTTATTTTTTATTTTTTGATTCAATAAAAAAGATTGTAAAATTATTCCGTGCAATAAAAAAAACTAAAATAAATAAATAAAAATAATTTAACAAAACTTTAAAAATGCCACGCTAAAAAATTTATTATGGAAACAAATTAATATTGCTAGACTAAACATTCGCAAACGCCGAATACACACAAATATTATCGTTTATCCATTAAAAAAAGTAAACAAAATAATTTTCGATTCCACTACCAAATATATGAAAAATTTCATAATTACGAGACAATTTTACAAGCGCGGTAATGAATAGTTATTTTTCTAAACATCACTTTCTTGAAGAAAGTGTTTAAGGTGAACTTTGGAAATCCCGCGAACGAACATCCTATCTTTTCCAAGAATTCTGTCTCCTTCCAATCCATTTTTTGCCTGAAATGTTGCCTTTTCTAATTAGTCGTACAATCTTGCATTTTTCATCACGCATAAGGTGGCCCAAGTGTTACAATTTTCTTTCCTTCATAGTGAACAGAAGTTCTTTATCTTTCTTCATTCTGGCCCGGACTTTAACGTTGTTGGCAACTTTATTTATTCGTAGGATGCGTAGCATTCTTCGGTACAGATACATCTCAAAGGCTTCGATTCTTTTCTCGGTTATTGGATCAGGCATCTAGCTCTCACACCCGTATAGTAAAATCAGAGAAATATAATACCGTACTATTCGCAATTTCAGTTTTAGCTTCGATCTTGTGAAGAGGTTTTTCACACCAAGGAACACACGTCTCACCTGCTCCATCTTATTCCGAATCTCCTGCTTTATATCACAGACTATCTTTTATATGGGTGTTACCAAGATATTTTTGATGGAAAATACTTGTTTTATCGTTTCACCCCTGATTTAAAAAAAATTACTATGGCCGAGTGTTTCGAAAACTCCATTTCATTTTGGTGATATTCAAACACAGTTCTGTGCCGAACACCATGTAATCCGTGTCTCATCTGCTGCAGTCCTATTTTTTATTACTCGATAAAAACGATATATAATAACTAATTCGATAACTTTGTCAAAATATGTTTACTCTTCATACACAATTCCTTTAAAATCTGGTATTTCGACTTTATTGCCTTTTCATACAAAAGTTTAAAAATTGCAAATTTTTTAAGAACTTACTGAATAATATAATATTAGGTTTAGTCGATAAAACCGAGAATATAAAGCCAATTTAGCCGAAAACTGAAATCAAGTGTGTTACCCCGCCAACTAACTCTTTTGGGACTAAAAATGTATACCTGGATGTTTATAATTTGTGCAATCTCTTCTCAAACGGAACTCATTATGTTGAATAAAAGGTAAATCTGCATGTAAAACATTTTATTTCGCACGCGTAAATTGATTATTTCAACAGATGTAATAGACATAAGTAAAAATGTGAAACTGGTTCACATTTATCGTTAAAAAACGATTAAAAATTAAAAATGAAATATTGTAAGATATTTGCAGAAAATTGTGATTAGAAATAAAAATGTAACTACAAATAATAATAAATACCTCTTTCAATTTTAAATCGCTTGAAATGAAACTTTGCAAAAATAATTGTTGAACCGTAGGCATCACCAGCTGTTCATCTTTTTCCACGAATAACTGATAGTGATACGCTTCTTGGCCGGAACTCAGTTTTAAAAATGGTTTAGCTTTTAATATTTGTGCGACTAAGCAAGTCAAAAATTCTTCAGGATCTAATAAAATATTATACAATTCATACTATCAAGTCAGAAACATAAAAATTTTGGTTATTTTACCATTTTTAACTTTTAAACTATTAAATAGGTAATAGATTATAAAACAGAGAGAAAAAATATAAAAAAAAAACTAGCCGATATAAAATACTACCATACATAAGTGAGAAAAGTTTGGTAAGCTTCAAAAATTCCGAAATGTTAGAAGCCGTTTCATTATCCGTCAGAATTTCCGACAAACCAACACCCTTCTCGAAACACGCGGATCTCTCTTGTTGAAATTTGCGGCAAGAGGCGAAGAGATGCTCCGCCGTTACTGGTACTGCACGTACGTCACAAATGGGTTTTGATTATTTTTAGAATAGGTGACTATGTGTGAGAAAATACAGTGGGGCCTATGCGAAGACGAGCTCACATTGTTTCCTCGTGGCGGTTATGTCTGTGTGATGTACTTCTTCGTCGTTGTTTTTTTCTTAATTTTGAACAGTTTTTGAGTACAACAGTTTTGCTTCTATATTCATGATGCCAAAACGCGGAGTATATATGTTTTTTTAACTGGCTCTTCAAATCTTGATAATTTTTTTCATACCAGGGCCCTAAATTTTGCATATTGTGGTATGCTGGTGTCCCATGTCGATGATGTAAACTTCTTAGCGTCGCAAATGACCTCAGCTGCCGAGCGATTTTAAATAAATATATTTAAAAAAAAAAAAAAATTATTAAATAAGCACAGACTTAAAAATATACTTTGAAAAACGCCAAAAACTAAAGCAGGAAAAATTCCACAATAAAAAAAAAAAAGTAAAAACAAAATTTATTAACATAGAAACATTTAGTTTATTTAAAAATAGAAATTCATTTTGCATAAAAATTGAATTACAGCTGAGAATATTTTCTCGTAATTCATCTATAAATTATAATTTAAAAGTAATTTGCCGCCATAAAGTTATTTTTTTCCTTCCTATTCTCTCTTTCAGTGAAATTGCTCAATTCTAAACATCGGTACACTTCTACTTTACGGAGATGGTGCTTAGCCTACAGGGAATGTTAATGTACACAGGCTAAACTTGAGATTGATGGTAAATGTTTGATCGCTATCGATGTCATCACTTGTGACTGTTAACAATTATTTGTTTTTAATCAGTTTTATTTGTCGCCGTTAAATCTCGAACTGAAGACCTAGTCTATTATTCAGATCAAACCAATAGTGTTTTTGTGCTTTCTTTTGCAGTAAGTAAACATGTTTTCATTTTGTTATGAATTTCAGACTACAGTTCTATTGTAACTTAAATTAATACATTTAATGTTTTCGTTTCAAATATGCAATAGTTTTGTCAGTATAAGGGTAAATTTTTAAAATAAACAAAAAGAAAAACGAAAATAATAAATAATAAAGGTTCTGTAACAGCTTTTATTAAATAAGAGTTATTAACAAACACTATTTGATTTCTTCTTATACTAAAATAGCCGATATGGAAAACGAGCTATAGGACGACCGAAAAAGCGTCGGGCAGATCAAGTTCGAAAGTTTAGAGCAAACTGATAAAAAAAAAGGCACAAGATATCGAGACGCCTAGAAAAAATTGCGGCAGCATTTCGTTCAGCAGCGGACTGAAAACGGCTAGAGAAGAAGAGTGTGATTCCTCTGCAAAATGCACGAAAGAATCATTTAAAATTTACTACGATTTAGTGCATTTATGGAAGAAAGCGTAAAGTCTGATTTAAAGTAAATTGTTCATCTGACATCAAATAGAACTTGCAGTTTTTTAATTCATTTTCTGAGTTAACAAAAATGATTATTTTTTCCTCTTTAATGTACCTTCATCCTATATATTGTCATGAGCCTACAGTGAGTAACGTAAATAAAATATTGATTTTGTGTTTGGAATTCTGGCTTTACTATGCTGTGGGAAATGAAAAACATAGATTAAATTTTATATTCCTTATTTTATTTATTATCGATCAACACAGCATAGTATTTCGTATATAATTCTCTCGTAATGTTCGAACCGAGTAAAGTAAAGTAGCTGATTAATGGTTCGAACGGTTGGGAAGTTGGAATATAATTCCGATGCCGTACCAACACAATTATAATAACGTAGAATTAACTAAGGCTAGACACGAATACACTGCCCGACTAAAGCGACGTAATTTTGCCAAAAATTACGCGTGTGATAAGCATGATGTGTCGTTGCGACTGGTCGGGTAGTACCGACAGCTGATCGACTACCTGGGTTTTCGCGAGTCTTTCGTTCGTTCGTCAATTAGTAGTATCCGTTTTGCTCTAAAAAGAAGAGTTACCGTTGTCGAAGTGTGTGCCTGATCGGCTCACTCGCGTGAACTTTTAATTAGATTTATTTTGCCGGAAGAATTTTTATACGTATATTTATTAATTGTTGTTTGTCGTGGATTATTCGTGTATATTATTTTTATGTTCGATAGTATAATAAAAGTTACAAACTAGTCACCGAGAAGTTAAGTGTTTCAATGTCACTAGAATACATATAAGCATATGCTATTTGATTAACTATCATATTTTATTTGTGAATACGCGAGACCCTGGGCAAATTAGATAATCGGAATGGACACGGCGGTCCGAGCCACCGTGAGATAGCTTGATAATAGCTCAAAGGCTTCTTACTCTTGAGATATAAAGAGTGAGCACACGATAATATATAAATAAATAACGAATTTTTTGTATAATTAAGAAAATTTTCTAATTCAAAACATATTATACCAAAAAATCGTAACTATATTTACCAGACGAATTCAAGATGCGTAAAATATGTGTCTAATAACAACTAAATAGATTTTTTTTCTTATTATCAGGTTGTATGAAATTACAGAATAAAAAAATTCTTTAATTATTGATCAATCAGTTGACGTTAGTTAATAAAATAACTCCATTTAATATTAATCTTAATATTAAACGCAAATATATATATATATATATATATATGTGTGTGTATAATTTTGAGCAACAACATTTACTTTTACGCTCATTACCCTAAACGATAAAAAATTCACATACTTCGCAAGATCGCAGGGTTTAAAAATAAAAACCAGAGAAACCGTTTTCGAAAACTGACCTCCACAACAAATATTATAAATCCCCCTTCCAATTTCCGTCGCTTTTAAAATCGCCTGATCAGTTTCAGTTCATCTGCGAAACAAAGCCGCTAATTTCTGCTGCTGTCTTTCACTTTTGAAAATAACTTACACGTCCGCTACATGGAAAATGACTTTAAAAATGCGTTACAGTTCTCCTAATTTCACATACTTAACAATACACAAAACGCGGTTACAAAATTTTAAAAGTAACTGTAATATTTTAAGTAGAAAAAATAAATTATCACCAGCTGTATTACCAGCAAGTGATACGTATGGCATTCCATCGGCTTTGCTCTAGTTATTCAAAAACTTTCCAAATCTGCTACTGGAATGTATAATGTAAACAGGTCTTAAAATTACGGTTATTTTAGCTCCAAATCCAATTTTAGAAACGTAATCGTCCAAGAAGAGAGTCTAGGGAATGTAAGGCTAGTACATACAGTATAAGTACATTTTTTTTTTCACAGAAAAGCTGTTGGTAACAACTTATGGCTGCAAAGCGATTTGTATTAAATTTCAACGGTCGATATTACATCTAATATTTACGCTTCGGAAATAAATACCTCGTGAATCATTTAATTCGTGATATCAACTTCATCCTCGATTAACTGCAGCCTACTTACACACATTCGACTTTTTTATATTCGTATTGTAGGCGAAACACCATGATTACCTAATGATGATCATTACATTAGGAAACTCTAGATCTTCTTTCCTCTGAAGAAAACTCCGACTAGCAATCAAATATGCTCTTTGACTGTCAGCACAAGCGACTAAAATTCTCTTTCCTTCAAATTTCTATACACAACTATCTTTTTGTGATGACCTTAGTTGTTACCAGGTGACCCTCTTTTTATATTGCGCGGTTAGCCTTAATGTTCGTCTCAAATCGGCTGATACAGAACCACCTTATTCGTGTATCATTTGGACGGGTTTTTCAACAATCGAGACGCACCAAAACCAGAAAAAACACTAAACCTTTGCTTTATTTTATTCCGACAGCAACAATTTTTTCGCTGTAATTGTTAAAAATTTAACCGTACACCTATGATCTAAGTGCGTTTTCAGTACAAATAAACATAGCAATAAACGTGCAAAACGTTTTTTTTTTTTAAACAAAAAATTAAATATAGGATTTTGTTTTATCTACAACACACGGCATCGTTGATTACACCGACTTTTCTAAAACTTCTCAGCAAACTTAGTAAGTTGCGAATGAACTAAGTGCCCCTTGCGGGAAAATCTTCCCGTCTCTCAATTATTATTAAAGATAAATTTCCATTTACGAAGGAAATACGCAATTATCGTTTTATTACACATTAGCTGTGCCCGCGGCGTTGCTCGCGTGAATTATGATTCTAAACACCCGCGCGGAATTCAGTTCATGACTGTGTAAGAGTATCAGTAAATGATTATTTGTCAAAAGATTTTTTATTGACCGTGGCGGCTCGTGAATATTGGGGAGACTAACTTTTCCAGAAGCACAGCACATACCATTAGGTTCATTGGCCCATTTTTTGGCAGAACACTTGGAGCAGATCTTATTCATGGCTCCGATTTGGACGGAAGACTGTTGAGCATAATCAATCTGTGGATCGTATCTGAAAGCCGATGATCTGTTACTGTGAGCTAAAACTCGATTACGAACTCTAGTCGTTGACGTCTGTTGTCTTTCTCTCTGATCTCGAAGGCGTTGGGAACATTCAGAGCTCGATTCCATAGTGCGAGCTTGTATATTTCTAATATTTTGCTCTTCAAGCCGCTACGAACGCTCGATACTTGACTCTCTGGCACGCGATTGCGACGCGTATTCTCTCTGACTTGCAAGACGATTTTCAGTTTCTGATGAAGATTCTCCATTACGACGTATTTTTGATGCCCTCGCCTGGGAACTATTTCTAGGAAGTTGAGATCTTAATCTTTTGGGCATTTTGTACCTTTTACAAAAGATAACGGTAACGCTCGAAAATTTTCATTCCTTACGTTAACACACTATTTCCATTGGTGATGAGCTTGTAAACGATGCTAAGGCGATCTTTATCCGAATTTACATTTCCATGGTAATTAACATTGATATTTTAATGTTTTATAAAAAAAGTTAAATTTGTTTTCTTTATCCGAATTTACATCTCCACGGTAATTAACATTGATATTTTAATGTTTTATAAAAAAAGTTTTTGCAGCGCACGCGATGTAAGGAATTGTTTAACTCATTTTTTTACACCTTGAGTTACATTATTGGAGTTTTAGTAAGGATCGCTAATTTTTTTGAAAATATAATATAGCCTATGTCACCCGGAGATAGTTTAGCTTCCCAACGGTGAAAGAATTTTTCAAATCGGTCCAGTAGTTTCGGAGCCTATTCAATGTAAACAAACAAACAAACAAACAAACAAACAAACAAACAATCAAATCTTTCCTCTTTATAATATTAGTATAGATAAAACGAAGAATAATAACGTGAAATGATTACCTTTTTCTTCGCATGTAAGTCCGGTGACGGACGTAAGACTTTCAAGTAATAAACGCAATTTCATAACATTATCGGCTCGAACGAATGAGTTTTTTCGTAACGGATTAACGATTTCTTCCCGAAGAACGCGCTGTACTTCGTCGTACCTTTTATTATCATTTTTATCCGCAGGCCGCAACAACAAACTATCCAGCACGCTATAAAAATCAAAAACAATACATCAGTGATTAAATTTATTCACTTCTGATCGTATCGAAAGTAGTATCACATTAGCATTTTCTACTTGACAAGAAAAATTTACATCCACTTTAGATCTTCTTATTTTACAAATTATTACACATAAGGATAGAGTCTGCGACTATTCGTGGTTACTTTCGCAATTTTTATCTCCTGCAAGGATGTAAGTTTACGTAAATGAATTCTCTAAGAACTGTTAATAAACTATATAAATCGACAGCATACAACGGATACTACCCACACCGGAAACAGCTTAAATCCACTTTTATAAATTTCAAAAATGTAAATTAACATTTATATATGTAATTAAAATATCCAGAAAATACATTTGTTATGACTTTAACACGTAAAGAGATCACATAAAGAATCACAAATATCAATATATAAACCTGCTCGAAAAGACCATTCCGCAACATATCGTCGTAGTCCCGGAGATAGCAAAAAAAAATTGATTAAAAATTTATCATTCTTTATGCGAACTAAAATCTACTATGGAATCGTAGATTATGGAATGGTAGCAGATAGTATCATATGAAAAATCTATCCTATTAAAACCAAGCAGAACGGCGGATGGGATGTAATTCTACTAGAATATTCGATCCATTCAAGGCACGTCGATCATATTTCTAGTCAGCAAGTCGCGTCGCAGGTCATACTAATACAGATTCAGAGTGGCGCTACACCACCACTTTTTTGACGATGTTCGAGGCAGAATTTATATTCAGTTAATTTCATTTAATTTTCGATCTTCCAAACTTCGTCTATTATTCTATCAGTTCGAGTATGATACGAGCAAGCTCGGCCGATGTCCGTACTTTCCAAATATATTTGGTAAGATCTGCATTCGGTAATGTATTCAGCGGGCTAGCCATCTTAGTGTATACAAGACTGATAGTAGCCGGCCGCATGGGTCCGTATTTTGTATTCTTCGCCCCGGTCGGGATGGTGTATTTTACGTAAACAGGGAACAAAAAAACCTAATATGCTCAGTAAAATTCGATCACAATTAAGATTTCAGGTTATTCGGAAAATCTGCATAGTTAAAGATTTTCAGATCCTGGATTAAGGAGATAAAGTCTAGATCCGAGGAGACGGGAAGCCGGTTACGTCCAGACTTACTAAGGGCTAGTCGAGATTGAACAAAAGTTACATCACTGGCGTCCTAGAAGCTCGTAGCGAAATGGATGAAGTCATATCAACTGGCATCCACGAATAAGATCCTCAGAAACAAACAATTCGTTTTAACACTCAACTTTAATTTCAGTAATAGAACAACGTTTCTGAAATGGTCAAGCAGAATACGCATTTTTTTAAAAACAGGCTAAATAAATTTAAAATTAAAGTCTCCTTTTTAACTTAACTTTTACTGTTTTTCTACATGAATTACAAAGTTTACAGCGCGATATTATAAATGTGTGTTCTTTCATAAAATTAAAAACTTATTATCCAAATTTAATAAAATATATTACAACAACATTTCTGAACAATAATATTCGTTGAAACATATCATTTTAACTTCTTTTAAATTATAAAAATTCATACAAGAGAAAAGGAAAATAAAATAGAATTTTTCAATATAATCTAAATACAGTTAGCGCTGCCTCATTATTATCCGACAAAATATTTAAAGCAAAGACATTTTGTCTGAAAACCAGATTTTTATATGCAATTAAGAGTACCTCACACTTTTAAGACAAGATCACGAGTTGACCTTCAGAAAATTTATTGAATCATCAGATCCGTTCCCAATTTCTTCCCCAAACAAAACTGGAAGCTCATCTGCTTTACTGCATGTGTGCCACTGCACAACTTTGAAAATGTGTACTTGTGTGTGTGTGTGTGTATATTAATGATAAATTCAAAATGTCGAAACGATCATAAAAAATGGTTCGAAACAGATAAATTTCAACATTTTGCTTAAAACCATCTTCTTTTAGACAAAATTTAATTATGTAGTAACAGAAGGGATGCAAAATTGTCTTTACATTATGCGTTTATTGTACGCATGTGAACTTTTGCCAATGCCTCCACGCATGTGAATTCTGTTATTCAATACCAGTGCATATATATTATTGTCGGTGCAAAAAATATAAAATTACTATTACATTCTGCTTTGAGAATATTCGGAAAAATTCGAACGTATTTATTTCGTAAAAATTACACTGCTTACTGAACAAAAATGTAACCTCAAGACAAACGGGTGTTTAAGAATAAAATAAATTCGGGTAATAATAATAATAACCGTACTATGTAGCTCAAATTACAAAGTAACAAATTTTTAATATTACTTCATCGTGATAAAAAATAAGTTCGTAGAAGGAAAAAAAATGAAAAATGTAAGCTGAGTACCGTAAGTTCGAATATAATTATATAGCGAGATAGAGATAATTATAATCGTAGCTATAACCGTAATCGTAAATTTTAACTGGATCTGTAACAATTTAGACTAAATGATAATGTTAATCTGTCAAAAAAAGCCACTTAAAAAGAAACTGAAAAAACTAGAAACAGAACAGTTAATAAATATTTGGCATCTTCATTCATTTTTGTTGCATTCACAAAATCTATTACGGTTAAGCAATAAATCATGTACTAATTAAATGTACATTTTTGACTTAATATAATAATAAAGCAATAAATCATGTACTAATTAAATGTACATTTTTGACTTAATATAATAATAATCGTTTTTCAATAATAATAATTAAAATGTAAGTAGCGATTAGCGGTAAACCGTGAAAAAAATTAAGTAAATTTGAAAAAAGAGTTTTAACAATTTTTCATAAGCGATAAATCGACAGGTTGTGATTTTAGGAATAATGAAAATAAAGAACACTAAATAATAAAAACCGTACGCACCTGGTAAATGTAAACATTGAAAATAAAGTAGCGTCCAAATAACAAGAATTATTATGTCCTTGAATACCTCTATACTTTCCAAATAATGAATGACCCCATTTTTCCGCATTTATGGGTTCAACAATTCCGGGAATCACAGCGCAACCAAAGTCTAGATTCAATGTAATTGAAAATTACTTTTTTTAATGTTATTTTATTTTATTTCAAGAAAATTACAATACTTACAAGAAAAATCCTAATTTACAATTAAAAATTTACAAAGCTCTCGAAATTACGATTGCTGGCTTTAAACTGTTACCATAACGCAAGTTCCATTAAGGTTTGTCGTAGCTTTATGAAATGTAAATATTTCTTCTTATTAAAAGATGTTAACCATTTACAAGTGCGTACACTTCCTGATATCTATATATATAAAAATGAATCGTCGATTAGTATGAACGCCCATAACTTGCGAACGACTGCACCGAATTGGTTAATTTTTTTTTTATTGTATTCGTTATTGCCAGAAGAAGGTTTGTGTGAAAGAAAATTTTAGGAAAGTTCACTGTAAAAGCTTTAAAGTCTCATAATATGAAAAGTGAGTGAGAGAGTATGTATATGTATATGTGTAAGAAAGAAGGATATATTCTCGGTCGCATCAGTGTCATCGTAAAAAATAACGAAGATGGGTCTGACTATCGATGAACAATTAACAAAGTGAACAAAAAAAGACTGTCCTCTAAAAGACCAGATCCTTTTTTCTTCATTGTCCCTTGCCGACATCATCGTTTGCACAAAGCGGTTAACGATTGTCACCGATACAAAAGAACGAATATTATACCGCAACCTTCAAGGGTCATAAAGAACCATTTTTCGGAAGTATCTTTTCCGTCCGGTCACATTGTAAGGCTAATCGTTGTAAATGGACCGCTACAATGCCGATCTTCTACGAAATTTGCGAAAGCGACTTCTGTAGGTATATGCATCGAAGAAACCTGTTAAATTTGAGGGTGGTTAGTTATAGAAAATTCAAATTCCTCGATCATTTGAATTTGTGTCTTCGTTCTGTAAACGTTGAAGTAAACATTTTCAGCGTATTTAAATTATTTAAAGTGATTTTAAAAATTTTTCAAAGTTTTTCCATAGTCATTCATCATTCATTTAATTTGGTAATAACAATTATGCATTTATTTATTTATTCATTTAAATTAATTTTTCCGTGATTATTATTGTATACGATACAATATCTTATATATAAAATGAGTTGCCTTATGTGGGTTTCGCTTCTCCTCCAAAACGGCTGAACCGATTTGAATAATTTTTTTTTTTGTTGTATTCGTAGTTCTTAGGAGAAGGTTTGCAAAAAAAAAAAAATTAAAAAAATCGCACCGAAATTGCACAATTCGCAAGAAAGTGTAACTCAAGAACGGCTCGACCGATTTAGCTGATTTTTTTTTTCTAAAATATTGGCTAAAATTTAAATTAGGTTCCTAGAAAAAAAAAATTTAAAAAGTTGCACGGAAATTACAAAATTCGCCTAGAATACGTGAAGCAATAAAACATGCTGTAGGCCAAACAGGCGAGCGGGTAATTTCAGATACCTGGAAACGGCGAGAAACGAAAAAGCAAAAAAAGGTGTCGGTTTTTGACTCTCAGCCGATCAGCGGGCGGTCGCTTAATGACGGCACGGAAATCATGCGCTACGCATGCAGTTAAAAAAAAAACATAATTGAATCAAAAATATCGGAACAAGCAGTTCTTTTTTTATTTTTTTTTTGTACAAATTTTATATTAAAATAAGAAAGAAAACTGCTTTTTAATAGCTACCAAACAAAAAATGAAAAAGAAAATCGGTTAATAAACGAAAAAAAGGCTTTGCCTATTTATATGCAGATATTAAATGTTTTGAGTATTTATATATTTGTTTGTGAAAGTGAATTACTGAGAATGTGTTGTGCACATTTTAAAACTCCCCTTATGTGCAGTATATTCTTATTACATTTTGCAGTAATTTAGTCGGAAATTTTTTCAAATTGGTTGGATCACAGACGTGCTTGCATCTAACATTTGTGAGTTGTAGCGGACTAAATTTTCCGTCATTAAATGGTCGCAACGATAAACTAAAAATATAATCAAAAGATGTAGCAGAACAATGTAGGCGAATGGTCGTTTAGCGAGTACAGTGCAAACCGGTCTGCATTTCTCTTAAACATGGTATACCCTAAATCGGGAAAAAGAAAAGAAAATAATAAACGACCCGACTTCACAAGTACCGCGAGAATGACAAAAAAAAATGAAACACATGTCCGGCAATCAGGTAACGAAAGAAATTTGGGAAGCACAAAGAGATTTTCCCAATAATGAGAAAATTTATACAACTGAAAGGTCTTTGATCCGAAAAATTAATTACCGACGGGAAATCGAAAGATTGACCGGAAACATTACAATAAGCGCATCAACAATTTTTTGCATGTATTTCGTGTTCCGAGTTATTCAGATCTATTTGTGTTTTCGTTTCGGTAAATGTGCTTCATCTGCCCGTCCGATACTCGCATATTATCCATATGTATTCGTTTTTAAAATGTGTTCGGTATTTTCGCAACTTTCAGTAATATTGTATGAATATATTCACATTTGTGCGGTGAGTGCCAATTTCATATTTCAGTCGTATAAATATTGTGATTTATTATTTATCTCAGCAAGAAAAAAAATTTTAAGATGTTCTAAAAAAGCTACATATAAAAAGACGTCTATCACTTTAACTGCTAAATGCCCGTAAAAAACATATAGAAATATTTTTATAAAAATCAACATGTGCAGTCATTGAAAACATTTTCCAACCATCCGGAAAGTGAATTCGAAGGCTCAATCCTGTGTGTTTTTAGATTGGCTAAATCGTTTTTATCTTTATCAGTAAACATTAGTTTTATAATATTAATTCAACGTATTACAACTGAGCCATAGCAACGCGTGGTCGGGTCTACTATCTATATACAATGGCTGTCCCGCGGGAAGTGAGAGTAACTTTGGTGTGAGTAGGCAACCACTCACAGCGTGTTTAAAGCCCATTTAATTAGCTATCGAATGCAACAAACCGGAAGTTCATACCTCGCCTCTACACCCACAGCATCGATTTGAAAAAAAAGTGTTTTGTCAACCTTTACAATTTTTTTCAAGCGGAGTGGGCAGGTTGAAAACGCATCGTAACGGGTCTCGCACTCAGATAATCCTAAAGGGCATTCCATCAGCTGTCAAATGCAACAAACCGAACGTTTCTACGAGCATTATTACGTGTTTTATAGTCGAAAGAGTAAGGCGCAAATTGTGAAAACCACGTGCAGTTTTGTATTGTCAACATGGATAAGAAAGGTATCGAGCAAGAACAGCGGTATGTGATTCGTTATTATTGTTGGTTGCAAAAAACGGCTAAAGAGACGTTAGATTTATTAAAAAAAGAAGCGTATCCTGATGATATTCGACTCGGTAATTCAACAATATTTCGATAGCATAGCGCGATTTCGAAAAATATTCGACACCGATCAAGAAGTCGTGAATGCGGTACAGACCATTTTAAACAGAACACCTGTCGGCGAGTTTAAAGCGACCTTTACAAGCGAGAGGTGCCTATTTCGAGAAGATTAATATGAATAATGAAGATGGGTAATAATTTATGTAAAAACTTTGAAATACAGTTTCTTCCAAAATGTTGTAATTTTTTTGTCCAAAAAAACGGTGGCGGTCGACGAAACACTTTTTTTCAAATCGATGCTGCAGGGCGAACCCCCGGGAGGTTGAAACTCCCGGTTTGTTGCATTCGATAGATAATTAAATGGGCTTTAAGATGTACCCGGAGCGAACGCGCTGTGAGTAGGTGCCTACTTAGACCAAAGTTACTCTCACTTCCTGTGGGACAGGCATTGTATATAAAACAAAGTCGGGTTAGTTAAATCAACGGCTGGACCGATTTTTATGATCTTTGACTTGTTGAATTTGTGTCTGTCCCGAATAGCAGAATACAAAATTTAAAAAAAAAATGATGAAGAAAATTCATTTTTTTTGCTATTTTTGGCTCAAAGGGGGAGTTCGAATAATTTTTTAATCGTAATTTTTAAATTTTATGAAAGGGCTGTTGTGTTTTGTTTTATATTTTTAATTTCGATTTTAAACGGTTATCTGATGATGAGCTATGAATTTTTTAAGGGCGATTTTTGAGGTCGTTCTAAATTCTATATTATATATTCTAGACGGTTTCTTGCCGACCAGGATAATCGGTCAGCTTAAAGTTGTAAATTGTCATAGATAGAGAAGTTTGATTGTAATTTATGATCTGATTCCGATAAGTCAAACCGTTTCCGAGCTATTATATAATAGAATATTTTTTTCGTTTCTGAACCCTCTTATTGGGATTCCGTATATTATATGGGTACGAAATCCTAAAAAAGGGTATAAATTTACTTTAAGAAATTAAATTACTTTAGAAACACGTTTCTTTCGTGTATAGCTCATCATCAGCTAACTGCACAGAGTACACACTTTATTAAAAAGTATATAAATTGAGTGTGTACTATGTGTTGTTAGCTGATGATATAGCCCGAAAAAGAATGTTTCCAAAAAGTAGTTTACTTTAATTTTTCAAAGTAAATTTATACTGATTTTTGTTATTAAGGGGGATAATGCCTTGCTGCCACGTGAATTACATTTATTTCAATGTAATTAAAATACTTTTCATTTTGATTTTTGTACATTTATTGAACTTAATTTTTTTTTGAGTATTGATTGCTGATAAGTTAACACAATATTTATTGGTTCTGGGGCGGTACGAAGTTCGCCGGGTCAGCTAGTATATATATATATTAGGGTGGTCCTTATTTACATGATTTCGGAATTTTTCTTTGCCCACCCCCTAAATATCTTCTAAGTATATAAAAAAACATTCCTGTATAATCTGAGCTATTACTTTTAATATTAACACGCTCCCCCCCAAAGTCACCAAAGTTTTAAATGGAAAATACGTGCAATTTTTTTTCATAACATTTATAAAAATTATAACTCTGGTAAAAATTGAAGAATCAGTTTGAAATTCAGTACAGTTGTAGCTTATACTATTGGGAACGATCCCTAAAAATTTCAAATTCTTGAATTTCCTTACACATCGAATCAATAAATATGAAAACATTTTTATCACTTAAAATATTTTTGTAATATTACTCGTAATATGAAATAATTTTTTTTCTATTCCAGTTCTCCCAAAAAATGCTTTTTTTTTAGGTAAGATTATAAATAAAATAATTCTCAAATTTTTATTCAATTGATATTAATACATGTAGAAAGTTTATTTTTGTCGTAAAATCATTTATATGTATATATATATATATATATATATATATATATATATGTGGCTTTATTAGTCAACAAACGTTATTAATAACTACTTTTAAAATACGCAAAGGAAATTTAGAAGAGAGGGAAAGGTTTATAGTTATCAATTTCTCTTAAGTTAATCTATAGATCAGTTAAACTTACATAAGCTGTATGCATGTACTGATCGCGACTTATACAACTAAATAAACTGACTTTGAGCGGGATATCACTTTAGCTTTCTAATGATCAATAACTGTGCCATATTAAAATTCACTTGTTTGGTAAAATTGAGTTTTACAGGAATGTTGACGATCATTTTATTAGCAGTTACAAGCTGCAAATCCGAATATATTCATCTTTCGAATCGTGACACTAATAATGGAACGCAGTACTTATTTTGACTAATCTGCATCAATCGTTTGTTTGAGAAAGTTTCTCCTAATTCTGATAATCAAACTTCATCCTGTTCAAATTAAAAAAGTCTCCTACTAAATACTGGTTTTATTACAGAAAATTACACGGACAATAATTAGACACAATATTTCTATTTAAAACGAACTGCTTATTTTTTTGAACAGAAAGCGAATTTAATAATATCGATGTAGTTATACCTATTTCCGTCCGAAACATCGATAATTTAAGAGAAAGCGGATAAAAAACAAACGGGAACTCAACAATTCTTCAAATAAAATTAAAATAAATTAAAATATTGAAACAAATGGTAATAACAAATTTTCAATATGCTAAATGTATTGAGGCATACGTACAATTTCACTTGTACAAAATTATATTTATTTATAACACATAATACAGTGACTTTATACTGTCTAGGCTATTGAAGTCTGCTTTTTTTCTTACGGCATTAAAAGAAAATTTAAAATTTGACTATTATATTTCTCCTGCATTTCTTAAATGCTAATAATTTAAAAGCACCCTAAAAGACCAAATAGTCCATTTTCCTTAATCGGATCGCCGAATTCACCTAAATGTAACCGTTATTTTTACTTTTTTATTAAATTAAAGTAACTTTTTTTTTCTTTTACAGTTCGGGATAAACGGAAATATTTCCTTCTGTATTACAATAGATGAGAAGCGAAACTTGTTTTTCAGTGAATTAAAGTATAGCCTCCTAAGACTTACGCGATTTTTTTACATGGACCAAATTGGTAGTGTTCCAATGTGTTTCAATCACAGTGAGTCGACCACATATCAATACTAACGAAATCATATCAGATGAACAATTTATAACAGACCAGACGAATTAGCTAACTATTTACGGAATTTTACTAATATTTGCAGTAAATTATAAGAAAATAAGAGTAAAATAATATTTAAACAGATTCCAGAAACACGGCAATAAACAAGAAAACTATATTATCAACCAACTCACAAAGCCAAATTAGCCAATAAACAACAATAAAATGTGGAAAGTAATTCTAAATGAAAAATTAAGGCACAAACGTTTAATAGAATCCTAATAAAAATTGTGAAAAATATTGCTACCCTATTCAAAATATTGCACTGAATTATACCTGATTTTCGAATAATATACAATAAAAAAGGGAATAAAAGTATTTAAAAAGCATAATAACACTCAGGACAGAACATATTCTGATTTCGCTACATTAAAATAACTTACCATAACTGCAACGAACAGGAAACATCTATTGAGTATTTTAGGCAACAGGTTAAGCAATACAGGAAGGAAAACAGAAAATTCGTCTTACTCTACAAGTTCACATTAGTTAGAAAAATTAGTGGACCAATCTCCAAAGTAGCCACAACAATGTAAAAGGAGTACACAAAAAAAAGTAATATTAATCATAAAGATAATAGCGATGATTTAAGTTTGTCGATAGATGGATTTTTTTTTTTTTATGTAATACAATATCTTTAACAACAGTTACGTTTGCTGTAGGATGAACTTTTTTTGGAACGAAGTTGTTTTCGGCGGCTTGCCGGGAGGAGTAAACTGGCAGAAATGTTGATATAACGAAAATCGCGTTATGCGTCGTCCTCAAAGCGACCTTCCTTCTCTTTCTCTTTCACGCTGTCTCTTTCTATTATATACAGGTGTGTGTGTGTGTATGTGTGCGCGCGAGCGAGTATCGAAATGCGAGCAGCAGGCATTGTACGCGGTCAGCTATATAAGCTCAATTCTAAACACGTGTACATTTTATTGAATTTAAAAATTGGCGCGGTTTTTTTGTGCGACGTTACCACACTTCAACGAGTCTGATGATTTATTTATTGTTTTTGTTTTAACTAATTCGTATGGGATTTATTTTTTGTTTTTGTTTGTGTCATTTTTTATCGTATATTTTATGAATGACTTTATACTTGTATATATACCAAAAAGTGAAAGGAACTTCGTTCCTACCGGGTGTACCCTTCTAGACACCATTTCTCTTTTTTTTTTTAGAAAACTGGGTCGTAAATAAAAGTCAAATGAAGCCCATAGACCCCTGACAAGGCTTCGACAGGCATACCAAAAATCCTTCATAGCACACAGGCCATTTCCTTATTCCTGGTATTTCCCCAGAACGTTCTGCTAGCCAATTCAATTTCTGACTACATATATACGCAAGTGACGAGTTCAGAACGAGTTTTGAAGTTAAAACTCAGGTTTGCCAATTAAACACCTTAACTGCTACATTATCACACACAAATGAAAGGAATTTTTAACACTTATGTATCGTTTTACGAATTACATTAAGTGCTTTTTCTTTGTCTAAAAGTTATAAGACAATAATTTTCCGTAACTAAATCCGTAATCATAAAAAACCGAACCAATAAAGTTTAAAGATACGATTTTATTCGGTAAAAAATTTACACGGTCTAGTTAAGATTTTAAAAATTACTCACCTTTCTGTGACTTTATGTCTACACCAGAAGAATATACTACTTCCTGAAATCGAGAATCCTTTTTGCATTGACTGAGCAGAGTAAAATAACCACGTCGAGGATGACAATCGAAATATTTATAATCATTCACCGTTCCGTCGCAACCCAGTGAATGTTCTTCGTCCTATTTACCAATGAAAATAGAAACATACATTAATATACATTGCTAGTCGTAAAAACAATTTATTTATAAAACAGCATGTACCGATACACACAATTTTTATCTTCTTTCTTCTTGTTATTTTTATTATTAAAATTTTTTAGATTTATTTTAATGGAGTTTATTAAAATTTTCGGTTATTTAAATAAAAATGCATAAAAAACAAATAAAACATTAAAAAATACAATTATTTTAAAACTACGTATAATAATTTCTATCCTAAAAATAACGATATTACTAGCTTTGTTCTAACCGTTAAAATATTTACAAATAAAATATGCCGATGAAAACTAATAATTCGTTGCGACATACTCTTTAAGTTTTTATGCTTAGCTTGTCAGTAAACATTTTAATTTTTTATATCACGACATTTTTAGTTTCGCACTACAATAAAACATCATCAAATTAAACTAATAGTCATATTTGATCGGAAGCAACAAAAATAAAAACAACTTAATATTGATTATTTTTTAAATATTAAAAATAACGAAATAAAGATTTAGGACGATACTGAATAATATTTGGTACCCATTGCCGAAAAAAATAGTTCTTGTTAAATGTCGTTTAATTTCATTCGAAAATAAAAAATCTATATTTTCCAGTTAACTGAAAGTTAATAAAATATAAAAAATTCAACACAACGATAGTGTACCGCTAGAGAAAAAAAAAGGAAATAAATAAAAGATAGACAATTCTCAAAAATTGCACATAGAGCATATATAATTTTACTGTCTACAAATTTTCTTGAAGTAACCAAAAATTTATTTTTTAATTGGACTAATGTATAAAATCAGAAAATTTTATATCTTCTATTAAAAAGAATGATCACCCATTTACATATGTTATATAAAATTCGTTATATCTATCTGTGTTATTTTTCAATTTCTAGGTAGAATTTTTTGTAATAGATTTTAACACGTCAATGCATAACCGATCACTTTAGAGTTTTTCAACTATCTATCTGATTAATTTTTATGTAAATAAATCGATTTGAATAAAATTTAGTATACAAAACAATAGTTTTCATTTTGATATTTAAATTTTTATAGGAAAAAGGAACATCCTGTAAAACATTATACGTTAGATTCGGTTTAGATTCCCACCAGGGATTCCAAATTGAAACGTTTGTGTTTCATTTCAAGTCCTCCGGGATGCCAGCGTGGACTGTGTGGCTCCAAGGATCGTCACTATTTTGACGCATTATTTTATTTTTATTTATTAATATTTTAGTGATTTTAGTAATTCAACGGCTAGATTTTTTAAGAAAGTATTCAATATTCCCCCTAAACCGATATTTCTTGAACCGCCGACCCCTGAAAAAGTAACAGTAATAACCAAATGCTATATACAAATACTACAGTGATGAATGAATAATTAAATAAAATAAAAGCAAAATTGTACGTATTATTGTTGATGGCGACCATCCGGTGCTCGTTGAGTTGTCATTTCTCAAACAAACACGGGCCGTATTTTCAGATTGACATTAACAGTTAAATTTTCATTTTTTCGACTATTTACCCTTGCATAATTCAACCAATGAAAATAACCGTTCTAACGGACTATTCGACTATTTCGCACTGCAGACTCTTGGTACCTACTTAATGAGCGGAAGCCATTCCGATGGACGACGGACTTTTAGCTTTAGAAAGTAACTCTGCGAAGAAATCTCGAACGGATCTTTTTTCTTTTCTTATTCCTTTCCCAATCGCTACCCACCCGAATCGACCGCAGAAGATTCCTGCGATGGTCCTCAATAGGCTATTCCATCATGATCGACAACAGGATTTCTCAGGCACCCTTACATTCTCTCACACCAACTTTTCCATATTTTTTAATTTATTTATTTCACATGTTTAACTGTAACGTAAACGTTACATTTGTTAGAATTGAAAAAATTATTGTTTCCAAATATGAAATTATAATTTGATCTTTCTAAAATTTGCCGGAATTTATTAATTTACAAAGTTAACGGAAATTGTTTTTCGGGGTTACTCTATAATCGTAAATTGAAGTTAATAAATCAGAATATATATGTATATATATATATAGAAAAAATTAAATCAAGCAGTGCTAACTGCTTACTTGATTTAAGACTTTGTTTGCATAAGACGTCTCGATAAATCATCTGAATTTTTCTATTTATTGTTTTTCAAGATTATTTAAAAAAGTTAAGTAATATAAATTAATTGCATTTTCATTAAGGATTTGATTGCAATCAATATTTCAACACCGACTTGTATAATTTACCTTCCTTCAGTTTTTTTCTTATTAAATTTGTCAATTTTCAATTGCTCTGCAATATTCTTTCAAACTTTACCTAAATTAATTTACTAATATTTTATACAATAAAAATTTTAACACAATCTTTTATTTTATTTTATATATAATTTTTTAGAATGTAAATGTTCTGAACAATTGTTAAATTTTCATATATCCGAATAATTGAAAATTTATACTTAATGTATTACGTTAACTATAAAAAGCAAATAAATTTTGCCTCCTGCTCGGTTGCTTACAAACCATCATTGCTCCGCGATTCCTGACAATAACTATCAATCGTTTTTCATTGGATAATTCTAAATGATAACGGCCTATCTTTATTCAAATATTTACTCGTTCGATGAAAATTATGCGAAAAAATTAGTAAATTTTTAACAATATAATCCAGAAATAATTAAAAATAGTAATTTATACAGGTATTAAGTTCAGAAATATATATTTTAATCAGCGATTATATCACTGCGCAAGCTTTACCGGAATTATTAAAATTATTTCACCAATGAAAAACAAAAAATTTAACTCGAATATACGAATCTGCGTGACGGCTTATGAGTACAAAGTAAACACATTTTATCGAATCTAATTAAATTAGGACGAGCAATTCAATTTTGTTTCGCCTAATTTAACATGAAAGCATTATATACATAGTATAGTTATTTAAAATATATTTCAATTAATTCTGGTCGAATCAATTGGCTTAACGAATTCATCAGAAAAGAATTAAAATGGAATATATCGTAACAGTTCGCATCATTAGGTGCATCATAGCTAGTTTAAAAATTAGTACACGTTACAATTTTAAGTGTAAACCTTAATTTTACAAGTTTTACGAGTGATATAAATATCGCAAAAAAACTAGTAATCCTGTTGCTGTTAGTATTATTAAAGTTTGTTGCACACATTATTTCTAAATTATTTTTAAATTAAATATAAACATACACTTTTTATAAAGTAATATATTTAAATATTTACGCTAATGCGTTTCGAAGCGGATAGCTTCATGATCACAGCGAATGTAATAACGTTAAATTCAAAAACCCAAACGACGTTAGAAACAAGCAATATATCGATTTTTAAATAGGTCGGACAAAACGAGAATGATTATTTATTTATCAATAAAAACACATATAAAAAACGCATAAAAATGGTTAAAAAATGGTAAAAAAAAGCAATAAAATAAAGTAAGTAATGGTAATAAAATTATGGAAATTAAAAAATACAACGTAAAAAGTGAAAATAAAGTAAAAAATAATAATACAAATACTAAGAATACTGAGTTGAGTGTTGTACTTTAAATTTAATTTTATGTTAATGTAAACTAGAATATGTTAAATATTAAATAATGGATTATCTGGATTTGGAAAATTATTGTTGAAACAAATATCCTTTTATTTATTAATGTAATAATTTTGCAGTGAAATTTCGCATTGCGTAATTATCAGTTGCATAGCGTGAACTTCAGAACTGAGGTAGCGCCACAATGAAATATTTTTTTATATAAAAATAAACATGTGTAAAATTCGGTTAAATACAGAACGGAAGTAAAAATTAATTAAGAGGAACGAAATGTCTCATTTTTTTGTAAATTAATTCGATTTTCCGATTCTTGTTTGCGAAAGTGTCTATTACATCATCATGAAAAGTTGGTCTTTTTCTAATGTTTTTGATAATAATTCTTTTTCAATACTAAAAAAAGGTAATAACGATGGTCCCTCCCGACCTTTTGTATTTCTTAAGTACGTTTTTATTCGTTTCATTGCTAAGAATGATCCAACCTTTGCAGATAAAGTGGTTGCTGGAATTGTGGTTATTAAATGAGAAAGCTTATACACTTCTGGAAAAACATTTGTTAGATCTGAAGCGATCAAGTATAAGATGCACCGCAGTGTCTTTATGAATGTTAGAATCTTGAAAGTACACCTTTCAAACTGGCAAGATCGAAAAAGTTTCCGTAATTCTGTTTTAAAAAAGTCTTCTTGTTTTTTTTTTCTGCAATTTTGCAACTAGCTCTGGGCTGTCTAGCAAATTTATTAACATAATATGAAGTATTTGTGGAGCTCCTTATCCAGCGACAAGGATTTCCAGAAAATTTTATTGAAAATTTGAAAATTTTTTTGTATTTAATAAATTTAAAAATTTTAGTTCTATCATTAAACCTATTATTAGACATATTTGTTTGCGTAACATTGATATAATTTTTAAAAATATTCTTTTTCATGATAACTTCCTATCTTTCCCAAAAACAGAATCAAGTCAAAGTCATTTGCTTTCCATACATTTTTTTTTTCTTGCTTAAATAAAAGACAAGCCCAACAGAACAATTGTTTTATCTTCTCGCAATAACCGTGGCACTGTTGTGCATAAATTTGTTTAAGAATGACGGTTAAATATTTTACATACCTTTTGATTTTGTAATTAAATTTTCTAAACTATGCGTTAGTTTATTATTTTGAATAATAATAATTTTCTTTTGAAAGCTTAATGAACTAAAAACTAATCAGGAGAGGTTTTTGAATAATATAAATGCATGCAGCCTCAATTTCGAAAGTGTTTACATTTTAACAGACTGGAACATTAGTAGTTGCGGCGGTGAAAATAAGATAAACGAGCCGGTATAACTTCTGCCGTAATGACAGTACGGACTGAAAACCGCGACCGATCATCGCTTCCAGTTCCGCTGTTGGTAAATGACATCATATAAAAAACGAACCAAAGAAAATGTACTGTAAATACCGATGCTCGTACACACACTGACATGCATAAAAATCGCGCTATTGATCGGTGTATGTGACCGTAAAACGATTTGACCCAGCGCTTCCAGACTGAACATACGCACGCAATTTTTCTTCATTCTCGATACACATTACTCTGAAATCGCACGGATAATAATTCACGCAAATTACATGATCTTGAAGCGACACAACCTGGCGCATTCAAATATGCGTGCGCAATCTTTTTCTTTCATCGGTACGCAGCAGATCGTTCAGAGACAACTCTAGGCAGTAGGCAATAGTAACGTGAAATAGTAAGCGTGTAGTTGTTTCTGTCACTCGCGCTTGCAGTTGATCTTTCATCTGGCGCTCTTTTTTTCTAGTTATTTTTAAATTTGGCGCTTAAAGTCAGCAAGTTACTTCATTTTTTTTCTGAGGCTAGTAGCCTTTTCGCGGATATTCTAAAAAAACAATTTCATATTGATTTGTTAGAGAAAGTGGCACTTCCACCGACTCCATTAACGCCAGCCCCTGGTAATTATTGATATACCTTAAAATAAATAAGTCTTTAGTAATATCATATGCTATTTATTTTAAAGGATATCAATAATTACGCAATGAGAAATTTCACTGCAAAATTATTACATTAATAAATAAAAGGATATTTGTTTCAACCATAATTTTCCAAATCCAGATAACCCATTATTTAATATTTAACATGTTCTAGTTTACATTAACATAAAATTAAATTTAAAGTACAACACTCAACTCAGTATTCTTAATATTTGTATTATTATTTTTTACTTTATTTTCACTTTTTACATTGTATTTTTTAATTTCCATAATTTTACTACCATTACTTACTTTATTTTATTGCTTTTTTTTACCATTTTTTAACCATTTTTATGCGTTTTTTATATGTGTTTTTATTGATAAATAAATAATCATTCTCGTTTTGTCCGACCTATTTAAAAATCGATATATTGCTTGTTTCTAACGTCGTTTGGGTTTTTGAATTTAACGTTATTACATTCGCTGTGATCATGAAGCTATCCGCTTCGAAACGCGTTAGCGTAAATATTTAAATATATTACTTTATAAAAAGTGTATGTTTATATTTAATCTAAAAACTAATAATCCTTTCAGGTGAAAATGTAAAAACGAAATTATATAACATTAAAAAAATATACATTTATAATATATACGTAGTAAAAAATTTTAATATTGTACCAATTCGATTCCAGCTATCGGTTTCGTTGGTTCATCGCCATACAATAAAGATCCGATCCATCTTATAACTCCGTATTGTGGTTCACCGTCTACTATTACCTCTACCATCGAACCAACCACAAACTCCTTTAAATTCTCGTTTGACACTTCACATGGCATATTCAAATTATCATAATCATTATATGAACTGATTCCGTTACAAATTTTACCCCCTTTTTCGCTATTATACTGAATCATTTGTCTAAACTGATACTGATCAGAACAATCACCTACAAATATGTTGAGAGAATGGTTAAAAATAAACGAATGATTCTAAATGTAATTTTTAATACGTACAAAAATATTAAATATTCGCTTACAAATTAAGCCGTATTACAACAATGAATCATTAAAAAAATCCTAACGTCTCATATGTCTCGTTTTTAACAAAATATTAACAATTAACCATTATGATATGGTTTACTCTACAAATAAACACGTAAACGCTGTTAATTACCACTAAAATTTTAAAGTTTATGCATTGCAATTCTAATCATTCTTTAAATATCAGCTGTTCTTAATAGCCACTTATGAGATAATAAACAAACTATGAAACCATAAAGATAAAACTTTTAACACGAAAATTTTTAAAAAACTTTCAAATTATCATTACTCACATTAACCCCTAAACATTAAAATATTTATTAGCTTTTCATAAAATTTCGATTTTTAAAAATAAGAAAATTTCTTACGTATTACTAACATCGATTTATTACGATCGAAATCGCTGGTTAATGTTGTTAGTTCTCCCGGTATTTATAGAGTTATATTTGTTGTCGATATTCGTAATTTATTAAAAATACCTACAGTGGTACAACGAAATATTATTAAAAAAGTTCCGTTTAAACAAGAACAACATTTCAAACAAATATACAGGACACTCTAGATTTTTCTTAGAAATAATTCGTTAGCGGGGGATCATTGCGTGAATCATGATTTACGGAAACATACTTATACCGCTTGTTCTTTTCTTTTTTTTTTTTTTTTGTGACGCACCTGTTAAGTCGAATGATATCGATAAATACTAAGAAAGATATGAACATCATAGTAGTAACACAAGTTATTGAATCAAAAGAAAAAAGAAAATAAACAATCAATAACTCAACAAAAATAAAAAACATAAACTGATTAAGTTGCAATTTTCTGCCTAATTATCTAATGATTACACCTTCGCAATGAACATCGAAAACAACTTTTAATAATTTTCGAGAAAATTACACGTTTTTTAGCACCAAAAATTTCTTACAAAAATATATTCCTGGAAGTTATTTCTAAAGTTAAAATTAAAACAATTTCTTTTGGAAATTGCAAAATAAACTTGTAGAAATAACTTGTATACAATGGCATAAAGTTCTGCTCGCAAGTGGATGCTCTTTTATAGTAAAAAAAATTTAAAGCAGAAGATAAAAAAAAGAGAATTAATGATAAAGGCGAAAGAAAATAAAAATGTGAAATCGAGTTAAGAACGAAATAACCTAATAAATGCACCAGACTACATGAGGCATTACAGCCAGTTCTCTGTCTAAAAATATTCGCTTATAAAATTAATTACACGAATTTCATAAAAACAAGGCAATTGTCAATAAAGATTACAATGATCAAATTTAAGTTGCAATACAGTCAGTTATCAATAAACGTGCTAAACCATTTCAACCATCTAAAGAACAATAAAATCTCTTGAAAAAATTAATAAATTAACTTAATAATTAAATATTAATATATTTTTGTAAACATTCTAATCTTGGAGAGCACAGTCGTGTTTAGCTAAATTCAGAATCTCCCACTAAACAATATGCCAATAATTTCCGCATTGAACACCGTTACAAATTTTATTTCGAACCGTTTAAAAAATATATCATTACTTTAAAGCAAGTGTCCGTAGAAATTAAACTATCTTTCTGAAAAACTAAAACTTTTTCATTTAGCAATATTAGTTGTTACCATAACTTTATGTTAATCTAATATTAGTCTGCAACCAGCACGTGAAAATGAAATGGTACATACCGGAAGTTTGATACGGACTTTGGCATTCTTTAGAATGAATATCCCATGTAGATCCAGTGACACTTCCATGGAAAGAATCATCATCATCATCTGCAATACCTAATAAGTCACAAACTTCCACCTCTTTTTCACTTGAAGCATTGTGATATTTCAATTCAGGCGATTGAGAACGCTTTTCGTTTTCCGATTCTGCGACTAATAAGAAATTTCATAACTTTTAATAAAAATTCTGCTTAGAAAACACATGGTTGCGGGTGTGTGTATTGCGTGCGCGTAAGAGTAAAAAAATACATCATAAATCAAATGCAAATCTCCTATGGATTTTACAGAAATTACCGCCTTTTTAATTAAAGTAAATGTGAAACAAATTTTAAAATTTTCCACTTTTTAAAATATAACGCATAATCATCCTATTAAATTTTTGAATTTCTCCCTCTGTGAACAATTCGATTTTATCGTTAACTTGATGACCAATTTTATACTGGACTGCATGAAGTGGTTCTGTTAAATACTTAAAACGGTATGATAGTATCGCTTTCTTTGCGCTAATTACTTCGCTCGAAAATTAAGTACAACAATACTAGAGTGTACATTTTTAATGTTGAGATTTTTATTCAATTTCAACATGTCAAGAAAGAAATCTTTTGCACATAATGATGATAATAAATAAATGACGAATAGAACTGGGTTTAGAAAGAATTTTATTTATTACGAGTATTCACTGTGAAAGATTTAAACATTTAATCTTTTGTATAATTTTTTACGAAATTTCTATCTACAACTAACACATTAAGATCGTTCTATAACGTTACACTGCAAACGTAGTATCCGGGCGAAAATCGTTTTGAAATTAATCGATTGTTGCCTTTGAATTTTTATTAAACGAAATTTTTTCACCGTACTGCATGGAAGCCATACACGCGTTAAATTATTCCTTTTGCGTGTAAAATTAATGATTCACTTTACAATAGCGGCTGCATAATTTAATCTTCACTATAAATTTCATGCATGTTTCTACAAAGTACACGCGGTATATAGACCGTTGATTTAACGTTCCTAGGTGTCTATGGTATTTATGAAATTATTATATTATTTATAAAACGAGACATAGGCATGTTGTATGTGAATTTTTAATAGCGCATATTCGAAAAAGCTATATGAAGCCATAATCGTTTTTAATATACGGTAAACTAATGTAGTTTAAAAAGATGACAACATGTCGACACCGTAAATCGAAGTAAACTTTCTTACAAAACAGATTTTTAGTTTTCCACTTGTTCTGTTTATTAAAGTAGAATTTATTTTTTACATATCCAAATTAAATGTTAACTTATAGTAATTACTTTATAGCGACGATAAAGTAATATAATTCTTTTAATACATAAGACGTTTATTTACAAAAAATTCTAAATTATCACAACTTAGTCTTTTCATTTTGCAATACTTTTTAAAGTGACTTAAACCTATAAAAGTATGTTAATCGTTTACCTAAACGGTTATAATTATTTTCCAGTATCAAATCACACGTGTTTAACACCACCGATTGACTCCGACTACAATTGACAATTTTACATGTACTTTTTGACGTATCCTGCAATTTATTCGGTACATGTTCTATAATAAAAGTGACACTAAATGAAAATATTATTTTTCAATCAACTCCCATTAAATTTGAATGAAGGTATTTTTTAAATCACGTTCACCAAAGTGTTGGAAATTTTAGTATTTAATCAAATTAAAACGGGACATGTTTTAAAGTATTACGCTTCTAAAGATATGTTTTGTTTCTTATTTTTATTTACACTTCAGTGCTTTAGTATATTATCCGTAACGTAAAAAAAAAAAATAATAATAATTAAACGAACTTTTTGAACATAATTTTTTTTACCGCCAATTTAAATATTTTTATTTCATACTATAATTATGACGTAAATTATTAAAGACGAGCAAAGTCACAAATAACTAGGAGACTGCTTCAAAAAAACTTAATATATCGTAAATTATAAAACATTTATCAACGGTATAACTATACTGCGGCAATATTCATTTCCAGGAAATTATACGCCATTAAAATTTCTCCAAAACAAAAAGCTATAAATTACTTTCTTATAATGTAATTATCCACTACACGGTAAAAATTATTGCTTTTTTTTATTTTTTTGTTTGTTTTTTTTTTTTTTGTAAAATAAGTATAAGATGCAGTTAAAAATAGCGTGGGGAAAAAATCAAAAAAAAACGTATCTTTTTACTTTGATTAGATATCTAAAAAATGTCCCGCGAACGCATCCCCTTCGCCACACACAGCAGATATATATTTAAATTTATAAAAATTTATGTGCAATAAATCAATAAGGTGAATATAAAAACAAAAGAAAAATGCGAAAAATAACTCGATTTAAAACTCTAGAGTTACCGAATAAATTCACAAATTAAAAAAACTACATATATCAAAATTTGAATAAATATATGAATAAAAACTACTAATTCGAATAAATTTCAATACAGAAGTATGTTGGTATGAAAGCTCTAGGTGCCGAACATAAAATACGGACTATCATATATTGTGACAACAACCAGACAGTCAGCAAACAAATTAAAATGAATAAATAATTCATTATTTATTATTATTCCACTTTTTACGCCATACTCCTATCTATCAATCTTTACCTCCTAAAAAGCAACTCCTTTCCATGTGATTCCTAATTACTCGAATATTTTACATTTCCCACGCGCATCATATACTTCTGACAACGTATTTGCAGGCAGAAATACTCGCATAATAACACGCATGTAAAAGTAGTACAAGCTAATCGAAATTACCATTTCATACATAGTAAATATTCAATACAATTGCACGTTACAATTACAATCAAAAAACTGTATTCAGATACGATTCTAACGAAAACAAATATATTTGTAATAGGTAATATAATTTAACTTTTCTAAAATTACTATCGAATACATACAATTCACAACAAATTACTAATTTCATTCTTTAAATAGGCTTTTAATTTTCATTTTAGTTGCTTAAGGTGTTTCTTGTATGAACTTTACCTAACAATCTGTTAACTATATTTATTAACTTTTAAATAAAAGCATAGACACTGTTTCCAATAAATATAAACATTTTCAGTTTTATCCTATAATGTTCAATTAAACTGCTATTTAATTTAACGAACACCGTAAACAATTTTATATTCAATTTTTTTCATTTATCACGTTCAAAAATTAAACTAATTTAATAAATAAAACTAATAAAGTTTTAAAGCTGAAAAAATTAATTTTTAAACATATAATACCGTCTAAAAATTATTAATAATCGTAAAAATTTTACGGGTATTTCGGTCATATTTTCTACATACCAAATGTACATGAGCCGTATTATCAATGTGACTTAGCCAACAAATAGTTCCACTTAACGGACCAGATTCGGACAGCCATACAACTCGATCGCCTGGATTTAGTCTTTGTTCGGAAATAGATTTTCCCAGTTTATCTTCTGTTTTAAAATACGCATCATTAAAATAAATTACAAAAGTATATAATTCAATAATGAAAAAATTATTCATCATTTTTTTATTTATTTTTAAAAATTACTCGAAAAATTCTTAAGTTCTCCAAATTCTTGAATAACATATAGTTTCGAAGTGTGTATGCAATTTGTACAAGAAAATTTTAAATAATTAAAATTACTAAATTCGGTTTTACGCGTTTTCAGTGATTCACATTTTTTTAAAAATAAAAATGTATAAACAAATATTCAGACAATTTAGCACGACACAATAAGAAAAGTACTTCAGGTAAACTTGTCACAAGAACATTAAGGGGCACCACTAGTGTAAAACTTTCAAAAAATCGATTTTTTGTTACTTGCATTTTTCGATAACTTACACTTTTAAAAATAACTTACTAAAATTTTAAGTATATATTTTAAATTGGTTTTTGCGTTACGGCCTTTTAATCAGAGTAGCTCAAATACCCAGATATATACGACAGCCGTTTAAAAAGTAAGGTTCCCTATTTTTTATTTTCGAAACTAATAAAACTAGAAAAAAACGAACACCTGCATTGAATTCAGCATACTTTTATTTACTTTTTCACATATTCACTGTTTAAGTTTAAGCATTTGTTGAGTCAAGAGATTAACTTATAAATACTTTCCTCGTAGAAACTTACCGTCAAATTTTGTAACCAGGTAAGAACGAAATTTACCAACTCCTCGTTGGTCTCGAATTTTTTTTTGCATGGTACCTGGTGACACATTCAGAAACTGGTTAAGAAGATCGAAAATGGTTTGGCGGTGATCGGATCGCAGAGTTTCTTCGATTTTTATGGTCTGCTGTTCCATTGCTCGTTCTCTACATCCGTTCTACCTCCTCGAAACTCACGGCACCATTTATGAACACGTTGAACATTCATCACAGGATCATAAACTTCCACTTACGTTAGCGGCAGCGCATTTGTTATTCGTGTCTGATATTTATGATTGTCGTTCGATTCGTGTGTGAAATCTATACACTGTCAGAGTTGTGAATTTCGGAGGAAAAAGAAATTAGCGATTCTGAAAATTATGAAGTATAGCTCTCACAGCATGCTGATTGTGATGTAAATCACGCTGTATTGGCTTCAAACATGGAAGTCGATAGTATAAAAGATATGTTCGGTCGCTTGATTGATAATTATGAAGTGAAATACATGAGGTATATTGACGATGATGATGGTGCTACATATAAAGGATTATTGGATCCTGTAGAAAAACTAGAGTTCAAGCACAATTATCAGCCATTTGATTTAAAAGTTCAAGAAGCTCTGAAGCCAATATACGAGGACTTGACTAGGCATGAGTGTCTCGACAGATGTAAGGGAAATAATACATAATATAATAACGAAAGTTATAATGGTTTGCTGTGGCATTTTGTTCCAAAACATCTCCATGGCTTTAAAACCATCGAATTATTTAATTACTTTGTCGTCTCCATTTTCAATGATGGTTTTTCATCGGTTTTGAAAATTTTGAGTGTAATGGGAGCAATAATTGACCCTGCCGCTGAAAGAGACCAAACGAGACTACGCATAGCTGATCATCGTCACTTGGCTGCCTCGAAAGACGGTCTTTGAGCTCTCAGGAGAGCTTCAACAGCCCAGCAGGCACAGTCTGAAGAAGAGGAAGGTGTATTATATGTCTCTGGAATAGCAGATTAGCTCTAGGTATTTGTAAGAATGAAATCGCTACTTCTATCTTTAAACACGTTTTTCTCAAAACTACATTTTACAAATTTGCTGCAGTTCTAACTCCATAACAAATCATCCGATCGACGTGATTCTTATTTTATCTTATTTAGTACTTTTTGCTCTATACAATGACCATCCAGTTTTTTGATTGCATAAAAATTGTAATTTTGGCATACCAAAAATTATCAAATTTTTGAGCAAAATTTAGATTTTTTTTCAAAACTCCGCCAATTTTTTAAATTTCAATTTTTTTTTCTATCGAGGGTCATTGTATAAATAATATCTTCAAGTTTAACTTGTTTCTTTTTTTCCCCGATTTCAAGCACTGTGAAGGGCGCAATCACTCAGTAGGGAAACTTTTTTTTTTTTTAGAAGCTGGGGAAATAGCCAATAACTACCGAAAAATTGAAGATTTTTATTCTAAAAGAATCGTAATGTTAACTTTAAATATGTATAAATATAGCCTGAAAATTTCAAAACAATCGATGCAGTAGTTTTCTTTAAAGAAATTCCCGAAAATTACCTTTTTTTTTTAGCCGGTCACACTAGTGGTGCCCCTTAAGACCAAATACCATAATAAAATGGAAGGAACTGCGTTAGGTTTTATACAATTTGTAAATAAATATGTAGTAACGTATTTTTTAAATTTTACATTTTCACAAACTAAACGCGCCTAAAAAGTGGCCTCACAAAAATAGATTGGGTAAGAATGTGACGGGGTAATTGAAATTTCCGAAATAACTGATTAATTATATAGATTTCATTGTTGTTTCCTTTATTGTAAGTACGTATATTAAAATGTGACCTGTTTCATAGCAGGTAAAAAATATGATCTGTATAAAACTGTTTTAAGCTTCTTCCTCCACCGATAAATTTCTAGATATAAACTACTGATTTAGAAATTTTATTTTTTCGCCCGTCTTTTAATAAGTACTTAGAACTCTTTCGTACGATAATTTAAATAAAAATAAAAGTAAATCTTGTTTAATCAATCACGTAATTTATTTCACACAGATATCTATTCAATATTTTATACGGATGGCTATTTCATTTTAAATAAAAAACTATAAGTCTACAAAAAAGTAAATATTCTACTTTTTTATTATCTCCTCTTGTGGTTTTGATTACAAGAATTTTTCAGGAATAACTATTCCGAAGATGCCCATACATGTTATAATAAAATTTTAAACTTTTATAAATGAACGCCTTTAATTTAAATAAAATGAGTAAAGGGTAGGCTTGGGCATTTGTTCAAATAACGAATAACGCGCATATGAATAATGATTCATTTATTCGTTATTCCATATTAATCATTATTGGTTAATTGATTAATTGTGCGTGGTAGTGTAGTGATACATTGCCTCACTGATTTCAAAAAGGAAACTGATATGCTTTTTTTTTTTTTTTTTTTATATTAATGTTTTTCTGCTAACGTTATTCAGTGTAATTATAATAATTTTTATTACCATACAGCTGACCCGACTAACGTTATCCCCCGTCCAATTTTCAAAAAATTTATTAATGGTCGTTTTATGAATATGTGAAAAGCTATTAGAAACATGTAAACTAAGTAAAGTGAGAGTAAAAACCTATACACGAACATTGTACTTATTAACAATCATGGCCGTTAATATCATTTTTTGCAGAAATATATTCATTCAGTCAATGTAAAATTTTACATACAGTAAGCCTAACTATTGAATTAAGTCAGCACTTCCAAATCCCAAAAGGTTTTACATTTATTTAATAATTATTTAATAGATTTTATTTTCATTTATTTTTATGTACATTACATTATATTTGTAACCGAAAAATGAACGAAATTCATTGCAATGCTTTATGATACACGACATTTTTTGTTTTCTTATCGTAGCAATTTTAAGATAAGTGGCTTTCTAACAATGCAAAAAGCATAGTATTATTCTACATTCTAAAATTACGATTGTATTTGCATGCTTTCATTACAATTATAAAACGCTATATTTTTATTTATTTTTCGAACTGTTTAATTTGATATACATTATAATTCAAACGTGGCCAGGTATTCGTTTATATTAAAATACATATTTATAAATTTTATTTTTAATTTTCTGTCAAACAATTACTATTTAACGCTACGTTGTATTAATATTAACCTTTTGTTTAAAAGTTAAACTGAAGTCGATAATTATTTTGAATATTTTTTTTTCGTTCATATTAAATTTGATTCTTTATTTAATTATATATATGAATATACATTTATATTATCGAATCATGTTGGAAAATGTCGTGAATTTGTAAATTTAAATACATATTTTCATCATTTAATTAATTTTATAATAAATATAATTTTAACCATATTAAATATAACGTTAAGAGCAAAATAATTAATATAAAAAAAAAAAAAAAGTATACTTGGTTACGCCATCGGGATTGAACCAGGTCTTTTCTCGAAGTCAATCCGACATTATACCATGCTACTACTATCTATCGAATAATTTTGTTATTCCGATTATTATTAGAATAATGCCCAGCGTTAGTAAAGGTTGTCTTACACTTTTATATTATAACAGCAATACGTAACTTTAGAGTAAATATATTATACGATATCACTTGTAAATATTTAAAATTAATGACTTTCTTAATTTCTCGATACATTATTGCGCTGTACTGATGTAAAATTTTCCAAAAATTTAAACTAACTATATTACTAAATATAAAACAAATGAATTATATATCTTTTATTTAAAAAATAATAATTAAAAGCACTTGCCGAAACTAAGGAATTCTTCATCTTTTTTACAATTACGTTTAGCATGAGCCAATTTTTCGAAATCATTGGCCATTTGAAGAACAGAAGTAACTCTTTTGCTACTTGTTGTGCGAGTGTTGTATGACGGTTGGAGTCGCAATCGATTTACCGGTACGAATAATCCTCTACCGGATGCACATGAGAAAAGTCGTTGGCCAAAAATAACTCCATCTGTATCACATTCACGAAAACATTCCTATAATGCGTACAATAATATTAAGTATTATATTAAACAGGATTCGAAAAAATAGAAATGAAAATAAGGTGTCACAATTAGAACATAAACGTTATCGAAGTATATCGAATGCGGCACAAGTCAGTTGTCCGATTTGCAATTTAAAAAAAAATAAAACTCATCAAAACACAATTTGTTTCCTACATCGTATTCATTCGGTTTATTATAAAAATAACACTTCAAAAATACTAAATCTAATTACATCTTATGTTCAAATTGCTTACTACCTTCTTTTGGTACATATTACACACGTTCCATAAACAAAAAAACACGATTTTCGAAAAAATTCGGGAGTTTTACGAAGATTGTCGAACTCTTCTTGGATTATTTCTTTCAAATGGTTAATATCGCGGGGTTTAATATGAAAAACTCGATCTTTAAGAACTCCCCATAATGCAAAATCGCATGGTGTTAATCACAAGAACGAGGGAGCCACTCGATAGCACTCGCCGACCGATCCACTCTTCAAAGTGGTCATTCAAAAATTTACAAACAATTAATCCGAAGTGAGCAGGCGCACTGCGTCTTGCTGAAAATGTAAGATATCGGCTAAGTTTGGATCATTTTGCATCTGTCCGTGAAGGTCTTCCAATAATTCAAGCTAATTTTCTAAGTGCACAGTGTCGTCAAAAAAATATAGACTTAAAAAACCGCCAGCGTGAACACCAACCCAAAACAGTGACACCGGGCACATTTATTTCTTCTTCAATCGTCACATGCGGATTGTCGGTGGCCCAATAAACGCCAATATGTCTGTTGACACGTCTGTTCAATTTGAACTAGGCTTTGTCGCTAAAAAAAAGTCGTACGATAGAAATTAAGATCATCATCCGTGCAGCCAATGTACCACTCGCAAAATCACAATCTACGATTGGGATTATCTTCATTCAACGCTTGCAAAATGTATAGACGATAACAATGGAATTTCAAGATCTTTAAAATGCGACGTAAACTGCGATCTGATAAGTTAAATTCGAACGAAGCACGGCAAACAGAGGTTGCTCGACGAAAAACTGCGCAACGGCTATCTTGTTTTCTTCTGTCTTGACACTACGTTTACGGCCCGAGCGAGGAACGTTATCAACAGTAACGATTGACTCGAATTTATTCTTCAATTTTAACATGTATTGTCTCGTTGGAATAAGACAATTTGGAAAATTTTCAACGAAAATTTGAAAAACAGTTTCATAATCTGCATCATAATGGTAGTAAGAACGAAGCAGATACACGCGTTCAGGAATTGAATATGAAACCCTCACGATTTCGGCTGTCATAGCATATAAAGTAACAAAACTAAGACGATAAAACTCCTCTATAGTACTAAACAACGATAAACTAGTCAGAAAACAAAATTCGCCAGAATTATTTCAAGTGGTACAGCTGCAAAGGTCAAGAAACTAGCGCATGTGCGATGTTCGAGAGTGACAACTGGCTTATACCGCACCCTGTATAAATTCTTAAGCGCTTATAACGACACAATAAATTGTCATTTTAATTTATATCCAATTTAAAAGTTCCTCTCATGTATTTAAAGAAAACTGATTTAAAATGGAACAGTTCACAGTTTATTAAAGTAGTAATCTGGAAAATATTTTTATAACTAATAACGTTTTACTTTACTGAAACGTTTCTCAACTCATTTTCATTTAATTTATTTTGGTACTTCTTTAAAATGGTTTTAAGTTCAGTTCAAAATTTTTCTGCATAATTTTTAGTGAAGAAATGGTTAGACTCATGTCTTCATTCACAACGTTCACACCATAAGGTTAAAGTACCATTTAAATTTTCATATTCTATTAACGATGTAGATATACAAATAACTCCCTTAATCATGATAACGCTTTTTTATCATATCCTACAGAAATCAAAATTAGGATATCATTTTTTCATTTTCTATCGGTAAGTTCTTATAATTCAGTTTTAATATTTTTGTCTACTATTTTTTTAAATTATACCAGCACTTTAAAAGAACAAATCCTAATGCCCGCATTTTCACTATAATAAAAATTCCCTAAGTAAGAAAAAAATTAAGATTATGTACTGTTTTCTTTTTTACTTTAAATTCATACATTGCCGTACAAATATAAGTTATTTTTTCTAAGTAAAATCGTATTAATTTTCAATTTTACATTAGTTCTTTGATTAGTAGCTAAAATGAACTAGAAATAAGAGTAAAATAATTTCTACATAATTAAAAAGAAAAAAAAAAAAATACCGACCAAAATTAATAAATTTAACCAAAAGAGAAAATAATTATTTACGGCCTACATTTTACATGAACGATATAATACGTTAAATTTGAGAGTTTGTTTTCGAAGCCTATTACAATTAAAATAAGACACATTACACCACGCCACAAACTTCGTATTGTACAATAAAAAAAAATCAAACTGAAATTGTATAGTTTTATAAAGTGCATATATGAAAAATTAATGATTAATTATATAGATATTACCAGTAGTTCAAGACCGAAATATATTCCATTTCCCAGTTTGTTTATCGGTCCTTTATAGCGTACGATAGCAGCAGGAGTGACCATTAGGACATTTCGACTATCAACGTTCTGTGGTATAACATAAACTCTTTTACCAACTTGAATGGAACTTAATTCGTTGCATAAGTCCCTTTGTTTTAAAAATTCAACTTTCTCAGTGGGCGTTGGAATAGCTAATAACAATTTCCATAATGCTTTATTAACTGGTAGAAGGCTCGCAATAGGGCAGCGAAATACCACTTCTTCCGGTATGTTATATTTATGCTCATAATCGATTACTTTCACATCAACAAACTTCATATCGCGTATATTATCAACTAAAACTAATGATCCTAACATTAAAGTTTGCAATTGTTTATCGAAACTACCAGAAACTTTCATGGCAGCAATATTTTCGGAAACAACATAGTAACGCTGTTTAGAAAACGGTTTTTTAGACATTACGGACTTTGAGATCATCTTACAACTTTTCACGATTCCTTTGGTAGAAGAATACGCAGAAAACAATCCGAAAAAAGAATTCTTGTCACCTTTAATCATAAAAACAACTTTAAATTACATTCAAAATTTCAACAAAAATTAGGGTAACATTTAAAATATTTAAGAAAATTCGAAAAGGAAAAATATTATAGCAAAAAAAAATTCATTTCATATTTACATAAAAAAAAAAAAAAAAGTAAACATCTATCCAAAATAATTGTTTTTACGATTGTTTACAACTAAATTCAAATCGGTTCATGTAATTAAAGCGCGTTAGAGTATTGTACAGCTATCTATATTTTGTTCATTTAACAGAAACGATTTTATTATTTGCAATTTTAGATTTAAAATAAATTTTATTTACAAATATTATTCAAGTACAAATAGAAAATTTAAAATTTTTGTAAACGAAATAAAATTTCGTATTATACATAAGTTTTGCTTAAAGTGATAAAGATTTTTATTTATTGTTGGTGTATTTTTAATTCACTCCATATTAAACGATGCTAAACTCTAATAATAAAATATAAATTTATCCCTTCAATCAAATTGATTAAAATCCATAAAATAATACTTTATTCAGGATAAACGGTAAATTATAAATGTAAAAATAATCAGAATAAATTACTCGATAAAATTGTCGGGGGTGGGTTGTAGGTGGTAGTAATACATCATATCAACATCAACAACGTATACCAATAACGGTATGATTATAATTTATTTAATATAGCTGATATTAATATGAATGAAGTCTAATTCGTTTTATTTCCAAGTAAGTTATAATGTTTATAATGAATATACAATTACGATATTATTATTATTATTATTATTTTTTTTTAATGATAAAATCGTGTAGTTTATTTTTGTGTTTATTGTTAAGTTAATGAAATAGTAATTACAATATTAAAATGATAACAGATAATCATATGGTTGATATTATGTATGGTTCCGTGGCCAGGACCTACCGTTTTCAAGATAACTTGCCCCCGTGAAAGTGCCGCAATAGTTAGACGTTGGATCCAAAAAGTAAGCGATAGGTAACATTATATTACAGTATAAATTTAATTCTATTCAAGTTCATATTTTCATTTGGGAATGTGTATATTTTATACTTATGTCTATACATATACATATATATATATATATATATATATACATGTCAGTTGTACAAGTTTTTTAAACGCCTTTATATGTTTGTTTTTTAAAGAAATGGATACCGGTATTAAACAAGTATCAAGTCGATATTCCTTTAGAATGCCCATTTCATCCTTCCAGAGATATTTTTCATCCCCAAGAGGCCGCTAAAAAACAATTTCGATCATCTCAGTGGACTTGTGGTTTTTGTGGAAAGTCCTTTTATCATGAGAAATATTTAGATCAACATTTTGACAACAGACATAAAAACAAAATTAATATGGTACGTAATTTAAATACAAGTACCATTTTTAGTATGAACTTTATTTTTATCAGTTCTGAAAACGTTTTTAATTTTACTTAATTGACGTTTTATTTGTATCATTTAAGATTTGTTGCTAAGCAACTTATGACTTGTAAAATAGCTAAACAAGTTACCTGCCTATTATTGTAATAAAAAATTCAAATTATTTTTTTATGTAGAATTGTTATTTCTAAACTTCACTGTATTCAAGATTAAAATAACCTAAGTAAATTCAACTATTGGGCCCAAATATTAATATATTAATTTGTATGCCATTAAAATGGTTCCTTAAAAAATGATGAAGTTTTGAATCAAATACTGGTATAAATTTCTCGTCAAGCATTTTGGTAAAATTTCTAATGATCACGATTACATTTTAACAAAATAACGGTTATACTTTAGCAAATAAATTTTTATTTTTTGGTTTAGAAGTTTAAAATAATTCTTGATCTGGTTTAACCGAATTTTAAATTGGATAAATTAATTTCTAAGAAAATCACTGATTAATTTTAAAAAAAGTACAAGTACTTATTAAATTTACATTAACGTATCAGTCTTTTAATTGTACTTAAATTTTATTGTACATTTACATATTTTTCAATAGAACAATTAGTTAACTAAAAAATAGTATTTGATCTTTAAGAAAAGAATCGATGCGCAGTTTTTATACTGTCTAATTCTACACTTCAATTTATGTTTTATAAATTATTCTATATACTGCTGGAAATTCACTAATCTTAAGTAATACGTATTTTAGCATATTTTTTTGTTTATAATAGGAATAGCATGGCTGCATTTACTCCGGCCATCTTAGCAGAACAATTAATAATTAAAATTAATAAATTAGAATAAATTACGGAAGTAATGTATATATATATATATATATTATTTAGGCCGGCCCCCATTAGAAAAAATGCCCCAATTTTATGTAACGAAAAAATATCCCAATTTTATGTAACGTTTGTTATATTTTAATTTTTACCGACTTCCAAAAAGAAGGAGGTTACACGTTCATCCGATTTTTTGTTTTTTTACGTCCGTTCGCGCATAACTTATATTCATATGGACCTATTTAGAATTACTTTGTAAATTTTGATCATTTTATACAAAGTATAGAAGAAAAAAAGACAGAAATGTAAGCAAAAGGTGTCGCGGGACACAGACCCTGCGAGGCCAAAATGGCCGAGTTATATATATATATATATATATATATATATATATTAAAAACGTTTTAATTAATAATTTGTCTCTTAACTGACTGCCTCACTTATAATAAATTTTAAATACGGTCGGTATCTTTTTTTCTCCTCGCTTTCAAATTTTGTTACAAATTAGACTTTTAATAAATTAGCCAAATTAAAACATAAAAATCTATGAATGAAAAAACGTGAGCATTTTACTCGACAGCTCATTATATTGGACCCTGATTATATGACTGATCGAATTTTATTATATTTTCCAATAATTAGTAAATTATTTGAACAAAAGAGTAGTATTTGAGATATAAAATAGTTTTTTAAAAAATACCGACTTCAAGATTCACTCTAAAAATCGAATAAAAGCGTAATAAAAAGCAAATACTTATTTGGGAAAAAATTGTGTATTTCAGAATAATTCATATAAAGATATGATTATTCTTAAACAATATTAACTTTTTGGAGTTGGCACCAAATGCAGACTTCAACAGTAATTCAAAATTCCGTGAAATTTTATAAAAATTGCCGTTATGTGAAACAATAAACAACGTTTCTTATCATTTCTTATTACTAACTATAAGTGACGTGGAATAATTCTAATTTTCTTATTGCTTTCAGCAACATTACTAGTCAATTCCAGAATTTCTGCGGCTTATTTAGCGGCCGTTATGAAATCATAATCTCTTAAATCTGATAATTTAGTGAATATTTTCTATGTTGCCCTAATTTATTTTTACTTTATTTGATTAAAATCTTCCGATTTTAACGTTATGTAAAAAACGGTACAATTTGTCGTTCGGAAAAATTTTGAAAAAGTATTTTAGTTTTTAAAAATAATTCTTAACGCTCATTCTAACGGATTACTGTTTTAGGCTGAAGATGCAGTATGCCTTGCAGATTATTGCGATATCATGAGGTGCGATGTAATTAAAAATCAAGACAAAAAACAATCCGAAAATACAGCCACTACTTATTCGAACGTAAAAAGTACCGACTTGGAAGTTTGGCGCGAACCGTCTCAGCGTAATACAGCTTTGGTAGTTTCTTTACAAAACACGGCTGACTCACATTCGTCCGACTTTTCTGCTGCTCAAGTTACAGTTTCTCAAAATACTTGCGACAAGTAAGTGAATACGGAAATTTTATATATATATGTAAAAAATTGGCACAATTTTAAATAAGCATATAAGAGCTGTGTGGGTTATTTAGTCATATTAATATAATTTGAAGCTACATCAATAATATTTGTACGCGCCTATATAGATGAATATACAGACTATGGTATTGGCTCCTATTAAAAAAAGTTATATATAGTATTTTATGCGAAAAAAGTAATATACCCTATTTATTTAAGTTTATATATAAATGATTACAGTTGTAAATATTTTTAATATTTTTTCCAAAACCAGCAAAATAAAAATAAATAATCATACCGTCATGAAAACAAAGATTAATAGCGCATGTCCTGTGTAAATTTTATCTGACTTGGTTTTTTATAGCAAAATCACTTATTGTATCTTCCAATTCTAAATCATTAACAATCTGATGTTTTGTGGTAATAGGATTAGGACCATTCCACAGCGGATTGGTCAAGACAAGACAAGTCTGACTGATTAAAAAGATTCGCATAGATTTACGCATATCTTCTTTCATACTGAATTAGTGAAGTCGACATAGCTTGTGTTGTAATGTAATTTTAATCGAATTAATCGAATGGGTCTGACTTGGCTTATCTTGATTAATCCGGTATGAAATAGACCTGAAATAATTGTTTATCCTATGTTACTGTACTACGGGAATAATTTTTATAATTTTTAGAAATTTCGTCCCCCCAGTTATACATATATCGTTAAATAAATTCTTAATATTATTGGTAAGGCGGAAAAGCGCTAAGAAAAATATTCCAAGATGTATATTTAATTATTAAAAATGCAATCATGTTTGGATCAAAGCAGATTACAGAATGTTTTATTTCTTTGCATAATTTCGAGTAATTTGTTTCTGAATCTTTATCTATCAATGTTGTATTCAAATCTAGCACTTTTAATTTTTCTTCTTTTTCCAATTATTTTTAATAAATAAACATCATTTAAAAATCTGAAAACATTCTTCTTCTTCATTCCGCCTTCTCTGTCCAAAGTTGAGCGATCATCGTGGTTATTATTGATTTATATTGTGCGGCTTTTTGTAATTCGGTTGTAGAACATCCGTACCAACCCCTCGTATTTGCTAGCCAAGACATTTTTCTTCCACCTGGCCTTCTCTTCCCTTCAATTTCACTTTCTAATACTAACTGTAGAAGATGATATTTTTCTGGATGCTCAATATATGAACAAAATATTCGAGTTTTCGGGTTTGTACAGTTTTCAGTAATTCGGTTTCTTTGGCCATTCGATTTAGGACTTCTAAGTTAGTGACATGGTCTCTGTATGAGATTCTCAGCATCCACGGTACATATAGATTTCAAAGGCGGTTAATTTCTTCTCTAGGTCTTTGGTGAGGATCCAATTTTCCATGTCATAGAGCAGTGCTGGCCAGACAGAGCACCTTATAAGTCTTCTCGTAATTGAAGATTTAAATCTTTTCTGACCATCAGATTCTTCATATTTAGAAATGCTTGCCTCGCTTGTTCGATTCTGGTGCGTAATTCAACTGTCTGATCAATACCTTCGTGAAATAAGGTCTCAGGGTACTTGAATTTCTGTACGCGTTGAATAGTTTAATCATTTACTCGCAGCTTCAGCTTTTTGACAGTGCTTTCTTCCGAGCTTCTGTGAACAACAACCCATTTTGTCTTATTTACATTCATTTCGAGACCGTAAGAGCTGCTACTTGCTGCTAATTTGTTAAGCATATCTTGTAGCTTCGGAACACTGTCTGCAATTAACACTGTACCATCTGCATACTGACTATAAGAGATGCATTCGGTGTTGTTTCTGCCCATCTTGCGTTTGATGTTCGCGAATTCTTTAACTTTCTTATGTACATGAAGGCATCATGTGTAGATTGTAAAAGCTCGATTTCGTTGCACTTTTCGGTTAACCAGGCATCTTTTGCTTCTCGAATCTTTTTTCGGATTAATCTATTCATTTCCTTATATTTCGATTCATCTCGTTTGAGCAATCGTCTTTCTTCCATTAGAGCCAGTATTCCTTCTTTCATCCATGCCTTGGTTTCTCTTTCTTTTTACGACACCAATTATCTTGTTCTGTATGCTGCACTGTGCTGTCTTCCAAATTGTCCACGTTTGTTCAATACTGTTTTCATTGATTTCGCCGGTAAAGATGTTAGCCAATTCATCCCTAGTTGTTACCTGTATGGTGGGGTCTTTGAACTTCTGGATATCAGTGCATTGAAGCATAGGTGGCTTATAAGATTTGCGGAACTCAATCCTGAGGGTAATTACAACTGGGTTATGACCTGAGTTGGGATATTTACGCGCTGAAATGAGATCTCTTCTGAAGCTTTGACTTAAGAGTATAAAGTCAATCTGGTTTCGAAATTCGTTCAAAGTTGATGTCCATGTGTACAGGCGACAGGAGTGTTATTGGAAAAAGATATTCAATATCACCATGTTGTGCTCGCTGCAGAATTGGATAAGTCTATCTCCACGGCTGTTTTTTTCTCCTAAACCAAAACGGCCAACCATAGCACTAACCACGACCAACTAATTCGCCAGCAAATTTAATATTGTCAATTTTTGTAATAAAAAAAAAAAAAAAAAAAAAAAAAAAAAACGTAAAAAAAGAAATATTACTGTTATGGAGTATTTATATTTTTTACAGATACGACGCGCCCTCATCAGATGGTGAGCATGATACTAATCAGTCGTCGTCTAAATGTGGAACGTTGATAGATTCTGCCGTCCCACCGAAACAGCGTTTTATGGAATTACAAAAATTACGCGCTAACTGCAAACCTGAAGAATTATTGAAGCTAAAAGTAAAATGCGAAGTAAGTTGTAACGTGGTAATTTTACCGCTTATAATTTTTCAGATAAGATAAGTGTACTAATCAGATCATTTTGTAATAGATTTTAGTCAGAGACTGTATAGCTGGGCTATTGGTAAATTTGTCGGTTCAAGATTTCAAAGATGCGGAAGGTAAGTACAGTAAAAGTAAAGAAAATAAAAAGTTTAAGATATTAATCGTTCGTAGCAGTTTAAGTTATTTATTAAAGGAATTATTACACGTGCAAAAAAAATTGAAATATCATCTTTTCGAAGTTTCTTTATATCGCTGAATCCATTAAATTTATTGTTTAAAGTTTTTCAGTAGAAAATTTCCGGTACAAGGTTGTGTTACATCGGATGCGGTCTAACGATCACAATGAAAATTTTAATCGGTCTTATGACACTCATGACGGTACAATCTTATCGAGCGGTATGACTAAATATTTTTGCTTTGCGAGGGAATTACACTCTTTACTTTAAAACAGTCAAAAAAATTCAACCCCTCTTAAGTAAATACGAATTTTTAATCATTTTTTTTCTTTTTAGTGTTTTATAAAAAAAAAAGTTTTAGCACTATAATTCCGCCAAAAAATAAAAAATAAAAAAAAAAAAAATAACGCTCAAAAAGATCAAAACGGAGACTCCATTAACTCAGGAGAAGTTAGTAACAAAAACATAAACGAATATCCACGCTCACGCAGATACATTAATACATAAATATGTAACTTATAGGCAACTCCGGCTTTCCTTTATTCTTTCACTCGACATACGAATTATCTACGTTGTTTCGCTGAACTGTCGATGGGCTGGCATGTGTTATAAGCAGCGGCGAGTGTGAAAGCCAACGTGTTTATGATTTTTATTGTACAGAAAGTAGTGGTTCTTTAGAGACGGATATGGTATTTACATGTACATCGCTGGCAGTATTTACAGCATTATTAATAACGATTACATTATGTTACACTATTTGCACGATTTACAACATTGATATTGGAGGTATGCGTCGTTATCGAAAGGAGAGGACAATGCGCACTAAAATAACCCGATCAAGGAGGTTGCGCGCAAAAGAGCAACACATACGAGTTGTTTGTTCGTGGCTCTTACTACGCTCGTAAATGATAATATCGTAGCTAGCGCCCTGCGACTTGGGTATCATAATCACGTACGCCTCGACGAGTGAAAACTATGTACGCTTTTAGGTTACAGCTGTACTAGTACATTTGTGCATTTGTAGTCTGCTATAGGTACCCCGGAATGATCAAAATTGGGATTTGCGCGACCGTGTTCCTCCGCTTTTGCTCCGAGTAAACGAACGATTTTCGGATCGGTGAACAATAGCCATAGTCGTTTAATTACGCTTGTTATCGTGTCGCACTTGATGTAACGCAAAATGCCGATCGCGCCGTTGAGAAGACTGCCGAGCAAGTGTTGGCGAAAATCATGTGTAATTTGCTAATGTGTAGACGCAGGATGTACGGCAAACGGCTGGTTTCGTCGGGCTGCAGTTTGTATACTTTTGCATGAGCGCTGGTCAGTTGAACGGTGGTACAGTGACCGTTTTATGAGTCGGCAGCCACATTGGAACTTACGTTAAACTGATCAAGGTCTACGATGTGGAGGAAGAGGTGTATAGCTTGAGGAAACTCTCGCGATCTACGAAACGGGACTCGATCATCGCTTTCTCCTGTAGAAATAAGGGCTGACCATCACCAATCTTGGTTAGTACAGATGAGAAGGCTACATACGACTGTCAGACAATTTCGCAACAGAACTTTTTACTCAATCGCTTATAAATCCATGTCTGGCAAACGGGCAGTATGGTAAATGTCCATGCCCGCGAACAGACGCTCATGTGTTGAAGTTGACAATGTCCGAGGAGAGCGAATTCGATTATATTGCACTCATCGACGAAAACGATACGAACATTTGAGAACGCAGTGCGAAACGCGTTCAATACTTTCACTGAAAGGTCCGTCATCTTTTTCGAGTTCCCGATACGAGTGTACAGTGGATCCGTTGAAAGTCTATATTGCTAATTTAATAATACCGTGGGAACGCAAAAAAAAAAAAAAAGTGGAAGTAAATTTTCACACAAAAAAATTACAATATAAGGGGACTCCGCTCTACAATTATTTTGTCACAATCGTAACATTACGCGCGTGATACAGAAAATAAGTACACTTATAGGATCAATAAAGTTTGATCGAATTCATTTCAGTGTCGCTCAATTCGTGTCACTCTTCGATTCATTTTGTTTCTAGTACATTAACGCAAGCCAGAAATTGGCTACATTGCACACTATTTTAAACTACTTGCTGTGTACTGTTCTAACTTTACACAGTGTAAATGTGATTATTATGGGTTAATGAGATGTCGCCAAACTTTTTTTTAGATCAATTTACATCGACTCCGTGCTCTTTAAATATTTCGCTATAATATATGTAGTAATAAATATTAAACAACAAAACACCAACATCTATAACCGTTTTATTATAGTTCTATAGCATTGTAATGAATTGAGTAGACAAAGATAAAGTATTCCCCGTACTATAATTCTTAGAATTTGGTACGCGCATTCAATACGTAAAATGATACATTTGAACGGTTTAATGTATAAATTTTAAACTGTGCACACGCAAGTCATTTTTTTTTTTTTATCTAACTTTTAAAAGTCTGTAAAAGGTTTAAAAAAAACCCGGAACACGGTTCATTTCACTCTCTTAGCAAGGTTTAAGTATATTGTAGAGGGGCTAGTTCCTTTCTACTCGGGATCCGCCTTTACTTTCCCAATGTACATATATATATATATATATATGTAAATTAAAATTTTATGAGTAATCGAGTTTTTCAAAATTATACTTCTCAGTAACAAGTAATAATCATGATTACACGTTGAAGCTTAAATAGCATAGTAAGTGGTCTGAAACTGTTCACAGTATAGAGTTTGTTTCTGGCTACTAACTAAATGAACCTACAACAAAGCTTGCACTACCAAATGAAAAGTGATGTACTTGCATTCGAACTAAATTGAAGGGCTATTTTTCTTTCCCCTGTGGTGCAGCTCTGTTTCGAACGGTAGAAATTTTACATTTGATTAAAAGGCCAAGTCGAATTGAAACACCTAATCATTTTTGATCGCATACCTTCATTTATATTCAGCGAGAAGCAAGTTACGGACAAACGTAATGTCAGCTTTATAATTTCGTTACATTTGTTTCCAACCATTCTGCACTTTTATCTTTTTTAAAGGAACCTAGTAAATAATTAATTCGTGAATCATAACGGCTTTATGATTTTATTAATTTAACTATTCTTTTTTAACGTTAAACAATACCGTCTTCATCGTGTTGTTCGTTCCGCTTCGGTTAAAACAAATCCGGTTAACTGGAAATTTTCACGTCACATTCAAATTTGTAAAAGTTAATCGAAACAACTATTTTTATACGCGCATTCTAATATCGATTTTTGTTTTTTGATTAATCGAAAGTAAATTTTATGTATTGCAGAAGAGTTAAATAATGCTCTTTGCTGGTATTTAACTTGTGACCGATACTGGGAAGATACGCCGAACAATCCGAAACATATTTCCCTAGCTTTGTTTTTCGTACCAGCTATAATACTTTCGGTCGGACTCATTATCTGCTACTACGTCATATGGGTGTTGTTTGAGTAAGTCGAAACATCCTTTCGCTGTTTATTAAATTACTTTCAAAGATAAATTCCTCTTTTACGTTAGAAAAAAAAAAATCTTTCTTTTTCGTTTACTCCTTATCATTCTAAGAAGCTGTTGTTCTGTTTTAACGTTATAGCGCGCATTCTTTGATTATATTTAAAATCATTCCAAATTTTCCCCCGCCTACCTGCGCATTATTACATTTCAGAAGTTAATTATAATTCATCCGTTGTCTAATTCTCTCTGCGAAATATTAAATGTCAACACGGTGCTATTATAATTTTGTATTATTCCAAACACAAACTTATCCGAACTTTTTTGATTAACTCTTTTTTCTGAACAGTATCGAGAAGTAATTGGTTTACGAATATCAGTTTGAGCGCACAGAGTTTCCAGCTGTTACTGCCTGTTAAACCGGACATTTCACCACTTGATTTTACTTAATCAATCGAGGACTATCCTTTTTTTCTCTTTTATTACACTGTTAATCATTGATATTCAGTGCGAGTTGTAAAGTACACTAAGGCTTCAAACATTTTCTGAAAAGTAATAAAATAAAGCAAATTCGAACCAAGGACGGACCGAGAAAATGAAATTAGAATATAATGTAGAACAAGTGTTTTTAACGAGGTCGAGCATGAAAAAAAAAGTTATCATTCTTTCGCGCATCGGTTTATTTTTTCCGCTTTCATAAAAATTTACATAATCAAAAAAAAAAAACAAAAAAAACGTCCCAGCTATGATAGTAAAATTCAAAAAACATTAGCGAGCAGTTCGGTATAAAACACGAATCTGAAATAAACAGCGTTCACGCACAAAGCAAATTTATAAATAATCGATCTTCTTTTTTCTAATAAAGAAATTTTAAATAAATATTTTCTCGATTGTCAGATTCCTTTTTAAACAAAACAAAAAGGAATTCCTGTATTGTATCAAACGCTACTGATTTCTAAGGTGTATAAATTCCGCCTACGCTATATTAACAAGATTTGATTTATGTGCGCACTAGTAACGATTGCAAGTATTATGAGTAGCCACGTTAAAATCTTTATAGTTAATAATAAAGAGCCGAATGCAAAATTAATAAATATTCGGTGAACGTTACTTTCCTGACTGATAAAGCATCGATTTTAAAGTACACACTTCTAATAGGAGTGGGAGAGAGAAACAACAACGCGAATATGTAATTTTATATCTATAAAACCGAAAATTACTTAGAGCACATTAATTTGATTATGGATTTCTTTTTTAAGATTCAAATTTATTTCGTTTTTCTCTTTCAATTTGTTTTTTATTCATTTTTTTTTTTTACAAATGCAATATTTTAATTTGCTCCTGTTAATTTTTAATTGTCAATACGCACTGAAATTGAACTGTTATTAGTATTATTTCATTTAGAAAAAATTATCCTCTAAATTCTGGTTAAATTATACTTGCATAAGAAAAATAGGGCAGGGGGAAGAAAAGAATATACATTTACGTTTAACGAATTCAAAGCTTTAAGCAAGTTTTAAAAAAAATAAATTTTCACGATTCTCGTTCACACTTACGCCGTCAACGCTTCTTCAGAGGGCAGTTAATCTTCACCGACGCGGGAAATTTCAACCGGCATGTAAAAATCAGATTAACCGGTGTTAGTACTAAACAGACCAACGCAAAGGTAGTAAGCGATGAAGCACGTCCGGCTAACATATAATACGCATAAGTTTCCAGTGCGTTGTAACAGTTGCCAATTTTTAATACTGCTGCATGTTAATACTAAGCAAATATTTAATCTTCGCATTTTTTTTTATTATAAAACGTTTTTCATCCAATTATAACATTTAAAGTATCGCATAAGCTTCACTTTACACGGTTTTTATTTAGTTTTATTCTTAAGAATAGGTCATCTCTAAGTATTCTTTACGTGGCACTCTGTTTTTTTTCCTGGTACTGAGAAAAAGAGTAACAGAGAAAAAGAATCAAGATCAACCATTGTTTTTAACATAGATTCTTTTTTTTTCGATATTTATTTGAAATGCCGACGCGTTTTTAACAACTGAAATATCAATTATATCACAATGCTAAACGATAAACACGTATTGTGAAATATACATCATATAGTTTAACTCAACCGGGTATTTAATTTGTTTTTCCTTTCAAGCACCGATGAATCTGTAATGAACAAAGAAGAACTTGAAAAATCAAAACTATTGTGTTACACAACTCAGTACGGTGACGAATACTTCTCGGCTGATGACAGTTCAACGCACGACCGTTATATTTATGTAACTTATCCGCCAGAGATAAAACAAAAATTGCTAGACAGGTACGTGCACAATATATATATATATATATATATATTATATGTATATTAATTACAACATAATTCTTAGGCCACTAGATTCTGTAACGAAAAAATATCCCAATTTTATGTAACGAAAGTTAAATGTTAAGATAGGGTTTTTATGATTATGTTATTTTTTTTTGTGTGTCCATGCCGGTAAGAATAACGTTGAAAACTTTGATCATTTTATACAAAGTATAGAAGACAAAGAGATAGAAATGAGGGGTTAGGGTGTAAAGTCTCTTGCGAAACCAAAGTGGCCTAGTTTATACACACACAAAAACATAATATATATAGTTAACTGTAATGCTCCGCTTATGTCTGAACTATTTTACACAATATAAAATATCCAATATTATCGCGCGTTTAAAAAAAAAAGAAGAAAAGGAATTGATCAATTCTTTAAAAGAAAAATTCGACGTTATAATGCTATGATAAATGTAGAATGAAAAATTCAGGGTGGCCATCGAACCGAGAAAACCAGGAATAAGCCGAGAATTTTGTTGTAAAACCGGGAAAAAAGTAAAAATAGCCAAAAACGATATTTTTAATAAGAAAAAATCATTTGAAGCGAAAAATCAGTGCATTTTTAAATGTACTTCACACTCAAGAATAGATTACGAAGTTCTGTTTTATTCATATAAAATATGCTGCGACGGTCAAATATTATCAATGGCAACAAAAAAATTCTACTCTTCTTTTTGGGCAATTCTAGTAATCAGGAAATTGGTAGGATTCGGACCCGAAAACTGAGAATTTAAAAGTTATATCTGAGTAACCACCATGTTATTATCCTCCTCGAAAACAGGATATCTACACTGATTAGTTCGGTGTTTGTGCGATATTTGCTATTTCACTTTTACCAATACCGCGTGTTCTCGATTGTAGGCCCCTACCCTATCTATGTAGGGCATTTCAAAAGTAATGCACACGACGTTCTTACGCAGCCTGTACACATTTGGGGGGAAGGGGAGAAACAGAAGGGATGTATACTATGAAGTTGCACTGTGATTGGTTTCGAGTGAGTTGTGCGTGCGTACAAACGTGTTTTTGTAATGATGGAAGACCGCTCGGGTCGCGTTACAAATCTGGACTATGATCGTATGTGAAAATTTAAACTTCTTTTAGTCGTATGGCTACAGAAATTCATTCTGCACTACAAGAAGTGTGTAGCAGTGACACCGCGCACCGTGGCAGTATTTCCCGCTGGGTAAAAAAATTTAAAGAAGGCCATTTGTCGGTTTAGGATGCGCCTCGCACTGGTCATCCAATAACTTCGCGTGACAACACTGATCGATGAAGAACGCCGTTTGACGTGCGAAGAGATAGCTCATACAGCTGGTATCGAAAACCTGTCAGCCACCAATGTTTTTTTCATATTCTACGAGACGAGTTGAGGAAAAAGAAGATCGTTATCATGATCTCCCTCATGACAATGATGAATTTTTGCGGAATACGTCTGGGAATTGTTACCACGTCCACCCTATTCGCCGGATATGGCTCCTTGGGATTATAACCTGTTCTGAAAACTCAAGGAGCCGCTGCGAGGAATCCGTTTTCCGGATTTAGAGGTCTTTAATAGTGCTGTGATCCGACGGATTCATAAACTAAACTTCAAAGGCCTCCCCTGGACCTCATCCAGAACCTTCCCCGACGCTGGGAACATATCATTGCGGAGGAGAGTGATTATATTGAAAGATTATAGTATTTATATGACTTTGTCAAATACATTTTTTTTGTACGGACATGTGTGCATTCTTTTTGAAATGCCCTACGTATCATCATTTGTATGTCTTTAATAGTTTTGTATGCTAAGAAAAGAACTTTGAATAATAATGCGTGAGTAATTATGAAGTCGAGCAGCAGTCGGATAGCCTTGGAAAATTTATTTGGTTACGTTCGTGGTAAAGAATCATGGTAATTTTGAATTTCCAGGTATCCAGATTTTTCTCCCTCTGTATGTAAGACTGTTCAGACCACTTATTAAAATGAATACTGAAAGAGACTTCCGAAATAGCCATTGTCCATGCATATAAATCTCAAGTCAGCGCTTCAGAAAGAGACGCGCGTTTTCAAAACCGGCGGTATTCAACCGTGACGTGGCAAATGAAAGCGTTGGAATGTTGAGAAAGAAATGTAACATTGAAATTCTTTTTTCTTTCTAAAGAACCTACACGTATTTGATTTTGGCGCCAAGCGGTATAATAAATAGTGTATATACGTTACACACTGTAACATTTCTGCAGAGATACATTTGCGAAATGTACGATTGTAAGCAAAAATGTCGTACTTAAACGGGATGGCAGGCATTCGTGAAAACAGAAACATTATTTAAATAAAACAGAAAAAAAAAAAACTTAAAAGTACAGAAAAATTGTCAAACGTGAGTTGTTGAAATAAAAATTTTTCGCTTATCTCTCTGTGCGAATGTACAGATGCTCAATCAAATTGAAATTTCTACTACAAGGTCACTGGCGCCGCGGAAGACTTCCTCAATTTTTCTTCGATCCACCTCGCGATATTTCTGACTGCCCCCTTTCGAACAAAATAAAATCCTTACCATGTCGATAATAAACACGTTCGCGCTGGCTTAATTGTGAATTGCCCACTTGTCGGCAACTTTTTTGACATATAACGGTGTAATATATTCTTCGGACACTGACGACTTAGTACAATTTCCCTTAAGGTTTTATTAAAACCGCTGAAGCATTCTCAAGCCAGCTATTGTCGACTGCATCGAGCAATAATCGTTTCCTATACTTTTCCAAGCGTAACCCGTCCGATAAACTTTTTTTCCATTAGCATCGCATCCATTTATCGCGCGTAAATAAAAGATGCTGCCATTCAGTTATATTCCGCTTTTCTGAACGGACCAGTCGCGGAATCCGTGCACACTTAAACTCTTCCGACAATATTTTTCTTCGTTTATTTTTACGTTCGATAGAGGAGAATTTCCAGCGAATAATTAACATAAACGTGCATGGACGCTTTTCGTTCAGTTTTTGTTGTTTTCAACTTGAATCGATTCGAGTGCGATTACCTCCTTTTCAGTTCGTTTTTAATGTGGCATACATGTGTTCGATAAGTGCCACATCATACCGTAGGGCGATTTATTGAAAGTGACTGACTAAATTCAACAGCTGACCCCCGAAATAGCATATTTTGCCATACCGGATTTTATCGCAGTAAATTTGTGCGATAAAATTTTATTAAAGCGCCTGGTATATTAAAAATATTAACCCCGTTAAATAAACAACTACGTACATTCTATATGCCCGAAAGCGTTGAGACCAAAATAAAAAAAAAATGAATAAGTACACGAGCATTAAAAGGGTATTTTCTACTTTAGTTTTCTAGAGTCAATTTGTTTTCCTCATTTTCATTTTTGAATTTTATTCGACCAAACATTATCGATGCAACACCGTGACGTGTAATAACTAGAACTTCATAGTTCTTTTACTTTATGCTGTCGTCGTTGCGCAAATAGTTTGGCGATCCGTATGACAATTGTGCATCTGGAGACTGCTACTCTGAAAGTATCCGCTGATGACGGCTGCAGACCGTCTAACTGGTAAAGTTCTGCGGTCTACTAAGCAGTCGTATTGACTTGAAATATGTAAACTGTAATAAACTAATCGAAATTCTTAAACATAGTTCGTAATGTTCGAATTATTGAGAACGTTTATCGAAATCGGTACTACAAATTGTCACAAGTTACGAATTCCGGAAGGTAATTTAAAAACGGAGTTGGACAGACTTTCCGATTTATACTTTGAAACATTGTTTCGAGAAGCTCTGGAACATGTAAAAAGCGGAATAATTATGAAGAATGGCCACTCGATTGTACGACCACTGCTCTTTTTTCGTAAGCAGCTTATTGGAAAGAGTGCACAATACTGTGATTGTCACCAAGGATAAAAATAGGTTTACAACTGCGTCTTCGTACGGTACTGTCCTATGTCCTTTCTATTATTAAAATGCGTTTGCGAAATTTGACCTTTAATAAAGCGTCTGAAGTCAAAATAGATACGTTTGAAATGATCCCGTGTGGAAGAATACTCAAGACTTCATGGGTAAAAAAGGTGATTAATATGGAAATGATACTACGAGACTATGCTCACTTTATTTTCCATATTTTAAATATGTGCCGCCTAATAATAATAATAGATGAACTGACAGATCAGCAAAGTGACACCCAAAGAATAAAAGTGGAAGAGGTCGACCACGTGTACATGCTTGGAAGACAATATTAAGAAATTTGATGATGTTTGGTGGGTCAGTGCATTAAATAGAGACTCATGGAAACCTAAGGAAGAGACCTATATCCTGCGGTGGATTCTCAATGGCTAAAGAAGAAAAATATGAAACTATCGCGTTCAATTCAAATTGAAGTGTTTCCTGGAAAGTAATACACGAATTATTACGCTTTTTTTTCTTCCGTCTTATATGCGTAATATTATATGTGAATTGTTGCAAATTGCATTCCAATTGACGTACGTCGCCTAGAAGGTTGTCCTCGAACGAGTTTCAATTATTTCTATATCGATGATTCGCCGGGTTTGAACAAGTTCTTTCTAACAGGACAACGGAAGCTGCAATCAGCAAACAGTTCTCCTCGTTTTTCCTGGTCACGAATTAACCGGAATTGCATTTCAGCTAGCATCTGCAATATATTGTGAAAAACATTGCACCATTGTTTAGCAGTTATTAGACATGCCGTAGTAGATTATTCTTCATTTGATAGTGCAGATTACATTTCGAACACGTTTGAAATAGTCGTCTTTAACTGTCCGTTTTAGAATCAAAAGCACGAGCTCTAGTATAATTTTTTCCCTAAAAGAGCCAAATTCAAGAATTTCTTCTAATTGCCTTTACTTTTTCGGTTTATTTTATTTTATTTGCTTTCAAATAGACGTACTAATTTCATTTTTTTTTTCGCTCGAAAAATGTTGCAACCTTTACACGGCACAATAACTTTCATACTATTTTCAAAATCGGACTTGTTAAAACTTGGCTCAGTCAGGAAAATGTAAGCTTTAGGTTGTAAGTTTAGTCATCCATTTAGTCAATTGTAATAAGCCCAACGCATAAATTCTAAAAAATAACGTTTTTTTAAAATGTCAAATGTAATAAATACAGCCTAATACGTAATCTACAACTGTTGTCTATCACGGACAGGCAGAACGCTGTTTTTTAATACATAGATATTCAGTTAGAAATTGCTTTACAGTTCACTTTTTTTATATATTAAACGAGTTTAATCGTTTTATATTAATTACGCGTTCTTCAATTTTGTATAAATTCCCGGGGAGGTGGAGAATGTACTCTGCTGGCACCTTTTTACAGGCGCTCATGATTACAACATGTCGCAATGGTATCCCTCTTTAATTAGCGGTTAAATTTTTTAAAATGACTTAAAATAACGCAGTAAATTTCTCAATATTTGTGTACATCTATAGAAATACTTTATATTTACGTACGTTTTTATTTTTCTATTAACATAACCTTTATCCGATGGTATAACGTAGTCGCGTAGAATTTACTGAAAAAATAAATTTTATATGTTTTTTTGTGTATTCGTAGTTGTTATAACAGAAGCACAAGACTTTAGAAGATAGTATAGAATAGAACGTTAGTGTGATTATAAACTTATACGTTAGTATTGACACAGAAATATTTCGGATTAGTTTAAAAGATTTTATTTATTTATATGATATATTTATATATTTATCTTTATATATATATCTTTATATATATACGGATATTTTTGTTATAAGGGTTTTTTATATCTTTTGTTGTTTTTTTGTTTCGCATATTACATTACACATTGTAGAATAGTAAATGGAGAATTGTTTCATGTAACTGTTGCCCACTGTTAAGTCACTAGTATAGTTGTAATATAGCAGTAGTATTGTGTGTGCATATTATTTAAGAGTTCATAATTCCTCGGAGTCATTGAGGAAAACTGTTTATTATTAATAAAATATTTGTTATTACTGTTTGAAATCAATTTCGAGATTTAAAAAAACAAAAATAAAAAAAAAAAAAAATAAAGAAAAGAAACCGTTGCTATTTGTTATTTTTACATTGCCTGTAATAATCTTTTAGTCGTAACCGATGTGGAAGTTGTATAATCCTTTGAAAACCTGTATTGCGAAATTACTTAACAACAATAACACGAAAAGAGAAAAATAAGAATCTGCTAAAAATATCTTTAAAGTTTTAACCGTTGGTACTGTTTCGCGCGTCATTATTGCCGATTGATAAATTTTCGGTAAATACATTGGACCACCGAGCATAAATTTGTTCTCTTCGACTTAAGTTGCTTTCAAAATAACGCGGAAACGTTTACTCCGAACGGAGTAATAACGATATGGACCTACTTCTCTAATTTGTAGCATAGCTATCAGTTTGGTTCCGTAATGCCATCTGGAGACCCAAATATAATAAATGAACGCAAGCGATTTGCAAAAGATAATTGAACTGTTAACCTTGTGTATTTTACTGCAGTACAATTTTTCCATACAGACTTCATACGAACTAATCAAATAGTTGTAGTTAGATTGCATGACATATTTATTACAATTTTCGCTATAATCGAAAATGCAGACATTTCCATCATTCCGGATTGAAAGCAAACTTGACACATCGAACTCCTTACGACTTTAGTCATGCGTCGACGTAATTGCCCGCGTATCCTTAGGAAATATTTAAGAAAAAACGCATTTGAGATTTTTATTTCTGTTTTATTACAAAAATAAACTATAACTTCAAAAGTCGAGTGTCTCTTTTTTCTCTCTTTTTTTTTTTATTTGTACCTAAAAAAAATCCTTGTTATAAACCTCGTATCTTCGTACCTAATAGTTTATCATCAATAAACCATTAACGAGTATCTACACTGCATCCAGATACGTTAGTACACGGATATGTCTTATGGCTACCGAACACGTACCTTCATTCGACATGCGAATGTCAACGGTCGATCGAATCTAGCCCACGACAAAAAGCCCGCCGACCGATAGCTACGCTCAATCGATTGTCACATGTAAGAAATAAACTATTTTCGAAGGTAAATTATATTTATTATACAGACATTAGTTCTCAAAAAACAGCTACAGTATTTACATAATTTACAAAGGAAGTATACATTCTGAAATAGAAAAAGTATTCACAAGCTGATCGATGTGCCGAAAGAAGGCAATTCTGATGTAAGTGCGCGCGAGATGAAAATGGCGAGATTGTCGCTTAATTCTAATCCTAGTTCGGTACGCCTAAATCCGATGAATTCCGGTGTGTGCGGTTCTCGTAAATCCAAATTCAAGTAGCCGCCAATGAGCATACATCGTGATAATTATATTCAATTTAAGAATGTACACCATTAGATTTAAGACGAAGAATTTGTGAATTCTTTCAAACGGTGTGTTCGGAGAGGCTTAGATTGACACGAGTAAGGCTTATTTAGTCTTAATCGTCGTTTCTACCGAAAAAATACCGCTGATATCGTCGTGAACTGTCACGATTCGCTTCATCTTTTCCCGATGGAACGCAAGAGCGAGTAATTGCAATCTGCAACGGTGCTGTATGTTGAGCAAGTATCACGCGGACTTTTTTTACAAAGTTTCTGCAGCGTTTAACATTTACGGATTGTTGTTCGAGTATTTTTCGCCAACAAAATCCACGTCTTCTGACAGAATGTGATCCATGTCGCGTTCGAACTAAAGCCGATCGCAGTACGACACACCAAATTGGTTCTGCATGAATTTACAATCGAATTCCTTTTTGTCCAACTATCCTTTCGTCAATGAATACATTTCCCTGCAGCTCGGCAATCGAATCGAATGGAATTTCTTCAACATTTGCTTTACGTTTCCGCTCCTTCATTTTAATTTTCTTTTTACAGTATTCGCGTTTTTTTTCTCCCGCAGATTTCCGAACTATAATTAATACAAGGTCAGAGTTTCGGTTTCTGAATGATTCCCAGCTATGTCAAAAACTTTTTAAATAGAAATTGCTAAATGCTTAAATTATTATTTTTAGGCGAGCGTCGGTGATGGAATCGGATCAATCATAAATTAAATTTTTGAACGTTTCTTCGATTTGCAAGTTTCTTCCTACGAAAAAAAGCGATGATGCATGTAATGAAAAGAAATTAACAACTTTAAAATAATAAAAATTCTAAATTAAATATAATACGTATCAGATAGTAAAAATTTAAGTATTTTATTACTTTAAAATCAAAATGTTTTTAAGGGAAGTCAAAAATGTTACTGCTGTAATAGCCTTCCGCTCCCCGGAGATGTTTAAATTCATTCTATTATGTCTGCGGCTTTAATTATATTGTTTTAAACTTAATCTTGCTTGAAAATTTCCATCGAATAACAACACTTTCACTGAATCTTTTATCTTTAAATCTGTACACCTTATAACAACTTACTGTTACATCATCATCTAGTCGGTGCAGAAACAAGCACATATAAGTGTTTACAGTCTAAAGTATGCTCGTTCACGTAACTGCTTTACATATATCGGACCGCTCAGAATCCCGCATCCGTTTAATAAGCAGTTATTAAAAACATACCTCGCCCGTTTGATAAATAAATTTTCAATTATATTACGCATATCAGTTATATAAAATTTATTTCATTCTCCTCGTAAAATAATACGGTGTATTCCTGTAATATGTGATTAGTATAGTTGATTTTTTTTGATTTTTTTTTTTTTTTGGTGGAAATGTAGCTTAATTACGAGTATTTTATTAGATAGTGTCAGAAATATAGTAGCAAAAAAAAATACTCGTCGATTTAGTAAAATAATTATGAACCTACGATTATTACATCAATGAAATAACAGTTTTTAAAATACAATTGATGCTTTATTACCGCATATATCGATATTAGAAATTATACAGATACCGCGTTGTAGTAAACGAACTATGATATAAAATTAACAAAATTTCTAACTAAAACATGTAACTTCTAAAATGCTCATTAAATCCCTGTGAGAAAAAGGTAATGAATTATCTGAATAAATAAACGATGTACAAATACTCGATATATTAACAAAAATTTAAATATGCAATTTAAAAAATACGCGACTAGTTCCCAATATTAAGGTTTATTAATTATTACGAGATGTACGTATTATTGTGGTGATGAACATTTAGCGTTTGTATTATCCGCTTGTAGAACAGATTTGCAGTAGTAATGATAATAATCGAAGAAAGAAATTAATATAAATATTCGAAGCCATTTGCGTATTTTTTAAATTTTATATTTCAATTTGTATTACCATATCGAGAATATTAATTAGTTTAAATCTTAGTAGAAGTAAATTATTGTTTTGCGCCATTTGAATACCACCTTAAAAATAAAACGCGATGTTAAAGTGAGATTAAAGAGAAAGAAATAATTTTTGCTAGAAATACTAGACTGAGTTTTAAAATTGCCACAAATATTTCTCGCCTAATCTGTGTTTGTAGTTTATTACATAAAATTTTACGAAATACAACACATTATTAATTAATTGTTTCCTTATTCCGAACACGTATTTCCTTTAGTTGTAAAGTTTGTATTTAAAATGCTTGTTAAAATAGTTTATTATCGCGTATAAACAAATTTATAAAAAAAAAAAATATTTTTTTTTAATATTAGAAAAATTAGATTGAAACTGAATCGTTTTTAATTATAGCTAATAATCGTAATATCAGGAAAAGAAAAAAAAAATCGGTAATGTTTTAAACCTTTGTAAATGTTCTTTCTTAAAGTATTGCTCTTTAACTAACAATAAGTAACGTGTATGCTTGTTTTAAAGTGTTCTATCTAAGTGCCCCTAATACTTTACTCAATTAAAATTGCTTCTACAGGTAATAATATATATACCGTGGTATCATCGGAGCTGGCATCTTACCGATGTACAGCAGGTTATTATATATAAAGAACGATTTTTTTTAAAACTTTATTTACATCATTTTACAATAATAATTTTTTTAATACTAAATTAAAAAAAAACAAAAGTTATTTACAACAAGCACAGTATCATTTGCGTAAATAAAACTGCCAAGGTAGAAAAACAAGAATAATAATGTGAATAAGAAGATATCTCTTTAACATAACAGAAACCCAAAATTACTAAAGATTTTACTCATACAATAGTAGATCTTTGTTCTCCATTCTAATTTTCTAATTTCCTATTATGACAGGTGTAACATTTCCCATTGACTGAACTACCCGTAGGAGAACCTGTCTGGGTTTTTCAAAAACCAAATTATTATTGTTGCTAGCAACAATTTGTTTCGAAATAATCTTATCTAATTAAAATGCTTTGCATACCTGCAATGCCGCTGGTTCAAATGAGTTGGATTCCGCGCCGTATGCAAACTTTTTTAGATGAAGGTTTAATCGAGACTTTTTCCCGATCGAAGGAACACATCTGGCAATTCTTTAGATATTTTTCTGTTTGAAGGCTGCAACGTTACTAATGTTTTATACAACACTTAAATGTCGGTCAAATAGATTACATGTGTGTAAATTTTTGTTCGCTCGAGTTAATTTGATAACGATACATTTTGCATTACGTCTAAGCCCTGCTGGTGGTGGTCAATAATTATTTTTTTGCGCCATACTTTTTCGCGTCACGCTTCTTGATAAACGTTCCAACGACACTGAAAAACATTTTAAAAATCGCTTTTAAACCAAATTTTTTATTCAATATAAAGTGCTAAAATCATGCTACAACGAAAATAAGCTAAAATAAAAAAAAAAATAACAAGTTTAACATGTATTTACTCACAAAAGTCAAATTGAAGTCAAAAAACTAATACAAGAGTTTCATGAATTCTCGACTAACACTTGGTTCTCGTCCAGCACGATCGACGATTAAAAAAATTATTTTTCTCACGAGATGAGTTACAAATCAGTCCGTACCGACTACAACCCAAACACCGAAAAAATATAGAAAACATTGGACGTGGATTATCAAACGATATTTATTGCAATGGAGGAAAGGGAAGAAAAGAGCACATGAAGCTGAATCGACAAATTCGATAACGTAGTCGAATCGTCTCATAAAAATTTTATAAGCAAACATGTAGTCGCCGATTTTACAAAATGTTTTTACAAAAATGCATATTCGCGTGTTGCGTTTGTCCGACTATGGTTTCAGAATACTTTACTCAAACTGCCAAAGAAAGATTATGTCTTTCCGAATGAATCAATTTCAAACTTTATAGTACGTCAGATGTGTTATCAGACGTTGTCGAATACTTCCATGTCTCTATCGAACGGTTTTTTGTACTCGTCGTATCCGACTGACTTACCTGTTCTTAATCCGAAGAATGTCTCATTTCGGCTTGTATTCGCTTCATGCAAATCCATTGTCTGCATTTTAGACACGACTTGAAAGTAATAATCAGGAAAAAGACAAACATACCTGTACATGTAAATAAAACGACAGAATTACCTTGTCAGTTGGTCGATGATTACATATGTTCAATGAAAATATAAAACGCAGATTGATATATAGATTGATGTACGCGAGCGGAATTTTACAAAATTCGAGGGATACGACAGATTTTTTTGACGAAATTGGTTATCGGAGAATATCCGGTAGTTTTTTGCTTAATTTTAGTGCAATTGGTGCTAATACAATTTTCTTTCGGCAGTGATTATAGCGTACACGAGCTATGCGACATGTATGATCTAAAGTATTCGCTTGGAATACGAAAATTCAACGGTTTTAACCTTTGATTATATATTTTATAATAATTTTCCCTTTCTAAACTCAAAAAAAAAAAAAAAAAAGGTAGGAAAGTAAGTACTTCTTTATATTCTCTTCCATCTCTTTCCTCTTTCCTTACATTTTCTTTTCTTCATATAAATGTAAACAATTTTACTTAACATTCGGTTACTGATGTTATATTTTTTGTTACTGAATATGTCGAACAATTGACGAAACCGGTCGAACTAATTTATTATATTTATAGTTTTTATATATATATCAGTGGTTCATTTTTTAATGTTTTTTACAATCTAGATAATGTTATATATTTTTGTGAATTGTTGAATGTCATATTGCGTTGCTGTTTCCTTATTTTCTTCCACCCGTTGTCACCATTCATTAATCGCAGCAAGACCTCATCTGTTCGATGGAGTAAGGGATGGTAACGCTGCATTTGACTGTAGTCGTGCCACCGTCTTTAGAACTTTTCGTTTAGATACTACAACTGATAAATTTGTTAACGCAAGAGCTAGATACATTGTTAAAGCTTCGAAGAGGTCCTCGTGGAAGAAGAATTTCAGTTCATTTTTGTCCAGAAATACATGTGTCATATGTAGAAAATTGCTACAGCTTTTAAATCGCCATCCTCTGAACGCCTTCCTAATTTCAACATGTCCGAAGGCAATGTAGTACCTATTAATTCTATTAGTCCTGCTTATGTTCCTAACGTTGATGAATTGAAATCCCATTCCTGCAAAATTCTCCTTTGCACTTCTTAACGTCTGCCTTCAGCATTAATGAATTAAAATCAATTCTTTCTAAATCTTGTAGCTCCACTTCAAGTCATAATATCTCCTTCTTGTCCTTAAAAATGTTTTTCGAATCAGTTCTCCTTCTCGAACTTTTCAATTGTTTCCTTTCCAGGGATAACTCGTTCCATTCGGAATTCTTTTAATATCATTCCGATTCCTAAAAAAAGTTCTTCCGTACGTCCTATTTCCTTGGCATCCTGCATTAGAAAACTGTTTAAAGGTATGTTAATGACGCGTTTGGTGGCTAAAGCATAATAATGTATTTCCTAGTAATATGTTCGGTTTTCGACTTGGTATTGGTCTTCTCGATTATATGTGTCTTTTCGTCTCTCATATATACAAATCCTTTATCCGAAAATGTTACACCTTGGCTTCCTTCATCGATGTATCCTGTGCTTTTGACAGTGTTCATTTACCAACTCTGAAAGATAGAATGAGAGCAATTAACATCCTTATTCAGTTTACTTCCGTTATTATGAATTTCATGATGAATCTGTCTATCTAATTTCTCCATACTTCAAGAACGGTTTTTTGAGGTCTTCCTCACAGTGCTACTCTTTTCAACATCTATGCTTATGACTTCTCTTCCTTTAAATTCCTCTTCTTTATTCTTTGCTGATGACATTCTGCTCTTTTTCTCATCTCATGATATAATAAAAACCAGTGAAGCACTTAATTCGTCTTTTACTGTGCGCTGGAAATTCTCTTTCCTCGACTAAAACTATTTCTGCTACTAAATATTCTTATGCTGTATTCACTCTAGGATCTAATAATTCTGCTTGTGTCAATCTTGCTTTAAACAAAACGTCTCTTTCTCATGTTAACTGTTTTTGTGTAACTTGGTATCTTTCTGACAGTTGTTTGTCCTCCTAAAAACATATCAAACATCTTTATTCTTCGTCAATCGAAAGACTCTAAACTCGCTGAAAGCCCTATCGTCAACTAAATGGGGCGGTAATTCGTATATCCTTATTTCTCTATGTAAGTCCATCATCCGTTCCAAATTTGATTACTGTCTTTTCTTAATGTCTATGCCTCCAAGTCTTCTACAAATTATATACAGGGTGCGGCTGACAATATGTATGCTTCTTCCCTTGCAGTTTTATTTCGATTTTCTGTTATTATTTCTTTAAAAAATTTAGTAGAAAAAAAGCGGCGCATTTTAAAAAAAGAAGTTATGCTGCCGCACCCTGTACAATATTCTTGCCATCGACTATGCCTCGGTACTCTTGCAGTTTTTACTGGATTTAATACGCCACTCCTATCTATTGGCGGAAGATATATCATTTCTTTAATAAACTTCTTTCACTCACGATCTCTACTCTTATCCTTTTCTAAAACTAGCGTTTTACACTTAGAAAAATCCCTATCTTATACCTTATTTCTCTACGCCATAGTTCGTTTTGCTCTTCTACAATCCTCTTTAAAAGTCTCCCCTATTTTTCCTTCAATTTCGCCTAATTATTCCGTTCCCTAGAGAACGTTTACTCTATCTGTACTTTCAACATTTCTTCTACGAGCCCTGTCGTCTGTTCTCCTATACTTGATCATTTTTCTGGTTTTATTATTTCCCATATACGTTCGCTTATATTCATATTCTTTCTTCCATCCATCTAATTTACTGTGCGTTCCGAGCCAATTTCCTAACAACTGTTTAAATAAACTAAGTTTTTATCGTTTTCATTATGTTTTTTTAATGTTCATCAGCCTTTTTCAGGTTAAGACTAAATTACGCCGGTACCTATCAACTTTTAAAAGATTACTGTAGAAAATAATTGCAAGCTTAATATATTTTTTAAAGATCAATTTTTAACGTAACAAATAATGATTTAATTCACGAAGTTCAGCTACACGTTAGTTCTACACACATCGATGTATGTGAAATATATCAGCTGTATTCTTATCGTTGTATGTGTATCATGTATTATTTTACTAGCATTGAAGTTATAGAAGAATCGGAAATTACACAAATAACCACATCAGTGTCTAAACGAATTCTGCACATGGACAACAGATATGAATAGATGGACAAGAATTAGCGTATTTTAATTCTTTTGTAATAATAATAAGATGTAATAAACATTTTCAATTAGAATTTACCGTGTATTTAATTTTTCAACAAATTTTCCTGCCAAGACACTTTTCATCTCGAATTTTCGTTTATACTATTCAATGTTAGTAAATAATCTACACTGTTTTTTCCTTAATATTTAAAACTTCAAAAGACAGTTCGAACTCTTTAGACTTGTGGGAGCGATCTTTTTACCAATGGAGATTAACAGAACTAAGTTCAGAAATATGTAAACAAAAATATCGCTTTTTTAGACCTATTAGCCAGCTATCATAGCGTAGTTCATTAAGCAGTGGTGTTTCTTTCAGATAGGAAACCAGGTTCAAATCCTTCTACTGCACATTAAAAATATAAATAAGTTCTTCTTCTCTGAGCAAATGTTCATAGTTAACAAGTCCAAAAAAATCATTAGAAAAACAATAAACAAAAAGAAAACTGATCATGTCGGCATTTCAGAGATTCACCAAGTTAAATTTTAGCCGCCAAATTTACTACATAGATGGCACTGTACAATTAATTTTCTCAAAACCGAAAATGTACCAGCTACATAAATATAACTACGAGTATAAGAAAAATAAATAAAGCTGAAATCAATAAACAAGCAGATTGTTTATTTACCCTATTTAAATCTGACCTATATAAATTAGTCATAATTATGTATTTTCTCTCGATAAAAGACACAGTAATTTCACTGTTTTTTTTTTTTAATTTTTTTGAAAAAGAATACTTATTCCTCATTAATATTAAGTGCATATTTTATAAATTTAATAATTTAATTTTTAGTCAATTTATATTTCACCCTTCTTTAAATTTCTTTTTTCTAAAACTCTTGAAAGAGTGTGGTGACATTAAATACAAACGATTTATATATTTCATCCGGCAAGATGTTATACTTGATGTATCCAGGAACGACCTTCAAATACGAAGGTTAGTAATGAGTTTCGAGGAAATGAATAAATATTTTAAAACCAAAAGCGGCTACTGGTGAAAATTCTCAGGGAGGCGATTTTAGTAGTAGAAGAATAATGAGTTATGAGCAATCAGAAGAAAAATCGATGGCGCGGTACATCCAAAATTGTACAGGAGACAATCAGCTAACCTACATTCGATGAATAGATACCACCGCAAAATTATCTATTTTGCTATTTCCGCTAATGTCTTTTTTTTTTTTTTTTCTACCCTGGGCGCGCCAGCGGCCTTGACCCAACAACATGAAAAATTAAGAGTTATAATTAAATAGCCAAGCGGTCAGAAATGGAAAAGACAAAGGTCAGCAGCAATGGAATAACTGAAGGCAATGGGAAGGAAAGAATATAGGTAGCGTTAAAGGGAGTAGGAAGACCCAAAACTAGAAGTTGGGCGTAAAGAAAGGAGCGTTCGTTAGAAAGTGCAGAACATTCGAATAGGATGTGATTTGAGTCACAAATACAAGAAGGCTCAGAAACGTGAAGAGAACAGAAAGGAGAAGGGGACAAAGCGAATCGAAAGCTAGAAGAGGGGAGTAGAGAATGATTGATTCTAAGCCTAATTAAGGAAACAACAGTGGAACGACGACAGGTAGGAATAGATTGAAATCAAGGAAGGAAACTAGGAACCGGTTGAATAAGACGGTACTGTGAAAAGCGATTTGAGAATAAAGATGGATACATGTCAGACGTTAAAGTCACTGCCATGTGACTAGGATTTTTTCCTGCAAGGCTGGAAGAGAAAACTTCGAAACTGGATCCGGAATGGGAACTGGCATAAAATAGATTAAGTTTGAACATGATAAGAATAAAAAAAAAATAAATAAAAGGTTCAAAGGGTAACAGTTCTTTTTTTTTAATATATATTCAATTATAAAGAACAACAACATTGTAGAGAAATACAGGTAACGGCTCTAAAAAAAGGGATATGTGTCCGTGAGAATCAACATCATTAGTTACGTTTCGAAATATGCACATTATTAGAGTTATGTAGCAGTAGAGAAAATAAGGGGTCCAGTAGTATAGTGTGCGCACACCAACCACATATATTCAAGTTATATATTTCTAAGCAATAAAATAACCGAATTTAAAACAAGTGGAATTTCTAATTTTTTCGATACGTTCGATTAAAAATTAAAATTTTGACAGACTGAGATCTATTTGGTAATTATTCGATTTGTTTTAAATAATATTTTTATCTTTGTTTATCCGCGACAATTAATTTGTATTATTATACGTAATCATGGGCGTCGCCAGCTGGGGGCAGGGGAGCAGCTGCCCCCCCCTGGAGCCTTGAAATTTTTTAATCGACTGGCCATGATGAGTATTCATAGGCGAAAATCATGATCAATTTGCCAGAAACCCACGAAAATTATGTTTTAATTAAGATTTTATTCTTGTTTAATAAAATATTAAGCCTTTATAACTTATAAATTTTATTTTTCCTATAACTCGTATCCTCTTTCTGTCACCCCCCCCCCCCCCCCGGCTCATCGGCTGGCGACGCCCTTGTACGTAATATTAAATATTACAGCGCGATAAAAGATAATTAATTATTTGAACTTCTAGTACTTGTTTTCAAACAAATACTACGATATGTACGGATAAATAACAAAAATCTTGCAGTTACAGATGTGGATTTATGCGGCTAGTAAAATTATTAATACATAAATGTTGCAGGATTAGCACGCTAAAACACACCTGCGATCACTTTTAATTGCGTAAAAGAGATCACACGCAACGATTTATCTGAAACATGCATAGGGGGTCATCCTTCTGTAACTACAATGATCGTCATTTTCGATATCGAAGAAAACAGATGTGTAATAAGATCCAAGATATCATCTCTATTTTTAATCGCAGGCGTGCTTTCATCTAACTGATGAAAAAAGAAACTTTTACGTAGGTCTCAAGACATTTTAAGAGTTGTTGATAAAATTTGTTTCCATTAACATCGGTAAAAATCATATAGACCGCAGTTGACGAAATTCGATGTTAACGATGATTAAATTATTTTATAAACGAAAAACCAAAATTGTAAAAAAAGAGAAGAAAGAAACGGTTGATTCTGCAAGGCATGATCGATTTTTTTTATACCGCTTTGCATATTATCAATTCATCGAATATTTTTCGACTGGCAAACTTTCAAAAGCATATCAACCGCAATAATTTTCAGTTGAACGGTTATTAACCTTAGAAAAGTTTAAAGAGCTTCTCAGTTATGATACCGAGTAGATTAGTTTTCCGCGCTAGTTCCATTAAAAACACTCCAGTATCATGGCAAAAAATTCGAAATAATTTTAAAAAGTAGGAATATACATACATCTCTCTCTTCCCCCTCCCTTTCTCGCTCGTTCGGATGTCAAATATATTCATACATATCTAGAGAATAAAGACTACTTAATTTTATCACGTAAATCTAGCGATGGTGACTGTAATAACTGCCTCTACAAATTCGGTAAAGCAAATACTCGATCTATATGATTTGATGTGATTCACACGCTATAAAAAATACGACAGATTTGTAAAATTCGAAAATGAAGAAGGTGAACGTAAGAAATTTATTAAAATTTTGAAAAATGCGACTAAAAATATACGAATAACATTAAATATTATCGACCACCATTAAGTGAACGTATGAAATAATAAACTGACGGGGGCCATAAATGCCGACGGTCTAAAAGGAAAAAATAAATAAAAACGTTTGACTTCCGTTACGGAGGTCACGGGTTCGACCCCGGGCGACGACAGAACTTATTACAAAGAATTAAAATTAAAATACTTGCTAATAATCACGTGGAAGGCAATGGCAAATCACCGCGTACAACATCATATGCGCGCTAGGTCAGTACACAGCAGACACACACGGGACTACACTTGTATATCGATAAATCAAACGATTACTAATCAGTTCCGAATGAAGTCTTGCGCGTTTACACTCGCGTTGCATATAACAATTACCTAGTACACTATGTCTATATCTGTACAACTGAGATGTACGAATAAGTAGTCGCCGACGCTCAATAGCACTATAAAGAAGAAGATTGTTCGGGTACCGGAAAAACAGAATACTATACAGTCATGCGAACGGAACGCGCATAAGTGTACATTTACGTAACAGTACAAAATAATCTTTAACGACGATTCGAGTAGGCAAAGCTAACTCCCCGGACGCAGTTATAAGCTCGGAAATATATCCGCGTTCGGACACAGATATATATGCACCTCTGACAGTACGTGATTTAATCTTAATTCCGAAAGACGTCGCACAACGAACAAATGTTGTCATTTCGGACTTTGGCGCGGTGATTTTCTCAACTCCGAAGGTTGTTAGCTGCGCGCAAGCGCACCGTATTCAATGATGTTCTGCTGTTTTGTGCGTTCGGAGTACTACACGGAGTAGTTGGAGTTGAATACGCAGCCGAAGACGATTGTGATTATACACTAGATATGAGATACGTAACTTCGGCGGAGTTAGAGCTGAGAAGCACATATATACAATGAGTTACAAAAATATTCGGAAATCGTTAAAAAAAAAAAGATTTTTCATTTATAAATGAATAAGCGCAATGGGGTTTAATACTAAAAATTTCGTTGTAGGCACGTATGGTACACACCCAGAATGACACAAATGCCCATCGCCGTAATAAGAAGAAATAGTACAGCGATTCGGCTACAGTAAAAAGAAAAGGAAAACCCCCGAAAAATGACATGCAACAAAAATATTCGGAAACGATGAAACAATACGTGTGAGGTATACCTGCGTGCGCAACGCATAAACGCGCTTAATCCACATTTTTTTCCATTCTGAAACACAACGTGACAGTTTAGAGCACGTTAGCTGTTTAATTAACGGTGTGGATAATATCAAATAGTGACGACTGTTTTGAAAATGGGCTAGAAACTCGTGTATTACTTCGGTTGAAAGTTGGTTATTTTTAATCATTCGAAAGGTCTGAACGGACTTGGAGTCTATAACATTTTTTTTTATTTTTTTTGGATTAATAAATCATTGCTTGTTCATTTATAAATAACGAATCATTTTTTTCAACGATTTCCGAATATTTTTGAAACTTACTGTATATCCGCAGTAGGAAAGGACACATATATAAACTGCTCTAGAATAGAGTACCACATTATTCCGTGCGTTAATGAAAATCGGACTTGCGTACAACAAATGAACACTCTCACCTCAGTCGCCGACGTAATTAATATTTAACGAACGAAAACTGGCATATCGCGCGTTCTCTCGAATCTGAAATTTGAACTAGAAAGGTGTATACATTATTGACTATATTCGTATTTACAAAATTAGTTTTTTATCTACACCTACGGAGAACAATAAAACAATTTTTAAAATTTCTTAGCGTGCCCCTTTTGTTTCTCTTTTTTTTTTCATGTCCGTTTAGCCACCTTTTGGTCTAAAAATTGCAGAACGACAATTAACCAAATTCGGTATTATATAAAACCTTCAATAATATCCGGATGATAAATATTTTCACTTCATTATTTAAAACTGTATAACGATTTAAATGAAAAAGTGTTGGAATTTAGAAAATTTTACTTCTCCCGAGTAAGACTTTAATTTCATACAACCCCCTGATTATTTCCGCGCGTTCTGTGCATCTATGGAGAGCTTTAACAATGTATGAAATGCGAAGTAAATAAAGAGCAAAAAAAAAAACAAAAAACAGGTACGTTCTAATAAAAAACAAAGATTTATATCGTTGCATTCGTGCGATATTTTTTATTAATTTACGACGCGTGCGATGAACCAAAATTCCAGCAATGCACCAGGAAACGAGAAACTAAGAAAATGATTAAATGATGTAACATGAATGAACTATACTGTTAGAAAATTCGAAGGTTGTTTGTAATGATTTAGCCGAGAAAGTTTGTCCCGGAGGAGTTTCAATCTTAACAACCTGCGATTAATTTGCAGCTGTCGAAAATACGATATCAAATAAGCGGAAGATTCAACGGAAAATATGTCGAACCGGCGACAAGGTCGACTCGCTGGAAATCCAGTGCTGTTGTAACACGCGCCGATCTTTCAATTCGTACAATAGTCATAAACGTCCATTATTAATGTATGCCTGTTTTAGTCGGTATATCAGATTCGATGAACTATATGAATCTGTAATTATTAATTTTGTGAAAAGTTAAATAGAAGGAAATTGTATTTAATTTCGCTTCAAAAGCTAAAACTCTTCTGATGAAGCCGAAAAGGTACCGCTAGACCATCGATATAATTACAGATTTTCTGCACACCGTTACGTCGGTGCTTTTAAAAAAAGAAGATAAATGTTTTATCGGATCTGCATTTGCACTGTAACACCAAGAGAGCTCTTCTAAACTTTTCAGAGCAAAAAATGCCTCTTTCTACGGGTAGAATCGAATAATAACGGATCACTTTCAGATTTCTAAATACAACTTATTCGAAGTGAAAAAAGTTATTGTCGTAATGCAATGAAAATCAATTCGGCAACGACACAATTACAATTATCTCAAATTAATATCTACATTGGAAATGCCGTTTATTATAACCTTTCCAGAATTTAAACCCGACAAAATACGTAAATCGAAATGAGAGCATTTGATTTCTAGAACGTTTAAATTCCATTCCTTTTTATGATCATTTCCTATAAATTCTCATTCTCACAAAAGTTATGCTTTCGAAGGGGGAATGTGTGGCACTTTCGAAAACGCCTTTAGCGGACGGAAAGTTAACTTGTACGTTTAGAATATTTTGTAACATACCTAAGAATATTAACGACGAGATGAAATCGATAAAGCACTTATTACAAATAACAATATCGACGTTCAGAAATCGATTAATCTGATAATTCGTTACGTTTGGTATTGCTGGTATTTTAAAATGAAAACACAAATCATTTATTCGAAATTTACACTTACAATTATTATATTTGTATTAAAAATGATGAGATTATCGAGAAAAAAAGGAAGCGGTTTTCTTCAAACATTCGCATTTACAGCCGGAAGGGCATAATTTTTCTTTCATAAACCATTCCTGCATGTGTACAGTATGACCTCCGTGTCCGCATGACAAACAGAAGTTAGCGGAACCTGAAAAAAAAAAAAACGAAAATTTTTATCTCATTACTAACAAAATAATCGATAATTAAAATTATTCGCGACGAAAACACGTGTGGAATAGTGTCAAATTTGTTCAAAAGTAAAAACTATAGAAGAAACAGTTTGACGATTGTAGAGAAATAAGGAAAAGTATTTAGAAAACTGAAAGGAAAAGCGGTTCATTTGGATTTAATATGCTACAAAATAAAAATACAAGAACGCGTTTTTTTTTTGTTTTTTTTTTTTTCTGAAGTTCTGACAGATCACAATATTAAATACCGAGCGCATATTGCATTATAAAAATTTCATATACAGACGAATGAAAAATACCTTTAACCGATAATCGGCAAATAATGCAAACAAGCGAAGGCACATTGCAGTGAGGACAAATTTTTCCGGTGACCGCATTTTTGCATTGACAACATTCTATTACAAATTCGACGCCGCGATGAACGATAGACGGATTACTAATGCATTTCAGAACTAACGTACGCGGAATTAACAACTGCCATCGATTCAGTAAATCGGCGTACAATATCTTTAATGTTTCGAAGAATTCGCTATTTTTCAACACTCTGAAATGAAGACAAAATTAAACTAAAATTATATCGATTTTTTCCAGTTTTTAATCGGATTTAGGAACGAAAAACATATTATTAGTTTCTTTTTATGGAAAGCATCCTCTTTATTTATTTCTTTCGCCGCGCATAAATACATTATCAATTCAATTGAAAATTGTCACCAAATAAATTTAAAAACTTATTTGTAAATGAAATAAATCGATAAATTAGTTATTATAAAAACTTATGAGAACCCTTATAAATAATTTTACGAACAACCGCGTTTAAAAAATAAAATATATTTGTTGCCAAAAATACGCAACATTTAACGTTTTGGACAGCTTATAATAACAGTAGTATCATCAGAAGAGAACCTTGTACGGACGCAGTAGTATAATTTTCAAACTTTACGATGAAAACAAAAATAAATAATTTTAAAAGTTGACAATGTAATAATACCCGAACGATATTTAACCGGATTGCGATTTTAGAAGTGAAATCTACTTAAAGAAATGTATCGCGCAATGCATCAACAGTAAAAATCATCGGCCAGTCGCTAAAAGAAAAACATAATAATAACTCGAACACAGAACACAATAGCTACATTTACAGAAGTAAAAATGGGGGAGATGTACTACTCCTTAGTGAAATTGAAATATTACTTGGAAAGAAATCATTTGGATTCTAAATATTTCAGCTAGAAATTTACTGACACCTACTAGTTTCATTAGTTCGATTAGTTCGATTAGATCATTAGATCGAACATTTTTAATTGCAATGGCATTGCCAGAAAAAAATGTGAAATGACTCAAGACCAGATTTCATGTTTAGAGTTTAAAATATATTCATACAAATGAAATATATTTTACACGCATCGGCGAGCTACAATGAAAATTACAAATTTACCAAAAATATCGTTACAATATTTTAAAAAAATTCGCGATTTTCAATCATTTTCATTCACCCAGTCATCAGGGTGTGAAATTCGCCCGAAAAATTAATCAGTTTTTCTATTAACGCAACTATGAAATCACCGTTCTCGTTCGAAAAAAGAATAATCAAACAAAAACACTTTATCGATTAGACATTTTTTAATAGATTACTTTATTAATGAAAAAAAAAAAAAGTGCAAATAAACAAAAAACGGATCAATCAAACTAGGATGTACACACGGATAGCAGACAAACTTTGGTTAATTAAAGATTAATCGACATCAAATAAAATGAAATATTTTTTTTTACGTTAAAAATTCGATAGAATTCTTTTTCTTTTTTTTTTTTTGTCCGATATTAAAATACCGATAAAAATTTTTTAACGTGTTTAGATGAGACATAAAAATGTCATCGTTCATAATAACAGTGGCGAGCGTTTAATAATACGCGCTCATAATTTTACCATTAATTATCGTTTCCCGGTAAAGTTTTTATCGTATTCGCGGAGATATAAATTATCTTCTTACTTTATAACGTAGAATTTATCTCTTACTTCCAGTAAACACTGCGACAATCGAAAATCGCTTGGAAGTATTTATAAATTTATAATCACATTCATTGAAATATCAATCGTACGAAATGTTTAAATGTACTATCACCGTTTTCTGTTAAGACGTGCAAAAAACAATAAAAATATAAGTGCATCGTTTCAACAGCTTATTCGTATACAATTTAAAATTCGTGTCCCTCCGCGGCGACACTGGCACCGTTTCATTAAAGCGGATAGTTATATTGAAATATACTACGATTAATTTTCATACTTCGCATTCATTGGAATGAGTTTTCAGATTTTAATCTCATTGGCATTACTATTTTTGTATGTATTACGAATAGAAAAATGTAAAGAAAAATAAAACAAATACTAAGAATGGTACAACTTGATTTATATTATAATGGTAACATTATAGTGACAGTAGATTGTGGTGCAGCGAAAAAAATTACAACACGCTGTTATGTTTACTTTAGAAGAAGAATAAAAAAAAAACAAAAAAACACGATATCTCTATCAAGTAACCGTTGCGGAAAACTAATTATAATTTGATCGGCTATAACTTGTGATAATTCAGCGAAAATGTGAAGTAATTAATCAAAATAGTAATCGGAAAATGTCCAAATGATGTCAAAAATTGAATTAACCAAGAAGATAAAAAAACCTTCCTTTTTAACCAAACGCTTGGAACGTGGAATATTTCGATGAAGTAAAAACTGTCATTTCCTCCGATAAAGAAACTAAAAAAAAAAAAATACTCAGAATAAAAATAAGAGTAGAAGAGAACTCAAGATCTGATACGATAATGTTTCAATAATAGATAATAATATGCGGGAAACCTTTATGAGCGAACACTTTTGGTAAGAATCTTCAAGCGGACACGAACGAACCGCATTTAAAAATCTGGATTAATTATGAAAAATATTCATTACTTCTCGAAATTTAGTTCAACCAAGGATAAATAAGTTCTTTATTTTTTTTTTTTTTCGATTTCATTAGCACGCGGCAAGAGGCTACCATCCAACAAAAGATTTGACAGAACATAAAACAACGATAACACCTCGTTTTTTTGATAAAATTAAAAATTTCACGCATTTGCTCCGACCTTTTTATCGTTTTAAATATATAATTATATGTACACGTATGCGTTTATGTGTATGTTTTCTTTATATGTAATTATGAAAAATATGTAAAAATCCCCAAAATATGCACTTAAAGTAAAAAGTAAAGTGAGTTCCATACCCTTGACAAGGCGTTGGGATTGTGAAGTTAAGGTTCACAATGTACTAAGCCCAACGGCACTAATGAGAGTAGGGGGGCCAGATGTGCACTATTAAATTAATGTATTTTGAATTTACACAACCCTTGAAACGTCTAAATACAAAATATCAAAGCGTTAGTTACAACCAAAAAAAAAAAAAAAAATATGCATTATATGCAAAATTGGAAACATTAGAATTTTGCATTAAAATCTCTTTTATGACTTACTGAAAACGTGCAATTTTTTTTTTTTATACTCCTTAAATTTTAAGAATGGAAAAAGACTTCACCCTGTCTTCGGCATAAAAAAATAATTACGCTATAACCGGAACCGTCTATACCAAATATAATTAATAATCCATATAAACATTACTCGTTCACTGAAAATACCAAATACGGAAAGATCGTTTGAAAATTCGAACTTTAATTTAGCCGGTGTTTTCGAAATAAAGTGTAATATTTTCGTAAAAAATAAGTGAATCATATTATAATTTTTCACGAAGACTGTCTATATTTCGCACTAAAAATCTGTAAATTTTTTTTAAAACTTCGAAATTTTAAGTATGGAAAAAAGGGATTCACTCTATTTTCAGCGAAACATCACTTAACAAAGTGTTCTTTGTCTGAATTGATTTCTTTTATTTCTTTTTTTTATGGTTTCTCCGGTACTTATCAACGTTCCGAAGACACAGTGTACTGTTTATGCTGAACAGAGATGACATTATATATTGCTGCTGGCAAAAATTAAACTGTTAATTTCTAAATGTACGGATTTAACCGGCGGTGACAAAAGCGCGGATAACAGCTAATACTTAAATAGACGCGAAGTTTAACGAAACGACTGATGTTGTTGCAGTGAAAAAGAAGCAGCTAAATACATTATAATCTTCAACTGTTCTTCTCTCTCCGAAACTACAGCGATTTCAATAAAGGCATTTTAGACTTGATCATGTTTTCAAAAAATTTCCTTTTATAATAACGAAACCGAAATTACGGAATATAATACTTCGTTTTTTTTAAATTAAGACCTTTCCAAACGTTCGCCAGCAAATAATATTAATCGGAAATTTTCTACAAACGACGAAACATTTCGAAAAAATACATTAAAAAATTGAACATAAGAAATAATGACTTACCTCTCTTGCCGATTAGAAGGTGTATCGTTAGCGTCTATAATTTCTCCATGTTCTATGCAACTAGAAAATTTCGTGTCATCCAAACATTCTGACCAAGAACTAGATCGATGGCGACCAACGGTGTAATTCCACGTTGACGATTCAGAAGTTTCTATGTGTTGGACAGTGTGGTAAGGAAAATTGGTTGACTGAAAAAATCGCAGTTCATAGCGGAATATTAGTAAAACATTATTGTAATGGTTTTTTGTTTTATTGTTTTGGTTATAGATTACACGGTTCTCCGCTGTAACAGCTTACGAATTTTTTAAATGTGTGTAACAGAAACCGTTTTTTTTTTTTTATTTTATTTTTATGATTCCGTACACATATAATGTATTCGGAATCCTAATAAAATGGTTCAGAAACGACAAAAATATTCAATTAAAATATGTCATAACTCACGCGAATGCTTTGACTTACTAATTCCGAAATTGGATCATAAATTACAGTTAAAATTCTCTGTAAGAAGAAAATCTACAACTTTAAGCCAACCGATTAATCTGGACGGAAAAAACTCAATAAACCGTCAGGAATTAAAAACGACCTTAAAAAATTGATAACTCATCGCCAGATAACCCTTTAAAAGTGTAATATTCAAAGTATAAAACAAAACGTAGAAGCTCTTTCGTGAAATTAAGAAAATTAAGGTTAAACAATTATTAGACCTCCCTCCTACAAAAAAATTATGTTCAGGTAAATAATAGCTCGAGTAAAAAAGTAGAAAAAACCAAAACCTATCTCAAATAAATGCATAAAAGACGCTTTTCATCGGAAAACTATAGCCGAGCGTGTACAACTTTACATTTAAGCACTCGGGGGGTCATGGAAAGCTAAAGGTTTTGAAAAAAATATTTTCTTTTCCGGGCATGTCGTTTGAAAGTGTCGGGAACAAAACCGTATTTAATTTCCTAAACTAAATTTTCCACAAGTTAACGAAAAGTTCAAAAAAGCGCGAATAACGTGTATAACCCCTCCTTTACGCCTCGAGTATTATATAGCTAAAAATTTTGAACAAGATTAAAAAATTGCGTATCCCCCTGTATATTTATCTAGTTTGGAACGTCCCGATTCTCAACTTTAAAATTGGACCTTCGGAGTACCGAAAGCTCGAAATTTTTGATTTTTTTTTTTTTTTTCTGGGCATATGATATATCGATGGAAAGAGATTGTGCTATTTGTCAGCAGCGAATTTAACGAAACCTTAAGTTCAAAAAAAGCGCCAAAAATGACATGTCGCTCCTTCTTTATGGCGCGAAAAATCAGATTTCTTTGTTTTGAATTTAATATTATTTATAGTCTTACGTACGGAATCCTTAGAGTTAGAAACATCGTGCTTGACTGAACTTGTTTGCTTTTTTTTTTTTTTGTCATTACAAATCAACCGTATTAACGGGGGGAAAACGAATTAAGTAAAATGATCTTTTTAATGTGTGACCGGTGAGAATTATCAGAAAGAAAGACAAAGAGAGAAGAATTAATAGATGTACAAAAAATAATAATAATAAAAAAAGCTATTATAAATTTGCTCAAAATGAAATTCACCTGAAAATTTATTAAAAGAACAAGCGATATTCTTAAGGACAATTTGTTTCTCATTTTTCATATTTCTATGAGTGACGTATTTGGGATGTCAAATCAACGACAGATGGGAAATATCTACAGAGATAAGAGCCGGAATCGAACAGGCGAGAACACACGTTCAAAAAATGAATAAGATACTAACGAACCGGGATTTAAAGATAGACTTGCGGTTACGCCTCCTTCGGTGTTATGTTTTCAGCGTCCTGCTATATAATGTCGAATCTTGCACAGTTACAATGACATTATGTAAAAAGTTGAAAGCTTTCGAAATGTGGACATCCGTAAAATGTTAAAAATTCCATGGACGGACAAAATTACAAATGCTGAAGTATTAAAACGTTTAAATCCATTAAACATGAAATTGTCAACTCAGTTAAAATAAGGAAATTAGAATAGTTCGGTCATATAATAAGAAACAGAAAATATGAACTGCTTCAAGTATTAATACAGGGCAGGATAGAAGGTAGTTGCAAGCGTGGTCGACCAAGAATAATGTGGATTGAAAACTTAAGGGGAAGTGGTTCAAATTAGATACTGTAGAAATATTCAGGAGAGTCATGGATAAAAATCAAGTCAAGCAGATGATCGCCAACGTCCTTCGAGGGCAGGGCATATAGAAGAAGAAGATGAGTGACGCATCAACGTTGAAGAAAATAGTACTCATTGTACTTATCTCTTCGTTACATATCATCGGGATTATTGCACCAGTTAGCGCAAACGTGAACTAATAAAATGCGTGATTTTCAATTTCGTTAAATAGCAACAGGAGTGGAACCAATAAATGAGTAAGTTAATGTGATACTTCTGAATATTTAAAGTTAATACGCAGAACAGAAGTAGGGTACTACTACTAGTCATAAAAATTGTTAAAGGAAAGTTATTTTCGAAATCAGTTTTATCGTTATAATATAGGACGCCCATATGAAAATACTACGAAATATTTTGTATGGCTAGGGAAATAGTTTACACTTAAGAATGTGATAACGACCTTCGTTGAAAAGAATGCGTGTACAATCAGAAGAATCGTCCAATGTAATAATTCTATATATATTTTAGTCGAATATAATGCTGTGCAGCACTGGACAGATTCGATTGTCATAAAAGGCACTGGAGTGCGATGCAGTACACAACGAAAAATTCATAAACGATATTTAAAGGCAATAAGTTCACATAGTCGATAAACTGAACTTAGCAACCGACGACACTGATCTATCGCCGGGATGGAGAAGTTAAAATTGAGAATAAAACAGCTCTAAAAGCTATTTCTCTGCTTAGGTCACATATCAGCGAAATTAGCTTTCGGAAAAAGCGATTTTTTAAAGACGCGGTTCCGTTTCAAGACAGCTTTAAACAGTCATACTTTCTCAAGAAAATCTTATTACACACAGAGTAAAATAAAATGGTTAGCTTCACAGTGTCGATTATGAAGCTAATACTTCTCTCGCTGAGCAATTTTGATAAAGTTAATTAACAAACATCGTTGAACTAATTTTTACAAAACCGGTATACTTTTTTCCTTTTTTTTTTTTTTTATCTTTTTTTTTAAATTTAAACTGAAAATAAATCTTCCTCAATTGTAAATTCGGACTGATATAGAGCATGCATTTTATTGCAAAATCAGAGGATAACTTCAAAGATAACTGAAAGAAACGAAGAATTAGCTGAGATCTAGTTAATTCTTATACGCTGACGAGATTAATATTTTCTTTCTCATTACTTCGCCATTTTTCGACGCCCTACTTTGAAGTTTCTTTGTCCTTTATCGCTCCTGAAAATCTATTTCCATTATACGTTCGTTCGTATAGTTAACATTTTGTTTATTCGATAATACTGCCATTAAGAAATAATAGACAAAAGCGTGTTTCTCGTTATTTTACGAAATCCTTTCACGCCAAAAAAAAACAACAAACTATTTGAAAGAATGAAAAAATGATCAACTTTGAAAATAAAAATTGTTTTGACATTGTATTTTTATTATTTTTAACATTTCATGTATTGCTACCGACAACACGGGACATGCACGAATACAGAGTTTATTTGTGTTTTGTTTTTTTTCGTTTTGTTCTATTATAATCAGTTAATAATTCCTGAAAACTGCGTTTTTTTTTGTTCTTTTTTGACCCAGCAAAGCGAAAAAAGTAAGAAATTGCATGCGTAATTTAGAGTTGATAAAGAATGTCTTGCAAAGCGTAAGACCCGTAAAAAAACTTTTCATTACTCATATTATACTCTCGTAATAAGTCTTAATTAGAACAAATATATACCAGTTTTATCGCCAACTAGAGTTAGGCATTTGTATATAATTACGATCGATTACACGTTATCTATTCTCAACCGGAATTAGCTTACAATTAATAATAATTATAACGCATATAATTCCGAAGTAACCAGATTTGTCGTAGAAATTCAATATTCCTCTCCAAAAAGATTTCCAGGAATCTAAACATAATCTCACTTTAATATCTAAGTACCCGGGTAATAGTTTTATTATTTTAACGGTACGATATCCCTGTGAAAAAATATGTTAGCACGAAAAAAATAATAAATACACGAATTAATTAACAAAAACATAAAAACCTACTACTCTTGTTGTTATTACGCGCGAACTATGAAAAGGTTAAAACTATTTAATGCAGATTTGTAAATATTAAAGTTACTCTGTTCATGCAATCGTCTGCGCTATTTTAATATGGAACTTCGATTAAGATTAATTCCAAAACAAATCCGAATACTTGCTAGATACGAATTACCAAAAACTACTCTAAAGTAGTAATTCGTTCCTACTATGCCGTAATTGCACCAATCGCGTTACCTCTGGTTGAGAATGGATTATATGTAGGTAATCCTTTAATCATAATTACATAATGCCGATCCCTGTTATCAACCAATACCTCACTGTAGAAACTTCTAAAAGGTTAACACATCCGAAAAATACTGATATTCCCCGTAAGCAATTCTCATCGTTGAACGTCATGCCAAAAATAGGTAATTAATCGATAGCGTAGGTAATAATTTTTCATTATCTGATTACACGCGCATGTATGTTGTTAAAAGATTATTTCTGTATATCTATAATATAAATGTAAACAAATAAAGACAGCAACGACCGACCGAAGATTACAGATGCAATCGCAATATAAAAAAAATAAAATAAAATCGGTTAGAAAGTTTAGACAGAATTTATTAATTCGTAAAAATCGACGAAAAATACTCGACGAATGGTATTTGAAATAATAATGGAAAATTCCGTAACGGAAGATAAAAATTTTACATGTAAATTATTCGTATAAGCTGCTTCTTTATTTTTATTTTTTATCCAAAATCCCAATAAAAAATTTACAATTTGCCGGGTTTTCCGGACAATTTGTCCTAACTACTGCGATGCATACTGTACATTTTCATTCTCTCTCTGTAGGCTCCACAAACCACAAATAAATTTTTATTACATATTTATCGCTACGCGTCACTATTATGCGATTTATTTTCATTCGATCGTTATCGTTACACTAATTAAATCCATTATATCGTATCCCTTTTTTTAAATATTTGAAATAATACGGTAAATTTTGTATACTAGGCGTACAAACGAAATTACTCGAAACACAGAAAGGTGCCGTCATAATGCGGATATGTAAAAGAAAAAAATAAATAAGCAGAGATAAGATACATTTTGAGCACCACCCGATAAAGAAAATTTAATAATAAAGCGAGTAAAAAACAAAACACATATTCGGCATTAATTTTAACTACCAAATTTTACAAAGAATAGCTCTGTGTTTTTTACAAATACTCGCTCTGCCAGGTAGATGGAAGTCTAATTTTCTTTACTTACAGTTTAATGATCGAATCGGCGGCGTTATCATTGAAAATAGATTAACTAATAGAATTTATACTAAAACTCATCAGTTCATTTCTTTTTCTTTCCCAAGTGCTTCTAACTAATGAATTCTTACAGTATAGTAATGTAATATACATGTTTCAAAAAGCTAATATAGATTTTGATTTATTTAGTATCTCGGAATTAATTTGAAATTCGATTTACTGGCCCTCAGACACCGTGGAAAAGTGATCTAAGCACTGGAGGGGGGATGTAATATTTAGACTATTTTAACATAAAATTAATTTATTCAGAAAAACAAAAAAAAAAAAAAATACCGTACGGTAATAAAACAATTTTGTTGTTTTCTTTGTTTCGACTTTATTACATTATCGTACATTTAACATTACTTAAAGCAGATGTATTCATTTTCAGCATACCGCATTCAATAAAACATAATTTTTTCTATATTGACGAATTAATTTCGAATAATGCGCAATGTAATTTAATTTAAAATAGATCGCTAAAATGTCTCTAAATCTTACGTAGCACCGGAGATGAACATTCTCTCTGGTAGGAATAAAACCGCACCGACACAAATCAAAAATTAAAATAACCATACGATAGTAAAAAGGTTAGTTTTGCCATAAGAAATGTTCTACGAATTATTTTTTGCAATGACAACCAGCATATACAAGTGATTTACTTCAGATGTCAATATATCTGTTTATTACACTTATTGTTTATGTTTATTGTACAGTAAGTAATTCTTTACACCAATATAAAACAATTATTTAATTTTTATTAAATAATTGCTTTATATTGGTGTAAAAAATTACTTACTGTATTAATCAGATGTAGTAGAGGCTGCTAGCACTTAGCTTCTACTTCGCTTATGCCATCTATATGTTTTGCGCACGATAATTAACCTTTTCACCGCTCTTCTTATAGTTCGAGAACAAAGAACATACAATAAATAATAAGAATCCAATTTTTAAAACATACGCTTTCAACGAATTTTTCTCGAAATTTCACTGTTTTCGAAGTGCTGCTCACGAAAATCCAGAAACTAACCATCAATATCGTTAATATTCTTTGAAAAATCTCCATCGTTGTAATTCATTTTTTTTTTTTTTTTTTTTGATTTTGAAAATTGGCATCTTTCACGATTTTTTTAATAAGGGAAAAGTGTTGCAAAAATTACCACCGGGACTAAGATGTAGAATACATAGCGCGGAGAGAAGCTTTTTCCTCTTCTTTGCGTATTTAGTAATATCTCTGTTATTTTTCAATATTTCTTAATATAATATATTTTATTTAAAAAAATGTCGCATAATTCTAAAATGATTAAATACCAAAAAACGAAAAAAACATACATATAAAAATTATTTATTTTTCAACATGCCACAGTAATTACGTGTGTAGAAAATCGTATGAAAAAGTTTTCTCATCGATTTACATTGTAAAATGAAATAATTTACTGAGGGAAGATAATCTTAAAGGAATTATTAATTTATAGAAATTCCAGTCAATATTAAACATCGCGAAGTACACAAAAGTAATTAGCATAGTTGCAAATTTAAATGTAACATTTATACCAGACATACAAATTTCCTTAGTTAAGAAGAGGGAAAAAACCTTTTTTAATATAAGCACATCGAGGATAACCAGTAGAACCGCTAGAAAACAACTGAATTATTGCCGAAATTTTTGACAATGTCATAATAGAATGCTGTAATGGTTTTAATATTTAGGCCTAAATTTCAGCCAGGTCACATTTCAATTTCATCCCATTCTAGAATGGATCTTGATTAATATTTTTTTTGTCTTAATTCATTTAAGATGAAATAATCGCTGAATTTTATAAAAGCACTCGCGAAATTAGTAATTATATTCTTAAAAGATAATGAATTTATAAATCAACGCTTCTTCATCGCTTAAAAATTGATTTTCTCTTATAAGTGTAGTCGAAATGCTATTATACATTTTATTTAACTGGCTATTTTTCATTAGTATACTTAAGGGTCGAGGAAGATTTTTTAATTTTAATTTAGATCTGCTTATTAATGTATTTGTCCATTTCGCCAAATTCTCAATAAGTAGACTAGAGATGAAGTTCGCTTACTCGCGTTGTTTATAATCTGAAAGTTGTCATTATTAATATTATTGGTTTTTTGTCCATTTAAAGAAGAAAAAAAAAAAAAAAAATCACAAAGGAAGTAAAATTGTATGACAATCACTTTTGCCGTTTAACTATGAACCTAACATAGTACCGATGAGCGCATTAGCCCTATAGAACACATGCTTTGACACAACGTCTATCTCGTCTACAGATCTCACTGGTTTTGTCATCATAAGCGACGTAACGTTTTCTATTTTAAAATGTTCGCGATTTTCTTAAGTGAATACCTCAAAATAATAATTCTTTAGCGTGCTCGTGGAACAGCAAACTCGGTGGTTTCCTGTTCATGCTATATCGAGATAGTTTTCTTCTGTCCATATAAGCGTATGTTGTTCAGCAAGCTGCATATTATTTATGTGTTCGACATTATCGCATATAACTTTGCGGTTTCGTTTGGATCTACATTTTCATCTTCAACTGGATATACGGATGTTTAGGTATTTCCAAAAAAAAAAAAAAAAAAAAACTATTATCGACTCGAATACCGTTCATGCGATGCAAAGGTTTAATCCAGTACATACTGCGTCACCATTGTTTTATCGTAAGCTTTTTTTTAACGCATCCAGACAAAAGTAACACGATTCGTGAATGTAATAATGTACGCGTTAAAAGCTAAATACGACAAAACAACTCGTGTACCATGCTGTTCACGTCAACCATTACGTTCTCTTTGAACCGAATACAAATGGAGGCCGACAGGTAGTTGGGTATGGGAATCCGTTTAGATTTGGATAACAGAAGAATTTTGTAGCATGTTCTACGTACAAGAAATTTCGTAACATCGTCATTACAAAATTTTTCACGATACCTCAATCTTTGAAGGTGCTGATCGAAGATCCCGTGTTGAAACTACAATCGGTCACACACAGAATACGCTATACCAAACTTATTTTCCAAGAACCGTTTCAAATATTCAATATCTGTCGCTGTGAGAGTGGAAACAAGATTGGTTTTAAGGTATCAGTATTTATTGTATCGTCTGTTATAAGCTTTTCGTTTCGATCGAGTTCATGTTTCAATCTCGGGCCTCTAGCTGATACTGCGATCTTTTACCTAACAGTATCTCGTTTAGATTCAATGTCGAGATCGAGTTTACCCGGAACTGTCTGGTTCAGTTTCTGTTTCTTTTTAGACCGATATCAGCGATAACGTTCATTAATCTTTCATTTGTTTTTGTTTTTGACGTGATATAGAAATTTCGATTTTTTTTTTCTTCAATGAACTAAAAACAGATTATTCCACAAACACTGATTAAACTCTTCACTTTTTTCTACGACAGGTATTTTGTCGTCTCACAGCATTACACTAAACTTAACAAATGCGAATCAAATACTGATCTGGTTTTTATTTGTTTGTTCTTCATAAATAAGTTAAACGGTGAAAATTGTCATGCGAATTGTTCCATGGAACGCTGTATTACTTAAACTTAATCCAGATTTAAGAAAAATCAATTTTAACGATGTAACGAAAAAACCATGGCGGTAAATCAATTTTGAGAATTGACTCTGGCTCAGAAGCATACACATGTTAAAATAACGGTACATCCGCATACCTTTTACGCAGAAGTACATTGCAACATGGATATTTATGTAGCATTTAATTTTGTTTGAACCTTTTTCGCGGCAATTAGAGATCTAAAAAGATACGCGTATCACACTTTACACACCGGCCGAAAGACGTTTCATTAAAAAAAAATTAATGAATATAAACTCTTCATGGTAAGTTTATTATACAGGAATGGGTTCATTCAAGGAGTGACAGTAACATACAACGGTAACTCGAGTACTAAATATAATGAGTTCGCAGTCGATCGGTGCGACGACTGAAGACTTCATCGGTGCAGGTAGAATTGTGTTTGCTAAGTTCTAAATTTCACATTTCAAATTCGAGACCTTGAGACGAATTTTAACATTTAAATCACCGGCGAGTATAATAGGTATACAGGGCAATTCATTTCTTTTCGCTACATCAAATGCTGTTGCCTTCATACCATACGCCACTAAATTTAATTCGAAAAAATCTCGATATCTAACATTTTTTTTTTTTTTTGAAGAAAAGTACCCCACCTTTCTATGTACGGAAGTCAGTTATAGTTGATCGGTCAAAAAAACGTTATCGTACACTGAATACGGACGATTGTAAAAGCCGAAAGATAAGCTGAAAATAAGTATCGCCAAAAGCGTAAAATCAAAATTGAAGAACACAAAAGGAATATCACTCAAAAGGAACCGCGCACAAATTCTATAAATACATTTCGAACTTGATCGGAGATGAATTGCTCTGATATGGACTCTGGTTCTTCCTGAGCAATGTTCCTTTTGCGTGCGTCCATTTTGATTTGACGTCGCTGACGATACTTTTCTTTCGACTTTGCGTTTAAAATCGTCTGCATTTAATGTGCGCTAAAGTTTTGACTGATGTTATTACCGGCGCAAATTTCTTACTGGCCTTCGTTCATCGAAAGGTCACGATACTTTTCTTCGGCGCTTATGCGAGATAAAAGAAAGAAGAACACTGTGCACACAAATTCCAAAAATGTATTTCATTTATGTTCTCCTTTACGTTTGCGAGACTGGAGTCCACTTACAGAACGGTAGGATTAATAACACTGTAAATTGTAGGAAGACTTATAACACACCGAAGTAGACACGTTTTGTTTTAGGAAGAACATGAACTCAGACTGCTAATCATAAACTAAATAAAATGTTTACTATGGTAAGTATGTCGTAGAGCGTTTAACTTCCGATACGGAAGTCACGGGTTCGATCACGGGAGCCGACAGAAATTATTACGAAAAGTTAAATTAAATACTCGGTAATTCACGTGAAAGACAGTGGCGATGCACCACGTATAATAATATGCGCGCTAGTTAGTGCACAGCAGACACACACGGGGCTGAATTTATAACGTAATAACAAGCGGCTATAATCAGCTCCGAGTGGAGTCTTGCATGTGCATATCAGCGTTTTGAATATAGCAATTACCACGAACACTAGCCTATTCTGTACAGCTAGATTGTACAAATAGGTAGTAAAGACGTTCGGAATCGAGCTAACGAAATAATATAAGATGGTAAATATAAATGTAAAAAACTTTTCATTTTTTATCAGCCGTGTGAGATGAAAACAGAGTATCACGTATAAATTCTAGAAAGCGATTTCGTTCCCGTTCATTCACGTTTGCAAGATTCATTAATTCGACTTTAATGTTTGAAGCTATCATTAGATAAAGAAGAAACGTCGTTGTGATTGTAGGAAGACTTCGCCTTCATTTTAGTAAAAACATGAACTTGAACTGTTGATCAGGCGATCATCGCGATGATGGTGTCAACAGGATAACACATTTACGTAACGTATGGATTAGTATGTGATGTAGACTCATTCTCCGGCAAGACCCCGAAAGCCATAGGACATACGCATGTCAAAAATACTTGTAAAACTGCTAGATAAATTATTTAATATTGTATTTCAAAAAAAATTGCGGACAATCACGAATTTAAGATCATATTTCGAATGAATGTGCCGTCATTTTATTTCGAAATATATCGATTTAAAAATTCACACACCTATACGGGAAATCACTGAATAAATCGGCTAATATTTTCTAAAAACTTTAATTGAAATACACGCTAAACGAATGATAATTGACATTTTAACTTTTTGTAAGAGGAAATCATTTCTTAAGCGACGTATAAACAAAAATATAATAGAAAACCGCTGATTTATAAATGATTAATTTCTTATTATAATTCAGTGATCACTTCGCCTTAGATATGAATTAAAGAACAAAAAAAAAAAATTAAAAATTTCCTAACATAAAACCAGATCCGCTCCCAAATAGGACGAAGAACCGCCCGAATGGTTAAGTTAAAATTTGATAATTCCCAAACAATATAATGTTTTCCTCTTTAAATAAATTAAAGATGACTAATTAATAAATATAATACATAGCGAATAGCTTTAAACTACAAATAGATTAGCATGCTTTTTATTTATTAATAACCGCATAAATTTTCAAATAAATATCGACCACATAATTTGATTACTTCGCTACTCGTGCTACATACAAATACGAAAAGTAATTCTGTAAATGTAAGCATGCATCATTTCGATATAAATGTATAAACACATAAATGTTGTGCAGCACCCTTGTATTAAAGAGATATTCGATTATCGAATCACATAAAGGCAAATGTGATAAACGGAAAGAAACTGCTTCCACTCTCATCTGTACCGTTGAACTTAATATATTATAAACCTCAATTTTACAATCCTTGACGACTTATTTTACTTTTCGTACATATTTATTTATACAGGGTGATTATAATTAAAGTTCAAGTTTCAAAACGCTATAAAAAAAGAACCACTGATCAGAATGACATCAAATTTGAATGGAATATTATTGAAGAAGGAGCAAAGCGGATAACATAATAAAAAAAATAGTTCCTTTTTTTTTTTTGCCTGGCATTTAATTTTAACAATAGATTTATTCTGCAACTGTGTAGTGCGGGTTTACAACATCATTTATCGTACGGCCATATTTTTTCCAGAAGACAGGTGATTTCTCGGTCTTGTTACCTGTACCGTCACTGGTAAGCGCTATGTGTCTTTTACGCAATCACGTCATTCCAGCTCTTCAACAGCATGCATGTGCGGATGAGATCATTTTTAAGCAAAATGGCGCTCCTTCGGACATTGCAAATCCAGTGAAGCAGCATTTCGGAAATGCTAGAATGATCAACCGTCATTTCCCTACAGCCCCTGACCGTCCCGATCACCTGATCTCAATCCGTGTAAATTCTGGCTGTGAGGCTATCTGTTGTGTTCAGTGCTCCAACTGAAAACTTAACTGAATTGAAGGCACGCATTGCGCAACACATTTTGAACGTGACTCCAGAGACACTTCGATCAATTGTGGAACATGCTGTTTCTCGATTTCAACTTGTTGCAGAAAACGGTAGACAGCATATTGAACATGTTTGCGCCAGTCTCACAAAATTTAAAAGCCGATTTGATGGATTCCCTTTACGCGGGACAATTAAAAACCAATTCGATTGATGCTTTTTATGCATTTTTTTGGCGTTTTTGGCCGCAGGACAATCAGAAGCCGATATCTTGCATAAAAATGATCTCATCCACACATCCACGCTGTTGAAGAGCTGGAATGACGTGGTTGCGTAAAAGACACATAACCTCGCTAGTGACGGTACAGGTAACAAGACCGAGAAAGCACCCGCCTCCTGGAAAAAATACAGCCGTATGATAAATGATGCTATAAACCCGCACCACACAGTAACCTTTGCAGAATGAAGCGGCATTGGTAGTGCAATCTATTGCTAAAATTAGATGCGGAGCAAAAAAAAAAAAGAAAAAATGGAACGATTTTTTTTTATGCCATCCGCTTTTCCCCTTCTTTGATAATATTCCGTTCAGATTTGTCGTCATTCTGATCAGTGGTTCTTTTTTTGTAGCGTTTTGAAACTTGAACTTTAATTATAATCACCCTGTATTTATATCTTACAAGTTTTGTACTTCCAGTTAATTTTAAGCGAACGTAGCTGATAATTTAAATGCAAAACTACAAATCCCTACAACGAATTCATCTCGTAATAAACATTTTTTGCGATGGGTTGCGCATAAAAATGTTTTTCCACAGTGCATAGCTCGATAAAATTATTTTAAAAGTAATCGTATTCGGTCGGTCGTAATATTAATTAAAGAACCAAACGCGGCGCAAGTGATATACTTATATGCTGTATGAAAGTATGCACACATACCTTATACCACCATTTCCAGTTTGATATGTTCGATCGCTGTTAATAGAAATTAAAAATAGCTTTATAAAAGAAAAAATCTGTGTGCATTTTCCTGCAATCTATGCAAAGTAAAAATATGGTGCATTATACGTGTATCATAATATTAATAAGAACTTGTCAAACGGAAAATCATGCAGTTAATAAATAGAAATATACACACAGCTTGACGTTGATCTCGAAGATCAACCTAAAATCGGCGAAATGCATAATTCTCGCTGCTGTAACTTCATTAACGCGAAGTAAACTGTCTTTTAGGCAGTCGTAATATTATGATTTTGCTTTTATGTAAACAATTAAAAAAAATAAAAAAAAAAAAAATAGAACTGAAGAAAACCAAAAAAAAGCAAACATTATAATTCATAAGCATCATCATCAATAATTCAATTAGCACATCTCCGACCTACATTTATTTTTTCCATACCTTTCTGCCCGTAATTATCGACCTCTACTTCTACCTCTTTTATTTCTGTTGGCTCTGTCCAGCTTTTATTACTTTCAATAATTATTTACTTTCTTCATTTCCCCTTAACAACATTGTGTTTAATCTATCCTTAAACAATATATCTCTTTCTCGTGTTAATTGTTTCTGTTATCTTGGTATCTTCCTTGATAGTCGTTTGTCCTTTTCTAAACATATCAGATATCTTTCTGCTTCTACTATCAACAGGCTAAAATTGCTGAAAGCTCTGTAGCCAAATATTTCTCTTTACAAATCTATTATCCGTTCCAAATTTGATTATTGTTTTTTTTTTATTTATGGCTGTGCGTCCAAGTTCCGTCTCTCTAAACTAGATATAATTCAAAACTCTTGCCTTCATCTTTGCCTTGGCGCGTTTAAATCCTCTTCAATTCCTGCTATTCTTGCTGAATCTAATTCGCCACTCCTGTTCATTCGTAGATCCTATTTAGGCTATCGTTTCCTTATTAAACGTCTTCCACTCGCGTTCTCTACTCTTATTCAATGTCCTTCTTTTCGATTTAGGCTGGGGACACACGAACGTTAATTGTAGCATTACTTATAAAGGTCACAAGTAGCATGAAACATGAATCACAAAGCAACGCGCGTTTAGAGTAATACAAATTGAATAACGCACGCATGCAGTAGCATAATAAACGCGTTAATCGAACCGACGCAGTTGCTCTCTCATCCTACTTGACCTTTATTAGTAATACTGAAACGTCCGTCAAAACGCGCGTTAAAATAACGCTCGTGTGTCCCTAGCCTAATAGTAGTTGGCGCTTTACTTCTAGCAAAACCCCTAGTCTAGCTTTTATTTCACATCGTCTTAGTTCATTTTGGCCTTACACTATCTCCTTTAATAATCTTCCCTATTTTTCCTTTAACTATATTAATCTCTGTCATCCTGCTAAGGTATTTATTCTTCCCTCATTTTCTAAAAACCTCTCCCAAGCCGTAATTAAACGAGCATTCTAGAGCACTATTAATTTCATATTTCCATCTCATGTTACCATTTACACGGATGGTTCGAGGGGGCCTGGTCGTTTTGGAGCTCCTTCATCCTCCCTGATTTTAACTTGCCAGAATCTTTTCGTCTTCCTTATTTCTGTTCCATATTCATAAACGAATTATTGACTATCCTACGTTCTATTATTTTCATTTCCTCGAATCACCTTTCCTCCAATTTTTTAATTATCTCTGATTCCTTGAGCGCCCTTCAGGCCATATCTTCTCCCCTTCCTGATCATTCGTGTAACTTCGTTATACTAACGTTCACTCATTCATAATCTTTCCTCTCTCCATTCCATTAACTTTTTTCTCTTGTTTACCGTTTACATATTAACAGCATGCTTTGCAAAAATTTCTATCCTCAAACACATTTAAGTGTCAATAACTCTTTTTTACTTATTCGAAAAAACTTCATCCTCACCACTTTCGTTTTTCTTCATTTATCTTCACAATGTAAATACCGTATTTTTCTTCTAATTCCTCAATATTCTTTGTATTTTGTGTATACCCACTTTTCTATCACATTTATATCGTTAGTGAATCTCATTACCTATCCTTATTGTTGTACAATCGTTTCTCATAAATTCGTTCTTCATATTTTCTTCATTAAAAGTTTAGCAACGATGAAGACAGTTAAAACCGATTAAATCGGAGCGGCAGACAATTTATCAAAAAAGAAAAATCTTTCGTTTTATTTATAATTAATAGCCATAATAAAACAAAAGGGTAAACATATAGAACTAAAGAAATTTAAAGAAAAGCATTATTAAAAGGTCCCAATATGTCGTAAAACGATTAAAAAAATTAAAAAAGCAATACTGGAAAAAAATATTGCAATACTAATAGCGGTGACGATTATAAAAGTATTTTTTTGGAACAATTATCCTATTTCACGGGGCAAATTTGTTTATTCGAGCGTCTATAACTCTTGCACGCCTATATCGCACATAAAAATTAAAAATAAAGTTTAAAAAATCAATTATTACGACTGACTAAAACTACAATCAGCGCGCGATTTAATACTAAAAGTATCCCACAGTGCAGAAAAAAAAAAAAGAAAAAAACGCCGAATGTGTAACATTAAGCATTATACTAGCAGCGCTGTATAATATTAATAGCAGGTAAATTTTTCGGTCACTATCAATAACTGATTTCGACTTGGTATCTTAATTATAGATAGAAGTTGTTTTTAAATTGTTCAAAGTGATTTATAAAAAATTTAGATACACCGAAAATATTTTTGTTTTCCTTTTGATAGAGCAGTTCACAGTCAGAAAACGTTTAATATTTAACGGTCTAGTTTAGAATAGGTGCGGCCCAAATAATCAAATCTAGCTAATATTTACACTTACGTACTCCTTTGAGCTCCTACTATTCTTTACAAAATTATCTATTCTTCTCGTCGAACATGAAATTTTATTCAGCACTGTTCCGTGATGAGGAAAAATGCTATGATGGACAAGGAAGTTTTCACACAGTTCTGATGCGAAAGTTGAAATATTAACCCCTTAAGAAGAGGAGATTTGCCAAATAATAACTTAAATCAAACGAATATCGTGCATGTACTAGATCGGCTAGTAAAGCGGAAAATCACATCAGCGTCAGATTCGAACTAAAAAGGAAATGTTTATCGCGTTTATCTATAATCACACAACTCCCTATGTAACTATGCGCCGCATATGTTAATTATTTTACAGTTTTTTCCTCTTCTTCTATTTCTACCATTTCCCCCTTTTGTTTACTTATAATTCGTTATTTTTATTACAGTGCTAAGCATACGCTATACTGTTCAACGTCTGCCAATTCTTTAATTCAATGCGTCCAACTAACACGACTGACCTACTCCAGTAGCAGTATTATTAGGCTGCAAAAGACATAATCGGTGTACTATATAAACGTCGGATTTCTATAAGTTCACAATGGGCACGTATCCGGAATAGTACTAGACCTGGAACTTCAGTAATGTTCGGTGTACCACTTACCTAACTATATGAAACGAACGGGCAAAAGAGATTAAGCACCTGTCTAGAAATTTAGAAATATAGGTATATAGTTTTTATCTATTATTCGGATCACGCATGTCCGTTATAAATGCGGTAAATTTAAGAAGAAATAAAGAATATATATCTAAGTAAAACAAAAAAAAATTTAGATGCTAATGCAAAAGCAAGATTCTATATGATTATTAGCAAAAAGGATGAAAAATAATCGTAATTTATTTTGATTATAATGAAAAAGTAGATTAGTTTCACGTTAAATATCCGATGAAAAGGATGCAATTGAGTAAAATTACAAGACTACAAACCAATGCAGCATTTATTAGTTTTCGACGATTCTTCACTTCTATTTCGTTGTTATTCTTCCGCTGCGAAAACACGCAGGCTAGCATTGCCGCCGTCTGTATGTCGTGTACCGAACTGTAGTGACTGATCCTGCGAGAATAATGATGCATTTTATGTATTATTTATAAATATACGCATCTTTCGTTTTAATAGGAAAAAAAAAAAAAAAAAAAAAAAACATTCACCACACTAAAAACGCAATTGCGATATTCAAGAATAGTCAAAACTAAATCTGTTTTCCTTATAATTTTCTTTATAATGTAAGCTTGTACTGAAATCATAACTTTGCCCGATATCGACATAAACAAATTTAGAAAAGGTATAAACTAAATATATTGGTTATAACAACGACGAAATTGTGAATCTTCCAGTAACTTATCATTCTCTTGCGATAATAGGATAATCAAAATCGAGCTGCAGATTTTGCAACGGGATGTTAAAGAAACAAACTCTAAATAATGTTAAAAAAGAACACGTTACATTTTAGAAGGATTATCGTTTGTAAGCCACGCCGCCCTTCGTAGGAGTACCGTGTGACTAGGAATTAGTGTCACGATATGTTATACCAACAATCATCATCGATTCAATCTTTCGCGTCACCTACACACTACCAAAGTACTCCGTTACTTTCCGGATAACTCTAGCCAATTCGATTTCAGCTCTTGTCCCACTTACTCTACCTTCGACAAAAAGAGTTTCCATACCATGAGCTCGTATTATGTGACCGAAAAAGAGTAAAGAACGCATACGGTGACTGCTGACGTCAATTTTTTCAATTCTTGTATTTCTTCGCGCTGTGAGACGCCGTTACGTCCGTTTAGCCATGAAAAACGCAAGATGCGTTCCCAACAGTACATTTCTAGAGTGCTTATCCGCTGGAACACAAACCGTTCCGATCTCTGCGTTATTCAAAATCACCGAGAACACAACGTGCTTTAACGAGATTACTTCTACAGTCCTGCTTACGCCCAAGTCGATCCATCTTTTTTTTTTTTATTTTTTTATTGGGCTTGTTAGCTACGGACGATTTTTTAATAAGCACACTGCGTTTCTTATTAATTGTACACAATGTTTTACCATTGCTTCACATTCTCACACTATTTTCTGCAATAGAACCCAATACAAAAACTCACGTCACTTTTTTAACTGTGATATTATGTACTTCTGGACAGTTATCTTCTTGTCGGATAATTATCGTAATACTTCTTAAACCCAATTATTTTCTGACATTTTCTAAACGGTGGAATATAATATGTGACACATCTCATATGCTGGAAGGGATTAGTGCAATGTCACCTGCGTATCGTAAATTGGAGTTTAACACTACTCCATATTCCATTCGTAGTCATTTGTTCAGAACGTTTTATAATGCGTTCGTCGTAGATGTCAGATAGAAGCGAAGAAAAATTACAGCCTTGACAAACTCTGTGCTTGATTAAAGATTCATTTGACAGGGTGACTTGACTGATACGACGCTTCAATAATCAAATAAGACGTTTCGATGTGCCAATTCCAACATGAATCTTTTACCGTTTTTTCCCCCGTTCTACGATTTGTTAATGAAGCATAACGACATTTCTATATTATGTTCCTGTTTCCTTTTTTTTTCTCTCCCGTCTATGAAAACTGCTTAGTTTTGCAATCGGGGGGTATTTATAGAATAGTATACAAACGTCATGTTAGGGAAACTAACAAAATAGGACTAAAAATAAACCTAGACAAAACAAAAATAATGACAAACACCGAAAGACGAATAAAAATAATAATAAATTCGGAAGAAATAGAACAGGTAGATAGTTACATTTATTCAGGTCAAAAAATCACGATGAATAAAAAGAACCTAACGAAAGCAGAAGTAACGAGGAGAATATCAGTGTCGTGGGTTGCGTTTGGAAACTTAAGCGGGGTATTCCGAAATGAACAAATACCGATTAACTTAAAAAGGAAATTGTATAACCAACGTGATTAGAAAAACCCAAACTGCACATGAAAGGAAAATGCCAAATATAAGGCAGATGGATCGTATTCGTAATATATGGATACGCGAACAAACAGGTGTCTAGACGACGCAGTGGAACAGACGGCCAAAATGAAATGGAGTTGGGCAGGTCACGTAGCTAGAAGAAACGATAATAGATGGTCAAAGCGTGTCTTGCAATGGTGGCCAATAGACAAAAAAAGAAACCAAGGAAGACCAATGACGCGTTGGCAAGATGATATAGTAAAGGTAGCCGGAAAGAACTGGATGAGGAATGCACAGAACAGAAGTGGATGGAAGATGTCGGGGAAAGCCTTCATCCAGGAATGGGTCGACAAAGGCATATCGTGATACAAACAATCATATACGATTTTTAATATTACTTTACTAGCGTGGGATATTAATGATTCGCAGTTTCTGCGGGCGCTTTTTTATACAGCGTAATGTACACTGACTGACGTCAACCCGCGAACCAGTACCTATTGCCAATGTCGAATAGCGTATTTTATGTTTAACGTGGGGCTAATTCTTCGGCTAATGCTATTTAGACCGTGAATCCCATACTTCTTGAGATGTAAGATCGCTTTTTTGAACTTCTCCAAATAATATAGATGGCCCAGTTCAACGTATGGAATCCGAACTGATACCGTGTACGAAAAAGCAGTACAACAAAATTTAGAAGAACGGCTTGTTTAAGCTAGTTTCACGTGCAAAAATAACGGGCAAAATTTCAATAAATAACTATAAAAAAGTACGTATTACCAAAAATTAATTATAGAAGGAAAGATCGTTGAAAAAAGACGCGAAAGCAGCAAACGATGATAATTACAACTGAACTCTAATAGCGCTAACCTCACTACCAAAAAGAATATAAAAATTTTCTAAAATATTTAATTTTCGTTACTTCCTGCATTCACAAAAAAAAACAGAACAAAAAAAACACACAATTCCGTTTACAAAACAATAAATAGGTGTCTAGGCTATAAAGTCCATCAAAAAGTAGTTGCGATTCTATAAGCGATAAAAGAAGCTGGTCGTCAAATAATAATTTAACTGATTCCAGTACATCACAACTACAAATACCGCAATAATTTAGAAAAACTGTAACGTATAACGAGGGAACGTTAAAAAATAAATAAATAAATAAGCAGTAATAGTAACATAGAATTAGCGCATGCCTCCCCCTTGACCAGTAGCGTATTACATCTTAGCTTCGTTTTTAACCAAATGAATAAAATGTTTAGTTGAAGAAATAAAATCTTCAAAACGTTTCCGAAGTAAAAACAATATTAACAAACTATAATTGAAAAATATAAATCCGATTTACACTAACATAGATTCGATCATATTTCGAGCGAATGGATGATTTTCCCAATCGATGTAATGTTCCGTTACGTTTGTCGGAGACGATGAGGCAGCCATCATAGCTAAGTTCCAAATTTCCACTAAATCTTTCCTACCAACTGTAGCGGCAATTTGCGCATTTTTATTACAAACGGCAGTCACATTGTTCCCTGTAAAACTAAAGGTCAAAATTATTTATATATTTATTCTCCTACACTTTACACAATTAATGAATTACCGCCTCAGAATCATTTACGAAGTAATGACATCGTACATTATCTTTCCAGTAAAATTTAATTTACATGACAAAATAATACGCACTTAAGCGGTTATCTAACATGGAAATTTCTTTTAGAAGAATCTTATACTATTAACGTAAAGATCAATATCTACGGGAAAGAGGCTGTTTTGATAAAGAACAAAAAAAACAACTCCACGACGACAGTCGCAATTATAAATCGTTACTTTTAAAAGATTAAAGCCTACATTAAATTATCCGATGTTCATTACAATTACACGCGAAATTTATTTCGGATAAATCTTAAATTAACAAAGAATTAAACGATTATTCTTAGTGTAAATTTTCATTATTAAAATAATTATAATAATCGATTAAATCGTTAAAGGAAAAAATACAAAATAAGGGCAAAATTGCGGTATTTTCCCCTCTCTTTAAAAAATTTTTCTTATTAAACTTTTCCCATAATGCAAAAATACATCCGTTTTTCTTATTTATTTTTTTTAATGCTGCCGGGAGATCTTTTATTTTTTTTCAAATAAGTTGTGAGTTTCACAAATATGTCTGTTGTGTGAGTGCCGACACTTTTTACGATTTCCGGTTTACATTACGCAATAATTTAGAATGACCGGTCGCCGTGCACGTAAAATAAATAATCGTAAAGGTAAATCGTCAAAACTAGCACACTGGTTACAAAGAAGTTAATTAAATTTAACGCATAATTTAGAATTGTTAATGAGAAAACTAGATGAATACAGCCGCAACAAAGCCTTATTTCAGTTCTATGCTATCATTCGAATTAATTAGCAACATAATCTATCTGCTATCTCAAATTTTTCTACTTTAAGTCCATTACTTGACTTCTCATAACCATTTGTTCAACAACCTACTGCGTACCGAAAATTCCAATTGGAAACGAAACAAGAATCGAATATCATGTTCAATCAAGTTCACATAACTATTTTTACACACGCGCGCGCTACATATATTTTTTTTGGTAAAATCAATTATTCGAACTTGTACCGAATATAAAAAAAAGTTCATCTTTGTTAACTTTTTACTTCGCGGAATATATTATTTTTATAAAAAATAACGGAAATCTAAAAAAAATAAATTTTTTAAAATCTGGCTCAAATGTGACACGTGAAATGTGTACCACTCTCGAATGTGCTTTTAAAATATTCACACTTTTTACTACTAAACAAATACATAAATTCTTTTATATCTATCACTTATGACAAAAACTCGATGCTCGAAGAACCGAAATCTGATAATTTACTTTTTAAACTTCACTACCTGTTGTTACATGGTAGAATCACTTTTCTTCTTTTTGCTTTCTTAATGTGAACAAGACCCTGTCCTTGAACTAATCACTGCCTATCCGTAAAAACTAGAACTTGAAAAGTTTTTAAATAAACAGATAATTCGTATTAGTGTGTTCGATAATCGGGCCTGCAACATACTCCGTAAAAAATATCATTGATTGGTTACTTCGATTGCTAAATAAATTTACAAATTTTTAAGTTCCTATCTAGCCACGAAATAAATACAAAAACATTTTTTTTTTCATAATTTTCAATTAAAATAAAATAAAATAAAATAAATATACATACACGTATTTTTCGGCTAATTTTTTGTTTACCAAAAAGAGCGGAGATAAATCGTAAACCAAAACCAGTCTAGTATGTATTTTCGTAGAAATTTTTATCTTTTTCAACAATCCTTGGGAAAGAACGTATCTAGTTCGTGGCGCAGCAGAATTCTAAAAGAAACAGTCATTGCTATAAAAATACTGAAAACCGCCGTTTTTAATACTTAAAAAGACGCGAGATATATAAAATACATCATAAAAAAACGTACAAAAAAACCTGCAAACGTTATTAAATTCATTTTTATAAATACGACAACTTCATTGTAAAGCACTTTTTTATAGCTCTTCGGAATATTCTGAAGAAATAAAAAAAACAAAATAATTTCTTTCTTATTAGTGTGTTTCGTGATGAAAAAGGAATTATAATGTTTTTTAACAATTTTTTGGATCTTTTTCTTCTTCTTTACGCCATCGCCGGTCGAAGTTTGGCGATCAATGTGGCTAGCTTCGCTTTATCGACCGATGCTTGAAGTAACTCCGATGATGTGCATTTGCACCATCGCTGCATGTCATCCTCCCAAGATAATTTTCTTCTACCTCTGCTTCTTTTTCCAGCAATTTTTCCTCTAAGCACAGTTTGCAGGCTTCTATACTTTTCATTGCGATTAATGTGGCCGTAGTATTTGATTTTTCTTTCTTGCACAGTTAATAATAATTCTCTTTTCTTGGCCATTCTATTCAGTACTTCTTTGTTAGTTATCCGTTCTGTCCATGATATCTTTAACATACGTCGGTAAATGTACATTTCAAACGCTTGTAATCTTTTTTCAAGCTGTTTTGACAGCATCCAACTCTCAGCACCATATAAAAGTACTGAGAAGACATAGCATCGGACTAATCGCATACGTAAATTTAAACTAATATCCTTTCCAGTTATCAGGCTCTTCATAGTATTGAATATACCTCTGGCTTTCTCGATACAATTTTCCAAATGTTGAAAAGTCTCTACATAAAAAATGCAGTCATATTTAACGAGTAATTTTATTAACCGATACCCACTATGTATAGGATGCGGCACGGAAACCGAACATATATATTTCAAATCGCTATAACTCGGGAACAAATAACCGTAGAGAAATTTCATTTTTGCCAAATGACGCGGAGTTTTATCAATTTTTATTCGAAATTAATCATTCTTACAAAATTAGTTTGTCTTAATAAATGACCACCCTTATTTTGGACTGCATTCTCGACTCGTTTTTTGAAATTTTCGATCACTTTTTTGAGCACAACGGCGGAAATTTGGGCTACTTCGCGTTCTATGTTAGTCCTGGAGTTGTGCTAGGTCACGTAGTTTATCGATGTACACCTTAGACTTTAACGACAAATCGGGAAAGCGCAACGGCCAGACAAGATGTACGTGAGATTAGACGGTGGCCAAAATGTTTCCGAAGCAATTCGATCGTTTTGGCTGCGGTATGACATGTGGCATTATCTTGCTGAAACCAAGTAGGCGACAGTTTCCTCTTTCTCGCAGCTCCGACATGAGAAATTTGACCAACATCTTTCGGTAGCGATCGCCGTTAACCGTTTCTTCGAAAAAGTAACGACCGATCACGCCGAATGACGCCACGCCCATCCAGACGGTTAGCCGGCTTTTCGTGATTATTTGCACATGTTTCGGTTATTAACGTCATCGTGCAGATAAAAATGAGTATCGTTTGTAAACAAAACGCGGTTGAGAGGCAGCTCGTTGTTTTCGATTTTTTCTAAAACGCGCTCGCAAAACCGCAATCGATTGGCGTGATCGGTAGCCAGGAATTCTTGTGTCATTAACATCTTGTAAGGATGAAAGTGTAGGTCTTCATGAAGGATACGACGCACCGTTCGGTCACTTCATCGTAAACTGCTGGCGTGCTCCTGAGCCGATCTTTGCAGACTGTTTTTCAAAGCGACGCGCACACATTCAATGTTTGCCGGCGTTCCCGCGATATTTCTGGGCCTGGAGGCTTAATTTTATTAACACTACCGTTTTCGCGAAAGTTTTTAACCCAAAGACGGATAGTTTTTTACAAAAGGAACGAGAGAAACGTTTTCAAAAACTGCGAATAGCACGCGTGTAGGATTCCCTTGACTCTTAAAAAGCGACTCTACGGCAAACGCACGGTGATGCGTGCTCCATTCAACCATCGTGACTAAAATTACCAACTAAAACTTGATCGACTGGACTACCATCAGCTGAAATTTCGCTCCCCCCACTCCATTCGTTTAGCTACAGGAACGATTTGAAATACGTTCGGTTCCCGTACCGTCCCTGTATGATCAATAAAATAATTACACTATATCAAAATATCGTATCTCGCATTATACATATATGTGTAAATTCTTACTGAGTTCTGTAAATAGCTGCTGCGCTGTTGCAGCTGTAATCCACCGATTCCATTTTTATCCACCAGTATCGGTTTGGGCTTCATAAAGCAAATCAACATTCCTTAAATGGGAAAAAAGAGAAAAAAGAAAATTATGATTTAGCCTTTACAATAACACAGCACTCAAACGACCACACTTATGCTGGTGTGCGAATATATTATTGAAAATATTACATCACGCGACGATACTGAAATATCATAAGTCTCCAACAGGTTAACTTTTTCCAATACTAGTCTTAACTGATTGGCTGTTTCATGCTCGCGCCCTGTTCAGCTTAACTTCAATATATCTGTTAACCGCTACTTCCACCACAAACATACACACACACACACACAAAAAAATTATACATTTCATCGCATAAAAACAAAAAATCACTTTTATAGATCAAATTAGAAAAAGAAATATAATAATCCACCAAAAAATCAAATTAAATCTAACAATCACGAATACTTTAGAGAGCTAGTTTCTCACTTTCGAAAAACGGTTTTATTTTTCACCCGCATTTTTCGATAATTTGCTATTTATACAATAATATCCCAAAGTATTAGAGTCAAATCGTAAATATTTTTGAAACGACAGGCTACTAAAGTGAAGCCGCTCTATAGTCAGTTATTGTACTCCCATCGCCAGAGAAGAGCACCTGGCAGCCTGCGCTGATTCACAAGCTCTAGCGTCATGTTTCTGTAAAATTTTGCATCCCCCGTAAAATAAAAACCGGTTTTCTCACCTTGAGCTGGTTTATAACATCAGCGATACTGTAAGTAGCACTGTAAACGCACATGACTTGTCAGTTATGTACAATATGTACCGATTTGATGAAGCGGGTACGTAGGTTTACTGCCCTGGGTCGTGTAGATCACGGTGCAGTTAAAATTGAATTCAAAATGAGTGAAAATGATGCATAAAGAAATCAAAAAAGCACGAAAGAAACTCCAGTGCGTAAAAATGTTTGATCACTCGCTTTCAATGGAGTGAAGTATCCCGTTATTACACCGATGACAGCCGTAGTGCTACTTTTAAAGGTATTTTAGATATGAATCCATATGATATGGAAGTCGAAAAATTACGAGTGTTATTTACACGTCAAAAAAAGAATGGGAACGCGATGCTCAAGTGAAAAAAAGAAAATGCCCGCCCTGAAAGGCAGAAGTAAGGACACGGTAAAATTAACTGATAAAGTCATAAATAAGCTCCGAAAATATTATGGTTTGGCCATAATAAAACATCAGGATAATGTGGATGAAATGAATTGAACGATCTGGACTACATACTTTGATACGGGTTAAACTGACAAGAAGCCTCAGCACCAAAACTGCCCGGCCGGCGTGGACAGTTGGTGCAAGTATCGCCGAACCGGAAATTGAAAGTTTTTTTATGAAGAACTTCAAGCCTAGACACAAACGTTTTAAAAGTATTAAATCGAATTTACACGGATTTGAGTAAGGTCGAATTATTAAACAGGTGCAAAGGAAGCGATACTCAAAATAATAATGAGAGTTACAATGGCTTGTTATGACACTTTGCTCCAAAACATCTCCGTAGCAGCTTAAAAACTATTCAGCTGGCCAATTATTTTGCCGTTAGAATCTTTATTGACGGCTTTCAATTGATACTAAATATAATTAAAACTAAGGAAGTGATTATTGTATTCTGTGTGCTAAAGATTATGTTGACCAGTGCGATACGACGCGCATCCAGCTAGTGGAGAAAAGGTACCAAGGCGTTTCAAAAGAGGCTCGTACAGATTGTAGAATAAAGTAGCGGCTGAGCAACAACCTTTTGAGCAAGAGGAAGGCGAATTGTATGGGCCTGGATTAGTAGGATAACTATAAGTGTGATAAATTTAAGTTTATAACATATAAATGAATAGTTTAAACTTTAAACGCGTTATCTTTTTTTTCGAAACAACATTTTTCAAAATGGCTACAGTTTTAAATGGCGAACAAATCAGTGAATCGATTTGAAATTTTTTAGGGAATACTTAGCACATCTTTTTACATACCATGAACTAGGGGATCTCTTTGATCCGTTGAAAAATGCAAATTCGCAAAGCAAAAAATGGGTGATTTTTTTTTTCAAGACACTACTACTGTTGTGTCCCGGCCGTCATAACTTTCCGTTTCGATGCGCCGCGGCACTAATATTTACAAATACGCTGATGTAAGCTAATTTAACCGTTGTCAGCGCGATCGGCTCGTTATTCTCACGTCCGATTAATAAATAACCGAGCTTATGTATTTTCCCTTTTTGTCACGTACCGTTCAATAGCGCTTGCTATATAAGACATAATTATTTACTGATAAATTTAGATTTGTATCCTGGGCGTTACCCGAATTGTTCGATACCGTATCCAGTCTGCCCGGTTGACACTAAAGTTTATCTTTGGCTGTTTTAATCGGTGGTAATTTAGGACTTAGGATTATCGGTGATTGATCAGTTCGCGTAATCGCGACGTCTCCGATGTTATCGTAGTTTATAATAATAAACGAGATATTAAGTTCAGTTAGTCTCTTTATTAAAATACAGTTAACTCGAGAATTAGATCGTCGTCGTAGTAACTCCGTCGGGAATACAACATCTCAAAATTGGCGCAGTCGGTAGGATATCAACAGCGGCGTGGAAAACACGTTTGAGGTCCAGCTCTTTACGTTCGGAGCCTACGTAGTTGGTATTTATATTTTTTATTATTCAAACTTCCTAAATAATTTCTGATTCTTTTACTATCTGTCCCTGTTTTTTCTTCGGCGTACCTTTTTTTTATATTTTTATATTATTTTTTGATACATATATAAATTTTTTTATTTTTCGTAATATCGTTATGGCGCCGCAAACTAGAGGTCAGTCTGAAAGCGAAAATATCCCTCTATATTCCATTGAATTCTTAGCTAAATTAGTCTCCCGAGAATTTTCAGGAGACCGAAGTCAATTAAACGACTTCATCTCAAATGTAAATAACGCGTTTGCTCTGGCTCACGAGAGTCAAAAGATACCGTTACTATACTTCGTTGTGAGTAAAATCAGTGGTAATGCCAAGGCACATCTCGCACACTGTGAGTTCAATTCTTGGCACGACCTAAAACTAAAGCTCAAAACCCTATACGAAGATAAAAAACTTTACTCTCAACTCTTAGAAGAGTTAGTCACCATTAAGCAATCCCCTAGCGAGTCAATAACGCAGTTCTACACCAGAATAGATTGTGTAATGGCTCGTCTCCTCTGCAACTTAGAACCCGAATCGGATGACAAGCTCATCCAAGGCCAAATCAAAATGATTAGGGACATGGCCATAAGTCGCTTCACGCTACACTGTGATGCTGACATATCTCGAATAATACGGCAGAAAGAGCTGCCCACCCTAAACGAACATCTGTCGATCGCTCTCCGCGAGGAACAGATGCAAAAAGTCGAAAATCGATCCCCGCGTTTCAAAAACAAAATATATAATAAGTATACTGAGAAGCCTCCTGATAACCGCTATTGTAAGCATTGCAAGAAAACCGGACATCTCGCAGAGAATTGTCGGTATTTAAAAGTTAATTCTTTAAACTGCAAACCCCACTCGGTTACCGATGCCGAACCGAGGAGGATTTAAAAAATTTTAAAGGCGTCACAAAATTTAACGTAAGAAAGGAAGAATGTAGCACGTTTTGTGTAAACAGTAATGCATTCTATATCAATTTTTTCTCTGAACAATCGGTAAACAAAAAATTTAATTTTATTATAGAGACCGGAGCGAGCGTCTCTATTATAAAAAAGAATAGTTTACGAAAGGGTACCGTATACTATGATAACGTAATCATCAAACTTAACGGCATCTGTACCCGCTCATTTGTACAAACAATCGGCTATACATATTTAACTCTTAATGAAAATTTTAACGTAAAATTTTATATAGTCGATGACGTCACCAACATCCCCTGTGATGGATTGTTGGGCGTCGATTTCTTAACAAAACATAAAGCAGAGATAAAATTTTCCGAGTCTACTGCTACTCTTAATGGTAAAAAATATAATTTATTTCGGAAACAAAAAGGAAATAATTCAAATAATTGTAATATTATCTTAGCTCCTCGTTCCGAAAAAGTAATAGAGGTTAACATTAATAACAGCAATATAAAAGAAGGTATAATCGACGAACCATCACCAATGGAAGGTGTGTTTCTTGCTCGATCTGTTGTCCGCGTAAATAACAATGGAAAAGCGGTAACAACAATTTTAAACACTTCCGACAAAGAATGTGTAATAAAAAATTTTAACGTAAATTTAAGACCCACAAATTTACTAAAGAATGGAAATAATTTTAAAGTAAATTGTCCCGAGGTTAACGTAAAAAATAAAGAATTAATAAAGAATTTACGTCTGGAACATCTAAATAGTGAAGAAAAAAATGTACTAATTAAATTATGTTTAAAGTATAAAGAGCTGTTCCAGATAAATAATAATAATCTTTCGTGTACTGATAACTTTGAACATGAAATAAATACGAGCGATTCTCCGCCAATATTTTCAAAAAATTATCGGCATCCAGAAGCCTTAAAAGAGGAAGTAAACAGACAGGTAAATAGCTTATTGGACCAAGGTATTATACGTCCATCTAATAGCCCCTGGTCTTCTCCTCTCTGGATAGTGCCAAAGAAACCTGACAGTTCAGGAAAGAAAAGATGGAGAATCGTCATCGATTATAGAAAATTAAATAACGTAACGATTGGGGAAGTTTTTCCACTACCCAATATAGATGAAATTTTAGACCAATTAGGTCGATCAAAATATTTTACCACTTTAGATTTAGCTTCTGGTTTTCACCAAATTAAAGTAAAGAATTCTGATATACAGAAAACTGCTTTTAGCACTAATTTAGGCCATTTTGAGTACACGCGTATGCCTTTTGGTTTAAAAAATGCACCTGCCACCTTCCAGCGGTTGATGAACTCTGTCCTCGCTAGCTTACAAGGAAATCAGTGCTTCGTGTATATGGATGATGTCATTGTGCATTCTACTAGTTTACAAGAGCACCTCGATCGTTTAACATCTGTCTTTGACAGATTAAAAAATAACAACCTTCGGTTACAGCCCGATAAATGCGAATTTCTGAGAAAAGAGGTCGGATATTTAGGTCATATTATTTCTGAAAATGGTCTCCGCCCAAATCCCTCTAAAATCCAGGCCATTGTCGAGTTCCCCAGACCCAATTCTTCTAAGGAAATTAAATCGTTCTTGGGCCTGATAGGTTACTATAGACGTTTCATAGAGAATTTTGCTAAAATTGCTAAACCCTTAACTCTTCTTTTAAAAAAAGATCAGCCTTTCAATTGGAGTTCTACTCAACAAGACGCTTTCAACAATTTCAAAAAAATTCTAACCAGTGATTCACTTTTACAATACCCTGATTTTTCTAAAGAATTCTTACTTACCACCGACGCTAGTGGTTTCGCCATTGGTGCTGTTCTATCGCAAGGTACTCCCGGTCAAGATCGACCTGTCGCTTATGCTAGTAGAACGCTCAATGAACATGAAATTAACTATAGCACTACGGAAAAGGAATTAATTGCCATTGTATGGGCCATTAATTATTTTCGACCCTATCTGTACGGGCGAAAATTCACGATCATTACGGATCATAAAGCCCTAACATGGTTATTCAACTGCAAAGATCCTGGCTCTAGGCTGTTGCGCTGGAGGCTTAAACTTTCAGAATACGAATATGAAATAAAGTACAAACCAGGCAGGAAAAATAGTAACGCAGATGCTTTATCGCGGAACCCTCCTGACCTCAATCGTCAAATTAGTACTATTTTATTAACAAATATTAATAATAACAATAAATCTAACGATAAAGAGGATGTAACGTATGATAAATTTTTAAAACTCTCAAAAAATCAGCGTCGGCAAATCTTTATAGATGAAATTAATAGTAAACCCTTTGACAAAAGTCCGACAGTTGTTTTTATTTGTAAAACCGGCCCTAACGTAAACACTATCATTAACAATAACGTAAACGATATGGAGGTCGGCCATGTCAAACGAATTAAGCAAGGTAATAAAATCATTTACCTTTGCTGCTTTAAAGTAAACCCTTTTGATAATCTAGATTACTGTGTGCTGTTTAACGTAATATTAACCCTATCCAAATTATTGTTAAAGTTTAATGAAAAACATGTCTTTATAAATAAAATCCCCAGCACACACACCCTAGTTGACTATGAAAAATTTAAAAAACTTATCTCCTATATTTTCGTGGATTTAAACGTTAAAATTACTATTTTGAGAAATGAGAAAAAGGAACCAAAAACTCCCGAGGAGATAAGTAAAATTCTGGAAGAAGCCCACAGTTCTGCAGCCAGCGGTCATTCTGGGTTCTTTCGTACGTATGCTAAAATTCGTAGCCAGTACTACTGGAAAAATATGAAGAGTGACATTCGTAAATATATTAAAAATTGTCACTCTTGCCAAATTCATAAAACCAATTTTAAACCCGTTAAAAATGCGATGGAAATAACCACCACCAGCTCGTTCCCCTTCCAACGCCTAGCTATAGACGTAGTTGGCCCTCTCCCCATAACGGAAAAAGGAAATAGGTTCATCCTCACCATGCAGGATGACCTGACAAAATTCTCTTACGCCGTTCCCCTTCCAAATCACGAGGCCACTACGGTTTCCGAAGAATTGGTCAAATTCTTCAGCCTTTTCGGCACTCCACAAACTTTGCTTTCCGATCGCGGAACCGAGTTTACTTCCGAGATCATCTCTCAGCTTTGCAAGCTATTTAAGGTCCGTCATGTTTTTTCCACCCCTTACCACCCACAAACGAATGGTAGTTTGGAAAGGAGCCACCTAACCCTAAAGGATTATCTAAAACACTTCGTTAACGATACTCAGAGCAATTGGGACGATTTCGTCGCCCATGCCTGTTTTTCCTATAATGCCAATGTGCATAAATCTACCAATTTCTGCCCTTTCCAACTTCTATTCGGCCATAAACCTTTTATCCCCAGTTCGCTTACAGCTGAACCCGAGTTCCGTTATACTTATGACGATTATGTTAGTAATCTTAAGCTTAGATTAAGTACTATCCATAAGATAGCACGGGAGAATATAATCTCCGCAAAGAATAAAAGTAAAACTTCCTACGATAAGAAAATCAATCCGCAGGAGTTCCAAGTAGGTCAATTAGTTATGTTAATAAATAAAAGCACTCGATTTAACAAGTTAACTGCTAATTTTAAAGGACCCTACAGAATTATTAAAATACTAAATAATAACGTAGTTATGTTATTAATTGGGCGAAAACATATTAAATACAATACAAATTTAATCAAACCTTATTTTACAGATGATGCCGCCCATGTCACTGCATAATTTTAAAATAGATTTCTATGCATTAAATTGTCAATAGACAATAAAGTTAATTAATACTAAAATAACTAAATTAAGTAATCAATAAAGTAAATGATTTAATGAAACTCCAGGTGCAAGTCACTCGGAAAACCATAAGAATATTTAACGAAACCATTTCTAAGTTAAAAATTCGAGAGCAACTATTGTCTACTAATTGGGACTTTCTTAACAAGGTCGTTTACAAAAATTCCCCGTCGCTCTTAACGATAAATTTATTTATAAATATTACGAACTTTGTACCGTAGATATACTGTTACACGAACATTTACTTATTTATAAAATTAAAATACCAATAATAAGCAGTGTAGAGTACGCCTCGTTTCACGTTATTCCTTATCCTATCCCTAAAATTAATTCTGCCTCCCTATTCAGCTACATCCGTCCCACATATAAATATCTACTAATAAATCGGCTTGGAACTGAGTACCTAGTGTACAAGGACCTGAACGATTGTGTCACCATCACCTTCGGGAACGGAGACATAATGCGTTTGTGCCATAGCCAGAGTATGCTGAAGACCGACAAGGAGATCCCCTGCGAAGCTGCGCTATATCTTTCCCGTTCGGAGGAAATACCCGACGATTGTACGATCACCACCGCCCCGCTCCGAAGAAACACGTTTCACAAACTCGCAGACAGCCGTTGGTTATTCGTCATACCGAACACCACCGTGTTAACTGTTTATTGCGATTCCAAGTTCGATACGGAAGAGTATCGTCTACATGGTTCCGGAATCATCTCGCTGGACAATGACTGCCATGCGTCCGAGCCATCGATCTCTCTCTACGGACAATCCAACGTGAACGCTAGTTTCAACCACGTAGTGCCGATGGTCGATCTAGATAGCAGTAAATACTATCGAAGAAATCAAACTCACCGTAAACCCAGCACGCTTCAGCTGGGAGAGCCTTCCTTCGAAAACTTTGATGCTGTTGATGAAGAACTGTCCGCTGTACTCAACATCCTAAACACCCACCCTTCAGAGGACGCCCGTTCCAGTATTTCCAACATCTCCCAAATTTCCGTCGTGACTATCATCGCCACCGTCATTATCGTTTTCATCTTGTGCGTAGCTCGAAGAGCTTTTTCCCCGCAACACCGCCAAAGGAACTACAAGGAGTCTGCCCCATCATCTATTCCAGAAACCCCTCATGCCGAGCAAGCATCCTCATCAGAACAGTGCCCCGGCGTTATTATAAGTTGTAAATAAAAAAAAAAAAAAAAAAAAAACTATAAATAAAACTTCGTAAGAATTCCGCTCTCGCTTTCGTTGTATATAAACATACTTTCGTTTTCGCTCAACCCCGATTCTTCCTTCATTTTTATTTTAATTTTTTTTTATTATAAGGAGGGGGGAGTGTTGTGTCCCGGCCGTCATAACTTTCCGTTTCGATGCGCCGCGGCACTAATATTTACAAATACGCTGATGTAAGCTAATTTAACCGTTGTCAGCGCGATCGGCTCGTTATTCTCACGTCCGATTAATAAATAACCGAGCTTATGTATTTTCCCTTTTTGTCACGTACCGTTCAATAGCGCTTGCTATATAAGACATAATTATTTACTGATAAATTTAGATTTGTATCCTGGGCGTTACCCGAATTGTTCGATACCGTATCCAGTCTGCCCGGTTGACACTAAAGTTTATCTTTGGCTGTTTTAATCGGTGGTAATTTAGGACTTAGGATTATCGGTGATTGATCAGTTCGCGTAATCGCGACGTCTCCGATGTTATCGTAGTTTATAATAATAAACGAGATATTAAGTTCAGTTAGTCTCTTTATTAAAATACAGTTAACTCGAGAATTAGATCGTTGTCGTAGTAACTCCGTCGGGAATACAACACTACTTTGTCAATTTTTAAACATTTTTTAAAAATCCTAGTTCATGGTATGTAGAATATTATCTAGTTTGTAGTCCTTTTTGTTTTTTTTCTTAATTTCAAACATTCTGACGTTAATTACAACTGCAGCCGTTTTCTTACTTCTTTTTTATGGACTTTCAAAGAGAATGGCTTACATCTCAGTGTTATTTCATATTTTAACGTGGAAAAATTTGTACAACTATATTAAATGATGCTAAATAAAATATCAAAATCTTACGTGTGTAATTTTTTTATAAATAACCAACAATCCTGGTTTACAAGTTTCATTTTCCATTCGATTAAAACAACTAACCCGCTAAACTTATTCGAAAATTTATAAATAAATCGTTTATATTTACCAACGTGACAAAATTTTGCACCACATGTACGAGGTGTAAGAACGTAAGATTCTTGAGTTTCAGTAAAAGCTTTATTAGGTTCAGTTATCGTTGATTTATTTGTAACCGTAGATTTCTCCTCATTACCATTCGATACCTAAATACAAAATTACAATAACGGCATTATAAATAAAGTTTTTCTTTCTTTCCATAATCGGTGTTCTTATTACATACATAATTACCGATATAAATTTTGAAATAATTCATTCGTAAGTAGAGAATTTTATCACTGATCAAAAACCGTACGACAGAACTAAACTTATCTAATAGTAAGACGATTTTGGCTTTTCCGGGTACTGAAGTTACAACAGCGCCGCGAAAATCCATTATTTTTAATTTCTCATTTTAAATAACACTAAAAAGTATAGAATTCTGTAAAAAATTAAAAATTACAAAAATTTCTTCATTACACTCAACCGCATACACACACACACATGCCAATTTGATTATTATATTTAAATATTTCAACTTTGACAAAACTTTTTAATATACATTTAAAAATCCGTCAATCATTCTCTAGTGGAGAGTTTACGAGCGGTTTTTAAATTAAATTAAAAGCAATTTTAAATTCAATAAAATGAAATTAATGTAGGTTGCGTTCATATGTAAACTAAAATTCTAAACTCGGTACTTCATTAAGCGTATTTGTTTGCTACTGTTTCAAATTATGATTACTGGTCACAAAAATTTCCGATAGGATTTTCTATCTATTTAAATAAGAGAGGAAGATGATTCCTTATTGCGTCCGAAAACAGACCGGAGCAGGAATTTCGTCGATCCAGTATGTGTTTCACGTTTAGTGAGCTAAAAGACCAAAGTGCACTTTACAATGCTGCGAATTTTTATCTAAATCGGACAAAAATCGATCAGACATACGTAATTCGATTGGTCAAATTAAAACATGCGTGTTTGTTTGAAATTTAATTATTTAGTGGAATTCGGGCGCTGTGAAAATTCAAAAAAAAACTTTGCAAAATATAAAAAAAATAAAAGTACATAATTCTACATTATCGCTTTCGGAAAAGTAACATATGCTATTGAAATTCATAACGTGGTAAAGAAAATTTTCAAATCATTTTATTAACCGGTTGTTGAAATTAAAGAAAGCGCGATTTTCAATAACGGTTGCAGTTCAATAATAACAAAAACTCCTAACCGATCGATTCCCAGAATCTGCTAAGTATTCCAAATTCCATAAGAAATTATTTATTTATACTTGAACCAGATTAAATTTTGAGATACTGTAGCCCCGCATTGATTTTTAAATGATAACTTTTTGTTCCTCGCATACCGAGATAAATTATAATAACGATAATAATATTACCTGCTTCTTACTTCTTTATTGCTACTTACAAATTACATTTGTTTAAAACGTAGCCATTCTTGCCGTATTAATTTTAATCTCGTAATTTTTAACGCAAAAATGTTATAAAAAAATTTCGAATTTCTTTCTTTTCTGTGCAAATACACCAGAATTTAATGAAAAAAACCCAACTGGCACGATTATACATAGTTACGCGACTGTTTTTTTTTCAAGTTTTTGTAACATATATACCTTACATAAAAATTCATTAAGCGAATAAGAGAAAGAATTAGCAACCTCTCACCTGATCCAATGTTGCAATAACTTGAAGGATACAAGCTTCCAAACAAACTTCGTTATTCCTTACCTTCTGTTCGGCAGCATCTTTAAGTACCTAAATAATTTGAAAAGGCATAAATTTTATATAAAAAACTTGCAAATTAATGAAAAAAGTGCACTATATAACAATAAACCATAATTTCAAATTGTCTAGATACTTATACATTTTTGCATTTTTTAATATGCGCTTTCGCCGAAATAAGTAGCGGTAATTATCCTATGTCGTAAATTAATACACGTCCTCGTCATCCGCAGAAATGCGATATTATTGATCTTATTTACTACTACAAGAGCAACCAAAATTAACAGCGGTTTATTAATTTATACAGCGGTTTATTAATTTATACAGCGGTTTATTAATTTATACAGCGGTTCGTAGCGAAATTAATTAATTTCATAAAGCCGATTTGCAACATTTAAATTTGTGTTGCTCGAATACAAATTAGAAGACAAACATTATCCTAATCGTCTACTACGGTAAATAAAAAAAAAAAAAGTGAAAATACCCTAATCAATTTATTCTTCAGGACGCTGTTGATAGTGGTACCTTGAATGAAACGGAAAACCGGTGTTTTATTACGAGGGTAACTTGGCGGAAAATTAATTAACAGTACTACGATGACTTCGTTATGCTTTATAGTAACACTGCACAGCCGTCTTATAGCATCCATCTATAAATTCAAATAACAAATTAATAGAGTAAAAGCTAACTATAAATAACAAAAATAACACAACTCCGTCTACATGGATAAACAACAAGAATAATTTTAAGTGAAATTAATATATTTGATAAGATACTCTATTTTTATATAATATTTTCCCTATTCTTCCCGTTGCGGTTACAAATTATCGGCTTGTATATACGTCGCTATAGCAGAATTGCTAAAATGATCGCATTAACAAGTGGAAGTATCAAAATTTAGCGACAATTATTAAAAATAAATAAATAATTATTAATAGTGCGTGGAAGTAATATCAAATCAGTATGTAAACAATTACACGGGCGAGGCTCAATACATTACATGCACACTTAAGCTGCACCTGTTTTCCAAAAGAAATAAAAAACAAAATAATTAAAAATTTAGATTGTTTTTTATTACGGACTTTGAATTACCAGCGAGCGAAGCGAGTTCCGCAGGCTCTTAGTGCATGTATATATATCGCGATAACCTAGTTGCTAGAGCGCTTGACTTCCGATATGGAGGTTACGGGTTCGATCCCGAGCGACGACGAACTTATTACAAGAATTAAATAAATAAATAAATAATCGCTAGTAATCACGTGGAAGGCAATAGCAAACCACCACGTTCAACATCATATGCGCGCTAGGTCAGTACACAGCAGACTTACACGGGACTGCACTGGTATATCGATAAATCAAACGATTACTATCAGTTCCGAATGTAGTCTTCCGTGTGTACACCTGCGTTGCATATATAATAATTGCTTAGTATACAACCTATATCTGTACATTTAAAAAAACGTGAGAATAGGTTGTCGACCAACCGAATGGTTGAGGATATAATGATGATATACACGGTGTGTCCCGAAAGTTTCCGGATTGACGTCACAGAGCCTCCCCAAAAAATTACAAACATATAACAAACATTTTTTTATTCGAAATAGTCACCCTTAAGAAGGATACACTGGTCAGCGCGCGTTTTTAGGTCATTCATACATTTCTGGTAGGCCTCTTTTGGAAACGTCTTCAGCTTGGCGGTTACAGCTTCCTGGATCTCTTCTACGGTTGAAAAACGGTCTCCTCTCAGCTCCATTTTGAGTTTTGGGAATAGAAAGTAGTCCGGGGGACTTAAATCAGGCGAGTATGGGAGGTGGTTCAATGTTATGATCCGCTTTAGGGCCAAAAACTGACGGTTCGTCGTTGCCGTGTGAGCAGGTGCGTTGTCGTGCAACAGGAAAAAATTTCGACTCGAAAACATCTGCGGTCTGACGCGTCCAATTCTTTTCAAAAGGCGGTCCAAAACCTCTGTTTTCGGTATATTCAGGCTGTCTGCGATGGAACGACACGTGGTTCGTCGGTCAGCCTTCAAAAAATTCGCCACACGCTGGATGTTTACATCGTTTCTTGTCGTCCCTGGTCAACCGCTGCGCTCGTCGTCAACAATCTCCTCTCTTCCCTCACGAAAACGACCAAACCAATCGAAAACTGATGTACGGGACATAGCATCGTCACCATAGCGAATCATTTCAAAAGCTTTGGTAGCCGTTAAACCGACTTTAAAACAAAATTTAATCGCGGCACGTTGCTCTCAATTTTTCTCCATAGCGAATTTGTAACCGAGTGCACATACACACCTTCGCTTAAAACGACATAACTCCAAGGCCAATAGTCGCATACTGATGAAACTTCGCACGTGTGTTTACGAAGGTTCACGCCACAACTTCGCAAAGTTTCAAAGACATAGCGCCACTAGTACCGATTTTATGAACTCAGTCCGGAAACTTTCGGGACACACCGTGTATATATATATACATGCATTTGGTACTGATGCGCCTTCGAATCTTACATCACTGAGTAGAAACTGCCTCCATTTTGCCAGATGACCCAGACGGTCATGAATTGCTTTTTAGCCAAATTTTACTCGAAAGCAAAAATTACCCATCTGCACATACAAAGATGCACTTGGGTTCAGAGAAATTCCACCAAACTTCTCTCCCATAGAATAATTATTTCCCCTCTATTTAAAAGCCCTTTAATTGTTGTGATACATGAACAGCTCGCTTCCGCCTCATTTTATTGGCAACAACGTCGGAGGCAGGAACAATTTCATCAGCTGTTTTTCAGAACAAAGTAAACTTAACCGACACATAAGTAGAATTCAGAGTCAAAAAGGATACGAATATATATATATATGTATATATATATATATATATATATATATATATCGATTGCACCCAGATACATGTACCTTCTTACTTAGCTTATCTTTCCCTTATGTCTGCGGACATAACGTACTTTATTACGTTAAAAAACAATATTTAAAAATTACGCTAAAATGAATTAAATTATTATTAACGAAGTAAGTAAGGACGTGAAATAAAGCTTCAGTTATGTCAAATCCTTTAATAATACACCTTGAAATGGGTTTGTTATGTTTTTTAGAATACAATATGATTTTAAAAATTTATAGTTCTGTTCGCATATCACACATCAGTGTTAATACCAGTGGCGTACTTTTGGGGGGTTGGGGTTCAAGCATTGTTTTTCTCGGAAATTAGGGCCAGTAAGCTATAAGATTATTACTCATTTCTTCGAATAATTGAATCCCGATCGATCTTTTCCAAAAAATTTTCATTTTAACAGCTATATTTATCATTTTTTAACAACTATTATTGTTATTCTTTTTTAACTGTAATCTAGTTGAAGAAGTGTGAATCAGCATAATTCCAGATTTTATTTTTAAACATATTAAAAGCAGAAATAAAATAGACAGTAAAAGAAAGATACGCAGTATTTTTAAAACAAAATACATATTAAAATTATAAAACAAAGAATCATTTCTTAATTGAATGTTGCGTAACTTTTTTTGTTGAATTAGCGCTTCTCTAAAACGTTTTTTTTTTTTAAAAAAAAATACAAATTAAAACCTAAAACAAATTTAGGTTTATTACCTATTTTTTTAAAATCTGAACCATAAATATAAAAGTTATTTTTTCAGTTTCATAGAAAATTAACGTTATTTAGTATAAACAATTGTATATATTATTATTTATGTGATTAATGCCATAAATATTCTCATAAAAAAAATATCATTTGTAAAAGGTGATCTAACTACTACTCACTGGGACCAGCAATATATTATCGACAAGGTAGTTCAGTAAAGCAATTTAAAAAATGGTCAACATTCCTATATAGGAAAAAAAAAAAGAAATGAAAAAGAAAGAAACGAAACAGTCTAAATTCAGGTCTATTCCATACATTAAATAAAATAATGAAAATTTTAAACTTACAGTTTTGAAAATTACTAATCAAGTAATATTTAAAATAAATAGGCTGGAGAAATATTTTTTTAGAAAGTTCAGAAAGGTTAGAGGAATTTCTCTACCTAGAAGAAATAATTATTTTAAAATAACGTATTTAATAATTATTGAAATTAGGCACTTATCTATATTTTCGATTTGATTACATAATTAATAAAATAAATAGAATTATTCAGATTAAAAAATTTCTATAAAAATCACGTCACGGCCAAACGGTCATTATAATATGAATTCATCTCACTGAGGATACGTATTCGTGATAAACATTTCAACTATACTATTCATAGCTTATTCAGACGTGAAAACATAGCTGGAGGCGTATCATACCACTGTCTATCAAAAGTGGAGACGAAATCACCCAATAATATATTCATATACAAAATGGTGCATCCAAAAAATGTTAAATTATTTTACCCCTCTCGGGGTGCCTGAATTACCCAACTAGAGATACCTCCATATATCTTGAAAATATTACTTTACGATAACAATTTCCAGTGAAGGCGTGGTAGTCCTCTTCATATGAGGAAGCGAAAGAGATACGAATGCATGTATATATATATATATATATATGTATGTATGTATGTATGTATAAAATAAGATTATAATTCATCACTAAAAATCTGCACAAAGTAAAACAATAAGTGAGATTAATGAAATATAATCAATCAAATTAGCGAAAAAATGATCTTTAAGTATTAAAAAAAATAAAATAAAATGAATAATAAACGTTTGTTTCTTTGGAAACAGAGACGAAGTAACTCACAGTTTTGTATAGCACATATATTTCCATGTCTAGATTTTGAAATATATATACAATATTAATCTAAATCATGTATTCAATATGACGGTAATATTTGAAATCATAATTTATTTGTTTCGCTTTTCGATTATTATAAAAGAAAAAAAAGAAAATGATTTATCAAATACTGGTTCGAATTTAAATTTTAATCACTTATAATTATTTCGTAAATCTTTTCAATATATACAAATATATTTTTTAGACAAGGGAAAAGTAGGCATCGGAAGAAATTAAGTTACCCTCCTATACCCCGATAAAGGTACTTAATAACATTACACACTTACCGATTATAACGTCATAATTTATTAACTACTAAGCTTACTTGTATGCAACTTAATATACCTTATCAAAATGCACATTAGGAATGTTAAAATTAATTGCAAATTCTTGAGAAAGGTTAGCTGGCATTAAATCGGAAGACTTTATTGATAGGTAACTTTCTTCGTTCGGTGATATTGTTGTGGGAGTACTGCTAGTTTCTGTGGATTGTGAACTGCTCCCACTATCACTGGAATTTTTAGCATCTTGAATCGGTATCGCACTGCTTATGTTATGCGTTTTCTTTTTCAGTATTATTTCATTACGTTCGCTATTACTGATAATATTGATATTGTCTTTACTTCCTACAACACAGGAAAAAATTTTCAGCCTAGTGCCGAAATATACCGCTCAATTCTGATATCAAAAACTATTTAATAACTTCGTAATAACGATACGGAAAGAGTTTTCGAGGTTCATAATAACATCAGAATCACAATTTTCGGTAGACACCACGTCAACATTAACACAGCCATTTAACGTTGACGCGGTGTCTACCAACAATTGTGATTTTGATAAATGAACTTCATGTTAATATTTTTAATTTTTCATAAACGATAAATGCAAACTGTTTCTTACGACGCATAATTCTTCTTTTGAATTATGAAAGATTCAGTCAACTATAAGTTTGGTAAAAATTGAGAACAAATAAAAATTAAAAATATTCAATAGGTCGTTCAACCGGCACTGTTTGATGAACGAAGTCAACATTATTAACTTCGCTGTACATCATTCGAAATACAAACGAAATACATAAGAGAAATAAAATTAATTAGAGAAATATTTATGTACGAAGGAAATAAATTTGTACTGATAACTGTTAAACGTGCAAATTATCATCGTTACAACATTTTTTTACAAAATATTTAGATAAATGACTTAAGAAATAATATATTTATAAATAAAATTAAATAATCCGTCGTGAACGTATTAATTCTCTTACTTGTGAGAGTGGATAAAGATAAAGAAGCAGCATCTGCAGACGTGATAGGAAACGTAGATGCTTCTATGTTTAATTTATCTTGACTAGAAAGCTGCAATAATAAATAAATAGAAACAATTTAACAAGAAAAGTTTAAATTTCGTTAAAATTTGAAACATTTGAAAAATTCATCCACATAACAAATATTATCTTTCGTACAGAAAACATTTTACATAGACAACCTTAAAATAAATTCTAAAAAAAAATACACTCAAGTTTATAAATATACCTTTATAGCAGAAAATCGGCATAACGACAAAAGTTTATATTTTAACAACTTTTAAATCTTATACAATATCGCATACGAATTTAGGTCTTCATGACCATTATTCAATACCTGTTCCAAAAATAATAAGAGTATACAGCGGACAAGGTTATGTATTGGTCTGTCGATAAGACAGATTTATAAAGCAGTCTGTCAGCTACTGATAGAGCGCTTACCGTGTGCGGTACGACAATTTGTTACTTCGCCACAGATATTTGAATAAAGATGAAAGTCCAGAACCCCCCCTCCAGTAGATTTTAATCACTTAGAATTATTAGCTAACAATGGTCTGTCCTGTAGACCGTGACAACAAAATCAAACATGATTGGTTATGTATTCAATTTGCAGCATAAGTCTGAATGTTATTATCAAGGCAGCTGTAAGTTTTTCAGCTGTTCCTTTTTTTTTGTTTGTTTTTTATGAAAACAAACATTAAAACAAAGCAGATTTTTAAAAAAAAAACTAACTACCACGGAGACTGTAACGATATTAAATGAATCTTACAGCACCGAATGTTTAGATCAGTCAACGATTTTTCGCTGGCAAAACTCATTTAGCATCGATCACGAGTCCGTAGAAGTTTATTGGTAGAGCGGACGTTCTTCAACGCACGTTCCGAAGAAAATATAAACACGATATCGGTGATCATCCGTGAAGATCGACAAATTATCACACAGAAAGCTTCTGCAAATCACTGGTATTCCAGGAAGTTCGGTACATCGAATTTTGGAGGATGCAAATGAACGTCCTGCACGCAAATTTTCAACAAACCGCTCAAAATGATTCGGGAAAATCGAAATTTTCTGAAAAATTGATCATCACCGGCGAAAATGGAATACGTTATTTTGACCCCACGTATCATCCGTCAAGAAAACACAACGTAGAAAACCTGCGATTCTCCAAGGATTAAAAATGTTTCAGAAGCCAATATCGCGGGAAAATCATTTTTCGATTTATGCGGAATAATTTTTTGAGAATTTTGTGCCTCCTAAAATGATTTGGCACCATTACCGTTAACATTATCCGAACGTTGCGAAAACACATTACGATAAAAAAGTCCGAGATTTAACATTCCGTGTCTGCACTTGTAAACTTCAGGACACCATATACTATGGGTCAAAAAAGTCCCGCTAATATTTTTTCTAAAAAAAAAGACATAAAAAAGTTGAAAAAATTCCGGTATATTTGCCTACATTCCTTTTTTATAATTCATTGGTTTTTTAACTATTTATGATAAAAAAAAAAAAAAAAAAAAAAAAAGTTTATAACAACATATATACAAGTAAATCGCAGAAAAGTCGATTTTTACTATAAAAAAAAAAATATCTAATGAAATTCTTATAGAATTGCCCGGGTGAAAGTAAGTACTTTTAGAAAAAAATACAGCAAATGTACCAAAAACTACAATTATTTGATTATTGAAAATATCGTTAAAAATTCGGGGAAATAGTACTTTTAACTTAATTTTTACTTTATTCATAAAAAAAAAAGTTTTACAAAGATATGAAAAACTAATTTCACCCTAAAAATTAATAATAAAAAAAAAAAATTGGAAAATTTTTTATTCGTATAATACTCGTTGCACGCGGGCGCCCCGCGCAATTTTATTATCGGTGTAGGAGCAGAATGAACATCTTTTTCGTTTTTCCATTTTTACATTTAGATTTATAGTAATTTCAACCCCAGAATTTCTTTAACGGGCACAATCATGTTTCTTCTCAAATTAGGATAAAGTAAGCCTACTTCTTAAACACAGTTTCACTGTATTGTAAAAAATAACTCTTTTAAAAAATCACGACAATGCATATTTCGTTCCGAATTTAATGTGTTATTAGAGTTAAAATTGATTTTGTATATTTATGTTAAAAATTGGTTTTGTATTTTTACCGAATAAAGGAACCTGAAAAGACCAACACATTCGTTGGCGAAAAAAAGTTATTCAACTTGCGTTGTGCTTACACATATGCATACACATGCCATCAAAATCATTTCGATAAATTAAAAATAATTTTGGGAAAAAGCATAAATTTAAATTCACTTATTTCCACGACAAATACCCTCGCCGTCTGTACTGTTGGTGTTTTATGGAACGCTCTTGACCACTCTGCCGTTCACACACAAACTGACCGATCCTGACGTTCCCCTGCTTCTAGTTTTTTTAGCGGAAGGACCCAAGCCCCATCTTTTCCTAATTCCAGAGATATTTAACCTGAAAATCTGGCTTGTGTCGAAAAAGACCCACAGTGCAAACGGGGACTTAAAAATACCTTAACATTTCATCAGGCCAATGCGCGACGGAGATTATTCAAGATTTTTCGAAGAAATTAAACATTCCGATAATAGCACACTCTCCGTCGTGACTAGTCAAATCGGACGCAGATACCGTAAGGGCTGTGCATAAGTTAATCAGGAGCACACTGCAATATGAATATGAAAAGACAATAATGGCGAAACAAGAAGAAAGAATGCATCGATGAGGTCAGAACAGTGGCACATATTTCGAAAGTAATCAAGACTGAGATAAATGTGTGCGGAGAAAATAAAATGTTTCGTAAGACCTACACCAACGGTACAACAGACATAGTGAAGTGAGGAATTGTCGCACCGAGGAGGACCAGTGGTCTATCGCTTGATAGATTATTCGCAATCTCATAACATCGGCAGACTAATAAGTAATGTTGTTCGCCGTATCTACTGAAACACACACTTAGTATTTTTGGGACAACCATTATTATTGCTTCCAATTCAATTTAATATTGCTTACATTACACCATTACTCGATTTTACCCGCGAATCTTTCAACTCACTTCTGTACATTCTAACATAGCTTGAAATCTAATTAAATTTCACGATAACATTTTATGCACATAATGTAATCCACTGACTGCCTAATACCTATTTATATATTGCAATCTTCTTGAAAATTAGACTATTTATTTTTTTTTAGCACGTTTAGTGTATTCAGCACAATAAGAAACTTTCTTTTTATATCGTAATTTTGTTAAAGCTGAAGATTAGATAATTTCTGAGTAAAATCGAAACTTCCGTCAATCAGGTTATTTACAAAGAAAGCAGTGTAAAAAATGAATTTTGAATGAATTTAAATAAAATAATTAGACATTTCAGAGAATAGGCTGTAAAAACATACGATTAAAAGAAAAATAAATGTAGCACTTCCGTAAGAATACATAATGTCGATTACGTTATGCTTAAAGGCAGCATAGTTCCAAAATTCTAATTAATTTTGATAAAATTACTTTTATTCAATTAAGTTTACTAACCCTAACTTCACAATCACCGATACGCTACCAAGGGTATGGGACTTAATTTACTTTTTTGCTTAATTAATCAGATTAGCCTAGTAATAAAATGTGCCGAAGATAAAGTTGCAAGTGCGCAATATTATATTAAATTTTTATACCGTTTCACCCTATCTACATTAAATGTTGATGCAATCCATTTATAACTCGAGTTCGGATTTTGTATACAATGCATATTTTCTTTGATTGCTACACCAGCGCTGTAATATTCCGCAACCAGAGGTTGTAGATTGGAAATGCACCAAATTCAGTAATGCATATAAATACATATGTTGGACGTTTTGTGCATATTTATAATATTTTGAAGATTTTTAATAATTTCATATATACGCACGTACACAATTGTATATTTGAAATTGTCACAAGGTTAGAGTAAATGTTATATAAAATGTATAACTTCCTATAATAAAATGTTTCAGAAAGGTTACTACGCAAGTTCATCGTTGCTGATGATACATTTTTGCAGTGCGTTCATTAAACAACCAGAAGCATTCTAGATACTTATAGTTTTATTAAAATATATACATTTATACGTTGATCGCGTCAAATAAGGTTGTGTAAATTTTCTTCTTAAAAACTGTGCACTGAAAAGTACCCCGCGAAACAACTAACGAAAAAAAGAGTTTTTCTTTCTTATCTATCTGGTAGCTTGTTGTAGCTCGATGGGGATAAAATATCTTTCTTCAAATAGCAAAAAAAAATCATCTTTCGTTATATTTTGTTTTTTTTCTTGTTTTTTTTTTTTTATAAATGAAAAGAATTAGAACAGAATATTTACTCTCCAACCTTCTATGTTTATCTGTAATGCCAATTATCAAGACTAAACAACAGTGCTAATGACAAACAGAAACAAATATCACTGACCGACCTGTTTCAGGCTGGTTATTATAAAAGACTTTTCGTTAAAAACGATTCGAGGAAAACTCGTCCGCTATCAAACATCTTGTTCGTTGTTATAAGCGATGACTTCTCCGTCCCAGGCGCCAGGACCGTCCAACAGTGCAATTTAGAAGATCCATTAAGAACAAAGAGCTTCTAAGTAAAAAATACCTAGCAGCCGGTAGGTAGGCCGAAAAGAAGATGGATGGATGCCATTGCAGCGGATGTCAGCAGAGTCGAAGTGGAAAAATCGTTAGTATTTGATCGTTCAGGCTGGAAGCGTGCCATAAGTCAAGCAGATCCCGCCCCAGCGGAAAAATGCTGAGGGAAAAGAAGAAGAGACGCGGAAACACATTTGCATCTATCATACCCGAATATCGGAAATTAATCAGACTCTACCGAATGACGCGATCATAATGACCCACACAGATCAAAATTAAATACCTTTAGTGCGCAATAAACTTTACGATTAAGATAAAATCTGATGAACATTCGGCACATGTACCAGAGATAGCAACAAATATACGTAACAGGATAATTTTGAATTTAGAATCGACTAACCAAGCCAGTTTGTATCAATATGATAGATGCTAGTTAATTCTTCGACATATGACAAATAGTAAACTTTTAAACCATTTACCGGATATATGTGTATACGAGTATATACATATATATATTTTTATATACACAAATTTATCAATTGTGTCCTGCAACGTAAAGGGGATATTTGCTATATTGAAAACTACTTTAACAAATGCAAGATATAATTTACATATTGAAAATTTGGAAAAAGTTCCATTAAATATAAACATTTTAAAATTTTTTAGATTTATAATTTATTTTTAATACAAATTTATTTAACAGAAGAAAATTCAGCGTGTTCATATAAAGCGGTGGAAAGCATTTTTTTTTTTTTTTAATAATACATATACACCTAAACCCAAACTCTAAACCTTACGTATTTCAAGTACTTGTATACTTACTTGCAGAAGATGCTTATCCACTTCCCAAATGCGAAGAGTTTGATCTTTACCCCATGTAATCAACTGGTATTCCGATTCATCTATTCAGTAACCAATCAAAACAACATATAACTATAACCATACACAAATGCATACATAATCAAAGGTAAAAAACTACATCAAAATGCAAAACATTATTTTAGCGGGGTAGCATCATAGTACTGAAATAATCAAATTAAATTGTCAAAAGTTAAAGCTGTAATTTACTCGTTGCCGTTGTGTATCAAAATAATTAAATTAAAATATAATACGTTTTATTTACTTTACATGAAACAAGCACTAATTATTTACAAATTACAATTTGAGCGGTAACTGACACTGAACTGAATTAAACTACACCAAAAACTGAACATAAGCAACCATTATAATGATCAATAAGTGCTTATATATGTAGTAAAACAAAAAAACAAACGAATGAACCTGATTATTCTAAAAAAGTCTTAATGAATTTTTATAATAAAACGATACATCGATATGGTAAAATATTACATTTTATAGTTCAAACTGCATGCCAATAAAGAAGTTGTGTATTAACTATTCGTTTTACAGCATAAATGTATTATATAAGTGTAATCACAACCATCTATTTTGTGTGCCAAACTTGCTATTTTAAAAATCTAAATTCAAAATAACCTCAGAAAAAATGTAACAAAAAATTTATAAAAAAACAAGATCTTGTTAAAATAATTGTTCATTTACATTCATATATCGTCCTAAACACACAGCTATAATTTTGCACGACCGATAAAAAGTTTTTTTTAGATTTTTGCTCAAATTATTGGTATTTTTAACGTAGGAATTGATTTTAACTTTTTTTTTTCTTCCCATTTTTCATCGGGTTTGTTACCTTGTTTAAATGAACGCCATTCCATATCGAGGACAATTTCTGTATGTCCAACAAATGTATGAAGCGGTACGTCAGTCTTAGATAAATGCCACATTAGCAAACTACTTTCGCTCTTTTTTGTTTCTGGTACCATAACACCCAGTATCGTATTGCCACCGCCAAACGGCTGTCAACAAACAATTTCTTTTTATACCAAACATGTAAATTTATCAAATGCGTAAAATTTAATGTACTTAATAGAAAAGCTGGAAGCGAATAGAGCTGCTGTATAATTTTTAAAGTAAAACATAACCAAAACAACAAGAATACAAATGAAGGAGTGTTACAGACCTGTAAATAATTATGTGCACTAAACAAAACAACAGAAATTAAATTACGGTCAACCTAATTATACTCTATTTACATTATTAGCTTAACGGAAGTTAAAAAAAATAAAATGTTATTCCTTATTTGCAACTTTATTTTTATATTAATTTTTTTTATATTTACATCTAAAATTACTTATTCTAACTAATATATATATTATAAAAAAAAAAAAAAAAAAAAAAAAAAAAAACAGTTCAAAAATATACGTTATTAAAATACATTTTTAAACCAGCAAAATGCATTTCGATAATTTTCAAAACAAGCAACGTACATAACTGAGATTAAAATAACGTTGTAAATAAAACTAATCGACATAATTAAATCTCAATTTATCCTTCATATTTAATCCGAAAACAATTAATCAGTTAATTAGAATATTTAAAACATTTGCTAAAAGGTTAAATTCGTGCCGGATTTTATATTTTGATACATAATTTTTATAACTGTTTCGGGTTTATTTATTAATTTCTTTACAGTTAGATATCGACTCAAAGGGATCAACGTCATAAGCCGCCTTGCCAGAACAGTTCTGGTGCATTTCCAAAACATTTTACTTTTATAAATTAGTTCGAAAATTGTATTACACGCTTTTGCTGACAAATATGGAAGTATTACGACTGATAATAAACGCCAACGATTACTTATTGTTACCAATAAAAATTATACCAACGACTGATAGTGTGCTAACAGTTACAAACAAAACAACTTTTAAGATCACACTGAAAAAAACTTAAAAATAACTCACCGTATAGGACACCTTCCATACAGGAGCATCCGCTTTAATTAATATATGCGGTTTCTGAGCTTCTCTTATATCGTATATTTTAATATTTCCATCTTGACTAGCTGTTGATATATGATTTTGTTTACTAGGACTCCAGTCTATACAAAAAGCCTACGTTACAAAATCAACATAGTTGGCAACAAAAAATTTCAGTAACGTAAAATAAACTTAATATTCAAAATTATTTTAAAGTCACATCTATAAAAATTGTACAGTTAGTATATATCGAAGTTCCAGCACCTCACAGAGATAATAATAAAACTGATAATAGTTCAATCAATAGAAAAATTTCCATAAAGCATTAAAACACTTACAGAGAGTTGTTGAGCCAGGAAAAATAAATTATAATAATCAGCTCGAAAATCGAACAAGTTACGTGATTATTATGAAAACGAATATTTTCAATACTTACATTTGATAAATAAGCGGTTATATATTGTACAGGGGACGAATTTTTTCGTTCATCCCAAATTTTGATATCTCCGCCGTGAGTTGTTGCCAATAAGTGACTAGATAATTTATTCCATTTAACATGCGAAGCACCGGCTAAAATAATAAAAAAAATTAACAGAAATAGAAGAATTATTTTTAAAAAACTTCAAATAATAAAAAATCATAAAAAAATCTGAGAAATATATCGGTTTAACAAATTTTCATTTGCAATACATATGTATATCCATGCTCGGAATATTACATTATTAAACTTTTCAATAAAATAATCGCATGAACATTTTTGTCACTTTGAAAGTGCAACATTCTAATATTAAAGAAACTGTAAATAGCGACGAAAAATCAATCAGTCCTAATTTTTATTAGTGCAAAAACGCGAATTCTTTAATTAAACAGTGATTTTCATTTTAATAGACCGTTAAGTGCCATTATGATCTGAAATGGTTCCGTTAGTAAACTAAAACCATTTAAACGATTAAACTCTAAACGCTACTTTTTGAATAACACAATAACAGTAACATAATGAACTACATCAAGAAAATATTGAAGAACGATCAACAAACCAAATGAAGAAAATGAGATTACAGGTTTCTGATAATCCCTCGTATCCCAGATGTACGTAAACGTGTCTAAAGATGAGCTAGCAAATAAATTAGGATCAATAGCGTGCCAATCCACGTCAGTAACCGCTCGGGTATGTGATCTTAAAATTTTGTTGGTTCTCACTTCACAATTTTTAACCCATAATATTTCAATACAGGGGCCAACCTAGATTATAATAACGTAAATTAAAAATAAGATCATAGTTTTATACACTATATATATAATACATTAGCCGATTAGCTTACAATATATCGAAGCAAATTAAACAAAAAACTCTTCCACTTATAAATTTTTCCATTTTTATAATCTATACAATCACACATGCACACACACACACTAGTTTACTTTAAATTTAAACGTTTCCACATGCTCATGCACACAACTCGAGAATATGTAAAACTAAATGTTCCAATATGGTTTAGTAGTAGATATTAGACAGGTCGGTATTATTTTCAACAAAAAATAAAAGTTATTTTACACTAAAAAGGTAACCAATTGCACCGAAACGTATAATTAACTCAAAAAAACTTTCGTGTAAAAACTGTATTTAATTTTTAGATGTTAAATGTAAAATATATTAAATATATAATTCAAAGAATTAACATCCACTGAAGGTGTAAAACTGATACAAAATGTATTACTTAATAAGTAATATAACTCACGCAAAGTGCGCATAACTCTTTATTAAACGTATGCGGATTCCATGAAGCATTGACAACTTCCGCTTTTCCAACTTTAGGGAATAATAAAATATCATCAATTGATTCCGCGAGATCTTTTAGTGCTAATTGTTTACGACTAAAATTAAAAAAACAAAAACGACAAATGTATTTACATTTTCATTTAAACAGTAACTACCTACAAGTTGTAAGTTGTAAGTTAAAAACCATCGGAAAAAATATGAAAATTGTACACGTAAGCCTTACATTTATCTTAATTTAAAAACAAAGTTTACATTTATTTATTTTAGTAATCCAATACGGTTTTTAGATACTTTTTTAATATCAAAAATATTAACTGACTCGAACTTCTATTATTTAATATGGAATAAAAATTACCTCGGTAACAATAAAAATCTTCCAGTACAATCTAACGTAATTACTTTTGCCTGTAAACATTTTTCATTTATTTAAAAAAACAAAATTAAATGTATACTATTACGTATATAACAACTCAATGCATTAATCGTATAAATCATTTTGAACAACCAAAAATTACCTGAACATCCCTATATTCGCCGACAATAAAATCGCTGCTCCATCTTAATGCAGTCATTTTTCAGTTAATATTTATAGTTGGTATTCAACAAAAATACATGCCTTCATTAACTTCATATCAATAAAAGTGAAAACACAAATATCACGTTAATTCCAAAATTTTATTAAGTACTTACGCTTTGTTTACATGTTAATTACTAAACTAAACTTGTTTATAATAACCTAAAATATTATCAGCTACAGTAGCGCTAGACTGAAATCGCTAACCTATCTTTGTGATAGGACACATTCGCACCGCTTATTTCCTGTTTTATTTTTGTTTTTGTTTTTAGTCATCTCATGATATCTGTAATTAGTTGTTCCAACTGTTACGTCTTACACAGATTATTATTTATTTATGTAGTGATTGTGATAGTAAATTTTCAACAACCGGCTCGCGTGAGGCGAAGCGAACGTATCCAATATACCGGCAATCGGCCCCTCGATGAAAAAGTATTGCTGTGATGCGACTCATAAAATAATAACAGTTGTTCAATAAAGACACAAGTTAAACGATTGGTTATGATTAAAAATGAAGATTGTTTAAATAATTCAAATTCAATTTTTCAGTTTTATTAAATATTATATGGTTGTTGTGAAGACCGTGTCCACGGGGCGAGGGGGGCACCTCTCCATCTATTAGAACTGAAATAGTTATTATAAATACAAAAAAAAATCTGAAAAAAATCAAAAATTTAAAATAAATATTGGTGATTTTTTAGTGTTCTTACGTTTAAAAAAAAGAAAAAATATGATCTATATTTTATGATAGAAATTATTAATAGCGTGAATATTAGTAAAAAATATATTGTTATTTATAAAATAAATATACGAAGTAAATACTGGTCAAAATGAACAAAAAAGTACCGATGGAAAAATCATTTAGGCGAATAATTAATTAGTTATAATTAATTTGATTTATTTATTTTAATAAATAAATAAATATTTTTTTTTACGGTTCAATGGTTTATTAAAGAATATTTCGTTGCAAACTAGACTAGATATGCTGTTTCAACACGATGGAGTATCGGCACACTACAAAAGGGTCGTAAAAAAGCATTTTTTGCAGTGTGCCCGGTTTAAACTTTTAGAAAGAATTGTGACATGTTCCATCATGGTATTTAAATATACTAAATTTTTTTTTACCGGAATAAATGTTTTTTTTTTTTTTTCGAAAAGAGCTTTCAAAGGACATGTTTTATTTTGGTATTAAAATAAGCTGAATATTGAGACAGATTCGGCTGCCATAACGATATATGATCACGCTGTCTGAATTAGAAAATAAAGATAATAATTATGATAAATTCCAGACCGTGTTTTTTGACAACTTCCCAGGCAAATCATTTCAATTTCTCAGGCTTCCCATCGTGCAAAAGTCGCATTCTCCGGCAAGGACGCTATATCGGCAAACTTTGACAGAGAATATTGGATTGCGAAAAGAAGCAGTGACTTTTTAAGTTCAAAGAAAATGTATGAAAAAGAAATTAGTCCACTATTCTGCCAAAAGTCATTTTTTACTTATAAACGTAAACTTACTAATAAAACTCACGTCAGAAATTGTTTGTGCTATTCAGAAACTAAAGGGCGACTTTTCTGTTTTATTTGCAAAGTTATAGATTCAGTTATTAATCAGTCAGCACGGTTTACGAAAAATGGATTTGATGATGAGTGGAAGAATGCGAATAATTTGTTGAAAAGGCATGAAGAAAGCACTCCGCATAGTAAATCTATAATTTCGCTGTTAAATCGCATCAAAAAGAATGCGTGTGTCGATCATCAACTTGTGAGCCAAATTCAGACTGAACAAAATTATTGGTAGATGCTTTTAAAATAAATTATTGTAGTAATAAAGTTTTTAGCAGAACGAGGTCTTGCGTTTCGGGGTAGTGATGAAATTATTGGATCAATACATAATGAGAATTACTTAGGTTTATTAGAATTACTTTCCGAATTTGACGTTTTTATGGCCCAACATATTCAAACTTATGTTCATAAAGGAAAAGGACACACGTCATATTTATCTAAAACAAAACGCGAGGAATTTATCAAATTAGTTGCATCAAGCATGCTGGATCAAATTATTTTCAAAATTAAGAGATCCAGGTACGATTCGGTGTCATTAGATTCTACTCCAGATATATCGCACGTAGACCAACTGACTCTGATAGTGCGCTATGTTCTACCATCTGGGCCAGTTGAGAGATTTGTTAAGTTCTTAGACATGGAAGGCCACACTGCTGAACAACTTGTCCAAAGTTTACTAGATTTCTCAAGTAAGAATGGCAATGATATCAAAAATTGTCGCGGACAAAGCTATGATAATGCCGGCAACATGAGCGGAAAATTCAGCGGCCTGCAAGCACGAATTAAAGGAATAAATAATTATGCAGAATACATTCTTTGTTTTGCACATTCATTAAATTTAGTTGCCAAGTGCGCTGCGGACTGTTGTACAGAAGCATTATTTTTTTTCGATTTTATTGAAAATCTTTATAATTTTTTTTTTCTGCTTCTATACACATCGTTGGGGTCTTTTTACAAAAGCTCTTACTTCGAAAATTCCGATTTTGAAAAGGTTGTCGGATACTAGATGGTCCGCCAGAGCTGATACTACGAAGGCACTTTTATGTGGTTTTACCACTGTCAAGCAAGTTTTGTATGACATTTGCAATAATATAGATTAAAAGGCAAAGTGTCGTAATCAAGCTTACGGACTAGTTTTATAGATGAATAAGTTGGAAACGGGAATAATGGCAATTACATGGAATAGTATCTTAGAACGCGTGCAAGCGACTAGTGCGTCGCTGCAATCGTCTAATATAGACCTTAATACAGGGTACGCCCTTTATGAATCATTATATAGATATGTCCAAACAATGCGATCCACATTTTCAGATATTGAAGCAAAAGCCAAGGATCTGACAAGCTGTCATGAATATCAGCAACAGACTTCAAGGCGACGCAAGCGAAACACAAAGTATGACCATTTTAGCGGTTCTAGTACACTTGACGAATCTGTTGAAAATGAAACACCTGGTAAACAGTTTGAAATTAAACTGTTTGTTGTCATTATTGATAAAACACTATCTGCTTTAGATAAACGCATAAAAGCATACCAAAAACTTAATAGTGTTTTCGGAATATTTCGACAGTTGAAATCCATTACAGCAGAAGAGATCTTGAAAAAAACTCCAATTATGGCACTGTGCTTGTGCAAATGATTTGGAAGACAGTCTAGACGACGAATTAATGGTTTGCCGAGCTACTGAAAACGGATAGTGCGGTTGACAGTTCAAAAAACGAAGCTCTGCAAATTCAATATTATAAATTCCTAATGGAATATTCATTAGAATCATGTTTTCCCAATTTAGAAATTACTTTGCGTATTTATTTGTCTCTCATGGTCACTTTAGTTAGTGGTGAACGTTCATTTTCGACATTGAAGCGTATAAAAAATGAATTAAGGTGGAACACGATGAGTCAAGAACGTCTAAATTATCTCTCTTTAATGAATATAGAATATGATTTGCTCAAAGAAATTGATATTCGTATCGTATTATCTCTAAATTTGCCCACACTAAATCTAGAAAAGTTACTTTGTAAAAGTTTAACAAATAATAAAAGTTCGTCATTATTAATCGTCAGTTTTAAAATGTTAGTTTCTTATCAAAATTATTCTAAATTGTCAGGGTAATCTTAACTCTGGCTTTTTGTACTTGTCAAAGGCCAACAGGGCCTATTGTAATCTAGTTTACTATTAAACACTAACATGATTTGTAACCTATAGATGGCAAATAAACATATTGAGTATTGAATTATTGTTTTACCACTTTATACTTAACAACTCAGTAGATCAAGGGCCCCTCGATAAAATTTGCTACGGGCCCCGCGCTTGCTTAATCCGGCACTGCCGAGAGGGTCAATAAAATCAGCCACAACGTTTCGAAAATTTTCCGCAAGTGTCAATTATCATCTTAAAGTTGATTTAATTACAAAAACATATGATTTATAACATGTTCTCTTTTCTTTTTTTTTTTGTTTTATTTTCTATCTTTCTTTTTTCTTGGTTATGTTTTCCGCGTGTATTATTTTTTTCTTATTTGTTTTGAACTGCCAGGGCATTATTCGTTTCAGTCAATTCTTCCTCGTCGCATTACAATATTGGGAGAAAATAGCGCACCATTACAGGGATATTAGATTTTACGATCTGCATTAGTAAACATGATCTCAGGTCTACCAACTATATCACAAACACTAATCGTGGCAACCTGTTCCATGAAGTACTTGGCTCGAAGTTGGCTAAATTACAAGACAAACTGTAATTTAAGTTGGCCAACCTCTAAGGCTAATTTTTTCGTTACTTCGAGTCTACACTTTCCTTACTGCGGCATATTTGACGAATGAAAAAAACGATTTGAAAAATGTGGAACTGATGATATATGTGACGATTGTGGATACCTTTCGAAGATAGTTTGAGTTGTTATTACTAGGGTTGCGGTCGCGGGAGTTCAAATGGCTTATTGCAGTAATAACAACGTTAGCCACTTATTCCCATCTCGTTTTAGGACCGAGTCAGACGTATTTACTTCACTTCGGTTATAACTATACGCTGCTGGTGACCGGCAAAGACCGAGTCAAATTAATTCTTGCTAGAATAGGGTCGCTGATAACCGTTATTGCTATCCAGACACAATGTCTCCAGCAGAAAGGAAATCAGTTAGCGTATGGATATTGCCGATATTATCATCAAAGAATTTTATTAACCCTTTCGTTCACAATGTTGCCAATTGGCAACATTTATTTTAATTTCATATATTATGAGACTTTTATAATGTGACATTATGTTACCATTTGGTAACAAGCCACTTTATCGATTATTAACAAAAACAGTGTTGAAAACCAAAAAATATATTGTTTATTTGCAGTTGAAGTTACCGATTTTTGTCGGCACGAGATTTGTCTTTTTTAGGTCCTAGTTTTACGTTCTTTTTATATGTTAATTTATTTTTAAAAAACGAAGCTTATACGATTTTTAACTTAAAAAGACATGTAGATTTTTGTTATATATTTATATTTACTTAATTTACTGTATGTTGTGAGTATGATTTTTTTGAAATTCATTGTTGCCAATTGGTTACATTATGACTCTATGGTAAATTTCCCCCAGAATGTCAGTGTTCAAGGAGAAGGCCATCTCACGAGGATTTACAAGATAATTCACCACTAACAAAAAAAATATTAAAGGAAACACGCCCTTGTTCAAGTATTATTCAGGATCAAATGGGGCACTGAGTAGTACATACCAATTCATGTGAGAGATGTAAAAATCAAAACTGCAGTATGCACCTTTGTTTAGATAATAAAAAAATCTGTTTTCGGGACATTCACAAATAATTTTTGTGTAATGAAAATGCGCATGTGGGTGTAAATGTATGCGTGTGTAAATTAGTATTAAATACATTTGTAAAAATAAACACTTATTCAGTTATACCTTGTTTTTGTACAGTAATTATGTAAATGAAGGTGATTGGATGCATTTATTTCATATTTAATGCAAATTTATTTGATTGTTCAGATTATATTATTTTTCATTTAGCGTTATATTGCAATATATGTAATTGTAATGCATTTATATGTTATTTTTACTAAACCTTTCAATGCATCTTGTACTGGAATAAGTTCCTTTTTGTCATTCTGTTGCCAATTGGCAACAACCTATATCTCAAAAACTAAGGGTTGGAGAGGGATGAAATATGTATAAAACATCTCTTTCATGTCCAGCCATTAAAATTATTTTGAAAAAAAAATTGTTCAAACATAGGAAAAAATGCGTGAACGAAAGGGTTAAGAAAGTGAAGATTTATGACATTCTGACGACAGTAAAATCGCTGAATATGGTGTCGATTTTCATCGAATAGATAAGGCGGGCATACATTAAACTCTCAAGGAAAATATTAAGCGTCATTAATCAGTGACATGTACAGTGTGGCGAATGAAGAATTTATGGGCGTCGCTTGCGGGGGCCAGAGGGCAGCTGCCTCCTCTTGGAGCCTTGAAACTTTTTAATCAACTGGCCATGATGAGTATTCATAGACGCGTAATAATTTGGAAGACTTTTATAATAAAGTAGTAGAACAATTTTCCAGAAACCCACGAAAATTATGTTTTAATTAAGATTTTATTCTTATTTAATAAAATATTAAGCTTTTACAACTTATACATTTTTTTCCCCTATAACTCATATCCTCTTTCTATCATCTTGCCCTCCACCCGCTGGCTCATCGACTGGCGATGCCCTTAGTTAACTTAAGAAGTATTTGATCTGGAGCTGCGGCGGACTAACGGGGGGCGGAAGGGGCGGCCAGCCCCGGCCATCTGGTCCTGGGGGCCTCTAAACGCCCCCATATTTCCTTGATCAAATCCTAAACAAAACTTTAAAAATATGCTTACTACCTTTCTAAGAGGTGGTTTGGAGTTGGGAAGTCCCATACAAATATCATCCCGTACAGATAAAGTACGAATAAATAAATACAGTCTGTACCAGTAATTTACAATTTTTAAAATAAAATTACTACTACTGCTAATCTTTCTAATGTCTATACAGTTTTCGTTCCAGTTTCGCTTATGTATTGCACTTCGTATCTTTTTTACTATCTTCGGCCCTTTGCTAAAGGTTATCTTATCATTATAGATAGTATAGATATAGTAATGTCCGTGCTTTCAATTGAAAGAAAAGTTTCGAAAGAAATTTATTTCACTGAAGTTATTGAGGTGTTCAGTAAAATGAAGACACGAAAACACATATAATAATATGCTATAATAGCTACATACTTACTGAAACTAAAAACTACCTTTTATTTTTACTAATTGCTTTTTTTTTGCCGATCGATTCGTATTCTATTTTCTTCATCCAATCCATATTCTATGTATGTTTATTTGAGTCGAATTTACATTTCACTTGCAAGATTTTAACTAAATAAACATAAACACTTTTATACATACAAATGTGAACCGAATAAAATGATTGTAAAATTACATCAACTTCATAAACTGGGGGGGGGGGGGCTCATTTAGCTTTGCCGCCCCGGGCCTCTGACGGGCTTAGTCCGCCACTGATCTGGAGTAAAATATTTGGTCGAATTACTGCAAAACGAATCATGGAATATCGCAGCAGCTAGATCGTCCACTTCAAACTGAAACACAAATTATTTTATTGCTGAATGGGTGATGGATTAGAATTTGTGGTATCTAGAGCTATGCGTAAGTCCTTAGTAATTGGCTCATTACAATTCAATGAAACATTTCAAAATTTCATGAGTTTACAAATTGTTGTAGCAGAAGTATTGATTATAGTATACGTATTTTGAAATGCATTATGCAAAGTGTGACATAAAAAAAAAATCACCGATTAATATCAGAAGCATCTAGGGAGAACGCCGCGACGTCTAAGCACATACGAACATTTTGCAGTTTTCATTATTTTCTATGAAATTATTTCTTGATTATTGTTTTCGCTGTTCAGCATTTCTTTTTAAAATGTTGTGCGCGGTCTCGTAATTGCTTGTTTTTTTAAATATTATGGAATGGAAAATAAAATTATGTCAGATCATGTAAAGTGTGAAATTTGTTCAGAAAATATTAAAAGAACATTTGCGCGCTGTCACATCAAAAAACTTGGTAAGTTTCTTGTTAAAAATTCATAACTAATCTAGAAAACGCAGTAGAAAAATTAGAAAAACCATTATTTTTTTCTTTCCAGCAGTGCTATAAGTTCATTTCTTCAACATCCCACTTTTTTCCCGATCAATCTGAATAGTGAAATAAGTTGTGAAACTAAACCGTGAAATAAACGGTGAAATTTCACTGTTTAATATAACCGTGAAATTTATTGAACGCTTACCGCGAACGGTGTGAACGGCATTTCACGGTTTAGCTCTAGATCCAACCGCAAAATTTCACTGCTTCAAACTGACCGTAAAAAGTGAAGTTGTCAGCTTTTTAATTTAAATTCACGTAAAAGAAATCGCTAAAAGCTAAAATTAGTTCCATTCGTATTTATTAAAATATCGTTTGAAAAAAAAATAATTTTCTTTAAATATTTCCTTTTAATTATAGTCGCTGTATACGTATTATAATTGTTTTCATAAATATATATATAACCGTAAATTTCAAAAAATATTATTTTTAACATTTTCACAAATTCGGTACTGATTTATTTCACTAGTCAGAACTCCACAAAAATTTCGGCAATATTTCAAAATTAAATATCTACTCCTTGGAAAAATTTTAGACTATCGTTTGATAACATTTTAGACGCTTCTGACAGTGGTGATATGTATTAAGTTATTGTCCGACCGTTTCATGAAATCTGGAATCTTCATGAATTTAAGAAATTCAATGTTCTGTGTGGATTTCAAGCAATGATAATCTTTAAAAAAAATAAATAAAAATTAAACTTTTCAATTGTTTTGTATTCTATAAGTTGTGTTAAATTTTTTTAAAATGCCTTCTTGTAATGTTATATTTAAACGTATATTTCCTTCAAAATATTGTTCTAAATATTTAGGTATCGTATATTCTTCCTTGAATTATTAATTTCATACATACATTCATTAATTATAAATTTAGTGGCAGTAAAGATATTTTATAAATAGATGTTTATTAAACATAATTTTTAAATTAGTTCAGCAGTGCAGATTATTAAATAGCGCGGAAGTATCAAAATCAAATGAAGACAAAAGTCGCGGTATTGATTTCAATGTGAGGTTTAAATATCCAGAATTTTTGCCGGATCCTAATGAGGAATACAGAAATCCAATACGGGAAAAATTAGAGAGACAAGATATGTTGAACAGAAGAACTCAAATAAATATACCAGAATTTTATGTTGGTCTGTATTTTGTTTCAAAAGTTGTTTTTTTTTTCTTTTTCTTTTTCAGTATTCTCTTCGTTAAATAGTTGTTTGTTTAATTTAAACATGAAATGTATTTAAATAGGAAGTATCGTGGCAGTTACATCTTCGAACATTCATGCGCCGACGAAAACTAGTAAATTTGTTGGGATTTGTATTCTCCGTGAGGGTTGTGGTTTGAGAACCACATTTATGCTTAGAAATGTAATCGATAGCATGGGTAAGTAATAAATATATGTTTAAGAAGAAAAATTGAACTTAATTTATTTCTGTATTTGTGTTAATTGCTTTAGTTCTTTCGTTATTGCTGTGTGAAATAATTACCTATGAGAGGAATGAATATAATATTTTAAAAAAAAAGGTAACTTCTTGTACGAACACAGCATTGCAGTGAATTTTTCATCATAGTATTTTTTTTTTGCTAGTGGAAATATGTTAAATGTTTAATTTCTCATAAAATTTTTTGCTAAACTTAGTGTGAAAGATTTTACACTTTATACCTATCATCTAACGATTATAGTAATTTACAATAGTATTGAAATATTTTTCGCAATATATATTAATAAGTACCGGTGTATAATAAAAGGAAATAAAATTACTTTTGAAATATAAATTTTTCATAACTTGGTTATTTTAATATCGGTACAGTTCAAATCATTACAATCGGAAAATTAATTCTGGTTTTTGGGAAAAAATTAAGCAGTGAATAATGCAAATCAGACTCAAAGTATAATAAGTTTATTTTACCTTTTACTTCATTCGACCTAATTAGAATTTCCGTTAATACTTTTATAATGTAATGTTTTCAGCAACTTTTAATTTTCCACGCGAAAATTTATCGTTCGCTTTAAGTATTTAAAATGAAGCGGCTCGTAGTGCATAAATATGAAATAGAATTATTTCATTTTATATTGATACGAATGAAACCGTTAAGTTTTTTTTAAAAATTAAATATAAAAAAAGGTTATTTAATGTGTTTTAGAGATCGAAAATATCGTGAATTTATAATATATCATGATAATGGAACTGTGTTCTTAAACATGTCGGTAATTTTATAAATAATTTTAACATATTTTCCTGATAAAGTTTAATTTAAAGTTTTTTCAAACACTGTATAATTGTTTTGTTTTTTTTTGATTATGCTTTTTTAAAAGATTGAAATGTGTTATCATAATGTTGTTTTGAATAAGGTTCTTGAGCCCGGAATTTCCACTAGGCTTAATCTCGGCTCAGAAGCCTTTTACAGTTTTATATTTGTATGTTTATTTGAAATTATATCTAACATGTCTACATTTATATTCACGTGTAGTGGGTTATGCACCAACTTACCTGTTTCTTCTTATTTCTATTCTTGATGAGTAGCAGTGTTTATTAACTGGTAATATAAAATAGTATATTTTAAATAGATTTGATCTCTTCGATTTTCAATTACCTGAAGAAAAAAAAAAGAGAGAGGAAGAAAAAAATGTCATATTTAAGACTAATGCGGGACGAAAATATAACATATACATACATACGCGCAATATTTAGGTTTACAGTTTTTTAATTAATTATGGTACACGAGAAGTTGTATATATGATTAGATGTATTCAGATCTTGCGTGAGAAATTTTACTTTGTACATTTTAATATTTACTGTTTTGTTTTGTTTGTAAATTTTGGTTTTATTACCTGATACGCAAATTCTTAAAATTTCATTACTGCGCCAGAGTCTATTAAGTTCAGATTTTGTCGAGTGAATTTTGATATTTTTGTAGTTTGAATAGCCAAATATTAAGTGCTCTGCTGTTTGAACTTTGCCACAGGAGCACTCATTTTGCAGACATAACCCAAATTTGTGAAGTTATTGTTCGAATTTCCTGTGGCCAGTCAATAACTGAATTGTGTAGAAGTTTGGTACAGGATTTATTTAGGTCCTTCCTATAATATTTAACATTAGACTGTGAGTGTGTGTCCCTGCTGCGTCATTTTCGCATATATTTTGCCACGTGTTAAATCAATCGTTCTTCATGATGTTTTTATGTTAGTATCTCAACTTTTGTGTATACATCATGCGACATTAACATAAACTGTTTGTGATTTAGTTGTTCCATGGCTGATAAGAATTTCATTTCTACAAATAAACTTGGGTTTATGTATTCAATGCGAGGATGGTGTTTCAGAGCAAACATGATTGATCTATATTTGATGTGTAAAACAATGGGGGAGGGTCACTAGCTATCGCGACAATAGCGTTGCGTGAGATTGTTCAGTAGGCTCTACAGGCGTTTATTAGAAATTTCCGTTATACTGAGTAAACTTTCTTTTTTATTATTTGCGTATTTTTAATATAGAACCGAATAATAATAATAAGACAGAGTGTTTCCGACTATACTTTTATCGAGAACTAACTTGTATCTATAAGAAAATCTCCATGTAATTTAACAAACTTGTAATAGATGTTGGTATTTTATGTTCAACTTCGATGTCATGTGGTCATAGTGTCAAAAGATAGTTTATTATTCACTAAAAGTTCCGGTAAAATAAGTTTGTGTACGACCCGATGTTCTTCCTTTTAAGTTGTACTTGTAAATATAGAGGCGAAACATTTTTCAGTTGATAGGTTCAATTTGACGTCTTTTAGCCGCGTATCAATCGGGCTCTCCAGTTTGGTTTTTAACTTTTCATTAATTATAAATAACAAATCGTGCTATGTTGTCATTATATGATAATTTTAACGCTCTATTAAAGAAAATGTTTTAAAAAATTGGACCTAGAACACTGCCCTCAGGAGATATACCGTGTGCGTGTTTATATATTTATATAATTATGATTTCCAAAATGCAGATTTTGAAATTGATACAAAAAACACTGACAAAGAAACTTTTAAGATTTCTGAAGCTAAGATTTTCAAAATTGACGAAGATAAACCGAACACATTAATGTATAAAAATTCTTATAGTGAAGAAGACTTTAAAGTTATATCGTTAAATAGTAATCGTAAAACTACTCAATCGAAATCATCAGAACAGGGCAATCAGAAGTAATCCCTGGTAAAAGCCTATACTATCAAAAAAGGTATAACTGGGACTAAGAATACCAGACCATTGCGTTTTTAATAGAAGAAAATGTAGTTCCTAAATATTACTTTGATTTTTATAATAACTTGTAGGTTATTTTTTTATATTAGATTATAAACGAATTTTGCGATTATGAAATAAAATTCTGTTCTTGTACATTGTTTGAAATAATTATTGCCTTCAATAGATAAAAGTGATGTGTCACACGTCGAAGCCCTTTAGCTAAAATTGAATGTTTTTTTAGACTGTCACATTTCAAAACATTTTCGAAAAATGTTTAGATTTGAAGAAAAAAGAACTATACAAAAGGTACTCCTAAGTGTGTACTTTGAGCAAGGTAAGAGATTTTGCTGATATAATTTGATGGAGTTAAGTAATATTCAGTTTAACTTCGGTCAAATCTTCTTGCTGGATTTTCTCTAAACTAGTCGTTTTCGAGTTGTGCGCAGGTTTTCTTCCAAGGTAACGATATATAAATTCGTGTAAAAGATTATTGTTTAGCGGTTTAATTATATTCTTCGTCTTTTTTGGCTTCATTTTTTTTTATTTCGCTGTGTTAAAATCTTGATATTTGGAAACGATATTTATGTACGTATGAGCAGCGCGCTTACCGTGCAAAAATAGAATAAGTGCACGAACGAGTACAACAGGCGACATTAAAATTAATGTATAATTCTCTACAAAAGACTGGCGAAGTCTATATTTATATCATCTTATTACTTCTAATGTTTAATCTCTTCCAAAACAATTACTATTTTCGTCGTTTCACGTTGCAGCACGATGTGTTAATGAAGATGCAGCGATGCAATAACATTAATTTCTAATCATGTTTATCATACACTTAGTGTTGCTGATTTAATTTCAAAAGTGTGTACGTAATTATTAATTTTTGTATAATCACAGGAATCGATGAGAGATTCACGTTGTACGATCCCACAATACAAAAAATTGATGTTTTAAGACTTGAAAAACGTTTAGATGATAATTTAATGTATCTTCGAGACGCTTTGCCAGAATATAGTACGGTACCTTTAGATATGGAGCCCGAATATTTACCCGAAGGAACGCCGGTTCCCGTAAATCCTATCAAGGTAAACGGTAATATTTAAAATAATTTATGTGCAATTTAAAGTCATTATTATAACCAACTGTGGTTATTAATTTCGGGAAAATATTCATAGATTACTGGTATTCCGTAAAATAAATAAATTAAAAGATCATTTAATAATATTCTTGTCGGTAATACTTGTTGCTGAAAACGTATTTCTGGCTTGCCTAGAAAACAATAATTACGAGGATCATCCGGTAATAATAACTTGGAATTTTAAGATTTCCTTTAAAAACATTAACATTTTCAATTGCTTATTTACTGGTTCGGAGACGATTAAAGTGATCGTCAATCACTGAGACATGATACTAATGAGGTGTTTTGCTTTAAGGAAATCCTCTGGATATCATATTCGGCACATTGAATAAACGCACCAATAATGCAAATGTTGCGAATATGGAATCATGGCTTAAGTTTGTTCAACGGTCACTACTAACTACATAGCAGAGAACGTTTAAGTTTTTCGATTACATTAAATACAGCGGAATAGAACGGTTGATGATACAAGGCGAAATCAATGGAAAGGGGGGAAAGGGAAGGGTATTCAATCGGTTTATCTATCAAATTAAACGTTTTACCAAAATAAGAATGAAGTCGATAAGGTCGAGAACAGAGTGCGTCGAGTATTGTAGATAAATGCATGTTAGACTACGACGTTTGAAAACTAACAAATGAAAAAAATACCTACTTTATTATTGTTTGCGGTTATTTTATAAAGTTGCTAAAAAAGGCACATTAATAATGTATTAATAAAAATATACTGCAAAGAAAAAGGTAGTAACAAAAGCGCTTAATGCGACATGACTCTCCACTCTAATCACTTCATTTAAGATGATTTCAGAACGATTGCTGCAGTTATATTATGTAAGGTTTAATTAGCTACTAGAAAAAAAAAAAAAAAAAACTATTACTTTACATTTAAGAAAGGTGTTATTTTCAACTTTTTAGTTAATCGTGAGATACTCCACCATGCATCATACACATACAAATATATTCGCACGCATATAGTAGTAAATATTTACTTGCCTTATTTTTTATTTATTGTAGGCTTGTTATATTAAAATTTCTGTATTATGCTCATTTATCAAAATCACTGATATTAAAATTGTTTTTACTAATTTTCGTTTAATATTTATTTAAAAAATGTTTTTTAATTATAATTTAAAAAATTGTAGTTATCGAATTTCAAGCCACTTTTAATTTCTTAAAATAAACATTCGTATAAAATTAAGTCAGCGTTTTTTCATATAAATACTCATACAATATTTTTTGCGTACTAAAAATAGATGATTTTTTAAACTTTAATAGGTGATATTAAAACCACGTCCTTGGAGAGCTCGTTATGAATTACACGATTACAAAGGTATCGCGAATCTATATCCAAACTTGCCGAAAAAATTAATAATCCGTGCTTTAAACTATGCTAAGCCATGGGAAAAATACGATTTAATGAAACAATACAGGTTTGATGAATTAATCTTTTCGATCTAACGAATATTTTATTTGCGGTGTAATAATTTAGCATTGTTTTTTTTCAAGCGGTTTTAGATCTTTTGTGATCTGAAGGTTACGACTAAACAGCCAGCGACATAAAAAAAAATAATCGAATTGTCATTAAGCATGTAAAGAAGTTAAAACAAACCGGTGGCTAGGAATAGCAAAAGTAGCCAGATAATGGACTGAAGTACTTTAATATTCAGTAAATTTCTATTTCTGTCAAAGTCTCGGATACTAACAATGGAATTCTCTGAATTAACTTTATCATAAAATGAATGTTTCTAAATTGACTGGTAATGCAGTACGAAGTATTTTATAGTTTTACTTATCACGGTTATAGTAAAAACTACTCTCTTTCTATGTGTGTGTGTGTATATATATATATATATATATATATATATATATATATATATATATATATATATATACATGTTCGTTCGTTCGTCTGTCTTCACTCCATTTCGAGTATGAGTTATCTTCTAATTCGGAGGAGAATTGGAGGATAAATAGCTGCGCAATAAATAAGCACTTAAGCAGGAGCGCAGCCTAGCTTTCGTGCTGCCGACAACGTAAAAAAGGTATCAATGGCGTGGCGAACCAAGACGACTGGCCTTTACTCACGCTGATGCGATTGTTCGCCGGCTGAATATTTCTATGCGACGCTAGCGCACTCGCACGACTACAACTGGAACTGACTATAGTCGTTTGTTATCGCGCTACGGATGCAGCCCAAATGAGTGCTATACTGCTGTGTATGAAACTAGCGCCGCATATTATTGTCATCGCTCGGTATCGAACCCGAGACCTCCGGATCGGAAGCCAAGCGCTCTGGCCACTAGGCCAAACGAGATGACATATATATATATATATATAACTGCTAAATTCGTTTAAACGCTTAATGTTCATGCGCTCAGTGTGTTGTGACCTACTGTTATTAGGTTACTATGAGGCAGCAATTGAAATAAAAGTTAATGAAATGTTTCCATGTAGCGTAGGTTCTTTTTTGCTTCAGAATTGATTATAAAGGTTACATTTTGTTAATAGGGAAACCATACCGGTGGAAGAACAAGAAGAAATTTACTCGGAAATTTATCCAAAATTACAGGGGATGGAAATAGTAAAGAAAAAGATAAAACGGAAGAAAGAATTTACACCTCCGAAGAAAACCGCTTAGTATATTTTAACTGAAAAAGTCTGTTACAAAAAAAATCTTTTAAATACAGTTTTAATTATTTTTTCTGTGGTAAGTTTTACATTTTTCAAAGAATCCTATAAGTTGATCAAAGGAATCTACACCATCTTTCGTGGAGTTGTAAAACAATATTACATCCGGCTTTTGAGTTGCGGGATCACGATACTTCCGCTCTCCATAGTAATTAGATTAAACCAACTGAATGAACGGAAGTAACTAACTGAGACAAGCACCTTTCATCATATTCACGAACTACCTTAAAAGTCTCCGAAGTCTACCGACACTTGTACTCCCGTCCAGAGTGCGATAAAAGAAACAAATGCGTGACAGCATTGATAGGGGCATGTTTCTTGGAATTTAGTGATTTCCTGAGTTTAATGTGATTCTCTTTTTGTGCACGTGTACAAACTGATAACATTTATACTTTTTTAGAAAGCTAATGAAACATGGAAATAATTTCTGTAATTTGTACGTCAAGTGTCGTACATTTTTTTCAAATAATAATAGTTTAATTATGAACATAAATTAGAAAATAAATTTATCATTGCTTTTTAAATAGTTTTTTTCTGAGATTATAAAAATTCTCGGTATGTATTTTTTTCCAGTGTAATAAATAGCTAATTAGCGTTTAGAAAAATATCAATTGATTGTTCAGAATTAAGTATTGTTTTACCACTATTTTTTTTTTTATGCGAAGTCTGAAATTTTCTAAAAATTCGTAAAATTGCCATAACTTAGTGTAACCATTAGTTTTTGACCCCCTAAGGATAACCCCTTTTCAAGAAATTGGTCGAATTACAAATCATCCTATATATTATGTACGGAGATATTTTTTTTAACTGTGTTAATCGGCGTTGGAATAAATACGTGGTTAAATGTAAACTGTACATAATTAAAAAACTGTCTCGTTTCAATAAATTTTAATATAATGCAGAGGATTTTTTCCGTATTAATATTTAAAAAAGATAAATACATGTAGAAAAGAAAGAAAAAGAACATCAGTAACAATCAATTCCTTTTAAATTCAATGCGGCTGGTTTCGAAAATGAGAAGTGTGAATTCGATTAAACCCGGAACCTCATCATTAATGAGAACTTTCTAAAGCAGATTCCTATTCAAATAAGAAAGAACGGAGTTCACAATAAATTTGCCGAGCCGAAAAGGAACGTAAACATTTCGTCGCAACGTTGTATCCTAGATCTCCCATCCAAGTTGAAAATAATACCAACGTGAATTGACTGCCATGGTCAGTTGTGATTACGTTCGAGACTCTAAAGTGGATGACTCCGTTTTGAAACAGTTTCGATGTAATAGTTCTAGTTGAAGTATCAGCCAACAGTATCACTTCAATACAAAACGTCGTCCTGTTGATGATTGTAAGTATATATCGTTTGCCTTTGGATGAGGGTAACGGTCTCACAATATCGTGTTTGAATCTGTCGGTTTGTGAAAATTTGCCAAGCGGCGCCTGTGTGTGGTCTGTGTATTTTGTTTTTTTTAGCAGTGTATACATGCTTCTGCTCAGTATGTTATCTCTTTATTCATTTTCGACCACATGTACTCGTATCAGTTTTAACGTTTTTCGGCCGAACGAATGGTGGAGATTATGCGTCGCCGAGAAGACGGCATGTCATAGTAGTATTGGAACAAAGAGTCGTTGGAACTGATCTGCTTACACTTTGGTGTTGTCGAAAATCAGCATTGATAGCTTAAGCTGGTGTTCTGCTCTTGAAGTTCGTTTTAACTTGTCATCATTTTTGTGGTATTGCTGAAAAGATTTTAATGATAAATCCGAAAGCGTCTCGATCCGGGATAACCAGTCAACCGCAGAGTTGTTTTTTTGCTTTAATGTAATGAAGTCAATGTGTGTCGCCACCGTTGATATGTATTCGAGCTGTTGCGCTTGCCGGTTAGACAATTTCTTGTGTGAACGTGTGATTACAGCAGTCAATGGGCGATGGTTGGTAAGAACAATTAATTCTCTATCTTCTATAATTGATTGAAAATGTTTCGTGCTCGTGTAAATAGACATTAATTTTTTGTCCTAGATGCTATATTTTTGTTCAGTTTCTGTTAATTTACAAGAAAAAAATGTTAGCGGATGTGTCGTATCGCCGATGCGTCGGTATCGCCTTGTCCGAAGTGTTGTATGAAAGTATGGTCGGGACGTCAGATTGTGGATCAGTTAGCTTATTGTTCAGCAGGTCCTTGTGCTTTTGAAATTTTTTAAATGGATTCAACGGTATACACTTGGTTTTGAGTGTGATGACTGTCTAATTATGCAGATACACATAGTGCTTGTGGTAATTTTTATATATAATACAATGGAAGTGTATACAAGACAACACTTAGAACTGATTGTAATTGCCGGTTATTGTGATACAAATGCAATTTCAAGTATCCATCTATACACCAACTGGCGTACACGGCGGTTCGCCGTGGTCTGCCACATGACTATTAGCAATTATTTATTATATGTAACAAGTTCAGTCGTTGCCTATTTCAAGACCTTCATAATGTAAGTCAAGCGCTCTAGCAACTGAGCTATCGAAATTAATAACTCAAAAATAATATATTATTTTTTATAACAGTTCTGTTCACATGAATCAAAATTTACAAATGGTCATTCGCATCTGATTATACAGTGGAAAAATTTTCACCATTACCATCTCTGATATATACTCTTAATTTACAGTATCAAACCTCAATGCAACATTCTGATCCCGTGTTTGTAACGTGATTAACGGTGTGATAAAGCCATGTTGCTGAAGACATCTGCATTTATCGCAATCTTAGACAACACGTTTAAACTTGAGCTACAAAAATGCCATGGCATAAGTTATTATTCATGCCATTAATAGTAATTTAAAAGCATACAATTTACACAAAGCATGAAATATATATTTACCCTACTTTATTCTGAAATAAATGCACAAAATACGGCACTACAGTCATTTAAATAAACACACATAGGCCATAATGTTAGTTGTTTAATATGTGAACATTCGTTTTCTTTTATTATGTTTTGGATTTTTGTTTTGAAATTAAAAAACGCTCAATAATTACATTAATCACAATGAACAATTTTAAACTTTAGATTAAAAACAGATTTGGGTAGAATAAACTTGAGATAAACGAATATAAGTAATACTTATAAGTTGCATTTTTTGTTTTATATTACACGTTTTGGTATGAATAAAACGCGACTAGTGAAATATTTCGATCACAGGATGACCATTCAACCGGGAATAAGCCGGGAATTTTGTTGTTAAACCGGGAAAATAAGTAAAAATAGCCAAAAACGATATTTTTAATAAGAAAAAACCATTTGAAACGTTAAAAAGTGAATGCATTTTTTAATGCACTTTACTTTAAATAAAAATTACGAAGTTCTATTTTATTCATGTAAAATGTGCTGCGACGGTCAAATATTATCAGTAGTAACACAAAAAATGTCCATTCTTATTTTTTTACAATTCTAGTAATCACGAAATCAGGAGGATTTGGACCGCGAAAATGGGGAATTTAAAAATTATATTTGAGTGGCCACCACGAATCAGCAAGATTTAATATTCAACATAAAATAAAATATCTACTCGAATTCTATGTAATTATGTACAAGTAACAATAAACGATCAACAACATTAGAAACAAAAAAGAGACAATTTATAATTCTACATTTTTTATTACTGTAAAGGTTTCCTCAGTTTGATACTTTTGCCCTCTATTATTCTTTACAGTCGTCTTTTAACTTACTGCACTGTTACATAAAAATAATGAAGTTGATGTTTTGCTTCTTTGTTTTATTGGACAAAAAAAAACCTTTTTTTTTTTATTAAATTTCAACATAAGAATTTATCTATACTGAAATTAAAATTAAAATTTTTCTTTTGCATCGAAAACACTAAGGCTCATTTCGCACCGGATTGGTTGAGACAAGTTGACGCAGACAAATTCAGTTAAAAACAATATAATATGCATTAATCAAAGTATCATCTAAAACCAGTCCAGCTCTACTAAACAATGATATCAGGTTACTGGTGCTGTTTTGCGCTGTCACTTTCTTTTTTTTTTGTGTTTTTATTTCACCTGAACTTTGAATTAAACTTAATTCATCTGCTTTCCTCCGCTTGTTCATGTTATTTTACGCTATTTTTGTTGCTTTACCTGTTTGAATTAGGTATTTATATATTATGGAACGTGTTAGTTTTGCATTCCATGATTGCGGTTTGCAATGCGTTTAAAAACAATTAAATTAAATACATTAAAGTGCATTACTTCATTTTTCTGGTTGTTATTTTTTGACTAATAGCACTTAAACTATAAAATAACTTAGAAATTACAATATAATAACTTTCTATTTGCTTTTTTTTCCATACAGCTACAATACTAGAAAAAAAGGAAAGAGGAATCATTTGTGATTTCCGTATTCGGAACTAGAAATTTAATTTCATGCATTAATCTTTTCGTCACTTAAAAGAAGTTCATGAAATTGTCCTTGAAAAAGTAAAAACAACTTTCAAGATTGAAGAAAGTCGGTTGGTACTAATTTTTTACTCGAAGTTATTCATAAACTAAGTTATCATTTCCATGCGGTCGCCTGTAAATAGTTCTGCTTAGGATAACATTGTCAAATTAGCAAAAAATAAAAAAATTTTTACAGCACCTATAGCAATAGCAGCATAGATGTCATTGTTAGGTGAGCCAATCCTGCCTTTAGACGATGTCATTTATCAACTATATTGAGTTGACGAATTCAGTGGGAAAGGAAATATGCGCAAACTATGTGCTTTGTATCTAATTTTAATAATTGTCTCAATTGAATTAGTCAGACTTGTCTTTTCTTAACTAATTCGATTGAATGATTAAAATCACGTATATACGAAAATTAATTATCTGGGTCACTTGATGCGGGGGCCCAAGTGCGAATTATTACAAACAATACTGATGGGTGCAGTAGAAGGTGTTCGTGTTGTTGGCCGCAGAAGGACGACATAGATTTCCAACATCCAAAAGTGGATGGCTGTTACCGAGATAGGAAGACTTTTTCATCTGGAACGAGACCGGAACGTATGGATCAAATTGGTGAAAGATGTGGACGCCAACCTTCGATAGTGAAGACGGCTCAAGAAGAAGAAGATATACATATATATATATATATTTTCGCACTATTTTAACCGATCACGATTTTTCCAAAAAGAGATATTATTAAGTCGTTATGATGCATATTTCGATATAAGAAGACTTGAATTTTTAATTGATTTCTTTCATTATTCATAAATACGTTTAGAAGGATTAAAAGTTTGTACGGAAATCTAGTTTTCATAATCATGATCTGATTAAGCTATTTGTTTGAATTTTTTTGAAATCTGCTGTTTACTCTGAATTGTAGTTTTTTTTTGATGATATCCATTAGAATTACACGATAAAATTGAAAATCTAAAAGCCCTCGTTTATTTAATAGCCACTTTTTTTCAGCCGCTATAAATAAGTAAAAAGAGACAACACTGATTGTTAAAACAATTTCGTTTATAAAAAATGGTTGCCTCCAATACTTTTTTTAAAACCTGTTTTATTAACTAAAATATTCATGTTTATTATTATACCATTTAATTATTGCATTTTTGTATCAAGCTGCTGGTGACTGAACTTTGCTCGGATCTGAATTTGTAAACTAATTAAGTATTAACGAGCTCGTAGATATTTAAAAATACAGTACCGGCAATATGTACGTAATATGAAAATTACATTCACTATTTTTCTGTGTAGAAAGAGTAAAACGAAATTCGAAATTCATAAAGCAAAAATATTATTTAAATTATCATCTGTAATAAAGCCATACTTCTGGAGCGTGCTCTTATACGGAGCAGAGACGTGGATAATAAATAAGGGAAGGCAAAAACAACTGGAGGCTTTCGAATTATGGTGTTGGAGGAAAATGCAGAAAATGAAATGGTTAGATAAAATTAGAAATACGAAAGTGCTCGAACGCATTAATGAAGAAAGATGCTTAATGAGGACCATAAGAGAAAGAAGATGCAATTGAATTATGTTATAAGAAATAGTAGATACCTAACAACGATAATAGAAGGATTAATAAATGGAAAAAGACCAAGAATGAGACAGAAATTCATTAGGCAAATATTGGAAGACACCAAAGAGGATAATTACCAGTTAATGAAACGGAAAGCGCAAGCTAGAGATTTAAAAGCATCGCGATTTTAAGTATAGTATACTTCCAAGAAGATTGATCACGAATCGAAAGATTGAGGAATAAAAGAGGAGAGATAACTCTACAATGACCAGTGTATTTTAATTGGTATAATATTTACAACTGTTATGTAACTCATAAATAAATTTATTTCATCGAGAATCAAAGATTTAATTTTGTCCGTTATTAATCTGCCTGTCACCATGGTAAGTAAATATATTATTTTTATTTACCTTTTAATAAATGTTAAGTGTGTGTGATCACGCAGATGAACACCGTTTCTATTTAAGAATTGCTAGTTTAATTCAATGTTTTAGACCAGCAGTGAATTCAGAAATTTGTTTCGAGGGGAGGCGGGCAAGGCTGCCCCATTGGAGCTGAAATAGTTATTATAAATGCACAAAAATCTGAAAAAAACAAAAATTTGAAATAAATATTAATGATTTTTAAGGGTGTTCTTACATTTAAAAAAAAAAAAAAAGAAAAAATATGCTCCATATTTTTAAGTATTTCATTAATATCTTAAGGAAAAATTTTTTATTACGAGTATAATCGATAACATATGTGTAATTTTTATTAATGTTCATATACGGGGTAATTAATTTATGTAAATTATTAATATATAAATCAAAATGATGGAAATTATTAATCAATGTGTTCATTATCTTTTCATTCTAAACGAAAATATTTTTTCTGTGCATAGCAGTTAATAACTTTCATAATAAACTCGTCATTTAAATTTTCTGGCGTTTTTATATTTACTGTCATGCATGCTAATAGAGTTTCTCTGTACCCATCTTATTTCTAATTTTAGTTAAATTACGGTTCATGGTACTGAGAATGAAGATGTGTACAGTAATTTTTCACATAATATTTTTAAGTTTTCATATCCTATACTAATTTTCCTAATATAACTAATTAAATCACCATTTTGTATGTCTGGTGGCGTGGATAAATTTAAAAGACACAATATTAGCCCACGCTGAATTTGTGTATAAATAAAATTTATTATACGTAATTTATTAATATGATTTCGTTCAATATTCAAAAATTTTTCAAAATATGAAATTTTAGAATTTTTCATAAAATTTTTTATTCATTTTTCTGGCTGTATATAAAAATCCAACGAGTTCTTTTAGAAGGCAATTTTAGTTTGTTCATTTTCAATTATTTTTCTCGGTAAAGCGTTTTTTATGCTTTCAATCTTTTGCAAAATTTCATAATTTTCATTATCTTTTTGAAATGTAATTTTAATATTTCCAAGATGTCCCTGACCTGCAGTATTTATTAACATAGGTAGGATAGATAAATTTAAATTTTTTCGTTCCAAAATGTTACTTAAATTATATATAGCACTTGAAATTACGTCTAAAATAATAATAAGTGTTGTTAAAAAACACTTGATTTTCTTAATTCAAGAAGAATTACACCGGGGATATTGCGCAATAGTCGCCACCGGTTTTATAAATACGGTAAAACTGCGATTATCCGTGTGTGTTTTAACCGGTTGGCGGATTAACCGTGCATCTCTTTAAACTCGCGTGCTTCCTGCAAAAAAGGTTCCAGATTGTAATGGGAAGGAATTTGAACATGTTGATGATGAAAATATGAAGAAGTGGATAGAAAGAGATGAAATTGATCCTTCTGGTTGGCGTATTTTTACACTGATGAAGAAATTTTAAATGAAATCAATGGGGATTCTAAATCGGAAAATGAAGACTAAGTCAAAAGGCTGGTACCAGAACAGCGAGTAAGCTGTAGTAAAACTGCGTTGGATTGTATGCAAACTGATCACGTATTTCGAACAGCAGATAGATACAACGTTCACAGACATTCTGCAGTTATACAATTTCCAGGCGAAGATACGGCAAAGAGAAAGGAGAGAAACTGGCTGACTTTTTTAATAAAAATTAATATCTAGTCTAAGTTATTCTATTCCTTTTTATAACACTTTTTTTCTGTACGTTACGTTCATTTAATTTCGGTTTATACTCTACTTTGTGTTCTGATTTCTTCGTCTTGAGGATACAGTATTTAAAATGAATAAAAATTTTGACAATTTTATAAATCTTCTATATATACAGTATTTACTTAATTAAATTAGTCTAAATAATCCAGTTTCCTTCTCGCTAAAAAGGGTTTTATATCACAGCTATCATTTCATATACAGTATACTATTATACGTATTTATTATAAAGCAAAACAAAACAATACAGAAAATTATACAATTGCAGTCGTAGATGGTCAGCTATCATTTCATAATATGAAATGGAATGAAGAGCCGAACCGACCCACATATTACGTGCGGTCGCAAGCCTCGGGATACATAAAAATTCGCGGAACGGCCGGCGGCGGGTTAACCGTGTTTTCCCGTATCCGTGCATGATGAATCCCCAGTTAACATGGATAATCGGGGTTTTACTGTATGTTCACTTGTTGTTACTACAGAATTGTAGCATAAAATAATAACATGCCCTGTACGGTAATCATGACTAAATCAGCGAGTATCACTGCTTTCTGAATTTTTTAAAGAATGTTCTTCCAATATCTTCTGTACATCGACCAGCGTGTAAGAAATGTTTTCTTTTTCGTAATTAAAAAAAAATAAATTATATACATCTTTAACTATATTAAGGCATCGTTTCACAATCAACTAATTTTATAAATTTTGCGGTGTAAAGGATTTTTTCCGACAAGAAAATACAAAGCATTTATAAAAGATTTAAAATCATTTCTGTTTTCTTGCTTTTTTAACATAACGGTAAACAAGGCGAATAAAAAGTATTTGATTTCCTACTAAATTGCTGTATTTTAAAATAGGTTGTATTGAATTCTGAGGGGTCGGGGGAGATTTTAGGGTTCTAGAGGACATTGCCCTTCCCAAAATCTCCACCGGATTCATCCCTGATTTTGACTAATCGATTTCTGGAACCCAAAAACTCTTAACGAATTTTATTACATTTAAATTAAACTGAAAATTACACGGCCTAAAGTTATATTCATAACAATATATGTAACGAGTTGTCATGATTCATATTACAATTAAAATTATTTTTGTTGGAAAACGAGTCACTATTAAAAATTTCATTTTGGATTTGAAAGAAAAGATTAGTTTTAAAAGGATACTGAAAAATTATAATAATGTTACATTTATTTATTTATTTTGGCACGGATTGAACCATTTAGCCAGTCTACTTCAATTATCTTGAAATATTTTATTGCTTAACTGATCTTTGTTCAAATATATAAGGGGCTATATGCAATCGATAAGTTCACAAAATCCAGACTTACCACTTCGGAGCCTTAATTCACTCATTTTTATATATTTATATATAGCAGTAGCTCCTTCGCCTGCTGGGTCAGCGATTATCTGTAGAACACTAGCGGGTAATGTAGTGTATATTCGACAAATTCCTTATATAACACACTCCTATTATTATCGTATAATCCGCAACTCCAAATCATGTGTTGAACAGAGCCCCGCTCTCCACAAGTACATAAATTTGATACCATTATATTTTAAATCTTTTTAACATTTCTAGTGTCAAACAATGACCCGTTCTCAACCTAACCAGAGAACAAATATAGTCTCTTGCCATATCATTTGTAATTCAACTATTTCTGATATTATTCTGAATCTTACGACAATATTTACCGCAACCGTTACTACTTTCTCTGAACTTATTCTCCCATTGTATTTGAGCATTAATTCGCACCATTGTAGTAAATTCCGTTCAAGGATACTTAACACTGACAGTCGACCGCGAGGTTGAAAGCGTTCTAGTAAGTTTGTCTGCAATGCTATTTTCGACAATACCGCTATATCCCGGTATCCATTTAAGCTGCACAACATTGCCATTATATTTTAATTTTCTGTAGCTATTTACTATATTCCAAAGAATGTTATCCCATTTGTCCAATTTATTATGAATCTTCTGAAGGCCCAAGAGAGAATCCGACAAAATAAGGATTTTTGGTTTCTCACTTTACTTTTATTTAGTAAGGCTTTTATGTATTGCCACCATTTCCACAGTACAAGAGGAGTACAGGGCTGGTATTTTAAATGTCCTTTTGATACGAAGACTTCTATTATAAAATGCTGCTGTATAATTTTGTTTACTTGTATCAACTGACCCATCCGTAAATATACACTCATAATCCTTGAAATTTTCGACTACACTATACTTCAAAATGGTGTTGTTAACACCTATTATGCCTGCAAAAGTAATCTTGGGAAATTTTCATTAATAATATAGCTATATGGAATTCTATACTATAGAATTTTATAGTTTTGTGCAATTTCAATGTTTTTAAGAGTCCGATAACTTGTCACCAGCGCCGGACATCTTTTGTTTACCTGCAATCCTCCATTAGTAATGTACTGATTTAACATAGGCAGCAATTTTACATTTAAAAATACTATTGATAATATTATTAATAAAAATAAGTCGTTAGAGATAAAAATATATTCAGTTTTAGCCAGCCGTCTACTTGCAGTTACTTTAGAAAAAGTTAAATTTGAAGACTATATCTTTTCAAAAGTTTTAGGGGATATAAATATATTTTAACGCAAACTATAGGCGCACTTTCTAATTAATGTCAATAATTAATGGTTTATTTTTGTTTGAAAATGAAAAAAACAAGGACAGAAAAACTACAAACCATCTACTAGAAATTTTTGGTTGATTATTTTGCGTACATCGTAGTAGCCGATAAAGATATGTTTATTTTTAAATTTTTTATAACAGTTTGCGAAATAAAATGTTCATTTGAAAGCTTCGATTGCCACCTGATGATTTAATGGAATTAATTTCCTTTTTGAAATCACTAATAAAAATTGTATAGGGGAGAAGTGGGATGAATCGAACACTCGTTTTTTCTCGGCTGTATGAGGCATTGGAAGGGGCAAGCTATTGATGATATCTACCAATCATTTCTTCGGCTGCGATATCCGTTTTCGTATAACCGAGATAATGCCAAAAAAAAAAAAATGTTGATTTTTGAAAAAATTTCGTATATTGCGTGAAAATGTTGAAGACATATCAGGTAAGTTCGTTTTATTAAAGAATTATGAACAACCTGTCACAATTTGAAACCGTTCTTTCGAAGGGTTTCTGAAATGGACCAAATTTTTGAAAAAATGAGCCATGGGGATGAATCGGACAGTCTAATTAACTCTGCATATAATTCGCGATGTGCATTTAAAGATACACCCTTTCCCCAACTTTAAGCAACGAAATCTCGATAATGCCATGATTGGAGCAGCAACAGGAAGCCTTGGTTTGTCTACTCCATCCAGTTGGATGACTAAAGAATCGTTTTTAGACGTTTTGAAACACTTTCAAAGGTATTCTAATTCTGGGCCAAATAATCGAACGATGTTACTTACGGAAAACCATTGTTCCCATACGTCGTACGAGGCTATTCGTTTTGCACGAGAACACAATATTGTTCTTTTTACTATTCCGTCACATCTAACTCATAAGATCCAACTGTTGGATGTAGGATTGTACGGACCATTCAAGAAGGCAATGTCTTACGCCGAAAAAGATTACTTGGCAACCGCCAACAAAGCAGCTGTAATTACTCTTGATGTTATTCCAAAAACCTCAAAATCACCATTCGAACTTGTTTTTGTTCCAGTAAAAATCGAAAATTCATTCAAATGTACTGGTTTATGGCCAGTAAACCGTTTATGTCTTTTGAAACAAATAAAAAACTCTCCGAATAACGAGAACAAAAATGCGACTGATGTGATGGAAGAAGCCACAGTACCAGAGTCTCCGGCGATTCCATCTCCAGAGAATGAGGCCCAAACAGCAACTTTGAATTCATCTCCAGAGAATGCAACTGAACCCGGAAACTTTGAAGTCATCTCTAGAGAATGAGGCCAATACAGAAGCTTTGAATTCAAGCTCGAGCGGATCTTCGAATAAATCTGCTCCCCAATCCTTCTTGAAAACAAAACGACCTCTCCGAGATGTCACAACAGGAACAAGAATAATTCGCCGGAAACCAGGAAAAAGTGCAGAGTTAACTTCAACTCCAGAGATGGAGAAAGCTGCGAAACGCGCTCAAAAAGCTGCAGAACGTGCACAAGCCGAAATTGATTCAAAACGTAAAAATAAACCAAAAGCAAAGAAAAACCTCAATTTTCAATCCTAACCTAAAAAGAATTCAGATATATCAAACCAAGGCTTTACCTCAAGATTTTAGCGACGTTCAAATTCGTGACTGGGTTGTAGTGAACTTTCAAATGAAACAGCAGAAGAAATCTCGCCGCTACATTGCCCATATTCTTCGAGTTTAAAAAGGCAAATTTATTGGGAACTTTCTTCGTTCAGCGTTCACTAAAAAACACACTGGATACATCTTTCAGTATCCCAATATTCGTTACAAGTATACACTTTCTTACGATCAAATTTTAAAAAAATTAGTGCCCCCCCCCCTCCCCACATACTTGGGGGACCGTTTATGTTTAAAATCCACGCGACTCATTTATAATTTTTCATCGTTTTTTTGTTCAAAATGCAAATAAAATATGATTTTTCAAGTTTTTTTTTTTTGTAAAACATGTAGACTTTTCATTTTATAGGATTTGTATAAGCATTTATTGCAGATTCTTGAAGAAAAGTACATTTTAAATGAAAAAAAAAACATATGTCTGAAGTATCTCTTATGCCTGTCCGAAGTATACCCCAGGTTGGGGGATATTTCGGACAAAATGGATGAAGTTTAAAATTAAGCTCATCAAGTTGTGCTTATCCGAAAGGTAAAAGTTTTACAGTCAAAATGTAGCGCATTGTTCACATTACACAATGGTGTAAAAAGAAAGTTGATACGATTTACCATTACAGAGAAAATCGCTCAAAACTAAAAAGTGTCCGATTCATCCCACTTCTCCCCTACATGTTTTTTCAGACATTTTCGGTTAATGGGCTAAATGATTTTCTTATATGTAGTAAAATAAATACTATTTAAATAGTTCATATTTTTAGGTAGATATCAGTTTGGAAAAAAAAAAATCTGATTTCCTTCCCAAAAGCTACAGTAGGTTTCTATATTTTAAGTTCATTTCACTCTTTTTCTTTCCTATGTGTGTTTTCCGAGTTAATTTTTTATTTAAGTGAATTGCGAGGTACTTTACTGTTTCTTTACTAAATATAAATTTATTGATAATATAAATATCTGATATATTACAGTTTTGCTTATTTTTAACCATTATATGCGCAGATTTACCCTCATTGATCACTATACGCCATCGTTTGAACCATGTTGACAAGCTAGTGATAGCTGATTGAAGATTATCATTGATGGTTATAGTTTCTACTAAGATACCTGTACATAAAATCGCAGTGTCATTTGCAAAAGTGGATATTTTTGTTTCTTCTGGAACAAAAATATCGGCAGTATATATTTAATATAGTATTGGTCCCAGCATACTGCCTTGCGGTGGTACATCTGCTTGTATTTGATGGAGCTCCGATTCTGTTTCCCCATATTTAACAGAAAAATACTTTTCACTTAAATAGGATTTTAATAATTCAAATATAGGAGGTTGTAATGTATTTTATGCAGTAATCCCTTTTGTCGAACGTTTGCTTAATATTAAGGATACAGGATTACTTATCTTTTTGGTTTCTAAGGATTCTTCTATTATGTTGACTATACGATGTACTTGCTCTTAAGGTACCATGTCCCATTCGAAATCCAAACTAGTGCTTTGATATCAAATTCCTATCCTTTAGGAATGGCCTCATTCTTTTTAGTAATAGTTTTTCATGTAATTTTGAGAGAACAGAAAGTAGTGCTACTGGACGATACTATGTAAGTTCTTCAGCGGGTTTATGAAACTTTTGGATCATAATAACTTGTGAAAATTTCAACTGAAGAGGTAAGTATCTTACACGAATTATAGCATTAAAAATATAGGTTAACAGAGTTAATCCTTTCCATGGTAACTCTTTTAGTATTTTTGAGGTTATTATTAAGTCATACCCAGGAGCTTTGTTTGAGTTCATAGTTTTGATTATTGATTTGATTTCGCCAAGAGATATAATTTTAATATTGTTGCTTTAGTTTAAGTTACACAGGAGTGACGGTAAACAATCTGTTCCGGGTTGGAGTTGAAATACATCAGCTAAGTAGTCACCAAATTCTTCTGCCTTTTCTTAATCACATCGAGTCCATTTTCCGTTTAAACTTCTTATCGGATGTGATATTTCAGTTGGTCTTTTTAATTTTCTTGCTCTTTTCCAGAGAGAGAGTAACTATTTTGTTGTAGAGGTGACAAATTTATCAAATAATCTTTAAATGATTTATTTTTTAAATTCTGTAATACGTGTTTAATGTGTTTAGCCTGGTTTTGTGTAATGGGTTAAGTCGTGTTTGCCACATTTTCCTTAGTTTCCGTTTTAGAGCTACTTATTTTTTAACTTTTGCAGAATAGAATATAACTGGTTGATGTATACTATTATTTGGCGTAGCTGTTCAAGTTGTTTCTTGTACTGTTTTTGTGAAATATTCTACTGCTAGTTCTATGTGATTCATGATTTTGAGTGGGAGTTTAAAATTTATTATATTTTCTAATATTTCACGAAACTGATCCTAATCCATTAATTTATTGTACAATTTCGGTCAACATGTTTTCCTTATAACGTTTTCACTTATGGTTAGTACCACTGGTATGTCATCAGATGATAGGCTACTATCGTTACACGTGTCAATGTAGTTTGTTGACAGTCCTTTAACAACAAAAAAATCTAGTAAGTCCGGAATCTTACACGGATCGGTAGGCCAGTATGTTGGAAGGAAAAAATCCAAGTTAATATCTGTACAGGTATAATCTTGTTGATTATTATCCTATTTTTTTGGATTATAAAATATTATTTCACTTATTCTTCGTTGTAGATTGCTTTATTTTCCTTGAAATATGATTTTATTTTTATTATTAAACAACAAGCGAAACTAGGCGATTTAGGAAATATAATTACAAATGGTCGATATACTAATTAAAAATATATTTTATAAATCTATCCGTTTTTTAAAAATGAATTTATCACTACTTTAAATAAATTCCAAATATTTGTAATATGTATTCCTGTGTTAAAGAAGAAAGGTGTTATAAAATTTAATGGATTTATGTAAACGAAATTAGAAGTAAATTTTTCCTTTAAAAACGAATGAAGTAAAATTATGTTTGATGGTTCACTTGCTAAGTCAGTGTATGAAGTAAAACATTTAATATCGCAGTTTTAATTTTTACAGATCATTTATTTTCTCGTCAAATTTTAGTTATTTAGCATATTTATTTTTTACATTTTTAACTTCATAAAAGAGTAATACTTTTGATATATTACATAATTCCTCAAAATAAACTTGCACAGGGTCGTATTTATGGAAGAAAAATATTTTATAAATGCTACAAGTTTTTTAACATATTCAGTAATATTAAAAAAGTAGTTTTTTAAATAAATTACAAATTTATTACACTTTGATTTCATACATTAAATAGTCTACAGCTAAATTTAATCAACATTAAATACTGTTTATCGAATTTAAACAATTTCAACAATATATGTATACCTACTATATGGCAATGTTCAGTGGAAACAAAATGAAATGTAATTTATACTTCATTTTATAGGCAAATATATGATAATTTGTGGAATCAGTTATTAACAACATCATTTTACTAAAGAATATATAAAAATACTGTAATGCGTTCAAAAATTGTAAACAACTGACGGGTGATTTGAGGTATATTACCCATAATGGTAACTGCATGAGTAATTCATTGTTACTGTAAAAATTTTGTGAAATGAACTGGGAGCGAATTATCCAGTGTAAAACTACGTCACTTATTTCCATCGAAATATTCCTTATATTTTAACGATGATGTCTATAATAAATTATGAAACTAGTTATAAATAAAATAATTTTGCTAATGCAGTGTTTTTCAAAGTGTGGGTCGCGACCCCCCCGGGGGGTCGCGAACGAAATATAAGGGGGTTGCCGATTACAAATAAATTGAAAAAAAAAACACGAATAAAATTGAATGATTTATTAAAAATTATAAACAACACAAAATCAAGTATGAAATGTTTTCAGTTACTTACCATTAATTAATTATTCGTGAGATGGGTGTGCCTGTTTTTCTTTTACTAATTTGTTAAAACGTGGTTGTATTTTTGATATGCAAACGATTAAGTCCTTTCTTAATTCCATTCTGTTTCTATATATATTTTTTAAATGTACCATTGATGAGAACATTAATTCACACACGCAGGATGTCGCAAGTGGTACTATTAACCTCAGAGCTTCCCTAGCAAGTTCTGGGTATTTTTCTTTTCGTCTCATACGGAATTCGTCAATCTTCTATGAATTAAATTCCATTTTAAGCATCTCGTCAGACGTAAGATCTATGAGTTTTTCTTTCATCAGTTTAACATATAAGAAAAATATAATTTTCATTAATACTATTTGTTATATAATATATTTTTTACATTAAATTTTAAATTTATCCGTTTTAATTTTTGAACGGACGATGATAATACTTTTTGATGTACCCCATACGATTGCTTGATATTTTTGATCAGTGCATGCACAGCAGATTTTTTAACGTAACATTCCTGTAAAAATTAAAGGTTTTAAACGTTTGTAGGTGAACAAATAAATACACCTGTAAAAACTTGTAATCCGCCTACAAATGTAGGTGTAAAAGGAATGTAAAAATATTGATGCGAATTCAGTGCCATCTTTCAGAGTCAGGGGGCCCTAAGCCTCGCCAGTTGGAGGCCCACTTAAAGAAAACGATTGCTTGCGGTAGGAGTAAACTGGCAGAAATCGTCACGTAAGGAAAAAGCGTTATGCGTCCTCTAGACGACCTTCCCTCTCTTTCTCTTTTTCTTTGCCTTTTTCTATTATATACGGGTTGTGTGCGCGCGTGCGAGTAGCAAGATTCGAGCAGCAAGTATTGTGCGCGGTCAGCTGTATAACCGCAATTCTAAACACGTGTAAATTTTATTTTATTTTTTATCGTATACTTTATGAATGACTTTATTTATCTACCAAAAAGGGCAAGAAACTTTGTTCCTACCGGGTTGTCCTCCTCTAAACACCACTTCACTTCTTTTTTTTTTTTAACTTTATTTACAACTATAATTTACGAAGTTAAGTATCTTAAATTATATATCCAGCAGTCAAACGAAAACAAACGAATTTAACGAAATTGTTTTGGCTATTTACATTATACCATTTCTAATAAATAATTATTCTTTCAAATTGCAACATTGCAATTTACGGTATACGTCCTATTATTTTCGGGTTTGCATTGTCGGTAAATGCACGCGTTAATTGTAATCGAATTGATCGAATTGGTCTGCTTGACTTGTGTTGACTAATTCGGTGTTAAATGGTCCCGAGTTAAATGCATTTAAAAAAAAAATAATTAAAAAGTAATAAAAAAATGCAATTATGAAAAACAATAAATTAATTACCTAAATTAAATAAATATTGGTTAAAATTTGAATGCATGTTTAAATTAAAATATATTCCAGTTTTAATTATGAAATATAAAAAAGGAGTATACTAGACATGCAAAAGATATTTAAATTTAACAATCAGTCTTTAATTAGCTAAAAATAATTCTTGCGAACTGTTGCTTTTTTTAATATGTATTTATTTTTTCTCGCTAAAATAAAAAAAAATATTTTTTACATTGTAGGAGTATTGTCGTGTAGAATGGTTTTTTGTTTTCGGGTAAACTTGAAGTATTTTTTATGTTATGGAGCCGAGTGATTTAAAAAATAGTTCAGATTAAAGATTTGTGATTGTTTAGGATAATATAAATTGTGTATTGTTTGTGTTATGATGCTTTAGTGAAATAAAAATTTTTAGGATATGCACAATAACAATATGTATTTTAAACACAAACTTTCAATGTATTCGGATCCTTGTAAGAATATTGAAAGCAAAATACATCCGTGCAACAACAAGTGATTTTACTGTACCGAGTTCCTAAAGTTAATTTTCGTTATATATGTATTTTAAAGGTATATATAAGTTTGCCGTTCATTTTCACAGATTACGTTGTGTCTATCGCTAGCATGGAAGAAATGAATAATTCGTTAATTGATGAAATAAACTTAAATACAAAAAATTTAACAGCTGACGAATTATTAAATGAAAGAAGTCAGCTTAATACGGTTGACAATTTAACAAACGGTATTAAATCAAACGTTAATATGGTTCATAAGTCTGATCTGTTTACAAATGTAGCCGATAACAGTGTAGATAAGTCGTCTATAAATTTATTAGTAAGTACGAATAGCGATAATTCGGCCTTGTCTTCCGTTGTTTCTACAAATACAAATACGATAGATTCAGATGAATTTGTACAGTTATCTCGCGAAATAGGGGTTTTAAACGGAGATAAATTATCAGATGATGATGATGATGTATTCAGAAGTAAACTACTGGGTCATTTATTGGAAGAACGTCCGTTTAAAAAAGATAAATCGAATACTATATCTGTTGAAGGCAGTAATTTGGAAGAAAACAGTATTAATCAACCTAAAAATAATCTCGAGAAGAATGAAATTATTGAAACGAATTGTGTGAACTCTGATAAACTCGAAACAGATAAAAAGAACATTGATGCAGATGCGCAAGATGTGAATAAAACGATTCAGCTGCAAGAAGATGCTATTGTTCCTCCATGTAATACTTCCGAAAATAGTAATGACAATTTTACTGAAAGCAACGATACGAAAATTGTTGAAAACGGCGAACTGGTAAGCGATTCCTCTGTAACAGTAGAAGAAAGTGTTGACATTAGTAAAAATGTAACCGATTCCATAGACATCGTTAATTTCGATTCTAGAAAATCTGCAACGGAAAGTAAAGATACTGATAAAACTCCATTAATAAATAATGAGAACGATATACAAAATAATAAAAGTATCGATGCAACACAAGAAGCAGTCAGCTTATCAGATGAGGATAACAGTTCCGAAAATACTGAAACAACTAGGATAGTAGAAAATGTTAATGAAGATGAAAAGAATTTAATAAATGAAACAAATGAAGAAGTTGACAATGTACCAGCCGAGGTTATCGGCAATTCTGATGAAAATAAAATTTTCGACGGCGATACCGATGAAGATATTGATGATTTTGCGATCATGCATTTAGAACCTGTTATGGAGCTAACGGTTACCGATGAAATAGTTAATACGGAGAAGAATACACCGGGGCGTAAAAAAAAAAATAAAGCGACTGATAGAAATGAACTAAGTAAGACTGTTACGCCAAGTAAGGAAGAGCTAAAGGATGATTCTACTGAAAAAAGCTTAAATCAAGGTGCGGCGAATATTAACAGCGATACTTCAAAGCTTGGTAAACTACGGGTACGAGATGACATTAGTAAAGAAAAGGAAGTTCCAGAGATTTTTTCAGGAACAACCAGCGGCAGACCTCAAAGAAGAGCGGCGAAAAAGGCTGAATCTCAAATTCGGGTAACGTAATTTCTTGTTTATTTTCCTTTGTTTCGTTTATTATTACAATATGTTTTATTTAAAAATTAATGTATTGGAATCACTTTTAAAGCATCAAATATTTTAAATTTAGTTCAAATCAAATGTTTTTAATTAAGATAATGTTTAGTGCGAAAGATGTAGAGTGCACGTGCGATAAAAATTATTAAAAATTAAAATTTCCGGCTCTAATGTTTCGCTCCTATTTATTTCTCATCGATTAAACATTACTTTATTATTACTCTCTTCAACAAGAACATTGAGTGAAATATTGATGTTTTTCTCTTTTCCTTAAATATTTATCGATCGCTATTAATATGTACCTTTGTGAAAACTTGATTCGAAAGGTAGAACAACAAAAACTAAAATGATCAACGGAAAGTGAATAAGAAAAAACAAATAAAAAAAAATAGAAATGTCAAAAATTAAAGTTTAGAAACCAAGTAATATAAAAATACAAATTATTAGTAGAGTTATTATTTCCGTAAACGATATTGCTAATTAATGAAGCCGAGCATGCATGTTAAGACAGTTTTGATGATTCTTATATATATATGTATATAAAGTAAAGTTGACAGGATATATATATATATATATATATATTTTGTTATTTAGAATTTACGCAATTATGGAAGTTATAATAGAAATTATTAGAAAAAGCATAAATTAAATTATCCGTTTTGAATTTTTTTTCGAGTATTATGAAAAAAGCATCGTTATTATTTTACGAAGAATAACGTGATCAATTGAAGCTGACCCTTCTATGAAAATTATTTGGGCCCAAGCGGGATTCCCATAACGTTATTCTTAATTTTAAAAATGTTAATTTACAGTTTGCGTAGCAGTATATTTCAAAACATATTAAACTCTACGTATTGCATAACTGGTTTTATAACGTTTTTTTCTTATGATTTTTATCTTCCGCTAGAATGATGCCATTAATATTAGCTTTTCAATGTACAAATTAAAAAATTTTAATAGTAAAGATAGAAATGAAACGTTTAAAATTTCCGTTTTTTAACTAGCTACTGTGGCGTCGTTGGTTAGGCTAGGCAGTGGTGTTTGGTTCGGGTAAGGCCCGGTTCGAATTCTTCTGCGCTGCATTGAAACTTACAAAAATTTCATTTGCGCTGGGTTAGTGTCAATTATTGACGTTCTGGTAAAAAGAATTACTCCTCTTATATTATGAACTAAAAAATAGAGACATTAATTTTATTATGCGCAAGTACAATTTCGGTAATATTTGAAAACATCTCAAAAATGTAAATATTTTGTTTAAAATCGGGATTTAAAAAGTGAATAACAAAAATTCAGCTGTTTCAAATTTTCTTTTTGGTTTTCCAAAATCAGCTTTATAGTTAAGATTAAGTTCCAGGTTCATTAGTAAATATGAAATATAATAACCGGCAATGTGCCCAATTGCAGAAAATCAAGATCCATACAAAACTGTTTTTATTTTTTAAGTCTTAATTGCTTCGTTTCGCTTGTTATATAATGAAAAATCAACTGAATTTTTTAAATTATTCGTTTCACTTATTCGCGTATTGAAAAAATTTTCCTAATTTATCCCGGATCATCAGTCTTCTACTGCAACGATTCTGATATATTACTGTTTAAGAGGTTTCCTTTTTTTTTTTTTTTAAATATGATATGAAACAATCATCGTATTATTCTTCACTTTTGAATTAGATTTTTGTTCTCTATTATGGAATGAAATTTTTAAAACTTATTTTCGGTTTAACAAAATTTTTTAGATTTTGTACGTTAGATACGGTTTTCCATTTGACATTTTTAACCATATTCAGTCATTTTAAGTATACATTTTTCAAATATCTGCTTTCTATCGTTATCTTCTTGGACTTTAATACTCTCTTCAATGTTTTCTACAAAGTATGTATCCCGAAAGCGTTTAATTTCTTTTTATTTTGCAAATTTCAGTTTTTTTCTTCTGTTTAAAAATTTTCATCATGTTGCATTCGTTTATTTTTAACTCTACATATTTTATTTAATTTTTTCGCCATTTTAAGATCATTTGCAAATTGTTTAAACATCCGTTTTATTATGTTTATATTTTGTTAGATTCTTCTATACCGTATTAGTTTGCATTAAAAATTCCGTCGCTTTCACCGAGTTATTAGAACGATCGGACTACCAACTTGGGGTCGTGAGTTTGAAATCGAAAATGAATGGCGATTATTAAAAAGTGAATAATCGATAATACTTGCATGAAAACAATGACAAACTACCGCGCATACCGTCATATTCGCGCGTGGCTGTTTGGACTGCAGTCGTATTGCGATAAGTGATTACGAACAATTTTTTTGATCTTGTATACAATCGCATCGTATATAGAATTGCTATAAGAGCTAAACATTTGAAAACCGTACTATCATAAGTTTAAGAGTTCTTTTCGATTTCCAAAGAATTCATTTTTTCGAAAACCGTCTATGTTAGGCTGCGGCGATTACATTGGATCAGAATTCGTACGAAAAATTGGTCGTACGAGAATGTAAAAAAATCTTACGATTCGGTCTGAAACGAACAAACGTGTACAGAGTTACGCGCGCGTGGTTATATTGCTTGCATCTTTTTCGTACGAAATCGTACGATCAGTTTGATGCGACTAATATATACTTTGTTCTTTTCATCAGAATTCGTACGAAGTTTATATTTCAGCGTCCGTTTATTCTGGAATCGCAAAAAAATAATCATTCTAATTAAAGAAAGAATATCACATTTCACGCATTTATTAATTGGTTTTATTTTACTAAATTTTCGAACAAATTATAAAAAAAGAACGCCCAATGTAACTGCTGCTTTTTCGACTGACGATGTCAAGACAAAAAAAAAAAGAAAAAACTACTGCCCTCTTTAAATACATTGTTCGTACAAACAACACCGCAAGCAATGTAACCATCTTATTCGTGCGACCAATTTTTCATACGAATTCTGATCCAATGTAACCGCGGCCGAAGGATTGCCATGAACACTACAACAAAAATGTACTAATAGCCAGCTATTAGAACGTTTTTTTTGTTGTTGTAGCGTTCATGGCAATCTTATTTGTAATACGAATGTAGATGAAAGACTACACGTGAAACTGATTGTAATCGTTTATTATTCATGATACAAATGCAATCCCAAGTGTGTTTCTGTCTATTCATCAATATCCGCAAACGTATGATGGTGTGTGCAGTGGTTTGCAGTTACCTTCCGCGTGACTATTAGCGATTACTTATCTTAATAATTTTATTAATTTTATTATTCGTCGCTCGTTTTTTCGAACTAATGATCCTGATGTGGTAGTCCGAAATTTTATAATGGTTTTTCATACTAGCTTCGACGCAAGATGATATTATTATGGTATGGGTAGTTTTATTTTGATTTTATATTTCTTTCTTTTTTTTTTTCATGATTTAATTAGAATATTGATCAGCGCGCGCGGTTCATTTCTAAGAGACAGTTGGTAGTAAATGTAAATTTCATAAATTTTATGTGAAACTTCAGTGTATCTTATATTTATGTTAATTTTTAAGGTAATGGTTGCTAGCGGCGACGTAGTAGCAAATGAGCCACCAGAATCGACAATTCAGTCTTGTTTCTTTTGTAACAAAGTAAGTATTTTATTTATTTTCTTTTAATTTGATCGATGTGTATTGACTTAAAGTGCGAACGTGAAAATTATCGAGAATAAACATTGTTATTAAGGAAATCGCTAAAATGTTACTAAAAATAAAACATAATACGATTAAGTATATGAGAATGCAATGAAAATATAATCTACCGAATCGATAAATCAAAATTCTAATTTCCAATTTTATTTATTCGTTTCATCGATCAGGCGTTTTTTATTTTGTTTTCGAATTTGATGATTCTGTTTCGCAGATAACTTAGTACTTCAAGTGTGCGGTGCGCACTCAAAAATCCGATTAAAATTATAAAATATTAATAATTTAAATTGAATTAATGCTCCCGTTATCTCGATTCCAGATGAAATTTTCCACGATTTATGCTTTATCGTATGCGATTTGGAACTTGTCTGGTCGATAATAAAACAACATTTAAATTAAAAATTGCTAATTATTATGTATTTTTAAAACATTTTTAAATTTCTAAAGAGGTGGTCGCGGTTTAATTTTCTTTATGAAACGAGGGGTATTTTTCAAATCTGCTGCCTGCCGTAGAAGATATTACGTAATTATATAATTTCCTTCCCCAAAATGTCCCTCTGTATTCTTCACCCCTGATGATAAATACTACCTCTCTATTAGGAGCTGTTTTAATGTTTTCGAAGTGTTTGCTACTTTTAGTTACATGTAAAATCGGAAATATAGAACTCATAGAACAACTAAGCGATTAAACCGGATTACTCTAGGCCGCTGTTGAACAATAATTTATCGGTTTATTTCATAATATATTATTTGATATGTTAATATCATTTTTAATAAAAGTAAAAAATATCCGCACGTTATTAGTTGTTATATTACGCGCAGTTTTCCTGCTAAGCGAAAACTATTGTAAAAGGTAAAAATATCTTTAATTTTCAGTTCCCTGTTTCGCTTATAAGTTGTTAGCGTTTTTGTTCATTAAATGTAAATGAACAATCCGCTTTAACCTTTTTATGTAAATGACAGGAAAATTATAGTTTTATACTTCAAATTAACACACACACATATATATATATATATATATATATACATAATATTAATAAATTGGCTGAAGTGCAGCTTAAATGTTATATAATTATTAAAATACTAGTTGTTTGCTTTATCTTGTACATAATAACCAGTTGCTTTTACGTTACTGAATTCGAGATAGAATTTCGGGATTTTTCTGTTTTGTGCGTAAAATGAAAGTTCAGTGAGATTTTTTTTTTTTTTTTTTCATTGACATTATGTTATAAAAGATTGAATAACTACTGGAAAAAAAATCCTGATTATCGGGCGAATGCGATTGTGGCACGAGTAGTACACAGATGTTATTCAACGAGTTGGCATAAAAAGCCTGACTTTCCTTTTTTCGAGCTAGTCATCGGCTAAATGAGTAGTGTGTTTAGTGCACGTTTTATACGAAGCTAAGTTAGGACAGTGTCGCTTCGATCCTTTGTTTTGTGCAAAATTCAAGTGTTGAATAATGTGTGAACATTGAATTTTTGTTGAAACTGAGAAAAACATTTAGTGAATGTTTCATATCTAACGGGAAACGGCTCTTTATGGTGAATCAGTTAACCGATTTAATGGCTGTTTTTGGTATCGAAAATTCACCGACAGCTCGGATTCCATCGTAGATCACGCAAGAACAACTGATCACCCAGCTACAGCAGGTTGTGCTCCAGAGGAAATTTTTCTAGTGGCTTTTTGGTGCGTTCAAATAGGCGTCTGGGAATTTTGAGAAATGAGTTCTTTCCCCAGTATCAAGTAGGTAATCGTTCAAGATACTATAACGGGAGAATTGGAGGTAGCAAGGATTTGTGTGAAACTTGCATCGTAGCTCTTAATGCAAAAGAAAAACCGTAGTCGAATGGAAATTTCTCAAGGTTGCTCACGAATATCAAAAATGACCCACCTTTTTTTGACAGAATTGTTACTGGAGACGAAATCTGGAGGCCAAAATGCCTATGATGTTGTTCTTTGATAACGAAGAGTTCATTACCGATTCGTATCTTTTTACCACGATGTGTTGCGCCATTCGTGTGAAAAAATTCCTTTGGAAAAACCGGGAGAGCGGAAAATTGGTAGGCTGCTATATTACGATAATGCTTCGTGTTGTCATACATCGTTTTTGATTTGGCAGTATATGGCCAAAATAAGATTATCGGTTCCCGACCGTCTACTTTTCCGATATTTAGCGCCGTAAGATTTCCGGTTCTTCCCAAGATGGAAATTCATACGGAAAGGAGAAACTGCGTGTAGATGATTCGAGAAAACACCGAGGGACAGATGCTCAACATTACCAAAGCGAAGTTCGCTCAGCGCCTCCAAAAATAAAACCGAACGACGGAGAAAAGCCATTGTAAGGAAAGAGAATAGAAAATTTGTCACGCGCGATTTTACAATGAAAAGGTATTTCTTTGATCTTTTTTGTCGTGAAAAATGTATTTTGACACGAATATGTCTTACGACTGGGGTGATTTCGAAAATTTGTTCGTCAAAATGTTGCCATAATGTTATCCTGTATATTTTATGTATATATATGTGTATGTATATTGAGTATGCGTCATCGTGTGCACGTTTCCATTTGTTGCGACTTCTAATCGTAATTCAACGGTCAGCTTATCTTATTGTTGTCAGCCGACTTTGCTCTACGTGTACATGTTATAACGTGCACAGCTACGCTTTATATGCTTTTTCCTTCATCCTGTATAATAATAAGAAGTTGAATTATATATGACAGTGTTCGTTATGTCTCCGAAATTAAAATCGGGTTTGATGCGAGAATCGCAAAAACGAAAACGCAACGACGAACTGCGCGATAGCGAAGAATTTGCCACATTTATACGCGTTACGCCTTTCGGTTCGAAAACTACCGATTTCGAAAAGTTTGAAGCGTTTCTTCGATTGCGCGCGTCGAATACGCTGAAACCTAAAACACGACTGAACGCAAACGAGGATCTTGGGAAGCGAAGAAACGCGCCGAAACAGTTACGATCGATTCGATTTCGTCCAATACGCAAACGCCAATACCGGTAAGTG